>OW204004.1:9541742-10869084 GCA_934047225.1 Ypsolopha sequella
TGTGTATTGTATACACCAAATATAATTTAAATTTGGTAATATAGAATTAGGTAGGAACCTATTTGTTTGTTTAGTATTGACGGACAGTACATACATTGGTAATTGGGAATTAATTTTGCTAATTAAATTCTATTTATAGGTAGGGTACCTATTGAGCAGTGCTTCTGTATTTTGTGCCGTGTCAGGGTGTTTGCTAAATAGTTTTTATTTATACATTTCCCGGTTCATTGCGGCATGATGTCCAAGTCTCACAAGGCTGCGTTGGCGAAAGAGCTCCGCTGGTTTACAACCGTCCAGGGATTGCTTTCTCGTTCGGATCGCGACAATGCAATCCTGGAGAGAGCCGAGCGGATGCATCAGCGGCTGGCTGATGCAGAGGCGGCTGTGGCAGCACTGCAGGAAAGTGACGAGCCTTTGAAGAGGTATGTTACGGATTTAGCTCAGATAATGGAAATTTATGATGATGTAACTGAGGCGGCCTCCATGATCAAAAAGCGACAATCGGGCAGCCCGGTTGTTAGCGCACCTAGACCAACAGATGGCGCCACTGGTATGGCACTGGTTATGAAGTCAAATAATATTGCTGATGTAAAGAGGCAAAATTCAGGAGGTCCTGTAGTTGTCACGCCTCAACCGGTAGATGGCGTGTCTGGTAGTTTGGTTAGTTTAGAACTAAATAAATTTAATGGGAAAATTCAAGAATGGGTTTCATATAGGAATATGTTTACGTCATTAATAAATTCTAGGGTAGATTTATCAAAGGGGCAAAAGATGGCATATTTGATGTCAACATTGGAGGGCGAAGCAAGGTCGCTCATCCAGCACCTCAGGGTGGAGGATGATCATTATGATACAGCGTGGGGCTTATTAAATGATAGGTATCAGAACATGCGCTTACTGGCGGATGCGCATGCATCTCAATTGTTGACGTTACCTAGGGTAACCGACTGGGCACAGCTGAGGCAGCAATTACTAACTCCGGTCACCGTGGCGTGTAATGCCCTTAGAACATTAGGTTTACCGGTGGACGAGTGGTCGTTTTTACTCGTTCACATTATTTTAGGTAGGTTGCCTAATGATGTGAGGTCACGTTTTGAGCGGGTGTCCGCAGGAAAAGATGGCAGCACTGTGCCTAAATTTACGGACTTAATGAGGTTTCTTGAATATGAAGCTAGGGTAGCAGAAACATCACAAGCGGACTTGGCGCCATCTGGGGCGCAATCATTTTCGTCTGCTGGCTCATCTGAATGTGGGGAGCCCAGACAGCCGCAGCAGTCGCGGGGACGCGATATGACGCGTTTAGCGGCGGTAGCCGTGGTCGAGAGGTCATCGACCTGTTTACAGTGTGGCCATACGGGGCATGACCTGCTGAGATGTCAGCAGTGGCGAAACCTGCACGTCACCGAGCGGCGACGCATAGTGAAGCGTAAGGGCCTGTGTTTCGGTTGCTTGGGCAATCACTTCGAACGTGATTGTCCCGCGCCACGACGTTGCAGTGTTTGTGAGGGGCCTCACCATTTATTGTTGTGTGCCAACAGATCTGAAGCGGCTTCACCGGTCCCGCAGCGACGGAGCCCTACGGGCGGGGGTGCTTCAGGGAGAACTCCCCCCCCCTTGGACAACGGGGGTGCGTCAGGGAGAACTTTTCCCCCCTCGGTCCAGGGAAGGCATGCTGTCGGGCAGAGCTCCCCTCCGTCGGAACGGAGGACTGCGGCGCGAGGCGCGCCCCCTCACCGGGAGGTGAGTTATGTATTTGCGCGTGGACCCGTAGGGGGCTTGCCTACGGGCTATCACACATATGGCCATGTTGTGAATTGGGCCCCTACGGGCGGGGGCCAATTGGACTTGGCATGGGCTAGGCCCCCCCTCCCCGCGCCGGTTTTGGTGCCAGCTGGCATGGAGCACCGTGTTAAGACGGAGTCACGGGGTTACTCACCGCCGTACCGTGAGTACCCGCGGTTAGAGTACCACCCGCCGTACTCAGGGAGAGTTGGAGGCTACGCTCCCCCCATGGTTGGGATGTGCACACGCCAGCCGTATTATTGCCAGTGGACTGGTCCTGCACTCCTCAGGTGGGGTAGCCTGTAACTAGCTTGTTCAAGCCATGAGTACGGAACCGCGGACGGTTCTGTTGCCTACCGCGATGGCTCGCGTCTAGGGCCCCAGGGGGGATTGAGTTAGGGTAAGGGCCCTCCTCGACTTGGAAAGTCAAGTGGCGCACCGATTAGTTTTGAACCTGGAGGTTTCGTCGGTGCCGCTCCTAGGTATTGGTGGACTGGAGTTGAATCAGCGGCTGCAGCCATGGTTATAGACAATATTGTCGGCTGGCAGCCTTCTTTGGACCTTCCTCCGTCCATAATCTCATGCACGTCAGGTCTGCATCTGGCAGACCCACGTTTTGTCATCCGGCCCCAGTCGATGTTTTCCTGGGCGCGGATTTGTTAGGATGGATCCTATTTGGTTTTAAAAGACTCTGGGTTCTTCTTCATTGGTGGAGGTATCCACAATTTTGGATATTCGATATTTGATTCGATACTTGGATTATTATGTTCGAACTTAGGAAATGGCTTTCAAACAAACATAGACTGTTTGCAGATTTGGAGGATCCCAATATGATGGTGGTATTATGTTGAAATACCAACCAGTCAATGAAATTCATATATTTTGTCCCCAGCCGTGAGTGCAGAGGAGCGTTGGAGCGCATTGGTACACGGTACGTGTACTTCAGGCGGACCTCATCAAGTTTAGACTTCGAGTTCTGCGCGAGGATCACGCCAGGCTGAAGTGAGCGGTTGCTCGTTTGAATCCTTTCACGGATTATGAAGGACTTCTGCGTTTTGGAGGCTGATTTTGGAGAGCTGACCTGCCATACGGAAGTCTTCATCCTTTGCTTCTACCCAAGACGGACCTTTGGTAAATCTGTTGGTGTCGGATTGACACATACGTAAGCGCACGGGGGTTTTCAGCAATCGCAACGCTCGGGTTGTGAAAGCATACCTTGTGTATTTGTGTGCTTGGCCACCAAGGCCGTTCACTTGGCGGTGGTGTCAGCTTTGACTACGGAGGCCTTCGTCGCCGCGTTGGATCGTTTCGTGTCGCGTAAGGATTTACCTTCACTTATTCGCTCCGACAATGGCACAATCTACAAAGGTACTGCTAATGATATTGATAATTTTTTGTTTTGTAAATAACTATGCTAGTTTAAGTTAAATCTTCGCCCAGAAAGGGGTAACTTGGCGGTACAGTCCCCCAAATTGCCCTCACTGGGGAGGGAATTTTTTGAAGCTGCCGTCAAGTCGGCGAAGACCCACCTCCGCTGCGTTATAAACGCTCGTTGCTACCAGAAATTGTAGCATATAAAAAGTAGTAATACTGACTAGTGACGGGCATCGACGTCACTGGTGCGAGGATTCCATAACCACGCTCAGACACCACTAATTGTATGCTAAAGGGCGATACTTGCAGCTGGAGCAGGGGCCCATAGCTGTCCCAGATTTATAGTATACAAGTATCTTATGATCTAATATTTAATATAAAATGTCCTACCAGACAGCTGTATGATGACCTCATCAAGTAGTCCTCGCACGAAGACCCTTCGCTGCGGAGACCAAGGCGTGTCGGTGCCGTGACACGTAGATCACCTTCCACGATGAATCTAAACACAACCCTCCTACCCCGGGATGCATCCGAACCCAGAAAAAATGGTAAATGACAAGTCCACTTGTCGCACACCGCGTGGATATAGGTTATTTCACACACACAGGAAATACACTCAAAAGTGGCCTTCACGCCAAAATATCTTCAGCCCTTGATCGAATACTGTTTCTTACGATGTCCGCACCGATTTCCCTTGGGTTAAGCCCTTAATAACACATATTAAAATCGTCCGCGATCTATACCAAGAAAATTCCACGTCCCTCGTTTTTGACAGCTCCAAGTCCATAGACAAAATATATAGACCATTGATGGATGCGTTCCGAAATATACATTTTATTCTGAACAGTCCCCCGCTCTGGGCTGAGCAATCAGTCCACTAGCTCATACAACCGGGAGACGGGAGAGAGTTGTCATGGCTCGTCACAAAATCGAACCTTCGACCAACACCTCTGCGACGCGTGGAGTTCCGTCTCCGCCAAAACAACTTTAATATACGGCCCCGGCGCCAAACAAGGATAGCAAGTTCATATCCTTCCAAAGAATTAAATTTCCTTCCCTAGGATGCTCAGTCCTGCCTGACCACAGAGAGGACGAGAGTTGAGGACCGCTTCCACTTAACAATATACAGTGGCAAGCTCCTCAAAAATTAGGACAGTTTCCCAAATAACGCAGCGGAGGTGGGTCTTCGCCGACTTGACGGCAGCTTCAAAAAAATTCCCTCCCCAGTGAGGGCAATTTGGGGGACTGTACCGCCAAGTTACCCCTTTCCGGGCGAAGATTTAACTTAAACTAGCATAGTTATTTACAAAACAAAAAATTATCAATATCTTTTATATAGTTAGCAGTACCTTTGTAGTTTGTGCCATTGTCGGAGCGAATAAGTGAAGGTAAATCCTTACGCGACACGAAACGATCCAACGCGCCGACGAAGGCCTCCGTAGTCAAAGCTGATACCACTGACAAGTGAACGGCCTTGGTGGCCAAGCACACAAATACACAAGGTATGCTTTCACAACCCGAGCGTTGCGATTGCTAAAAACCCCCGTGCGCGTTACGTATGTGTCAATCCGACACCAACAAATTTACCAAAGGTCCGTCTTGGGTAGAAGCAAAGGATGAAGACTTCCGTATGGCAGGTCAGCTCTCCGAAATCAGCCTCCGAAACGCAGAAGTCCTTCATAATCCGTGAAAGGATTCAAACGAGCAACCGCTCACTTCAGCCTGGCGTGATCCTCGCGCAGAACTCGAAGTCTAAACTTGATGGGGTCCGCCTGAAGTACACGTACCGTGTACCAATGCGCTCCAACGCTCCTCTGCACTCACGGCTGGGGACAAAATATATTAATTTCATTGACTGGTTGGTATTTCAACCTAATACCACCATCATATTGGGATCCTCCAAATCTGCAAACAGTATATGTTCATTTGAAAGCCATTTCCTAAGTTCGAACGTAATAATCCAAGTATCGAATCAAATATCGAATATCCAAAATTGTGGATACCTCCACCAATGAAGAAGAACCCAGAGTCTTTTAAAAACCAAATAGGATCCATCCTAACAAATCCGCGCCCAGGAAAACATCGACTGGGGCCGGATGACAAAACGTGGGTCTGCCAGATGCAGACCTGACGTGCATGAGATTGTGGACGGAGGAAGGTCCAAAGAAGGCTGCCAGCCGACAATATTGTCTATAACCATGGCTGCAGCCGCTGATTCAACTCCAGTCCACCAATACCTAGGAGCGGCACCGACGAAACTTCCAGGTTCAAAACTAATCGGTGCGCCACTTGACTTTCCAAGTCGAGGAGGGCCCTTACCCTAACTCAATCCCCCCTGGGGCCCTAGACGCGAGCCATCGCGGTAGGCAACAGAACCGTCCGCGGTTCCGTACTCATGGCTTGAACAAGCTAGTTACAGGCTACCCCACCTGTGGAGCGCAGGACCAGTCCACTGGCAGTAATATGGCTGGCGCGTGCACATCCCTACCATGGGGGGAGCGTAGCCTCCAACTCTCCCTGAGTACGGCGGGTGGTACTCTAACCGCGGGTATTCCCGGTACGGCGGTGAGTAACCCCGTGACTCCGTCTTAACACGGTGCTCCATGCCAGCTGGCACCAAAACCGGCGCGGGGAGGGGGGGCCTAGCCCTTGCCAACTCCAATTGGCCCCCGCCCGTCGGGGCCCAATTCACAACATGGCCATATGTGTGATAGCCCGTAGGCAAGCCCCCTACGGGTCCACGCGCAAATACATAACTCACCTCCCGGTGAGGGGGCGCGCCTCGCGCCGCAGTCCTCCGTTCCGACGGAGGGGAGCTCTGCCCGACAACATGCCTTCCCTGGACCGAGGGGGGAAAAGTTCTCCCTGACGCACCCCCGTTGTCCAAGGGGGGGGGGGGGAGTTCTCCCTGAAGCACCCCCGCCCGTAGGGCTCCGTCGCTGCGGGACCGGTGAAGCCGCTTCAGATCTGTTGGCACACAACAATAAATGGTGAGGCCCCTCACAAACACTGCAACGTCGTGGCTCGGGACAATTACGTTCAAAATGATTGCCCAAGCAACCGAAACACAGGCCCTTACGCTTCACTATGCGTCGCCGCTCGGTGACGTGCAGGTTTCGCCACTGCTGACATCTCAGCAGGTCATGCCCCGTATGGCCACACTGATAACAGGTCAATGACCTCTCGATCACGGCGACCCCCGCCAAACGTGTCATATCGCGTCCCCGCGACTGCTGCGGTTGTCTGGGCTCCCCACATTCCGATGAGCCAGCAGACGAAAATGATTGCGCCCCAGATGGCGCCAAGTCCGGTTGTGATGTTTCTGCTACCCTAGCTTCATATTCAATAAACTTAATTAAGTCCGTAAATTTAGGCACAGTGCTGCCATCTTTTCCTGCGGACACCCGCTCAAAACGTGACCTCACGTCATTAGGCAACCTACCTAAAATAATGTGAACGAGTAAAAACGACCACTCGTCCACCGGTAAACCTAATGTTCTAAGGGCATTACACGCCACAGTGACCGGAGTTAGTAATTGCTGCCTCAGCTGTGCCCAGTCGGTTACCCTAGGTAACGTCAACAATTGAGACGCATGCGCATCCGCCAATAAGCGCATGTTCTGATACCTATCATTTAATAAGCCCCACGCTATATCATAATGATCATCCTCTACCCTGAGGTGCTGGATGAGCAACCTTGCTTCGCCCTCCAATGTTGACATCAAATATGCCATCTTTTGCCCCTTTGATAAATCTACCCTAGAATTTATTAATGACGTAAACATATTCCTATATGAAACCCATTCTTCCATTTTCCCATTGAATTTATTTAGTTTTAAATTAGCCAAACTACTAGACACGCCATCTACCGGTTGAGGCGTGACAACTACAGGACCTCCTGAATTTTGCCTCTTTAGATCAGCAACAATATTTGACTTTATAACCAGCATCTTACCAGTGGCGCCATCTGTTGGTCTAGGTGCGCTAACAACCGGGCTGCCCGATTGTCGCTTTTTGATCATGGAGGCCGCCTCTGTTATATCATCATAAATCCCTTTTATCTGAGCTAAATCCGTAACATACCTCTTCAAAGGCTCGTCACTTTCCTGCAGTGCTGCCACAGCCGCCTCTGCATCAGCCAGCCGCTGATGCATCCGCTCGGCTCTCTCCAGGATTGCATTGTCGCGATCCGAACGAGAAAGCAATCCCTGGACGGTTGTAAACCAGCGGAGCTCTTTCGCCAACGCAGCCTTGTGAGACTTGGACATCATGCCGCAATGAACCGGGAAATGTATAAATAAAAACTATTTAGCAAACACCCTGACACGGCACAAAATACAGAAGCACTGCTCAATAGGTACCCTACCTATAAATAGAATTTAATTAGCAAAATTAATTCCCAATTACCAATGTATGTACTGTCCGTCAATACTAAACAAACAAATAGGTTCCTACCTAATTCTATATTACCAAATTTAAATTATATTTGGTGTATACAATACACACAAACCCGAATGCACATTCCACTATGCACTTGTATACATGCTTGTAAGTACATAAATTCAAGCCAAGATAACCGTATATTAGCTAACAAGTTGATTTCCAATCTATAATATAAACCGTTATATGATATAATGTTATTGCAATACAAAAACACTTGATATGTACTAAATTAACAATTTATACTGATATTACTGAACCACATCAATGTGGTACCCTCCGGTAATCAATTATCTACTCAAAGCACTAAACAAATCCAATTTGTAATTGCTACATGTACATGTAAATAGCCTAGCTATGTTAACAGTTCAATGACACTGGGGCCGCCCAGTTCCGCTGTTTATATGTATATAAACCAAAGTTGGGATTAACCACGCTCTGCTACCAAAGCTTATTTGATATAAACGCTCGTTGCTACCAGAAATTGTAGCATATAAAAAGTAGTAATACTGACTAGTGACGGGCATCGACGTCACTGGTGCGAGGATTCCATAACCACGCTCAGACACCACTAATTGTATGCTAAAGGGCGATACTTGCAGCTGGAGCAGGGGCCCATAGCTGTCCCAGATTTATAGTATACAAGTATCTTATGATCTAATATTTAATATAAAATGTCCTACCAGACAGCTGTATGATGACCTCATCAAGTAGTCCTCGCACGAAGACCCTTCGCTGCGGAGACCAAGGCGTGTCGGTGCCGTGACACGTAGATCACCTTCCACGATGAATCTAAACACAACCCTCCTACCCCGGGATGCATCCGAACCCAGAAAAAATGGTAAATGACAAGTCCACTTGTCGCACACCGCGTGGATATAGGTTATTTCACACACACAGGAAATACACTCAAAAGTGGCCTTCACGCCAAAATATCTTCAGCCCTTGATCGAATACTGTTTCTTACGATGTCCGCACCGATTTCCCTTGGGTTAAGCCCTTAATAACACATATTAAAATCGTCCGCGATCTATACCAAGAAAATTCCACGTCCCTCGTTTTTGACAGCTCCAAGTCCATAGACAAAATATATAGACCATTGATGGATGCGTTCCGAAATATACATTTTATTCTGAACATATCGCCTTAAATAATCTGCTCAAACTCGTACATCAGTTTCTAAAAGTAGACAAAAACTATCATAGCAAAGGCCAGAATCTAATCATGGATTAACTCTTTAACTAATCCGGATAAAAAACACATATCTAAGTTACTCGTAGCTATCTGAATGTTTAAACAATCTAATACAACGCGTTGGTACTGTTTTGAATATCATAACAACACTATGAAGGCCATTATTCGTAACATCGTGAATCAAATTATAGCTTCGAAGCCTTAAAAGTCGATCGAAATGGGTTCACCAAGGTCAACGAAGTCCCAAACTTTGTCCATTAAATAATGACGTCAGAATATATAATGTATATGCCGCTTTTGTTGGACATACTAGTGAAATGTTCCGGCCCATGGTTGGTACATCGGCTGAGGGTATTATGGAAAAAGAGCTGGAATTGATTTGTATTGAAGACTTGCCACAATTGAGGTCGGGTTTCACTCATATGTTTAGTGAAAAATTCGAAAAAGATATACAAGGTGACTTTTTGATTATCGTCCAAATTCATACTGGAGGCTTGATAGCTGATCAGTATCTTGGATCAGTAACAATTTTTGTGAAATTCGTAATATGAAATTTCGGCTTCCCATAGAAATTCAGTTCCAGTCCCAGGTGAATCACTATGGGGAGTCGAAATTTCATTTTACGAATTTCACCAAAATTGTTATTGATCCATGATACTGATCACTTACCAAGCCACCAGTATGAATTTGGACGATGATCAAAAAGTCACCTTGTATAAGGTCTTTCAATTTAAATGGAAAGTAATTTAGGATGTGATTCAGTATCGTTAATACTTTACATTCCACTGCAAAGCACTTTTATTTGCGCGAACTGTAATTCACTTGTCCATACAAACTGTGTCAGCTGATCGGACCACTTTGTACTGAGAAGTGGAAAAAAATTTCGCGCAAAAAAAGTACTTTGCAGTGGAATGTGATGTATTAACGATACTGAATCACATCCTAAATTACTTTCAATTTAAATTGAAAGTCCTTAATATATAATGTAGTATTGGTTTATTGGATAAAAAGGTTAAAATAAAAATTTTGCTTAAGATATATTTCGTGCCCCACTGGGCCCGGCTTCAGTTGAGAATGAGTAGGGCCCGAAGTTATCTTGAGCAAAATTTTCATTTTTACCTTTTTATTATTGAAAACTAAAACTACATTAAAAATCTTATAAAAAAGAGACAAATATATATAAATACAACGTGTAACAGAAAGGTGTAACCATATTTGAAGAGCTTATTCAGTCAATAGTGTAGAACAACTTTTACGGAACAAACCCTTTATCTCGAAAAAGAAAAATTACTGTTTGATAGAAAAATGCAACGCCGCTCGGCCGAAATGTATGGAAGGGCAGATTTTTTTTTGAGATTTCAGGGTTGTCTCCATAGTAAAAGTTGTTCTATACCATTGACTGAATAATCTCTTCAAATATGGTTACACCTTTCTGTTACACCTTGTATATAAACATATTTATGAAAAAGATATATGATATGATATACTATAGAATATGTGGAATGATGTGCATTAGAGTTTCGAGTAAAAACAAGAAAATACAAGGCGTAAAAATTACGGTTTGTTTAGTTTACTGTTGCAAAACCCAAACTGAAGTACCAAGTGTTAGGAAGAATAGTATTTACTAATTTCAAGTAATTTACTTGTTTATTAGGTAAAATTCTGTATGATAAATATTTTTTCAATGCAAGTGCTCGTAAAGGCCCACCTTTTATGCATCAAAACCGAACAGAAAGTCGATTATTTTAAGTTATTCACAATGGTTGGCTAACCTGCAACCTTTCCTGTGTACCATAAATGTAATACTTTTTTTCCCACTGTTTAACGGCTCTGGATACAGCCTTTTGAGCCAATCATAATTTAAAGTTCACAAAATTATATATTTTTTATTTCCTCACACTATGCATTGAAAAACGTAGTATGATACACGGGCATAAGAGCAATAAATTACTCGGTTACGTTTAGAACACTCGCTACGCTTGTGTTTTAAATCGTCCTCGTAATTTATTCCTTTTCGCCCTTGTAGCATAAACTACTAATATTGGAATCTGCATTGTTGTTTATTTATTGTTAATTATTTTGCTAAATACATGGTTATTTTTACATTATACAGGTGACTTATGTACTTATCCTACTACGAATAAGTGCAAGTCACTGTATTCTTATCGTATCTGTAAGTTTATGGGCTAATAATAGGTCTTCACCTATGAAATTGCCGAAATTTTCGGTACATATTCATGGGTTCATAATTCCTGTAATTCAATAGCTATTTCAATAATTTGTTTTTTGTTTGAAAGTTGATTTCAAGATTTTACATCTACGTATTAAATTTTGTTTTTATTTACAGTTTGATTATAAAAATTAAAACAGTTCGTCCTAAATGCCATCCATTTCCATGATACGATTCGTAATAACTTTTTACACCTGACACTTTTTTAAAATTTAATTAATGTTGCCGTTAGCTTAATGTTGTCTCATTCATACACATAAGAAATAACATAATTTGAATTTGTCATTCCTAAAAAAAATGCAAAAACGTTATTACTGAAAATTGAGTTTCCTTCAAATTCTCCATAGAAAACAACAATTTCATATGTAAAGATCTAATATAAGAAGTCAAGTGGAAAGATGAAGGCAGGGCCCTGTTTTTTGTCCTATACCTAGCTAGCTACACCACCACCGCCCGGGCTGTAATGTCAAAACGCAACATCACAAAACACTAAAAAAATTATTAAAATTCAAACAGAAAACGTTCGAGGACAATATTTACTTGGTACATTATCGTACAGACAAACATACAGATCCATATATCTCTCAGTGGAGATGCTAATGTAATTCCACCGCTCGGTGCCAATAGATTATTGTGTAGTTTTGGTCACAGGTTTATTGTTAGAACTTGGAAGGAAATCCTACTTTATAGACGGAGAGCTAGCGACCAAATCGGTCATGTGGCTTCAGCTGTATTGAAACTCCGTTAGCTACTTCCCTGAACAACCTTTTCCGATAATCTTCGTGCTGGCAGGCCGCGGGCGGTGGGTGCGGGTTTAGTAGGGTGGGGAAAAAAATGAAAAAAAAATGTGGGCTCAGCGACTTAATTTTTGTTTCAAACAGTTGCTCTGTACTCCCTGTGCACCCAAAAAAAAATTTAAATCGATCGGGTGGTGGGAAGGGGTTGCCAGCGTTAATTTAAAGTACCAAAATAATAATAATTTTCATGTGGGCTCAGATATCAGCCGGCGAACGCGTCATCGCGCTCACGGCTCACGGCGCGGCGGCTTGGTACTTTTAATTAACGCTGGCAACCCCTTCCCACCAACCGATCGATTAAAAATTTTTGTTGGGTGCACAGGGAGTACAGAGCAACTGTTTGAAAAAAAAAATTAAGTCGCTGAGCCCACATTCTTTTTTCTTTTTTTTCCCCACCCCAATACACCCGCACCCACCGCTCGCGGCCTGCCAGCACGAAGATTATCGGAAAAGGTTGTTCAGGGAAATAGCTAACGGAGTTTCAATACAGCTGAAGCCACATGACCGATTTGGTCGCTAGCTCTTAGACTATTAGGTTTTGGTCTGCTGTATAGATTGTTCGTTATGGCTATCACTTCTTAATGCCTGGTTACCCTTGCTGTATCCTTTTTGACATTGGTAGAGATCACATGGTGGAAGCATGCGCATTTTATACGGAAACAATTATCGCCAGTTTTTTTTAGTTCCGTACCTAAAGCGTGCCAAACTGGACCCTATTGCTAAGCATCCACTGTCTGTCTGTCCGTCTATCACAAGGGTCTACGATTTCAGCCGTAATAGGTAGCCAGTTCTGTGAAAATCACAAAATACATTTTAGGTTTCCTATACTCAGCGCCGGCCCAAGCCATTTTGGCGCCCTAGGCGAACGATTTGAATGCCCCTTTAGAACAAAACGGGACTATTAAAATTCAAAATTCTTTATCAAAATAGCTTTTGCACGCGGTTTCGCCAGCATTTAATTAGTTTTTGTCTTCTTAGTCCTATCAAATCTATCAATACTTTTAGGACTAATAAATTAACAGTATTTACAGGTCCTATTCAGCGTCAAAACGACGCCTTTCACCCTGACTCCGACTTTCGGAGATATACCTGTACCGTACATAAAACTATCTCGAGCTGCTAGGTATGGACTTAGCGCCCGTTATCCCTGACATTGAGCACCTCATTTTGCATCAAGTAGAACTGAACTCTATGGCCTTTTCTCATAGTTTAAAATAGCGCGCTCTGAGCCGTGGCTTTTACGACAACCGAAACATCGCGCGCTCACTCAAAAAACGTTTTTACGGAAAAATTTTAAGAAAACTATCCGCAAAATTACTTACTAAATTACATTTTTCTTAATTTTCTGTAATTTTCCCACGATTTGGTGATGTAAATTTTATAACAAAACATGAAAAATCGACCAAGTTACGGATTTTTTTCTAAAGAGCAAAGTATAACGTATCGCGTTTTGAATCGCAAAAAAAATCTGCAGAGAGAATATATCTAAGATATATATTTTTTTCAGACACAAAATATCTCAATTTTATGGTTTAAAATGAATCAGATAAGAGACAAAATTGAGATAAGCCCCCCTTAAGTTCGAATCAAAGGCCAAAACTGCAGCTCAAAATCTTGGTATCCTATTTTAAAGCGAGGCAGTGCTTTGCACCCGAGTAACTTTTGTCTTTACACAAAGCTCAAGTTCGGTCGTGCATGGAATACTGCAGCCACCTTTGGGATGGCTCTGCCGAATACCAGCTCTGCCCTGGATTCGATTGAGCGCCGCGCAATAAGGTGACGAATCGGTTATGAGTGCTGAATATCAAATCCTCAAACACCGTCGAAAAATTGCTTGCCTCTCGATTTTTTAAGAGTTAGAGCAGGAATTACACGGCCTAATTCCCTCATCCCCCTTCTACCACTGCAATAGTCGATGCGCAGCAAAGTTTCACACGTATTGTCAGTATTCCGACAGCTCAAACGCATTTTATTTTTAAATTATACTAATTGATTGACTCGGGGTTCGGTCGGTTAGGGGCACAAATACTTTTCGTATTTTGCAAAAAAAAGTCATCAAACGAGATTTTTTCCTTTACCGTTCAGCAAATGGTAAGTATTAGGGAATTCAAATACTTTAAAATCTCGCGTTTCGTACACATTATAATATATATAATCGGTCGTCACCTGCATCTCATCACTTGCGCCTCGCTCGCCATACTTGCCAGTTTCCCGTAGACCACGAGACATGCAACTGTCTCGAAACGTCGGGTGTCCCCTTTTCGTAAAAAAGGTAAAAATTTATCGCGGTAGACCCGATTATATAAATTATAATTCAAATACTATGCACATAAATACTATGTATACATCTTCAGCATAAATTTGGCTATATAATTACATAACTATGAAAATAGTATTTATTAGAGAAAGGTTATCGGCCTGTACCCTGACCTGCAATAAATTAATCGTTTTATAAGGAAACGAATCAAATTACCACCAGCGTGAAAAAAATCGCCGTGAAATGTATGGTTTCTAAGGCGATTAAGATTTGCGTGCGCGTGTTTCGGACACGTTTGACGGTGTTTTAATTCTGGAGGTATTGTAAGAGACCGATAACGCCGGTGTTTCTGATTTGCTCCTGGAAAGCTTCAGGCTTCCTGATGGAAACGGTTAGGTAGTCTCAAAGTTTAGATGGCATCGGGATTATTTTCACAAAAATGTTTCAGATGGTTCGCCTTAAATTTCGACTTGCTTACCTTAAGGCGAGGGTATTCGGAGAAATCGGTCCTGCTCGAACGATTTCGTTAAGGCGATATGCGAAAAAAATACGGGTGTTTCTTTTCTGTGTATTTCATGAAATACACGTAAAAATTCAATACATTTCTGGTATATGTATTTTGACTATATAATCTAGGGTTTTGAAATTGGAGAACATGTTTGGATAAATCTCCTCGTTTGACGAATAGGAACCATATATATTTTGTTAGGTGTGTTTCAACAATATCTAGAGATTTGATATTTGAAATTTTGATAGATATTTTAATTTATATAAAACCAACTTTTTTCCCCTTTGCCCTGAATCCGCCCCTTTCACACTGCGCGATTTTTCGCTTGGAGTGACAGTGACAAAAATAAAATTCGCATAGCCTCTTAAAATGATACTTGAAACTTGTCTCTCCCGCTCAAAGGAAGCGGGTCGATTAGAAATCTTTTGATTTCAATGTGTTTTTATTTATTGTTTTGTAATTAGAAGGATGGGTTGTTTTTAATATGACGGAAGATTTACATCCCATTTTATAATAGGTAAATAGGTAATCGACTGGTATTTTTTATCACAATAGAAAGGTCTGGAAGGAAGTAAGGCATGCTCGACTTTTGGGCTAATATGGAAGTCCCGCCAGTAACGTTAGCTACTCACTTCCAGTCATCGGCGTGATGGCCTTCTCTCCATCATGTTGAAACATCTGTAACGTCGCTACCGTCGCCTTCAGCTGTTCGTACTCACGCGCCATTTGTTTTTGGACCTGAAATGAAATGAAATATATTTATTTTCAATGCAAGTGCTCGTAAAGGCCCACTTTTTATGCATCAAAACCGAACAAAAGTCGATTATTTTGCCCTAGGGCTTTATTATTATAATTTTTTTAATTGATTTACAATGGTTGGCTAACCTGCAGCCTTTCCTGTATACCATAAATGTTATACTTTTTTTCCACTGTTTAACGGCTCTGGGTACAGTCCTTTTGAGCCAATTATAATTCAAAGTTCACAAGATTATGTTTGTTTTATTTCCTCACACTATGCATTGAAAAACGTAGTATGATACACGGGCGTAAGGGCAATAAATTACTCGGTTACGTATAAAACACTCGCTACGCTCTTGTTTTAAATTGTCCTCGTAATTTATTCCTTTGCGCCCTTGTAGCATAAACTACTATTATGTAAGTAATGTAAGTCAGTTGGCGAGATCTCGCGGTATTGTTATTCATAAACTCGCGAGATCTCGCCTGAGCCCCAATCTCGCGAGATTGCATTCCCTAGACGTAGACATCTGGGGCTCTACCGCGTAATTCTCATTTGCATCAACTTCAAGCAAATGCATGCGAAATTCCACGCGTGCAAAAGAGATGGCATGTTAGGCGGGCGTCGTCGCACGCACGTCAAATTTCAATCTCAAGTTGATGTTGATGAAAATGAGAATTACGCGGTAGACCCACTGCTAAAAAAGGGATACTACTTATAAACAATGTATTAACATTTATACATTTGTCAAAAAAAAAATATTCCACCCTCTTTTTTTTGTTTTCAAACGTTCGTTTCAAGAACACGGTTAAGAGGCCAACTTGATTTTGCAATAGATTTTAGGTGCCAGGGCGCATCTAAACTTTTGAAATCTTTGGTCGCAAGCAAAACTGTTACAAAATCTTATCTGTAACGTAACGCCATTGCGAAGTGTACTTGACACCTACGCGTCTTCAAAGCCTCAAGGAGATAGGCAGATAAGAGAACGGCTTTCTAAAGGGCCTTTACACATCACGTAATGTCATATCACAGTGACTCCTTGCATAATAACAAATACACTCTACAAGGATCTTAAGGCGCGGGGATTGGTTGTGTACAATACTCCTTGTTTCACAGCTGCGCCCCCCTGTCACTGTCATCCACGCGCCATCAGATCCTTGTTGCACTGTGCCTATTATTATAGACAGGTTTGTGATTAAATATTTTATAAAATCATTTAATAAAACCTATACAGATCATATTCTGTGTCCTCTTTTAGATACAACTTGAAAAAATTGTACCTCTCATCTCTCTGAATGACTTACTGACTAAGCTACTGTTTGTTTGTATATATGTATCTGTGTATTTATTTGTATGTAGTATATTTTTATGTTTATGTTATAGGTTTAAAATAACTTTTACTTATTGTTATGCACTGATTAAGTTAAATTTTCAAGATAAAAATGCGTTTATGTTTTCCCAAGGTTGACTGGAAGAAATTTATTTTAGGAATAAGTCCGCCCTTGCCTTCTATCTGTTCTTTGTGTGTATCTTGTCTTCTTATTTGTGTGCATTAAAGTGTTTATTCATTCATACTCTACAAGGATCTTATGGCGTGTGGAATGGTTGTGTACAATACTCCTTGTTTCACAGCTGCGCCCCATGTCACTGTCATCCACGCGCCATCAGATCCTTGTAGCACTGTGCCTATTATTATAGACAGGTACCATTTGATAAAATCTATAACGATCATATGGAACGCTTCTCGAAAAACAGGTTGCCGCGAAAATAAAAAACAGGTTGCCGCGAAAATAAAAAACAGGTTGCCGCGAAAATAAAAAACAGGTTGCCGCGAAAATAAAAAACAGGTTGCCGCGAAAATAAAAAACAACTTTTCCTTGCTAACTTTAAACACCGACTGTATTACTTTTCTTATTTGCGCTGTTATGTTTACACTCCGTATAATACATGTAATTATGTCGTTCCTATATCTAAGAATTGACCATTTCATGATCTGCCCCTATATTCTGAATATTTAATTGCCAACTGGACTGGGTGCCTATCATCAAAAACATAGCTAAAAACGGAACTTTCAAAATTGCCTTTAGTGGGTATTGAACTATTTACGAACTGTGTCGTCACTTCAAGTGCGAACATTTCCTTAGACAATCGGAATTCGATAGTATATCCATGTTTTTGATGATAGACACCCAGTCCAGATGGCAACTAAAGATACATAATAGGCCCTCTGGTTGGCCATATCATATTTCTATTAAAATTGGGAGAGTCGCCTCGCTCCGCTCCGCTTGGCTCCTTATTTTATCTAACATGTAAACCTAACACGATCCTCCTCGCTCCGCTTCGCTCGTCGTCGCACCAATTTTTTACTTTTGGTGATAGATTTTTGATTTCATACTATACGATCTCAGATCATGAAATGGTCAATTCTATGATATGGCCACGACATATACATAATAGAGTATCTACTTTAGAGATGTACTATTTCGGAAAACGCAAAGTCACATTATTGTAATCGATTAAAAAGATGACGAGCGCAGTTTCTACAATATGTATTATAGATAAGTTAGTTTTATTTTACTTTTACTCAGTTGTGTTGAGGAATGAATTGACCTGCGGTACTACCGCGTAATTCTGATTTTCATCAACATCAACTTGAGATTGAAATTTAACGTGCGTGCAAAAGAGATGGCATGTTAGGCGGGCGTCGTCGCACGCACGTCAAATTTCAATCTCAAGTTGATGTTGATGAAAATCAGAATTACGTGGTAGACCCGCTGGGTACATTGATGAGTCAGAATTTTTCAATACATATAATAAAACAGTATAACCCGGTGTGTATGTACATTGAAGAAAAGTAATAAAAATAGAAAAGGGTCACGTAAAGAAGAGTAATAGAATACAAATCGGCAATTTTTTGAATGCTTTTCTGTCTGTTTGTACGCGCTAAACTCCGAAACCATTGAACGGATTTGAATGTGGTTTTCTTTATTGTAATCGTATTGACCCTGGTCAACATACTGGCTATAAGAGGTGTTAATAAAATAACGCCCAAGCTGAAAACGGGGCAGAGTTGTATAAACTAATCTAAGAAAACAAAACTAATTGTTCGCGCCACTTCTTGTGGCTCTCATACTGCGGGGTAGTTGTGAATTAATATTTTCAACTGTCATTTTCGCTGCATCTCCACCCGCTTAGTTTTGGACGCAAATCAATCAGTCGTCAATCAGAAGCCTTTCACGCCGGAGGTCTACGCTGATTGTCATTCGACTAGGTCCTACCTCGACCCTACCGCCCGCCATTTTGAGATCGCACCCGCTGTGCGCCTCATTTTCATCTATTACTATTACGAAGAAGATTAGCCGAGAAGAGCGCAACCAGGCACGAAGAGGAAGAAGAAAACCATCTTGGAGAACACCAGAGACTTGGTGGCTCAGGCGAAGCGTGGTTTGTGGTGCATGCAGCTCCTTCCCAAGGTCAGATCTTTCATCTTCGTAATTATTTCTCTTCACTTCCCGCTATTTATAAAACCTATGGTGATACAAAGCACTGCCGTCATATCGCGTGCTCATTTTTTTGGCCATTCGAGCCGGATCTAGATCCATTTTAGGCCCTTTGATCTGCGATCTATAACCATTTTTTGGTATTTCCAACCGCTATCTTCATGTTCTTTGTCTAAAGAACACGTGAATTCCGCTCTAATTTTCACTCTGCCCGCAGTATTACCCCGCATTCCCGCTCTTATTTGCATTATCTATGCATTAAAACCCCGCATTCGTCAAAATATTAGTGATTCCATTTCCTATATACTGGAAATTATAAATTATCTACAGTGAAATACGCCATTCTGTTAATTTATCCGCTGCGATTATACCATTTGATCATTTCACAGAAAATATTATCTGCCTACCTGCTAATTCTTAATATTATCGAGAGGTACTCGTACACAGGTTCGTCCGCCGCCCGTGTTATCTCTAACTCATTAGCATTATTCTATGTTGTAGTCAGTATAAAACTTTCAATAGTTCTGGTACTTGCCTAACTTTGTACTATATAACATGCCAAATTCCGCAGAAGCTGCAAAATTAAAGATGTCGTATAGTTTAAAGAAGCTTAAAAATAAAAGGCAAGAATTGTTTAATCGCCTTCAGAGAGTTTATGACTTTTCTAAAACCGCTTTAGAGGATGTTTCTTCGGCAGAATTGTTTATGGCCAATGTCGAAACTTTGGATACTGTACGCTCAGAAATTCATGTAATCATAGATGAAATTAATGACACAGAGGTATTGATAAATCCTAATTTTGAACCAAATTATCAAAGTTGGTCAGCTTTTGAGGATCTTTACTCCCATTGCAAATACATCAACCGGAAGTTATCACATTCTTCGAAATCGGCTGACTCTAAAGTTAAAGCTCCACGTGACATGGAATGTCCCAAAAAACCTACTATCAAGCTTCCAAAACTGGAACTCGTTGGTTTTTCTGGTGAAGCTACTATGTGGCCAACATTCTATGAAACATTTAAAACCACGATTCACGATAATCCGGACTTGACCGACAACGAACGAGTACAATACCTGATGGGTAAACTTTCTGGCCGGGCACTTTCGATTTGTTCTGGAATCACACCGAACGCAACTAACTACGACATAATCTGGAAAACACTCGTTTCTACTTTTCAAGACTCGCGTAGTTTAGCCACTACTTATTTGGATCAAATGTTTGAATTTCGCCCTTTAACTACCGCTAGTTCAAAAAACTTGGACTTGTTTTTAGACAAGTTCTGTTCCGCTGTTTCGTGTTTAAAATCGCTGAATATTAAAGATCTTTCGGATTTTATCCTTATGTATTTGGCCCTTAAAAAACTTGATGTTGAAACCGCTCGTTCATTTGAAATGTTTAAACGTGGTTCCGATTTACCCCATTATGATGAATTAATATCATTTTTACGGGAACAAACTAAGATACTGAACCGCACTGCACCCGCAATTACCGCTCCCGCTCCGAACCGCTCCGTTAATAATAATAACAACAAAACCGGGTACAGTACCAAGTCAACCCATGCTTTTGTCTCCGCTTCGACCAATAATAATTGTTGTCCGCTATGTAAACAATTAAAACACTATAATTTATATAAGTGTCCCGAATTTGTGAAACTAGATATCGAGAAAAGATTTCAGTTCATCAAATCTAATAACGGTTGCACCAATTGTTTAAGTATTACGCATAACAATTCCGCTTGTAAATCGTCTTATAATTGCCGCCATTGTAATTGTAAACACCATTCGATGTTGTGCCGCAAACAAAATGTGATGAATACTCACACCGCGCTTGGTCAAAATATTACCGTGTCTCCACGCACACATACGCAATCTTCGAGGTTGGTGGATCCTGCCGTATCGGCGACTAACACAGAACATATGACTAATGATTCTCAATCCGTACCAACTGCGAGTAATAATATTTCTTTATGTAACTTACAGCCTAACTCGCAGCGTAATGAAACATGCCTTTTAGGTACAATTCAAGTGATCGTGAAAGATTCTAACGGTATGTCTGTCCGTCTACGTGCGCTCTGCGACCCTGCGTCACAATCCAGTTTTTCGACGGTTTCCTGTTGTGAGAAGCTTAACTTAAAATATGAGAAAATTCCCCGCGCTTTTGTTAAGGGCATCGGCTCTTCATCAAACCCAATTAAGGGTGCGACAAACCTTAAATTGTTTTCACGATTTGATGATTCGGTTTCAATTTCGCTTGACACTTATGTAATCGACCGTATTACCGACAACTTACCATCGGTGCAGGTCGATTTGTCTACGCTTTCATATTTAAAAGGTATCACACTTGCTGATGAAACCTTTTACTTACCGGGCGAGATTGATATTCTTATCGGTGCATCTTTATTCGCGGATATCTTGTTATCAGGCCGCGTCTCTGGTCCCCCGGGTACGCCGACGGGATTTCAGACCATCTTCGGTTTTACGCTAATTGGTAATACGCCTGTTTACCAAAATACCGCATGTTCAATTTCGTTATGCTCTTATATGGAGATTGAACCGCCAATAGATTTTATTTTACAAAAATTTTGGCAATTAGAAGAGGTGCATTGTGAACCTGCTTCTAGTCCCGCAAATGATGAATGTGAAAAATTATTTATTAACAATGTGTCACGTGACCCCGCTGGTCGCTATTCGGTTTCTTTACCGTTCGCACGGAATCCTAACATACTAGGAAACTCGTACCATCACGCAAAAAAGTGTTTTATGTCTCTTGAGCGTAGGTTTGTTTCTAACGCAGATTTACGTTCCGAGTATAACAATATAATAAATGAATACCTAACTAAAGGTTACATATCCCCGCTTCATAATGATGACCAATTATCTCTTGGTTATTATATTCCGCATCATCCCGTAGTGCGTGTTGATAAATCAACGACAAAGGTGCGTATTTGTATGAATGCCAGTACTAAGACTGACTCCGCTGATGGTACTCGTGTCTCATTAAATGACACGCTGCACACAGGTGCTAATTTGCAAAACGATTTGTTTTTAATTTTACTTGACTTCCGCTTGTATGAAATCGCTTTTACCTCGGATATCAAACAAATGTTCTTACAAGTTTTGGTTAACGCCGATGATCGCAAATTTCAAAAGTTTTTATACCGCTTTGACACGTGTTCACCGCTTATCGCTTATCAGTTCAATCGCGTCTGCTTTGGACTACGTAGTAGCCCTTTCCTTGCGATGAGAGTAGTCAGGAAACTCTGTGAGGATGGGAGTTCAGCGTACCCGCTCGCCGCTACTGTAGCCGCACGAAACTGTTACATGGACGACATCTGCTATAGCACGCCCACCGTGCAGGGCTCCTTACAGCTCAGAGATGAGCTGGTAGGATTGCTTAAGGCCGGTGGCTTTGAGCTCGTCAAGTGGTCTAGTAACTGTCAACAGTTACTTGATACACTGCCTGATACTCACCGCTTAAATTCTAGTAAGAATTTTGAAGAACAAACTCAAACTCTTAAAGTTCTTGGCTTACAGTGGTCGCCTGATTCTGACGAGTTCTCTTTTACTGTATCGCTAGATAGTCGCCCATGTACTAAACGCAATGTTTTGTCCGTGATAGCACGTCAGTACGACGTCCTCGGCTTTACCGCTCCTGTGATCTTGTACGCAAAATTACTCTTGCAGAAAATCTGTATTTTAAAATTAGACTGGGATGAAACACTACCCTCTGATATTGCGCAGATTTGGCAAAACTATTTGAAGGAGCTACCTGTTTTGCGGGATTTACGTATTAAACGCCACTTAGACGTGTTCCAAAATTCGAAAATTTCGATAATATCATTTGCAGACGCAAGTGAACGTGGATACGGATGTGTCGTATATATTAGAGTACAAGATGACTCAGACACTTGCACTAGCATTCGGCTGGTATGCGCAAAGTCAAAAGTCTGTCCGCTCAAGACCGTCAGTGTCGCCCGCCTTGAGCTTTGTGCCTCGTTACTCATGTCGAAATTAACTCGTCGTGTAGTTGACGCTTATAAAATACGTCACAATATTGAACGTATTTACTGTTTTACCGATTCTATGGTAACTTTACACTGGATACATTCCTCACCGCACAGGTTTAAAACCTTTGTCGCGACGCGTATAACAAAAATAATATCCGCTATTCCCGCTGAATGTTTTTACCATACAGCTGGTTCTCAAAACCCGAGCGACTGTCTTTCCCGTGGTCTCACTCCCACGCAGTTGATGAGTCACCCGCTCTGGTTCACTGGACCTGCTTGGCTTTATCTGGACGCTAAAGAGTGGCCAATCAAAACAATAGAATCAGCTTCTATTGAAGAAAACTTGCCGGAATCAAAAACAATTTCTCTTCCCGCTTTTAGTAATGAAGAACCGCATCCTCTTCTTTCTCTTTCGGAAAGAATTTCGTCATGGCTTGTGCTTTTACACACAATCATTTACATATACCGATTTTTACGTATTTTACCGCGCTCTAATATTTTTACCGCTACCGATATGGATTTCGCTGAAGTTGCATTGATTAAAGCTCTTCAAGCATTTTATTTTCTTGATGAAATAAAAAGATTAAAGTCAAATAAACTTTGTTCTCCCGCTTTAAATCGACTATCGCCATTTTTAGATAAAAATGGATTGTTACGCGTTGGTGGTCGACTTCGCAACACAGACATGACGTTCGATCAACAATACCCTGTGTTGTTACCTCGTAAAAATCATATTGTCGAATTGATTATCATTCATTATCATCGCAAAAATTGTCACACTGGACCAGTGGCTTTAATGTCAATAATCCGCCAAAAATTTTGGATACTTTCCTGTCGAAATATTGTTCGTCGCGTAATACATAGCTGCAATTATTGTTTTAAGGCGAAGCCGAGACAAACCTTCCCTTTCATGGCAGATTTACCATCATGCCGCGTTAATGAGGCTAAAGCTTTTGTCCACTGCGCTGTGGATTATTGTGGTCCTATCAGTATCACTCCGTATCGAAAACGTGGAGTCCGTCCCGTCAAATGTTACCTCTGCATATTTGTATGCCTGGTGACTCGTGCAGTTCACGTTGAATTGGCAACTGATCTTAGCACGAACACTTTTCTTTCCGCGTTCAAACGTTTTTTATCTAGACGTGGAGCAGTGTCTTTCGTATATTCAGATAATGCTACGAACTTTGTAGGCGCTAGAAATGCCCTCTCAGAAATTTACAATTTGACAAACTCCGAAGAATTTAAAACGTCTTTCGCGAATGAACTTGCCGATCATAGAATACAATGGAAATTTAATATTCCACGTAGCCCACATTTTGGGGGACATTATGAGATATATGTCAAAGGATTTAAGACGCATTTGCATAGAGTAGTAGGTACTCAACTGTTGACCTACGAAGAATTATTAACTGTAGTTACGCAAATAGAATGTGTCATAAATTCTCGTCCGCTTACGCTGCTGAGTGAAGATCCATCTGAACTTAGCGCGTTAACTCCTGCACATTTTCTGATGTCAACTCCTTTAAAAGAATTACCCGCTTGTAAGGTGGCTGATGAGCCAGTTAATTTATTACGTCGCTACGCGTTGCTTGATCAAATGGTAGAATCGTTCGCAAGGCGATGGAAGAATGATTATCTCCATCTTCTCCAGTCTAGAGGAAAATGGAATACACCTTCCAACCCAATCAAAATTGGATCTGTTGTCGTTGTAGTTACCGATAACACTCCACCGCTTCAATGGCCGCTCGGTGTTATTGTAGCTGTATACCCTGGCAAAGATAATGTCATTAGGGTAGCTTCTGTCAAAACGACGACAGGTGTTTACAAACGACCTGTCGTGCGTCTTTGCCCTCTCCCATCTCAATAACTCCTTTCTTTGCCCCCGCTTCAAAATTTCGTTATTCTCTGTCTTATTTTTACTTTTCTATTCTTATTTTAAAACCAATGGTTTTAACGCCGGGGGCAAATGTTCGCGCCACTTCTTGTGGCTCTCATACTGCGGGGTAGTTGTGAATTAATATTTTCAACTGTCATTTTCGCTGCATCTCCACCCGCTTAGTTTTGGACGCAAATCAATCAGTCGTCAATCAGAAGCCTTTCACGCCGGAGGTCTACGCTGATTGTCATTCGACTAGGTCCTACCTCGACCCTACCGCCCGCCATTTTGAGATCGCACCCGCTGTGCGCCTCATTTTCATCTATTACTATTACGAAGAAGATTAGCCGAGAAGAGCGCAACCAGGCACGAAGAGGAAGAAGAAAACCATCTTGGAGAACACCAGAGACTTGGTGGCTCAGGCGAAGCGTGGTTTGTGGTGCATGCAGCTCCTTCCCAAGGTCAGATCTTTCATCTTCGTAATTATTTCTCTTCACTTCCCGCTATTTATAAAACCTATGGTGATACAAAGCACTGCCGTCATATCGCGTGCTCACTAATCAAATAAATAACTAATCTAAGAAAACAAAATTGTGTCTAAAAACATTTAATCTTCATTTGTTTTACACATATAAAAAAGTAACCGTAATGAAAAAATATTAATAATTAACAAGTAATATAATTAATATATTATATTAATACATTAATACAATTAATATAATCAATTGATATTATTTTTTATTTCTACCTGTTCCTTTTATGTTTACAGTGATTTATTTTTGTTTATATATTATTTATGTATAGGTATGTTTAAATATCTACATAATACGTATTATGTATCTATTTATCCTGTACACCGCCTCTACACATTGTTTTCTTTCTTTTAAGAGTTCCTCCATCCAAAGGTTGTCTGGAAGAGCGCTTTGTAGTGATAAGACCGCCAATTGTACCCTACTTCTATTTTTTAAATTGTCTATTTACTTTGTATTTGGTGTGAAATAAAGAATATTGTATTGTATTAATAATTACGTTAGTATAATAATCTAACTGTCTATAAATGTAGTTTGGTGTTAATATACAGTTCTTCATAACTAGCAGAGCATCAAAGATGCTTTTCCTCAACTCAGGAGTACGCATAAAAGTGAAATCTGATCTCACATAACGATTACCACACAATAATCGCGAAGACAATATAAAAGTGCTAAACACTTCCCACACGATACTAGATTCAGATTGAGTAATCTTATTATGAATCGAGATTCGACACTTTCGAGATAATACGCTCCGTCCTAGGGTCAGTAATCAGTTGAGGTGGTAGAGCTGATGCCGGGCTCGACTGTGGAGGTACCACCATCTTACTTGGAGACCCCCTCGAAGTAATTCGGGGGAGAGTAAGAGGACAGCTCACAGGCAAAAAACCAGGAGGCCCACTATGCCTGGGACCGATGGATGGTGGTATATTCATCCCTAATAGCCGGGCCTTACATGGAACTGGTGACGGGCAGCGGCGTCACTGGTGCGAGGGTTCCGGCACCGCGCTCATCAACCCGCCTGACTGCGGGTCAGTAATACTGGGGCTACACCTGCGTCTTATCGCGCTAAAATCTACTATGAATCTCAATTAAGGATTTTCTGACAGGAAATTAAAAAAACTGGCCAAGTGCGAGTCGGACTCGCGCACGAAGGGTTCCGTACCATAATAATAATTTTCACACAGACGCGATGGGCGGAAAAATATTTTTATAAGTAAATGATTTTCCTAAGCAATATTTTCCTTGTATTTTAGTGCAAGAACCATACAAATACCATTAGCGGTTTCAAAGAAATAACCAATTTTACTTGATTTTAGTCTAAAAACAGCTTGACTTTAGACAATATATTCATGCTGTTTCTTATACGCGAGAATAATTTACTAAAATGAAGTTGTTCTTTATAGTTTAACTAATAAAATACATTTTTTTAATAATTATTAAACATACCGTTTAAGAGAAATAACTTTATCATTATAGTCATTTTGGGATGACGCTAGGAATTCCCATAGTCAATAAGATTTTTTTTTCGAGGATATACGCCGTTTTAGGACATGGTTTTCTTTATTTTGGTATATAAATGAACCATTATTTTTTCATGATCTTTTAAAGAATTTTTAGAATTTTAGACATTATACTGATTGTGGTGTGTGTGTTGCTTATAAAAAAGTGGTCTGTATCTGTCTGTCTACTCATCTGTCATCCACCTGTCAAATCAGTCTGAAGCAAATTATTATAAATTAATCTTTAACAAACATTTCTCAAGTCACGTCACACGAAGGCAAATGGAATTGCAGCTTTTTCGTAAAAATATCCATCATCATGAGGTTTTTTAGACCACAAGTTCGAAAATCTCGAAATGGTTTTCGAATTAACACACCTTAACATAATTTAATCTAAGCTAATTCAGGCGCATACTAGAGTTTAGCGCGTTTGTGACGCTAAAAAAAGAAAAATATGACTCCAGCAAGTTTAACCGCGAATTGATGAGCCATCCTAATTTTCTCGTATTAAGGCCACACCGACCCATGCAAGGAAACCTTACCTTCAATACAGTCAATATATTATTTGACTCTCCGCCAGTTCTCTTAACCGTCTTCCTAGAAGTAGCTCTAACTAGCATTTATGGCTACACGAAACACACGGACCGCTCAAATTAACCCATTATGCACGGCTCACTATTCAAAATATCAAAAGCCAAAGGCATATTAAGGCTATTCATTTCATAAAAACAAAGTGTGTACCTGCCATGGTTCTCACGTTTGATATACCGTTGCATCCACTATAACGCATACAAGACTACTGCTAATTAAGTTACCTATGCCATTTGTCGAAACCAATATGTAAAAAAATACGGCTGCTTTTCAGGGTCCCGTACACAAAGGGTAACCAACGGGACCTTATTACTAAGACTCCGCTGTCCATCTGTCACCAGGCTGTATCTGATGAAGCGTGATAGTTAGTTGAAATTTTCACCGATGATGTATATCTGTTGCCGCTATAACAACAAATACTAAAAAAAATAGAATAAATAAACATTGGAGCCCCCTCCAATACAACAGACATGTTATTTTGCCGTTTTTATAGATAATGGTACGGAATTCGTGAGCGAGACGGCTCGTACTTGGCCGGTTTATTTCATGAAATAAACGGAAAATTGTAATCAATTTCAGGTATATGCATTTTTACTATATAATCTAGGGTTTTGTTTGTGGAAAACATGTTTATGTAAATTTTCCTCGATAGAAATAATTGTTCAAACACACTTTTTCTCCTAGTTTTGACGAATAGGAACCACGTACAGAACTCAAACATATTTTATTAGATGGGTTTCAACAATATCTAGATTTTTGAGCTGTTTTAGTGTTTTTAGTATATAAAACTAACTGTTTTGTTTTCCCTATCGCCCTGAATCCGCCCCTCTCGTACTGCGTGGTTTTCGCTTGGTGTGACAGTGACAAAAATATAATTAACATCTACATAGCATCACAAGGTACAGTTTGGGATCTGAACGCAGGTTACAAACCCGGACCGGGGACCGGTTAGACCCCAAAGTACAAGGTGGCGCAAAAGTAATGTCATAATTTGAATTGGCTGCCATTTTTGCAGATGGCGCCAAATGTCACTGTGCTTTGACATTTATAATGTAGATATATAAAGAATTAGTTGTCAACAAACCATGGAGCGATACACACCTCAAGAACATGGAATTAGTTACTGCTTATTTGACAAATTTTTATCTTCCGTTTTGGAGATTTGAACTGGCCGTCCAGATCGCCAGATCTAACAGCACCAGACTTCTTCCTTTGAGACTTTTTAAAATCTCGCGTTTACCACAACAAACCACGAACCTTGCAAGTCTTGAAAGATAACATTGAAGAAGAAATCGCTAATTTGGAGCCAGATAGCCAGATGTTTTGCGAGCAACAATTGAAAATTCCGTAAAACGAGCGCAATTATGCATTGAGCTATTTGAGCGATATAATTTTTTCCAATTATTGTCATCAATTTTACACTTTCAAATAAACTTTTTATGAAAACAGAGCTCTTTTTTCATTTATAACAAAATGGCAGCCAATTCAAATCATGACATTACTTTTGCGCCACCTTGTACAAATGGTATACGTTTTTGTCTAGTCTGGACTACTCTTGACGACAGATTTGTGCTTCGACTCTGTTTAGGGGAACTAGGAAAATATACACTGGTGGACATAAAAATCGACTCAAGCATTGTTGTTCTACATTGAAGGAAATAACCCAATCATAAAAACATAAACATATGAAATATATAACATATCATTTTAAAGGTATAGGCCTCCACCTTTGATTAAATGCATTTTTGTCTTAAAGTATTTGCTATACAGGCTGTAATTTTTTTTAAGTGATGAATTAATAAATATTGAAATAATTAAAATAGCGAAAAATTGAAAAAAAAACCTTCTTTTACAAAATCATTCATTTATTAATTAATTAAGTTTAACATTAGTACTTCGTGTTCCCCCCTCTAGCCCTTATAACTGCTTGCAGCCGGTTCTTCATTGACCTAATAAGTTTTTAATTAATTAAATGAATTTCACGTCCTGTATAGCGAATACTTTTAAACCAAAATGCATTTATTCAAAGATGGAGGCCTATACCTTTAAAATGATATATATATTTCATATGTTTGTTTGTATGATTGGGTTATTCCCTTGAATGTAGGACAACAATGCTTGAGTCGATTATTATGTCCACCAGTGTAGATAGACGTAGCTATAGTTACGTCTTCCTACTGAAAAGGAATAGTTACCTTATGGTAGACGTTACATGGTTCCATCAAACAGAATCGAAGCACAGTCAGTATTCCAAGGAAAGCGGCATAAACCAAATGGAGACAACGAAAGTTTCTCTACATAAATCTGTCACGAGACATAAAGATGTAGTGGAAGCTAGTTCCTTGCGGCCGCGATCTTTAGCCAGATAAAATCCACACTAAAAGTACCGACTTAAGTGTCTTAGAGCACATCACAAATCAAAGACAAGATCACTCACCAAAAATATTAAAAACCGAGATTTACTAAAAAATCAATTTCTTGCCACGCCACCCACAATTCACCACCGTCAATTCAATTGCAACGGTTCATTGACCCTTTTGGCACCATCAAAGCTTCAGGCAGTCAGGTCCGGATGCTAACCACACATGACAATACAAAACAACGATGACGAATGACACTCCACAATAGAATAAACGCTTGGCGACAATCCAGCGGCTGAATTAGAACTGTGACCTAAAGGATTTTTTTTTTTATTCACCAACGGACAAAACCAGTCCCAATAGTAAAAACCAACATGTAGAAATTTCCCCATGCACGGTAAACAGGTAGCAACATTGTATTGTAGCAAGGATTTTCTGGGGGTCTAGTATCAAGTCTTACTCCCAAAAATAGCGCTTTAATGAAGATGACAAAAACAAAATAGAAAAAAAAAAGCGTTGACCAGGCTCCCTAAATTGCAGTGTTTTTGCATAAATATGCTGAGTCAACTACATACTTCAACAAAGTAAATTTTAAATATATGTATATATTTATTAGGCCTTTTTAAAGATAATTCAAAGGCAAACCTATTGGATATTTTCACTTGATAGGTAACATTTTTGAAAATGATGCTTTTTGGAAGGTTTTTTTAAATTTGTTGCTTGAGTTTTATGCCTAAAATTAATACTCACAGAAAGAAAACATAGTTCTAATCAATTTTAATCTTGAAATATTCTGAATCGTTTCGCGCGCATTTTGGCGCACTCGATTTTCAACTATATTAAAATCAGTGTCCAGGTTAAAATAGCTAAGCCGCTGTGCGCCAAAGTAAGGCCCCGTCTTGAAAAATTCTCCTAGTAAATTCATCTAGTTTAGTTAGTATTGCTCCAAAACACGTCAGCTGCAGAGATTCTATACGAGTATATATTACATTATATTTTTCTTATCAGCTACGGCCTTAGAAAAACTCAAAGGCTACGTACGGCACATGACCTATCAACCACTTAAGATTATTAGTGCTTTCAACACCATACATAGATGATGTCCAGAGTTTTAATCAATTTTAATTGAAGAGGGGTACAACTAAATAACAGCGTACTGTGTTTTATTCATTATTTTATATATGAATTATTATTCATTTATTGACGTAAGTATTGTTTTACTTAGTTTATATATATATCTTTCTTCTCTTTTTTTTGTATTGAATTATATTATTGACCTAATAAAACACATTTTCTTTTAGTAAATTTTCTTATGTCACACAGAGACAATTTTAGTTTCATTATTAAATTTTGTTACATCGTATGTGTCGCAACTCGCGGCCCCTGACGGAAGATAAGCGTCACAGTTCTGCTGTGGCATTTTGCTGAGTCAGAGACCTTTTTGTTGGCTGCATCTTATAAACTACCTCAGGCTGTATATTAGTTTATTGTTTAGAGTATTTGTTTTTTTTTTGTAATGGTGTAGCTTTCAAAATAAATGCCTTTTCTTTCTTTCTACAAAAAAAGGATTTTCCTTTTAATTAAAGAGCCATCTTCTTTCACGAGACTGTTAATTCAAACAACACTTTCTCTCGATGGTAAAAAACCGCATTTAATCATAATTTCATCGTTCACAGTCGACTGACTCGACTGATGATGCTGTGAAATCGCGATTAAGATGTAACCGCTTTGATAAACATGCAAATAATGAAGGAAGGAGTTGCACGCCGCATTAATTAGTGGACTAACATGACTGTATATAACACTGCAAGTTTGTAATTATTAGCTTAAGGCGATATGCGAAAAAAATCCTGGTGTTTAGTTCTGTGTTTTTCATTAAATACATGGAAAATTTCAATAAATTTCTGGTATATGCATTTTGACTATATAATCTAGGGTTTTGAAATTGGAAAACATGTTTGGATAAATTTTCCTCGATAGAAATAATTTGTTGAAATGAGGTCTTCAAACAAACTTTTTCTCCTCGTTTGACGAATAGGAACCATATACAGAACTCAAACATATTTTATTAGGTGTGTTTCAACAATATCCAGAGATTTGATATTTGAAATTTTGCTAGCTAGTTTAGTTTTTTTAATAAAAATATAAAACCAACTTTTTTACCTTTTGCCCAGAATCCGTCCCTCTCGCGCTGAGGGTTTTTTCGCATATGGAGTAAGAGGGATGCTAAAACTTTTACATATCGCCTTAAGGCCTGATAGTCTGGTCATTATTGACGGATGGGCTTTCAAATGAATGATTTGGCCAACCATGCGCATACCGGGTGAGAATCGCGGTAGAATTAAAACCTAGATTATTTATGCTAATAACAAGCATATGGAATTTAAATAAAGATAAAATGTAATTACAGAACTAAAGAAAAACAGATACAAATTATTAAAGGTCAAATAAAAGGTCAATTACATAAAGGTCGCAGAAATTACGAGAAGGCTAGCATGGCCGCGCCATTTGGCAAGCTCAACTTATTATTGTAACTCCACATAGACTACGGGCGTGCAGTCAATAGGTAACCCTTTGTATCGCGTAACAAGATGGAAACAATTTGTAGTTGTATAGACAAAAAAACAAATCAAAATAAATAAATAAAATAAATAATATAATAATAAATAATAAATTGCATAAAATGTACATATGCACACATAGTCACACACATCTCGCATGCACACATCCCACATACACACCCATACCCTCTCACACTTACAAATTCAGCCTAAGTATGTATATAAGGTACTAAACTTTTATTTTCTTTTTTATATTTATAATAATTTGTTAGTCACCATTAGTCATAATAGTTTTGTTTATCACTTAATTTTGTATTTTTAGTTATAGGAGAGCGGGGACTCCTGTTACAGGTATTTTCATACCCAATAGGAGAACTCAAACTGAGTTTATTTAATGAAGTAAGCTTAAGAAATAAATAATTTTTCAATTTTTTTTTTTTTTAAATAGGTTTGAGCTTGCTTGAGGTTGGAGTATTTTGTTGGAAAACGATGCTGAATCGATTTTTTCAAGCAAGATGTGACCAATTCGTAGTTGTGTAGACAAGAAAATACATCAAAATAAACAGGGTTGGCTGAGAGCAACCTGGAGCATTTTTTTTAGTCATTAAAAACACAAACGTAATAAGATAAAATCAGGCTGACTCACCTTAGTACCAACATACGACGCAAAAACTTAAAAAAAAAATTGTGTTTTTTTTTCTGGCTGTACAAAATGCTTCAGGTTGAGCCCAACTAACCCTGGCGATACGTAAAAGTTTTCGCGTCCCTCTTACTCCAATACTCAATATCCCTCAGTGCGAGTGGGATGGATTCGTGGAAAAGTAGCAAAAAGTCGGTTTTAATTAACATAAAATGTGCTAAGCTATTTTGTCGAAAAGATTTTCAAGGAGACTTTACAAATACATAATGGTATCGATTCGGCATAACACGTCTTAACTTATTTGACAGGACTAATGTCTTTTTCTTTCTTTATCGAAAAGATAAGGACAGAACGCTTAAATTAAGTTTAGTACTGCCAAATAAGTTAAGATGTGCTTCACTTAATCGGTACCGTTATCCACATTTTGAATGCAATTTCACAATGAAATTAGTTAGGATTTCAGAATTACAGGAAAAAATAAAACAATTTAGAGGTCTTTTCGGAATTAAATTCTATCGAGAAAATTTCATCTAATCGCGTTTTCCTTCAGTGAGAATCTTAATCAAATACTCAATAAACATTTACCCAAAAATGAAATACGTAGATGAATTCGGAAAAACCCCATTTTTTTGGTATCGCCTTAATTTTGATGTAGTTTTTTTCTACAAGAGTTGATTGTAAAAAATATATCTTGGTTATATTTACTTGCATCTATTTCGAGCAATCTTCGAAAAACCATAAAAAGCTGTATCTCCAAAACTGGTAGACCGAAGAATATGAAAAAAATCATGGTAATATCTGTTTACGTAAAGAAAACAGGAAAAATATAGCGGTTGAGTTATACACCAAAAAAAATTACAAAAATATTTTTTTTATCCACGGTACGGAACCCTAGGTACGCGAGTCGGACTCGCATTGACCGGTTTTTTCATTAGTACGTTCCCTTAATAAAAGATTAACAAATCAATTATATACATATTTTTTCAATGCAAGTGCTCGTAAAAGCCCACTTTTTATGCATCAAAACCGAACAGAAAGTCGATTATTTTGCCCTAGGGCTTTATTATTATTTTTTTTGGAATTAAATGAGACTTGAGGATAATTCATGATTTATATTTACTCGTCTTTACTCGCCCAGATGAAGGCAGTCTAAATCTGCTGAAACTGGTCGGCTTTCCCGATCATAACACGTATTGAGGTGAGCCGTTTTATATAAAAAAAAATGTTTTATTTATTTACAATGGTTGGCTAACCTGCAGCCTTTCCAGTGTACCATAAATGTTATACTTTTTTTTTCCACTGTCTAACGGCTCTGGATACAGTCCTTTTGAGCCAATCATAATTTAATGTTCACAAGATTATATTTGTTTTATTTCCTCACACTATGCATTGAAAAACGTAGTATGATACACGGGCGTAAGAGCAATAAATTACTCGGTTACGTTTAAAACACTCGCTACGCTCGTGTTTAAAAATCGTCCTCGTCATTTATTCCTTTTCGCCCTTGTAGCATAAACTACTATTTTACATAAGGAATGTCCTAATTTCTTCTAAAGAAGCCTCAAAAATTTGGCGTTATTCATAGGCTCAGGTGCATGTCAAATTATGATTCATCAAGAATTTAATTTGGATAATCAAATGGACGCAACTTTTGCCGCATTCTGTACCATGCTAGGAATACCTCTAGCAGAGAATATAAAGTATTCTCTAGATTAAAACCGTTGGTACAATTTGTGTAATCAACCATGAAAACACTTTTAGAAACCTCACAAAAAATGTTAACTAACGAAATAGAACCCAAGGCCATTGACACAAGCATGCTTTTAGAAAATCGGGTAAGTAATGTAATATCCTAACTATTAAGCCCGGTTCACATTGCTCTAATCACTGGGCCCAGTTCCATACAAATGTGGTAACCATGAATCTGGAAGTAACAGGTTCAAATCCCGTAGGGGCTCATTTGTATTCTGTCTGCGTGTTTCACAAGGTACGTTAAGGGGCTATGCGAATTTTATTTTTGTCACTGTCACTCCAAGCGAAAAGACGCGCAGTGCGACAGGGGCGGATTCAGGGCGAAAGGGACATTTTTATTTAAAAAAAAAACTAATATAGCTAGCAAAATTTCCAAAATCAAAACTCCAGATATCGTTAAAATATAATAAAATATGTTTGAGTACGGCACATGGTTCCTATTCGTCAAACGAGGAGAAAAAGCGTGATCGAAATCCTCATTTTAACAATTATTTCTATCGAGGAAAATTTATCCAAACATGTTTTCTAATTTTAAAACCCTAGATTATATAGTCAAAATGCATGTAACAGAAATTAATTACAATTTTCGTGTATTTCATGAAAAACACAGAAAAGAAACACCCATATTCTCTTACATATCGCCTTAAGGGGCTCCACAATGCTAAACATCAGTTTAGTATCGGATTCAGTTCCGTCAATGTAGATCGTAAAAATTTGAAAAAAATATGTCGTGCTTTTTGAATCAAAACAATTATTAATTACACATTATAAATAAACATACTTTCAATCTTCTATTAATTACATTACTTTTAAAAAAGCATGAATGTCACGAAAAAAGCGATTCAGTTTCCATGTTTCAAAACCGATTGAAACGAAACCAACACACGCGGGTACTAATTAGAAAAAAACATCTTTATTACATAAAGAAATTATGGTTAATGTCCTAATGGAGCCGCGATTTCAAAATAACTGGAGTTTTGCATGCGCCGCGTCTGATTAGAGTAGGATAGAGAGTTAAAAAACAAACGTGTTATAGCCGGACTGAATTTTAGCATTGTGCAGCCCCTTAAGGCGATTACCATCGCCAAATTAGCAGCTCGATATTTGTCATTACAAATATCAACGGAAACGACATTGAAATAACGTTCATATCAGCGCGCAATGCATAGTGGCTGTTACGACGCTCGCTGCGTCCTTGAAAGAGCGAAATAGGGGAAAATTATACTTTTCACTTGGACGTGATTACTCGATTGAATAATCTTATGTTATGTTTATAGCTATAAAGTTTATCTATTTATCAAAGCATAGATGAATTCAATCGGCCAAGCCACTCAGGAGCAGGAGGGAATTTGAGGTCAAAAAACACCATTCAGTAAAAAAAAAAATCATGTAGAAGTTTTGGTGGTATGAAAAAGAAAACTGTTGCATATGTTGTCTAAGAGTTGATTATTCATAATACATTTTTTCATTATTTTTGGTTTGGCCATAAACGAGGAGTAGGCTTTAGAAAGTACCCATTTGGCAATAGTAAGGGCCTTAAGCTGTGTGTCCGTATTTGTGCCCGAGGTAAGGCGAATAATGTGAACAAGGCATTAATCAAGTATTTGAAACAGGCTTGAGTATGTGTATGTATGTATGTTGTAATAAAATTATATTTATGTAACATTGTTGTATGGGTGTGGGTAGTGTATGAGTGATTCATACAAACGACAATGTCCTCCCGTGTTGTTCAGGACATCATTTATCTTGTTCCTAATAAAACTTTTAATTAAACGAAACCAAAAATTAAAACACATTTCAAACTTAATTGGTAGGTACTTAGCTCGAAATAGAACCAAGCTTATGTCATACGTTATTAAGGCGATATGCGAAAAAAATAAGGGTGTTTCTTTTCTGAGTATTTCATGAAATAAACGGAAAATTATAATAAGATTCTGGTATATGCATTTTGACTATATAATCTAGGGTTTTGAAATTGAAAAACATGTTTGGATAAATTTTCCTCGATAGAAATAATTGTTGAAATGAGGTCTTCAAACACACTTTTTCTTCTCGTTTGACGAATAGGAACCATATACAGAACTCAAACATATTTTATTAGGTGTGTTTTAACAATATCTAGAGATATGATATTTGAAAATTTTCTAGCTATTTTGGTTTTTTTAATAAAAATATAAAACCAACTTTTTTCCCTTTTGCCCTGAATCCACCCCTCTCGCACTGCGCGATTTTTCGCTTTGAGTGACAGTGACAAAAATAAAATTCGTATAGCCTCTTTATAGTTTTTGTTTAGAGGAGGTGGTATCATTTTGGCGTACATTTAAGGGTGTATAAAGTCAGAATGAGTACCTCATTTTGCATCAATCAGAACTGAACTTTATGATGTTTCTTTTTAGTTTAAAATTGCGCGCTTTGAGCCGTGTTTGTTACGACCACCAAGAAACACGCGCTCACGAAAATCCAAGTTTTTGTTAATAATAACTCCGCTTCTAGATGAAATTATTAAAATATTCTAAGACACATATGGGGTCACTTATTCACTAGATATTTCATGGGTGTATGATTTGAGGAAGGCCTTTGAAAAACATAACATTTAAAGCTAATTTCGTATTTTTTCTTTATTGAGTGAACTTGCGTTTTTGCTAAGGCAAGCCTATCACAAGTATAGTGTACTATATTATAGACAAATCTATATTATTTTTATTGAACCGATTAACCAAGTTACGCAATGTGAAATGGTCATATGAACTTGTGCATTTGACATTACACGGACCCTTAATTTTCGGGTGAATATTTTACATTCGTAACTAAATTTGAATGAAGGTCAAATTGTTACCGTTTTTTCAAATTCAAATAGTTTATTTTGCAAAATAGGTACGTATATATATACACTTTTTACAAGTCAAATTTAATCTTATAAAAATATATGTAATCCTCCTTATTTTATTTTTCTTATACCCTTATTCAGTGGCGTGCACAGAACTTTTTGCTGGAAAAGCAAACAATTGGTCAAGAACAACAATAAAAAAAATATGAAAAAATTTAAATATCAGTCTGAAAAAAAAATATTTGTATGACGCCAGGGTAGACAATGTCTACCCTAGAGTGAAAATTTCCCATACAAACTTTTTTTTTTCAAAGTGATATTTAAATTTTTTTATATTTTTTTTATTGTTGTTCTTGACCAATTGTTTGCTTTTCCAGCAAAAAGTTCTGTGCACGCCACTGCCCTTATTAGCACATTTGGCGAACAAATCACAAAAACCACTCGAGCTATATGTATATTTTGTGGCCTAGAATTTTCCTTCTGCAACGATTATACAATTAGGTAATTAGGTGAGTGTTGTACATCATACCTTGAAAATACTTGGTACCTAGCTTTTTTACCATTAAAAATGATTTCATAAAAAAGGGGAAAAAGCGTAAATTATAGCTTGAGCCCTGTGACAGCAGGACATCATTCTACAATTTGTATTTCTAACTCTTTTTCTCATGTTCAATTATGTATAGCGCTGACACCTGTCACAGGGCTCAAGTTATGTTTTCCTTGGTTACCCATTGAATTGTTTGTTTATTTTTACTGTTGATCAGTAAACAGTGAGTAATATGAAAACAATTAATAAATGTTTTTAAAACAGCTGAAATGAATAAAATATTTAGGTTTAACTAGGGATGCAACGATTATGAAGCTGTGCATTGTTTTGAATACGTAATCGTAATAATTACGGTTAATAACGAAGTGATGCATCGTAATAAGAATCATGCCAATTATTAAATTAGAAATTTTAAAATGGTCATCATCATTTCTCCATTATTTTCATAATTCATAAAACAAGAACAAAAAAAGTACATCAGATATGCCTTTCCTTCCCTTCGCTTTGCCTTTCCACATAGTGAGATAATTCAACCAAGTTTTTAATGTTAATTTAGACTAGGAAAACACATTCTGAGGTTATCTGACACATTTCTTTTTAAATAATCGTAATGCATTGGTGGAAAAAGTCCCTAGTTAACTTAGGAACATTTTTCATTGGGCCCTTCAAATCCGTCTAGGATAAAAGGGGCTTCAGTACCATGATCTTATGATCTGACTATGTCCGTCTGTCTATTCGTCTGTCACCACAGTTCCAATTTTCCAAAACGGATCAAAGCATTTGAAGAACCCAGTGAAAAAAGTCCCTTAGTCGACTCAGGGACTTTTTCCACTGGGCCCTTCAATTAGCTTCGTAATCATAACCATAATCGTAATGGTAGAATTGTTGCATCCCTAGGTTTGACTCTTGTGAATTTGATAGTTTTGTGCACCATACCAATTTAATGCACCATACCATACAGGTTTGTTTTACCCCAACCAAGGGCAAGGGTACTATATAAGGCAAAAAAAAGATTGGAGAACTTACTTCAATGATCATGTACCTATTATCTGGAGTTTCTGCCCGCATTTTGACTTAAGAGGCTATGCAAATTTTATTTTTGTCACTGTCACTCCAAGCGAAAAATCGCACAGTGCGAGAAGGGCGGATTCAGGGCAAAAGGGAAAAAAGTTGGTTTTATATTTTTATTAAAAAAACTAAAATAGCTAGCAAATTTTCAAATATCAAATCTCTAGAATACTCTAGATATTGTTGAAACACACCTAATAAAATATGTTTGAGTTCTGTACATGGTTCCTATTCGTCAAATGAGGAGAAAAAGTGTGTTTGAAGACCTCGTTTCAACAATTATTTCTATCGAGGAAAATTTATCCAAACATGTTTTCCAATTTCAAAACCCTAGATTATGTAGTCAAAATGCATATACCAGAAATTGATTAAAATTTTACGTGTATTTCGTTAAATACACAGAAAAGGAACACCCATATTTTTTTCGCATATCGCCCTTAAGTGTGTAAGATAGTAAATAAATTACATTTTGCAAAAATGATACTGACAGACATAAGTCAAAAAAATAAATGTCACATACAACAATTTTATTTACAACTCCTAAGAAAGATTGAATACTAAGGATGAGCAAACCACACAGATTTAATAAGAGAATTAGTTTGTTCCACACTTGAACTCGAAACGAAACAAATATTATTGATATTGTTGTGCAAAAAATCGAAAGTGGTGAAGGTGGTTTGGTATTTTTAGATGCCCCGGGAGGTATTAGTAAAACGGTTTTTTAAATTAATAGTCCTAATCCGGAAAGATAAAGTAGTTGCTGTTGCGATAGTCTCCTTTGGAACAGCCGCCACGCTGCTCAATGGCGGCCAAATAGCACATTCAGTACTTAAACTGCCATTGGATGTAACATTAGTAAAGTACAACTGCACAATGATACACAATCAGGTTGATATGCAGCTGCTGAAAATCAGTGAAGATCGGAGCTGCTGTACCCATTACTAAATGAAATTAGTATAAATAAAGTATTATAATAAGATAAAATAAATTATTATGTACTACATAAACACAACGCACTACACAAACACACACACACACACCCTCACAGACACTCATACCCTTATCCTCTCACACATCACTAACACTTAATTTAAACTATGATTGTTACTTCTTAAATATAGCTGTAAAAGTATCACATAAGTAAAATGTATTAATACTGAAATTGCTACGCGAGAGCGATTTTCTCCTGGCACGATTGTCTTTACACTCAAAAGGAGAAATCAACCTCATATATTGTTAAAACCATTTGTTATCCAATAAACTATATTTTATTTTATTTGTTTTAGTTATTATTACTTTGTTGACATGCTTAGATATTACTAGTGTTATTTCAGTACCTTCTATTGGAAAAGTTTTGTTCAGATATATGGGTTGGGGTGTAGATAAAAGGGCACTATGGGAAATAAAACTTGCTTGCGGATAATGCACCCTTTATCAACTGTCTTACCATATATTTTAGTAAAATTTTTGAGCTTACTGCTTTGGCAGAATTATTTGAACGGTCGGGAATGTGTGTAGATTTATAGTCCTTATCAGTCAAGTTACTTAGTAAATAAACCACGATTTTTAGCACTATTTTCAAAGGAGGAAACAATCACACAATAAAATTAAACTGCCTATTCAAAGCATATGCTAAAGACCAACAAACACATCACCTGTTGATAGGCAGAAAAATTAAAAACATATTAGCAAACCTGGCTCAATACATCCTAGGTGGCCTTCCGATATCTGCCGTTGACTAATTAACAATCTTATCATAAAAGGTAATGTCACCATACCCAAGGTAAACCACATGGTGTTGTGTGATAAATATGTGTAAATAACTATAAAAATTTAGAAGTTAGGCTCACCAGCTGCCACTTGGACTTGCGCGTTGGGTCTGCTATGGTGATAAGTAGCCGATGGATCATCTGTACAGTGCCTTCGTAGTAAATCAGAGCCGACTCATAGTTTCCCATTAGGGCCATTTCTCGCGCCAGCTTCGTATTCTCACAAATGTCCCCAACTGAAACTGCCATTATTGTCATTCCTGCTGCGTACATGTGACTGATCCTCCTTGAAATATTTACGGTTTCTTCAGGAGACCCCTTTCGAGAAAATCGTGTGAGACCACCACTGGTAAACCATTTGCACTTCTCATTTTTACAAGTGATGTCAGACTTTCATTGTCTGGAAACAATTAACATAAATATGTGTGTCTGTTCGTTTCGTTCATTAATAATTTAACTATGGCTTTGTGAATATAAGATATAGGATAACAGATTTTTTTGGGACAAAACAAAAATTTCGTTCACGACTTCTCACAACACAAATGACAGACAAATCGCGACTGACTGCCAACCACACGATATTCGACCAATCACAGCACGCCTTTGATTTTATATAAAGTTGGTAGCCATGCTCAAGTCTGTTTCCTTTTCTCATATAGAATAGACGTAGAATGTAAAAAACCGAATCGATTCATGCTATTTGCGATGCTATGAAAAACGGAACGCACCCACACACACAGACCCTGCGGTCCGTAATAGAATTACAATGGATCATAAGCCATTCACTTCATACTTTCGTAATCGATTTAATTCTATTTCGGAACGCAGGGAGAGTATCGAGACTCCTACCCTGCGGTCCGTAATAGAATTACAATGGATCATAAGCCATTCACTTCATACTTTCGTAATCGATTTTAGCGAAATAATTCTATTTCGGAACGCGGGGCTAGTTGACACATGGTGATTTTGATTGCATAAACCTAATTAATACAAATTCATACTGAAGACTCGGCAAATCACTCAGCGGAGTCGCTGAATAGTATGAAATTGACTGGAAGAGTCACGGCATTATAAGAGTATAAGGCATTTTTGTCTTTGTTCCGTCACAATTAATACCTTGCCGAAGAATTTCTTTCTTAGCTAGTTACTTGTCAGTAGTAAATATAATTTTTGTCATACCTTACCTACTATAAGAGATCAAGTATTGTTTACAATACATACTCACATTAAAATTATCTCATTGTAATATTAATAAATAAGTACCACATTTTATCATAGTTCCTTAGGTTCAAGAATTCAAAGCTTTGCGAATAAGCCACGTTTTTTACTTTAGCTGCTACTATGCTCCATAGCAACGCTGTCGGGGCCTGTTAAGTGTAGTATCTGTAAAAATTAACACTAGATGGCGTAACATATACAATACATCACGATATAGAAGTTTTTTTGTAATTTACATACTTCATTTCAAAGACAATACACGTTATACTCGTTTTGGAAAAGTTATTTTATTTAACCTCTTTTGAGGGTTTTGGGATTGTTCATGGTCCTAGTCGAGTCGGATGGATGGCTGACGGATATTGATACACGGTGGACCTCTTTTGGAGAGAAACGGCGAAACAGGCCGCGGACTACGGTTGGTCTGCTGGACGGTGACGCTGACGTTGACAGCAGAGAGCTGTCAAGGAAGGAGCCGCCAGGTGCAGCGGTGGTAAGCGGGAGGAGTGAAGAGGACTTTCCTCCACCCAATGGGAAGTGAGTGACGTGTGTTCGTGACGTGAGTACACTTTGTGGTTAATTGTGTTAGCAGTCTTTGGATCAAGAGTTGTCAAGCAATATTGAACTTTATTTGTTTGAACTTGTAAACTTAGAATAATTTTAACTATTTTAGGGACTTAGAATAGTTACAAAAAAACTGTAAGACGGGGAACCTACGCCCAATTTTTGTAAAAGTGTCAAACACTTAGAAAATTTTTGCAATTTTAGACTCTGAATAATTTTGAAAAAAGAAAATATTTTTTTTGGCCATGGATTCTTTTCAAGTAGTGCAAGAAGATTTAGTTAATACGATAGCTAAAGTCAAAACAAATTTTAAGAAGACACCAAAAGAAAGGCTCACTGTTTCATATATCGAAACTAGAATTGAAAATTTAAAAGAACTTTGGCAAACATTTGTTACCAATCATCGTGCAACTATTGAATGCACGGATGTGGAGAAATTTAAAACTTCTAAATATTATAAAAACGATGTTTATGACAATGCTCAAGAGTTGTTTATCGAATGTCAGGCTTTGTTTAAAGACAAATTGACGCAAATTAAGAATGATTCTGTATCAGTCTTGCCCAAGGTGGAGAAAATGGTGGAACAATCAATTAAATTACCAAACATATCCATTCCATCATTTTCTGGGAAATATACAGAATGGCCGTCTTTTAGGGATCTCTTTAGATCTTTGATACACAATAACAACTCTTTAGATGAGGTGCAAAAGTTGCATTACCTAAAAAGTTATTTAGTAGGGGAAGCTGAACAACTTTTGCGCCACATTCCAATTACATCGAGCAATTATAATATTTGCTGGTCACAATTAGAGCATCGCTACAATAATAAAAAATATCTCGCAAATTGTATACTTAAGAAATTAATGAGCCAAAGAAACTTGCAATTTGAATCTGCTAGTGCTATAAAAGAACTATTAGATACAACCAACGAATGTTTAAATGCTTTGAAGAATTTAGAGATAGACATTAGCAGCTGGGATATCATTATAATTTATATAATAAGCCTGAAACTAGATAATGAGACCAGAAAACAATGGGAATCAAAGATTTGTGATTCATCTGAAGAATTGCCAAAATTCACCCAATTCTCAACATTTTTAGAGCAAAGGTTTAGATCCCTAGAATTTTTAGATAACAAAAATTACAAACCAAAAACATATAACGCCCCTTCAAGTAGTTCAAGTTTCAGTCCCAAATCACATCACGTCACCACGGAAAGTACATTGATAGTATGTCTTTTCTGTAACGAAAATCACAAACTTTGCAATTGTAAGAAGTTTGCTAAGGAAGATAATGACACACGTCGCGGTTTTGTCCAATCCAACAGTTTATGCTTTAACTGTCTGGGAATGAATCACACCGTTTATAATTGCCGTCAGTCAACTAGATGTCGCGTTTGCAAAAAGAAACATCATTCTCTTTTGCATTCAAAAAATCAAAGTGTTCCAAAACCTATGGATGGTGGGAATCTATCCCATCATTCACAAGAGAAAAACGTTGTTGCAGCTGTTGCAACAACGTCCAACCAAAACGAGCTATCACCCAATATCGTCTCTTGTTTTACGAATAGTCATAGTCAAGTTTTGTTGGCTACAGCCTTGGTTAAGGTTAATACAGTAAGAGGCGTAGATATTACGTTCAGGTCTTTGATTGATCAAGGATCACAGGCTTCATTTGTTACGGAGTCTGCTGTCCAATTGCTTGGAGTAAAAAAAATTCAAAACAAGAGTCTTGTCTCAGGGATAGGGAGTGATCAGAATTCGTCTTTGACGTCGAATTCTGTGGTATCGTTAAAACTTCAATCACTTCGTGACCCTAATTTTGTCGTGGAAATCAAGGCTCATGTTTTAAAAAGAATCACTTCACTTCTTCCAGAAAAGAAGGTTGAATTTCAGTGGTGGCCAGAGCTACAAAATGTGTATTTAGCAGACCCCACTTTTGATAAACCAAACAAAATCGATTTGCTTCTCGGAGCGGAGGTATTCGGTAAAATTCTAGATGAGGGTTTGATGAGGGGCCCTCCTGGTTGTCCAATTGCCCAAAACACAAAGTTGGGGTGGATTTTATCTGGTGAAATTGGTGTTGAAGGTTTGGCTGATGCCAATGTTGCTAAAGCAAATGCTGTTGTTAGTATGCACACCCAAGTTAATGAGAACGAGCTCCTGAAAAAGTTTTGGGAGTTAGAATCTGAACATTCTCATATGGGTACCCAGAAAATGCTTACTGACGAAGAACAACGATGCGAGGAAATTTTTAATGAAACCACGCAGCGTGATGAAACTGGACGGTACATCGTCAAGTTACCATTTCGGGACGATGAACCAAAATGCATTCATGGAGAATCTTTAAAAATTGCAACCAAGCGTTTCATAATGTCTGAAAAAAGACTTCTGAGAAATCCAGACTTGATGCAGGAATACAATGCTGGCATAAAAGAATACTTGGATCTTGGACACGCAGAGTTCGTACCAAAAGATGAGCAGGACAAAAAAGATTCTGTCTATTTACCCCAGGTGATAGTAGTGCGCAACGATAAAATCACAACCAAAGTCAGAATTTGTTTTGATGCATCCTGTAAAGGTTCTAACGGTGTTTCGTTAAACGATGAGTTGATGATAGGTCCAAAAGTGCAATTAGATTTGAGGCACATCATTATGAGGTGGCGCCTTCATCCGATATGTCTAGTCGCTGATATTGTAAAGATGTATCGACAGGTCAAGGTCTCTAAGACAGATGCAGATTTTCAGCGTTTTTTGTGGCGGGAGAAACCGAAGTCCGAATTACAGCAATTGAGACTTTTGCGTATTACTTTCGGAACAGCCTCTGCGCCTTATATGGCAGTAAAAGCGTTGCAACAAACTGCTTATGATGAAGGTAAAAATTGTCCTTTCGTTGCCGACAAAATCTTAAAAGATTTTTATATGGACGATTTATTGACAGGGTGTCAAACGGTTCTAGAAGGCGAAGAAATATATGATAAGATGAAGGTTATGCTTGAGAAAGGAGGTTTTGAACTTCAAAAATGGTCGACTAATAATGATGAGTTGCTGGGAAAGATTAACAAGGACAGAAAAGAGACTACTGAAAGTTATGATCTAAAAATAGATGAAGCAATAAAGATTTTAGGATTAACTTGGAACAGAAATATTGATGAGTTTGTATATTCGGTCGAACTTCCCCCATTGAGCACCCCTGTCACTAAAAGAAAAGCTATTTCGGATATATCAAGGTTATTCGACCCCATAGGTTGGTTAGCACCAACTGTTATCATAGCAAAAATATTCATCCAGAAAATATGGATTTCTGGAATAGGTTGGGATGAACAACTGCCATCTCCATTGTTGCAAGAGTGGATTCAATTTAGAGAAAGTCTTTCCCAACTCAAAGGATTTAGTATTCCTAGATGGATGAACTCCAAACAAACGGATGTTTGTTTTGAATTGCAAGGGTTTTCAGATGCATCAAACGAAGCGTACGCTGCTGTAGTGTATCTTCGCACGATAGATGACAAAGGAGAAGTTCATGTGTCTCTAGTTACTTCTAAAACAAAAGTTGCTCCAATTAAGCAAGTGTCGACTCCAAAGTTAGAACTATGTGGAGCGGTTTTGCTTTCTAAATTGCTATTAGAGGTTTCAGAGAATTTAGGCGTTTCAAAAGCAAATATTCACGCATGGACTGATTCTTCTGTGGTGCTTGCTTGGCTAAGCAGTCACCCCAGTAGGTGGAAAACGTTTATCGCAAATCGAGTTTCTGAAATAGTTACTATTTTAGATGTGCATCATTGGTCGCATGTAAAATCAAAAGATAACCCGGCAGATTGCGCATCTAGAGGACTAAAACCTCAAGATTTGGTGGAACATCAGTTGTGGATAGAAGGTCCCATATGGCTTCGAGAAAAACATATAATGTATGCCAAACCAGAAATCGAAGAAACTCATGAAGAAGAGAAAGTTAAGAAGAAATGTTTTTTGACATTAGAAAACTCAAAAGATGAAATTTGGAGAAGGTTCTCATCACTAAGAAAACTTATGAGAGTTCTAGCTTTATGTAAAAGATTCTCAAGTTTATGTCAAAAGAAAACACTGTTTCCTGTCTGGCTGACAGCTACAGAGCTCAACGACGTTATCAACACGTACATCAAGCAATGTCAAAGCCAATATTTTAGTGATGAACTGGACAGTTTAACAAAGACGGGCACGGTGAACAAGAAAAGCAAAATCGCGAATCTCAATCCGTTTATTGATGAAACTGGTATCATAAGGGTGGGCGGTAGATTAAAACACGCCGAAATTAGCAACAATATGAAACACCCGATTCTTATACCCCGAAAATGTCATTTGACGGATCTCTTATTGGACAATGCTCACCAAATTACGTTGCATGGAGGACCTCAATTAATGTTGAACTATTTGCGTTCAAAGTACTGGATTGTTGATGCAAAACGTTTAGCAAATGGTTTTGTTCGCAAATGTGTTAAATGTGTCCGCCATGCCGGTCGTTCAAATAATCAATTAATGGGTCAATTACCTGCAGCAAGGACGACACCCTGTCGTCCATTTTATCAAAGTGGTGTGGACTATGCAGGGCCCATACAAATTCGGACCTCGAAAGGAAGAGGGCATCATTCCAGCAAGGGCTACATTTGCTTATTTGTCTGCATGGCTACGCGAGCTATTCACCTTGAAGCCGTTAGTGATTTAACTGCTCAAGGTTTCCTAAGTTCTTTTAAACGCTTTGTAGCCAGACGAGGACACTGCGCGGATATCTGGAGTGACAATGGAACGAATTTTATAGGTGCCGCACGAGAATTAAAGAAAATGTTTTTTCAAGAAAAGTCCAGTATGGCCATTGAGATTGCGGACAAGCTCGCTACAAATGGCACAAATTGGCACTTTATCCCTCCCCATTCTCCAAATTTTGGCGGTTTATGGGAGGCAGGGATCAAATCAACCAAATATCACCTCAAGCGTGTTATTGGCAATTCGATTCTGACTTTTGAGGAAATTACTACACTGTTGGCTCAAATTGAGGCTTGTCTCAATTCGAGACCAATATCTCAAATAAGTACTAACTCAGAGGACTCCTTCCCTTTAACTCCGGGACATTTTTTAATAGGCGAGCCTCTAGTAACTCCCCCTGACTTCAACTATGAGACATCGAACATCGGAAGTCTCAAAAGGTGGCAACTTACTCAGCGAATGCTACAAGATTTCTGGCGCAGATGGTCGCAAGAGTATTTGACACAATTTTTACATCGTTATAAGTGGGCTCATCAGACTCCTGAACCGAAAGTCGGTGACATCGTATTGGTCAAGGAAGATGATCTTCCACCAGCTCGATGGTTGTACGGAATTATCACTGAAAAGCATCCTGGATTAGACAAAATTACGCGTGTAGTTAGTCTACGATGCAAAGGAAACGTAATAAAAAGACCAATTTCAAAATTATGCATTTTACCTCTCACAGAATAACGATTAAAGGTTACTCGTTATTTTACTGGTCTCTATTTTGTCTAATTTTATGGTTTGTCTGTTAGCATCGAGTTTTGTTAAATTTTATTGAATAAGTATTGTTAATTTTATAGCGGTCAAGTTGTTAATCCGCAATTTATTATGCAAATGTTTAGTATATTATATAAAACATAATAAAGAGATAGCGTGTTAGTTAAGTTAACCCATGTTAAGTTTTTTTTGTACATAAATGTGTAGGTACATTTTTCGTTGTGTATATTTCCAAAGTTTTGTTTATTTTCTCTGTTATGACCATTCTGGTCATGGTGGGCGGAATGTTAAGTGTAGTATCTGTTTAAATTAACACTAGATGGCGTAACATATACAATACATCACGATATAGAAGTTTTTTTGTAATTTTCATACTTCATTTCAAAGACAATACACGTTATACTCGTTTTGGAAAAGTTATTTTATTTAACCTCTTTTGAGGGTTTTGGGATTGTTCAGGGCCCGTCATACAAACTGAATTTGGTATCCAGTCTGACATACATTTTTCGCTTGCCTTTGTGAATGCTGCTGCTGATTCAGGAACAGACAATAAAACACCATTTTAACAATAAACACTTTATTGATAATCCTATTATACATAGTATGAAACATATAAATACAATCTCCAGTTATACAGTTACACAATATTATGTATAATGTCTATTTACATTTATTTTTCGTATTGAACTTGTTTGGGACTTGTTCTTTGTGTTTTTCGTAAATGAAACTTTCGAACAGGCCCCAAATTATTGATGCATTTACTTAACTATGCTTGAGTATATAATTGTTTGTTATATAAGCATATCCCATGTTATATACGAACTTTATTTGTTTGAGTAAATAAACAAAAAATATTCTTTGGGATCATCTTAAAAACTCAATCTAAAGTTTCGTTTGTTTGAAATATTTGTTTGAAAACTATAAAATAACTAAAACTAAGAATATAATGCACCAACTGATTATAATTTTAATCAGTGATTTCCAAAGAAATAATAGTACAGTTACACCTTTCATTTCTGATATAAATCTGATGATGAATAATGCATAAAATTTAAACACCATAACATAAATTACATAATAAAAACATTAACGTAATAGCATATGCCCTCAACTTCGTCTAATAAGAAACCTGTCTACAAAACCTAGCACCAAGCAAAAATATGATTATATACACAAATAACATAACCTAAGAATAAATGGCATACCACTTCAATGAACATTAAGTAATATTGCATTTAAACAAAAGGACGTTGTACATAAACCGAAAAGATTAAGTGGTAAGTAATCAGAAAAATAAAACAATATGACACCAAAAAACCAAATTTGGCCACATGGATACTTAATCCAGTAGTTGACTGCACAAAAATATCAATATACATGTAGAAGGGACAAGATTGGGGACTAGGTAGAGTAATAAATCGTTGTGGGCTTACAATAAATAATAATTTACATGTTTTTATGGCAAATGAATCGATATAGAAAATTAATAACGGCTCGCTGTTTGTTACACCGCTGAATAATGTAGCTAACAATCGGATTGGCTTTAAAGTTCTTATGCAGCAGCTAGTTTGTGCAGGTTGGGTAAGCGCTAGGTGAAAAATTAAAAAAAAGTTTATGAAGAGTAGAACTTATGTGTGTTTAGATCTAGATAAGGACTTTACCTAGGTATCACTTTAATGATTTATGAGTATTTGGGTAACGAAAATAATGAATGGGCAAGAACTGCTAAACTTGGCGTTGCCCCACTTGATCCTTTATTTTTATCTTTAGATATTTTGGTTTTTATAATTACCATTTAAGGGTCGGTGTTCCGAGATTCGGGGTTCGGGGTTATGGCTTTTTAAGACGGTAAAAATTAATATTTCTGAACAAAATAAATACCACTTGTTACCTTACAAGATGTAGTGCAGGTTCATTAAAAAAAAATCACGGCAATAATGTATAGTAACTTCAGAAAAAAAACAGGAATTTCAAGAAAATCTCTTGAATAGCATTGCAGCGCTACGGGTGTAACCTGAACTTGACATCCTGTTTTTTTTTTCTGAAGTTACTATACATTAGTGCCAGGATTTTTTTTAATGAATCTGTACTTCATCTTGTAAGGTAACAAGTGGTATTTATTTTGTTCAGAAATTTGAATTTTTACCGTCTTAAAAAGCCATAACCCCGAACCCTGTTTTGCCAATCTCGGAACTCCGACTCTTAACAAGCGATACCATACTTACCGGAATAGCAAAAAAAAACTGTACTTATAATAAAGTCCTATATATTAGTCGGTAAAAGGAGAGGACAATGTTGAAATTAAATAGATTTCTTGGGACCCTCTTAGACCCGTAAAATAATATCAAACACTAACTTTGAGTTTTGACCTCCGAATGGTATACAGCGCCATCTGGTAGAACACCTCATGAACTAATTAAAACACTATAAAAGGGTATACTGCACGTCATGCCATCTAGTAGGGAAAAATAGAACTACACAGTCGTGTAATTTTTTTCTGTTTAAATAGTTTTTATGTAAAAAGTGTTGCTATTTCTTCCCCATTTGGAAGACCAATACAAAAGTGATCTTTTTCAATAGTTGTTTAAAACATCCATCAGTTATTTTTAAACTTCGTAGAATCAAGATTATTATAAGTTAGGTACGTAACCTACCACACTCTAGTGCACATACATAATTATGTATATCGAAGCTTATTTGTAACTCTTATGTTATTGGGGGAAAGCTCATTTTACGGCAATAAAATTCAATTATTTAGTCAGTTCTCTATATCTTGCACTTTGTTTCCGGTTATGCTAACGAATATACAAATTAGTCTTCATTTTCAGAATTTAACAAAAAATATTCCACCAAGACTTGTCTGATTGGTCAAACGTTCCCGCTCCCAAAGTATAGGCTGACATTAGGGTAGCGTTCCGAAACGCCGGGATAAAGGTAAAAATTAACTGTCACCTGTTCCACAACCGCCCGAGTGAAAACGAACAGCTCGAAGTCGTTCAATAAACCTTTATTATTATTTTCTTGTTTTTGGCTTCTGATAATGTGCGTAACTAACACATTTAATTCCACCAATGTCACGTCATAAACCAAAGCACTGTATTAATGAAAAATAAGTGTTTCGAGGAATTTGGTATCCTGTAAATTCTGTGATGAATGCTATGATCTACAACAAAATACAGAAGGTGATCAAAATATATATACAATTTGTAGAACTTGTTACCAGACCCTTGTTTTACATGCGCGGTGAACTGCTATTGAATTTTGTGCGTAATAGTACGTAATAATACAATTCGTCCATGATAATACTAACTTAAGATTCTGAGGCTAAGGGCCAGTTTCGGAAATAGGAAAATCTCGCTAATCGACACTTAGGCGACGAATCAACCAATCACAGCACAGCATTATTTAAAGTACTGAAATATGATATCGGGGTAAGTCTTGGTAGGATATTTTTCAACATTTATGTTAGACTTCGAGCACCTACTGCATTTCGTTTACAATTACACTGTAAAATCAAAAGAATTAGCTGTAAATTTTACAGCTAAATATAACCGCAAGAAAAAATATATATGCACCACTTTTGGGACATTTTAAAATGACAATTACATAAATAAAAGACATGACGGTATTACATGAAATTTATCTCCCGATATGCAACGTGTTTCCACTTCTTTCCGAATTCTAAATATGTCACGTATTGCGAGATACATTTCATTATGTTTATCCGTCATATATTTTAATTATAAATTCAAGTTACAGTCGTTACAAATCTAAAAATGATAAATATATATCTATTTTATATTATAGCGCAACTACATTCGTACATTTTTTACATGTGCTCGGCTTGGAATTTTACGAAATAGCTTTAATATTAAGAATTAGAATTTTATAATTAGTTGAGTATCACATCCAATTTGTCTGAAGTATGGTCCGACATTTTTATTTTTATATAATAATAAATAAACTTCCTACGACCCGACTGAGCAATTTTAATGATTATATAAAATTAAAGTACCATCAAATGAGAGCCTTTTTCCTAATAATATAAAGATAACATAATGGACAGATAGTTTATATTATATAAACGAGAAAGTGTATGTTAAAAATGGATAAACACACTTTAAATACGTGTATTTGAGGTTTAACGTCAGTCGCTTAGCACAAACTGAGTAACTTAACTTTGTATTTCTTGTTTAGAAGTTAAAAATTGAATAAAATTTTGGTACATGGCAGTTAACACCAATAGTTCAGTATTAGTGTGGTTTATAAAGTATGAGTATTCAATTTAATGCACAATTTGTCATGATCTGGTCCAAACAAAGTTAAAACGGTTAAAAAGTTATAAACCTCACTAATACTGAACTATTGGCGTCAAATGGCACAAATAAAAACGGTTTTCAATTGTAAAGGAGACGGTCAGAATCGGCCTTAACCGCGTACATGAAAGAAATGTATACTATAATTTTCGTTAGAGTTATTCGTAGCTAGTTTCACTTTCATAATAACACGGACACAGATATTATTAAAATAATAAATGAGAGCGAACACCGAACGAAACGAAAGCACGCCATCTACCAAGTAGTCCACAAACTACGCTTCCAGCGTGCTTTGCTTTGATAGTCATGCGTGACGCAATCGGCAGTCTCACCTTTTTATTTCACGATTCATGCTTTTCTTCTGGATTTTGATAGAGATTACATTACGACTAACATTCGAGCATGACCCTTTTAAATATATAAGAATCATCGTGAAACATTGTAACAACTATGAACGTTTCAAGCGCGCTTAAGTTTATTTTCGCAATGCCATATGAAAATAACGTCAAAATAAAAACGATTTATCATAAAAAGTTATAAAAAGATGGTGTCCGTTTTAAATGGATAGTCAAACCGTGTTATTTTGAATTTGTTTTTTATCATTGACCACAATATATTTGTGTACTTTCTTAAGGCATTTTGCTTATGGGGAACTGACCGTCTCCTTTGTAAACAAGAAAAACAAAGATAAGTTATGCACTTTGCGCTAAGCTACTGACGTTTAACCTTATATACAAATGGTTTAATTAGCGTCTTTCTGCGATATAAAGGCCACTGCACACCAAATGCGTGCATAGATGCACACATGCTTAGACGCGTACGTATGATGATCTCGGCAGAATTTCGTATTGGCATTCGACCGACTTCATCCGAGATCGTCGTACGTACGGGTCTATGTATGCGTGCGCCTGTTTTCGCTAGTTATATGCGGAGTGAACCTTCTGTAAGTGGTTATTTTGTGGTATCGGTCTAATCTCCCCTCGCCCCCCGCCCCGCAGGAGAGACGTAAATAACCAGTGTTAACCAGTTCTAGAAGCTCTATACGGGTGGTTCTAAGTGCTCCTTTAACATGGGAGCTAGCACGTGCACTTGTTTCGCTTTCCCCGCGTGGTATACTTGCCCAGGACTGAATGGCTCCAAGCGTGGATGGGATGAGATGTCCTTCTTTGGATCTGTTAAGGAATAATATAAGAATTGATCCAAAGGAACGTTAGTTACGGGTGGCTGACTCTCAAGTCACGGTTGGATTGTAGCCGTAGGGGCATGCTTTTCCAATTTTTTGGAATTTGGAATTCATCTGACATACGATTTTCTATAATTTTTGTCACTCTTAATTGAATAAATATTATTTTCGAGGCTTTTCTTAGCTTTTTATTATTTTAAACAGATTATTAATGTAAATAAAAAAGTATTAATTATGTTCGAGATATATTTCGACCAATTTGTGGTCGTCGTCAGTCGAATTACAAAAATAGATATTTCACATGTATATAATACCTCTATATACAGAGTGTCTCATTCAAATCGGTCAGTATGGGAAAGTTTGAAACTATAAGACATACGAATAAATAGAAATAGTGTAAGTTTATTTTTTTCAAAACAACCGGGTTCGATTCCCGAGCTGAGTACAGTTTTTTTTTAAATGTATGAATGCAGTTTTTCTTGTTATTAAAATCGATGACATGTTTCCTAAGAACAGATCTTCGTATGTCTTATAGTTTCAGACTCTCCCATACTGACCGATTTAAATTTGACATCCTGTATATATAATTTTTCTGAATAAATAAATAAATATACACTTTTCTGTTGTCTATTTTCTCTACCGCCAATAAATTACCTTTTGTTTAAGTAATTATATCTCTTTTTATTTAGCCGGAATGATGCCTATCTATATGGCTATTTTTCAAACAAATATTTATATATGCATGCATATACAGTATGTTAAAATGAAATTGCGAAAGTCAGAAACTGGCGATAGTACTCGTCCATACGAACTACTTTTCGGCTTTTATCCGGCTGCTAAACCAAAAATAAATAAATTACCTTTACTATTAGCGGCGATGTATTTAGAGAGTCGCACGCTGGGTAAGGGCAAGTGTCCAGCTACTAGCGGCATCACGTCCAGTGTGACGCTTTGTGGCTCTATGGACTCTGTCTCCATTGTTATAACACCTGTGTAACGAATTGTCCTTGTTAAAATAAAAACAAACTTTTCACTTCCCATGCAGCTCTACTGGTTTATGCTAGGAACAAGCGGACTAAAACTACGTTTTATGCTTTAGTGCAGGGGAAACTTTTTAGTTCGCGTGCCAATATTTTCTAACGAAATATATGGCGGGCCAAGTTGTTGTATTTTTGGCTGGCTATATTATTTACTGAAATAAAAATATTAGTATGTATTTTTCGGAAAGACCAATTTATTGTGCAATATTAAAAAATAACCATTGACATAAGGAAGAAATTGCAAATCAATTAAATTAAACTTTCAAGTTAGCTGCGAAATTTCTAACAATACGAAAACTTCACTTTATTTTTGTTTGATGGGCGCGGGCCGGATTTCAACGCTTCGGCCATAGCGGGCCATAGTTTCCCCATCCCTGCTCTAATACATAAAAGTGTTTACTTCTTCTAAGACTATGGCAATAGGCCATACAGCCAGTTACACAGTACAACATCATAGACAAACTTTTTGAAACTCAATCATGTTCGCGCTAAGATTATATCATATTAGCGCGAACTTTCGCGAACAGAAGCTTCAGATTATGCTCAAGGATATACATATACTTTAAAGAGAGATAATATAAAATAAATAAAAAGACATGCATGTCTGATTATATTTAGGTGATTTAGACACGGCTGTATAGGGGCAGTTCCCTTTGCCTTCCCACTTGTAGAAGAATAAAATAAAACTGACGGGGAAGAGCTGTTTTTTCTCAGTCAGCAGTACATATTTAGTTATTTGATTACTTAAATACGCATTAAGTATTACTGAAAGTTAAATATGTCATCAAGAGATGATGAAATATTCTGTTTCATTTCCTCGCAATCGAAGTGAAAGGTAGTGTTGAGCTCGGCTACAAACGAGCCATATTACCTCGAATAATATGGCTAGTTTTATGCACTCGTATAACAATCCATGGGCAGACGATCGGCACATTATACAAGCGAGTATTATACAAGTAAAAAGGTGTAAAATTCTAACGAAACTAGATGGCGTTGCTAAATCCTATAACGAACACGATACTAAAAAATCAATTGGTGACGCTAGTGGCACAGCGAAGTCACGTAACATAAAAATAATTCCTACTTCGATAATAGATGACGCTGAAATATTTACTATTAGTGTTGCCAACTTAGCACCATCTAGTTTTTCCAAGCAAAACTATTATAGCCTTGTCGGTCTATACGTAGTAATACTTAGTCTATGCTACAACCACACGAGCCTGTCCGCACAGCAGCTCAATTAGGGGGCATTAAATCTATCACCAGTTAACAAGAGCCTTACCTGCAGTCCTGCCAAGCACAGCCCACATCGTCTGATCAGCCAATACTTCGTACATCAATGACGTGAATTCAGTTTCATTTACCTGAGGAATACGTAAATTGTATCAGTTTGATGTTAGATGAAAATTTAGATATCACACTTCATGTTTCCAATAAACTATTTGAAGTCGGTAACTTGCTATGGTACATTTACAATACATACTCGTCAAATGTATTCGGGTTCAATAACCAATGAGTGTTTATTTATTAATGTATTCTTTTTAAAATTTTGCACAAAGTTGGATTTCGCGAGGTAAAACAAGATTCATCCATCCATTCATCCATCAGCCTGTGTTCGTCCACTACTAGACATAGGCCATTCCAATATTTCGCCACTCTCGACGGTCCTCCGACATCCTCATCTAGCCGCTACCCACGACGTCCTTCAGGTCGTCGATCTAGCGGGCACGAGGACGGCCTACGCTACACTATGCTGTACGTGGTCCCCATTCTTTTGGCTCCGACGGCTTTTGGCTTTCATCATTTCGTATTTTATCTATCAGAGATACCCCCAGTAAATTGGTGGATATTTTATTCATTAGAGATATCCCCAGTAAATCAGTGGATATTTTATTCATCAGAGATACCCCCAGTAAATTGGTGGATATTTTATTCATCAGAGATATCCCCAGTAAATCGGTGGATATTTTATTCATCAGAGATATCCCCAGTAAATCGGTGGATATTTTATTCATCAGAGATATCCCCAGTAAATCAGTGGATATTTTATTCATCAGAGATACCCCCAATAAATTGGTGGATATTTTATTCATCAGAGATATCCCCAGTAAATCGGTGGATATTTTATTCATCAGAGATATCCCCAGTAAATCAGTGGATATTTTATTCATCAGAGATACCCCCAGTAAATTGGTGGATATTTTATTCATCAGAGATATCCCCAGTAAATCGGTGGATATTTTATTCATCAGAGATATCCCCAGTAAATCGGTGGATATTTTATTCATCAGAGATATCCCCAGTAAATCAGTGGATATTTTATTCATCAGAGATACCCCCAGTAAATTGGTGGATATTTTATTCATCAGAGATATCCCCAGTAAATCAGTGGATATTTTATTCATCAGAGATACCCCCAGTAAATTGGTGGATATTTTATTCATCAGAGATATCCCCAGTAAATCGGTGGATATTTTATTCATCAGAGATATCCCCAGTAAATCGGTGGATATTTTATTCATCAGAGATATCCCCAGTAAATCAGTGGATATTTTATTCATCAGAGATACCCCCAGTAAATTGGTGGATATTTTATTCATCAGAGATATCCCCAGTAAATCGGTGGATATTTTATTCATCAGAGATATCCCCAGTAAATCGGTGGATATTTTATTCATCAGAGATATCCCCAGTAAATCGGTGGATATTTTATTCATCAGAGATATCCCCAGTAAATCAGTGGATATTTTATTCATCAGAGATACCCCCAGTAAATTGGTGGATATTTTATTCATCAGAGATATCCCCAGTAAATCGGTGGATATTTTATTCATCAGAGATATCCCCAGTAAATCGGTGGATATTTTATTCATCAGAGATATCCCCAGTAAATCGGTGGATATTTTATCCATCAGAGATATCCCCAGTAATCCGGTGGATATTTTATCCATCAGAGATATCCCCAGTAAATCGGTGGGTCAAGCCCTTTAAATATTCAGCATACCGTGGGAAAGTTACTTTTGGGTCGCGAGCATAGCATAGATAAAGGGAGATTTGTCTTAGTAATATAATTGTCTGTACTCAATTTCTCACGCACACTAAAAGTCCACATGCAAAAACAGATCACATCTCTATTGACGTTTAGGATGATGCCAATTTTAAGCCAAACGCGTTCGCAAGCGCCACGTCCCCTTATCTCTTGTTTCCTGTATCTAGGACGCATGGACCTATTATACATCCATGCTAGGACGTCATAAAGGGTGAATGTCCGACTGACTTTCCAGTGACATACAAATCGTAAGTAAAGCCGATTCTGAAGATTCTTTTATTTTAGTTTCAGTGCTGTAAAAACTTTATTTTTCTAAAGTAATTCAGCTTCTGTTCTTAGACTTATGAACTATTTTGCAATTATGAAAGTTTTGTTTTGACAGCACTAAAACTAAAATTAAAGGCTTCAGAATCGGCTATTTTATGTGTATTAACCCGTTAGCTAATAGCTGTGCCGCCCGGCACAGGTAAGTCAACGTCACGGCAAACGTTCAGTATGAGTAGTATTTATATTATATTATATACTATATGGGAAAGCTAGAAAGACAAACAGAAATAAAAAACACTACAATAAAAAAAATGTGGGTTGTTGTTTTTGACCTAAATTTTACGACCCCATTAATTTTTTTTAAATTTATGGTTATAGTTATATTTTTGAAAAAAATATTTTTATTTTTCTTTATATTATTATAAGATTTGAATAGACATATATATATACATATATTTGTATACATAACCAAAACTTTATTTCTATATAATTTCTCCCGTACAATTTATTTTTATCTTATAGAAAATTTAATCTTGTTTTAGAAAAAGAAAACCGCATTAGACTCTGACAACTACTTTAGGAGATAGAGCCAAAAACAAAATTAGCGCGAAAAAATGGTGAAAAAAAAATTCGCCAATAAATCTACAGGACTCACCCTTTGCACGCTAAGCTGCAAACAGCACATCTGGGAGGCCCTACAGAAATCAGACCCTTTGCTTGGCTCCAACTTGGTCCTAATCACAAACAAGGTAGTGTAGTCCTGTATATCGAATGGACAAGTGAAGGCCCTTGAAGGTTCTTCGGAGTACTTTGGACGGTATTGTATCGAGAACGTGGCTTTCATTGGCCCAGCCTTTACGAGGGGGTCTTTTAGAAGCTCCCACATGAATGCCGCTGTTGTGCCGTCGGAGGCAACGATCTGGAAGGAAAAGTATGTAAATATTACACTATTGTTCATGCTAAGACGAGGCCTTCCTTAGGCGCACAGCGGCTTTGCAATTATAACCCGTAGACTAACTTTCATGAAGTTGAAAACCGCGTGCGCCAAAATGCGTGCGAACCGATTCAGAACGAGTCTAATTTTAAGATTAAAATCGACTAAAATTACAATATTGCATTTAAATAGTTTTTGGACTTACAACGGTTAAGTAAAATATGATAGATGAAAATCAAATGGAATAAACGCAAAACCAAAAAAACGCTCAAAAAGATACTATTTTCAAAAATAAAATCTATCGAGCGAAAGTTTTCCAATTAGGTAACGCTACTTACAACGTAAAGATAAAGGTTTGAAAAAACATATATATAAGTTTCATATTGATTGCGTCTGTGGTAGATTCAGTATAATCGTTCAAAAACTGTTGAAAAAGGAAGGCCTCCTCTTAAGAGCGCTACAGCAAAATATTTCGCAAAGTGAGCATTTTTAACGACCTAATTCTCAGAATCGGTAAAAGTTTTGTAAGAAAATCTTTTAACGAGACAAGACAAGAAATGATCAAGTGATATATACGTGTGACGCTTATGTACAGTCAAGCACGGAGTAAAGTATCCAGTCAGTCATACAAACTAATATGGAACCTAATTTGGTATGTCTATCTAAATTTTTTTTTTTTTTTTACTTACTTGCTTTTTATAAGTCAAACTATATAAATATTTATTTTAATATAAAATAAGTTAAGTTTAAACTAAATAATCTACAAAACAAAAAATTCTATAAGCTAAACCTATCTAAAACAAAAATATAAGGAGACGGCACCTACATTATTAACATATCTTAGTAGCGAAATAAACCACTAAATTAAATAAAAAAATTTGTCTAGGTCATCGCTGCCACGGGGCAGGGTACCCAAGACGCTGGCGGCATTACCACGCTGAATAGCGAGGCTTATTCTTTGTCTGAAGTAAGCCCCAGCCCTTGGGTCACACGAAGTCTCGACCAGGCGCGACGCTATATCCTTAGAGAGCCGTCGCGCGTCTGGCCCCCACGGCCCGAACGTCTCTACGCCAAACGGCACAAACATGCAGCCCTCTCCTAGAGCCTTTGGATTTATCTGGTATTACAAACTACAAAAATTCTATAGTTAACTAAAATTTGGTTTCAGATTTACAGCAAGCATTACAAATTAAAAGGAAAAGTGTTTTTTTTTTATATTTTATCTTCTTTGGTAAAATCATTTGGTAGGTAAAGTCCGTGTTTTTATACTTGGCAAAAATGGTAAACAAAGCTCATTCCATCACATATTACGACATTCCGAAACAATCACGCAACGTAGATTACCACAGTAAGTTACAGACACTAGTTTACACACTCATGCATTAATTATCACTGAAAAATGCTTTGAATTGTCATTTTAAATAACATTTTTAGGTAAAATCGTACTTTTACGAAATTCCTGTACACAGACAAAATAAATTCACATAAGAGTTTGACATTTCGTTTTAGGGATGGGATAACGTAACGTGAATGAAAGATCGATATGCGAGATGACGAAATGTTTTTGTCGATTATAGAATAGAATAGAATCATGTTTATTTGGCATATAATATACACATGTACATAAAATTATAGTTCAAACTTAAAATTAGCACAGAATGTACCAAAAAGGTCTCCGCTCAGTTTAATGTAATGACAGGGCCATGGCGCTGTTTTTTTGCGGATTCCTAGTACTTATATTAAACATAAATTGGTACATAAAATGTAAAACAATGACTTTATAAATATTGCACAAAAACAAAATACGGTTAGGTTTACAATAAGAAAGTTCGACTTACATTCGTTTATCGACGGCGAGATATTTAGTCGACTTCGAAAAAATTATCGCGATTAATCGCGACAATCGATAAAAATATCCGTCATCGCGCATCGCTAGCCATCCCTACGAAATGTCAAATTTTATTGGTACGCCATTGTTGTTTATCACTTAAGCCAAGTATAAAAACACGGACTTTATGTACTTTCCATCCATGTATCAGCCTGTGTTCGTCCACTGCCAGACATAGGCCTCTCCAATATTTCGCCACTCTTGGCGGTCCTGCGTCATCCGCAATGTACTTTCATTGAATACTATTTGTTTATTTACTCACCACATCATTGCTGTTTTTAGGGTTAAGATCCGCCACAGAATTATTTCCATCGCAGTCTAGCCTGGGTTCCGTCAGTACAAAGTGCAGTAGATGCGCTACGGTACACTTGAGCGTCACTTGTATGAATTTTCTTGTATTTGAGGTTAACAGTCGCCATGACGCCACCATGGGGGGAGAGAAGTGGAGGGGAACTTCTGTGACGGACTCCCACCATGGGCAATTTAGCCAAACCTGGAATATAGATATTATTTATTTATTTATTTATCAAAAATATTGCACAGCATTACAGACTAATCTAATTCACTGTACAATTAAAAAGGTAATAATAATTAATAATAATAATTTACATACAATATTAACAGAAACATAAAATCAACAAAAGTAATCAAGATAAAAATACATATTTTGGTCTCAGGCTTAGAATCTAAGGACATCGTCATTGAGGCTTCACTCTCACAGAATTTCAAGCATTCCCGCACCACATCCGTCATTATGTCAGAGAAAAGATCACACAGTGGTTCTGATACCAAAATATATAAAATAAGCTATTAGGAAATATTATCCCCGGATACATAAGCTTAAAACTAGAATATCAATATTGGCACGGGAGCAATGCAGAAGTTTACAATAGTATTTTGTGCAAATGTAACATAATTTGAGACATAGAGACACGAATGCTTGTCTCACTCACTTCGTTCGTTTCGCCCACGGCTCCGTTCGCGTTTATTTAATCTTTGCCCCGTTATCGGCTTGCCGGTTATTTTATTAACACTCATATGTGGACCAGAATCACTACAATGATGTTAAAGAAAACCGCATTCAAATTTGTTGAATGTTTCACGAGTTAAAACGGAATATGCATACAGATTGACAGACAGACGAAAATTCTAAAAAATGTAGTTTTAGTCTCAGTACAACACCAATAAGTCTAATAATAACACATTTCAATTAAAATTAGGCAAAAAAATACAGACTCGACCCTTTTACTCCTTTATTAGGGTTCCGTAGGACCTAAAAGGTACAAAAATAACCTTTATCATGAGGCTTCGTTGTCCGTATGTCCGTTGTCCTTATAACTTTAGCACCGTTAAAGATAAAGACTTGAAATTTTACAGAAAAATAGCATTAATCTGTCCACATAACAAGGTGCACAAAAAAAAAGAAAAATTGTTTAAAATATTTCCAATACAAAAGAGAGAAAAAAAAGAAAAAATCTTGAAAATGAAATTTTAGATATTAAAGAGATGATTGTAAAAATATATACTTATAAATAAAGTTATAATTGGCACTGATTTCGAGAAATCTTTGAAAAACCACAAAAAATGTATGTCCCCCCTTATCTCCGAAACTGGTGAACCAAAAAATTCGATTATATGTCACACATAATTGGTCAATTACAGGAAAACTGTAAAAGTAAAATAAATGAAAAAAATTTTTATAAAAATACAATATGGGTATTAATATAGGTATTAAAAAGCTGATTGTAAAAAAATATAGCTTGGCTATATTTACTTGCATCTACTTCGAGAAATCCTTGAAAAAACACAAAAAAATGTATATCCCTCCTCTCATATTCTTAACTGGTGGACCGAATACGAAAAAAATCATGGTAAAATGTGCTTACGTAAAGATTACAGGAAAAATATAGCGGTAATGTTTCTATACTATAGAAATTCACGAAAACACAATGACAAGATTAAATTTTTCATCTACTATACGGAACCCTAGGTACGCGAGTCTGACTCGCACTTGATCGGTTTAATTTTTAGTATAATGACGGTGAGCACGCGATATGACGGCAGTGCTTTGTATCACCATAGGTTTTAAAAATAGCGGGAAGTGAAGAGAAATAATTACGAAGATGAAAGATCTGACCTTGGGAAGGAGCTGCATGCACCACAAACCACGCTTCGCCTGAGCCACCAAGTCTCTGGTGTTCTCCAAGATGGTTTTCTTCTTCCTCTTCGTGCCTGGTTGCGCTCTTCTCGGCTAATCTTCTTCGTAATAGTAATAGATGAAAATGAGGCGCACAGCGGGTGCGATCTCAAAATGGCGGGCGGTAGGGTCGAGGTAGGACCTAGTCGAATGACAATCAGCGTATACCTCCGGCGTGAAAGGCTTCTGATTGACGACTGATTGATTTGCGTCCAAAACTAAGCGGGTGGAGATGCAGCGAAAATGACAGTTGAAAATATTAATTCACAACTACCCCGCAGTATGAGAGCCACAAGAAGTGGCGCGAACATTTGCCCCCGGCGTTAAAACCATTGGTTTTAAAATAAGAATAGAAAAGTAAAAATAAGACAGAGAATAACGAAATTTTGAAGCGGGGGCAAAGAAAGGAGTTATTGAGATGGGAGAGGGCAAAGACGCACGACAGGTCGTTTGTAAACACCTGTCGTCGTTTTGACAGAAGCTACCCTAATGACATTATCTTTGCCAGGGTATACAGCTACAATAACACCGAGCGGCCATTGAAGCGGTGGAGTGTTATCGGTAACTACAACGACAACAGATCCAATTTTGATTGGGTTGGAAGGTGTATTCCATTTTCCTCTAGACTGGAGAAGATGGAGATAATCATTCTTCCATCGCCTTGCGAACGATTCTACCATTTGATCAAGCAACGCGTAGCGACGTAATAAATTAACTGGCTCATCAGCCACCTTACAAGCGGGTAATTCTTTTAAAGGAGTTGACATCAGAAAATGTGCAGGAGTTAACGCGCTAAGTTCAGATGGATCTTCACTCAGCAGCGTAAGCGGACGAGAATTTATGACACATTCTATTTGCGTAACTACAGTTAATAATTCTTCGTAGGTCAACAGTTGAGTACCTACTACTCTATGCAAATGCGTCTTAAATCCTTTGACATATATCTCATAATGTCCCCCAAAATGTGGGCTACGTGGAATATTAAATTTCCATTGTATTCTATGATCGGCAAGTTCATTCGCGAAAGACGTTTTAAATTCTTCGGAGTTTGTCAAATTGTAAATTTCTGAGAGGGCATTTCTAGCGCCTACAAAGTTCGTAGCATTATCTGAATATACGAAAGACACTGCTCCACGTCTAGATAAAAAACGTTTGAACGCGGAAAGAAAAGTGTTCGTGCTAAGATCAGTTGCCAATTCAACGTGAACTGCACGAGTCACCAGGCATACAAATATGCAGAGGTAACATTTGACGGGACGGACTCCACGTTTTCGATACGGAGTGATACTGATAGGACCACAATAATCCACAGCGCAGTGGACAAAAGCTTTAGCCTCATTAACGCGGCATGATGGTAAATCTGCCATGAAAGGGAAGGTTTGTCTCGGCTTCGCCTTAAAACAATAATTGCAGCTATGTATTACGCGACGAACAATATTTCGACAGGAAAGTATCCAAAATTTTTGGCGGATTATTGACATTAAAGCCACTGGTCCAGTGTGACAATTTTTGCGATGATAATGAATGATAATCAATTCGACAATATGATTTTTACGAGGTAACAACACAGGGTGTTGTTGATCGAACGTCATGTCTGTGTTGCGAAGTCGACCACCAACGCGTAACAATCCATTTTTATCTAAAAATGGCGATAGTCGATTTAAAGCGGGAGAACAAAGTTTATTTGACTTTAATCTTTTTATTTCATCAAGAAAATAAAATGCTTGAAGAGCTTTAATCAATGCAACTTCAGCGAAATCCATATCGGTAGCGGTAAAAATATTAGAGCGCGGTAAAATACGTAAAAATCGGTAGATGTAAATGATTGTGTGTAAAAGCACAAGCCATGACGAAATTCTTTCCGAAAGAGAAAGAAGTGGATGCGGTTCTTCATTACTAAAAGCGGGAAGAGAAATTGTTTTTGATTCCGGCAAGTTTTCTTCAATAGAAGCTGATTCTATTGTTTTGATTGGCCACTCTTTAGCGTCCAGATAAAGCCAAGCAGGTCCAGTGAACCAGAGCGGGTGACTCATCAACTGCGTGGGAGTGAGACCACGGGAAAGACAGTCGCTCGGGTTTTGAGAACCAGCTGTATGGTAAAAACATTCAGCGGGAATAGCGGATATTATTTTTGTTATACGCGTCGCGACAAAGGTTTTAAACCTGTGCGGTGAGGAATGTATCCAGTGTAAAGTTACCATAGAATCGGTAAAACAGTAAATACGTTCAATATTGTGACGTATTTTATAAGCGTCAACTACACGACGAGTTAATTTCGACATGAGTAACGAGGCACAAAGCTCAAGGCGGGCGACACTGACGGTCTTGAGCGGACAGACTTTTGACTTTGCGCATACCAGCCGAATGCTAGTGCAAGTGTCTGAGTCATCTTGTACTCTAATATATACGACACATCCGTATCCACGTTCACTTGCGTCTGCAAATGATATTATCGAAATTTTCGAATTTTGGAACACGTCTAAGTGGCGTTTAATACGTAAATCCCGCAAAACAGGTAGCTCCTTCAAATAGTTTTGCCAAATCTGCGCAATATCAGAGGGTAGTGTTTCATCCCAGTCTAATTTTAAAATACAGATTTTCTGCAAGAGTAATTTTGCGTACAAGATCACAGGAGCGGTAAAGCCGAGGACGTCGTACTGACGTGCTATCACGGACAAAACATTGCGTTTAGTACATGGGCGACTATCTAGCGATACAGTAAAAGAGAACTCGTCAGAATCAGGCGACCACTGTAAGCCAAGAACTTTAAGAGTTTGAGTTTGTTCTTCAAAATTCTTACTAGAATTTAAGCGGTGAGTATCAGGCAGTGTATCAAGTAACTGTTGACAGTTACTAGACCACTTGACGAGCTCAAAGCCACCGGCCTTAAGCAATCCTACCAGCTCATCTCTGAGCTGTAAGGAGCCCTGCACGGTGGGCGTGCTATAGCAGATGTCGTCCATGTAACAGTTTCGTGCGGCTACAGTAGCGGCGAGCGGGTACGCTGAACTCCCATCCTCACAGAGTTTCCTGACTACTCTCATCGCAAGGAAAGGGCTACTACGTAGTCCAAAGCAGACGCGATTGAACTGATAAGCGATAAGCGGTGAACACGTGTCAAAGCGGTATAAAAACTTTTGAAATTTGCGATCATCGGCGTTAACCAAAACTTGTAAGAACATTTGTTTGATATCCGAGGTAAAAGCGATTTCATACAAGCGGAAGTCAAGTAAAATTAAAAACAAATCGTTTTGCAAATTAGCACCTGTGTGCAGCGTGTCATTTAATGAGACACGAGTACCATCAGCGGAGTCAGTCTTAGTACTGGCATTCATACAAATACGCACCTTTGTCGTTGATTTATCAACACGCACTACGGGATGATGCGGAATATAATAACCAAGAGATAATTGGTCATCATTATGAAGCGGGGATATGTAACCTTTAGTTAGGTATTCATTTATTATATTGTTATACTCGGAACGTAAATCTGCGTTAGAAACAAACCTACGCTCAAGAGACATAAAACACTTTTTTGCGTGATGGTACGAGTTTCCTAGTATGTTAGGATTCCGTGCGAACGGTAAAGAAACCGAATAGCGACCAGCGGGGTCACGTGACACATTGTTAATAAATAATTTTTCACATTCATCATTTGCGGGACTAGAAGCAGGTTCACAATGCACCTCTTCTAATTGCCAAAATTTTTGTAAAATAAAATCTATTGGCGGTTCAATCTCCATATAAGAGCATAACGAAATTGAACATGCGGTATTTTGGTAAACAGGCGTATTACCAATTAGCGTAAAACCGAAGATGGTCTGAAATCCCGTCGGCGTACCCGGGGGACCAGAGACGCGGCCTGATAACAAGATATCCGCGAATAAAGATGCACCGATAAGAATATCAATCTCACCCGGTAAGTAAAATGTTTCATCAGCAAGTGTGATATATTTTAAATACGAAAGCGTAGACAAATCCACCTGCACCGATGGTAAGTTGTCGGTAATACGGTCGATTACATAAGTGTCAAGCGAAATTGAAACCGAATCATCAAATCGTGAAAACAATTTAAGGTTTGTCGCACCCTTAATTGGGTTTGATGAAGAGCCGATGCCCTTAACAAAAGCGCGGGGAATTTTCTCATATTTTAAGTTAAGCTTCTCACAACAGGAAACCGTCGAAAAACTGGATTGTGACGCAGGGTCGCAGAGCGCACGTAGACGGACAGACATACCGTTAGAATCTTTCACGATCACTTGAATTGTACCTAAAAGGCATGTTTCATTACGCTGCGAGTTAGGCTGTAAGTTACATAAAGAAATATTATTACTCGCAGTTGGTACGGATTGAGAATCATTAGTCATATGTTCTGTGTTAGTCGCCGATACGGCAGGATCCACCAACCTCGAAGATTGCGTATGTGTGCGTGGAGACACGGTAATATTTTGACCAAGCGCGGTGTGAGTATTCATCACATTTTGTTTGCGGCACAACATCGAATGGTGTTTACAATTACAATGGCGGCAATTATAAGACGATTTACAAGCGGAATTGTTATGCGTAATACTTAAACAATTGGTGCAACCGTTATTAGATTTGATGAACTGAAATCTTTTCTCGATATCTAGTTTCACAAATTCGGGACACTTATATAAATTATAGTGTTTTAATTGTTTACATAGCGGACAACAATTATTATTGGTCGAAGCGGAGACAAAAGCATGGGTTGACTTGGTACTGTACCCGGTTTTGTTGTTATTATTATTAACGGAGCGGTTCGGAGCGGGAGCGGTAATTGCGGGTGCAGTGCGGTTCAGTATCTTAGTTTGTTCCCGTAAAAATGATATTAATTCATCATAATGGGGTAAATCGGAACCACGTTTAAACATTTCAAATGAACGAGCGGTTTCAACATCAAGTTTTTTAAGGGCCAAATACATAAGGATAAAATCCGAAAGATCTTTAATATTCAGCGATTTTAAACACGAAACAGCGGAACAGAACTTGTCTAAAAACAAGTCCAAGTTTTTTGAACTAGCGGTAGTTAAAGGGCGAAATTCAAACATTTGATCCAAATAAGTAGTGGCTAAACTACGCGAGTCTTGAAAAGTAGAAACGAGTGTTTTCCAGATTATGTCGTAGTTAGTTGCGTTCGGTGTGATTCCAGAACAAATCGAAAGTGCCCGGCCAGAAAGTTTACCCATCAGGTATTGTACTCGTTCGTTGTCGGTCAAGTCCGGATTATCGTGAATCGTGGTTTTAAATGTTTCATAGAATGTTGGCCACATAGTAGCTTCACCAGAAAAACCAACGAGTTCCAGTTTTGGAAGCTTGATAGTAGGTTTTTTGGGACATTCCATGTCAAGTGGAGCTTTAACTTTAGAGTCAGCCGATTTCGAAGAATGTGATAACTTCCGGTTGATGTATTTGCAATGGGAGTAAAGATCCTCAAAAGCTGACCAACTTTGATAATTTGGTTCAAAATTAGGATTTATCAATACCTCTGTGTCATTAATTTCATCTATGATTACATGAATTTCTGAGCGTACAGTATCCAAAGTTTCGACATTGGCCATAAACAATTCTGCCGAAGAAACATCCTCTAAAGCGGTTTTAGAAAAGTCATAAACTCTCTGAAGGCGATTAAACAATTCTTGCCTTTTATTTTTAAGCTTCTTTAAACTATACGACATCTTTAATTTTGCAGCTTCTGCGGAATTTGGCATGTTATATAGTACAAAGTTAGGCAAGTACCAGAACTATTGAAAGTTTTATACTGACTACAACATAGAATAATGCTAATGAGTTAGAGATAACACGGGCGGCGGACGAACCTGTGTACGAGTACCTCTCGATAATATTAAGAATTAGCAGGTAGGCAGATAATATTTTCTGTGAAATGATCAAATGGTATAATCGCAGCGGATAAATTAACAGAATGGCGTATTTCACTGTAGATAATTTATAATTTCCAGTATATAGGAAATGGAATCACTAATATTTTGACGAATGCGGGGTTTTAATGCATAGATAATGCAAATAAGAGCGGGAATGCGGGGTAATACTGCGGGCAGAGTGAAAATTAGAGCGGAATTCACGTGTTCTTTAGACAAAGAACATGAAGATAGCGGTTGGAAATACCAAAAAATGGTTATAGATCGCAGATCAAAGGGCCTAAAATGGATCTAGATCCGGCTCGAATGGCCAAAAAAAATGAGCACGCGATATGACGGCAGTGCTTTGTATCACCATAGGTTTTAAAAATAGCGGGAAGTGAAGAGAAATAATTACGAAGATGAAAGATCTGACCTTGGGAAGGAGCTGCATGCACCACAAACCACGCTTCGCCTGAGCCACCAAGTCTCTGGTGTTCTCCAAGATGGTTTTCTTCTTCCTCTTCGTGCCTGGTTGCGCTCTTCTCGGCTAATCTTCTTCGTAATAGTAATAGATGAAAATGAGGCGCACAGCGGGTGCGATCTCAAAATGGCGGGCGGTAGGGTCGAGGTAGGACCTAGTCGAATGACAATCAGCGTATACCTCCGGCGTGAAAGGCTTCTGATTGACGACTGATTGATTTGCGTCCAAAACTAAGCGGGTGGAGATGCAGCGAAAATGACAGTTGAAAATATTAATTCACAACTACCCCGCAGTATGAGAGCCACAAGAAGTGGCGCGAACAGACGGCCTCATAAGAAAATACATCGAAATTAAATGTTTTAATGTAATAATACTTAACACATAATACATGATCTTTTAATACATAAATAAATTATAATGGCAGCGCAGGGCGGATAACATATCAAGGGCATCAACCTGAAAGGGCGTATCTACAAAATATAAAAGTATCGAATAGTTATTTATAAATATTTTTCTTTAATTATAAAAACGACGTTTCACGTCGTAGACCTGTAACCTGTAACCATTGGAGTAACCGTTACTTTTTCGGTACATCATAGAGCTAATAAATATGGAGATTCGCCCAAAAAAGTCGGAATTTTCGGAATTCAGAAAATCTGTAGATACGACTTTTCAGTTTGATGCCCTCGATATCATGTAAAAAACTCACAATATGTTGCAAAGTCTTCTCCTTCGCGTTACTCTGGGGTTGTGCGAACAGAATAAGTGACACTCGGATAGTCTCGAACGGTTGGCAGGGCGGCACCGACACCGACGTCTCTCTGCACATTGGCTCGTTTGACGACGATTGTCTTATTAGCAGACCGCTCGAGGTTTTTAATTGGACTTTTGCGTTCTGGAATATAATGTCGTGATTGGTTTATTTAAAGTCGAATTATTAGTTAAATAAAGTAAAGTGACAGTCCGGAAAAGGGACGGAGTTGTACAAGTGAAAAAGTGAGATCTAGTTCATCTTGCTTACTTGCGCAGCGCTATCTCTTTTTCAAAGTGTCATATTACTTCATTTTAGTTTCAAGTTCGAGTTTAGGTAAGTATACAGGATGTAAATAGACAAGTAACATTAACGTACACTTTTTTTTTTTTTTGTAAATCTTTCAAAATTATCAGAAAATTTTTCGATATGTTACAGTCAAAGCCAAAAGCGCGGTCACACCTAGGTTTAATCAGTCAATGTTATACAAAACTTTGGCGGTCGCCTAGCTCCGCTCCGCTTCGCTCGGCTCCTAATATGTACTTACATTGCAACCTAACACACTGCGACTCGCTTCGCTCGTGATGGCACCTATTTTCCGACTTTTTTCGGACTTTAACCGACTTCGGGCTTTGACTATGACAGATAGTTATTTTGCTCCAGTCGTGGTTGTTGTCAGGCGAAAGTGAGTCAAAATATATTTTGATACATGTATTTTTCATTTTTACTCCTAATGTAATGCATATAAATACACATATTCGTACAAAATAAAACACGAAAAGCTCATAGAAAGTAAAAAATATTTATTATCAATAGAGTACGTAATTTCAGTAAATTTCGTGTCTTATTACATCCGATATTTATAAAAGTATTATTTGTACACATAGACGAATACAGCCTACAGACTTCTCATAACAAGCGACCGATTTCTGTCAACACATCTGACTGAACCAGCAGATACAATTCGCCACTCCAAAATTATATGTTTCGGTAGGCCAAACCAAAATGGCTTCTATATTCATTACGTTAGAGTCTTCGTCTTCGGGAAAGATAAGTTTGTGGCGCTATACGTAAGATTGGAAGAGCCAATAGGATTGCAGTATCCCGTTTCGATTGTTGACAGAATTATTTGTACGCAAGATGTTGAACAATAGACGTCTTTCTGAGCTGTACTGTCTATGTTTGTACACTATACACAGTATTTGACTTTTGCAGTCGCTTCGACTTCAAAAGCGAAAACACTTGAGGTGGAATTTGATAACTAGGTTCAGAATAGTATGAAGATTCCGAGAAAAAATGCATTAACAGAGGCCGTAAATTAAGTACGCCTACATTATGAATACTTTTTTTATTTCGGTGTGAATATTTTACTAATACAGTAACTTTTAGACTGTACAGCCAGTAATAAAAGTTATGTAAAAAGAAAAAAAAGAACACTAACCGCCTCAATATGTGAACTACCACTGGTAACCACCAACTCCATCGAATGTTCCAATCCCGCCACCAAATCCTTCTTCGGCTCAAGTTTATTCAAATACACATTAACACCTTGCGTCACCACTTCATACCCCACCCTCGCACTAACCAGTGCATTCGATAGAAACTCCAATTTCTCCTCAACTAGTAACGATACTTGACCCAATTTGAACGCACCCGGCTTCTTTGGGGTATAAATCAGATTTAGTTCGTTTCGACCCGGTTTCAAGACCGCACTTTCGCATAAAAAAGCGTTGGTATAATCACTGCGTAAAGTAGCAGATGGTTTCCTATACTTGCTGCTGTCGGATCGTTTTAAAGCGACTTTAGCGTTGGTGTACTCAATGGTTGCTTTTTGGAGGGTCTTGTCTTCCTTGTAGTGGAGCAGGGAGGTTATTTTAAGTGGATTTAGTAGAGGGTTCTTAGGTTTTAAGTCATCCAGTCTTATACTGAAAAAGAAAACGTATTAGTTATGTGAAATGAAGATGGGCAAGTTCGACTCGATGACTCATAAACATTAGCTTTCTCAACTATTCTTCAAATTACGCAATGAATCTTAAAAATACGAGACGTAAGATAAAATGTTGCCCATACTTACACACACACGCACCCTCACACTCACTACAAAGTAATAGAATAAGTTAAGTTACTTTAATTTAATTGCATTGTATCTTTACTTGTCATTGTTAACTTAAATTGTTACTTATATTGTCATTGTTAACTTTGTTAAAAACTAAAGAACTGTGTGGAAGAGCGGGGTCTCCTAATACAAGTATTTACGTACTTAAAATGAGTCTCCAACCCAGCTATGTTAAACCGCTTTGAATGATAAATAAAGATTTTCTATTTGTATTTGTATTTTTGTATTAGAATAAGTAGGTAATCATGGACCCTTCTGTTGCCTGAAATAAAAAATAAAATGAAAATTAAAGATTTTTTTTTACTTACCAACTAACAAATTCAGAAGTATCATTTTCAATGTCGTTTTCTTGAACATTTCTTCTAGGGGACCCAGTTTGGGTACTTCCATTACTATTAACACATAATTCAGTCTTATAACCTTTGACCGGGGTTCGCCTTTCTGTCTGCTTGTCTTTATTTGTCTCTATACATATTGCTGCTTTCGTACACACCACTTCTTTGGGCAAATAACTTTCAACTACCAAACAACAATGGATCTTATTGTCTGTGATATAAACACCTCTTTCGGACGGCAGGAGCGTTGTAGAAACAACTTTGAAGCAATCGTTTAGTTCAGCTAGGACTGTATCTGGTTTGTCTAAAAGGTTATTTTTTATTGATTTCATCATTTCATCGAAATAAAAGTTTCTGACTAGAATTTCTAACTCGGCTGTGCTAGCTATTGTTGCAGAGAGCTTTGTATATCTGAAATAGGAAATAATGGGATTGTTATTTTACAAAATTTTAGTATCAGTAAAAGATTAGGGTTTTGGCTCTTCAATTTGCAATTTACACTCACTCAGTTTCTATAAGAAACCTTCGGTTATATTCTATCCCCGCTTATGGACGACACGCCTAAGAACCAGTGGCGTGCATAGAACTGTTTTCCGCAGAAGGTCAAGTTTTACAATAAAAAAAAAAAAAATTTAAATATCACTTTGAAAAAAAAAAGTTGGTATGAAAATGTTCACTGTTCACAGACAAAGATATATTTTTATTTATCTTTTTCATTACCGTAAATTCCTGCTGTCTTGTATTTTTTATCCCTTAACTAATGCTGATTTAAGTAATTTGTATAGTATATTATTACATACTAATAACAGATATGTTAAAAAAAAGGAAATATGCTGAAAAAAAAAGAATAATGTCTTTTTTTAAGCATATTTCCTTCTTTTTTTAACATATCTGTTATTAGTATGTAATAATATACTATACAAATTACTTATATCAACTTTAGTGCTAAGTTTCTTACCCTTCTTCTTAGCAAGACTAATCGAAAGGGCGGAGGTAGACATGTATTTATATATGTAACCTATTAGTAATATTAGTATGTAGTATATAGGGTGGGATTTGGTCGACCGTTCGGACGGTTCATTAGATTTCACCTTTGAATTGTATACATATTGGTGAATATATTAAATAAACCTTTAATTTAGTTCATGTACTTTAATTATTTTACTAAGATTAAATATGTCTCGTAAAAAGTGCATTATGTATACCGACTTTACAAAATAAACTATTTGAATTTGAATTGAATTTGACAATATAACAATAGAGTACTTGAACTCGATAAAGAACATGCCATCCATAAACTGTGAAGAGCTAGTATTGTTACTCCTTTTCTCTTAGAAGCAACTAAGAGTTACTTATACAAGGTGTAACAGAAAGGTGTAACCATATTTGAAGAGCTTATTCAGTCAGTGGTATAGAACAACTTTTACTATGGAGTCAATCCTGAAATAACAAAAAAAAATCCGCCCTTCTATACATTTCGGCCAAGCGGCATTGCATTTTCCTATGAAGCAAGTAATATATTTTTTCGATATACAGGATTTACTCCATAGTAAAAGTTGTTCTATACCATTGACTGAATAAGCTCTTCAAATATGGTTACACCTTTTTGTTACACGTTGTATAAAGCCTGACCAGGAAAATAAAAACCTGTTCTTATGCTTTTATGATTGCAACACTCACTGTTGGATTGCTTTTTTTTATTATAATGTTTAAAGAGTTATAGTACCTGTGAGCATCATTCATCTTGTGTGCGCAGGCGACTAACTCCAGCCTAGTTTGGGCCGCCAGCTCCTTCCATCCTTGTTCCTCGTACGATCTAAGCGCGTCACTGAGGAAGACAACCGCTTTGCTCGTCTCCCCCAGTTCCGAGTAGAACGCCGCTAGGTCGCGGCCGATGAGCCGCGCAAATCTGGAAATGCAATACGGTATAAGAACTATTTCGATGGGTGTATAACTACGTTTATTAAAAAACCGGCCAAGTGCGAGTCGGGCCTCGCTCTTTTAGGGTTCCGTACATATGACCAATTATACAAACTAGATAATTTAAACGGATATTACAAACTTATCATTAACTACAAAATTCATGAAACGATACTGCAAAATTAAGTTGGTTGAGTATTCGGGGACGTAACAATAAATCGGCCTTTTTAGTATTTGTTGTTTAAATACAGCATATGGTACATAATATACAGAAATTTCAAATTCCTAACTGCTTTGGCCTTTGAGATAGACCCTGTAACAAAAATGGTCTAAAAATGGCAACTTTGATGGCCCCCAATTTCTTTATTTTTTAAGATAAAAAATGAATGATTTATGAGCTCTAATGATCTTAATGAACTTGATGAGCTCTAGACAATGACACCCCACAAGCTAGGGACAGTTTTTTTTTTTTTTTCAAATTATTTAATTACATTTTAAATTCAAAATTTGGGTTTACATTTAACAATCCATCTACGACAGACATAGGGCCATCAATCGGTACCAGGCATGATGGGATCTGGTTGTGACTTGTCTGAGAGCTGTTTTCTTACTCTAACCCGAATAACTTTGGGTTTTTGCGAGTATGATGGTGGTACCTCCACAATCGAGCACGGCATCAGCTCTACTATCGATACATGTATGTATGTTGATATGTTTATATTTGTTTTCAATGCAAGTGCTCGTAAAGGCCCACTTTTTATGCATCAAAACCGAACAGAAAGTCGATTATTTTGCCCTAGGGCTTTATTATTATTATTTTTTCTTATTTGTTTACAATGGTTGGCTAACCTGCAATCTTTCCTGTGTACCATAAATGTTGTACTTTTTTTCCACTGTTCAACGGCTCTGGATACAGTCCTTTTGAGCCAATTATAATTTAAAGTTCACAAGATTATATTTGTTTTATTTCCTCACACTATGCATTGAAAAACGTAGTATGATACACGGGCGTAAGAGCAATAAATTACTCGGTTACGTTTAAAACACTCGCTACGCTCGTGTTTTAAATCGTCCTCGTAATTTATTCCTTTGCGCCCTTGTAGCATAAACTACTATTTTGTTTACACACCTTAACCTCCCGATGTGCTTATAAGTGCCCATCGCCAACTCTGCCAGCTCCAAATAATATTGCTGGAAGCTTGCCTTGCTGCATAACGCTTCTTTCAACCTGTCAGATTTAATTTAGTATTAGACATGTTGACGAATATTTGTATTTTTTTTTTTTTTTGTTGATTTATATATACAAGGTGACTTTTTGATCATCGTCCAAATTCATACTGGAGGCTTGGTATCAGCATCAGGAATCGATAATAATTTTTGTGAAATTCGTATAATGAAATTTCGACTTCCCAATGTAATTCACTCCCAGTCCTGAGTGAATCACTATGGGGAGTCGAAATTTCATTTTATGAATTTTACAAAAATAATTATTGGTTCATGATGCTGATCACTTACCAAGGCTCAAGTACGAATTTGGACGATGTTTACAAATTCACCTTGTATAATATACTTAATTGTAACTGATACCGGGCTCAGGATAGAGCCCGAAATATATTTCACACAATTTATCATCATAAATGTTATTTTATTGAGTATATTATATATATATAAATCAACAATAAAAAACCGAGAAGTCATAAATTTTAATTTATTAATACTATATTTTTTATGATATAATTACACTAAACCTTTATAAAAAAAAACATGAAAAAATTATAAACAAACTTTAAAGTGCGCTGCCGCCAGGTGTTCCACTACCTGAACTTGCGAGTGAGTGCTGACTTGTGTCTACATTTTATACTACATCATATTACAATACAGTGCGCGCCAATCTTTTAGTCGCCTCTGAGTGAGTTACGAGTGCAAGCTTGCGCAGGTAGTCAAGGAAACAATAATATCAACGGTTGATTATTAAATGTTTACTATAAGTGGGAAGGTGTACTTGTTGTACCTACCTATTATATATTATTTTAGTGCAATCTTAACTATATAAATAAAACACATTAATATAAACACCATTTTCCTAGATTGTCGCCTTAAAACGCTGTAATGTCCGCGAGGAATAACAACAACAATAAACTTTAACACACTAAATCAACAAAACTTTAACAAACTAAATCAACAAAACAACAAATAAAGGTAACAAAAACAATAAACCATTACAAACAGATTCAACGATAAACTTAACGAATCATAGAATTTTTTCCTCGAAGATACTTTTCATGCAACGCGCGCGTGTGTAATGTACGGACGTAGCACTAACACTAACGCATAGTGTTGACACCTGCTAAATGGCGAGCGGGGGGTGTGATGCGGCACGGAGGCGGGTGTGCTCCGCGCCCTCGCTCCTGTATCGTCCCCCTGACACCGTAAAACGGCTATTGCGTCGCCTCTTGCGGCTATCATCAGAGGCGACTAAAAGATTGGCGCGCACTGTATGAGCCTTTACAAAGCTCCTGCAGTTTTTTGACACCAGCTATAGGGCTATACCTGTCAGTTGGAGAAGGCCCCGGGTTGTGAGGCTCGCTGTCCCCCATCCCGGCTGACAGCATCACCACTTTGTGCAGCTGCTGTGAGCTGGGCTCCGGCGAGCCCGGCACCAGCCCACACAGCTTGCCTAGTCTGTGCAGCTGGAATATACAAGGATGCTTGTTCATTATTACTTTTTGAAGTGGATACTTCTTTGTTCGCACCTCGTATATGGGAGAAACTCAGAGCTTGTTCATCACTTCCAGTACGACTTCTTTTAAACAAAGGATAAATTGGTTTCTGGTAATAGTTTATGTTTTTAAATCGTTTATTATCTGTTATTACTTATATTATTAATTATAAGTAAATGCTTTTTTGAACGGAATAATAAACATAAATAATAAACTCGTAAGCGAATGCGCTGCCAACACTGACATACTTATTATTATAATATCTATGGCCGCCGTTAACTCCTTCATCTGCGATTGAGTAAAGAGGAGACTTAAAAAGTACCCACTTAAATATTTCACGGTTGTATTTCTGACACAACACGCTGCCTTCTTATAATTTTCTTGTTGAAGAAAGAAAACACGTAGTTCATTGAATGGCAAGCGAGTTATCTTGCTCCACAAAATTAGGGCCAACAACACCGAAGGCTCACTGAGGGTCGAGTAAGTTGAAAAAGGTGATAATAATGCTGGAAAAAGTACTTAATAAAAGTAGACTTACCTTATCTTTAGCATAGTGCAGTAAAGGAGCTTGCTGTGCGGTGCACAGTTCTAAGGCATTGCTCTCAGTTGAGGGTAGATTGTCACACGCACTCAGGGTCTCAGTGCAAGCCAGTAACGACCAGCAACAGATGGCACCTTCTGGCACCGAGATACCCAGTAAATCGATCTCTTTCAGAGTGGTGTGGACGGTGGAGAGACAGCGGGACGCTATCTGGAAATATAGATTTATTCATTATTTTTCATACAAAAAATATTTTTGTTGAATCTTCTGGATCCAAAACTTCTATACCTTGAGTACAAATTGTAATGTATTAGATGGCGGCTGCTCTTGTCCTACTATTGATAAAACCGCCTTAATTACATTGTTACTACTATTATTCATATCCAGATTTGCTTTTCTTTCTTGTTCGAATATATATTTATTTATTATTGCTATTCTTGTAATAATTTAAAACTGTTATCGTTTGGGATTTGTTTTTGTGTGTTTGTTATTTGTTGGTTTAGGGATACTGAAATTGTCTGTATTTTTATGGGTAACAAAGAAGCTTATTAATTTAATTGTCAAATAGTCTAGATGTTATTGTGTTCTGTCATACTTATAATTGAATATTTTACTTATTATTTTATTTTTAATATCGGTATACTTATGACATATATATAGGCATCCACAGCATCCACTGAAAATCAGCGTCATGGCGCCAGCCATGCTCATGACACATGCTGAGTGGAGACCTATTTGGTATTATTATTAGTCTCTAGTTGTTAGTTTTAAGCAAAAATGTGGAAATACCAAATAAAGCTATTCTATTCTATTCTATTAAATATCTTGGCATTCACATTTAGAGGCGATCACCAATAGGGTTCTAAAACTGATTTGGATCTTTATTAAACGGCCTTATGTGGCATTCAAACCCTTGCATCTATATAACATTAGTGCAGTCAATACTAATTAACTCTATTCTCATTTGGGGAGTTGCTACAATAGTCAAATTCTTAGAAGTGGAAAGATCTCAGAGAGCCCTTCTAAAGATTGCACAACATTTTAAACCGCGAATATATCACACTAACAAATTGACCTGGATTGTGATCTTTTGACAGTGCGAAAATTAGTTAATATACTTAAATAATTTGAACAGAAATTACAAATAAAATTTATTGAAAGTTTTCTTTGATAAGTTTTCTTGCTTGTTATTTAAGATTGCTTTATTTTGTGCTCGTACTGCTTGCTTTGCTTGTGCATGTTTTATGCGGGAGGGCGCGCGGTGCTTGAGTCTGCATTTTGAATAGCATGTTTAGCGGAATATTGCAAATTATTAATATATCCACAAATTTAGAAATTACAAACTTATCACTACATTGTATGAAACAAAACTGCAAAATTAAATTGGTTGAGTATTACTACTACTATAACTAAAACTACATCATAAATCGGCATTTTCAGTATTTGTTTTTTAAATACAGCTTAATATAGATATATACATAATATAGTACATAATATACAGAAATTATAAATTCCTAGCTACTTTAGTCTTTCAGATAGACCCCGTAACAAAAATGGTCTAGAAACGACAACTTTGATAGCCTCCCATTTCTTTACTTTTGAAAAAAATGAAAAATACATTTACACTCTACTTAAGAGTCGGAGTTCCGAGAATGGGCAAAACAGGGTTCGGGGTTATGGCTTTTTAAGACGGTAAAAATTCAAATTTCTGAACAAAATAAATACCACTTGTTACCTCACAAGATGAAGTACAGGTTCTCAAGTAGGAGTTCTCCTCATTTGACGAATAGGAACCATGTACAGAACTCAAACATATTTTATTAGGTGTGTTTCAACAATATCTAGGGATTTGATATTTGAAATTTTGCTAGCTATTTTAGTTTTTTTTATAAAAATATAAAACCAACTTTTTTCCCTTTTGCCCTGAATCCGCCCCTCTCGCACTGCGCGATTTTTCGCTTGGAGTGACAGTGACAAAAATAAAATTCGCGTAGCCTCTTAATAAGTTCTAGACAATGACACACAACATTTTGGGGTAAGAAAAAAAATTTTTTCCGACTCCATTTTCGTGTATGAGGCCCCCCCTGAAAAATTATTTCATTTTATTTTTAACTCAATATTCGGTTTCGGGTCGAAATTTTACACAACATATCAAAACTTCAGGTCTCTATCTCATTCCGTCTAAGAGCTAGAGACCCGTGACATACGGACAGACAGACGGACAGCAAAGTGACATTAATAGGGCTCCGTTTTGCCCTTTGGGTACGGAACCCTAATAACCCTGTGGTCACAGCCACAAGATACAACTATGTACCATTTTTGTTAAGGAATTTAATATTTCATTTTCATACTAAAGATACCATAATGTCTGTCTGTCAAGGTTATCTAGGGGTGGTGCCTTGAGTTTCCAATTCTTTTGTTCTCTAGAAAATCAAAACTCCATACATTAATTCTTCCAGTTTCCAAGAAATATTTTATTTATGAAATTGATTTCCTTTTAGTTTCCAAAAAAATTGTTGGTACAGTCGACAGCGGGAGCAAGTGATTATTAATTTATTTAATGTATTACTTATCTAATGTGTTCCTTTTTAATTAATGTAATTTAAAAAAGATAATTGGTAATAAACTACTCACAAACTTTTTTACCTGGACCATAAACAGGCGGCAGCCCCTTTGTTTTAATTTTGTCCCTTTTACAAGGGATAGAGACCGCCTTCTTATTTCTCGGAAACGGGTTGGCAAACTTAACAATAGCTTTACAACGAAAGCCACCTGGAAAATCAACTTGCGATTTCTGTTAACTAAACGGTTCATAACAATAAGTAAGTAGGTCATAGTAGAAAAAAGATTTATTTATGCTATTATAACTTGCTTCTGATGCTGACTGTACCCCATCTTGGTTTTGGGAACAAGAGTAACTGAATTTGTTTATTAAATAAAAATTTGGAAACTCGCGGAATTGCGAAAGGTCGTTTTTTGGAAACCCAAGGCACCCAGTGGCGTGCACAGAGCTTTTTGCTGGAAAAGCAAGCAATTGGTCAAGAATAACAATAAAAAAATAGGAAAAAATTTAAATATCACTTTGAAAAAAAAAAGTTTGTATAGGAAATTTTCGCTCTAGGGTAGACATTGTCTACCCTGGCGTCATACAAATTTTTTTTTTTCAAAGTGATGTTTAAATTTTTTCATATTTTTTTTATTGTTGTTCTTGACCAGTTGTTTGCTTTTCCAGCAAAAATTTCTGTGCACGCCACTGAAGGCACCACCCTTATCTAGGTGCTAAAAAGGGTTTGGTAATCATATAGACATCGGATTTTATGCATTTGCATATGCAATGCATATAACTCTCCAATTACGGCGTTAATGCATATTTTAGCCTTTTTTCCCAATCATATTTCATTTAGTAGCGGGAGGTACGTATAGGGACCTAGGTGACGAAGACGTGTAGTGCGCGAGCGCAAACTGACTGACCAGTGCGTTTTACGTTTTGTCCAACGACGTCAGTTTATGTAGAGATGTCGCTACTGGGTGACAAACGTCACAAAACTGCACTCGCAAATTTGGAAAAATACTTAATTGTATATTGTCACAAAAACTATGCATGATTTTAAGCATATTTCGCTGTTTTTGTACCGTCTATATTAAACTGTATAAAAGTAATAACGGTTTTTTGATTTTGCATTGTGCATATTTTGGGCATATCGACAGTTTTTAGTGCATATTTTGGCACTTTGTTAGTGCATACAATCCGATGTCCAGTAATCAAGTATCAAATGAAACCTAAGTTCAATCTTCAGCTAATAAAATCGCCACAACACTATACAATCGTCGTAAAAAACATAAAAGTAACAGCAATGTCAATTTAACTGCTTATAATTGGCAGATTTTTACAGATGGTTGCTCATGAAGTGCAACGGCTGCAATTAATTGCTGGATTTAGTCTTTGCACATGAAATAATTGATCGTTTTAATGACCAGCTATTTAAGTAATGGACGTTTCGATTAAAAGTTTTTCAATTAATTGCCTGCCAAGTCATTCTGATACTTTTATTTAGTATTACTATTGTAACTAAAGTTTTGATAAACATTAAATTAACATTATATCATTGCGGTATAGAAGAAAAAGGCAGAAGAAAAGTAAATCTGAATGTGAGGAGTTCTGAAATTAAGGGGCGTCATCACACCCAAACCTCCATACAAACGCTGTCACCAAATTGTGGGGTGTCTATGGAATGTTATTATAATATTTTAGGCTGAATCCATTAACATTATCTTGATCTATGTTTTTGTCGAACTAAAAATTCTGAAATTTGAGTAATATCTTAACAACAAACCCCTAAAATACGTAAATTTAACGGTTTTTTATCAAAAGTGTAGCCAAATGTGATTTTATTGTTTTATACTCCTACTACAGGTATCTCTTTTACTTAAAAGGGGACTCCAACCACCTGTAAAAACTGCAAGATTAAGTTAAGAAATAAATCATTTTGTATTTCTTTGTATATAAAATCAATAAATAAATAATAATAACCAAAAATAAATGTTTGAAAACGTCCACAGTCTTGCCAAAATCATGTTACTCCTGAAATTTTGAATTTTGCGCTGGCGACGAAATCGGCACGATTGTATTGTCCACGCAAGTTTCATGGGGCGTGTACCTTATAGCGAAATGAAACAGCATGACATTTGGCCACGCCCACAACTGAGTTGGTCGCGTCATGATGTCTGTTCTTAATTGTTGCTCAAGGCTGGTTCATAGTTTTATATATAATTAAAAAAATAATAAAATACAAACCTCCCAAGGTTTAAAAGTAAGCAAAAGCATGGCACATTGACGTTGAAATAAATAACTCCTGAATTCCAATAAAGTCGCTTTTTTCTTGACGATCTGGTCCCTTAAATGTTGAGGCACCAAAGTAGTCAATCTGACCCCCTGCCACGAGGTGATTGGTTGCCGGAAATTGTCAAGCCATTTTGGACTCTTTGTCACATTGGAATTGATCACAAATTGCGAAAAAAGGGCATCTAATTCATCATATTGGACTAATGCTTCTTCATATAAACTTAACATTTCTAGCACAAATGCTAATTGTTCCTGAAAAAAAAAAGTGTTGACCAAGTGTTACCACAATGTAAAAAATGGGATATAAAATAAATGCACACACTAACGCCTATTGACCATGCAATAGGTATACTTGGAAATGCCTGCACTAAGTGACACTTCCAAACCACCATTTTACTAGTGGTGCGTCATTGACGGTTTTTACGTCAACGAAACGAAACCATTTACGGAAAACAGTCAACTAGTTGAAAAACTAGTTGACGTTTTTAACTGGTTGGATGAAGCCAACTGATCAATAAACTGTATTTATAAGAAAAATCAGTACCTATGTTAAAATAGTTGATGGTGTTTTATAAAAAGGTTTACTGTTTTTACTTTGACTTTCCCGTTTTCTATTGTAGTCCTTATTTATAATGGTTTTTATGGTGGCACATCTAGTCTACAGACTTTACCTTTACTTTACTGACCCTTCATTGTGGTTATTCAATAAAACTATATCAATAAACCTGTTCGAGCGCTTCGCCACGCCGTCTCACGCCCTAACCCCCCCTCCCTTCCCGTTGTATAAACGAGCGAGGCTGACACATTGATTTGCATTTTGCATGTGGTGAAAAAAAAAATAGTTGATGGATTCAACAATTTTTGCAATAAAGACAAAACGGTTAGGTAGTTAAAAGTAGAAAAACGGTTAAAAAAAAACAGTTTGTTGATTCAACATCCACCACTATTTACATTATGGTATAAATAAAGAGTGAAACTACTCTGTTGTTGATTGGGATCTCTAGCCGTTAGTTATATAATAAATTGGGCCAATTGCAGTGCAGAATCGCGGTGTTATATGTAATATTATAACATTTTGTAATACATAACATGTAATATTATAACATTGGATAAACAATCTAGATACTTATAAAAACTGATGATGATGTTGCATTGCATTATTGCAGTGTGGGAGTAGATAAAACTTATTTTAAACTAATTCCCACCTGTTTTTGTTTTTAATAATAAATAAACACTAACCTGTAAAATGAAAAATTTACAAAAATCCCATTCAGGATCATTTCTTTTCTCTCTTTGTTCTCTCATGTACTCTTCAAATTTTAAAAGTGATTTATTATATGCTACGAGAACAAAATGCCTTAATTTTGCCACCAAGCCCCGCCATGACTCTGCCGACCTTGCTTCAGACTTTATAGGATTTATCACTGAAATAAACCTTTCTTCTGTTTGTTTGACTGCAAAATCTCCTTTTATTTTATCCAATACTGTGGTCCTTGGAAGCAGTTTGTTTGTTTTCCTAACGTCATAAGTTTCAACTAATACTATCATCCAATCTGTAATGCCTTTGCTTTCTAGTTGTTTTAACCATTGTTCAATGTCTTCTCGTAGAGTGGTTTTGTAGTATTCTATGTCCTGTTAAAAGTATAAGGTTTTTATTTAATTCTCATAAAATTTTTGCATATGTCCATCAGTGGCGTGCACAGAACTTTTTGCTGGAAAAGCAAACAATTGGTCAAGAACAACAATAAAAAAAATATAAAATAATTTAAATATCACTTTGAAAAAAAAAAGTTTGTATAGGAAATTTTCACTCTAGGGTAGACATCGTCTACGATGGCGTCATACAAAAATTATTTTTTCAAGGTGATATTAAAATTTTTTCATATTTTTTTTATTGTTGTTCTTGACCAATTGTTTGCTTTTCCAACAAAAAGTTCTGTGCACGCCACTGATGTCCATAACTCACTAATAATATAATTTACATGAATAAAAAATTTAATTCATGACATTAACTTAGCATGTAATTAGAGTTTAAAAACTAGAACATTAAAAAAGAATATTGTTTTAATTTTATAATTTTTTTAATGGAGACCATTCAATAAAAATCGGTCAAGGACAATCTAATTCGGTCTAAGTCAATCTGTGGCAAACTATTTCAATAGTGCTAGCACCAAGAAGACGAAAGGGGAAATGGTAATTTATGCCCATTGGATTAACAGTAGATCTTGTTTGAATGTTCACTTTGTGACACAATAAACAAGTCTTGTACTGGTTTGTAGAGAAATCTCGACGCTGCTAGCCATTCTGGCTCAGAGAATGTTCAAATTGGTATATCTAATAGTACGCTGTCCAGCACCTCTGTCCATGAATGTGTTAACTTATTTGACACAACTTAATTTAAGCGTTCTGTCTTTTTCTTTCTGTATCGAAAAGACAAAGGCAGGACGCTTAAAATAAATTTAGTCTTTCAAATAAGTTGAATAGTGCTACACCCAAATCGACACCATAAATAAAATACCAAATAGGCATTCAGTAGTTATGAAAGTATTGTTAAAAGATATAAATATACTGATGAATAGGATATACAAATATAATTAAATCTCAAGATATATTTCGGGTCCGACCTGGACCCGGCATCAGTTGAGTATAATATATCTTGAGATTTAATTATATTTGTATATCCTATTCATCAGTATATTTATATCTTTTAAAAAACTTTAAAAGCTGTTATAGCGTATATAATTTTAAAAAATATGAAAGTATTGGAAATTTAATATATTTATTACCACACAGTCAGTCCAGTATATATGAAATATAGGCCTTTTCTGTAGATTCCATGTATTATCAGCCTGTAATTTATCCTTGTTATATTTAACAAATGAGGCCTCTAGGGATACATCTTTTGTCACTCGGCCATATGACCGTCTCCATTCACAAGTATCCTGCGGTATGGCAGCCGACAACGGAGCCTCTAATGTGCAGAACAGGTTCCAATCTCCTGAGCCTGAGAGGAAAGTCTAATTATAATCACGGTAATGAGTAAACTGGTCAGAGAACAGGTTGCGTACTTACATGTTATGATCGGTTTGTTGGTCATGCCGTCGCAGTTAATTGATGAATAGTCAAGGCTCTTCATTTTTCATTATCAGAGACGTTAACCAATTTTTTGGGCATGACACAAATATGCGGGTAAAATTTTGTCCCAATAATTAGTTTGAAAGGAATCCACCCACTTCAAACTTCACCACGTAGACTTTAAAGAAGTACGTCGATAATAATTTAAAAGAATTGTAGAGAGCGTTTATTTATTTCAATTATATACCTATTTGTTTTGACTTCGATTCGATTTTTTCCGAAAATCAAAAACGAAAATTGACAAATTCCTATGAATGACAAAACCACCCAACTCACAACAGTTGTTCCATTTTACGAAATAATAATTTTAATTTATAATTTTTTCTAGTAATTATTAACTAAATAACATTAATGTGTGTATATTTATTTTATTAGTTAATAATTTTAATAATTTTATATAACCGCATACAGTAAAATCATACACATTATTTATACACTTTCTTTAGTACGTACGCGGGGTACGAAACGTAAAAAAGCTGTGTTCAGTTAGCGGCGTTTTTTGGTTCGGACAAAAAAAACGCCTATTCACCCGCTGCTGTCACCTCAGAATTTCTGAGGCTGTCACTGACAGTAGAATACTCAGAATAAGGAATACTTATTCTGAGGTAGAATAGCATAAATACAAACGTTTACTTAACGTTTATTTCAAGCAACAACATACACTTTTAAAAGGTTAAAAATAAAATAAGACATTACAATAAAATAATAGATGAACCCGGTGTTTTATAGCAGAGAATATAAAGTATTGTTTATAGCATGGCTGTCCAATCTATTGGCTAATTTATTCAAAACAGAGTTAGAGCTACCGCGCGCGCATTCTACAGAGCATCGACGTGTATCTCTTACGCTAGGGCCACAGCTTCAGGCTTCTGGCGGCATTTCTTGCTGCGCTTCGAGGCGGTTTTTGCGACAGGCTTTGCCCTGCCACGATACTCCGTTGGCGCCTTTGACCGCATAGCACGCTCGCTTGCTGAAAGCGCTCGATACTAGGTTCTTCCTGTGCGCTCGATCACTGGCGCCACTCCCCGCCTCCCCGCACACCACCGTCACGAGAGCGCAAGTCACTCGAAGCTGGACAAGACGCGTGAGCGGCGACCCATAGCCGGCTCTATATTACTTCATACATTTTGTTCTTGGCTCGCCTCTCGAAGCCTGAAGCTGTGACCGACCGGTTACGGATGATGGTAAAGAAAGAAACAATCAGCGAACATTCCTTTGGCACTGCATGTGTGCGCGGTAGCCCAAACAATGCTCTGAAAGCGTTGTTATACAGAACGCGAAGGGCATTATACGATTTCTTTGTATATTTAGTCCATAAACCACATCTGTATGTAAAAAGAAGTGCAGTATGCTCTGAATCGTGTTAATCGCGCGCTATCATATTGGCCCTGACTGATAATGCCCTTCGCTCTTTTTTAATCACAAATTATAGATAAATGTCTGCATCATCACGTGTAGGTGTTATTTTTTCCAACGATTAATTTCCACCCAAAGGTTGTCTGGAAGAAATCGCTATAAGTGATAAGGCCGCCATTTGTTACCTTCTCTCATAAGTTTGTTCTTTTACCTTATTTTATTAACTTTGGTGTACAATAAAGAGTATTTGTCTTGTCTTGTCTTGTCTTGTCTTGTGTAGGTACAGAGCCACAAACTTATCAGTTCCGGTGGGACAAACTAAAATGGCTTCTATATTTACTACATGACAGTCTTCGCCGCCGGAACAGATAAGTTTGTGGCTCTGTATATATAGATCCTCTGTTACTAGCACCGCGTTCCGAATGACGACATAATCAATTTTATCGCGTCTACGGTTATTCTGAGTCAGTGTTAGCGCGATAACGATAGCCCTACAATGGTCGCTATGACGGCATATATGACATCATGAACGACGCCATGTTGTGCTATCATCGTCCACGCTTTAGAGCGTTTGCACTTTGGGCGATTTATGAAAAGTGACAGCCGGCTGGCGGCAATTTTCAAAATAATTTATTCGGAGCATAAGAGTTTACAAAACCATGATTCAAAGATTGAAGTTGAAGGAAATCACTTCTTGGACCTAGTAAAGTAGTATACCCTTTGTATTCACGTAACGTAAACAAATTCCTACAAAATCAGTCACTTTCAAGTGTCAACGTCCATGTCGCGTTCCGAATGGATTTATAAGTCCAAGCAGGGATGGACACCATGAGGAGTTTGATTATCCCTCTATAATTTGTGAGTTTGATGTTAGTGCTGGCAGTATTAGCGTCATGCATGCGGAACGCGCTGTTGGTGTCTTAAATATTTGAACATTTTAATCTCAGATACTCACAAATTACCTATAGAGGGAATGTACTCTTTGATTTTAACTCTATTGAGGGAAGGAGGGAAGTACCACAGAGCAAAGTACCGTAAAGATATAAAATATACTCTTTGGTCCTACCGTATATGAGGATATATGTATAATGTAGGTACTCTTTGGTTATTTATAGGTGGTACCTCAGACCAATTAAAAAAAATTGGTCTGAGGGTGGTACATAAGGACGCTCCCAGATTTAAAAACCAAAAAGCTCGGTTGGGGTGTAGAAAAGGGGGCATATCGCGCCCCTTTATCGACACTCCGACCAAAAGCTCACTTTTGGTGGTAGGTGTAATAATATTTGAGCCCATGGTCAACAATATATTTTTCATAGATTATAATGAGTTTCGTATGCCAGAGACTCAGTGCCGGTTTTAGCATAACGGCGCCCTGGGCGAGAATTCTACGGCGCCCCCTATCTGTTTCCTAAATTATTCATGTGCAAAAAAGGAAAAAAAACATGGGAAAGATTATTTCAATCTTCAATCATGACCAATTATTTTAACATAATTTAACAAAATTTTACAGCGCCATCCCGTGATCCATACTGACGAGGGGGCGCTGGCGCCCTTTGATGTCTGGCGCCCTGGGCAGTCGCCCAACCACGCCCTACCCTAACGCCGCCACTGGAGAGACTGATGGGCTCAGCCAGCAGAGCCATATCATCTGCATAACTGATATTGTTTACGCATGTGTTATCAATGAGTTGCTAAAATATCCATTCTTATTTGGTCTTGGTTTTGCTGGCACCATTTTAATCTAGACACCTAGAGTTTAGACGTAAGCTGGCGCTTATAGTGCACTACTATCTGCTATTACACAACCGAGTGGACGACCCCGCTACGCTTGCGAGGTGTTCGCTGGCGGCGCCGGACCGATACGCGATGCTGCGGCGGCGCTCCTTCTTCGCGACGGGTGTGGTACGCACACAGCATGCTCGTTACGCTCCCACTTTCCATGCGTGTACACTTTTGAATGAACTGATCGCTCAGTGTCAAGAAGTAGACATTTTTTACACCACACTCGCAAAATTTGCTGCAAGTGTACGTAACTTTTTAAAATAGTTAATTATGTAAGGATAATGAGCTGTTTTCCAGACTGAACTTGATCAAGCTTTCAGAAGTAAACACAGATGGCGTTACCCTGCTTTCAAGTGTCAAAAAGCAAAGATTATTTTATAATCTGTGGGAAGCAAGATAAAAATTGTCAATTCAATTGTTAAATCCAACAATGTTGTTTTCTATCTATATTAATTACGTTAATAGCTTGGTATTTCATTCAACTTTCCACATGGTCCGCCCATGCGTTGTAGCTAAATTGTAAAAATATAGGAACACACAGTTTAACTAATTACGGAAAGAACAATGGATCTTAGCAATAATACATTTGAGGCATGAATTGACCATAAAAAAGAAAAAAGCAAAGAAGAAGTGTCAAAATCAAAAGAATCCAGTGTTGCCAGGAAGACTTTTTTGACACTTTTAATACAGGCTGCGCCATCTATTGTGTCGTTCGGTACTACTTTTTCTTTTTTAATTTGACTTTGAAAACCCCTCATTATATAAGTAGAAATATATGTAATTTAATTATATTATATTATGTAGTATTGTCTTAACCTGCGAGTTGGTATAAAACTGTGAGTAGGTATAAGGTTCTTGTGTAAATAAATAAATAAATAAATAAATAAATCTAGATTTAAATACTTTTTTACTAATAGACATCTTCATGTATTTTACCAGTTTGAGGTTTACCGTTTAATAACCTTTTTGCTGTGAGAGTCACTGAAATGTTAATTTCAATCTGTTGTTTTTTTTTCTCTTGGCTGCGGCACTCGCTCTGTTAAAGCTGACAATAAAGCCAATTCCAAAGGCTTTAATTTTAGTTTTAGTGCTGTCAAAACTTAAAATTTTCCAAAGTAATTTAACTTCTAACCCTAACAGTTAAGGACTATTTTGCAATGAAGAAAATTTAGTTTTGACAGCACTAAAACTAAAATTAAAGCCTTCAGAATCGGCTGTACTATGTCAGTCAGTATACATATTGTTATTATTATTATATTTTTTATATTATAACATTCCTTTTTATGACAACAATTGCTAATTTCTAATGGGAAATCAACATGTTTTAGCTTTTTATGACATTTAATTATATCAGATCAGTATAAATATCTATTTGTTCTGGTTGATTGTGACCCCAATTTATTTTTTATTTTTTAGAAAATAGTTTAAAACTAAAATTGTTTAAAAATGTCACTTTTTCTTTTTTATTATGATACGTACCTATGTTATATGTCACTATTTTTTACATTCGACTGATGACGGCCCCATACCGAGGGCCGAAATATATTAAGTTATAATTTTTTTTTATTGTTTTAATACTAATAAATAATCAAAAGCTCATTGTATTTTGTTTTCTGATAGACTTAAAAAAATAATTTTAAGACTTCAACTAGCAGGAAGGTCTATTTTTAGAATGCTGCGCGTGAACGGCTGTTTCACGGATGACGATGCCTCAAAAAACGCCCGTATTTCGTTGCGTTAGGGTACACGCATTTTTGTTTGAAACTCAAAACTAATGGTCTGCTTCTTGGGAAAAGTGGTTCACTATGATTGGTAGAATATGACATGTGGTTTTATTTAAAGGTAGGTCTTTAACATCCTGTACATAATAAAATTATTTAGTTACTTAGGCTACGTTTCAAAACGTGTGATCTTCGTGCGAAATTTCACTCGTTTTTAAGAAAGAGACAAAGCTATATACTAGAAAGAGAATGAAAGATCTGGTTTTGAAACGCTTGCGAGTGATTCCCGTGAGAAAAGCGTTTTGAAACGGTCTGGAGTGACACACGTCATGTAAATACTTAACCTCAAATCAAAATAAATAAATTAAGTAAAGTACCTAAATACCTATTGCTTTTAATATGGATGGCATTGCAACCTTTGCATTTGCAACCCATAATCCTGTCGAAGCAGTTTCGAAACATTTTCCCGTATTCGTACGGAAATGTTGAATTCTATTTTCAAAAATTGTCCGAATCCCGAGAAAACTCCGAAATGACAACTGTCAGGCGAATTTTAACGGTACCCAAACAGAGTTAGGCTACGTTTCAAAACGTGTTATCTTCGTGCGAAATTTCACTCGTTTTTAAGAAAGAGACAAAGCTATATACTAGAAAGAGAAAGAAAGATCTGGTTTTGAAACGCTTGCGAGTGATTCCCGTGAGAAAAGCGTTTTGAAACGGTCTGGAGTGACACACGTCAAGTAAATACATAACCTCAAATTAAAATAAATAAATTAAGTAAAGTACCTAATAAAGAAGGAATTGAACCGATACCTATTGCTTTTAATATGGATGGCATTGCAACCTTTGCATTTGCAAGCCATAATCCTGTCGAAGCAGTTTCGAAACATTTTCCCGTATTCGTACGGAAATGTTGAATTCTATTTTCAAAAATTGTCCGAATCCCGAGAAAACTCCGAAATGACAACTGTCAGGCGAATTTTAACGGTACCCAAACAGAGTTAGGCTACGTTTCAAAACGTGTTATCTTCGTGCGAAATTTCACTCGTTTTTAAGAAAGAGACAAAGCTATATACTAGAAAGAGAAAGAAAGATCTGGTTTTGAAACGCTTGCGAGTGATTCCCGTGAGAAAAGCGTTTTGAAACGGTCTGGAGTGACACACGTCAAGTAAATACATAACCTCAAATTAAAATAAATAAATTAAGTAAAGTACCTAATAAAGAAGGAATTGAACCGATACCTATTGCTTTTAATATGGATGGCATTGCAACCTTTGCATTTGCAAGCCATAATCCTGTCGAAGCAGTTTCGAAACATTTTCCCGTATTCGTACGGAAATGTTGAATTCTATTTTCAAAAATTGTCCGAATCCCGAGAAAACTCCGAAATGACAACTGTCAGGCGAATTTTAACGGTACCCAAACAGAGTTAGAAATCGCACTTGTCAGTGCGATATTCACATTTCCCGAAAGCGTTTCTAAACACTTAGCGCAACTGTCAGGTAACAGTTCGTTTACCTTCGGTTTCACTCGGGTCGATTTTTGAACGATGCAGGGTAAAATTCGCATCGCTCCGAGTGATAATCACACGTTACGAAACGTACCCTTAGAAATCGCACTTGTCAGTGCGATATTCACATTCCCCGAAAGCGTTTCTAAACACTTAGCGCAACTGTCAGGTAACAGTTCGTTTACCCTCGGTTTCACTCGGGTCGATTTTTGAATGATGCAGGGTAAAATTCGCATCGCTCCGAGTGATAATCACACGTTACGAAACGTACCCTTAATATATTCTTGTTTATTTATTTATGTCTATGCTATTTATTAAAATGGAAGTTTAATTTGGTAGTTTGTATATATGTATTTAAAACAAGTTTTTAGATTTAGGTACCAACATATATTTATACTTAATTGATTTTCACTTAATTTACTGAAGTTTCTTATCATAATTTATCTATCCCCCTTTTACTTTCTTGTGATAATATTCTTGTGATAACAAGTGAAAACAAAAAAAACACTGGAAACAATGTATAGGTAATTTTTAAACTACTTTTTCAAGTTATTGCTTTTATAGTTGACAGTTTGAAATTTGAACATTTTTTTAACAGAGCTTTCCGAATGACGACATAATCGATTTTATCGCATCAGGTCAACATTCATGTCACATTCTAAAGCGTTCCGAATGGATCATAAGTTTAAGCAGTGATGGACGCCATTGTCCATTCGGAATGAGTTGATGGGCGTGAGAAGTTTGATGGTAGTGTTGGCACTATTAGTGTCATGCAGAACGCGCTGTTCATGGTTTTAAGGCTGAAAAATTTTGACTGAAGCCTTGTTCACATTTGTATGTTTACGTATGACAATATCTAAAGAAGTTTCTTTGCCTTTTCGTGAAACTCTGCAAGTAGTTGCTTCATGTCTTCATATCCTGATATTTCTTTGGCAGCTTCCAGTTCCAGCCATTTAAGATCTTGATGTTCATGAGAAAGTTTGACAGGCTGTTCTGGATTTTTCAGTTTTGCCAACCAATATGCTACAACTTTGGGTTTACCTTTCACTTTGTAGTGAAGTGTTTTGTTTATGTCCTTGTAAATCTGAAAAATAGAAGGCAGTTATTAAGATTAAAGATACATACATGAGAGACATGCACTTTTTGTTTAGTATTAAAACATCATGGTACTGATAAAATTGTGTCTTAAGTATAATTAAATTAGGTAAAGAATAATTTGCAATTCTACCTCAAATAGAGACATACACTTTTTGTTTAGTATTAAAACATCATGGTACTGATAAAATTGCGTCTGAAGTATAATTAAATTAGGTAAAGAATAATTTGCAATTCTACCTCAAATAGAGACATACACTTTTTGTTTAGTATTAAAACATCATGGTACTGATAAAATTGTGTCTGAAGTATAATTAAATTAGGTAAAGAATAATTTGCAATTCTACCTCCAATAGAGACATACACTTTTTGTTTAGTATTAAAACATCATGGTACTGATAAAATTGCGTCTTAAACCAAGTGTAATTAAATTAGGTAAAGAATAATTTGCAATGCTACCTCCAATTCATTTTCAGACAAACCAGCTTCTTCCTTTGTCTCTCTAAGCGCAGTTACCCAGTCTGATTCTCCAGGATCTACATGGCCTAGAAAGACAATATCAGATTTTCTAAGTTTATAGAAATAAAATAATTAAGAAATTACTAAGGCTATATTTTAGGTTACAATTGTGTCTATTGTACCTTTTGGTGGTGTCCAATGATGCTCTCCATAGGAAGTTTGTAACAAAAGGAACTGTACCACCTGATTTGTATTTCTAAATATTACAAGTCCCGCTGCTCTCTTAGGAGACATGGCAAATAATCAAATCAAATAAGTTTAAATTTTATGTGCCAAATGCCAAACAGAGACAGAACCACAAATTATAGAGGGATACAGAAAACTCAGCTGATGTTTTTTTTGTAATTTTTATGGCCTGGTTGCATAGACCTTTAAGCCATGTCTTCATTTATTGTGTGTCTTTATGTTATACACTTATACATATGTATGCTCTCTTGAGGATCATTATCTTAAGGGTCTGTACCGTGGTAGTTGCTGTTCTGTCATGTCAGTCATTTTGAAGTGATAGACCTTTGTATTCCTTATTCTGAGGATAGACCCATAGCACAAACACAATGTAGGGCTAGAAAAAATACACGAAGAGTCACAGCCCGCACCCACGATTCGGTCATGTCATGACCCTCAATAAACGTCAACAATCGTGGGAAAAATTGGCTGTTAAAAAATTGTTCCGTGGTTAAACGTGATTGTGCAGCTAACTTCAGGACACTAAAAACCACCATAGTATGTACTATGGTGGTTGGTTTATTCTGCTTATTTACAAATACCTGTGTCGATCGATCATTTCTTGCAACCCTGGTTGATCGTGACTCATTGGTTAGGCGACTGGATCAAAACGGTCACATGACTCACACGCAATGGTTTGTCAATTTAGGTCAATGCTCACACGTCAAAATATGAGAAGAATAAAGAAGGGGTTTCTAAACCACAAGTTTTAGTGGAAATTCTCATTATTACCTCATTATTAGAGTATCGTCTTATTTAGTCAATAAAGTCTAATTTAGTTTTGCGAGTGATTATTATTATTATTATAGTGCAGCGGCTTTGGGTCAAAAACGATCGTATCATTTTGAGATAAATAGATGATTCGATCACTCGCGAACATGTTGTGATCGAATCAAAGTGATTCGATCAATCGTGATCGGCCCGGGTCTTTACATTACCGGCTTACCCACGATAGCTGAGTGTGTTTATTCTGTTGAATCTCATGACCACACTCTTTGTCACAAACAAGCTACCGATATTTTTCTTCACTAATGAACATGTCTTGTTCAGCGCAGATTGTGCACAGGACGTTGGTAATTACATTATTTTAGAGGTGTTTCTGTTTGAATGTGAAGTGCAAGTCACAGCACAAATATGAATTAGATTTGTATATTAATCATACACCCACATTCCACCAACGATTATAACTTCCCAGTGTGGTGGGCTGTGAACCTTATCGCCGTACTTCAGGCACAAATATGGACCATAGCGTAACGAAGATCCTTCCGAAGCACGCAGACCAAACACAAAACAAATACTCGTACCTATGCCCCTGCCACATTTGATTAGTCCTCTAGCCATACCACAAATTCCATCAACAATGTTTTAACATAGTTGAATGATTATTGAGAATGTTTTTATTATGACATAACTTTTTCACTTTTTTTTATATTTATATAAGTATACATATACTCTCGCCTGTCTCCCAAAGAGGTAGGCAGAGAGTATTGTAAATGCCTGTTCTACGTGGAAGACACACACACACACCCTCTCACACACACCCTCTCACACCCTCACACACACCCTCACAGCAGATCTAATGAAGGGAAGGAGGGCTAAAAAAAAAGCTTGGAAAAAAATGCGAAGCGTAATTTTTTTTTGCTTTATTGAAAAAAAAAATGCATTTTGTGTATTTTGATCAACAATTGTGATATAATATTGTGAACTTAAATCACTGTTAAACCTGTAGTGTGTTGTTTAATTGAACAAAAGTGCAGGCTGTGCCTTTCAGTGTTGCCAATTTAGCAATTTTGGTGCTAGATCTAGCACTATTTTCATATATCTAGCACTGAAAAATTACGTACAGCACCTAGTACCAAATTTAGCACTATTTTGCAGTCATGCAAGACCTGCCTTACATACAAAAATTCCCCAAGATATTCTTAAAAAATAGGGAAACAATATACATAATTTACATCAAAATATTTGTCATACTTGAAATTTGTTTTTAATTGATGTTTCTGGTTTGTTATGCACTTTAAATATTGTTCAGAATATTAAAACGAAAGATTTCGCTATAAATCATGGACAGTATTTTTTTTGATAGAATATTTTATTTAATGGTAAATTTAGCACTATTTTTGGAAATTCATAGCAATCTAGCACTATTTGAGATGTCATTTAGCACTTAACCATGATTTCGAGCTGGCAACCCTGACCTCCTTTTTACGTGTTATTTCTAGCCCAACATTGTATTCTGTCAGATCAAGACAGATAGAACAACAGACAAGGCAGTATGACTTAGCTCCTTAGACTTACTATAAAGGAATTAAAAAAAATAGGGTTGAAAAAAAAGGCGCGAAGTAATAATGGCGTATAATGGTGTCGATTTTGTTTTGTTGACAAAAATATTGCAATTTGGTTGTTTTTATTAACAATAGTGATAGAACATTGTGTATTAAAATATCCGTAACCAGTGCGGTGCGTTGTTCAATGGAACAAAAGTAAAGGCTGTGCCTTTTCGTGTGTTTTTTCTAACTCAGTTGTATTTGCGTTATAAGGCTATTATTATAGCGGAAATGACAGGACAGTGACTAAGACAGGATAGACCTTTCAGATGATCTTTAACAGAAGAGGATAGTGCCTATAATCAGATACTTAATAAACTATAACCTCAGACATGGCCGTATGGGCTAAGGTCCTTTTGCCTTTCCACTTAGTGGGAATATGAAACAAATAAAATGTCTATGGGCAAAAATGTCGCTTTCTGTTTTGGTGTTGTCTTTTAATGAAGAAAATCAATTTTATTAATTTAACATTACTGTTTGTATCAATTTATCAACGAATTGCTACGTCCACGCCACAGGTAATAATTTTTCATACATATTTCCTTCTGTAAAATCCATATGCTACTGTTTTTGAGGTAGTAATAATATCTTTTTATTTTCTCTATTCTACAGTAAGTATTTGTGAATTGGCAGAAAACTTAGTCTATAAACATTTTTCAGGTAAATTAATTGCATACAAAACACATTGTACGATTGGTTATTAGATGGAGATGTTACCACATGATGCAACAAATAGTTTGGTTTTTCTATAGAATAACAGGATTTCTAGCACACATTAATAATATTAATAAAAAAAAACATTTATATGCAGTTTATAGATTAGCTATTCATCCACCAATATACAAATATTGTCAGAGATTGTGGTAAAGAAATTTGATAAATGTATCATTTCATTTCATTTGATTTGAAACCAATATCACAAACCTTCAAAACCATAGAATCATTGGAAGTGTAAAATGTGGCAAAACAAGCATCTTTTTAACCATGAATGTCTTTCAGTCATGAATACCGCAGCCCCCACATCAGCCGATGCTTGCCTTAGCATTGTGCATTCTCTAATGTGCCACAGACAGGGGGGAGAAAGCGAAGGATTCTCTAAAAGGGCCATTGAGTCCCTAGTCAAGAAGTTAAAGGAGAAGAGAGAGGAGCTAGACTCTTTAATTACAGCTATAACCACCAATGGAGCACATCCAAGCAAATGTGTCACTATACAAAGAACTTTAGATGGGAGACTACAGGTTTGTCATGGAAATTTTTAGCCTTTTCATCATGGATTCAAATATCTGCTGAGATATCATTGAACTTTTTTCCAGAAAAACAACCAGAAGTTTGCGCTCTTAAAAAGAAAGTACAGTCAGTAACATATTTTAACTGTTTGATAAACCATAACAGCCAGTGGCGTGCATTGAACTTTTTTCCGGAAAAGCAATCAGAAGGTCAAGTCTGACAATAAAAAGAATATGAAAAAATTTTAATAACACTTTAAAAAAAAAAAGTTTGTATGAAAATATTCACTCTACGGTAGGCAGTGCTGCCCTGGCGTCATACAAACCTTTTTTTTTTCAAAGTTCTTTAATTTTTTTCATGTTTTTTTTTATTGTCAAACTTGACCTTCTGATTGCTTTTCGGAAAAAAGTTCAATGCACGCAACTGGCTGTTATGGTTGATGATGATGATTTAGAGATGGGACGCCTGCTGGGCACAGGCGGATGGTCGGCTCTCCAGTTGGAGCTATTCCATCCAGTTCCCATTGCTTGGAGCTTTGGTATCCTATTGTCCCAGTTGCATTCCCTCCTCAAATCTTCCACTTCTCTTAATATATCTTAATATGTCTGAGTACCCAAGGTACTTGAGGTCTTCTTCTTTAATGTGATCATTACCAAATACTTCCCATCTTAGGATAGAATATATAAAGCATTCACCTAAGTAGTGCTTACTCGTTTCCTCCTCGCCGCAGTGCAGGCAAGAGGAGTCCTCCTGTACCTTCATTATTGACAGATATCTGTTCAGCCTACAGTGGCCAGTTAGAATACCCACCAACGTACCTAGATTGATTCTACTTAGATTAAGAGTGTACCTTACTTTTTTGTAGACGATAGTCGAGAGAAACATTTTCGACTGTCGACAGCCTTCAATGTTCCTCCATTCATCTGCTGATTCTGCTGAAGCCAGACCTTCTTACCTTCTACCAGAGCTTATTACCTTATTAGTGACGTTTGCCGGAATAGGAAGCCTAGGTTCAGGTCCAATGAACCTATCCTCTGCACCTTCTCTAGCTAATTCGTCTGCTTTTTCATTACCTTCAACTCCTTGATGTCCTGGGACCCAGGCTACTATTGTTTCAGTTTTTTCACCTAGCTTATTGAGTGTATTTTTACACCCTCTTACTAGAGCCGATTTATTTACTGGATTTTTAAGCGCAAGAAGTGCTGCTTGGCTGTCCGAGTAAATAATGATTGTTTTCTCGTTTATGTCCGACCTTGAGAGTACCATACTGGCGCATACCATGATGGCAAATGTTTCTGCCTGAAATATGGTAGCCAAGGTACCTAGTGAGTAGGATGCGCTTCCTTCTTCTTCATCTTTATCAGGTATAAAGACACCAGCTCCTGCTAGTCCTGTACTACCTTTCCTTGAGCCGTCCGTATAGCTTCCAGTCTTCTCTGGTTCCTATATGTATGCAATATTTTTTATCAAATAATATTTCTTTCTTTATCAGGTCGTTATTGGCAAGGAGCATTTCGAAATTACAGCCTGATTAATCTGCTATGGAGGCATGCCCTTCATCCATAAAGTTGCCCTTCCACTCTTTGTTTATTTTCATTCTGTACCATTGCTCGGTAGCTCTATTATTGACCTCCCTATGCAAGGGATTTAGGCCTATTATCACTTCCAGAGCCCTAGTTTTTCATCATGGATACAAATTTATATCTGCTGTTATCAGTGGCGTGCTTTGAACTTTTTTCCGGAAAAGCAACCAGAAGGTCAAGTTTGACAATAAAAAGAATATGAAAAAATTTAAATAACACTTTGAAAAAAAAAAAGTTTGTATGAAAATATTCACTCTAGTGCTTACCCTGGCGTCATACAAACCTTTTTTTTTCAAAGTTCTTTAATTTTTTTCATATTTTTTTTATTGTCAAACTTGACCTTCTGATTGCTTTTCCAGAAAAAAGTTCAATGCACGCCTCTGGCTGTTATGGTTTATCAAATAGTTAAAATATGTTACTGACTGTACTTTCTTTTTAAGGGTGCACCGAGCGTTTGCCTTTGTCTTTATCTTTTTCTTTGAGTGTAAAGAGAAAAGAAAACAACCAAACTTTTGCACTTTTTCCATGTTTTTCGTTGTTATTTTCATCATATTCTTCTTAAATAAAAAAACTCATATATAAACGCTTCAGTCATCTATGAACTTTATTTTAGTAAATGAATCATCATATCAAATTACTCATTTATATAAAAAAGTAGGGAAAAATTGGAGAAAATTTTCTCCAAAAGAGGTAACTTTGCGAATTTATTCTGCAGAGCCAACTTTATCAAATCGTGTTTCCATCGTGTATACTGTCTAGTATATACACCCAATAATACCAATATATTTTCCTAGATTTTAATTTAATTGTTTACTACTTCAAACAAGGGTTATAAAAAATAAACTTTTAACAAAAAAATAGCAACCGACTTCAATAGTAACAGCAGTCATTCACTAAAAAGTTAATAATAATTCTATAAAGACCGATGGTACCGAAGCAACACTTTTGCCGACTTCTTTCTTCCTGAAACGTTATGTTATCTAGAAGTCGGCGTTCTTATATTGGTTTTTATGTTGCTATATCGTAGGAAATACGCCGACTTCTAGATAACATAATGTTTCAGGAAGAAAGAAGTCGGCAAAAGTGTTGCTTCGGTACCATCGGTCTTTATAGAATTATTATTAACTTTTTAGTGAATGACTGCTGTTACTATTGAAGTCGGTTGCTATTTTTTTGTTAAAAGTTTATTTTATTTCACATTTTTTAGTGTTGCTGGGTTAAATTTTGAGGTATAGGTAGTTCTTGCAAACGTGGTGTTAATATGAAACGAAGTTCAAGTGAGTATAAGTAGCCATGTTTGAGTAGCTTCCTGCTATCAGCACCCTAACACAACATGATTACCGCAATCTCGAGTTATGTGCTGTCATCCGTTGAAGAGTTCTACGGTGATGAAGCCAAGATCGAAATTCAGGTGTGTACACTGGCAATTTTCAGCAATGCCCTGCAATGAGCACCCTAACACAAACTGGTTGCCGCAATCTAAAGTTATGTGCTGTCATCCGTTGAGGAGTTCTATGGTGATGAAGCCAGGATCGAAGGTCATGTGGGTATTCTGATAATCTCCAAGTAATACCCTTGAATCAGCACCCTAACGCAGTGATTGCCGCAATCTCGAGTTATGTGCTCTGATCCGTTGAAGAGTTCTATGGTGAATATGTTGATGAAGCCAGGATCGAAGGTCAGGTGGAAGAATGTCGATTTTCAAGTAATACCTTGTAATCAGCACCCAAGTACATAGCGATTGCCTCAATTTCGAGAGATATGCTGTCATTTTCTGAGGAGTTCCACTGCCTATCTCTGAAGACCTTCATCAGATCATGACCAAACCCAAAATGGGACCTACCTGGAAGTACACTCTTTCAAACAAAAAAAGAATTGTTCAAATCGGTTGGGAAATGACGGAGTTATGGAGTAACAACGCCAAAAAAACAAAAAAAAAAAAAAAAACAGTCGAATTGAGAACCGCCTCCTTTTTGAAGTCGGTTAAAAATGAGTTTGTATGTGTAAAAAGCTCGGTGCGCTCTTAATGTTTGTAACCTAAGCTTATCTGTTTTAAAAAGATGGTACCTATTCCTAATTACGCATACTGGCTTGGGGTACTCAGGCAGATTCATCAATTGATTATTAAGTACGTTTATGTCTTTCACTGAATATGCTCAATATCTAATAATTAGGGTGCCCTTTTCGCTTTGATTCCAACCATGTAATCAAAAAAAATATTATTTAGAAATCATGTACTTCAGAAAAATCGTGCCTTACAGGTAGCTGGTCGAAAAGGCTTTCCTCATGTGATATACGCTCGTATATGGAGATGGCCAGACCTTCACAAGAATGAACTTAAACATGTCAAGTTCTGCCAGTTTGCTTTCGACCTGAAATGTGACTCGGTCTGTGTGAACCCATACCATTATGAAAGAGTTGTCTCACCGGGAATTGGTTAGTATTAACTCTGATGATAAAATAAATACTGAGACCAATAAAAACTTAGTTCAAATATTTCTTATAAAAGTAGTTCTTTCAGATCTGTCAGGGCTAACTCTTCAGTCCGGCCCCAGCAGGCTGGTAAAAGATGAATACACAGCTGGTCTGAGTGGTAATGGCATGGATATGGATACAGGGGATCTCGTTACAATACAGCATCATGCCACCAGTCCTCGACACCACCATTCTAGTCTACCGCATCATCACCAGCAATTTCAACCTACTAATATCATCATAAACCAAGGACAAGGTAAGTAAAACCCTAGTTATATATATATTTGGATCTCCTGTGCAGTGAATTTTATATTATTTTCCACTTTTTTATGTTGCAACATTTAACTTGAAGTGAGTGAGTAGATTTCAGATGCTAATTTTGTTTTGTTTTGCTTCTATTTCCATAATAGCACCTGAAGGCATGCAGAATATGTTCTCACCGACCCTCGCGCCCCGTGCCCCACTTCGTCCGCCTGGTGCCCCGCCACAGCTGGCTCAACCACCATCTTTAGGGCACTCCCCCGGTGCACAGATGATGTCAAATCACCCGACTGGGGCACAAATGTCAAATCCTCAAATGGGTCCTGGGACACCTCGAATGGGACCTGGAACACCTCAAATGGGACCCGGATCACCCCACATGGGACCCGGAACACCACAAATGGGCCCTGGTACGCCTCAAATGGGACCCGGTACACCGCAAATGGGCCCTGGAACGCCGCAAATGGGTCCTGGAACGCCGCAAATGGTGTCCGGTCCGCCTCAAATGGTTTCCGGCCCTCCTCAAATGCAGCAGCAGATGACGAATGGAGCTCAAATGGCTTCCCCGAGAATGGCACCGGCGCCGACTCAAATGTCCCCTGGAGCGCCGCAAATGCCTCAAATACCCCCAGGATTACCAATGCCAAGCACACAGCATCAGCAGCAAATGATGGGCCAACAAAGGGCGATAGTACCAAAGTTAGAACCCCCTGATACAATGGACGCGCGCGCAATGTGGTTGCCGAAACGAGTGAATCATTGTAAGCTTTGTTATTTTTATTTTGCATTATTTTCATTACTTTTTGTATTATACTGCATGAGGCAAAAATTTACATCGCTTGACATATGTAATCTGCTTTATAAGACGCTTCATTTGACATAAATTTATAGTACGTTTCAAATACCAAGTAAGTAAGTAAATCGTTTATTTGTGAGAATTCGGGTTTACAATGGATGTTACAAATAATTACAGTCCCAACAAATTCAACCATGTCATGGCGTACAAATATTTGGTTGTATATTTAAATCATGCACTAACAAAAAACAAATTGAGAATAATTATAATTATAAAATATGTATGTCAATTAAATAAGAACAAATGTCAATATATAATATGTAAAAAAAAAAAACTTTAAGTTGGAACAAAACAATCGTAGGAATATCAAACTAGTTACAATGAAAAAATGTCTGTAGTGTTCTGTATATTATAAATGTCATAATCAAATAATATTTATATTTATTCGTATCCTAGGTATTCCTTGACCGTGTAAAAATATTTATCTAGTAAAAAATCTTTAAGCTTTCTATGGAACAAGGGATATGGCAACATTTTAAAATCGTTTGGTAATTTATTATAGATTTTTACACACATACACATAACATTATTGCTAAAAATAGTTAATTTAGATTTAGGTAGGTATAAGTTGTTAAAACGGCGAGTACATTTGTATTGTGATATTTCACCTCTTGTTTTAAATAAATTGGGATGCCCTATTGCACTAGAAACTTAACAATGGGGCTCATAATGTTTGCCTTTTGCTATCTAATTTGGAGCTCTTTAAATTGGCACGCGTCGGTGCATCTGTATGCAACTAAAGCGTGACTAAGAAATTTTGGTACTTGAAAATAAAAATACGTATGATTAGTTATTTACATTATTGTTTAATAGTATGCTATCTTTATATTAATATACAGTATTACATGTAACGTCTAATAATTAACAAGTACAGACATTCAGATAACTTAAGTTACGACTAGCTTAATTGATTTACGTTTAACATATAGGTACATTAATTATAAAACAAATAAGATTAATTCGCTTTCTGACATATTTTCTTCCGAACTTGAGGTTTCGCAGGTGTTTATGATGACTGGATACACAGGTGGTTAAACGATCAAGATCATTAGGTTGCGTGTAAAATAGCACACCGCAAAAGGGTCTAGCCAGGTATCTTTTGTTATCACTAATCCTATTGTTAACGCCTAATGACCGTCTAAAGTGCAATGGGGCCTTGGTATTTGAAACGTACTAAATATGATGTTATCAATTATTCTCTTCTTTTCCCGTAGTCGGCCCTTTAGATTTTGACACCGGAGCTACACTGAGGGTTTTTTCATATACTGGGTGTAATGATGACCTGCTCAGAAAATGAAACCACATGTAGGGAATACCTCTACAAAGCCATAAAAAAAACAATTACGAGAAAATATTTCTGTTTACAGAAATTTGTTTTCTCGAACAAAATAAATCGTGTTCCAAGTGTGCACCTTCCCTTCCAGTATTACTACATGTCAGTAACCTGCACGAAGCGGCAACATCGCATTTTTAAGCCTGTTAAAAAAACGTGGTTAGTACGTTGCACTTGTGAGCGAAACTAAATTAATTATTAATTTGTAGATGTATTAATAGGAATGTCGAAATGAAATTTAGTACAAAGAACCCTCATAACATCCCCTATACGTGGTTTCATTTTCTGAGCAGGTCATCATTACACGGTGTATATTCTTAGATTTCTAATGTAGTTTTTACAATATTTTCAGCAAATATACCAGTGGGGATGTCGCCAGGCGCCACGACCCCTCTGCTGGATGGCGCGAACACTACTTTCTTCACCAATGAACAAACTTCAGCTGATACACAGATGACGCAAACATTGCCTAGTGAGTATCCTGTTTTATCTTGTTGTCTTACAAAACTGGGATGTTTTCAAACGTTATCAAATTTTGGTATTTTTTTTAAATTTATTTATAACTAGTAACTTTTTTTCCGTCGTTCGATGTTAATGAAATAAAGCCTATATTCTAATCCAAATTGAGCCCCATCCAACTGTGAAAACTACATCAAAATCCGTTCAGTAGTTTCGGAGATGTGAACAAACAAACAGACAGACAGACAGAAATTCTAAAATTCTAAAAATCACAGATTTGTGTTCTATTGCTGTTATTTAGTCACCCCCTTTCTATTTTTATTACTTTTGTCCAATGTACAGACAGTGGGTTCTACTCTTTTATTATATGTATTGATAATACACAATGTTTATGTCGCAGGCAAATAGTAAAATTTACAAACGGTGTCGTTAGTTTCTAAACGCTCGCTTTTTTGCTATTTGACGAATATTCGTAATATAGTAGAATTCGGCATTTTATAATTTACCTGGGCATATAGTAATTCTGCTAAAATTATTGAGGGTCGCCTCGCTCCACTCCGCTCCGCTTCACTCGGCTCCCCAAATTTATATGTACATGTAAACCTAACACTCCTCGCTCCGTTCGTCGCGAAAGAAAGACTTTCGATTTCGGCTTTTTAGAAAATGACAGTCATTTTACAAACAGCGGGCATTTTACATTTTACCGAACGGCAAATTGCAGAACAGCGAGCGTTTAGAAACTGTTGACGCCTTTTGTAAAATTCCGAATTTTACTATTTACCTGCCACATATAAAATATTGATTATGACATTTTGTAATCAGGTGTGACGCAAGATTCGACGTCACAACAAAACGGGTTCGCGGGATCCACTCCGGGTAGTTCCCCCGCGCCCGTCACCTCCCCGCAGGCGTCGCATCACTCCTCACAGCAACAGGGTAACTATCTTCCATTATAATGCGGTATTAGATCGGGAACGCCCGACCACAGTTTCGTTGCAAACGGTGCAACTTCATCTGAGAGCGTGTCTGACTTTGAATCGTGGGTAGCTAGGTAAGTATTGAGTAGATTATGACCCGTTTTAGTACGGCGGTGAAAAAAAGAGATAAGTAACAATTCCCACTTCAAATACTTTGATCCTAAGATCCACAGACAAGTGATACATATACGAGTATATAATATACCAAAATATAATAAATATAAAAAGAAAATGACCGAAAAACTAGAATCATAGAGAGGAGATGGTTGTGAGTGACGTTGGATCATAGACGAATACAGCCTACAGACTCCTCATAACAGGCGACCGATTTCTGTCAACACATCTGACTGAACCAGCAGATACACTTCGCCACTCCAAAATTATGTTTCGGTAGGCCAAACCAAAATGGCTTCTATATTCATTACGTTAGTCTTCGTCTTCGGGAAAGATAAGTTTGTGGCGCTATACGTAAGATTGGAAGAGCCAATAGGATTGCAGTATCCCGTTTCGATTGTTGACAGAATTATTTGTACGCAAGATGTTGAACAATAGATGCCTTTCTGGGCTGTATTGTCTATGCGTTGGATGTAGGAGATAATCTCGGGAATGAATTAACGTAAAATAAATTCTCTGGAAAAATAATTTGATATTTAATTTGCATTTCATGATGTTACGTTTTTGCAAACCTAAAACATTATGAACGGCCGTTTACACACGCCATACAGATCTGCCGTTTCTGAAACGCGGAATATTGTGATTTCATAATTTCATTCTTTAAAATTATTAAGCGATCACTTCTCCAAACCCATATATAAATAATTATTTATGCCATTCATCATTGTCACAATCCAAGGAATGGAATTGCATCATTTTCTTTCACGATTTTGGCTTTGGTGTGAGTGATACGCGCACACAAAGGTGTGTAGAGCGCCGTCTCATTTTTTCCCGTGAATTTTGTCCCTTTCTAGCTTTTCGATTTTATATAATAGATACTAACCAAGTTTTTCTATCTTATCTATAACTCGTCTGTGGTCCTTAGGGTCAATTTCGGAACTGAGAAAATCTACTCAAGTGATACTTAAGTGACGAATCAGTCAATCACAGTGCTCTTACTCAAGTATCCCTTAAATTGATATTCTCAAATGTGAGATCGGAGGTTAGGCTCAAAGTATTTGAGGTTACTTCTCTTTTATTGATTGTACAAAGATATCTTAGGCTTGTATCCGCCTTTACTACCTATTGAAATTTGCAGGGTTTGGTATTTTTTATGAAGGAGATTATAGTGACACAATTTAACTTATTTATTGTGGTCTGCCGGCGAGTGGGGTAGGTTTGTCACGTTTCTCGTGCCCCCTTGTTGAACTTGTTGAGTTAAAAAAAAACATGGGCAGTCATGGGGACTGCCGACAAAACAAAAGTGAAAACTTCACTGCTGGCCAAGCGCAACACGTCATAGCATGTCGGTGACACGAACACATAAAGATTTTCCCTTATCAAAAATCGCTCAACGCGCCTTAAGAAGCTTTCACTTCAACAAGCAACATCACGGAAGACTTGGTAAACTTGGTGTAACGTTGCAGGCACTTGGACTGGCAACAATACGCTCACATACACACAGAGCTTGGCCCCGCCCCCCGCTGCGCCCGCGCAGGCGGTGGACATGCCGCAACACCACCATCATTATTGTGAGTAGAGTACTGACCTTAGATTAATAACACCTAGATGGAGATATTGGGACGTTTTTAGTTGGCTAAAAGCAGAGTTGCGCTTTCGTCAGCGAGAAGCAAATTTAACTTTAGCACGGATAGGACAAGTGATCGGTTATTGTACTGCAAAGTGAAAGTACGCTTAGCGCTTTGTAAGATACACTACATCTAGGTGTTATAGTTTTTATATTAATCTAAGGTACTGACTTGTTTTATAGCTTTTTACGAGTGTGCCCTCTGTATACATATAATTGTTTTATTGTTTTGTTTTTTCGATTCATTGTTGTCACCAATTAGTAAGTTTCTGAAGAGGTTAAAAAGGGGTGATCTATTAAATTCAAGCATAAAGAATGACCTGATTGCTGTAGTAATAGTAGTACTGACTTAGATAAGGTTCACGCTTCAAAGTTGGACTAAAAAGAAAATAAATTTGTTTTTCATTAACCCTAGCTCACTAACCATTCGTCAAAATGACGACGCGTACCTTGAACATTTAGTGTTTTGGTAGGATCCCCACCCCCGCCACCCCCCCCCGTTCCTTATACCTTCCTAATTCGCATCGCTAGTGACCCGCAATCACTCATTGCGGATGCACGCTCATTAGATCGGGATATATTGTGTTATCGTCGTTATTGTCCCTGCAAAAAAACGTCGTATGACCACTAACTTCTGCAAGGGCTGCAAAAAAGCGATTTGCAGGGAGCATATTGTCTCTATGTGCAATCATTGTTCAATGTAAATTAATTCTCAAACCGATTATGTTATTTGATTAAGAGAAAACTAAGACTGCTAATTAAGGTCGTTGTGTGTCATAAATAAAGTTGATTTAATAAATATTGATGTTTTAATCCGTCGTAAAATTTACGAATGGTTAGTGATAACGTTACTGGAAATTAAGGTTAGTGAGCTAGGGTTAAGGCTTGTGTCTTGCTGAGCAAAACATAGAGTTTGAATTTTCGAGCTTCGAAAGAGAACCGTATTAGAAAGGGAGGTTACATAAAAATGAAGTACATCCACACGTCCAATAACTTCGCCCGCTTTACAGGCACTAAGGAAAATAGTGATGTGTTTTCCATTATAAATGTAATGATTCGTAATTTATAGAGACTATTAATTATTGTTTCAAATTAAGATCAAATAAGCTTTTCTTAATCATAGTATTACAACATTTTTTTTCTTAATTTTTTCTTTTTTTTCTTTATTACAATAAGAAAAAGAAACTTAAAGCCTGATATTACTCACAATAGCAGCATAAACACGAATAAAGAGCAAAGTGTCTCATTTGCTCCGGACGAATTGAGTCAGAGCCGTGCAAAAAAAGCAGAAGATGTTAATAAAATGGTATTAGAAATGAAAAGTGAAATAGAAAACTTGAAAGACAAAGTAAGGACCTTAACATTAGAGATAGACAAAGAGGGAAAATACAAGGATAAGTTAAATGAAGTACAAAAAGAAAACATACTTTTAAAACAGAGATTGGAGGAAGAAATTATCAAAAAAAATGAGTTAGAATATCTCACTCAGTCAAGAAATGATAGCGTAGAGATCATAACTCCGTTAAAAACTAAAATTGAAATAAAAGACAAGGAAATTACAGCACTAACAAAAAAAAATTCAAGGCCTGGAAAATGAAAACTCAAGGCTCTGTGAAACAATAGCTTCCTCAAGCTTAAATAAAATTTCTGATTCACCAAGTGACAAAAACAGAATTAAACTCAATAAAAAAATCAAGAAACTGTCTCAAAAATTGAGCAAAACCTTAAAAGAAAATGAAAATGCTCTGAAACAGTTAAATATATTAAAAACTAAGGAAGTAAGCCTATGCAAACTATACCAAACTATTATAACCCTACAAAAAATAGTGCAGAATACTCATATAAAGTTCGAAACAGTACAAAATTGTGTAGAACAATGTACAGATAACAAAAAAGGTAATTTAAGCGAACAAGAAAAAATATCTGTTACTAAGAATCAGAAGCCTAAACTACTATTACTGTCTGATCTACATGGAACTGAAATTACACACATATTGGCGAAGATGCGCAGGAACGATTATGATTTTTCGGCAGACATAATTTGCTATGGAACCACGGACCGAATTCTAGAAAATATTGAGTTTAAAACAAAAGACTTTAGAAAAACTGATTGTGTTATTATTATGTGTGGAGGCAGTGATTATGGTAGCAAAATTTGCGAGATAAAAAAAATCTTGCAACCAAACTTCAATCTTTGTCACATACTAATGTAATTTTGTGTAACTTACCGTGTAGAATTGATGGAAATTCAAAAGACTTTAATAAATTCGTTCATGAAATTAATATTCAGCTTAAAGATATTAGTAATCAGTTAAATAATATATTTTTTCAGAAAATTGATGACGATTTAATGACATCAGACTTTAAAATGGATGGGTATAAACTGAATAGAAGTGGTAAATATAAGGTTGCAAAATCAATAAATCAATGTTTAATAACAATTAATGAGATATTCTATAATAGCCAATCTTTTTTATCATATGTACAGATAAACCAAATAAACCGATAAAATATAATTCTTTTACTAACGAAAATACAAATAAATTTACAGTTTTTCATCAAAATATAGCAGGGTTAGTAAATAAGCAAGATAAATTAAATGTGTTGTTAAGTGAAATGAAAAAGCAAAATAATGATGCAGATGTGTTGTGTTTTACTGAAACTAATATTCAGTCCGGAAATGAGTTAAATGTCAACTTGAATGATTATGAGCTCGGGGCATTTTATTCGCGAGCTCATGAAAGTAAAGGAGGTGCGTGCATTTTAGTAAAAAAATCACTTACTTATAAAAAGCTAATAATTCCAGAAAACCTAAGCTGCCTCAATTTATTCGAATGTTGTGGAATAGAAATTACTGAGTATAAAATTATTGTTATATGTGTATATAAAATACCGAATAAAAAAAATGTGTCACAGTATTCACTGTTTTTGGAAAAACTCAAACTCCTACTTTTGAAATTTAATAAAAAGTCGAATAAAAAAATCATTTTGTGCGGTGATTGGAATATTAATACACTAAAAAACAGTAAAGCAAGCAGAATGTTAAAATGCATTATTCAAAAACAGGGTATGAAAAACCACATCAATGTTCCAACCAGAAAAAAGTCATGTCTTGATTTGATAATAAGTAATATTCGCAACGCTTCTGGATTTGTTAAAGAATTAGCTCTCTCTGACCATAACACTGGACAGTTTTTGACGTTTTATTTAAAAAGAAAAACATTTAAAAATTGGTTTGAATACAAACGCGATTTCAGCGCAGAAAATATAAAAAAGTTCCATGAAGCAATTAAATCACTATCGTTTTCTGAAGTTTATTTAGAATCTGAAACAAATAAAGCTTTTAATTCCTTCCACGATTTACTTTTACTGTTCTATGATCTCTGTTTTCCTTCTATTAAGGTTAAAATGACGCATAAACAATCAAATGGCAAATGGATTACGCAAGGCATAAGAAAAAGTTGCATTGTAAAAAGAAAACTTTACTATAAATACCAAAATTGTAAATTTAATAAAAAACATAATAAAAATAACTACAAAAGATATTGCAAGATTTTAAGACAAACAATACACACATCACTAAAAATACAAAATAATGATTACATAAACAAAGCTGTTAATAAGTGTAAAGCATCATGGAATATCATAAACAATACAATTAATCCACGTGTGAATAATAAAGACATAAAATGTATTACAAAGGATAATAAATCTTTCAATGAACCTAATGACATTTGTGAATTATTTAATAACTTTTTCATTGTCATTATAGAGAACAATGTAAATATGAATAATAAAAATAACAATTTAAAAATTCAATCACTAGAAAAATCAATTTTTCTCCGTCCAATAAATGAAAATGACATTCATAAAGTTATAATGAACTTAAATAATACATCTTCAGTAGGTTATGATGAAATTAATACATCTTTAGTAAAACTGTGCTCTACTGAAATTTCACGTCCTTTAAGTCATGTAATTAATTTATCTTTAGAACAAGGCGTTTTCCCCAACAGGATGAAACTTTCTGTAGTGAAACCATTACATAAAAAAGGAGATGAAACTGATATGAATCACTACAGACCAGTAACTCTTGTTTCAATATTATCAAAAGTACTGGAAAAAGTTATGTACGCAAAAATGTACTCATTCTTAACTCAATATAAAATACTGAGTCCTCAACAATTTGGGTTTCGTAATAACAGCTCGACATCATTGGCTTGTTACTCATTAATAGAAAAAGTTACAGAAAGCCTTAATAACAAAATACCAGTTATTGCAATTTTTTTGGATATGAGTAAAGCTTTTGACTTTGTTTGTCACGATAAACTTCTGAACAAGCTTAATTTGTACGGTTTCAGAGGACCAGCATATAAATGGTTTGAAAGTTATTTACAAAACAGGCAACAATGCACGGAAATTAATAGAACTGACAACAATCAAAGACTAGCTTATAGATCATCATACCGAGAAAGTAGATATGGAGTACCACAGGGCAGTATTCTTGGTCCACTTTTGTTCTTGTTGTACATCAATGACTTGCCCTTACATATTTCCCATCACTCTGTTTTATTTGCTGATGACACTACTCTAGTGATACAATGTCAAAATAAGGTTTCATTTGAGGAGGATATTAATCAAGCCCTTGCAGATGTTATAGAGTGGTTAAAAACAAATAATTTAAAAATTAATGTCAGCAAAACTAAAATGATTCAGTTCCGGACAAATCGGGCAAAACCTTTGCAACTTCAGGTAAAGTGCGATAATGAAGTTTTAGAAGAAGTCGATTCCACACAATTTCTAGGAATCACTATTGACAATCATTGTAGCTGGAAGCCACACATTGAATACGTCTGTAAAAGAATTAATAGGTTTATATTTGCGTTAAAAAGAATAAAACAGTTCGTGTCATTTAATGCTGCAATGAATGTTTACTATGGACACCTAGAATCAATTCTGAGATATGGAGTTATAATGTGGGGTAGATCTGTAGATATGGAAAAGGTGTTTAAAAAACAAAAAAAATGTGTTAGAGTTCTTTGTAATGCAGGCTATAGAGACACTTGTAAACCCCTTTTTAGAAAACTTAAAATTTTACCCTTGCCGTGTCTTTACTTACTTGAGATTTGTATATTTGTAAAGAAAAATCTGCATTTATTTAAAAAAAGAAGTGATGTGCAATATAAATTTACTCGTCGTCGTAACCATAAATTATATCTACCAAGATCCAATCTTACTTTATTTGATAACAATGTATATTATATGTGTGTAAAGATTTATAATAAGTTATCAGACGACATTAAAAGTTTACCCGTCATTTTATTTAAGAAGAAAACTAAAGATTATTTCTCTGATCATTGTTTCTACTCTGTACAAGCATATCTTGACATGTAATTTAGACATAATATTTATACCAATTATTGTATATAATATGAACGTACAATGATAATGTTTTTTTTTTTTTGTTTTCTATGACATTGTATTGTAAAAATTTGTTTTTCATTGTATTTGTCTTTTAACTCTGTTGTATTTTGTTCTGTATATATACATATTTTTTTTTGTTTTAAAATATTCTTAATATTTGCACACCATGTTATGGTTGAATTTGCTGGAATTGTTTCTTTTAAGCCAACTTTGTAACCAAATTCTTACGCAAATAAATAAATTACTTACTTACTTCTTTATGACATATTATTTAACTTGATCTATATTTAGTCCCAAAACAATACGTTTGTTGGAGGTCAAATTATAAGAATTTTGCACAAATTGTTACATCTTAAATTAAGGAAAAGAAACCTTTATCGAAAGAAATAGCATGCACAACCTTAAATTTTATCTATGTAGAATTGTAGACTATGACTGTTAAGAATTTTCAGTTTCGTGGAGGTACTGACTTTTCAAACATAACAGTCACCGTAATAATCGAAAACATACATTTTTGGTACCTGTTTTAGTTAAGTAAATTACGAAGCAAGTCATAAAAGTTATAATAACCGTTCTTCATACGCGATCTTTTCTTGTGATACCCAAATTCTATGAGTTTTTGGCGCCTATTCATCAGAAGTCTGCACTTTTCATCCAAGTCAGCCTAACCGGTTGACTCCTTGACTCATTGAAAGGTGAAAATCTAGCAACATTATTTTTCTTTGTTTTTTCTTATTTCAAATGGGCGGAGTTAGGCATATATTTAATCAAATGGGCGAAGTTAGGCATATATTTATTATATTTATAATATTATTTATTCCTTATTCCTATATTTTTATTTTATTCCAGTGTATTTTTTTTTCATTAAATTAGTAAATCTTTATTATTCCCCTGCACATTTCCCATTTATGACATAAAACTATTAACTATACACATAGATTATTTAATTACTTATATTACATTAAAACTGACCTGTAATAAGTGTATCTGTTATATCTACATTACATAAATAAATACATTTCATTTCATTTCATTTCATTTCAAATCAGTGAGCTGTAAGCCTGGACATTGGTTTCAGACAATGGCAATCCAGGGGGTCTCCTCTCGAGTCAGCCGGCTCCCGAGTATTGGTGCTCCGTTGCTTACTTCGAGCTGGACACGCAAGTCGGGGAGACTTTCAAAGTGCCGTCTAGCCGACCTAATGTTACCGTGAGTTACTGCTTTCGTTTTTTATTATTACTTTCTATAAAGTAATACCACGCATTTCGCGAGGGTCGCGTTTCAGAGAAAATCCCGAAAAATAAATACATACGCAACAAATCAATGAACTTAATAGTTATATTACTGCAGAGCCCTCCTGAGGGCCTATTATGTATCTTTAGTTGCCATCTGAACTGGGTGTCTATCATCAAAAACATAGATATACTGTCGAATTCCGATTGTCTAAGGTTATATTCGCACTTGAAGTGACGACACAGTTCGTTAATAGTTCAATACCCTCTAATGGCAATTTTTAAAGTTCCGTTTTTAGCTATGTTTTTGATGATTGGCACCCAATCCAGTTGGCAACTAAAGATACATAATAGAGCTGGGCCTATTATGTATCTCTAGTTGCCTTCTGTACTGGGTGCCTATCATCAAAAACATAGATATCCCATCGAATTCCGATTTCCTAAGGATATGTTCGCACTTCAAGTGACGACACAGATTGTTAATAGTTCAATATCCACTAAAGGCAATTTTGAAATTTCAGTTTTTATCTATGTTTTTGATGATAGGCACCTTGTACAGTTGGCAACTAAAGATACAGAATAGGGGGGCTGGTCGAGTAAGTTAGAAGTACGAGCTCGCGGGGCGAGGACTTTTATATACGAGTCCAGGTTTCCGCCAATTACGGAGGCCCTTTTCAGGCACCCCTATCCTTTCGAATGAATGATCGAATAAACTTGATAATCAGACAGACACGTTGGGGACTATGTATAATTATGTAGGTAAAAAGTAAATGCACGATGTTTTTTATATCCTTTTGTGTAGAGATAAGCAGTTCATGCCAACCAAGAAAGCGGGCGGGAAGTAAGTTAATAATACTGATTTAATAGGCTTCAGGTTTAGGTTTAAAGCTAAACATTTTTGCAAGGAAACTAAGCTTTTATTAAGTCCATCTTATTACTATTTTGCAATGAAGAAATGTTAGTTTTGACAACACTAAACCTAACCTTTAAAAACAGTTTTTTTAGCTGCTTTTTCAACGCTCCGAGAGTGCGCAACTGTGTCGCCATCTTTGAATTCACGCCCGCGTTCTTGATTGGCCCGATCTTATTAGGATGATTCTCAGATAAATCATTCTTGGTTGTTTTGTCTAAGGTGGATGGCTACGTGGACCCGTCAGGTGGAAATAGATTCTGTCTGGGAGCTCTCAGCAATGTCCATAGAACAGAGCAAAGTGAGAGAGCGAGGTAAGCTACATGAAATACTATAATACTACAGTAGCGCCATCTAGTGATGCCACCTGTAACTTTTTTTTAGATTTATTTATTTGTTCCACTAACAGACTTAATGAAAAAAAAAACTCAATTATATAACATCTGGACTCGTATGCCTACCAATTACAGGTGGAAACATCATTCTTGTTACACCAACATAAGTTTTCTAACGAATACTCGTATTATTAATACATGCTTGAGGTTTGCAAAATTAGCAACTTAGCTACGTTTACGAATTCGTCCACTGTTTGCACCATATTTAGTACAAATAGAAACTCTGTGAAAGTTAGACGTAACTTCTTGATTTTTATAATTTTATGTTTTGGACCATTTTGGGCTCTTGGAATTATAATGTCCTATCCATACATGTTTTTTTTACAATTGAATTTAATGTACACTGGTGGACATAAAAATCGACTCAAGCATTGTTGTTCTACATTTAAGGAAATAACCCAATCATACAAACATAAACATATGAAATATATAACATATCATTTTATAGGTATAGGCCTCCACCTTTGATTAAATGCATTTTTGTCTTAAAGTATTTGCTATACAGGCTGTAATTTTTTTTAAGTGATGAATTAATAAATATTGAAATAATCAAACAGCGAAAAATAAGAAAAAAAACCTTCTTTTACAAAATCATTCGTTTATTCATTAATTAAGTTTAACATTAGTACTTCGTGTTCCCCCCTCTAGCCCTTATAACTGCTTGCAGCCGGTTCTTCATTGACCTAATAAGTTTTTAATTAATTAAATGAATTTCACGTCCTGTATAGCGAATACTTTTAAACCAAAATGCATTTATTCAAAGGTGGAGGCCTATACCTTTAAAATAATATATATATTTCATATGTTTATGTTTGTATGATTGGGTTATTCCCTTGAATGTAGGACAACAATACTTGAGTCGATTTTTATGTCCACCAGTGTAGTTGTCTAAAATTCTAGAATTTTCATTTATCTTTATGCGCCCTCTTAAAAACTGATTGAATTGTTCCAGATTGCACATAGGCAAGGGCGTGCAACTAGATTTAGTCGGCGAAGGTGACGTGTGGCTGCGCTGTTTGTCCGACCATTCGGTAATATAAAAAAAAATATATCACGACAAGAATCCCCGAGGGGACGTCATAGGTGGTTCCAAGTATGGACACGTTTAACTAACGAGTTTTAGACCCCAGCGTGATGGCAAGCCCTACCTTAGTTCGGGCATAAGTATATTATGGACTCACAGCTTAAGGGGCTCCACTATGCTAAACATTAGTTCTGCAGTGGATTCAGTTCCGTCAATGCAGATGGTAAAAATTAAAAAAAAATATGGTTTGTTTTTTGACTCAAGACAATTATTAATTACACTTTATAAATAAACATACTTTAATTCTTCTTTTAATTATGTTACTTTTAAAAAAGCACGAATTTCACGAAAAAAGTGATTCAGTTTCCATATTTCAAAACCAACACAAGCAGATACTAACTAGAAAAAAATCATCTTTATTACATAAAGAAATTATAGTTAAAGTCTTAATGTGGTAGCGATTTCAAAATAACTGAAGTTTTGCGTGCGCGGCATTTGATTAGAGCAGGATAGACAGTTAAAACACAAAAGCGTTAGAGCGGGACTGAATTTTAGCATTGTGCAGCCCCTTAAAGTGGATGGTCCAAGGCAGTTTTCATACAAACTTGTGGGAACTAATAACGACGGCAGAAGTACTATAATTTCGTTTTGTTACTTTTTGAAGTGAAAACTTCTTTCGGCGCGCTGAGCACTTCTCTTGTGGGCACTGAACAAGACTGAGGCGTCACGCTCGGCTATGTAACGCTCGTTCGGGTAAAGTCGGCTCGAATCGAGTAAGGGAGCGAGAGAGATATAGCCAGCGCTTCTCTGCTATACTCGCTCGGCGACCGTTTTACGCTCGGCAAAAATAGTTGTATTTCGTATTATTAACCTCGCCTTAATGAAGTTTTCACTTCTGTCGTGTGGTCTTAAGCACACCTCCCTTTTTCTATAAGTTCCATTAATTTTACACCCGCGAATAATCAGTTTTTCATACAAACAAAATGTTTTACAATCTAATTTTGCCATTTAGAAACTTATGAAAGTTTAAAATAGCAAAATTAGACTGTAAAAACATTTTGTTTGTAAAAAAACTGATGATTCGCGAGTTTAAAATTAATTGAACGTATAGAAAAACGCAAGAGAACGAAACTATAATACTTCTGCAGTCATTGTTGGTTCCCAGAAATTTGTATGAAATTTGCCTTGGACCATCCACCTTAACGTGCTTTCCGAAGCACGTAGACTGGACTTAAATTTGCCCTTTCGGGATTAGAACCCGGGACCTCCGGACTAGTGGTCGGGACTTTCGAACCACTGGACCACAGAGGCGGTTAGAAAATAAATATATATAAAATATGGATAAATAAAATACTTGTACTGTTTCATGACCTATATGGACACTATTTCCAACTATTTGAAAATTTCATATATTGGATTACCAAAGTAGCACCTCTGACACACCCTCGGGGATTCTTGTCGTGAAGATGTACAGGCTGACTTATTGACCCGAAAGGCAGGTGATCTGAGTACTATCGATACCAATGGTTAAATTGATTATAAAAAAATCGTTTTAAAAAAAATCTACAACTCGTCACATTATCTCGAGACCTCGCTGGAATGCGAACCACCCGCCCGTTCTCCTTTCACCTCCCCGCGCTCGCCACGGCGCGTCTATATCTGAGCGCCGACGCGACGTGACGTCATCGACGCCAGGTCTCGAGATAATGTGACCGGGTTGTAGGTCGAATTTTTTGGTCGTAAAGAATATTGATGCGAAAAAAACGTGATTCTGATTCATATCTCAATACAGCTGGAGGGTTCATTTTCAACTTGTATATAATATATATTTTTTCGTTTTTCACAAAAAGGGTAATTGAACCTTGGTCTTGACCACTTACCCAGTCCCCAGTATGAATTTGGCTGTAATTTAATACCGGTATGATCAGTAGAGTATGTAGTCTCATTTAAATAAGTAATAATATGAGTATTTTCATTTTAATTTAGTTATTTTCTTTTTAATAATAGTTAGCATGCTGTGCGTGCGCGTTTTTGGGTGACAGTCTAGCTTCTAACCTTTGTAATTATCGAAACTGACAGAAATAAATTTCTATGTTTGAACACTTGGCTATTTATCCATCGCAAGGAGATATAAATTAACATTATATCATTGCAGTATAGAAACGCAGAAAGAAAAGTAAATCTGGATGTGAGGAGCACTGAACCGTTCGAATCCCGGTTCAGAGCTCCTCACATCCAGATTTACTGCGTTTTATACTGCAATGATATAATGTTAATTTGTAATTATTTATTGTCATATCTCTGATTGTAACCTGTTGTGTACGACAGATAAAATGAATAAATAAATATACAAGGTGACTTTTTGATCATCGTCCAAATTCATACTAGAGGTTGGGTAAGTGATCAGTATCATGAATCGATAACAATTTTTGTGCAATTCGTATAATGAAATTTCGACTTTCAATAGTAATTCACTCCTAGTCCTGAGTGAATCACTATGGGGAGTTGAAATTTCATGATACCGATCACTTACCAAGTTACCAGTTACATCCGCAATCCGCCTCTGGAATAGTCTACCTTTGTTCATTCGAGATTCGCCGACTATTGTTGTTTTCAAAAATAAAGTCTACCAGCACTACTTACAATCACAAAATTGTTGATTTTGTTTTGAGTCACTGTCATAAGAGTCATCGTCTATATCTAGTATTATTCATGTATGTTTATGTATTTGTATATCTAGCTTTATGTAAATTTACCATTTGTATGTATTTATACAATATTCCCTCTTTTTATATATTTCTTTATTGTATTATATATATATATATTTTTATATAAGTACATCATGTATATTATTTATATAGTATTCATTACCTTTCTTATTTTTGGGCACTACCCTACATTTCCTACAACGCCCCAGGTTAACTGGAAGAAAAGGCTTTATAGCGTTAAGTTCGCCTCTGTACAGACATTGTTATTGTGCAATAAAGAATTTTTATTATTATTATTACCAAGGCTCAAGTATGAATTTGGACGATGTTCAAAAATTCACTTAGTATAACAGTCCATGACCGCCCGCTGTACACTGTTTCAGGTATTCGTTCAGTCGTACTACTTAGACCGCGAGGCGGGTCGCGCGCCCGGGGATGCTGTACACAAGATATACCCGGCTGCGTGTATTAAGGTACGTTTTTGAAGTGGATACTTCTTTGTTATTAAGTATCTGTCTAGTTATTGTTATTGTTAAAACTTGTTCCATGTCTTTTTATTGTTAATGTAAATATTTAATTGTGTTGAATGTGAATTGTGTACGTATTGTAATAGTGAATAAATGTTTTATCTATCTATCTATCTATCTATCTATCTTGTTCGCATATAGGGAGGCATGTTCAGAACTTGCACGTCATTGTGAACGAATTCAGCGCTTTTTTTTTGAGGATTTCTGTCTGTTCAGCAACGTTACAATTATTTTAAAATTTTAGGCTAATCATTTTAGCAACTCACCTTGATTTTATTAACGCTATTACCAGGTCTGATTCTATCCTACACTATCGGGAAAAATTCTACCATAAAAACTTCGTTGTTAATGGGAAAGAAAACCAAAAGCTTTTACGGTATAGGGCGCTAAGTGTTTGTGTCTTATCACGCTCTTGTAAAAGACGCTGACAGATGTAATTTTTGCATTCCACATTTCTAAAGACTTGTGCCCTTTTTCTGTTGATGTATTCGTCATGTATTCTACCTGGCATATCGCTCTGTTGAAGGAGGAGTAAAAGAAAAGAGGTTTTTTGCTGCGAAGAAAAAAAGGAGACCCTGTCGTTCAAGTTCTCTTTCCTTTACATCCAAAAGCCACACAAATACCCATCGCTTTAACTTTTCAATGAAAATAAGAAATTATTCAATTATATGTATGTGAACTTGCAATCTAACAGACACAAACACACAGTGCCCTCTATGCGGAATTAATTTGACGGTAAGCTTCCCCATTGCAATACCAATAAAGGTTGCCTTCCTAAGCGCCCGGATAAATGTAAAATTTAACTGTCAAAGTGAATTTTACATTTCTGACAAGGTTCATTGAACGACTTCGAGCTGTTCCTTTTCACTCGGGTGGTTGTCGAAAGGGTGACAGTTAATTTTTACCTTTATCCCGGCGTTTAGGAACGCTACCTTATTGAATAACGACAAAATTCGCTTTGTTTTTAAACTGAATGACGTTTCAAGAATCCTCCAAATTATAGACTACTACCACATAATATCTTATAACTTTCCTCAGGTGTTCGACCTCAGACAATGCCACAGACAGATGCAGAGCCAAGCGGCGAGTGCGCAGGCGGCGGTCGCGGCGCGAGCGGCCGCGGTGGCCGGGCATATACCGCCCACGCACCCCTCCGTTAATAAGTGTAAGTTTTCACTTACTGTCCTCCCATATAAATTACACGCGTACGAATCTCCGCCGCTCTTCGGCAAACGTCGTATTTCCGAACGCTTTATTTACAATCCATGACAGAATAATGCACATCATCCATCAGACCGTATTCGTCCACTGCTGGACATAGGCCTCTCCGGAGGCGTGCCCTCCATAAAGGCACAAAGGCACTGCCTACTACTACTGTCTCTTGACCAATAACAACGCGCGGTTACGCGCGGTAGAGCGCGGAAATTCAAACTTCCAAATAGACGAACACGCGTACTTTTAATAATAATTATTGTATGACCGAAGAAGCTACTAAAGGCAGCCTGATCACGCACACTTTGAAATTCTCGTTCAGAGAGGCCGCCTCTCCCATATTACGCCACTCTTGGCGTTTCTTAGTCATCCTCATCCAGCCGCCACCCGCAACGTCCTTCAGATCGTCAGTCCAGCGGGCACGAGGGCGGCCTACGCTGCGCTTTGCTGTACGTGGTCTCCATTAAAATGCCTTACAGCCCCAACGGTTATCACGTCGGCGACAGATATGGCCAGTCCAATGCCACTTCAACTTACTGATTCGGCAGGCTATGTTGGTCACCTTCGATCTCTGACGGATATCTTCGTTTCCGATGTTATCCATCAGAGATATCCCAAGCATAGCCCGCTCCATAGCTCGTTGAGCGACCTTAAATCGGCGGATCAAGCCTTTTTGCACATGTTCTGTAATTATTTTAGATCCTATATTTTTTCTAATATATTTCCGATTGCTTGTGCGGTAGTAGCTCAAGGCGGTAGAACGCTGGCCTCTCAATCTTGAGACCCAGGTTCGATCCCCAATGAGTTTTTCAGAATTTATGTGCATACTATTTGTATAATCTAATACTTACGAGTACCACTTCCCGAACGGTGAAGGAAAACATCGTGAGGAAATCCGCATGCCTTAAAAAGCGTGTATTTATGCCCGAGGAATGGCGATAGGGACCACCCATCACGTTGGGACGTAATAATCGTCGGTGAACCGTGACTGTGACTTGCATTGAACTTACCATAGAGAAAAAACCGGCCAAGTGCGAGTCAGACTCGCGCACGAAGGGTTCTGTACCATTATCTATAAAAACGGCAAAAAAAACATGTCTGTTGTATGGAAGCCCCCTTAAATATTTATTTCATTCTGTTTTTTTAGTACTTGTTATTATAGCGGCAACAGAAATACATCATCTGTGAAAATTTCAACTGTCTAACTATCACGGTTCATGAGATACAGCCTGGTGATAGACCGACAGACAGACGGACAGCGGAGTCTTAGTAATAGGGTCTCGTTGATTACCCCTTGGGTACGGAACACTAAAAATGATTGATATGTTATATTTAGGTTTAACGGCAGCAGCCGGCATTGGCGTGGATGACCTCAGACGGCTTTGCATCGTCCGTCTTTCGTTCGTGAAGGGCTGGGGGCCCGACTACCCGCGCTCCAGCATTAAGGAGACACCCTGCTGGGTTGAGGTGCATCTACACAGGTATCTATAGACCATAGACTCTACTGCGTTGTGATAAGGTTGACTATGGAATACGACTAGTACCTTGACTGATTTGGGTCATGTTCGAATTTAAAAGTTCTTTTTCAATGCAAGTGCTCATAAAGGCCTACTTTTTATGCATCAAAACCGAACATAAAGTCGATTATTTTGCCCTAGGGCTTTATTATTATTATTATTTTTTTAAATTTATTTACAATGGTTGGCTAACCTGCAGCCTTTCCTGTGTACCATAAATGTTATACTTTTTTTCCACTGTTTAACGGCTCTGGATACAGTCGTTTTGAGCCAATCTTAATTTAAAGTTCACAAGATTATATTTGTTTTATTCCCTCACACTATGCATTGAAAAACGTAGTATGATACACGGGCGTAAGAGCAATAAATTACTCGGTTACGTTTAAAACACTCGCTACGCTCGTGTTTTAAATCGTCCTCGTAATTTATTCCTTTTCGCCCTTGTAGCAAAACTACTATTATCTCTACCTCCCACATACAACTGAGACTATTACGTAACACACTTTAGTATACTTCTGTCTCGTAGCGAAGCAGCGGTAACTCAGTCTGCAGGACTCCGTACAGTTTTACCCAAAATATAATTCCGATCGGCAGTTTAAAGTTACATTGTAAACACTAAACAATATATAATGAATGGCTTGCTATGCATTAATAGTTCTGTCCCGCTTACATGGTTCGTGCTCTGTCAGACATGTACAGATCGTTCACAGTTTATATACCTCTAGGTTGATCGAAAATGTTTCTTAATTATTGGACAATTTGGTCATAGAACAGCAATCGGGAGGTAAATAAACTTTAAACTATACAAGGTGACTTTTTGATCATCGTCAAAATTCATAGTGGAGGCTTGGTAAGTGATCAGCATCATGAATCGATGACAATTTTTGTGAAATTCGTACAATGAAATTTCGACTTCCTATAGTGATTCACTCCTGGTCCTGAGTGAATTACTATGAGGAGTCGAAATTTAATTTTAAGAATTTTACAAAAATCGTTATTGGTTCATGATGCTGATCACTTACCAAGGCTCAAGTATAAATTTGGACGATGTTCACAAATTCACTTTGTATGTATGTGCCATTTAGTCTACTTTACCATTGGTAGATAGAAGAAGAAAATTGGTCTACATTGGTACATCGGGAGGATTTATAATTCCATCCATCCATCAGCCTAGTTCGTCCACTGCTGGACATTAGCCTTTCCAGGACTTTGCCACTCCCGGCGGTCATCCTGGAAGAATTGCCCATACTCACACACGCTGGGCAGGCTGGTTGGTGAGCGCGATGCCGGAACCCTCGCACCAGTGACGCTGCTGCCCGTTTCCAGTCTGTTCCATATAAGGCCCGGCTATTAGGGATGGATATACCGCCATCCATCGGTCCAAGGCATGGTGGGCCTCCTGGTTTTTTGCCTGTGAGCTGTCCTCTTACTCTCCCCCGAATTACTTCGAGGGGGTCTCCAAGTAAGATGGTGGTACCTCCACAGTCGAGCCCGGCATCAGCTCTACCACCTAATAACACTTATAATTAAAGATAAAAAATAAAATTTTCAGTCTCAAAGCCCAAAGAAGGACACTTAAAATACACTTAACAGAACACTTACATGCTTTTATTATTATTGCAAAATAGTATTTTTACTTAGAATTATATTTTTTTGGGAACACCAGGCTTATATTTTGGGTAAAACTACAATTAAAAATAAACAATTAAATTAATGCCGATCGAGCTTGCACCAATGAGTTTTTCGGTATTTATGTATAACCCGGAGCAATAAAGAAAGGAATCTTAGGTGGCGTCCATCATCATCCCCTCTCACTCGCACAGTATATCTGTCTTCAGTCGCACACCTGCGTACTGCATGCAAAAAAAATAGTCTGGATTTGCTGGATCAAGATCAAATGACCCTTTTTTGCGAAATCCCAAAAAAAAATATTTTTCTTGCTATGTGAACTGGACTAGTTCAAATACAATTTCTAGAGTCTGGCAAGGGAAACGTGTCATAACAAAAGCGCGGCAAATCAAAAAAATCTGAAGCTGTTAACACTGAGTACACTCTGAAAAAACAACTTTGATACATTTATTACTTGTGTAACAGCATATTATTATATTATGATCTTTCCTTATTTTATACAAATGAAGGAGAAATAAAATAAACTTATCGGTATATTAAGAATTTGCAATATTCCAATATTAATAAAATTTTAAATATATCCCTAAGGGACTTCCGCAAAGTAACGCCTATTTAATTAGAAATAAAATAATAAAACATTACACTTTTAAAATATTCATCATGATTTATAAAATTAATAAATATAGAAGTATTTAAATTAATATATAATGATACTATGCCCTCACGAAATGAAAGTATCACAACGTTTTAGAGTATTAATGGTTCCTCATTTGACATTTAAAAATGTTGCCATAGTAAAACTTTCGAAAAATAGCTGTGACAGGATTCCCTGGCCAAACTATAGTCTAGGCAGTATAGGAGCAAAAATTTTTTTTTTCATATTTCGCCGGAGTCTGCAGTATGAATTCTGGCGGTTGATTAAATTTCACCTTGTATATTAAAATAGACCAAAAATATTACAAAAAAAATATTAAAGATACAACTTTTTATGCTGTCTGTATCACTGAGCAATAAAATCACAGGTACATGCCGCCATTTTAGATTCCTTTCTTTAATGCTCCGGGTTACACATAGTCTTTGTATATTATCACTTGCTGACGGTAAAGAAGACACTGAGTTAAACCTGGAGCCTTCAACTTTGGGTTGGCTAGCATGTGTTTGTGCCCGAAGAACGGTGATAAGACGTCGATAAAAAGAGGGCCCTAGTGATAAGCTACACCATTCCTATGATTTGTATCTTTATCGAATTCATCATACGATATTAACCTTTATTTCCATCCACATAGGGCGCTGCAGCTATTGGACGAGGTACTGCACACAATGCCGATCGACGGCCCTCGCAGCAATATCGAGTAGGAGTTGATTGGCTTCTTTTGAGGCCTACGCGCGAATACGGACACAGACGCACACATACACCGACGTATGTGTGGGTAATAATAGTGCAATGTGAGTGACTGCTGTGTTGGTTAGGGTAGCGTTTCAGTGTCGGGTCATTCGACTATGTTTGTGTTGTAATTTCTTGATGGAACAAGTTAATACTTTGTAGAATAAAACTGCACTTGGTTCTTGTGTGTTAATTGTACCGGTAGATTGGACATCTGCGGTGTTACTACAAAACGGTGTTTAACTTTAGACAGTGTTGAAATCTGTTGTCGCGTTTTCTTTCATATTGTAAAAGAGTGACAGCAACAGATTCAAACACTGTCTAAAGTTAAACACCGTTTTGTAGTTACACCGCTGTAGTTTAACATCAGTCGCTCGGTACAAAGTGCACAAGTTAACTTTGTTTTTCTTGTTATGATGTTAAAAGTAAAAAAGATATTGGTCTGCTGCAATTCAAGCCAATAGTTCAGTATAAATAAGGTTTATGAATGAATAGCTTACAATTTAATGCACAATTAGCCATGTTTTTGTCGAAACAAACTTAATACAGCAATTTGTGACGGATTGTGCATTTTATTTCAAGCTGTTGATTTATAAACCTTACTCATACTGAACTATTAGCGTGAATTGCCACAGACTAACTCTTTTTCACTTTTAACTCCGTAACAAAAAAAAAAAGTTAAGTTGTGCACTTTGTATTGAACGACTGACGTTTAACCTTAAATAAAACTGCATAATCTTGCTGATCGTAGGAAAATATATTTCCGAAGAATTAGCAACAAGGTTGGCTTGAAAGAGTTAATAAAGAATGAGAAAACTAATCTACACGTTCTTAGAAGGAAAAGAGTATTATGGGTCTAAATACAGTGGCGTGCACAGAACTTTTTGCTGGAAAAGCAAGCAATTGGTCAAGAATAACAATAAAAAAAATATGAAAAAATTTAAAATATCACTTTGAAAAAAAAAAAGTTAGTATAGGAAATTTTCACTCTAGGGTAGACATTGTCTACCCTGGCGTCATACATTTTTTTTTTTCAAAGTCGTATTTAAATATTTTCCTATTTTTTTTATTGTTGTTCTTGACCAATTGCTTGCTTTTCCAGCAAAAAGTTCTGTGCACGCCACTGTCTAAATACGAGTATAATGTACAGTGGCGAGCTTATCTCAAAACTGAGATTTCTCTCAGTATACCTATAAGTGAATATTTGATTCACAAAATTTAGGTGACATTCTTAATAAAAATAAATGAATATGGCTATTGAATACCAGCAATTTATAAAACTGGTGGCTTTTTCTGATAAGCAAGACAACTACAAAATTTGACGATTTTAGCGAAATAGCTCTTTAGTTTTTATATAAATATAGTCACGCCTGTCTCCCAGAAGAGTGGGCAGAGACTATAGATGTCCATCTGCTACGATCCTGACACACCTCTATCGCCTCTTCCATATCCAACAATTCTCTCTATTCCGGGTACTTTTGACATTGCCCTTCTTCAATATATCGCCAATTTGGTCAGCAGTGGTCCTTCTAAGGCGGCCTGCTCCTCTATTATGTATCTTTAGTTGCTAACTGGACTGGGTGCCTATCATCAAATACATAGATAAAAATCGAACTTTCAAAGTTGCCTTTAGTGGGTATTGAACTATTTACGAACTGTGACGTCACTTCAAGTGCGAACATATCTTTAGTTAGACAATCGGAATTCGATAGTATATCTATGTTTTTGATGATAGGCACTCAGTCCAGATGCCAACTAATATATTGGTCATTATGATCAGTAAATTGTGTGGTTTCATTTAAACATAGCTCTACATTTATATCTGGTATACTATAGCGACTGGTTTCGTTAAAATTTGAAAATTCAAAATAATAAAATTTTGTGTAAACAAACAACAATTTATAAATTTCAATTGTTTTGACTGTTGATGTCCTAATTTTGACGGAAACTGTCGTAAAGTATTTAATATCTCAAGTACCAAGTTCTGTTTTTCTTCGAAGAATGAACTTTGTGGTGATGTAATAGGATTTGTTTTGGTTTGAAGGTCCTCATGCAAGAGTTTATGAGCTGTTGTAGTGAATGCAATAATTATGTAGTTTCCTTTTACATATGATGCAGACTTAAATTGTAGTATTATGTAGTCATACGTACATATATCACAGACATAAACGCTACCTAGCATGTATTTAGTTGATAAAGGAAAGTGATATGAAAATGCTAAGAAAGAAAATATTGCCATATTAAAAAAATCAAACCCGTTTTCCTTTTATTTCGAAATTGTGACAGGATATTTTTACTTTTATCTTTTTGATCGTCTTCCAATATTAAAATTGTTTACGTTTTTCTTTATTTTTGTAATTGTGGTAACTATTTGAAAAATATGTTTAAAAATGACTTATTCAGTCAAGTTCTTAGGTGTTGTGCATTGTTGAAATGGGAGGGTGTGTTAATCTTTAACACTCAGATTTCAATTAATTAGGTTTAATTAATTAGTAATTAATTGGGGTTGAATGGTATTGGACGACCACAGATATCAGGGAGATATGGTAAGGGGGCGTGGCGCTTGCGAACGCATCTGGCTTAAAATAGGCCTCATGCGAGACATAATGTCAATGTTGTGTTGTCTGTAGCTGCATGTAGACGTTCCGCCCTCTTTGAACATGACCGAGGGCATCAAACTGAAAAGGCGTATCTACAGATTTTCTGAGATCCGAAATTTCCGACTTTTGGGCGAATCTCCATATTTATTAGCTCTATGATGTACTGAAAAAGTAAAGGTTGCTTCACTGGTTATAGGTACTATTATGCCTTAAGTCTACGACGTGAAAAGGCGTTTTTATATTTAAAGAAAAATATTTATAAATAACTAGACGATACTTTTATATTTTTGTAGATACGCCCTTTCAGCTTGATGCCCTCGATGTGTTCTATTAGTGTGTGTGAGAAATATGAGTACGTGTCCCGTACTTATAGTTTTTGTGGGTGAAATAAGTGGGAGGAAACATGGGGATATCTGGACATTAGAATAATTTCTATATATATATATCTGTGGTCTCCACCCATCTCGCGCAATACCTAAGAACTAGACAAATTTGAGTTACTATAAAGGCTGTCAAGGGACCGAAAAAGATTGTTAATGAATAGAAAATTGATTAGAATGATTGTTTGGAAAATATTGCACACTATTGTTATGAAAGTGCAAAGCTCGCGTTTTTATACAAAGGTGATCTATGTTACACCTTGTCGTTTAGAGTTTAGGCACCATTATTAAAACTAAGTTTAAATACTAGTTCTTAAATAGATTTAGCAATTTAGTAACGGTGAAAAAACTAAAGAACATAAAGGATCTCAGTAACATATTGTTCACAAATCACCAATTTTGTAAACATTATTCGTTAATAAATAAATCCATAATACTTTAACATTCTAGTATTAAACGTACAGTTTGACAAAACTATGTCGACTGATTAATGTTATCAAAGATATTATTTTTTCTAACAGCGATACCAAATTATGGCATTTTTATAGGTATTAGAATATGACAAGGTGTAAATAGATCAACTTGAAAGAAGCCAAATAGGAATTTAGTTCTTAACTGATACAAAATAGAGTTTAAGTTAACTTATCGTACGATTTAGGTATTGTACATATTGCGTTTGTGATTTTTTTTAAGGGGGTACGTGCTGTTAGGTAAGCGGTGACTTTGTTAGCTTGATGTGCCTGATATTCATTTGAATTGTATGGATTTGTAAAGCATTAAGTTACATAAATATAATAATGGTTCTAAACTAAGTATGAATTTTTTTGTCGTTAAAAAGCTAAAAGGTAGAGGTAATACTCGTTTATACGAACAATTTTTACTATGGAGACAACTAAGAACCTTATAAATGTACAGAATCGGTAACGTCCTATAATAAGATCGTGCCAAAACTTTTGACCTTGAAATTCTTAATCGTTCCTGAGTTTTAGAGATTCAATTAAACTGGAAAAGAAAAATGTTTCATGAGCAAAAAAGAACGAGTTACCTCTTAAGAGAATGAAGGTCATATATTTTAGCGTGCACGTTTCAATAGAGGTTAGCACTCTAGTCAGCTGTTCCATAGAAAGGACACAGCTACTTGACCATAATGTATGGAACATTTGATTTTTTTTTTCGTTATTTCAGCGTTTGCTTATAGTAAAAGTTCGTATAGAAAAGTATTAATCTCTAAGCATTTCAGTGAATAAAATATTTTTTAACGTATTTAAAAAAAAATAACTTTTAGATGCGTTCTACCTGCAACGCGAATCACAGTTTTAAAACATTTATTAAGTTGCAATTTCATACAATTTTTGCGAATTATCGAATGATCTGTGATGTGCTAACAAAGTAGAAGTTAGGGTGGTATGTACTTCCCTTTTGGCTGAACATAATAGATTTTTATTGTTCAAAAATCTCTTGCGTTTGTCAACATTTTTGTGAATGTCTCTAGCTATAGTGATGAAATGACATATTTTGTGTACGAAACATTAGAATAAGTTATTTTTAATAACTTTTAAGGTTTAACCGTATCGTGTTTGGAAACTTTGATTTTATTGAGATTTTTCAATTTGTAATTTTTCTAAGGCCGTCCTCTGCATTAAGCGTGCGCCCGGCACGGGTGCCCGCGTGGCGTGCTGTGCCTTGCGCGGCGCTGCTCCATGAAACAGGTCTGAAGGGGGGCTAATCCTAATTTTGTCTCTTTTCTGATTCATTTTAAACCGTGAAATTGTGTTATTTTGTGTCTGAAAAAAAATATATTTTAGATACATTCTTTCTGCAGATTTTTTGCGGTTCAAAACGCAATACGTTATTCTTCGCTCTATCGAAATAAATCCGAAACTTGGTTGATTTTTTCGCGTTTTTTTCGTTTTATATTAAATTTACATTACCAAATCGTAGGATAATTACAGGAAATTAAGGAAAATGTCATTTAGTAAGTACTTTTGCGGATAGTTTTCTGAAAATTTCACCGTAGAAACGTTTTTTGAGTGAAAAACGTGTTTTTAAGTGCGCGCGATGTTTAACAGCCACGGCTCAGAGCGCGCTATTTTAAACTGTAATAAAAGATCATAGAGTTCAGTTCTACTTGATGCAATATAGGTGCTCAGGGCTGAACCAGCACGCCGCGCGGGCACCCGCGCCGGGCGCACGCTTCATGCAGCGGACGGCCTTAACAGTCGCTTTAATTATTATTTAGCAGATTTTTGATTATTTTGTGTTGAATATGTTTTTTAAATGATTTTTGTTATAAGCTTCTCGGATTTCTAACTGAAGAGTTTTATGTAACAGTGTTTTTTATTTTTATTTGAGTTCGTTTATCTTTTGTACATATTTAAATGTGAGTTTCTTTTAATTCAATGAATTATTATAAGTGAAATCTGCTAGATGGCAGCACATTCTATAATATTTGCAACTGCACTTCAGATTTTTGTCTTTATAAACTTTTTGATTATTTTGTAAATAGAATTAACAATAAAATAAGTATAAGAGATCATCCTTATCCCTCCAATACTATCGGAGGTTTGTTTCCGATTAACGAATCTATTAAAGTTATTGTGTAACTTTACAAAAAAAAAAAAAAAAAAAAAACTTTAAGCGTCTCTAATTCAGAAAGAGCCTTTACAAAGTAAAATCGAAAATACCTCTTAAAATACAGTGATCAAAAGGAATCAAAGGGTTTTTAAATTTTATGGAATAAGAGGTAAGTTTTATAAATAATGTTGAAGTTTGTAAAAATAATATTCAAAGTTACATATTGTGTGAATTAACAGAAATTAGAAGACGCACGGTAGGTTTCAGCTAATCGCAAATACTGTATAATCTGTATAATAAATACTGTATTTATAATCATAATCAAAAACGGTTATCTATAAATATATACAGGTTCAAAATTAATCCCCTGCAATATTGAAATATATAAATCAGAATTACTAATAGAACACAGAATCGTCAAAAAAAAAAGTTTAAAAAAGTATATATTTTATTGGTAATTGTTTCCAAATTTCGAATAAATGCGACCTTAGAGCGTTAAACCAAATTTTAATACTCGAAATAGGTTTAATACCCAAAGGGAAATTAAAGGGTTGACCTGGGGTTAACTTTACCGAAAATGCGTTTCCAACGGGGTACAATAATAAACGGGCTGTTTATATCCTAAATCCACACAAAGTCGCGGGCATGCTCTAGTCCATAGTAAAAAGAGATCTCTCTCAAACTCGATAAAGCCGTTTTAAAGTTACAAAGTTAAGAGAACCTAAAAAGGCCGACTTGGGTGAATCATAAAATGATTTGAAAGTAGGATGGAGTCAAGAGTTTTTTCACGCGTGCAAAAGAGACGGCATTAGAACGGAATTATAATAATATGATTCATCCAAAGCGGCCTTTTTAGAGGACCAGTACTTTTGTTTTTCGAAAACTTGGTTACAGATCACAAATGAAAGAAACCAAATTTGCAGAAATAAATCTGTGCGTTTTCTAATATAATAAAATATCGATTGACAAACTTTCTCGTATAAAACTACATAACTATTTATAAAACTAATACTACAGCAGGTACGTAGCTGTCAGCTACCAGCTGACACGTTTTTACAAAACTGGGGCGTTAAGCCCACTTGCAGCATGATCGCTTAAAAATCCTTAACTCTCAGGTTAACTAAATAATCCAAGGGAAGAGTTAACCAAGCCGACATTTCATTAGTCCTATTGCACCATGATAGTATCGAAGCGGGTTAGTAAACCCGAGCTAAGTGATTGATTTACACATTTATTTAGAATGTTACCATAAAGTAAATAGTTGCATCCAATGAGGTATAGTATCTATATAATGTCATTGGAAACAACACAATTTAAGTCAAACTGGTAACATTACTTCGCTAACCCGAGTTTAACTCGAGGTGAGAGTCGGGTTAAATTCTGATGACTTTCTCTTAGTTTAAGACGAGATTTTGATTGGTGCAAGAGAGCTTTTTCTTAAACATCTATTTTTTAACTCAACCTGAGTTAAAGTCGAGTGAAGAACATGCTGCAAGTGGGGCTATTGTCTAACTTCAACATATATCGCTATTGCTTTTAAAGGTGGTTACACATTCAATTTCACAATTTTTCATTTTTCAATTTTTCAAGGTTCACAATAAAGTAAGGGCCATTTTGTGTTCAGGTGCCTGTATTCAAAGTACACGTGATTGGCTAGAAACGATGTGTCACGTCGTTTCTAGCCAATCAGCGGGTCTACCGCGTAATTCTGATTTTCATCAACATCAACTTGAGATTGAAATTTTACGTGCGTGCAAAAGAGATGACATGTTAGGCGGGCGTCGCACGCACGTCAAATTTCAATCTCAAGTTGATGTTGATGAAAATCAAAATTACGTGGTAGACCCGCTGATTGGCTAGAAACGACGTGACACATCGTTTCTAGCCAATCACGTGTACTTTGAATACAGGCACCTGAACACAAAATGGCCCTTACTTTATTGTGAACAAATAAAACTATCCTAATTATCCATATAAATCACTGACCAATGAAATAACGAACGAATATTTTTAATTGTTTGTATGATAAGTACAGATTTACGGCAAGGGGCGAAATGTTGACAAATCTGTGTTTTTCTGGTACGTTTTAGGATAAATGTTGAAAAATCTGTGGTTTTCTGGTACGTTTTACGATAAATGTTGAAAAATCTGTAGTTTTCTGGTACGTTTTACGATAAATGTTGAAAAATCTGTGTTTTTCTGGTACGTTTTACGATAAATGTTGAAAAATATGTGGTTTTCTGGTATGTTTTACGATAAATCCGCTTAGACAAAATAAAAGCGAAGACACGGTACCCGGCTTCCCGCGCGTGTACCTATAAGGTCCATGGACCTGTATTTATTTGCTTCGTCTCGCTCGCGCTACTGTCAAAGCTAGTCGCTCTATCTCTTGGGTACGGTGGCGCCCGTTCAAAAAAAACCTGCCAAGTGCGAGTCGGACTCGCGCGCGAAGATTTCCGTACCATCTATAAAAACGGCAAAAAAAACATGTCTGTTCTATGGGAGCCCCCTTAAATAATTATTTTATTTTGTTTTTTAGTATTTGTTGTTATAGCGGCAACAGAAATACATCATCTATGAAAATTTCTACTGTCTAACTATCACGGTTCATGAGATACAGCCTGGAGACAGACGGGCGACAGACGGACAGCGGAGTCTTATTAATAGAGTCCCGTTTTTTACCTTTTGGATACGGAACCGTAAAAAAAGGTCCATTTTTTTGTTGACGATATAAAAACGTACCATATCTTTCTCTTTGTTATATCCAAAGATTTCAAAAGTAAAGATAAGCCCTTACCGTAGTATGACAGCACCAAAATGTGTTCTGAACACAGTGATAGTTGGACGCTTTAATTAATTTTTACGAGAAAAGGGTCTCAATATGCCGTCGTGTGCATCTTTAAAGAGCACTAACTTTTCAAAAAATACAAATAAAGCCAAAAGTGTGACATTTCACATTCAAAAACAATGCAATAGATTTTAGGTGCCAGGGCTCGTCTAAACTTTTGAAATCTTTGGTTATCAATGTAAATCCGTTACATTTTGTCAAATGTTTTGGGTAACTACAGGGGATTTAAAAAGGCCGACTTGGGTGAATCATTAAATGATTTGAAAGTAGGATGGAGTCAGAGTTTTTTCACGCGTGCAAAAGAGACGGCATTAGAACAGAATCATAACATGATTCATCCAAAGTTGGTCAAAATTCGACGATTGTCAAACGTAAAAATCACAGATTAGTAAACTTTTCGACCCTCGCCTTAAATTCGTTCTTAAAATTATGCCATTGCGAGCATTTTTTTTTACTGATTCCTATGTATTAGTTTATTATAAGACAGATACTGCCATTCGTTTTCCATGAACTACGATTGTGTCCATTTTTGTAAGGTTTCCGTGAGTTACAAACACACAGACAATGTTGATATTTTTCAATCGGCAGTAAAAAGAACGTTACCAAGAATTTGTGTTTTTCTTAAACAGAACAAAATGTCTTCCAAAAGACATAGGCACGCTTCTAATAGCGTCACTGCTTGAGAGCAGTTTTGCAGCCGATTTGTGAAAAACCCGCCTTTTTCTAATTAATCGAAACAGAACACTTAAATTCAAAATTCAATCAATAGTTTTTCAACAAAACCTTATTACCCTATGTATTGCGTATGCTGCCATCGCAAAGTTTCCATTGGTTCTTCGGAAAAGGCGGGGTTTTTCACAATGTGGCTGCGGAACCACACTAAACCCTAAATTAATCATATTGACATGACAACGCCAATTTCGAAACTCATTGTCAATTCGTTGTATCGCGATTTAACTTATTTGACAGGACTAAACTTAATTTAAGTGTTCTGTCTTTTTCTTTTTGTGTCGAAAAGACAAGAACAAAACGCTTCAATTTAGTACTGAAAAATAAGTTAAAACGTTCTACGCCCAGCCCAATCGACACTATTCTACCTTCTCTACTAACTAGCAAGGACTTCCCATGCATATCTTAGGATTCTCATCAATACTTTGAAATAAGTAATTTGGTTTTTTTTGTTAACCTTCTGCATAGATAGGTCTCGAAAGTACAACGACGCACTTTTTTTTATGACCCCATATCAAATATCAGCTTAATGAGCGTTTTTTCTTAGGTCAAATTTAGTGTTAAATAAGATTCCTAGATGGCACTGTCGTATTCTTTAGCAACAGAATCAAAGACAAAATTTGCACCGATTCCAAACAAAGGAGGAAAGCTAAGAACTAAGAAAAAAAAACAACGAGAAAAACGCTCATTGGAGAATATTTTGGTGTGGAGTCTACTCCGATTGCACTTTATTGCCGCGTAGCGAGTGTAGCCTTTTATTTAAGAGGATAGGTTCCGCTTGCATACTACCCTGTTACTCCACGCGGAAAGACCCGCAGTGCGAGAGGTACGGATCCTGGAAAAAAGTCAAAATGACAACTTTTTTCACTAATTTTATTATTAAAAAAAAAAACCAATGGTGCTATGAAATATCTGCCCAGTTAAAAGTTTGTACAGAATTTTATCCATAAATAATATAAACGTGTTTTTGTTCTAATAATCTTAAACCTCGACATGAAAACTTTTTTTAGAGCCATCTTTGGTATTTTATTTATCAATATTGGAATGACTTCTGAGTACTCTGTTTCGATATAAGTGTGTATTATATTCCCGGAAGAAATACATTTTTTTCTTTTTTACGTAGTGTTGCTAGATTCTTCAAACCAGGAAGAATAACTTTTGGTTTTGCGGAAACTATCCTCTTAAGTGTCTTTGAAAAGTGGATCTTCTATATTTAGGACTATTAAGGCGATTAGTGTCGCCACATAAGCAGCTCGATGTTTGTCGGTACGAATGTCGACGGAAACGACATTGAAATAACGTTCATATCAGCGCGCAATGCATACGACGCTTACTGCGTCCTTGATAGGGCGAAATAGTAGAAAATAATACTTTTCACGTGGACGTGATTGTTCGATTGAATAATCATATGTTATATTTATAGCTATCAAGTTAATCTATTACTCCAAGCAAAAATTAATTAAATTGGCCAAGCCGCTTAGAAGCAGTAGAGAATTCAAGCCAAAAAACACCATTCAGAAAATTATTTTCATATAGAAGTTTTGGTGGTAAGAAAAAGAAAAATGTTGCATATGTTTCAGAGCTGATTATTCATATACATTTTTTTCAATATTTTTGGTTGGGCCATAAACGATAAGTAGGCTTTAGAATGTAATTACCTTTGCCCATTTGGCAATACTAAGCCCCTTAAGGGCCTATGCGAATTTTATTTTTGTCACTGTCACTCTAAGCGAAATATCGCGCAGTGCGAGAGGGGCGGATTCAGGGCGAAAGCGAAAAATGTTAGTTTTATAATTTTTATAAAAAAAACTAAGAGCTAGCAAGAATTCAAATATCAAATGTCTAGGATATTGTTGAAACACACCTAATAAAATATGTTTGAGTTCTGTATATGGTCCTTTTTCGTCAAACGAGGAGAAAAAGTGTGTTTGAAGACTTCATTTCAACAATTATTTCTATCGAGGACAATTTATCCAAACATGTTTTCCAATTTCAAAACCCTAGATTATATAGTCAAGATGCATATACCAGAAACTGATTATAATTTTCCGTGTATTTCATGAAATACACAGAAAAGAAACACCCGTATTTTTTTCGCATATCGCCTTAATTTGTTCTATGACGGAGGAGAAGAAAATATAGTTTTTCGTAATGTTCTTTTTACCCCCGATTTATACATAGATTTCGTACCATGTGGCTGTAGCTTTAAGTTGTAGAGTTAGAATGAAACTATGATGCAGAGATGAATATAAACGTTATTCCTCTAACACGTGTTTTATTTGTATTGTCACTCTCCAGCGGTTCAATTCATAATTTATGGGTTTTGAATTTGTTATGTATGAATATTGAAATTCACACCCGAAGCAAAAAGCTTGTAAATCTGTCCAAATTAAGGCTGTAACTGAGCCTAGAACTTGAACAACGCTAGTCTTTCCATGATTCGTTTGAAGAAATTCGGACTCGCCTTTTATTAAATTTTCCTTTTGACAAATGTATGTTATATAAATTATATCTTAATACATTTTTTATTTGTACGTTCCCTTAATAAAATATCAAAAAACAAATATATCTTTCACAATATTAAAATTAATACCTGTATTGCAACCCTACTTTTAGGGTTCCGTACCCAAAGGGTAACCAACGGGACCCTATTACTAAGACTCCGCTGTCCGTCTGTCTGTCCGTCTGTCCGTCTGTCTGTCTGTCCGTCTGTCACCAGGCTGTATCTCATGAACCGTTATAGTTAGTCAGTTGAAATTTTCACAGATGATGTATTTCTGTTGCCGCTATAACAACAAATACTAAAAAACTATTTAAGGGGGCTCCCATACAACAAACGTGATTTTTTTGCCGTTTTTATAGATAATGGTATGGAACCCTTCGTGCGCGAGTCCGACTCGCACTTGGCCGGTTTTTTTGGTTTTAAAATGTTCCTTATGTTTACGCGGTTACGGGATTGACCTGATTTTTTTTTTTCATAAAATACATATGTAATACAAAATATGAAGTGAATCAAATATTTGTTTCTGTTATTTCACAGCGTGATTACCCGTCCAAGATAAATAGGCCAATGACCCAACCAATACTCTCTATCTAACGAACTCTTTGCCATTGGCCTTATTGTGTTGGACGGGTAGTAATAGTAAGTAACATATTTTCCTAACCTATGCCATACCCTTAAGCACAAGATTAAGTCACGTCACGACCGCCCAGAGCTGTCTTGTCCATCCATATCCATCTAGGGTTACCAATAGTTCTGTGGGTTACCGTGAGTTGTAATTGAAAAGCCGGTCGCAAGTAATAAAAAAGTCCTGATTTCTGTAAAAAAGTCCGGTCTTTTGCTAAAAATTAAACTCAGTAGATTATGATACAGTATGTTTATTTTGCGAAATCCATCGCTATGAATACTCTAAATATTATTATATAATCGGCAGATACGACAAATTTTTGCATTAGTAAATGCAAAAATATCACGATTTTGCTTTGTGGGTTGCTAAACAATGTTGCCCTTAGGCTAAATATTAAAAAAAGTAAAAATACCCAAAAGTATCAGATACGCCTTTTACGCTTAGCTTAAAAGAGCAGTATACGCCAATGGTAATAATATAAGTACCTAATAACAGAACAGGGTAACTATTCTCACAACATTTTCACACGCTTTGCTTTTCATACGACTTTGTTAATAGCGTGATAAATGCCGTGTGATGAAAATTCTACAAAATAAAAATCCTTAAAACACTAGTGAACGAAAAAAACATAGAAGTCTACAATTTTTTATAGTGACTGCTTTAAGAGCGTTCACTGTATTTTTGAGTCTGCTTCAGGCCGGCCTAGTAGTGTGAGTAGTGTGACTTATGACAACAGGGCAGGGTTTAAAATTATCAAGATAGTTACGCTGCTTGATAATTATCCCATAATTAATACCAGTATAAGAAATTAATTTGTTATATTGTTTCATAACAAATGCATTATAATTTGGGCAATTCTAACAAAAACAAATAAATTTTATGATTTTTATTAAAAATTCAACACAAATTAACATTAATTTAAGTAAAAATCATTTTTTGTATTATATTTTAAATTATTTAAAGTAGCGTTTTAAAGCGCTGCAGAAACGCGCGAAAGCACTCTAAATCCGAAATGAATTTTTATAGTACGGGGAATCCCCACGACGGGCGGGGCGCGGGCGCGGAACGTAACGGCACGTTGATTATTCGTGCGTTCGAGTATACGCAATTGCGGAAATACACGTTCGAATACAGTTCACTTTCATGAACGCAATTTTTGTTATTATCAATTGATAATTATTGAGCTGAAAACTTGGGTATTATTATTGATAGCCTGTCCTGGGTGCTGCATGTGAATGAGACCAGCAGAAGAGTTCATGGTGCTTTTCACTCCCTAAAGCAACTCCAGAATTTTCTACCCTTTAAAACCCAAATTATGCTTGCGCAAAGTGCAAACGCTTCTTCCCATTATCGACTATGGTGATGTTTGTCTCCTTGATGACAATGAGGAATTGTTAAATAAACTTGAATGTCTTCAAAACTTAGCTATCCGATTTGTCTTTGGTCTTCGTAAATTTGATCACGTCTCTCATTTTCGCAAAGAGTTAAAATGGTTACCAATCCGTCTTAGCCGCAATTTTCATATTGCACTTTTCCCCGCTTACCTTCATGAGCGTTTTGAATGTTTATAATAATAGACCCTATAATAATAGAAGTTAGTACATTATTATTATATTATATTATTATACAAGGTGACTTTTTGATCATCGTCCAAATTCATACTGGTGGCTTGGTAAGTGATCAGTATCATGGATCAATAACAATTTTGATGAAATTCGTAAAATGAAATTTCAACTCCCAATAGTGATTCACTCGAGACTGGAACCGAATTTCTATGGGAAGCCGAAATTTCATTTTGCGAATTTCACAAAAATGGTTACTGATAAAAGATACTGATCACTTATCAAGCCTCCAGTATGAATTGGGACGATGATCAAAAAGTCACCTTGTATATAAGGTGAATTTGTGAACATCTTCAAAATTCATACTTGAGCCTTGGTAAGTGATCAGCATCATGTACCAATAACGATTTTTCTAAAATTCATAAAATGAAGTTTCGACTACCCATAGTGATTCACTCAGGACTGGGAGTGAATTACTATGGGAAGTCGACATTTCATTATACGAATTTCACTAAAACTGTTATCGATTCATGATGCTGATCACTTACCAAGCGTCCAGTATGAATTTGGACGATGATGAAAAAGTCACATTGTATTATTTATATATTTAGGCAAACTTTATTTTTGTGCACGTGTATGATTGATTACTCTTATTTAAATTTTAATTTTTTCCTCCATGGTTTGCTGTAAGAAATCTCTTGTTAGAGATAAGCTAACCCATATGTACTACATACCTTTTACTGTAACTGTTTGTGTTTCTGTGTACAATAAAGAATGCTGTGTAAAAATGCACCCAATTAAAATCGAAGAGAAGAGTCAAATATACGGAATTCCTGGGCATTTTAGGGGGCTCCCATGTATCCGCCAATGCCACCAGGCACAAAGCCCCAGATAGTCGTTCATAAACTCACACCGAGTTGGGTTTCCTACCCGGGTCGCAACACTAACCCGTTCAAAAATGAACTCGCGTCTCAACACCGACCGTTCAAAAATGACAGTGTCGCTACACTGGTGTCGAATTTTTCAACATCAACTCTGAGCAGGGTTCGCAAGGTTCGTATAGGCTCCAAACGTCACCTGACATTCACGTATAAATTTTCGTAAATGAAATGACGTTAATTTTTGTACCGAGGGGGTCTTCTCAACGTTATAGTTGATATATTTACGTTAAATTTCGTACAGAGGGGGTCCTCTCAACGTTATTATACTAAATATAATGCAAAAATGACAACTGACGTTTGGAGTGTCGCTACACGACGAAACCCGTTCAAAAACTCAGCGTTACAACCCCAGTGTTCCTACCCAGCCCAGGGCTATTTAATGAACGCACTTCAGGGCTTTTCTTAATTAAAGCGTTTGAAATCTCTATAGTGAGAAATCCAAGCTCTACAAAAATAGGGTTGCACAAATGTTCATAAGTATATATCTTATCTTAATAAACTACTAGTAAACTACTAATATCTGAGAAAAATGCAATCTATATCGCGATGTACATGCGGGCAGCGCCACCTAGTTTCTATTTCACCATAATTGCAAACCATACTGATTGATCATTGTAACGCAAACTCATACATTTTATATTGCATAATATTACAGTTACATGAAGTAGGATATCCATATTTTTTTCCGAGAATGTAGCCAACTCTGGTAACTATAGTTACACTATCTGGTTTATTCGTCCAAGTACAAAAACAAGGCGCTAAAATGGTAGCGCCTGACAAACAAATCGGCACCCTTTGAATACGGAACCCTAATATTTATTTATTGTTGTTTTACTTTAATGTATGTACTACAATCTGCCCAAATTTGAAATTTGTATGTATTATAAAGATATAGCTGAAACAAATAACGTCGAATAAATGGACCCCCCTTGAATTTCCTTTTATTAAACTTTTCATGCCGTGAGGGGCCATATGTGAAAGAGGCCATAGTAACATATTCTGTGAAGATATCAACGCGTTGTACCCAGTGGCGTATTTTAAGATTTGGCGCCCTGATCATGTAAGGTTTGCCACCCCATAAATTAACGACAAAGAAGCAAATATTATAAAATATAAAAAAAACAGCAATGTGTTGATGTTGGCTAAGAATATTGATATTGAATGAAAAAATTAAAAAGGAAAACTACAAAAAACAACATTTATTAAATATTTGCATTTTAAGCAAAGATGACTAATATTAATACAGTCACTAAATGTTGGTAGGTAACTAATTAGGAAATAATTAATCATAAATTTGTTGAATTTGTGCTTCCATACAAACTAAAATAACAGACTTGGCTTTACATAAGATCTCACCACTTTTTTACGATTTCTAGTAGTAAGTGAGCGAAATATACAAAAAAAAATTGAAACTTACTTAAAGCTTCTAACTTATAAAAGAAATCACAGCATGCAAAGTATTAATTTATCTCACCTTATTTAAAATTACTTAATTTATATTAAGTAATATTGCTTACGCAAGTTCTTGTAATTAAAATTTGTATTTTATTTTCAGTTTTTCTAAATTTAAACACGAAAAGAGAATTATTTTATTTTGACTAAGCGTTTCTAGCTAGTTTAGGTTAGTTTGAATCTACTTAGATTTTTGATACTGATGTCAGTCATTCATTTCATTACATATCAAATTGTAAGTGTTTGTGAGACTGGAAATCGGAGCGGACTTACCAAGGACGGTTTTGGGGAAGGGTGGGTAAAACAACTTAACAGGAGCACGGGAGTATTTGTATGGAATCCGGATATTAATTTTATTTAAAAGGTCTAGGCAGTCTATCCTATTATTCAAAATATTGTGCAGAAATGATAGGTCAAGTATATTACCGTTGTCACTTAGACTGTCAATGTTAAAACAACCTAATCTCTCCCCGTATGAAGCAAGTTTCTTGCCAAGTCCACAAGTATAAAATGCCAGAGAAATCTCTTTTGCAAGCGTTCAATTCGTAGCTTACGCACTGCATAGTGTGGAGATTAAACCACGAGCAATACTCTAATACTTGCGATGGTCGCAACCCTTCGGGTGAAGTCCACAGGGCAATGGAAAGGTAACAGCATAAAAACTAATTACTGTCGAATCCTAGAACGAGCATTAGAGATCATTCCGGAGGCAGCCACTGGGACTGACAGAACACTGACATCCTACATAATGGACAGAAAGTACGAGATACACTCTCAAGGAGTGTCAAACTCTAATCAAAAGGTTGAAAATCTTTTTATACTGACGGGACCAAAAGGAGGGATGCGAGCGCTGAATGCAGCTATTTGCCTCCCGAACTAGGGCTCAGTAAAGCAGTTCCACTCAACACCACAACAACGGTATTCCAAACACTGGCAGGCCCTGCAATATACAGGAGGTCACAATAACTACAGAGAGTGCGGCCATATTATCAGCGCTCAGCAAACCTGTAAGTAGAACCAAAATCATTGCAGACTATCATGCGGAACTGCAGAACCTATCAACCATGTGCAAAGTCAAGCTATACTGGACTAGAGCACACAACGGAAATGAAGGCTAAACTAGCATCCCACTTGGATGTAACGACACAGGGCACTAACTTGTGTCGACCATCGGCAGAAGCAATCAGGGGTGAACTGCGAAAACACACTCTGACTGTACACAACAAAACATGGGCAGAACGAAACGACCGCCGGCTGTCAAAACTAATGATACCGCAATCGAATGATAAGGTAACAAGTATAATAAAAACCACTTAACACTTGCACACAATTATTTTATTCTTGTGGCTTATACAATAAATAACTTTACACCTCTTTAAAACTTTATTCGATTAAATATCTGTAAAATACAACGGCCAGTTTCCACCGCTGCCGACAACAGACTGCCTCTTTTTCGAAAAAACCATTCCTGAGCTCCTCTATCGCCACTCGACCCGGCAGCCCGTGGCGGGCAAGCGCACGTGCTGCCACAAAGTCGAACGACCAATAGCAGCTCGAGACAAACCAAATCAGATTCCTATTATGTTATTATTCGATTTGACTATGTAATTATTACCTTAAAACATTATACAATTATCTTAATTATTTTATAAAGCATAATTCGGAATTGATTCATATTTAAAACAGTTCTTTAAGAAATAAGGATCGAAACAAACTGACCTCTACCTATGGTGAGGACGAGTACTGAATCATACAAGTACTAATTACTTTTAAATCCACCTATGATTATTATTACTACATACAATTATTCTCTAAAATCAAACGCTATTTTTAACAAATCACAACATTCGGCCGTCCGACGGTGGGCTAACTCCGAAGCACGCAATCACAACATTCGACATTAGATTATAGCCAAATTAATTCATATGAATTGTAGAGACGTAATTATAAAATTGATTTCTATTCGTATCATACAAAACAATATTATACTTATATGTATTTTTAAGTACATTCAATTCAGCAGCATATCTGGATCGTTTGGACTAATTTTACGTTTGCTTATATGGTAAATCAGAAATATTTTGTTAAGAATCTATAGATATAATAACAAATAAAAACTTAGAACTAACTTAACTATTGTCCTAACTGAATTTTACATCTGTTCGTCATCTGAACTACTCGAACTACCAGAGTCCGAGGTAAGTGATTGAAGACGAGAGGATCGGTTAACGTCTAAAGCTTGAACGTTAATCCATGGTCGCATTCTATCTGCCGCTACCACAGTTTGATACTTTTTTGTGTTAAACCCGGGTATGTTCGAAATCTCGTAACGATCATTACCTAAACATTTTGTCACCTTGAATGGGCCGATGAACTTAGGCAATAACTTTTGGCTTTTTCCATCGTTTTTGAAGCTGGTTTTTGTTATTTTTACTAGATCACCTAAAGAATACACAACCGCCGGCAATCGTTTTAAATCATATCCCACTTCTGACTTATAATAAAAACCACTTAACACTTGCACACAATTATTTTATTCTTGTGGCTTATACAATAAATAACTTTACACCTCTTTAAAACTTTATTCGATTAAATCTCTGTAAAATACAACGGCCAGTTTCCACCGCTGCCGACAACCGACTGCCTCTTTTTCGAAAAAACCATTCCTGAGCTCCTCTATCGCCACTCGACCCGGCAGCCCGTGGCGGGCAAGCGCACGTGCTGCCACAAAGTCGAACGACCAATAGCAGCTCGAGACAAACCAAATCAGATTCCTATTATGTTATTATTCGATTTGACTATGTAATTATTACCTTAAAACATTATACAATTATCTTAATTATTTTATAAAGCATAATTCGGAATTGATTCATATTTAAAACAGTTCTTTAAGAAATAAGGATCGAAACAAACTGACCTCTACCTATGGTGAGGACGAGTACTGAATCATACAAGTACTAATTACTTTTAAATCCACCTATGATTATTATTACTACATACAATTATTCTCTAAAATCAAACGCTATTTTTAACAAATCACAACACAAGATACTTATTAAAACTAAAACCATAGTAATTACTATGTTAAAACGGTCTGATCTACGTGACATGGTACGTATCATAACAGGAAAAAAGTGTCTTCTTCAACCTCCGCTCCTACTTCCGCGGACCACGCTGCGCTTACGCCTGTTTCGTTTGGTTGTGGGTGTGTATGTATTTCCGATTTCCCTCTTGCGCCTGCTCTACATGTGGAAATGGGACCAGAAGTAGAGGCATTCTCGAATTAGATGCATAGTAGTTCAAAAGATATTTCATAATTATAAGCTCAAACTTTACAGTTAGGACAATTTTCCATGATTGCAGGCTCACGTGGCTCGTTGGGAAAAAAAGTCATTAGTTATATAGTTGCATCCAACCAAGCGAGCCGATGGGAAGCTTCAGCGTGGTTCGATGCAATAAGCAACGGACCACGTGAGCCGTTGGGAACAACCCGGACATTCCTAGGTGAGCGAATAGGGATTCAAATGATCAAGTTTACGGAGTTCAAAAATGAATCTAGTACTCACAAAAGTGTTGAAGTCGCTCATGTCGGGCGAATTGCTCTTGAGTAAGGTCAAGGTAGCAAGAATCAGCGTAGACAACAAGGAGGACTAAAAGGAGGGATTGGGCAAGAGCTGTCTTGGCAGCAATTGGAAATTAGGGAGACTTTTCATTGAACCTGCAGAAGCGAATAGTTTTCGACTGACCTCTTCGATGAAAATGCCAAGATTCTTTACCTTAGGAGATAAAGGGATATGTGGCGACACAAATAGGGGCTACCAATTATTATAACTTGCGACTTTCTAACATTAACTTTGAGTTCAAATTCAGTGCTCCAATCTAACATGCGAGCTAGATCATAGGATGATCCTCGAGTTTAGTCTGAGTATCCATTTGGAAATCATCTGCATGAAGGTGGTAAGAAGAAGAAGTGAGATTAGAAATATGATTTATGAAAAATTCGAAAACAAATGCGAACACCGGCAGTGGTGTCACGCCAATCGGATAGTGTATTATCGATGGAAATACGCTGCTGGCGCTTAAACAAGTAACTACGAAACTAGTAAATAACCGTTGTAAAATACCTAAGAAAATGTGAAAGTCAAGAGTATTAATAAGGATTACTAAATTCAAGGTGGTAGCGCTGATGCCGGGCTCGACTGTGGAGGTACCACCAACTTACTTGGAGACCCCCTCGAAGTTATTCGGGGGAGAGTAAGAGGACAGCTCACAGGCAAAAAACCAGGAGGCCCACAATGCCTGGGACCGATAGATGGCGGTATATCCATCCCTAATAGCTGAGCCTTATATGGAGCAGACTGGTGACGGGCAGCGGCGTCACTGGTTCGAGGGTTCCGGCACCGTGCTCACCAACCCACCTGACCAGCGTGCGTGAGTATGGGCAATTCTTGACCGCCGGGAGTGGCAAAGTCCTGGAAAGGCTTATGTCCAGCAGTGGACGAACAAATTAATATTACATGCCGTTTGAACACTCACGTGCGATTGTTGTTGACTATACAAGGTGGAGTTTAATCAATCGCCTGAATTCATACTGGAGACTCGGCTAGTGATCAGGAACTAGGTTCATTTACCACTTTTTTGAAAATCATAAAAAAAAAATTTTTGCTCCCATCCACACTGGACTAGTTCGATTACAAATCCTAGTATAGGCAGTAGAGGAGCAAAAATTTTTTTTTTCGAATTTCACCTTACTGGTCGTTAAACATTGTTCCTGATCACTAACCGAGTCTTCAGTATGAATACAGGCGGTTGATTAAATTTCACCTTATATGCCAGCCGTTTCACCGATACAATTTCGGCATTATCAAGGTGAGTGTCATTTTTAGGGTTCCGTACCCAAAGGGTAACCAACGGGACTCTATTACAAAGACTCCGCTGTCCGTCTGTCTGTCCGTCTGTCACCAGGCTGTATCTCATGAACCGTGATAGTTAGACAGTTGAAATTTTCACAGATGATGTATTTCTGTTGCCGCTATAACAACAAATACTGAAAAAATAAAAAATATATGAGGGCTCCCATACAAAAAACGTGATTTTTTGCCGTTTTTCTAGATAATGGTACGGAACCCTTCGTGCGTGGGTCCGACTCGCACTTGGTTTTTAGTCTCCGTTTGACAACAACGGTGAACGCCGCGTCGTTGGCTTAAGAACGACACTCGGCATGATAATGCCGAAATTGTATTGGTGAAACGGTACTCGGAAAAGAATGGCTGTCATGACGCGACCAACTCAGTTGTGGGCGTGGCCAAATGTCGTGCTGTTTCATTTCGCTATTAGGTGCACGCCAATGAAACTTGCGAGGACAATGCAATCGTGCCGATTTCGTCACCGGTGCAAAATTGAAAACTTGTTTCAGTAGTAACCACATTATGGCAAGATTGTGGACGTTTTCAAACATTATTTTTGGTTATTATATTATTAATCTAGATTACATTTTAGATGTTTGACTCGTATTCATTTTTTGATTTTATCTAAAACAATAAAAGCACATTCGGCGACACTTTTCGTGAAAAATCGTTAGATTTACGTACTTTAGTTTTTTGTTGTTAAGGGGGTATGCCGTCAAAATGGACACATTTTGAAGTTATTTATCTGTTGTTCAAAAGAAGTCCCAATTTGAATAAATTAGTATAACAATTTTGGGATCTTTTTCTAGATTTTGGGCTATCAGAAACGCGATTGGAGGAATTTCACTCGATAGAAATAATTATAGAAATGTGGTCTAAATTTACACTTTTTTTGATATTCTGACAAATTGGGAGAGCATGCAGACTTCAAAAATATTTATTTAGATGGGTTTTAACAATAACTTAATTACTGGTTATGGAAAATTTCATAGCTATTTTAGTTAATTTTGTATTAATTTAAAACCGACTTTTTATAAATTTTCCCAGATTCCGTCCCTCTCGCACGGCGGGTCTTTCCGCCTGGAGTAACGGGGACCTTTGCACGGACGACATATCACCTTAAGATATTACTCAAATTTCACGATTTTTAATACCACATAAACATAGATCTAGTTAATATAATGGACTCAGTTTAAAATATTATAGTAACATTTCAAAAATACCCCACAATGTGGTGGTAGCGTTTATGTGGAGGTTTGCGCATAACGACGCCTCTGAAATGAGTGACCTGGGCCCGTAGTATAGTGTTTAATCGCACGCGATGTGACTTGGTTGAATCACAATTGCGAGGAGCGCGACACGATGTTTTTGCGATTAAACAGTACATCATGCTCCTTGCACTTATGATTCAACTAGTCTCGTCTCGTAACACTATGCTACGGGACCAGCGGGTCTGCCGCGTAATTCTCATTTGTATCAACGCGTGCAAAAGAGATGGCATGTTAGGCGGGCGTCGTCGCACGCACGTCAAATTTCAATCTCAAGTTGATGTTGATGAAAATGAGAACTACGCGGTAGACCCGCCAGGCATCTTTCCCACAATGATGATGAGACGGATTTATTCAGGATAATAGTGACTACAGGAGTAACAATAGTTTACAATTGTGCCGATTCGGTGTAACACGACTCAACTATTTGATAGGACTAACCTTTTTTTAAGCGTTCTTTCTTTGTCTTTACGATACAGAAAGAAAAAGACAGAACGCTAAAATTAAGGGTAGTCCTGTCAAATAAGTTAAATCATGTTACATCGAATCGACACTATTGTCTCCGTCTTCAACTCAACATCATGGCCAGCATATAGTTAGTTGGTTAGATAAACAGGCTACTTTTTTGATAATTTCATCTATATCATTATATATACTTTTATTATATAATATGTTATGAGTAATTAATTAATTTTCATCAATATACATTTATATATTTGTGTAAACTGTTTATGTAGTTTATGTATTTTATTATATACTATAACTTTGTTTTAAATGTTTATTAGGATGTAGTCTAGTTATTTATTATTTAAGTAATATTTTTAATATTATCCCTTTTAAACAGTATGGAACTACCCTCAACAATTTCCTCATTGCCAAAGGTTAGTTGGTAGAAAATACTAATTAGTATTAAGCTCGCCTTTGTACGATAATTTTATTCTGTGCAATAAAGAATTTTATTATTATTATTATTATATCAAGAATATTCATCCAATAATAATACCTGGATCGCAGTGCGAGGGTCACCGGCGCATCATATCTCGTGTCGCGTTCAGAAATAGACTCGTGGGAGAGACTGTTGGAATTGTGCCGATGGGCAAGAATGAGTGAGTCGCCATCGTATTTATAGTGGCGACTCACTTGCCGATGGCGTGGCGTAAGCGATGCGGTGAATCTCGGCTGGGGAAACAAGGGCTGCCTGACCTTATGCATTAAATCAATTATCGTCGACACTAAAGGGTGAACGGCTATCAGTGATTTTTATTGCCTCTCGTTGAGTGCAATATTTTTAGAATATTTGTTGTACTGAGAATGTTTAGAATTCGGCTGTCTTTGTAGAATACTAAATTTGTCGCCAACACAACTGTTTTAGACTTAACTACAACTAAAATCGAGAAAATTGTGAAGACTTAGGTACAGGTTGACAAGGATCTAAATGGACGTGAGCGAGGCAGTGGCGTAGCTATCATATGGCAAGGTGGTGCAGTGCACCAGGGCCCCAAAGCTCAGGGGGCCCTTTATTTTGAAGATTTTTAGAAGGAACCTGAGTGACGTTTAACATTTTTCAGTTTTTTGTTCTGTCAGGAATAGAAAAGCTGTTATTTAAAACCAGTTGTGCTAGACCGATTGCCAGACGCAATCTGACAACGCGACCGTCAAGAGAAACACGGCGTAAAAATTACGGGTTGTTCAGTTTCCTGTGGCAAAATCTGATCTGGAGTGCAAAGTTTTAGTAACGAAGGTATTTCCTTTCATCGTTAACTATTTCAAGTAATTTACTGTTGTTTATTAGGCAGATGTCTGTATAATAAATATTTTTATTTACTTTTGCTAAACACGTAGATATAGTGATTTTACACCTCATTCATTTCATTATACAAGTGAATTATGGACTATTATCCTACTAAGCATGAGTGTATTTCACTGTATTCTCATCGTATCCCTATCTATAAGTTTAAGGGCTACATTATTAGTCCGGCTAATATAAGTTTAAGCCACGTGGAAAGAGAGGGGGGGGGGGGCGATATTTTCTCTATGCACCGGGGCCCTTGTCTGCCTAGCTACGCCTCTGGAGCGAGGGCGTTGGTTTGTGCACGACGAACTGTCAAACGTGACGTTTCTTCTGATAGCGGGGTTATAGATGAACCACACAACTGAAGGAACGCCCGCGGTACGAGGAGAGCGTCGGGCGACGCGTAGCTAGAAGCGACTCTGCCCCGCGCTCGCACCTGCTCACCCCGCTCGACTCTTACCTCCGCGTCGCCCGACGCTCCGCTCGTACCGCGGGCGTTCCTTCAGTTGTGTGATTCATGTGTATAGTTTAGTGATTTGTACAAGAATAATGATACATTTTGGTAAATCATAACCTATTAAAGTATAACAGTTAAACCTTTGGAAAGGGTTATGTCCATATAAACTCTTTGGAGCAAAATACAAATAAAATTCTGTATTTATTTTTATAAAAGGTCTTTAGAACCAGCTTAAAATATATTTCTTAGATAGGCGAAACAAAATACAGACGGAATTAAGTTTAAGGTTTTCTTAACTAAATTCAAACGAATGAGGAACGATGTGTAGATATTTATGAATCGCAGTGTATCGGTTGCGCACGCGCATAGAACCAGAATCCTCCGAAATGTTGATATTTTTAGCACACGAGGTCACTCCTGTTTACATCTTTTTCACTTTACGAGCTTGAGTTATTTCCAAACTTTCAGAGTTATATTTTACAAGAAGATCGCGAAGATTTTCATGAATTTAAATTTATTATTGGCTAGGCTCTTCTCTAAAGCAGGCATCTTGTTAAAGATTTCTAAATGTTGTCTAGTCACTAGATTAGTGGTTCAGAAATTAAGAAACCTGTACAATCGCTTCTTTCAATATATTATTACAATTTGCATGTGGTTTTCAAAACATAACGTTATCGATTTATATCTACATATACATACATACCGTGAATAAGTAAATAGACAGTTGAAATTTATTGGAGCCTTAATGTCATGATAATATTTTACTGACATATTTATATACCAATATATATTATACCAATACCTGGGGCTCTACTGCGTAATTCTCATTTGTATCAACTTCAAGCAAATGCATGCGAAATTCAACGCGTGCAAAAGAGATGGCATGTTACGCGGGCGTCGTCGCACGCACGTTAAATTTCAACCTCAAGTTGATGTTGATGAAAATGAGAATTACGCGGTAGACCCGCTGCTCATGTCAGTCGGTTGATCACTACATAGTATAAAACAAAGTCGCTTCCCGCTGTCTGTCTGTCCCTATGTATGCTTAGATCTTTAAAACTACGGAACTGATTTTGATGCGTTTTTTTTAATAGATTGAGTGATTCAAGAGAAAGGTTAATATGTATAATACATGCATAATATATTAAAGAAACACTGATAATTTTAGAGGTTTCTAATGTAATGTCTTAAATAAACACTTTTTTTGCGCTTACATTGCAAACGCTGGCTGAACCCTACGAGATAGATCAAAATAATGTACTACAGTATTGTACACCATAAAAAGGTCTACAAAAATCTGCAATAGTATATATCTATCTCTTAGGGATAATCCACAATAACCATTTTTTATCCTTTACTTTTTACAAAAAATAATGGCTTATTTACGAAGCGATTTTAAGCAACACAGCATTAATCCTTATCTAATTAAGTACCTTAAATATATTGTGCATTTAATAGAGCTCAATATCGCCCTTCAAAGCATGTAATTTAAATGAATATTTTCAGGGACATAGCGATTGCGGCGGTACCGGCCTGAGGCTGAGGGCCGGCGGCGGCGCGTGCCTATCTAATGACAGAAAAGCTGTGAACGTTGTATATAAAGACATCCTGTAGTATATTTAGTATCAGCAATTCAGCATTGCACCCGTGTGAAGCCGGGGCGGATCGCTAGTCTACTTATAAATTTTAAATATGCACTCGATCCTTACGTCCCTTTCAATGAAAAGCCAGTTGCGAACATATGCACCTCGTGAAGATGAGTTGAGTGTAAGTAGAAAGAAGCTGAACGATTTATTAGTGTTCGTGCAAGCCCAAATAGAACTATTACTCATTGCGAGATGGGAATAACTCCGTTTTATCGATACAATTAAATATAACAATGAAGAGTTAAACTCTGATCACTTCACCTAAACATCGACATAATTTGTTAAACAATGAATGGTTGAATACTGGTGTTTAGCTGAATACGCTGTTCACCACAACAATGGACTCTCCCAACCGACCCACATTGTGGTCTGCTTTAATCAGAGCGCACGTTAATGGTGCAATCGTGGAAAACTGGAAGAGTAATTAATGGGCTGTTTGACATGTATTTCTATGAAGATGTTAATTCCAGACCGACCAGACTTTAAAAATAACAACTCGAAAATTTTAACCAACGATTTGATATGCCAACGGTACTAAGGATACCCAAAGACTGTTGAAACAAGAAGGTAAAATAGGGATAAAGTATCGATGTCTTACACTTACATCATCCCATCCCTACCATCGAATCGCTCCTCTATTCCCGCCGTTTTGCTCACAGCGCAGCGCGGACAGACCGGGCGCCCGGCAGCGCATCCGAACGAACGAATAGAATTCTCCTTTTATTTTTTTATTTCTTCCCATATTTCGCACTCGCGGTCGTGTGAAATTACGAACGCAACTCTTTTTAGATTTCGATTCGTGTGAAGTGACCTTTTCATATTCCATTTTGGATTGTTTTTGTTTTATTAAGGCGAAGGTGAGTTACTTAATTTACTTTGGTAACTTAATATTAAATATTATGTTTAAATACAAACCTAATAATTTATGGATTTTAATTGACTGACCATCAAAAAATACCAAAAATCAGCATCAAAATTACCAAGTTGGCACCAAAATAAATTGTTGGTAACCTAACCTAACCTAGTTAATGACAATTTAGTAATTTAGATGCTTATTTAGTATTTTTTAGGTGGTCAACCTATAATTTATTACATATATTGAAAAATAAATAGGTTATATAAGTTGTGAAATTAAATATTATCCATTTATGGAATGATAATAAGATATCGTTTGCGACAGTTTATTACGTTTATATATAAAATATAAATTAAATTAGGTCGGAGACTAAGAAAATAACCCACAAAAATAAACTGCGTTTTATTTACAGCGTATGTCTTAAACAATTATCTGAAGTTTACTATTTATGTTCTATTATATAGATTGGGGGGTCTCAAGTGCCCAAAACAGTATTACGGTACCATTCACAGACCACTTACCCACGGGCGTAGCCAGGGGGAGGGTTTCGGGGGTTCAAACCCCCCCCCGAAAAGTTCAGATATTAACATTCATAGAATTAAAATAAGAACAAGCGTGCGGCATATCTCAGTGATTTTATTAACTATTACCTACATTAACGCCCGCTCCCACTGATCGAGAAAGGACTCCCCCAATTCCTTCGAGGAGATTTTTTCTTTATGTATTTTTCACATCTTTAATATTTTTCTTATATAAGGGTTATTTTATGTACTTTTAGTCGTTTTATTTTCTTGAACCCCCCCCGATACTCAAATCTGGCTACACCCGTGCACTTACCCATTAGACGTCGTAAGGCGGCAAACCTATCTCACCAACACATCAGTGCAATTTCACTACTATACAAATGTCATTACATATACCATCTCTATTTCCTTACTTAGTACCCTCCCCGCATCACCCCGCAACACCCTTCAGAGGCAGAAAACATTCTCCCTTGTCCGTGGTTGATAAGATGTCTAATGGGTAAGTGGTCTGTGGGTACCATCTTAGCTTCAGAATCAGGGCACTCTTAAGGCGATATGTAAAAGTTTTAGTGTCCCTGTTACTCCATATGCGAAAAAAACCTCAGTGCGAGAGGGACGGATTCATGGAAAAATAGCAAAATGTCGGTTTTTTATTAATATAAAATCTACTAAAGATGCTATCAAAATTTCGTTTAACCAGGTCCTAGGAACCGTTTAAACCCATCTAATAAAATATAATTGCAGTCCATATGTCATTCTAAATTGTCAGACCAGGAGAATTGGTGTCGAAAATGACCTCATTTGAATAAATATTTCTATCGAGCCGAATTTCTCCAATTGCGTTTCTGTTTTAACAGGTCCCTAGGAAAAGAATCCAAAAATAATGTACTATTTTATCTAAATAATACATTATTTACTGAAGTAGATATGCAAGTTCTTAAAGTGTCGATTTTTTTTTCGTAGCGCCTTAAAGCGACGCCATTGGCACTATTTGGAGTCGTTTTACTTCTTTCTGTAAGAAGCTACTAGTTTGATAAATTAGTATAACATTTTTCAAAATTTTTGTAATACAAAAACGCGACTGAAATATTTTCACTCGATAGAAATAATTACTTACTAAAATGGGGTCTTGAAATACACGCTTTCTCATAGTTTGACGAATAATTATCATGTACAGACCCCAAACATATTTTAATAATATCTAATTTTGGTAATTGCAAGTTTTTATTACGCCCTTCAAAAATAATACTTTCCACCACAAAATTAATGTTTCGCACAAATAACGTTTTCTGGTTTGTCATCAAAAAGCCACGTTATTAAATACTACGTTCCGCAACTCGCCATACCTAACCTTCCGGCTCTCTTCTGCGCTGGTTTTCTATAAAAAGCTTATAGTGGTAAACATTATTTATAAAGTTCATTTATACTGAAAGTATTAATATTATAGTGCAAAGTATTATTTTTAAACCTAAGCCTCTTACAACGGGAATCATTATTTTTATATATCCCAATATTTTTCCGTCCACCGCGTCCATGTGAAAAGTAATATTTTCTCCTATTTTACGCTACCTAGAGACGCAGCGTCGTAACTGCCATTTTGAATTCACGTTATTTCAATGTCGTTTCCGTCGATATTTGTACCTACACACGTCTACTTATATCCCCGACACTAAGCTTCTGGGTTGACCACTAACCGTTACGTTAGGGTTTGGTGTAAGGCTCAACTATGGAACAAACTTGGTTGATTACTTTTTAGGGTTCCGTACCCAAAGGGTAACCAACGGGACCCTATTACTAAGACTCCGCTGTCCGTCTGTCCGTCTGTCCGTCTGTCACCAGGCTGTATCTCATGAACCGTGATAGTTAGACAGTTCAAATTTTCACAGATGATGTATTTCTGTTGTTGCTATAACAGCAAATACTAAAAAACAGAATAAAATAAATATTTAAGGGGGCTCCCATACAACAGACATGTTTTTTTTGCCGTTTTTATAGATAATGGTACGGAACCCTTCGTGCGCGAGTCTGACTCGCACTTGGCCGGTTTTTTTCACAAGAGTTGTTGCACATCGGCGCAGAATATGCTTTATGATGCGCCTTCGCCTTATCTAGAATAACTTTATTAAATTGAAAATGATCACTTGTTTATATTCTTTTATACAGAATCAGTTACCAAACTTGTAATTTTCACATTTCCCCCTGAGTCATTGTCCTTCTTGTAATTATCTATGTTTTTTTTTATTTACCATTTACACAAAATTATAACAGAAAATAGTAATAGCAGCTAAAAACCACAAAGGTTTGAACTTGTGCTATCGTGAGTCACGTTACACGTAGCTACGAGAGCAAAATAATAATTTGGCACTTTGCTTACAATAAACAGCTAAAATTATAAATGTATACATAGTAATTTGTTATCTTTTACTGGAGCAAGGTAAGTGAAAAAATTAAAAAAAAAAAATTGTATTGTTATGTATAATATAATAATATGTAAATACCTTTATATGTATATTATTGTATTTGTGAGTAGATTATTATGTATATACAATAATTATTTAATAATATGATTAATAATATGATTCCGTTCTAATGCCGTCTCTTTTGCACGCATGAAAAATCTCTGACTCTGTCCTACTTTCAGATCATCTTATAATTTACCCAAATCGGCCTTTTTATATCCCGAGGTGCCTTATTGTCTAACATCTATCGTTACCGTTTTCAAAGGTACGAATCAAGACGTTATTTTTTCCAAAAATTATTTCCCCCAAAGATTGTCTGAAAGAAATCGCTATAAACGATAAGACCGCCAATTTTTCTTTTATAAGTTTGTTCTTTTACCTATTTTATGTATTTTGGTGTATAATAAGGAGTATGTGTATTTGTCTTGTCTTGATGCCTTTGAAAGAGATAGCGAAAGATGTTAAAGTTAGACCCCTGCCTTCCTATTCTGTATCTTTGGTTGCCAACTGGACCGGGTTACTATCATCAAAAACATAGATAAAAACTGAACTTTCGAAATTGTTTTTATTGGGTATTGAACTATTTACGAACTGTGTCGTCACTTCAAGTGCGAAAATATCCTTAGACAATCGTAATTCGATAGTATACGAGTATCTATGTTTTTGGTGATAGGCACCCAGTCCAGTTGGCAACTAGAGATACATAATAAACCCGCTGGTCTTTTCTTTGTACTTCGTAGATCTCTTCCAATCAAACCTTGGTTTCTTGTGTATACAGCTACCATTTGCTACGACGTAGCGATCGCTACGAACAACTGTAGATCTAATTTCTTACATAGAGTATATTACAATACAATACAATATTCTTTTCAATGCATGTGCTCGTAAAGACCCACTTTTTATGCATCAAAACCGAACAGAAAGTCAATTATTTTGCCCTAGGGCTTTATTATTATTTTTTTTTTTTATTTATTTGCAATGGTTGGCTAAACTACAGCCTTTCCTATGTACCATAAATGTCATACTTTTTTTTCCACTGTTTAACGGCTCTGGATACAGTCCTTTTGAGCCAATTATAATTTAAAGTTCACAAAATTATATTTGTTTTATTTCCTCACACTATACATTGAAAAACGTAGTATGATATACGGGCGTAAGAGCAATAAATTACTCGGTTACGTTTAAAACACTCGCTACGCTCGTGTTTTAAATCGTCCTCGTAATTTATTCCTTTGCGCCCTAGTAGCATAAACTACTATTATTGCACACCAAAAACAAAGTAAATAGACAATTTAAAAATTAAAAGTAGGGTATAATTGGCAGTCTTATCACTAAAAAACGATCTCTTCCAGGCTTATTTGGATGGAGGTACTCTTAAAAAAAAGAAAAAATGTGAAGAGGCGGTGTACAGAATAAATAGATACAATTATACATTTAACAATTAAAAACGTATTAATCTGTTATAGGAAATTATCAAATCAATAAGCTTTTTCTAAAGTTCTTTTCACCAAAGACCTTCTGTCAAAAATTTCATTGTCAAGTACTAAATACGAAAATGCCTGTTTCTTGAAGTCGATCACGGAAGTGACGTTCAAATTTTTAACAAGTCGCGAACATTGAAACTTTAAAATAGTAACCGATTTCAAATGTAGCTGCAGTCATTCTTTTAAGTTTAAAATAAATATACAGGGTGGAAAAAATTTAAGGGCCCTGGAGGGGAACTACCTTAAATCCTTTAGTTAGGTCATTTTACTGAAAGGAAACATTCCTTTATTTTTTAAAAGAAACAAAACTGCATTCAAAAATATTCTGAAATTCGCTTGTCTCACCCAGGAATCAAACCAACTAAAAATTAAAAAAATAAACCCTCGCTATTTTATCATTGGAATCGGTAGGATTATTGTTCAGAATAAAATTTGTATAATAAACATTTGGTCTTACACTCATCTGTTGTACGAGATACTCATGAAATTAAATATTTATTACAAGTTCTTTGATAACAATACCTAGTACTGTTCACTTGCAACAAGTAAATGACACGTTATAATTTTCTTATCTCTCTTACATCGAAAGACATCGTATGAAGTACAAGCTTGCTAATATTATTTATCTTAAGTACCTTGTTGAAGACTTCAATAAGAAAATCGTTAAATGGTAATAAGAAATGTATGCAGAGCACAATTACTTCTTGCACTAGGCGTACTGACGAAAAGTTTAAAAAAGGAACGTATTTTTTTTGCAACGCGGAGCAATAAATTTGAAGTTCGAACCATAAATTTCATTCAAAATTCAAATTTTGTTTTGTTTTGCTTTCATTCCGTGCTGTCATTGTGTAATAATGGCGTATAATTATAACTTTACAAGTGAACAGTACTAGGTATTGTTAATTATTAATATTCTTTATTATAAAGAACTTGTAATAAATATTCAATTTCATGGTTATCTCGTACAACATGTGAGTGTAAGGCTAAATGTTTATTACACAAATTTAATCCTGAACAATAATCCTACCGATTCGTATAATAAAATAGCGAGGGTTTATTTTTTTTATTTTTAGTTGGTTCAGTTCCCGGGTGAGACAAGCAAAGTTTAGAAGATCTTTGAATGCAGTTTTGTTTCTTTTTAAAAATAAAGGAATGTTTCCTTTCAGTAAAATGAGCTAACTAAAGGATTTAAGGTAGTTCCCCTCCAGGGCCCTTTCATTTTTTCCACCCTGTATACTGACCGATGGTACTGAAATAACACTTTTACCGACTTCTGTCTTCCTGAAACATGTATAAGTCGGCGCCCTCATATTCGTTTTTATATCGTAAGGAAACGCCGACACTATCCGGCCATATTTGTAGTCGGCGACTAGTCGGCAAAAGCGCCGACTAGTCGGCCCATTACTTTATTCATATTTCTATGTGATTAAAATGAAATCGTAACCTTTATTGTTAATTATTTTTATTTTTGGTAGATTATAAATATTAATAAAAAATTAATAATTATCTTCGAGATATATTTCGACAAACTTGTGGTCGTCATCAGTCGAATTCGAATTATAAATATTTATAATCTGTTAAAATATTTTAGGTAGATTTAGCCTTACAGTTTGTAAAATAATCTAGGAATAGGAACTTTCTTTGATAAATAATTGGACTTAAATCAAGAAGAATTAATTAAAATAATAATAATAAAAAAACTAAAATATCTAAACGTGAGTTTCTACAACACGTTTGTCTACAAAATTATATTTTCTGAGAAGTTCCACTGCCTATCTCTGAAGACCTTCATCAGATCATGGCCAGTCTCAAAACGGAACCTACATGGAAACACACTTTTCAAAAAAAAAAAAAAAGAATCATTCAAATATGTTCAGAAACTCATTCAGAAATGACGGAGTTTTAAACTTAAAAGAATCTAACTTGACACTGGCAAAAAGTGGCGCTTAAAATAGCAGCCGCCGCCAAGAAACAAAAAAAAATACCCCAAAAAAAAAAACAATCTCCTCTATGATTTACCGAAGTCTGTTAAAAAAAAGTATCACGTTCTTTACAACGATAAACTTTTGTTACAAGATTTCTTGGGAGAGTTATTTTCGTAGGAACTATTTGCCCTACATTTTTACTGCTACCGCCCAGTCCGCTCACTGCCGGAAAACCTATTTCACACAAAACAGTGAGATAATAAATAGATTTTCAGAATGTTGTAAGCATAGAAATCGAATAATAACAGGCCTTACGAGTAAGATCCAGAGTATGATTATTGTCCATGGCCATTATAAATTACTCGTATTTTTCCGAGATCCATCGCGGTTGAAAACTAGTAAATGAATGATTATTTATTTATTATTAAAAATATTTATATTTATTTAATAATAAATATTAAATAATTATAATTATTTACTAGTAAATAAGTGTATTTTTTTTTGCTTTGGTTGTTGTGACCATATTTTGTGAAATTTTCACGGCTGATGTTGTAGACCCCTGTGACAGATGGACAGACAGACAGACAGATAGACGGATAGACAGCGGAGGCTAAGTACCAAACAGGGTCCCGTTTGACGTGAAAAAGTGTAAAAAGTATAATAAAATATATACCTACTCTGCAAAGTAAACTATTTGAATTTGAATTTGACACCATCTGGGGGGTACGGAACCCTAAAAAGTGGTGCGCTAAATTATTACGGACTGAGTGTAGCAACAATAATTAGGCAAGTGCGAATCGGACTCGCGCACAAAGGGTTCCACCACACAATACAGGTACGGAAACCTAAAAATATTATGGTAAATAACAATAATATAGATGTCGTAGCACCATTAAACGACAAAAACAAGCCGCTAAAATGGTAGCGACTGGCAAACAATTCGAGTACATTTTTTCTGTAATCTGTACGTAATTACCTATTACCATGATTTGACCAACATGAAAAGTCGGATCGCTTATAGGATCACTTTGTTGTCCGTCTGTCTGTCTGTCACGATGAGAGGCACCCGGCCCAGTTGGCAACTAAAGATACATAATCATGATAGGCCCTAATGGCGACGTGTCCATAGAAGCCGATTCCCACCGGCTTACCTTTCAGAAATACCTCCAAACACAACCAACCAATCCTGAATCTACCAATCATTATTTTAGTGTACAATTATTTCTAACTTCCAAGTATTACTAAAAAAAAAAACACCTGCACGCAACCGAATAGCAAATCTTCCGTACACATACCTAAACTCGTCAATGCGCGCGGCGCTATGTTTGCACAAAATTGGGAATAGGCCGATTTATTATACTCGTGCTATGTTGCCGTTCCGTGCTCACTCCTGCAAGTCTTACAGAGAGCCAAATGTTGCAACGTCACAATAAAAGCCGAGGCAAGTACCAAAGTTTGGCTTCAAAGTTAGGCTATAAATTTTCGAGATACCTTTTCTTTGAATGGTGTAAATGAGGCCTTATCTTCTGAAGAAACATTAAGGCGATTATCCCGGACAAAATGTGAAATTCGACATTTTAGAATTTCGAAGACGCTGCATCCTGTCGCTTTAGAAAATTGCAGCTCTGCATAAACATACGTTGATCCTTATTCTAAGACCCCTTGGAATTCGTTTTTACATAATTTATCATTTAAAGCTATAATAAGCTTCACGCGTTACTACAAAGTCATAAAAATAAGAAAATGTTTATCATCAGTTTCTCACCAAATACGGGCTAAAATGCAGAAGACATCACATATTCAGGTATGGTTCAAAGAAGTAAAGATTCCTGAGATTCTTTTTTTATTCAATTTGTTTTAGAAGGAAAAAGCTTGAAAATATTTAATAGCGCCTGAAAAAAAAAATACCAAAACAAGATCTAACGATTTTGATTATTGCTTTTAAATTTAATCAGGCACTTAGAGTCAAACGACACGCTCCCGTCACGCAAAAATAAAAAAATAAAATGTCTTTATTTCGGGCAATGAAAAACACATAGAAACTGGAAAGAAAATTTTGGCTAATATCAGGTGTTTTTGTGGTAGTGTAGTGACTTTGACGATTCCGATTTTGTATAATATTGTGAACTAGTGGTGTGTGGTGTATAGTAATGTAAATATTCCCTTTTGTTTTGTTTTTGTGCAATAAGTGTAAGTGTAATGTATAGGTTAGGTTAGTTTGCTGTATCATTTATTAAATAAATTAACATTGTAGAAGACAATAATAAATGGTAAATAATGGGTAATAAAAGAATAATAAAGTACTACGGTTCTGGTAAAGCCAAGCGAGTTTACCAAAATAAAGGTCGACGACTCCTCGGTCTCAAATAGGCACAGAGCATAAAATATTATCTTTACGTCAAAAATAAAATAAATCAAAATAAAAAACAAATAAAAGGCCAATAGAGGCAATATTATATATTTATTAAAGTATTACTCGCACATGTGATTATATTATAAACTTATGAACGAATAACTCTTTTCGAGTGCAACAACAATAAAAAGATTTTATGCAACAAGGATTGAAGAATCACGTCGAGGTGCATAATTGAAAAACTGCAGAGACGCAACCACACGTGCATTTGTCCCAAGAGGTGCAGTTGATTTCATACAGTGCATTGTGTGCGCAAGACATTCGAAGGCAGCCAGAGACTCAAAGGATTTCTCTCCATTCTTCAGAGGGCTATTGACGATCTCCAATATCAATAGGTAACTCGATGAGGACTGCTTGAAGCAGGCATATGGAACAGAACCCACACAATTATTGCTGCTCGTTTGATGGACTCTAATCTTGTGCTATATAGGTTACACTGTGTTCTTCTTACTGCCGTCTCAATTCAGCGTATCCACGTTTCAAAAACATCTTTAATTATTGTTATATGCTCCTTTGTGCATTTTTGACAAATACCAAAATCTTGATCATCTGTTACAGCCTTCTGTCAAAGTCAGTATAATTTTGATGAACATAAATACTCGCAACGTGCCAGTTAATCAAATTAGAACCTTCTTACTTAAATTTTAACGTAAATGAAGGAAATCGTAAATAAAATAAAAAATATAACAGCCAAACTTTCCCAATATTATACCCATTTACAATTTTTAGGAAAATGTTTGGAAATTGGTGCAGCACCGAAAGGGCTGATACCAAAAATTGCCCTCAGTGCAATACCACCAATAATCAGAAGCAACATGATTATGGTTAACTACATGAACGCCTTACACTCTACACACATGCTCTACATACAATATATACACCTCTGCACAGATCAGAAAAATAAGCTAGATGCACTTTTAAAAGTCAGCCTTATCGCCTTTCCTCATCTGTTTTTAAAAATACAAACACTCCTCTCAAAAGCTACGAGAAATATCTCTCAGGAGCAAATCAAATCACAAATAAAACTAAAAAATCTACAAAAATATTACAAACAAAACAACATTAATCTACCATTAAGATACCAACAAATAAATGTTCCTGCAGATCTAAACCTAACTCCGATAGACCTCTCTAACCCATTCTCCATTCCTCCACCTCCTCCGCCGGGATACTATATACATTATGATAAAACGCCCACCACTGACACTATAGTAAATCTATCTTCAGTTCAATTAACTCCTGAAGATAGAGCCGTGTTGAACAAAGGGCTATCATTTTGTCCCACAAAAAAACTTGACAAGATTAAATTGTTGAACGATTTCGTGAGATTCGGGCGCAAGCTAAAATGGAAACATTACTGGGAAACTAACCCACGTCACCATAATAACAATACACACGCAGCTCTACAAAAATTCAAACCACCATCACCTAACGAACCACCACCACTACCTCCAAACCATCCTATCGAAACATTTTTAACCAGCCTTTTCGCAAAATTGTCAGATGACAGATATATAAATAGTCTACAAGACAAAACGCAAAACCTTACCTATAAAGAAAAAGAATCCCTAAAAAAACTTCAAAACAACAATGACATCATAATTACCACCGCAGACAAAGGATCAACAACCGTAATAATGAACAAAGAAGACTACATTTCCGAAGGACTTAGGCAACTGACTGACTCGACCTTTTATTCTGTCGCACCAAGTGACCCATGTGAGCAGATTGACAGAAGGACAAGTCAAATTTTCATACAAAATACGTACTGCAAGCAGGACAACATATTGATTTTGTCAGGACGTTTCGCACAAAAAACCCATCCTTCCAGAAGAGCTACAAATAAATATCCAAATACGCTACAAATAAATTTAAATATCTGCCTAACTTTGCCCGTTCAATTAGTCTTACTAAACAACCAAACAACCCAAATTTTGGATTTATTTACGTATATAACATGTGTTATTATTTTACTCTAATTAATGATTCTTTCGCTAAACTCATAAACTAAACATGAAAATCAGAGGTGCGATTGTGTAAGAAAATAGTCATGAAATCGTATTCATTTGATAGCTTAAAACTAATCATTTCACTTGTCAAACGGCCAATTCGAATTGTCTATGGTATTCATAGATGCTTTACGATTTGTATTGTTATTTTAGACAATGAGTGAATGATTTGTTAAGATTGACAGATAATTCGAATTGTCTAAGATTTTTTTAGTTCATCGCTAATGTCAAATGATTGCGGCGACTTGTTGTCTATGACGATTTTGATTATTTTGGAATAAAATTAGGTAAAACAATTTTTATTCTACCATTAAAATCAATAAATGATGTTCAATTAATTAAAATTGTGGAGCTTTTTAGTCAAAACCCTTGGCTTTGGCACAGAAATAAGAATTGTTTTTTATATGAACACAGTTTGGGGTAATATTTTTGTAGGAAAGATATTATGAAAAGGTTTAGGGCAGTTCGGCCACAGATTAAAATATTTTTTCTTACTTTTTAGGGTTCCGTACCCAAAGGGTAACCAACGGGACCCTATTACTTAGACTCTGCTGTCCGTCTGTCTGTCCGTCTGTCAACAGGCTGTATCTCATGAACCGTGATAGTAAGACAGTTGAAATTTTCACAGATGATGTATTTCTGTTGCCGCTATAACAACAAATACTAAAAAACAGAATAAAATAAATATTTAAGGGGGCTCCCATACAACAGACATGTTTTTTCGCTGTTTTTATATATAATGGTACGGAACCCTTCGTGCGCGAGTCCGACTCGCACTTGGCCGGTTTTTGTATTTTGGTTCGGTTGCTATTTCGTCATACTAATATAATAAAGAAACATACTATAAAATAAAACACCGACCGATTCAAAAATATTTTGCAGTTGCAGTTGACTTGACACTTGAATTGATTCGAAACTATGACGCGTTATTATAACTACAAAACTCGGACGAAGACAAATAATACGATAAGATATAGCGCTGTCTCTTTCAGACATCACATCTAGTAAAAAAAGTAATCCCGTGTCAAGCTCTTCAACTACATATACTGTTGAGTAGTAGTAAACTTATGCCACCACCTGGGGTCGAGCAGCTGAAACTCGGTTTTCCTTCAATTGTTGCGTTTGGTTATACGAGTTGCATGGAGATAAGTTTCGATTGAATTCTATGTTTTAAATTATAAAAATAAATTTTTGTGGTGGATTTAAAAAATGTAATCAAAAAGATCTATTATTTTTGTGTTTGACATAATTTTAAAGTAAATAAATTATCAAATTTCATTTTACGTAGGTAGTACACAATAAAACGCAATTTCATTTCGCATTTTTTAAACCATCGGTCATTTCTAAACCTTCGGTTACTTTTCGGTCTTCATTTTATGGACAGTTTTACACAATTCGAATTTGCCCTACACGATCCTTGACAATGGTATAGATTTATCATCTATGACCAACCTTACACAATCGCACCTCTTTACATTACCAGAATACGGACGCCTCACAGAATAAGGTTGCGGGAAGCGCGCGGGGCGACTCGCTTGCAAGTGCGCCGCGCAGCAGGAATAAGACGGCTATAGTTTTTTTCAAATACAGACTGTTCACAGGTATTTTACCTCTGACAGCTGTTCTATGTCCAATACTTAAGAAACATTTTCGATCAGCCTAGAGGTAAAATAACTGTGAACGATCTGTACCTATCGCGGCCGCGGCCGCTAACTCAATGATTCCCTTAAGAATTGGCGCTTGCATCACACGGTGAGTGCTTTTTTTTTGGATCGGCTTACTACCGTCATAATCCCACCCCTCGCCACTTTAGACCCTCAGGTCTCGTATGAGATATCAAGTTGAAACTGATAACAGATTACAGAAGTCCACGGCTCCAAGGTGTTGTAAAAAAAATCTGGCTTTTAACTAGACGCGGAAAAAAGTTATTGCACTTTACCTAATTAGTTTCATACGAATTTACTAACCATGAAAACCTGGCACTTCCAGTTGACTTAGAAACTTGAAATTTTGTTTACAGGTAGAGCACACACATACAAAAATTCTGAATATTACAAATATATTAATCATTTAGGAACATTGATCAATTTATTAGCGTGTGTCAAGTTAAGTTAAGTTCATAACTGGAAGTAGAATTATTTACTATAATGTTTTAAGGGTTTCCTACCAGTATTGTGTAGTGGTGCGGAATCCTAGTGCGCGAGTCCGACTTGCACTCGGCTGGTTTTTTTTTTGTATGGTAACCCCCCTTGGATTTCTATTTTTTTCAATTTAATTATTTGCCATAGTAAATAAAACGTGTTCTGTGAAATTTTCAACTGGCTGCTAGACCCGTAGATGGACAGACGGACAAAAAAACAGATAGACAGACAGCGGAGGCTTAGTAATAAGGTTCCGTTTGACACCCTAATAACGACTTTTCAGCCATTTCAAAACCTAGTGCATAATTGATGCTGTGTACAGTTGAAATCACATCAAATAAGCCATACATTGGACTTTCATCCATCCATCCATCAGCTTAGTTCGTTCACTGCTGGACTGCCTTTCCAGGACTTTGCCACTCCCGGCGGTCATCCTGGAAGAATTGCCCATACTTACCAGTCTGTTCCATTTAAGGCCCGGCTATTAGGGATTGATATACCACCATCCATCGGTCCCAGGCATGGTGGGCCTCCTGGTTTTTTGCCTGTGAGCTGTCCTCTTACTCTCCCCCGAATTACTTCGAGGGGGTCTCCAAGTAAGATGTTGGTACCTTCACAGTCGAGCCCGGCATCAGCTCTACCACACATTGGACTTTGTATCGATCTTATACCCTTTACTATAGGGGCTAATGTAGTACTGCAGGTGTATAGCTTGATGTGATCTCCACTGTACAAGTAACACGTGCACGAAGTGCGAACTTCAGACAAGTAATTCACAACATTATGAGTCTTACATCACTTAGTTATCACTATTACACAAAATATGATTATGAGCAAGCAATCTTCAGACTCATGCACTTGCAAAACGTGAATGACTCACCCTTGGTAAATAAATTTAGATCGTCAAATTTACTGACATTTATGAAAACGATGTTTATGATTTTGGCATAAGATTTATTTGAGTATTTGGCGTAGGCGGAGCCAGATGCAACTTTGAAGGAAATTAATTAAGGTGATATATCGTCCGTGCAAAGGTCCCCGTTACTCAGGGCGGAAAGACCCGCATTGCGAGAGAGACGGAATCGGGAAAAATTGACAAAAAGTCGGTTTTGAATTAATACAAAATTAACTAAAATAGCTATGAAATTACATTGTTACATTATTAAAACCCATATAAATAAATATTTTTGAAGTCTGTATGCTATCCCAATTTGTCAGAATATCAAAAAAGTGTAAATTTAGATCCAAAATGTAGATCGAATTTATTTAACTCGGGACTTCTTTTGAACAGCAGATAAATAACTTCAAAAAGTGCCGATTTTGACGTTATACCCCCTTAAAACCTTGATCCAAACAAATTATTCAGTCACTCACTCTTACGTTAACTCAAGCTTTAGTCTGTGTTTAAAATGTTAATGAACAATCACTTGCACTATTCATCCATCAGCCTGGTTCATCCACTGATGGACATAGGCCTTTTCAAAATTTCGCCATTCTTTCTTTCATTTCATTCTTTCATTAATTCTTTTCGCCATCAGGCGGTCCACCTGAAAGAAATGCCCACACACACTTGGCAGGTGTGTTGATTAGCGCAGTGCCGAAACCTGTCACCAGTGTGTTTTAAATAAGGGGCGGCAATTTTGGATAGATTTACCGCTATCAATCGGTCCCGAGCATGGCGATCTACCTGGTTGTGCCTCAACTGGCTGTCCTCTTTTTATGCATCAAAATCGAACAGAAAGTCGATTATTTTGCCCTAGGGCTTTATTATTATTATATTTTTTAATTTATTTACTATGGTTGGCTAACCTGCAACCTTTCCTGTGTACCATAAATGTAATACTTTTTTTCCATTGTTTAACGGCTCTGGATACAGTCCTTTTGAGCCAATCATAATTTAAAGTTCACAAAATTATATTTGTTTTATATCCTCACACTATGCATTGAAAACGTAGTATGATACACGGGCGTAAGAGCAATAAATTACTCGCTACACTCGTGTTTTAAATCGTCCTCGTAGTTTATTCCTTTTCGCCTTTGTAGCATAAACTACCATTTTTTATTTACTCTTCTGTAATGTGCTTGCAAAATCATTTTATTTAAAATCCTACAAGCAATAAAATCCCGTGTTTCGACCACTAAACTGGGGGTTGCGAATACAGATTCTGTAGGGACACATTCTAGTTTATACAAAACATAATATAATACTTTTTGCATCCTTATACGAGAAAGATAATATGGGCATTTATGTCACATCAAGTAACGTTCTTTGTGTGCGTACTACTATTAAAAAAACGTGTTTTTCTCCAAGGCAGGGGGTGCAAGTGTACCTCCTTGCACCACTCCCTGGTGTCCATGCGTGTCACTAATAATCGCCGGTGAAACGTGTCTTCTTGTTTCGAAAGGCATACAGATGGCAATACCATCATACCATCATCGATGGTCATTTGAAATTGTGCGTTTGACATTATAAGGAACCTTAAATACGCTGTTCAATATTCTAAATTGAGTTCTCTCGGAATCCCAGGTAGTAATTTGGTAATGGTACAGCAGGCAAGACGGACTTGCTATTAGAGTTTGATCTTTTGTACTACACCTGTCCCCTCTTTAATTCCTGGAGCAGGTATCTGGCGCACGTGCGCAAGCGCAACGTCCCAGTTTCGCGGCCTCGCGCTTTAAATAACCACCCGATAAATACAAAGGTACAGTCATACAGTATGTTACTTGCTTAAATATGACATGCTTTGCTGTTCATAATCATGGGCGTACATAAGGAGTGCTGGGGGTTTAGGGAGATCAAACTCCCCTTTCCCCCGAGACATGATGCCCTAAGCAGTTGCTTAATTTGCTTATGGGCTAATCTGGCACTGTTTCCTTGGCTTTATAAATCTATGAGTTACTATATTTATGGATTTGAGCGTAGAGCGAGTAATGAGTGATAGACAATGTACACATTGACTGCTATTGTTTTTAATGCCGTCTGCATATCAATGTGCGAATATAGACGGAGATAGTGTGTAAGTAAGAGGTGAATACTTCCGGTCGTCATTTATATTCCCAAAAGAAGGGGATAGGGAATGGAACCCACATTTTCTTCTGTCGGTAAAAATAGGTGAAGTTACTATAGGTTCTTAAAATATCGCTAGTTTATGCCCAGACGCATATAAGCTAAGTCTACCAACTGAGTTTTGAATGCGATCTCTGCCGATTGGCTGAAATTACGGGAGTTTTTTAAATATTCGCTGCGGATGTCAAATCAATGGTGCAGTGGGGGAGCACTAGGTTTTGATAACTAGACTACCTGTACATCTAATTTTCTATATGCTTGCATAAGACGGGAATGACGGTGTACGTAAAAACCCTTACAGGTTTCTGATACACCTTATTATTGTAAAATATGTATTTCTTTTTGGTTATCAAATAAATAAATAAAATAAAATAAATAAATAACTACGTTTTGGGTTTCGAAACCACGTCAGAAGTTTTTCTTCTTTAATTTAATTTTTATTGTGCTTACAATGTTTAAGGAAGTCTTTCAAGATAAAGTTAAAAATTAGGTGCGAAGACGAGCGAAGTGAGGAGAAGCGTGTTAGGTTTACATGTCAATAAATTTGGGGAGCCGAGCGAATCGGAGCGGAGCTAAGCGAGCCCTCTAGTCTTAACAGAATTCATGGTATACGCAAAAATTCTTTTTGTTTTTAAAATCCTGTAGTGGATTTTGCCTCCAAACTCCGCTAGAGGCAGTTTTTCAACCAAATCAATCTGATATCGGATCCTAAACTCAGTTGGTAGAGTTTATTTAACGGGATACCTGACGCTAGAACATCAACAACACCAGGTTTTCTAGGGTTCATTGGAAGAAACTAGGTCTCTCCTCATATTGAAGAAAATATATTTGATTTTAAACTCTCGCATTTCTTGTCCCCTTTTCGTAAAAAAAGGTAAAAATTGATCGCGGTAGACCCGATTATATATATTATAATATATTTGATTTATCGATCTTTTATCTAGGGATTCCGCCTATAAACAATGTAGTAAAATTTATACTTTTGTCAAAAAAAAATGTTTTCCACCCTCTTTTTTTTGTTTTCAAACGTTTGTTTCAAACACACGGTTAAGAGATCAACTTGATAAAAAAAAATAGGCAATAGAAATATGAAGGGATGTTACCTAAATCCAATATATTTTTCCCTACGGAATATTTCAGTATTAGCTAAAAACTTGTTGTTTCGCTGTGTGATCACTAGTATTACGCGTCCAAGAAAAGGAGGCCAAAGAACCAACATATAATCGCCTCTATGAAAAGCAAATAAGGTCTTTGCCATAAGACTTATTGTGCTTGACGGGTAATAAAAAGGTTGCCAGGGTATGCCATCCTCTTAAGTATATGCTGCCTGGACATATATATAGGTAAGGTAGGTAATTATGAATAATTTATGCTGCTTATAAACCAACTTTTTTTTCGTCAGACAGGTAACGTTGTTAAAACTTTACAGGTGCAATTCTGATTTACTTCGGCTGCTGTAAAGTGTATGCAGATGCGTAGAACCTAAATATACAATAATCTTGGCAACTAGCCACACCCCTAATAATTACCTGAAGTCTGCCAAAATTCCAAATCCGTTGCATCTCCATTCTGGCATCAAATTATACTACAAATTCTGTGGGACATTCGTGACTAACAGAGAATTATTTGTATGTGATTTCGTGCGTTGGCTGGACTTGGCTGGATATTAGAAAACAATGTTATTTAATGATCACACTACGCTAGCTACTTGTTTTTGGCCTTAAGGCGCTACGGAAAAAAAATCGACACTTTAAGAACTTGCACATCTACTTCAGTAAATAAATTTATTGAGTTCGTCGTTCGGCATCCTACCTAATCAGCACGTACAATTTTGCTCTCTGCCTAACAAATAAATAGTGTAGTTTAAAATCCGATATCATGGACTTTTCTATCAGATTTCGTTAAAGTTAATCTCGTTCCTCTTATAATCAAAAACAGTTTTTAATTTTATTGCGTAATTAAGTAAATATTCGCAAAAAAGTGTTTGTAACGGTCAAATCATAACAAAGAAGTCAGTTCGCAAACGCTTGTGATTCATCATCACGACGTCGTCGCCAAAACCGGTCAACAGCGCACACACGCAGCGGGCTCCACACGCACAGGCAAGCTGATATCCAGTGAACATACGTCATTGCGCTGCCGCCACTGCCGCCGCGTACCACCGACACATCGACATCGGCGGTGAGTCAACTCAACCGCTACGCTGACTAAACAGCTACGCTGCCGCTACGCCACTGCTACGCATCGTGGGACTGTCTTGTGCGTGCGTTTGTTTACCGGAAATCCCAATCAGCGATTCGATGTCTAAAGAATCCAAGAGCTCGAGCACTGCTTTAAATAATACTATGGCCAATTTATCTTGTTTTGGCTGTCGCCTAGCGTTTGAAGAGCAAGACGATCATGTCGTTTGTCGTTGTTATGTCGTTGATAATTGTCACAAACTGTATCATATCCTATGTGCTAGTGGTCGTATTTTGTCATTAGAAGAGAAAGCATCCTGGATGTGTCCCGAGTGCCAACGTGACTTGAAAAAGGGTGGAGACAATAGTGCTACTCCCGTCGGTGCCCCCAAGGTAAATTCTATTAACGTGACACTAAGGAACAAAAAACTCCAACCTTTATCTCTTGAAACTGGATCCGATTGTCATAACTGTGAGTACATGGATGTCATGGCAGAAGTCCAACAGCTTCGAAGTGATATGTCAATAATCAATGACACTTTGAAGCAGATTCTTGCATCAATGACAGGACAAACTGATGCGTTGGGGGCTGTCACAACACAGTTGACCTGCATAAATAGGAAACTCGCACGCCTTGAAGCTGATACTCAGCGTGGTTGCAAACAGGTACAAATTGATCCCGCACCCAAAAAGATAGCAGTTCACCAGAAAGTTCCCGAGACAACATATGCTTCAAAATTGATTGCTCAACCTCACGGGAAGGGTTCTGTTACTAAGGCCACCAGTGAAGGAGAACCAATTATCGAAAGCGGTAAAAATGATAACAAAATGCATTCAACCGCTGTGCCCCCTTCTATGAATGCTTCGCATGGTGTGACAATTGATAGCCAGAAGAAAAATCGTCATTCTACATCATTAGTATGCACAGCCGGACCTAGCGTTACTACCCTGAAAGCGGTGGAACGCCGAAAGTACTTTCACCTGTGGAACATGGCATCAGGAGCAGATGAAGTTAAAACATACCTTCAACAGTTTTGTGACAAAGAAGCATTTTCAGTAGAAACTCTGAACCCTAAAGGAGACTACAAATCTTACAAGATCGGTGTCTCAGTTCCAATGTATGAAAAATGTTTCTCAACAGAAATCTGGCCTGAAAATGCGAGAGTAAAGGAGTGGATTCCCTTTCGAGGACCACCCAAGCCTGCGAGCCGAGCCTAAAACATCAAAGTCATCTAACATCACATTAAGTATCATCTACCAAAACGTCAGAGGTATGAACACAAAACTTCAATTCTGGAGACAAAATTTGCTTATGTTGGACCAGCATCTTGTGGCAGTTTCTGAAACGTATCTGAGTGCATCTGTAGAAGATGCTGAAGTTGTATGTGGAGGCTGGAGTCTTCTACGACGTGATCGCCCGAAACTAGGTGGTGGGGTACTGCTCGCAGCTCGACCGGGTCTGTCATTAAGAAGACGACGCGATCTTGAAACAGATGATGGAGAAGATCTCTGGGCGTCTATCACTTTTCATAATGTGGACTTCAATATTTGTGTTTTTTATATACCACCAAAATCGTCAGATAATGTCTACCTAAAATGGTTCCAAAATTTAGAAAATCATATTGAAGATCTAAGTAATGTTATAGTCATTGGTGACCTTAATCTCAACAGTGCATCCCTTAATATTTCAAATTATTATGGTTATTTTTTAAATATTTGTGGTCTGTCAGAGAGGAATGAAATTGCTAATGTGTTTGGAGGAAAGCTAGATGTAGTTTTGCTGGCTGATGGTGTGGGTGGGGTCTCCGTGAGTGAGGCGGAGTGTGGAGGTTTAGTACCGCGTATAGATCTTTACCATCCCCCGCTGGACATTGCCATACCCCTTTGTGGGCTGCACTGTGCTCTCGGCTCTAATTACGTCGATGCCAGCAACATTGACAATAACCACGACTGGAACTTTAGTAGGGGTGATTATGTACTACTACATAAGTTGATGTCCGAAGTCTCGTGGGATGTAGTTCTGCAACAATATGATGTAGACGATGCCGTGGATTCCTTTTATAATATTATGTACGGTATTCTTGACCAGTGTGTTCCTAAAAAAAAGAGATCTGATACACGCAAAAGACAATATCCAGTGTGGTTTACAGCTGATATTATAGGGGACCTTAGTCGTAAGGCATCTCTGCATCGTACTTGGAAGTCAACAAGGAATGCAGAAGTATACGCAAATTTCAGTGCACTTAGAGCAGGGTTAAAAGTTCGTATGTCATTGGCCTATGAGTCGCATATGCGCGAGATTGAAGAAAATATCAAATTCAATCCACGAGCTTTTTGGAAACACATTGCCAGCTTAAAGTCAAAGGGAGGTTTTGTACCTCATGTGTTCCACGAAGGAAAGGAGTATACGGGAGCAGAAGCAGCATCTGCGTTTGCCAATTTTTTCGCAAGTGTGTTCCTTCCGAGCACACCCATGTTAGATTCGGACCAAATCAATAGCTCGGACAACACCGGGGACTCCAAGTACATTGATATAAACCAGATACATGCTGCTGAGATTGAATTGGCTTTGAAACGTCTTAGGGCTAGAAGTTCTATTGGTCCAGATGGTTTACCCCCATATTTGCTCAAAACCTATGTAGACCAACTTAAGGTCCCGTTGGTATACATTTATAACCTTATTCTGACAACAGGTAAATATCCTGCAAAGTGGAAGATCTCACGCGTGACGCCGATTCCCAAAACCAGGGACACTTCTTCAGTTGCCGAGTACAGACCCATAGCCAACTTATGTTCCCCAGCAAAAGTCTTCGAATCAATTGTGCACAAGAAGATTTATCCACAAGTACAACCTTTTTTGAGTGACTCCCAGCACGGTTTCAGAAGTCATCGTTCTGTAGACACCAACCTTTTGACACTTGTTGACATGGTCTCAGGATTAATGGATGAGCGTGTGCAAGCGGATGTCATTTATTTGGACTTTAAAAAAGCGTTCGATAGAGTTGACAACGATGTACTTCTGAGAAAATTGTGCAATATTGGTTTATCTCCAAGACTTTTGCGATTTTTCGCAAATTATCTGAGTGACCGGAAACAGTACGTAAAACACGGTTGTTTCGAGTCGAAACCGTACTTGACGCGTTCAGGAGTGAGCCAAGGCTCTATTCTTGGTCCGCTTCTTTTTGTGATCATGATTAATGACCTCGATGCCGTGCTTCGTCATACTTCATGCCTTCTGTATGCAGATGACCTAAAGTTAGTCAGGGGCATTAGTCAGGATTATGATAGCAAGTTGCTTCAAAACGATCTCAACGCTGTCTATCTCTGGAGCCTGGAAAACAAACTGCATTTTAACCCCGATAAGTGCTGTGTAATGTCTTATACACGATCCCCTCAGCCAAAACATTTTTATTACACTTTGGGTGATGCGAATATTGCACGCGTTTATTCGGTTAAGGATCTAGGTGTCACTTTTGATACTCGGCTCAATTTTCATGACCATGTGGTGAACCTAGCAGCAAATTGTTTTAGACGGCTAGGGTTCGTTATGCGAAACTGCAGGGACTTGCAAGACCTGAAGACCATTCAGCTTCTCTTCACGTCGCTTGTTAGGACCAAGCTCGAGGCGAGTTCTGTGATATGGAACCCATATGAGAGCACATACACTCTTATAGTAGAAAAGGTGCAAAAAGCTTTCCTACGTTACCTATATAAAAGAAAGTTCGGTTACTACCCTTTTATGTATCCCACCCCTTTTCTCCTAGGTACGCTCAATTTGAACTCACTGGACGTCAGGCGCAATACGGACTTATTGGTTCAGGTGTGCCGTATTTTGCGGGGTGACTCTGACTGCCCCAAACTTGTAAACGCTGTAACCTCGCTTTTTGCACCCAAAAATTACAGTCGCGCGCGTAGTCACAAGCTGCTACACGTACCCACCGTTAGAACCATGGCGCGACGTCGTTCCCCGCTTCCGCGCGCTCTGGAGGGCCTAAACACACTGCTGTCAGCAAATCCAACGTGTGATCTGTTTGCTGATAGTTTGATGAACGTGTTTCGTGAATGTCTGAGGTTATGTGAGAAAGATGCAAAAAAGAGTAGTATTGTGTAATTATTTGTTATTTGTATTTGTAAATAAATGTTATTTGTAAATTATTTTAGTAGGTATAGCGTATTAGATTTAAGTATCTGTAAAGCTGTACTGTAAATGTATTAAATAAATAAATTTTGATAAAATAATAAATTCTAGGGACCTGTTAAAACAGAAACGCAATTGGAGAAATTCGGCTCGATAGAAATATTTATTGAAATGTGGTCTTTTCGACACCAATTCTCCTGGTATGACAATTTAGAATGACATATGGACTGCAATTATATTTTATTAGATGGGTTTTAACGGTATCTAGGACCTGGTTAAACGAAATTTTGATAGCATCTTTAGTACATTTTAAATCAATAAAAAACTGACTTTTTGCTACTTTGCCACGAATCTGTCCCTCTTGCACTGACGGTTTTTTCGCATATGGAGTAACAGGGACGCTAAAACTTTTACATATCGCTTTAACTGTGTATTGTGCCAAACATACTTATTATAGAGTTAAATGAGACTTGAGGATAATTCATGATTTATATAAAAATGGCTCACACTGGGCTGAGTGTGAGGCGTAACGTCGTCGCCTAAACGTCTTCACTCGCCCAGATGAAGGCAGTCTAAATCTGCTGAAACTGGTCGGCTTTCCCGACTATAACACTTATTGAGGTGAGCCGTTTTTATATAAAACATACTTATTAGTATATACTACATACAAGATGACATTAATCTGTGTGTTAGGTTTCTTATAATCTTACATAACCTAACCTAGTAATATTGTATTTTCACGGCTATGACAATTTACCTGCGACATACCTATGTAAAATGTACGGGTTCCAACAAAGTAGATGTATTCTGTTTGAAAATACATTTAATTGGACTTCATTAGATATTAAAACTGTGACGTCATCGAAGATTTCTTGTGTTTCAGAGGCCCCAGGTTTTTACGAGGTCTTTACCTACAGTTTCATTACTAATTTCAACTATGAGAGTTTCATGCTTAAATAAGCCAGTCATAAATTTTTTATATAGGTAGTTCTAAAGTGCCCATAACTGAATTTTTTTATATATTAGGTCTTTACATATGAAATTGCCGTTTTCAAGAGAGAATATGAAGGAAACTCAATTTTCAGCCTACTAACATTTTTGCATTTTTTTTAGGAATGATAAATCCAAATTGTGTTATTTCTTTTGTGTATGAATGAGACAACATTAAGCTAACAGCGACATTAATTTAATTTTATCTTGAATCTTATCATGAAAATGGATGGCATTTAGGACTAACGGTTTTTGAATATTTAATTCTAATTATCAAACTGGCAATAAAAACAAAGTTTAATACGTAGATGTAAAACCTTGAAATCAACATTCAAACAAAAAACAAATAATGGAACTAGCTATTGAATTACAGGAATTATGAGCTCTGTGAGGAAATTTCGGCAATATCGTATGTAAAGACCTATTATATATATAAATATATTCATAAATAGTGCCCATAACATATTGACTTTGGACTAAAAAATGTATTTTTATCTTGGCTACCTACTTTTTGTTGTTTTTTATGTTTCTGTAAATGTCCTATGCATATTATTATTATTAATTATTGTTAAATTTTAAATTGTACAGCGCATTGGATATATCTGTAATGCTGCGCAATACTATTGATAAATAAATAAATTGTAAATGAACTTTTTATATAACCAACCAACCTAATCAACAGCTTTTGCCCGCGCTGATTTAGTTTGCATTTTTCCGGGATAAAAAGTAGCCCGGCCCATTAAATATCTCTATGCAAAAAATCACGTCAATCCGTTGCTCCGTTGTTGCGTGAAAGAAGGACAAACCAACGCACTTTCGTTTTTTTTAAACACTAGCGACCCGCCCAGCTTTACACGGGCATGTATTATACATATAAACCTTCCTCTTGAATCACTCTATCTATTAAAAAAAACCGCATCAATATCCGTTGCGTAGTTTTAAAGATCTAAGCATACATAGGGACAGACAACGGGAAGCGACTTTGTTTTATACTATGTAGTGATTTAGATAACTAAACCGAAAACGTTGCAGAAATCATAACCAGAACTTCAACCACCTGTTTATAAACTTTTCTTCACATAAGTTTATCGTAATAACCTGACCTTGCCCATCACTGATCAGACCCAAGGTTCACAAAAACTGTTTACACCAGCGCCATCTGACTTGGATACACAAGTTTTAGCCGTGATCTCATCGGTTTCAGAACGCCGCATTTCGACTGCAACGAAACAGGTGGAGTGTCGATTGTGTTGATGGAGTGCTGATTCCTGGTGAAACGGGTTTTTGAAGATGGCTGAAAATGGGTATGTATTAAATTAAACGTAATGGATTTTACTTTGATTTTTCGAGAAAAACTTGACGTGAAGTCTGATGAAGGTCGCTCTTAAGGCCCTTAATACCGCCAAATGAGTACTTTCTAAAGCCTACTCCTCTTTTATGGCCAAACCAAAAATATTGAAAAAATGTATTATGGATTATCAACTCTAGGACAACATATGCAACATTTTTTCTTTTTTGTACCACCAAAACTTCTATATGAAAAATTTTTTTAACTCAATGGTGTTTTTTTGGCTTGAATTTCCTACTGCTCCTAAGCGGCTTAGGTGATTTAATTCATTTATACTTTGATAGATAGATAAACTTGATAGCTATAAATATAACATAGAATTATTCAATCGAACAATGACGCCCATGTGAAAAGTATTATTTTCTCCTATTTTGCCCTTTCAAGGACGCAGCGAGCGTCGTAACAGCCACCACGCATTGTGCACTGATGTGAACGCTATTTCAATGTCGTTTCCGTCGATATTCATACAGACAAACATCGAGCTGCTAATTTGGCGACGGTAATCGCCTTAAGTTTGACCAAAACGTCGTTAAATTTAAGTGAGTCTTAGTTGTAATGTCGATTTCGTTGTGATGTCCATGTCGCGAAGCCTAATTTGGCTTGCGAATTTAACTTATTTATATAATATACGTACCTGCACTTTATAGTGCACACGTATCTGACTGTCTGGTCTAAACTATTATTTCTAAAATATAATGATTGTATTAATCTGAATCGGGCTCCCAAAACCCCTGTGACCTCCAACGTCCCCTTACAGTCACCCCAATCCTCACAGCTAGTCTGATAAAATACTGATTGTCTTGATAACACTGATACAATCGCCGCAGCGATATCATACTCATTTTTACTGCTAGATACAAGCTTTCAATTCTAATCTATCTGTTCCTGAATATGTACTTTTCACTAAGCAGAGTGAACATGTTCTGAGTCACCAATGATCCTTTTACCATTGAAACACAAAATCATTGATTATTCCTTCAACTCCAAATTATGGCTGACCGTCAATCAACGTGACAGTGTTGCCACCTTCCTCCTGCCGGTGCCGTGTTAAGTGCAATGAGGTAAAAATTATTAATTCGATAATGAGAAATGATTTTACGCAAATTTAACTCGCGATATTCGCGACAGTCCACTCACCCTAATTTTAGTAATAATAAGATAATTCGCTCCATGTCTGCGTCCAAGTTTCCTATTTTATGCGATTTATAATAAGAGCTGCCATTAGGTAGATTGACTTGCGGACGACTGTACAATGAAGTTTAATTTATTAATCCAAAACTCATAAACCAGTGATCAAATTTATTTTTGATATTTAGTTATTAGTTATTATACAGGGTGCTCGGTAATTTGACCTATTTCTTGAAAGGACTTATACTAGAGATCATTTCCAACAAATTAAGTCCTATCAACTAGGTGTCGAAAATGAATGGTTTCCGAGTTACGGAGGTTTTTATGTTATTTTTCAAACTTTCAGACCAATAAGCAAAAATAAATAATTTTAAAATAACTATTCCTCTCTCAGCACTTATTTATTATATTTCTGATAAATGATAGATAAGTGATCATTTACAAAAAAAATATATGCCCTGAATTCCCATAATCTCAGAAACAAAAGGTCTTAAGTGGAAAGAAAAACTTTTTTATTTTGTAATTTTTGAAATATCGACGTGTTCTAATTGAAAAAAAAATATTATTTTCGACCCCTAGTTGATAGGTATTATTAGTTGGAAATGATCTCTATTATAACCTCTTTCAAGGAATAGGTCGAATTTTCAAGCATTCTGTATAAACCTGAAATGTAAAGTCGGAGCGTACTATTAAAAATTTCAAACTAAGATTATTAAAAATACTTGTTATGGAAAATTTATGTGTTAGTTAGTAAGAGATCCAAATTCGATCCCCGGTCGGGTATGCACTAATGAGTTTTTTGGAATTTATGTGCATAGTATTTGTTCTTACTTACCACTTGCTGAACATAAAAGGAAAGCATCGTAAGGAAACCTGCATGCCCTAAAATAGTGTATTTGTGACGAAACCGTTACGTTGGGACTTAATAATCGTCGGTGAAATGCGGGTGTACCGAGTGTGGACTGTGACTTGCATTTCACAGTTCACACTCGGAACACCTTTGACACCCCTTTGGGGATTCATGTCGTGACGATATACAACGTGTAACAGAAGGGTATGGTCATATTTGAAGAGCTTATTCAGTAAATGGTATAGAATCACTTTTACCATGGAACAAAGCCTAAAATCTCAACAAAAAAAATCTGCTCTTCTATACATTTCGATCGAACGGAATTGCAATTTTCTATGAAACAGTTAATTTTTTTTCGAGAGATCAGGGTTGGTTCCATAGTAAAAGTTGCTCTAGAATGCGTGAGGGCTGCTTATTTTGAGAATATAACTTGAGCCAACGCTCCATAGAGTTGAAAAAAAAAAAAAATTCATTCATTCATCGGTTATAGATTCAAGAAAGCCTACACCAAGTTTGGCATTCTAAAATATTCCCGATCTCAACACTCAACTCGGTTATATTTTGGAGTCAACAACTCGGCTAACTATATTTTTAAATTATAACTTATCACAACACAGAATATACAGACTTTTATGAATATTGAAGTATAAATTAAATAAAAAAGAAAACTTTCGATATATATTTCGACCCACTTGGGATCGTCGTCAGTCGAATATGGAACATTATTATTCGACTGATGACGATCCCAAGTGGGTCGAAATATATATCGAAAGTTTGCTTTTTTATTTAATTTATACTACAATATTCATAAAAGTATGTATATTTTTATATAATAAAACAATTAAAAAAAAGCTTTTATTAAGTAAAATATTTATTATCACACAACACAGAATGGGTTGGGTACTATTATTTATTCCGCGTTACACGCTTCATTGATTTACGTAAGAGTGTTCAAATGATGAATTGTAAGTTTCGCTAGGTATTTAAAATCATACTGTGTAGTTATTTTGTTGTTGTTTTGTTTTATAATTTTCTTTATTAAAAAAAAATAAAGTAACGGTAAATAACGGTATTATAATAGAAGAGTTACTTCTTCAGCGAGCGTTATTTACGTTTTTTTTTTATTTTGTTGCTTAGATTGAACTCTGCATTTGAATTTATAACTGTCGCCAACGTACGGTGTTGAAGCCGGGAACATTTTAGAGTGCCGAATGTGGAATCTCTGCACTTTAAAATATATATGATTCCAGCGCGGTCAATTACGTCACACATGTTGAGATGAGTTATAGTGTAAAGTGATGTATATTGCGATAGTGTACTTTAAAATATTCCCGACGTCACGAGTGTTGACATAAGTTATATTGTCAAAATAAGCAGCGCCGCTCTCGGCAGTGACAGTCGCTGTGACCGAAATTATCTATACCTTTTTTCAAAAATCTTTCTTTAAATGTAGTTTTTTATTTTCTACAAAATCAAAAACAAGAGCCCTTCGAACAAAATTCTGTATCCCCTATAGTTAAGATTTTCCCTACACTGACCCATCTTAACGCGCTATCCTGTATAAGCCGTCGATATATGACCACGTTATGATATATGATAGATGATAATTGATTTTCGACATTTTCGAATGTGTCGGTACAAATATCTACAGAAACAAAATAGTAATAACGTTCATATCAGAGTGCATTGCAAAGTGGCTGTTACAACGATCGCTGCGTCGACAGATAGCGCAAAATAGAGAAAATAATACTTTTTACATATGTTACATTTGCTATTTAGAAGTTATTATGTTAGATATTTGTATTGCTCGTGTCTGTGTTCCAGTTTTTACCTGGACTCTTTTGAATTTAAAAAGTTTAAACATTTTATCAGTTCTCTAAACCAGTTTATAGCATTTGAAAGGTATTTATTTACTCGTTGTAGGTTAAAGCTTTAGAGGTTTTAAAACATCACAATTACGGGACATAGGTCAATAAATGTCATATATTTTTTTCGATGTTTTGTAATATTCATATAGAAAGTTTAAAGCAATTCAAAAACGTCTCTAAAGGCAGTTTTGCTTTTGAAGCCTCTTAAGTGAAATCGGTTGTAAATATCGTTAGGCTATCATTAGTGATTAAACCACCACACCTAAGGCTGACTGGAAGTTTTTTCACCTTTGTCTTTTTTGTGGTGCTGTGGCGTTGTTGAAATGAGCTGATACTTTATGTAGAGAGATAAAGTCTCTAGTCAAGAGTATGTAAAACTGAAGACCGCCTTTAAATTGTTAGTCCCGTCAATAACATCTTTGGATTATTATGAGGTAGTATAAAAATAACGTTTTGTTGGCGACATTCCAGGTATGCGCCAATGGCGGGTCACGCCGGGAGAATTCCGAATTACGGCAAGACTCAAGTCAATGTAAGTGCCCTTTGTCAGTTTGTTTTATGCTGCTTCAGTTTTGTAGCCTGTATATTTGTATAGAGTACTATTCGAATACCATCGTTGATTGAACCGATGAGCTGCGTTGGATGCAGTCACAAAATTAGGAGGGGAATGTCGTTTCAAGTTGATTGCTATTGCATTAACGGAAGCGTATATATATTTGAGATATTTGGCTTCTGGTGATTTCTCGCTGGAGTCATTCCAAATTTCTAGTTTGTTACCTTATAACTCTGCAAGCAAGTGGTATTGGTTTGAGACCCGATCCACATCTCGGGTTACTATTCTTCTCGGAATATTTATAAATTCTTTAGGGGCTATATGAAAATCAAACAAATACGGATATAGCCCCGGAAAAATAGCTATAGTCTGTTAGGGATATCAAGATATCGCTGTCATGTCATTATGTAATTATATTTCCGGCATGGGATCTGTTAAACTAGTCTCTTTTGCTTGTATTTCGTGGCTTATTGGCTTATCAAAATTAGCTTCTAGTCATAGGAATCATGAGATCACGAATAGACTATAGTATAAAAATTACTATCTTTTATCAAAAAGTTTTAGTTTCATCAAATCAGTATTTCGATCTATCTACTCTCATTTCAAAGTTTATTAAAGATGTGGTTAGTTTTCTACTGCAACGTTGTAACTGTGCGCCTTGACTTTTCATAATTTTAAGAAGTAAAAAAGTACTTGCATCTTTTACAAAAACTGTAGGTTTATGTATAAAAGTATTTAAAATGACTTTTTTTTCCAAATTCCAGCCAATGGGGAACTACGAACCACCAGCATGCATACAAAACGCCATGATGACCAAAGATAAGAAGCCCTTCACATACACGCCTGGCGGCCTTGACCTCTCTCAAATTAAGACACCCAGCATGGCACGAAGACTGGCGCGTGCCCAGGAAGAGCAAGAGCAAACGTACGCCCAAGATCATCAGCCCAATGGAGGAGGAAGCTACCGGCCCCAAGGAGGACCCGCTCCTCCTCCGCCACCAATGAACATCCCGGCCCCTCCACCACCACCACCCCTAATCATCGAGAATCAAAAATCTAAATCTCCCAACCAAAAGCCAACACTTGCTCCTGGAGAAAGACCAGAAATCGTTATCCCAGAAAACCCTATTGGCATGTTGAGAAAGACCAACAGCCCTTACCATTGGGAGGCAGAAAAAGCCGATTTGAACCGCATTGGACCTGTACCTAAATTTGTAGAGAAAGTGCCTAGTCCTTTGACAGTCAAAATGCCTCCTTCAAGTTTCTCCCAGCATCCACCGCAGAGCTACACTCCTCAGAACACTCAGCGTCAGAATTATCCATACTCTAGTGCGAACCCTGAAAGTCCACTTCATAAACCTGAAGCTCAGTATGCTAATAAAAATTACTCTCCAGTTGGTTCTTCACCGAACACTCGGGAGTTTCTGCAAAGACAGGACTCACAGTTTAACAAAAGTCCTGAGCCATTTGCAGGACAGTCTCCAATTAGCAATGGTTCCACATTCTCTCCATCTCCAAATACCAGTTGGAGACAACCTGAAAAACGTGATTCCCCTGCTATCTCTAACAGCCCTCAATCACCGTTCACCCGAGGGCAGTTTACGCCAAATAGTCAACAGTACTCCCCAAATCAGACACAGACACCACCCAGTCCTGGGCCTGCGTTTCACACTTTACCCAGAGCCAATCATACCCAAAACAATAATGTCTTTTACAATAATACCAACAATCAATCCAGACCTCGAAGTCCTCCAATCGAAACTTCAAATCCTACACCTTGGAGGACAAATACTCTTGGTAGGCAATCTAGGGAGCCTGAAACTGAACAATCAATATACCACAACAGCCAGCCTGTCAACCAACAGGCTACATACATACCTCCATGGCAAAAGACACAAGAAGTCAATAACAATCAGGAACCACAATGGAAACAGAATAACAAATCTGCAAATCAGACTCAGCAATACAATCCTCCTTGGGAAACACAGGATGCAAACAACAATAGAGTTCAGCAAAACAACAGCTCACCATGGAGATCTACTCCAAATAGCAGACCATCTCCCCCAAAGCAAATTCAAACACAGGAGCCTCGCTACCAGTCAACGATTTCTATTCCTGTGACAGCCAGGAAACCAATACCAGAACCCGAATACAACAGAACACCACCGCAAAAGGAAGTCGTATACGTAAACCAGGAACCCATTTTCTTCTGTCCTGATAGTCCCAAAGTCATGCCAGGGTTTGTAAAGGCACAAAAAGAGAAAACCAAGACACCCCCACCGATTTGGTGTCAACGACCTTTTGAGGAAAATCGAAAGAGCTTACCCAGAGAGCTGGTTACACCACCAAGGGATTCCAAACAGGAACCTGAATGGGTAAGAAAGAGTAATGAAATGCAAAGAGGTGCCCGCGAAGTGGTCAGCCCACCGAAATATCAGCAACCTGTACAGCCTTCGTGGTCTACTAAGCCTTCAGATAACCGAAAGAGTTTACCAAGAGATGCTCCCCCAAGCACGCCAGGTCCTCGTATAATTCCCATTCAGATGGAGGTTTCTAGTACGGAAAACAGGGATCGAAGACAAGGCGGGCATCCACAGCCTCAGTTGAGGATAACAATCGGCATGCAGCCCAATCAGAACTATCAGCAATCGTCACCACAAGGGCCTTATTCCCAGCCCACTCAGCGGATTATGAGGGTGTTATCACCACAACTGGTGAGGATGGATGATGCACCGGCCGCTCAGCATGACCTGCCGACATTGAACAGGAGCTTCCAGAACAATCAGGAGAGTCAGCCAAAGACGCGGATTATTCCTATACAGATTGAAGGAGCCAATGACGGGGCAAACAGGAGGTAAGTTTCATGCCATATTAAAAATATTATGGACTAGGAGACGGGCGCATAACTCCAATACATAAATTAAAATATACCAAAATAGAGCTTTTCTTTCGAAGGACAATTTGTATTGTAAGATTACGTATCGACAATACCTACATATTTACAATATTCGCATATCCTTAAATATTCATGCACGTCAAAATGCAGGCTTCAAGCATGAACGATTAGCATTTCCAGAATTTATTTTTTTAACACATCAACTTTTACAAAAACGTAATGTTCGTATACTCAATGAATAAGGCATGGTAAATAAAGCTCTTGAAAACTTGAAAAAAAAACTGTGCAGTTCCCAAAATGGTTTTATAATTGTATTATACAAAGCAGCTAAGATAGAAGCTAGAAAAGAATCTAAAACAAGCGGAAAAAGTAAAAATTATTCTGATCATAAACTCTACCAGTGATTTGCAAGGCCTTATCTTACTAATCGCGTTTCCATTAAATGTAAGATGAAGCGGCTAGCTCTTAGTTCATTATTTTTGTTCAGTCGAAATAAAGTGTAGCAGTTGCAGTCAGGAGTTTTTAGATCTTTCAGTTTTACACTGTAGATCCGCGACGGCAACTGTAAGAAAATGGTCATACAAAATATTACGTAGTAAGATAGGTACACGACCCTGCCACTAAACTGTCTCGTCCAGTACGCCACAATTGGCAGGTTGCCAGATGGAAAAATGGAAAAAGAGAACAGTTTAAAAAAAAAGGAGCTACGAAAGGAGGATTTTAGAAAAAATTTATTACTTGAATATTTTTCAGAACTAACAACATAATTTATGTCGCATTATTAGAACATCTGAAAATTACTTAAACGCAAAGGCTTTTAGATGGGCGGTCCAAGGCAGTTTTTAGAAAACTTGTGGGAACCAATAATGACGACAAAAGTAGTATAGTTGTTGTTACTTTTTTTCGTACACGTTCAAATAATTTTATACTTGCAAATAATCAGTTCTTTTTTAAACAAAATGTTTTAACAGTCTAATTTTGCAATTTAAAACTTCCATACATTGGATTGCGAAAGTTTTAAATAGCAAAATTAGATTGTGAAACAGTTTGCTTGTAAAAAAACGAGCCAAGTGCGAGTCGAACTCGCGCACAAAGGATTCCGTACCATTATCTATAAAAACGGCAAAATACATGTGTATTGTATGGGAGCCCCTTAAGTATTTATTATATTCTGTTTTTTAGTATTTGTTGTTATAGCGGCAACAAAAATACATCACCTGTGAAAATTTCAACTGTCTAACTATCACTCACGGTTCATGAGATACAGCCTGGTGACAGACGGACAGACAGACGGACAGCGGAGTCTTAGTAATAGGGTCCCGGTGGTTACCCTTTGGCTAAGGAACCCTAAAAATTGATTATTCGTGGGTGTAACGCTGATGGAACGTGTGGGAAAAGGTAACAGAATGAAATGATAGTACTTCTGTCGTTGTTATTGGTTCCCACAAGTTTGTATGAAGATTGCCTTCAACCATCCACCTTAAGTTGATATTTGAAGTCTTGTCCGTATTAGTGGCGTGCCTGGAACTTTTTCGCTGGAAAAGCAATGACAATGTCAAGTATGACTAGTAAAAAAATATAAAAATAAAAGAAAACGACTTTGAAAAAGAAAAATTTTGTATGAAATTGTCAGCTTTAAAGCATGCTAGAATGCCTTGGTGCCACAAATTTATTTTTCAATATTGTTTTTTAATATTTCCATATTTTTTACCAGTCATTGCTTTTCCAGCGAAAAGTTCTAGGCACGCCACTGAAATAAGCGGTGTCGGTGTTGTGTGTAAATTTTGAAAAAGGAAGACAATTCTGTAGATAAGGGAGGACAATTACGAAAAAGGAAGACATGTCCCCCATTTGGATACCATCTGGCAACCCTGCCCGCAACGCAGCGCGCGCACTGAGAAACTCGTCGACTTGATCATGTTTACATTATCTCTCACATCCAAATTAATCCGAATCTGAACACATTCCTTCAAATTTCAGCTTCGGAGGGCGGCACTGAGTTGGCAGCTATGTTTGCACTGATCCAAAGTAAACAGAATATTTTTATTGCACAGCTTTGAGTGTTATTTTCGGAATCACGACATGATTCAATGCTTCTAAATTTAGACGATTCGTCGTGGCTCAATAACGTTGTAAGACTTGCAAATAACGATTTTAATTGCTTTCAGTGTTGGTTTAACTATTGGCTACTTTGAGTGGTGTTTACTAAAATCTAACTTCTTTAACTTGGGGAAAGAAATGCCATACAATCGAATTTACACATAATAGTCTGGGGGCAAGTGCTTTTCCGGGGGCTTCTTGATAAAGCATGGGAGAGGTGTCAATGGCTTCGTTATATTGTAGGATAATAATATCAATGGTGATATCGGTTAGGGATCCATGTTTGGTTTTAAAGACGTAATTTTTTTGTATGTGTTTTATTTTTTTGTTTTTCCTTAAACCTATCGTGTGGGGTATCAAATAAAAGGGCTTTATGCGCTGTAAAAATGTACTACATAATTACACTTCAGCCACTCGTTTTCTGAATATCAAAAAGAAAACAATTTCAAAACATGTCAAGTTTAGGCAGAAAACGGCTAAATACTTGTCTAACGTCAATAAAAGAAAAAAAATCATGATTACAAACGTTAATATTTACAAAATTCCTTTTATTTCAGTCAAAAAGCAACTTGTATTCTGTACGTAAAATAAAACTTCATAAAAATAATTTTGGAAATATTTAATTTATTATTCTTTGTGCTTTCATGACTTTTAGACAAAAATTTCTTCGCTGATTTCTGCCTGGAACTTGGTGTGTGTTTTTTTATAGAAAACGAAAAAACATATTTAAGTTATAGCATAGCAAGCGCATGGGACTAACGCTCTTGGGGGTTCCATACCATTAAAATAAGTTAAAGACTAAAATAATTTGAACAAAAATTACAGACCTATTATTATTATAATCATATATATTATATTTATCATATCTCGGGACTATGTAATCCCGGACCTTTGGGAGGTGTGCATGGGGCCGAAGCCAACACGTAGAGGCCTTTTAGACAATTTAATCCAAATGTGATGTGACTATTATACCTATAAAATTTATAAAACCTATAAAATTTATAAAACCTATAAAATTTATTAAATAAAACTGCAAACTTAGTCGACTTAGTTTAATACAATAATAATAAAATGATTTTTTATCAGGCATCTGTGGCCCATAGATGTATTTACAAACTAACCTACACAGGATGTTAAGACAAAGTGGCTAAAGCCGGAAACTAGCGGCAGTTCTCGTCCATACGAGCATAACTTTTTGTGAAGACAAATTGAGAATACGAGAAAAAAAGTCAGTTGGTTAAAATTCTCAAGTGACGTCATATCGGACAATTCTTTAAAAAATCATAAAAAGAAAATCCATCCATCAGCCTAGTTCGTCCTCTGCTGGACATAAGCCTTTCCAGGACTTTGCCACTCCCGGCGGTCATCCTGGAAGAATTGCCCATACTCACACACGCTGGGCAGGCGGGTTGGTGAGCGCGGTGCCGGAACCCTCGCATCAGTGACGCCGCTGTCCATCACCAGTCTGTTCCATATAGGGCTTGGCTATTAGGAATGGACATACCGCCATCCATCGGTCCCAGGCATGGTGGGCCTCCTGGTTTTTTGCCTGTGAGCTGTCCTCTTACTCTCCCTCGAATTACTTCGAGGGGGTCTCCAAGTAAGATGGTGGTACTTCCTCAGTCGAGCCCGGCATCAGCTCTACCACCTGTTGATTTATTATGGATATGGATTGTTTATGAATTACTGGCAATTAATCAGTAAATTAAATAATTGCTCATTGGTTTGTCATTACTACGGTTGATTGACTTCAAATGCTTGAATATGCAAATAGCACGTTTAACTAAATTAATTTAAATAAATAAACCGTCACAACATGAATTTCCGAGAAGGTTTCAGAGCTGTCCCGGGTGTGAACTGTGAAATGCAAGTCACAGTCCATACTCGGTACACCCGCGTTTCACCGACGATTATTACGTCCCAACGTGATGAGTAGTAGCCCTATTGCTGTTTTTGGGCCCAAATACACGCCTTTTAGAAAGAAAGAAAAAAGTTTATTTGTCTAAAATAAACACATAAAAGTAACACAACATAATTAAACACAAAAATACATTAAACAAAAAGGAGACAGCTCAGCATATGCTGTGAGCATGGTAAAACATGTCTACACAGCGCTGATTTTCAGTTGATCCTGTATCATCTACAATTAAACATTTCGGTAGGGCATGCAGGCTTCCCTTCACCGCTCAGCAAGTGTAAGTAAGAACAAATACTATTCAAATTTCGAAAAACTCATTGGTGCATGCCCGACCGGGGATAGAACCTGGATCTCAAGATTGAGAGGCCAGCGTTCTACACCTGAGCTACCGCTGCTTTTTAAATTAATTTAGTAGCTGCGTAACATTTTGTGCACTTTATAACTAATAATAACCCAATACCTTTCCATAGTTAAATCTAATGCTGGTTACGTAACATTTTCCAAGAGTAGTTAAACACTATTAATGAGGTACTAAATGACTTACTACAGTCATCTAAAGGCGAGAAGTTTATAACCAGACTGGAGGGCTAACCTCTATTGAAAGCCGCACGCTAAAATAAATGACCTTTATGTGTCTACCTCTGTTACTCATGAAACTTTTTCTCTTCAAGAGTATCGCTGTCTCTGTTACACTTGAAAAGTTTCAAGGCGGTTTGTTGTATATTCAATTATTTTATGAGTTTATTTGATTACTTATTTTTATTATTTTAGTGTCCACTCTCCCACTAAGGTTTGCTGGAAGAAATCTCTTTTAAGAGATAAGCTTGCCTCCGTACGTGTTTTTTATTGTTAATAATTCTATTTAATGTCTCTGTGTATAATAATAGAGGCCAAATTTTTTGGCGTGGCCTTGTTTTTAAGGTCTCTAGTATGGATGTAAGCTTCTTTTCTAAAGGTCTATTTCAGGCAGAAATAAGAGCACTGTGCTCGCCCGAACTCCCAGTTTGTGCTGTTCGCTGATAAAATCCTTATTTATTAATATTTGCCTAAACTTTGAATTTTGTTACTTATCCGGTATCCATGACTTGAACCTAAAACATTTACTAAAATCAAATCCACATAAATAATAGAATTTACACTCCAGGACAGAGAGGTTTTCAAAGTCAAATTAAATAAGAAAAAGTAGTACCGAACGACTCAATAGATGGCGCAGCCTGTACAAAAAGTGTCAAAAAATGTCTTTCTGGCAACACTAGATTCTTTTGATTTTGACACTTCGTCTTTGCTTCGTTTTTTTTTATGGTTAATCCATGCCTCACATGTATTATTGTTCTTTCTGTAATGAATTCTTGTAGAGAAACTGTGTGTTCCTATATTTTTACAATTAGCCACAACGCATGGGCTGACCATGATGAAAGTTGAATGAAACACCAAATAGAAAACAATATCACATATACACAACAAAATAAGAATTATATTTGTAAAGGATGTTGTTGGGTTTGACACTGGACTTAAAATTTTTTAGCCCACAAAATATTGCTGCCCACAGATAAAAAATAATCTTAGTTTTTCGACACTTGAAAGCAGGGTGACGCCATCTATGTTTACCTCTAAAAGCTTGATCAAGGTCAGTGTGGAAAACCGCTAATTGTTCGTTCACTTTAATCTTAATTGAATAAACTGAACGAACAATTTGGCCTCATTTTTGCAGTACTCTAGATAGACATTTTCTTAATTTTCAGGGTGCTCTACCACAGGTTCACCCAAGAGGCATCACCGCGTCAGTCTAAGGCTTTTAGGGTCCTTCAAGTGATCACGGGGACTCGAGACGAGGCTAATCTTGAAAGAATGGAGCATCGGCATGGCTACACCGATTTATAGTATTAATGTTTTTTTTTTCTAGTTAGGTAGTATTAGCCAGGCACTTACTAGGAGACGAATCAAATAATCGACTAGAATCGATGGTTACTAGAACAAAAAAAAGTAAAATGCACGACAGTTTTACTTTTATAACAACGATGTCTTTCGTAGACTTTTCGTAGCATATTTTTCTCGTTCTATAGAAACTTTGTGGAACTTTTATTCGTAGATATAACACCATCATTTTTGTTACCTAGTAATTACGTGGCTAAATTGGAAGATAAGTTATTTTTAGCTAAGTTAAGATAATTTAATATTTTAATACTTGAATATGAAATAAAAGCTTATTTTTTGATGCGAAACCAAAATGAAATTTTATGTTTGTATAAAAAATATAAGAAATTATTAATTGAAACATTAATATTATATATTTTATTTACTTAATTAATATTGTTATAACTAAGTTATACGTGTAATATTATGTACCAAAGATATACTAATTGCTCATTTGCAAAACGGCTAATTTACCAAAGATAATATTATTAATATTATTATTTACTTAATTCATAATTAATTACTATGGTGATTTAATTTATTATTTAGCACCAGTATTCTATTATATTTAAATATAAACTAAACAGAAGAAAGTATGTTTATTTTTATGCATAGTTACCAATATATTTTAATTTTAATTTTAAGATAAAAAGCAACATGTCATAAAATGTGATTATTTTTAGCAAAGCTTATTTTATTTATGTTTTGTACGTTATATTTTGTGTATATTTATTTATTTATATGCAATACCTACGTATTGAATAATTATAATTGAAATAATGTATGTATATGTTTTACCTTAATATCACCACTAACAACAATACTAATATACATATTATATATATCAAATTATTATATAATTTATTTATTTTGTGTTTTTTAATGTATAGTTTCTTGCCAATTAGTAGAATTTAGAGAAACTTATATTTCTCCAAACTAATATATCTATTTCGTGACAAAAATAATGAAAAAGCATTTCCGAAATGCCTATTTTTGTGATTAACAACATTTTTGACTAACTGATTTGATTTTTATTATATATTTATTATTTGTTATTTTGTTTACAGTGATATAGAAGGTTCATATACTTTATAGCACACTGTGCGTAAAATGACATTTTCCGCACTTGTGCTATAAAAAATTATACGAAACTCGTGCGAGAAACTTTTTCTCGACTCGTGTGATTGCAGCACTCGCCTTCGGCTCGTGCCGCAAACTCACACTCGTCAGAAAACGTTTCATCGCTCTCGTATCGTAATATACTATTTTGACATGATTTTTCTTTTGTAAGAACATAGACCAAAGTTAAAATTACGTAAATATCTTTAATATCACTGATACAGACAAACATTTTTTTGAAAATGGACAAGGGGTGTGGCAATCTAGTCAGTGTGATCTTTTTTATTACATAATGTATTTTCAAAATACACATTTACTATAATTTATTTTTTAAAAATAAGAACTTAGATATTTTTATTATGCTCTATTTATTACAAATAAATAAATTATCTGTTTAAGTGTTACTTATGCATTACTTAACTTTTCTAATAAACTGTTTAAAAAACCAGGGTTTGTTATTTTTTTTGTATTTGATTTTCCCAACCCTTTTGTTTAGTATTTGTTGCCTTGAAGGCTTTATTTCTTTGTCTTTCTTCGCGGTATATGCACATGATACACAAAACACAATTTATTATAATAGGACTTTACATATGAAATTGCCGTTTTCTATATAGAATTTGAAGGAAACAAAATTTTCACTACTAACATTTTTGCATTATTTTTAGGAATGACAAATCCAAATTTAATTTCTTTTATGTATGAACGAGACAACATTAAGCTAACAGCAACAAAAATAAATTTTTAAAAAGTGTAGGCTGTAAGAAATTATTACGAATCTTATCATGGAAATGGATGGCATGTATTTGAAGATTTAATTTTGATTATCAAACTGACAATAAAAATACGTAGATGTAAAACCTTGAAATCAACTTTCAGATAAAATAAATAATGGAAATAGCTATTGAATTACAGGAATTATGAAATCATGAATCTGTAAGAAAATTTGGGCAATTTCATATGTAAAGACCTATTATTAGAGTATTTATGTAGATATCTTTACTCTTTGGTTTGGGGACTATATGAGCAATGTGTCTATGCGTCTATTAATTTCAAGGCATTAACATCTTCAAAAGACTTTAAAAGGTATCGGTCAACCGTAATTTTGGAAAATAAAGCCTGACCAAGAAAATAAAAAACCTCGCCATATTGCGGAATTAATTTTTTAACTAATTTTTTCTACTGGCAACCTCAACTTTAAAACGTCATTATGTCGATTGCTGTCAAAGTGTGGTGTTTTTCTTTCGTGTGTGCTGTCAGAGTGTTGCAATCATGAAATAAAAAATTCATAAAAGCAACTGAGCAGGTTTTTTATTTTCCTGGTCAGGCCTAATTTTGTTGTAATAATAAGTTGTGTAAAGTCTTTGTTCGGCGAAGCGGCACGGAGTGGGTATAGGGACTAATTTATCTATTTATTTTAATATTTCGGCACAAAAATAAGGCTCAGGTACGGCATATTTTCATTTCATTTCATTTATTTAATAAAACGCCGCATCGGCTACCAGCGGCTATACCAATGCAATATTATGCAAATTTTGTCTTTGGTTCTGTTGCTAAAGTATATGACAGTGCCATCTAGGGATCTTATTTAACACTAAATTTGACACAAGGAAAATCGCTTATTACAAAACAAGACAATACACTTATACAGATAATTACTAGAAATTGAAGTTATACTAAATACATACCTATTCGTAAATACAAAATAATGTTCACTATTCTATAATAATTAAACTTTGCAGTCTTCAGTTAATAAAGGACGAAATGACAACCCTAATCCATAAATGTCAGGCCGGAAGCTGTAGGCTTAAGATTATTCTGTCAACCTTCATTTTAATTTCCATCGATTTCAATTTTGATAACCCTAGTTTGACCGCTATTGTTGAAAGATCTCGCTCTACGGCGGCGGTTATCAGAAGACCTTTGGATTTGTGATTTGCACTTGTACTTTTCCACTGTTTTATTTTTATTTACCTAACTGGTTTCGCTATGATAGCATTTTCAGACACTGGCGGTAGCTCAAGTAGTAGAAAGCTGGCCTCTTAATCTTGAGACCCAGGTTCGATCACCGGTCGGGCATGGACCAATGAGATTTTCGGAATTTAGTAGTATTTGTATTACCTACACTTACCACTTGCTGAACTGTGAAGGAAAACATCGTAAGGAAACCTGCATGCCCTAAAAAGCGTGTATTTGTGCCCAAAGTACGGCGATAGGGTTCACCACTCATCAAGTTGGGACATAATAATCGTCGGTGAAACGCGGATGTACCGAGTGTGGGTTGTGACTTGCATTTCACAGTTCACGCTCCAGAACACCTCTGACACCCCCTCAGGGATTTGTGTCCTGACGATATATAATGTGATTACTGTCAGTTAGTGTTAGACAACTAAGTGAGAGGATGTGGAAAATCAAATTTTCCATACCCGTGTCAGGTAAAGTTATGCCACGATTCGCTGGCCAAACTCCAAAAGTTTGAATAACAGTTTATTTCCTGTAATGATGGGAATCAAACGTTTAAGAGGCCCCTTTACGTCTGGATCTTTCTCAAGATTCATACAAAAGTTAAAAATTGAATGTGAAGTCAACAGCTTACTTTCTTTATAATAATTTTCATAAGTATTATCTAGTGACATCTAACTATGTCTCTATACAGCCCAAAAAGCAAAGTTAGATGAAACATCATCATAATAGATGTCAGGATATCGTGAATATTGCCTCGTTTTTACGCAAAGTTTAGCAAGTTGTACAATTTTTATCTATACCGGAAATGAAAAAATAGATAAATACAGACGTCGTTTATGTAAAGAAGACTATTTTTTACTACACTTTTCTATAAATAAACAGTTACCGTGTCATGGAAAACAGTTCACAATTTCGGTGCTTTTTGAATATCTCGCTATCTTGTACCTTTTGATGAGAGATGAATTGGAGTGCGATATGGGGAAGGGAAACATTCTATAAAGATGTGTATAAAGATTCATTGAGTTCAAAGCCATTAGGATGTCACAAACACCTAAAGAATTTATATGGCAGCCGAACGGAATGGCCCACCTTAAATGGGGAGCCTTAAAATTATCTTAAATTTATCTAAGTTTGAAAAGAGGACAAACTAAAACGGCCCGTAAAGTCTATCAACAATAAAACAATCAACATAGGATGGCGGCACCTGAAAAGGATCAAACTGGCGACATTATCGCCACCCGTCACCCCCTAAAATTGTTGACCTGCCACTTCCCTCCCATCACTACTACTGACAGGCTTTTTCAAAGGGATTGCTATGAAAATCAGGGGTCTTAATATTTTTGTCATGTAGTACGTTAAACAGCAATTTCGTGGGTGAACGGCGCGGGGATTATGATGGACCCAAATTGGAAACGAAGATACGACAATCAGGATAGTGATAGAACAGGATTGTGTCGCTGTTGAGGCAATCAACTTGCGATTTGATCGGGGTTCCTTTCGGGTTGAGTGCTTAGTTTACGGGTTAATAAGATACATGTTCCGGAAAATCGGTCAAGGATGTTTGACGCAAACCACAAGGGGATGATTTTTGTGATTGATGTATGTTTGGCCCTCTAGAAAGGCAAATTGAACTGATGACTAAGCAAGTACAATTAACAGAGGGCAGTACTTAGCTGTATTTGGTCAATGCGTCATCGGTATGCTAACGGAATGGGGTCTAAAGTATGGGGTGACCTTTGTCATAATACTAGTTAGTATAATTTCCTAACTTATGTTATGATTCCTCTAGAATTAACGTTAATTAGTTAATAGATGAAATGTCTGTAAAAGCAGATGGACTATATGGGACAGGTAAACAAAGGTATTATATGTTTCTTTTTGCCTTCATGACATAATTTTCTATTTTTGTATCTCTTTATTCAATTAAAGTATATTACTTTTTACATTTAGTTGTTTGTAACTAATATTATGAAAAAAAAGACGTTAAAAAAAGGCGGCGTTAGGCATATATTTATTATATGTATTGCATATATTTAAAATATAATTTATTGCTTATTCCTATATTTTTATTTTTATTCAGGTGCATTTTTTTCAAACCCAACCTTTACTATTTCCCTGTGTATTTCCCCATATTATTTATTACATACAATTATTTATTACCCATACACATATATTATTTAATTACTTATAGTACATTAAAACCGACCTGTAATAAGTGTTATGTTATACCTACATTACATAAATAAATATATTTAATTTCAAATATATTTCATTTCATTTTACTTAATTATAAAGGCTGTTGATTTAATCCGCAACATCCGTCATAGATTGAGTATACAATAAATAAACTAAAAAATTAAACTATGAAGATTTGGCTTGTTTCATTTGCCCTAAAAATTTCTTTAAGTATGATCACAGTGGCGCTAAGCGCTAGTTACTGTGTCGGCGTGTAATGTTTAGGAAAATTACAAAGGAAATCTAAATTTCCGTTACTTTTAGACCCATAACCTAGATTTTGCAGGGATTTGGTAGGGTTTAGCCTTGTTGCCGTATTTTGGCCACAAATACACGTTTTTAGGGCATCCTCAATCTGAGTCTCAAGTTTGAGTGCCCGCTTCCTGTAGAGGAAGTAGGTAGCTACTCCTGTTTTAGAGTTTACTGATATGTATTAAATAATCCCATTGCCCTTGTCCAGTCTAAATCTGCTGAAACTGGTCGGCTTTCCCGATCATAACACGTATTGAGGTGAGCCGTTTTTATATAAATCATGAACTATCCTCAAGTCTCATTTAATTCTATAACCCCTTGTCCTTATTCTACATTTTCTCATTAATTTTTAATGACATTGTAAAACGACTGTGAAGGTTTTTATTACGTGATTGGGTAACAAATAATATGAGCATTGTACAATTATATTTCGGAATTGGATTGTTGGCTTTTGCAAAATTGAATATTTAAGACTATTGTGACAGTTTCAATTAAATTAATCTTCAGTGTAAACAATTGCACTTTGTATTGGATACTCAAAAATATTACGCATATATATTTGTAAACAAAAATCGGCAATTTAAATAAGGCTTTGTCAAGTGTATAATCGTAAATAGTATTTTGTGCAACTATGTCATAATGAGAGCCATTTTCGTTCGTTTCGTAATAGGATGCACGAAAATTTTCAAATTCTTTCTGAATTCGTTGTAAAGCGAGCGATTGTCTGTCGTCAGGGGACGAAGACTCTGCACTCAAGTGACACTTCTTGAATTCAACTTACAATAACGAAGGCCATCCGCTGCTGGTTTCTCCCAACATCAACAACCTTGAACTGAGTAACTTTAAAACCATTTTATTCGGTAACTATAGCATTTTTTAAAAGAAGAAAAATACATAGTAATCTACATGATACAAATAATGATGTGGTTTTTCCTAATTAGACAATTCTAAGTTTACCCTTATTTCTCGATTTTTTGTCCACTTGTAACAATATAATTGCTACAGTTTTTATCGAAACAGTATAAAAATTTATGAACTTCTAGACAAAATAATATTTAATGAATTTTCTCAGTTCTTGGAAATTCATTTTATTTTAGATAAAATAAATTAAAAACACACTATTTTCACACTTGTCAGCCGCAGCGACTGACGTAACAGTGCGAGCTGATAAGAACTTTATTTTAGTATGGTTGTGTTCGAAATTTCAACCACCACGAATCGAGTTGCAAATTTTTTCGACGGAAACACCTTAAGCGTGCGCCCGGCGCGGGTGGTCGCGCTGCGTGCTGTTTTGCCAACCCGCCTCATGCAGCGCTGCTTTATGAAATAGGCCTGAAACAGCACGCCACGCGGGCACCCGCAATGCCTTAGTTATGAATCTAAAAATGGGAACTTTGTTCAATATGTTTTGCGAATAAAATTCATTCCAGATTGTTCCATCTTTTGACAGCTGTAATATTTAACGTTTGGTGAAGTTTAGTATGTGTTATCAAAACGCGAGGCTGATGGATATTTCGAGCATCGTTAAAACAGCTGTTAAACCAATATGGCGGCCTTGCCTACTCTCCAGCGATTTCGTAACTTGTTCTATTCGTATATCTTTGTCACAATCGTATGTTAGGTGTTCAATTATCGTACGTGTTTAATTATGACCTAGAACTTCTCATACTAAGCTCTTTAACACAAAAGGTGGCAGAGCTGATGCCGGGCTCGACTGTGGATCTTACTCGCAAACCACCTCTAAATTATTCGGGGAAATAAGAGAACAGCTTTCAAACAGGCACAACCACGTGGCCCACCCTGCCTGGGACCGATTGATGGCAGTATATCCTGCCCCAATTGCCGGCCTTTATATAAAACAGACTGGTGACAGTGGTCACTGGTGCGAGGGTTTCGGCACCACGCTCACCAACCCACCTGCCCAGCGAGTGTGAGCATGGGCATTTCTTCCAGGGGGACAGCTGAGTGTGACGAAATCTTGTGAAGGACTATGTCCAGCAGTGGACGAAGCCAGACTGATAACTGCAACTAGAGTTGCCAATTTTTTTTTAGAATAAATAAGGTATATCTGATTTCAGGGAAAGTAAATAAAAAGTACTGTTCTTTAAAAAAAAATTATCCTTTTCAAGGCTGTTAAAATTTTTTGCGGATGGTAGGAACTAGGAACGCCAGGCTTGAAATCCTTTTGTCAAACTGTATTTTTTTGTGCTCTTTGCACAAACACAAACGCACAACTGCGCCCAAGTCATACATCTTCCCTCGGATTTCTTTACGGCTATGTTTTCACTGGCTGGTATTTTCAGGCTACGTCTAATTTTACTTAAAGATTGAAATAAAGTATTTTCACGTACATTATTGGTATTTAAAAGTATAAAGCTCAGAGACCCAAAATAACGTAAGATACTTTACTTTAAAGTTCGCTTGGCAACCCTAACTTTAACACAGCAGTAAGTAAATTTACGATATATAGGTAGTTCGTGTATTCATTCGCGCTTTGAAGCAAGAAAATGGGACTGAAACCAAAGTCTATCAAAACCATCGATATAAGAAATGAAGATCAAAACAAAACAGCGAAGAATTCGATTATATCTTACGTGATCTTCGAAAATTCAGCAAAGTCGTTAATAATACATAAAAAAAATATTATATTTTTTACTGATATTTATTCGTCATAAAATAACATACGAGTATGTGTAGTTTTGCACTAGCTATTTTAGAATACAAGTACAGTAAAAATGAGGACAGCAATGAAGTGAAGGAACAAGTTTGGACGCTGGTAGTGGTGTGCGTTGGTGTATACGACATATTAAGAGGCTATGCGAATTTTATTTTTGTCACTGTCACTCCAAGCGAAAAATCGCGCAGTGCGAGAGGGGCGGATTCAGGGCAAAAGGGAAAAAAGTTGGTTTTATATTTTTATTAAAAAAACTAAAATAGCTAACAAAATTTCAAATAATACATCTCTAGATATTGTTAAAACACACCTAATAAAATATGTTTGAGTTCTGTATATGGTTCCTATTCGATAAACGAGGAGAAAAAGTGTGTTTGAAGACCTCATTTCAACAATTATTTCTATCGAGGAAAATTTATCCAAACATGTTTTCCAATTTCAAAACCCTAGATTATGTAGTCATATGCATATATCAGAAATTTATTCAAATTTTCCGTGTATTTCATGAAATACACAGAAAAGAAACACCCGTATTTTTTTCGCATATCGCCTTAAGACGACGGGCGTACTATATGTGTGCATTAAATGAGTCTATGTGGCTGTCACACAAAATTCTGAACGCCTCTGTACATTCATAAAGCTAGAAATTGAAATTGAAAAGTTGTAATTGTTTTTATACCATTATAATCTGAATCTTGCGAAAGATTAATTTTGAACGCCTCTGTACTTTCAAAAAGCTCGAGCAACAAAAGTAGAAGTTGTTTTCATACTATTATAATCTGAACCTTGCGTAAGGTTAATTCTGAACGCCTCTGTACATTCAAAAAGCTTGAGCAACAAAAGTTGAAATTGTTTTTATATTATTATAATCTGAACCTTGCGTAAGATCAATTCTGAACGCCTCTGTACTTTCAAAAAGCTCGAGCAATAAAAGTAGAAGTTGTTTTCATACTATTATAATCTGAACCTTGCGTAAGGTTAATTCTGAACGCCTCTGTACATTCAAAAAGCTTGAGCAACAAAAGTTGAAATTGTTTTTATATTATTATAATCTGAACCTTGCGTAAGATCAATTCTGAACGCCTCTTTACATTCAAAAAGCTTGAGAGACAAAAGTAGAAATTGTTTTTATACCATTATAATCTGAACATATCAATGTCAGAAGCATCCCACTATAATCCCACAAGCGGATGCGGGTCAGATAAATATTTTTCCATCATAGCATTACACCAGTCTATCTATCAGCGTCGTCATCAAGGTCGATGCGCGGGCGCCGCCGCCCGAACGTATTTTTGGCGCCAATTGCGTAACGGATACGGACGCGCCGCCAACTGAATATTATTTGAACTTCGAATGCTTTAAGGGTTCGCCAAAAACCAAAACCATTTTCTCGTTCTTTTTTGTAGGTAATATTGATTCAGCAAAAATTATCCATGTTCTTATGAAACATTTTCACTCGTAAAGGAGGTTAAATTTGCAAATTAATTCAAAAAATTATTCAATCTCAGTTTAAGAGAAATCATAAAAATAAAATTTAATTTTTGGGTTGTAGTATTGCGTCACCATTATATTAAAAATTGCTTTTCCTTTCTCACCAATAACTATCCCATCCCGCTTTTTAGGACACGCCAAATTCATACTCAAGTCTGGGTAAGTGATCCGTACCACGGATCGATAATATTTTTTGCTAATTTCCTAAAATAAAATGTTGAGCTTCCATATTGAACAACATAATTTACGATTTTCACAAAAAGAGTCATCAAACCTCGATACTGAGTACTTATCGAGTCTTCAGTATGAATTTAGATACATCTATAAAGTAATGTCACTTTGTAATTGTGTCCGAAGTACGGCGTTAGGGCTCACCACCCATCACGGTGAGATATAATAAGCGTCGGTGAACCGTGGGTGTATAAGTGTGGACTATGACCTGTATTTCACACTTCATGGGCGGTAACATCTCTGACACCCCCTTCAGGATTCATGTCGTGACGATTTATATTTATTAAGGTGATATATCGTCCGTGCAAAGGTCCCCGTTATTCCAGGCGGAATGACCCGCAGTGCGAGAGGGAAGGAATCGGAGAAAATTGACAAAAAGGTGGTTTTAAATTAATACAAAATTAACTAAAATAGCTATTAAAATTTCCATAACCAATAATTTAGTTATTGTTAAAACCAATCTAGATAAGTTCTTTTGAAGTCTGTAGGCTATCCCAATTTGTCAGAATGTCAAAAAAAGTTTAAATTTAGAACTCATTTCAATAATTATTTCTATCGAGTGAAACGTCGCCAATTGCGTTTCTGGTAATCCAAAATCTAGAAAAAAGACCCAAAACTGTCATACTAATTTATTTAACTTGGGACTTCTTTAGAATATCAGATAAATAACTTCAAAAAGTGTAAATTTTCACGATATACCCCCTTAAAAGCAAATATGTTTTAGGTAAGCTTTCAAGTTATTAAGGTTATTTTATGTATTTTTTTATTCTTTTTGCGATAAAAATGTTCATTGACGATGGAACCTTTGACTTAATTATATATGTATGAAGTATACTTGGCAGATATTTTTCATCTTTTTGTTGGGTCAACTTGCTAATTACTCTTCCGCTAGTGTCAACAGTTTTTAAAAGGGAGATAAAATTGTGGCTTTTAATATTTGAGTTGATGGAAATGAGGGAGAGAGAGAAAATTCAAAAGTACACTTTACACAAATTAAGCTTTAAGTCTTTACTTCAACGGGATCTCCATGATTTTGCTACGAGCATTTCTGGTGCTACGAGATCTTATATTATTGCTTTGGAGTCCCTACGGTACTAGAAGACCTCCAAGTTATTTCTATCAATACTTTAAATATAAATATTCACGTAAGATTTGCTACAAAGCCTTCTGCTACTAGACCTGTAAGTTATTAATGCGAAACCTCTACGATGCTACAAGACCTTTAAGTTATTGCTACGAAGCCTCTTTGTTGCTACAATACCTCTACGTTATTTATAAAAACCCAGTTTGCTGCTACAAATCAAATATGTAATTTTTGTAATATAGGTACATAACATACATGTACATGTACAATATATTGTAAAAAAAAAACAATAAAACTGAAATAGTAGTTTATGCTACAAGGGCGCAAAGGAATAAATTACGAGGACGATTTAAAAAACGAGCGTAGCTAGTGTTTTAAACGTAACCGAGTAATTTATTGCTTTTACGCCCGTGTATCATACTACGTTTTTCAATGCATTGTGTGAGGAAATAAAACAAATATAATTTTGTGAACTTTAAATTGTAATTGGCTCAAAAGGACTGTATCCAGAGCCGTTAAACAGTGGAAAAAAAAGCATGACATTTATGGTACACAGGAAAGGCTGCAGGTTAGCCAACCATTGCAAACAAATAAAAAAAAAATAATAAAGCCCTAGGGCAAAATAATCGACTTTCTGTTCGGTTTTGATGCATAAAAAGTGGGCCTTTACGAGCACATGCATTGAAAAATAATAAAAGTTAGGCTTACATAACATAACATAGTAGTTGTGAGTTAATTTTCACACTAAAGATTTTGAGAGGAGAAATCGACTGTCCTGAGTTGCTTACTAGGCTGCTTCGGCTGTTTGCACTGGCTAATTACATGCAATGGCGATTGTGTCGGGAGCGCAAGTTGTTTGCCGTGCCCACCAGCTGCACGCCCGCTCACGCTTATTCAGCAATGTGTAAAATGACGACAGAGTCCGAACCGTCTGCTGACGTGTTCTTCGATAATAAAAGTCAAATAGTTCGTAAGTTAATTAGTTATTTTTTGGCTTAAAGTTATTTTAAATATTAAGTTAATTTAAATAATAAATATAATAATTACTGTAATTGGGTTTACCCGTAATAATTATAAATAATAATATATAATAAATAAATAAACATAACATAACATAAATAATCTTTATTGTGCAGCGAAATAAAAGAAGTTATAAAATATTTTTAATCAAAAGGGCACAATAGGCGGATTTACCGCTCAAGCGATTTCTTCTAGACAACCTTTTACTATAAAATAATGTAAAATAGGGGATAAGGCGTAGGTTGTGTAAAGAAAATATATACGTAATATATAATTTGATAAAAAAATTCACTTCAATATGATAAAAATATGGAAATATATAAACTTATTAAGAAATACAACGTGTAACGGAAAGGTGTAACCATATTTGAAGAGCTTAATCAGTCAATGGTATAGAACAACTTTTACTATGGAAAAAACATGTATTTGAAAAAAAAACTATTTCATAGAAAAATGCAATGCCGCTCGGCCAAAATGTATGGAAGGGTAGATTTTTTTTGAAATTTCAGGTTTTGCTGCATATTAAAAGTTGTTCTATACCATTGACTAAATAAGCTCTTCAAATATGGTTACACCTTTCTGTTACACGCTGTAGAATGTAATAAATACAACAAAGTTGAAAGATAACGTACAAGATATTGATTTTATTGCTACGAAACCTCTACACTGCAACATGGCTTCTATCTTACCGCTATGAGTCTTTAGGCTGCTACAAGACCTTTACAATATCATTTACTATGAAAATTCTACCTCTACTATACAGGGTGGAAAAAATTTAAGGGCCCTGGAGGGGAGCTACCTTAAATCGTTTAGTTAGCTCATTTTACTGAAAGGAAACATTCCTTTATTTTTTAAAAGAAACAAAACTGCATTCAAAGATATTCTGAAATTCGCTTGTCTCACCCGGGAATCGAACCAACTAAAAATAAAAAAAATAAACCCTCGCTATTTTATCATACGAATCGGTAGGATTATTGTTCAGAATAAAATTTGTCTAATAAACATTTGGTCTTACACTCATCTGTTGTACGAGATACTCATGAAATTAAATATTTATTACAAGTTCTTTGTTAACAATACCTAGTACTGTTCACTTGTAACAAGTAAATGAAACGTTCTAATTTTCTTATCTCTCTTACATCCAAAGACATCGTATGAAGTACAAGCTTGCTAATGTTATTTATCTTAAGTACCTTGTTGAAGACTTCAATAAGAAAATCATTAAATGGTAATAATAAATGCATGCAGAGCACAATTACTTCTTGCACTAGGCGTACTGACGAAAAGTTTAAAAAAGGAACGTATTTTTTTTTGCAACGCGGAGCAACAAATTTGAAGTTCCAACCATAAATTTCGTAAGAAATTAAAATTTTGTTTTGTTTTGCTTTCATTCCGTGCTGTCATTGTGTAATAATGGCGTATAATTATTACTTTACAAGTAAACAGTACTAGGTATTGTTAATAAAGAACTTGTAATAAATATTCAATTTCATGGGTATCTCGTACAACAGATGAGTGTTAGACTTTAGTTTCGTAGACAAATTTTATCCTGAACAATAATCCTACCGATTCGTATAATAAAATAGCGAGGGTTTATTTTTTAAATTTTTAGTTGGTTCAGTTCCCGGGTGAGACAAGCAAATTTTAGAAGATCTTTGAATGCAGTTTTGTTTCTTTTAAAAAATAAAGAAATGTTTCCTTACAGTAAAATGAGCTAACTAAAGGATTTAAGGTAGTTCCCCTCCAGGGCCCTTTCATTTTTTCCACCCTGTATAACTACGAAACCTCTGTACTGCTAAAAGACATCTATATTATCACTGTGGAGATCATAATGCTAGTACAAGATCTGGTCCTCTAAAAAGGCTGGTTTGGATGAATCATATTATGATTCTGTTGTAATGCTGTCTCTTTTGCACGCATGAAGAAACTCTGACTCTACCCTACTTTCAAATCATTTCATGATTCACCCAAGTTGGCCTTTTTAGGTTCCCTGTTCATTATTATAACAAGGCTTTATTCAGCTTTGAGACGTCTACATTATTCCTTCTACAAGACCACTGCGATCCATTACGATACGTAACTATAAGTATCGCTTCATATATATTGCGGAGCACAGTTCATCTAGGTATTGTAGGCAATGTACAGGAAGTGTTACACAGCTACAAGTGGCATTGCAGCGGGAGTGTATCATACAACGTAGCATGAGTTAATTTCCCCACTATTATGATACAGCTTCATAGCCGTGCAGGAAAAAGGAACAATTCCGGATCATGGCCCATCTATGTCAGCAGGGTGTTCAGTGTACGTAGTCTTATTAATTCTTTTGTGGTAGAACATAAAAACTGGGGCATAGTAACAGCTTAAAGCCTAATCGGTGAACATCACGCAGCAGGGGCTAATAGAGCATCTTATATCAAGTGATTTGTATTGAATTTATTATTGGAGTACTTTTGTTGCTGACCCTGGAAAGCGAATACTACCTCCGGTTAGCAGCTCTTTAGCAATTTAAAGTCATAAAATCAAGCCTGTATTATTCATGTACATATTTGTACATCATTGCGATAGACTATCTATTCAAATTAAGCTTATAGCGAGATTATGTAAAATTTTATTTTAAAAGGTCTACAAATAATAGGTCTTTACCTATGAAATTGTCGAAATTTTCGTACATATTCATGAGTTCATAATTCCTGTAATTCAGTAGCTATTTAAATTATTTGTTTTTTGTTTGAAAGTTGATTCTGAGGTTTTACATCTACGTATTAAATTTTGTTTTTATTTTCTGTTTGATTATTAAAATAAAATTTCAAAAACATTTCGTCCTAAATGATATCCATTTCCATGATAAGATTCGTAATGATTTTTTACAGCTTTTTTAAAAATTTAAATTAATGTTGCTGTTAGCTTAATGTTGTCTCATTCATACACATAAGAAATTACATAATTTGGATTTGTCATTCCTAAAAAAATGCAAAAATGTATGTACTGATTTTTACCTCGGAGGTGGCGATTTTTAGCCCGGAGGGTGCTTTTGGTGCAATAAACTACTAATACGCTATCCAAAAACACCTGAAAATGGGTAAAAATCCTTCAATAAAACTTGAGACGTTTTCACTTTAAATTCTCTAATTCGTCTATCACATTCTTATTTTTAATTTATTAAATCAAAAATAACGCCAAAGAGGATGTTCAACACAACGTTAGTACTGAAAATTGAGTTTCCTTCAAATTCTCTATAGAAAACAGCAATTTCATATACAGTGTGTCCCTCGTACAAGTGCACATCTGAAAGTGGGTGAAACTAGATCTAAATATATCGACAAAAAAAGGAATTTTTTGAATTTTTTTTAAATCTTGAAAAAATACTCCACCTGGATATCTTTGTATGGGACGCGAGTGCAGTGCCTTTGGTTAACCGCTCGTAGAAAATACTGTATTCATGATAGAACGTTGTATTTTTTTTTTAGAAAGATAATAGAATAGGCAATGATAAATAGGAATAAAAGTATAGTAAAACGGGGACATTATTTAAAAAAAATTGACTATTACTGAAAAAAAAAAACGGAAAAATTAAAGAAATAATCTTTTAGGATATTATTTTTATAGTAATGGTAGTTGATTATGGTATCGATTCGAATGTGCACAAATACGACTTAACTTAACTAAAATTAAGTTAAGATGTGTCAAATCACTTTTGCTATTCGGTAAAACACAACCTAACCTATTTTGACAGGAGCAAACTAATTTTAGTTAGGCTACGTTTCAGAACGTGTGATCTTCGTGCGAAATTTCACTCGTTTTTAAGAAAGAGACAAAACTATATACTAGAAAGAGAATGAAAGATCTGGTTTTGAAACGCTTGCGAGTGATTCCCGTGAGAAAAGCGTTTTGAAACGGTCTGGAGTGACACACGTCAAGTAAATACATAACCTCAAATCAAAATAAATAAATTAAGTAAAGTACCTAAATACCTATTGCTTTTAATATGGATGGCATTGCAACCTTTGCATTTGCAAGCCATAATCCTGTCGAAGCAGTTTCGAAACATTTTCCCTTATTCGTACGGAAATGTTGAATTCTATTTTCAAAAATTGTCCGAATCCCGAGAAAACTCCGAAATGACAACTGTCAGGCGAATTTTAACGGTACCCAAACAGAGTTAGAAATCGCACTTGTCAGTGCGATATTCACATTTCCCGAAAGCGTTTCTAAACATATATCGCAACTGTCAGGTAACAGTTCGTTTACCCTCGGTTTCACTCGGGTCGATTTTTGAACGATGCAGGGTAAAATTCGCATCGCTCCGAGTGATAATCACACGTTACGAAACGTACCCCTAGTTTGAATTAAATTAAGACCAAAACACAATTTTGCAATTCGAAGTGACCATCTAACTGTCAAATTTTAGAAACGTCAAACTAAAAATGGACAAATTTTAGTTGAGACATATTTCGTGACGATTAAGTTTTAACAAGTTCATTTAGAATGTTTTCTGATCGTTTTTGAGGTAAGAATGGAGGAAAATGTCGTGTTGGCCTTAGCAGATGCAGAAAAAAGGTAAATGGTACTGTTAAAACTAGCATTTTCCGCCCAGAGTTTACCAAAGGCGGCACTAAAAATTATATGTCTTGTCTTGTTTTTTCTAAGTGGCTTTGTACTGTTTGTACACCCCAATCTATTTTTCCTAAATAAATCAAGATACTTATTCTGATTAAATTGTTTCCTATAAGTAGGTAGGTATATGTTTGTGGCGTTTGCAAACTTATTTTCAAAATACTTATTCCAGGAGACAAGAGGTACCTGCTGCTACCACCCCTTATGAAATAAAAAACTGAAGCAGAGTAGAACTACAATTCAAGTCATGCTTTTGCATGTAACATAGCGAAGATGACTTTCAGATGTCTTGAAATAAATGGTGACGCCTACATAAACACCGGATACTGCACTATGAACAAGACAAAGCTGGGCTGTTTTTGAGTGCTTCTCCTGATGGCCTGCTGGTCAACCGAGAAGTTACTGAAGTGAAATGTCCACATGTTGCAAAAAAGTCTGAAATTACTCCTGTAATGGTACCATACCCTAAGAAAGTGAATGTTGAAAAGGAATCATAGTCATTAATTACTACCAAATGACCGCCTGTGGTCTAATGTGGTTTGAGCACTCGGTCGTGTCTGCACATTAAGGTGTGGGTCCATTTGGTGCCTGAAGTACAGCAATAGAGCTCACCAATCATCACGCTGGGACATACTAATCATTGGTAAAACATGGGTGTACGAGTGTGGACTATGACTTGCATTTCACAGTTTATACTCGAAAACACATATGACACCCTCTGGGGGATTCATATCGTTGTACTGCTAAATACAGAGCCAGTCGTTCTGTACATCTGGAAAAGTAGAAAGTACTGTCATTTAATTATTTAGAACTTATCAGAATAGGGGTGATATGATGCATATAGAGACAAATATTAATTATTGCAAATATTGTTTCAAAATTTGATGTTTTTTATTCTTCTCATTTAGAAAAAGATGTAAAAAGTTTATGGCAAATTAAAACAATAAGTAAGTATTTCAAACGTTATTTTATTTTTACATTATGTTCTCCTAAAAATAGCAATATATACAATAAACAAAAAATATTTTAGACAGCTGATAAAATATGGAGTAAGTACTTAACAATTTTTTTTATATTTTATAAGTTTTTAATAGCCAAAACATGTGTTCTAAATGAACTCTCTTACTAGCTAGCTTATGTTCTAACCTTGCGTAATATGCGTTGCGTTTCTAAACATCCGGGTAAATGTAAAAATTAACTGTCAAAGAGAATTTTACATTTCTGACAAGGTTTATTGAACAACTTCGTGCTTTTAATTTTCACTCGGGTGGTTGTGGAACGGGTGACAGTTCATTTTTACCTTTACCCCGGTATTTAGGAACGCTACCTTAATGTAGATATTTAAAATATAATGTAAATAAATCTAAAATGTTGAATCCCTGATCTGCCCATACTACCAGGTTAAACGTTGACAGGAACCCTAAACGCTTCTGAAAAATAGGACACCAAACTCTTATGAGTATTAAGTAATCATTAGAGCTATAACATGAGGAAAATTAACAATGCCCTCACTTAATAATTGTGCTCACTTCATTTCATTATATACACTGTCAACATGACTTTGAACTGCTTGGCGTTTCAATGGATGATTAAGTTTTCTTTGACTACTGTTCTCGAAGCGAGCTTGTTGTTCCTTAGCCAATGGTAACTCTTCAAAAATATAGGTACTTGGATACGTGTAAAAAACAGCAAGAGGTTTATTTTCTGAAACAAGAAAAAGGTGTATAAATACTTTGTTGTAATATTTTAGTACTTGAAACAAATATTTAAGTTCATTCAAGACATCATAGTGGATAAGAAACTAACCTGTAAGCCTGTAAGCACTTTTTTCATCTGATTTGATCAGAACATAACCTCGACAATTTTTTTTTTATGCGACTTCTGCAACAATTTTATCCGCATTTATTAGCTCTCCTCTCACTCCATGGCTTTAATTAGTTATTTCTTTGATTGCTCTCCTATTTATTCTGAGCTTGGTTGCTTTTTCGTTCGACTGCAAAGTTGTTGTCTTTTCGACTCACAATCACAAAATTCTAGGTTATAAAGGGCTGCGTTCAGTTTGATCGTCAAACGACGCGACGTCAGACGGACTACATGCTATCTCTTTTGCACGCGTTGTAATTGAACATGCTAACCTGCTGTCAGTGTTAGGCGGGCTTCGCCGGACGTTCAAACTAAACGCAGCAATTATTACGTTATAATATTTTGTGGTCTGTGGACCGCTTTAAAAACCAATAACGTTCGTTATTTTTAGTAATCTGTGTATTCAATTTAATCCTCGCAAAATCAAATAAACGGGCACCCAAATTTAGTTCGTTGACAAAACCGAATTGAACACAAAAAAAACTTAACTAATTTTAATCCCTTTTTGGTTAGGTTATGTTTTAGTGCGGTGTTTAACCGAATCGAGTCCTATGTTTTGTTTTTGATTTGGTATGCAACGTCTATTCTTAAGAATTATAACAGTTTTATTTCATTGCATTACTCGCGATAGATCAAAAGTTATGACATATTTTATACATGGAAGGCAAAAAAAAATTTAAAACGTAAGTTTATAAAACGAAGATTTTCTAAAAAAAAAAACCTTTTTTTTGTCGATAAAATAAGGTCTAGTTTCACCCCTTTTCGGATGTGCATTTGTACGAGAGACACACTGTATAGAGACCTAATAAATATCTTTACGACATGGATCTCCGAGAATATACCATAGGGGTTCCGGTTGTAAAATAGACAGTTGAACGCTCGTACAACCGCTGTTAGGTCTGTTCTGTACAGAACGTAATAGGGGATGAGCCTCACGCCGTGTTTTGGGTATATTACAGAATAATTTGGCCAAGTTTGGCAATCGAAATCGCGCACAGAGGGTTCGGTACCACCACAGAATACGGGTACGAAACCCTAAAAACATGGTAAATTACAACAATATGTCATAGCAACATTAAGGATACACAAACAAGCCGCTAAAATGGTAACGCCTGACAAACAGTTCGCGGCTCCTGTTGAGCATAGAACCCTAATTTCTGAAACATTATATTTTTCCTGTAATAATTGCGTAATCACCCTATTACCATGATTTTTTCATTTTATTTATTTATTTACTTTAGAACCTTAGCCTACTAACAGTGATTTTCACCAACTCGTAAGCTATTTTTAACCGACTTCAAAAAGGAGGCGGTTCTCAATTCGACTGCATGTTTTTTTTTTTTTTTTTTTTTGGCGTTGTTACTCCATAACTCCGTCATTTCTGAACCGATTTGAACAATTCTTTTTTTGTTTGAAAGAGTGTACTTCCAGGTAGGTCCCATTTTGGGTTTGGTCATGATCTGATGAAGGTCTTCAGAGATAGGCAGTGGAACTCCTCAGAAAATGACAGCATACCTCTCGAAATTGTGGTAATCGCTTTGTACCTGGGTGCTGATTACAAGGTATTACTTGAAAATCGACATTCTTCCACCTGACCTTCGATCCTGGCTTCATCACCATATTCACCATAGAACTTCTCAACGGATCAGAGCACATAACTCGAGATTGCGGCTATCACTGCGTTAGGGTGCTAATTCAAGGGTATTACTTGAAGATTACCAGAATACCCACCTGACCTTCGATCCTGGCTTCATCACCATAGAACTCCTCAACGGATGACAGCACATAACTTTGGATTGCGGCAATCAGTTTGTGTTAGGGTGCTCATTGCAGGGCATTGCTTGAAAATTGCCAGTGTACCCACCTGACCTTCGATCTTGGCTTCATCACTGTAGAACTCTTTAACGAATGACAGCACATAACTCGAGATTGCGGTAATCATGTTGTATTAGGGTGCTGATAGCAGGAAGCTACTCAAACATAGCTACTTATACTCACTTGAACTTCGTTTCATATTAACACCACGTTTGCAAGAACTACCCATACTTCACAATTTAACCCAGCAACACTAAAAAATGTGAAATAAAATAAACTTTTAACAAAAAAATAGCAACCGACTTCAATAGTAACAGCAGTCATTCACTAAAAAGTTAATAATAATTCTATAAAGACCGATGGTACCGAAGCAACACTTTTGCTGACTTCTTTCTTTCTGAAACATTTTGTTATCTAGAAGTCGGCGTATTTCCTACGATATAGCAACATAAAAACCAATATAAGAACGCCGACTTCTAGATAACATAACGTTTCAGGAAGAAAGAAGTCAGCAAAAGTGTTGCTTCGGTACCATCGGTCTTTATAGAATTATTATTAACTTTTTAGTGAATGACTGCTGTTACTATTGAAGTCGGTTGCTATTTTTTTGTTAAAAGTTTATTTTATTAATCCTCTTGTTTCGGAGGTAAGAGGGGGGGGGGGGGCATAATAACGTAGAAAAATGCAACTTTTTTGAGGTTTTTGTATGGGGACCCACAAACATTGCGATTTTTTGCCTAGGTAGAGGCTATAGTAACACGTATTGTGTGAAAATTTCAACTATAATGGCCCGCTCTCTAGACCCCTATGACAGACGGTTGGACGGACAGACAGACATACCAAAAATCATTTTGGCTACGAGGCATTACGGTGGAACAATAAATCAAGCACCTCCCTGGTATATTGTGATAGGGAAAACTACATTTCAGATCTGACAGAGAAAATGAAAGCTCGTGTTCTAAGAATCGCCGTCACAAGAACCGTTTAATAGTAGTTTATGCTACAAGGGCGCAAAGGAATAAATTACGAGGACGATTTAAAACACGAGCGTAGCGAGTGTTTTAAACGTAACCGAGTAATTTATTGCTTTTACGCCCGTGTATCATACTACGTTTTTCAATGCATTGTGTGAGGAAATAAAACAAATATAATTTTGTGAACTTTAAATTGTAATTGGCTCAAAAGGACTGTATCCAGAGCCGTTAAACAGTGGAAAAAAAGTATGACATTTATGGTACACAGGATAGGCTGCGGTTTAGCCAACCATTGCAAACAAATTAAAAAAAAAATATAATATAATAAAGCCCTAGGGCAAAATAATCGACTTTCTATTCGGTTTTGATGCATAAAAAGTGGGCCTTTACGAGCACATGCATTGAAAAAAAAATTAAATACACTACAAAAGCTTATCTGTTTTTTGTTTAATTTATGCTGATATATACGATAACACAATTATAAAGTAATTTCAAGATATATTTCGAGTCCGATCTGGACCCGGCATCAGTTGACATGAACCGGTTATTCGTATTTATTTCAAACTCTTTCCAAAGTTTCAGACGACCCAAATTGAAAGAAACTAAATACACATTTTTTGACAGGATTAAATTTTTTGTATGTGCAGATCTGTAGTAGTTGTTAAAAATAAGCAACCTAAAAAAGGTTGTTTTTTGCTTAAGGTTAAACGTCGGTAGCTTAGCTCAAAGTGCATAGTTTAAAAGAAACTTCAAAAACATTTTGGTATGTGGCAGTTAACATTAATAGTTCAGTATTAGTGAGGTTTATAAAGCATGTGTTTGAAATTTAATGCACAATTAGTCATGATCTTCTCAAAACCAACTTAAAATTAAAATATTTTAATACTTAAAATATTTCAAACATTTCATATATAATAAACAAAAGTTAGTTTAGTTTCAAATTTTCAACTTATTGAATGAGCGATCGAAGTTCTCTGAGTCTATTTGAACAATCCGCCGTTTGAATGTATGTATGAATGTTTGTCCGACGATAACTCGAGTATCCTTGATAGGAACGTCATGAAATTTGGTAGGCGAGTAAATTAAAGATTTTTTTAATTCGAACATGAGTCAAATCGGTATAGAGGTTGTCGAGATATAAGGTTGGGAGTCTGCGAGTTCATAGTTCGGAGCGTACTACTAGTTATTGTTATTTAAGTTTCTTATTTCGTAGCTCGAATAAATTTTACCGGTTAGTAAAAAAATAAGTATCTATTCTAATAAATTATACCACTATTTTCTCAGAAGCGGCTGCGTTGTTTGTTGAGTAGATCCTAGCGCTAGGAATAAATCTACGCGGTATAAACAATGACGACATGAGTTTTAAGACGTGAGTTTAATACTATTATTAATAGCTTATTAAAACTATAAGTAAATAATGTATGTCTTCTCCTCATTGTCATTGATTTTGCTGCTCCCCGACGGGGTACCACATGATCTCAAAAAAAGACCTGTACTCTTTATTGTACATGTGATAACGCAAATAAATAATTTGAATTTGAATGTTAAGAGGAGGCCTTCCTTTAATTTGCCAGAAACATCATTTTTCTGAGGAGCTGGGCAACACTTTGAATTGCTTTATACGTATATTTCTAACATTTTCGCTTCTTCTACAACTACAAAATGCACGAATTACACCAATTTCGAATAATATATAGAACTCTTTAAACGACTTTGAAGTCAGTAAGGGTTTTTCCAAACCATATTATTCCTTGCGTAGAAGACCGATGTAAATGAATGAAAATTAATTTAAAATTTTTAGTTTAACCATAGACTAATATAGTCTATGGTTTTACCCAAACAGCATATGCTGTTGTGATGTCATAAAATATTACAATTCAGAGTTACTTTTCTTTCTGCAAATAAACTCCTTGGAATGTGTGCAAATAACGATAAACATAAACCAAGTATATCTCCGATGCCATTGTCGCCGTTGTCCAATAAACCTCCAATTTTTATTGAAAGTTCATGAACAGTACAACTTTAGCGATGAAAACATCGTTTTTAATAGCAACAAAGTTCAGAACGACCTCTTTCAAAATTGTTTACGATATTGAAAAATAAAAAATAGGGACGCGTTACATCAAAGGTCGTGAGAAAAGCGGCTAGTTGGCGTTAGAAGTATTTGAGCGCGCGCGCACAGTTGTCGCCTTCACTCGATTTTCGTTCAAACAATAAAATTATAAGCGATTCGTTTAAAAATAGGACCGGAGGGGATTCTGCGGGAAAGTCTGTCTGAGGAATAGTGCTCGACTGGAAGTCTGGAAGCTTGTGGTGCTCGAAGCCGACTGCTGCTGCCAGGTTGGTACCCTCACCTGTTTACTAGCAAAGTCATTGTCATTTATACACAAATACATAGAGTTTTCTATTCATCACTCAGTGACGCCCTAATTTTATTTTGGTTGCTGCTTTTGTTCGAACGCAAAAATGTAGCGACCATTGTGTTGCGGCTGAAGTATTTTGTATATTGTTTGTTTTTTTGAAGGTGACCTTGAACTTGTGAAAATAATCTTGTCTAAACCTTTCAAACCTTTTTCCTTTTAATAAGAATCTAGTTTGTATTTGTAAGATGGTGAACTCTTTGTGTTTCAGAGTAGAGTTTTTTCAGGGAAGTAATTAAAGACGAAAAAATGTGCTAATGACTGCAAAGTTGTTAGCAAGTGTACGCAATTCCAGAATAAATGTTTTCTAACTACCTACTTACAAAAATGGGACATCTAAATCATAACGGTTTGTCATAATAACTTTTGTTTTTGAGACAATTTTCTTGTTTTTTGTTTTTGTAACAGAAGATTGTTGGTGTAATTTATTATCCAGTCGAGAAGAAGGTCGAATTTTCGGATTCAAATAAAGCCAGTCCTTGATCCACAAATATATTTCAACATAAAACTTCTTATTTAATTTACCTTTTAAATAAAATCTTAACAATTAATACATTTTATACATGTCTGGTTACAACATAATAAAAATTGTAAAATGCTTTTTGAATACATGTCAAGTATTTACATCCCAACGGATTCGGGTCATAAGTACTATCGACTGCAAAAGTTTCATAGCTATTCGTTTATATATTGCTATTATATTACTTATATAAGATAACAAATAAACAAACCATTTTTTGGATTAATGATATTTGTAGAGGTAGGGAAAGATGAAAAATAACATTTACTCGTTTTCGTTTATATAAAAAGTTTGTTATTAAAACTGAAAAAAAATTGGACGTTACAATATTTATTTTAGTTACGAAAATATACATATATATTTTCCATTGAAAAAAGATATATTTTCCATTCGATTTCTATAAAGTTTGAAATTACTTTTTATGCTTTTCGTTTTCACTCTCAACGCCAAGGATATTAATTCAATATTAACTATCGTTGGCGTTTATACAGAAAAATTGTTATTACATCAAAATATTTAATCAGACATCCGTCCGATTTTCAAACAAAAAATACCAGGGAAATCTACGGGGCCAGAAATTTTTGCTGTCCATAAAAAATGTAAGAATACGTTGCGCAAATGATACGAGCGAAATACAAAATAGTGTGTCTCATTTCTGATACAAGATGTGTTTGACAATGGGTATCAGAAATGATACACATGGTGCCGTACGTGTTAAGGTTTTATTGATGTGCCATTTTCAAAGTAGCAGATAATTTTGGTCTCAGGGGGTACACACACTCGTTCTTTAGCCAATAGTTCAAATGACGTAGTGTTGGCGTTGCAAAAGATTTATACGATATTTTTATAAAAGGCGTGGGAAGCTACGGCATGTTGCTACAGAGACTTTCTGTTTTCTGAAACATTTTGTAATTAGAATTCAACGTCTTGACGTAAATACGTTATGCTCGATTAAATACATCTATACAAGATGTAATTTTTATTTAATTTTACTTATAAAAACTTCAACTTTAGGTGTACCGTGTAAGAATCACTTTTGAACAAACACTCAAAACAGTAAGGAATCTTAATTTCTTACAAATCATAAATTCCATGCTTCAATATCGAAAGTTATGAAGTACAAGCGTGTAAGTTAATTCATTGAGATATTTTACAGAACTTTATAACAAAAAATACATAAATATATTTAATTTAATTTTTACGTAACGGCTACATAGGAAAAATAAGATTCAAGATTCAAGATTCAAGATTCAAGATTTTTATTTGTTGAACCAAGGGTATCGAAGGTGTAGATTACAATAATAATTAGTCTCCTCTCAGTTCTACCCTGCAGGGTGTACAAATATACAAACACACAACATCAAAACAAATAGTAAATAAATAAAGAAAACAAAAAAAATATATAATCAGAGGTCCCACATGCAACTTTGACCTGTAGACATAATCACTGACGATGAACAAATCACATTACTTAAATATCATAAACATTAAAAAAGAAAACAAAATTAAAAATCAAACAAAAACAAGCATGCAGTAAACTAAACAAACAATGTTACCTATCTATCTATTATTTCATATTTTCATTTCATAACAAATCAATAAGTCGAGTCAGGTTGCGTTCAAAAACCCGAACTAAATTAAAATAAAATAAAATAGTGTGTATTACCGACTTCGTCAGAGATAATTTTGAAGATACCTACACGTAATAATATCAATAACATATAGGTAATTAGATATTTAAATTATAAGCAAATTATATTATCATAATTGTGTCAATACCAAAATAATAAATGTACATGTTACTAAAATTTGTCTAAAAGAAAATCTTGAGTATTATAATAGGCTTTCTCAATTAGTAGCTTTTTTAAGGTTTTCTTAAATGTATAAAAATTTTCAATGTCACGGATAGAACTAGGTATGTGGTTAAAGATTTTAGGAGCCATACCCAAAATACTTTTGTTTAATAGGGCCGTATTTGATGAAAATGCTGCAAACATGTGTTGGAGACGCCTACTTTTGAATTTATTAAAGAGATGGGGATTTTGTTTTACAAAACAGGCAGTTTCAAATATATAAAGTGAAGGCAGAGTTAATATTTTTAACTCTTTGAAATGTAGCTCGCAGGTATCTCTTATTTTCAGATGACATATGGCCCTTATGCACTTCTTCTGAGATTTGAACGCAGCTTCTTTGTTTGTTGAATTGCCCCAGAAGATAATACCGAATCTTAAAGTAGATGCGACAAACCCATGATACGCCTTCAATACGGCGTTCCGACAAACTACTTTTGATAGCATATACAGTGCGTAGGAGTATTTGTTAAGTTTTTTGCATACGTGCTCAACTTGAGGCTTCCATGTCAGTTGACAGTCTATGTGTATTCCTAAAAACTTTGCAACTTTTGTTTCCTCAATTTTGGTGCCATTATGTTTTATGTCGATGCTATCGGGGTGTAGCCTTTGCCTGAATGTCATTGTTTTTTTTTTTTTAATCTTATTTATTTTACAAGCCATACATCTTAAGATTAATTCGGCTAATGTCATTGTTTTAGTCTTGTTTAAATTAATTATTAGATAAATGTTACTAATCATTAATTCCATGCTTCAATATCAAAAATTATGAAGTAAAAGCGTGTAAGTTAATTCATTGAGATATTTTACAGAACTTTATAACAAAAAATATATAAATATATTTAATTTAATTTTTACGTAACGGCTACATAGGAAAAATAAATGTTACTAATCATTAATTCCATGCTTTAAATATCAAAAATTATGAAGTACAAGCGTGTAAGTTAATTCATTGAGTTAATTCATTGAGATATTTTACAGGACTTTATAAAAAAAAAATATAAATTATGTTTAATTTGATTTTTACGTAACGGCTACAAAGGAGACATACATGTAGCTATTATAACATAAACATAGAATAGGGGGAGTCAGAGGTGTTCTCAAGTGTGAGCTGTGAAATGAAAGTCACAGACCACACCTGGTACACCCGCTTTTCACCAACGATTATTACGTCTCAAACATGATGGGTGGTGAGCCCTATCGCCGAATTCGGGCACAAATGGACCAACTTTTGAAGCATGCAGACCAAACACAAATTAATGTACAGATAGGTAATCAGGCCCCGCGCAAACACTTTGATCCTAAAACCAAGAGGTGAGTGATTGATGATATAAAAATATGCATGTGACTAAGTATTTCAAATATTTTATTTATTTATTATATAAATCCCATCGTATAATTAAATTGCATTTAACTTAAATTACATTAAAATTGAAATAAAAAGGACTAAAATAAAAACATCTAAACTAAACTAAAAATACCCTTAAAATAAACTAAAACACCTTAAAAGATAAACTATATTATAAATAAAAAACTTCGTCCAAATCGCTGCTCTGCGGCAAGGTGCCCAGTGTGCTGGCGACATTCCCACGCTGGATTGCTAAGCTTAATCGCTGCCCGAGGAATGTGCCAGCCCGTGGATCACCCGTGACGCTGACCAGCCCCCCTATTCTGTATCTTTAGTTGCCAACTGTACTAGGTGCCTATCATCAAAAACATAGATAAAAACTGAAATTTCAAAATAGCCATTAGTGGATATTGAACTATTAACAATCTGTGTCGTCACTTGAAGTGCGAACATATCCTTAGAAAATCGGAATTCGATGGTATATCTATGTTTTTGATGATAGACACCCAGTACAGAAGGCAACTAGAGATACATAATAGGCCCGCAGTATTTCATATCTCATCCATCGTTTACCTGTGGGTCTTAAGATTAAAGTGTTTGCGCTGGACCAGGGTACTTATCTCCTTTGCTGTCTGTCCACAGCGTGGAGATTGAACTCACGACTTCTGGGCTTGCAGGCGAGCCCTCTACCTCTCGGCCACAGTGGGGTCTTATTACAAAACCTTAAAAAGTGTGAAAAATTTCTTCACAAAGTAAAAAAGCAGATTTGCCATAGTGATAAAACAAATCTATTTGTTAAACAATAAAGTAATTTGATGGAGGAGGTGCTTTTTTCACGACATTCTTTCGGGGTTCAAAAGAAGGCTAATGAATTTTATGGAAATTCAATTTTGTATCTAACAAAATCAGGAAAAGTTTATTTAGACTTTTCCTTATTTTTCATTTTATTTCCTTATCTTTTTCATAGGCTAAAATGTAGAGGTTAGGTATTTGAGTATGTCTCAAAGAATGATTTTCAAGAACTATGCAATAGTTAGGTACCAAAGAAGTGAAAATAAAAAAAAAAATCTTTATCATTATATTAATAATAGATAGTTAATATTTCTTTGTGTAGTATTTAAGGATTCCGAAAAAGCTGAGATACAGTTTTATTAATATTTTTAAATTAATCGAAAACCATTGATTATGGTTTTCGGTTCCATTTCACGTAATTTTGTGGTACGGTGATAAATTATAAAGCTTTTAAAATACCTAGCCATAACATTTTATCACTGCGACATAAAAATTTTATGCTGATTTCGTTTAGAAAATTAAAAAGGCCTCTGGGAAATCAACTTTAAAGCACAATATATAAGTTAAATAATATTAGTTGGCGAAACTCAAAACATAGGTAGTACCATAGACTCTATGGTAGTACTAGTCTATATAAACAATGTTTGTATGGGAGCTAAGCGAAATTCGTAGATTTTTTTCATTTCCTCCCATACAAATTGCCCCGATCAGCGGACTGGTCCAGTATGGAAAGGTGAAAACAAATTTCAAGAATTTCGCACAATCCTAATAGAAAAAGTTGTTTATTTGGACATGGTTTACATATATTTCAAATTTCGCCAACTTATTTAATTTAACCTCATAGATGTGGATCACATAATATAATAATCCCATTTTGCTTAACTTTTTAATTGATCATATTGTGCTGTGAAGACTCTGAAAAGGCAGGCAAAAGGAGGTCCCCTGGTGTGTATGGACGTAAGGAACAGCCACCCCATCTTTTTTTTACTATGTTGCAATAGTAGCCGGAAACAACGGTAGAAAGCATAGACGAATACAGCACAGACTCCTCATAACAGGCGACCGATTTCTGTCAACACATCTGACTGACCCAGCAGATATAATTCGATACTCCAAAATTATATGTTTCGGTAGGCCAAACCAAAATGGCTTCTATATTCACTACGTTAGTCTTTGTCTTCGGGAAAGATAAGTTTGTCACGCTATACGTAAGATTGGAATAGCCAATAGGATTGCAGTATCCCGTTCCGATTGTTGACAGAATTATTTGTACGCAAAATGTTGAACAATAGACGTCTTTCTGGGCTGTATTGTCTATAGTAGAAAGCTATGCAAACCAGACAGACACTAATTGTGCCCCACGGGATTTTGACCTCTAGATTAAAGCGACTTTTTTCTACCATATAAAAAAAGCAACCCCATTATGTAACTGAAACTGAAGACACGATATGCTTAATAACTTTGCTCTACTAATTTCTTTCTTGTAGGCGATTTATGTCCAAAACCATCCAAAAAATAAAACTTTCTGTATTATACGAAGCCAAACAAACAAACAGACTTCGTATGTGTTCCATTGATTCCGACAATAAAACGGATAGACCAAACAGCAACCCACACGTTTTCCGTTAGGATTCCGGAAAATTTATATCCTTAGCTATAAAGAACCTAATTAATATTTTATTTTTGACTGGGAAAAGCTTAAAATTTATGACTTAGCTTTATGGTATGGCTTTGTCTATAAAAGTTCATGAAATTTTAATAGAAGCACAAATACGCGGAATTTATCCGACATTTGCGACGTACAAAAACATTAAACGCCTAATTTCGTTATTGAAATCTGGACTAGTAAAGTTATTTGTGTTCACGGTTGTATTTGAGATGGATGTATGAAAATTTGATGAACATGCGATACATTTATGTTGGCATAATAATAATATCGATGACTAAAACGTGCACGCAGAAAACGTCTTGGTAAAAATGAATCACTTTTGTGCTAAATAAAAAAAAAACAAACTGGCACAGTCCAGCCTGCAGTATTCGTTGCTAATATTTAATAATTTATTAAAATTTAATTAATTTTGTAAAGAAATTAACTCTATTAAAACTATCTATAAAAAATAAATATATACAGCTAGTTATAATTCACCCAAGTTAATTATGTTGAAAAAAGCTGTACTATATCTTGGTTTGGAAAACTTATAAATATATTAAATTTTCCTGTAGTACGAGTAAAACGGCTCCTACATCAACGGGAATTTAAATGCTTGTTTATGTTTGTAGTTTAATTTAAACTACTTTTTTTAACCAAGCTTATCGTGTCACGCTCCTCGCACTTATGATTCAACTAAGTCGCGTCGCGCGCAATTTAACACTATGCTACGGGGCCAGGTCTGGTTAGCCTTCCTCTGTCGTTGGAAGGCTGGCATTACTCGCGGAGTTCGTCGGTCATACCTTTGAGACCCAACACGTGATCTCCGGGTGGTACTAAAGTAACAACATTTTCTTTATCTATTTAGCCAAGTTATAAAGATTCACTAGGTAGTTTATAATTTCACGGCAGGTTTTTTCACGGTAATTTATAAACTAACCTAACCTTACCTAGTGAATTGATCAACTTACGATTCTTGTTATATATATGTCTCGGGTTGGAGACATCCTGGTTGGAACTGCGGGTCTGGCTGATTTGGCTGACCTAAAGCTTGTTACGAGTTCCTTGTATCCTCAAGTCGGTATTGACGGTCCACTATAAATAACTCATAGTGAAACTACCCCTAAAGAGGTGCAATGAGATTTGGTTTGTTCTTAATAAATTCCGCCAACTTTAAATGTGCTTTCTGATTGGCTAAGCCAATACCACGCAATGATAGAAACTTTGTTACTGTCTTTCATAATTCATTTTATTTCTTGGGTATTTATTTATATAGTCTGTTTTATTATATATATATATATATATATATATATATTTATGTAAGTATATTATACAGTAAGTTCATTTTACATTAAAAGTACTTTATTATATTTAAATAAATTATTATTATTATTATACATTCTTTAATATACGAGGGCGGAGTGATAAGTCTGGTAAAAATTAAAGAAGGAGTAAATTTTATTTAATTATTATTAGTTATTTTTCAACGTAGTTTCCTTCTAACTCAATGCACTTCATCCAGCGTTTCTCTAGCTTTTCGATCCCTTCCATAAAATACGACTTAGTCAACCCTTCGAAATAGGCATTGGTTTCGTGCATGATCTCTTCGTTGGACCCAAATCTTTTCCCACCAAGCCATTTTTTTAAATTCGGAAACAGAAAGTAGTCGCAAGGGGCTAAATCTGGCGAATACGGTGGGTGAGAAAGCAACTCATAGCGCAACTCATGAAGTTTGGCCATGGCAATCACACAGGTGTGCACTCGTGCATTGTCTTGGTGGAAGAGGATTTTCTTCTTAGCCAAATGCGGTCGTTTTTCACGTAAAATGTTGTTAAATTGGTCCAATAAATTGACATAATACTCGCCATTAATCGTTTTACCCTTCTCTAGGTAGTCAATATGGATTACCCAACGTGCATCCAAAAAAACTGTAGCCATAACTTTATTGGCCGATAAAACTGCTTTGACCTTCTTCGGAGCAGGTTCGCCACCAATCCACGCAATCCACTGTTTCGATTGTTGCTTGGTTTCTGGGGTATAGTGGTGGATCCATGTTTCGTCTACTGTTATGAAACGACGCAAAAAATCAGTTTTATCCCGTTGAAACAACGCCAAACCTGCCTCCGATGTTGTCACACGCAAGCGTTTTTGGTCAACAGTCAGTAAACGCGGCACCCATCGCGCGGAGAGCTTCTTCATTTCTAAATGTTGGTGTAAGATATTGCGTACACGTTCGTCTGAGATGCCTACTGTCTCGACTATCTCTCTCACTTTTACTCTTCGGTCGTTCAACACTATGTCGTGGATTTTAGCGATCATCTCTGGAGTAGTGACCTCAACTGGGCGTCCTGGACGCACAGCATCACCTGTACTTGTACGACCACACCGAAAATCATTAAACCACTTATGAATCATTTTAATCGACGGAGCAGAGTCCCCATAATATTTGTCAAGTTTTTGTTTCGTTTCCGTAATAGTTTTTTTGCGCAAAAAATAATGTTTAATCAAGACACGAAATTCACTTTTCTCCATCTTTGCAAAAATGTGTTCAATTACTTCTTTTTTATGGTTGTCAAAAAAAAGTAACCGGCGGTACTGGCTGAAAATATTAATTAGGCCCTTCAAAAGAGTTGTGAACAAGGAGGTTCCATTCAATTTGCGATAATTTTATTCCAAAATAGATTTTTACCAGACTTATCACTCCGCCTACGTATATGTACACGTATGTATGTCTACTTTTACATAAATTATATTATTTTATCCCCAGAGGTAGACTGGAAGAAATCTCTTTATAGAGATAAGTTTGCCTTTATACATGTCAATTTGTTTATAGTATGTTTGTAAATGTTTATTTTCTGTGTACAATAAAGAATAAGAATAAGAATAGAAATAGAGTAACCCCGGTGAGTGGTAGTGAGATGCATAAAGGTTTTTATAAACTGTAATGCTATGTAGTGTGTTATCTAAATAAATAAAAAAATAAATAAAAATAAAAAAATAATATGGTCAAGTATATGTAAAAACACTGATTAGTTGGCCAAATTGGGCGGAACGGCATTTCGCTGCTAAGTTCATGTACATTTATTATTTTATTACATATATTTTTACAAGATTAAATTTGACTTGTAAAAACTGTATTATATATACCTACTTTGCAAAATAAACCATTTGAATTTGAATTAGAATTTGAGTGCTCCATGAAATAACGTAGTTACGTAGCTTGTGGATTGTTATTAGTCATTTTTCTGCGTGTGGTGCAATGGGAGGGCCATTAGATTGGCATTGTATTGCTTAAAGTTATAAATAAAGGTATGTGTTAATATTTTTGAAGCCATTTTTGCGTTGTTGACATACGTTTGTCGTTTATAGAAGTAGAATAATATTAGATAATTTGTGATATCCCCTGAAGATGAACTCATTTCCGAAATCGGTTGGGAAGTGTGCAACAAATATATACATTTATGAAACAAATGGTACAAGTGTTTGTATTGAAAATTAACATGTTTGCATGTTTATCGTAATATATTTAACAATAGGTACTTGACTATAACAAGAAAAATGTTTGCCTAAAGAAACAAGGGTTAAAAACGGAACTTTGAGATTGTGTCCATCAAGCATTTTTTGTAAACTAAAACATAATATAAAAAAGTTAATCTTATTCGGAATTACTTCAGTTTGCACCTAAACAGACCAGTCTGACGTAGCACGATGCAATACACACAGATGGCGTGACGTGGGCAGGTGCGTGAGCGCAGGTGGCAGACAGGTCATTGCCCACCTGCGCCGGTGAATCCCGTGACGTCATCTTTGTTGACGACGTATACTGCACTTGTTTTCATGTTTATGTGAATTTGGGAATACAAAGGTTTTAGTTCGGAAAACATAATTAAAATAACTTTGCAAAATTAAAAAGTCGTATAAATGAAATTAAAAGGGCACGACCTACAGTTGTAGAAAGGGTTTTTAAGTTTAATGAACCTTTAAAGTTGATGCCATCCCCTACATTGTTCTTGACAAAGAAAGTGACAGCATTCATTTTTAAGTTTCATTAAACTTAAAAACCCTTTCTGCAACTGGCCGTTAGTGGGTCTACAGCGCGGCGGCGCGCATCGTAGCAAATTTTGTAGTTTGCTACGGCGTAGAGGAGAAGACAGAAGAAAACGTGCACGATCAAGGTTTAGTTTTAATTTTCTAATTTATTTTTATTTTATTTTATTTTCTTTATTGGGAAACAAACAGCTTATTTATTATTACATATATGATAACATCTGCTAGACAATATTAAAACCAAAACAGTTTCCACTAATAAAAAGTGTACATATAAAAAACACGACAAACTAAAAACACAACAAGCAATATTTAAAAAGAAAACCTCTTATGCATTTAAACTTAATAAGGTAATTTGTAGTATATTTAAAGTAAATATATTATTATGATAACATAATGCACATTATATATTGAAACTAATTTTAGAATTTAAGAGTACACAAAAATACAAAAACATAAAAATATTTTGTAAATGTAAGCTAAAAAAGAAAAAGAAAACAATAATGATACTGCCTAAGATATTTTAACAAAGGTGTTATATAATTTACTCTTAAATTGACCCAACGAAAGGTGCAATAAGTCTAAGTAATTGAAATCCTTATTGTAAGAATCACAGGTTCTGATTGTGAATCTGTTTTTAGTATAATTAGTCCCCGCAAATGGAATGTGGAATAATTTTCTGTTTCGCGATGTGTAAATTCAAATTCAAATTCAAATTCAAATAGTTTATTTTGCAAAGCAGGTATAGATATATACACTTTTTACACGTCAAATTTAATCTAATAAAGAAAATATATGTAATAAAATAATAAATGTACATGAACTAAATTAAAGGTTTATTTAATTTATGTAGCAATATATTTACGATTAAAATGATAGGTAAAATATATATTATACAAGGTAAAATCCAATCAGCCGCCCGAACCCATACCGGAGACCCGGCCAGGGACCAGGAACAAGGTTCAATGATCACCAACCGAGCCCCCAGCACGAATCCAGGCGGCCGACCAAATCCCATCCTATATACTACATACAAGGTTACATATATAAATACATGCCTACCTCCGCCCATTCGGTTAGTCTTGCTAAGAAGAAGGGCAAGAAACTTAGCAAGATCATGTCTTTTTTTTCAACATAAAACTTATACTATACAATATATGACTTATATCTACTTCTATTCGATATTTACATTCTATTTTACTTAACAAATAAGAAGTGCACAAAGGCATCCACTAAGAAAGAATTTTGTGAAATATTTTATTCAAATTATAAAGGTACCTAGTTGAAGTTCAAATATACAGATAACTGTACAACTATCGTAGTATTGCCATTTAAGAAAAAACAAAAACATTATTTACTTACTAGAATAATAATTATCAAGTAAATGCTTAGACAAAGCAATGAACTATTTCTTAATAGCATAGTTTTCATAGACAATGTTTGTCTTTGATGAGCTAAAATTTTAACTGATGCCAAAAGCGGCCGTTTTTAGCAAAAGTTAAAATTTTAGCTCATCAAAGACGTTGTCTATGAAAACTGAAGCATTTACTTGAACAGATTTTCAATAATTTATTCTAGGAAGTAAATAATGTTTTTTTTTTTCCGAAGTACCAGCACTTTCGCAGCATATAGCGACTTAATAGACTACCAATACCATCCATCCATCAGCCTAGTTCGTCCACTGCTGGTCATAAGCCTTTCCAGGACTTTGCCACTCCCAGCGGTCACCCTGGAAGAATTTCTCATACTCACACACGCTGGGCAGGCGAGTTGGTGAGCGCGGTGCCGGAACCCTCGCACCAGTGACGCCGCTGCCCGTCACCAGTCTGTTCCGTATACAAGGCCCGGCTATAGGGATGGATATACCGCATCCATCGGTCCCAGGCATGGTGGGCCTTCTGGTTTTTTGCCTGTGAGCTGTCCTCTTACTCTCCCCCAAGTTACATCGAGGGGGTCTCCAAGTAAGATGGTGTTACCTCCACAGTAGATTATTATTTACATCTTTAAAAATACTTTTTTCACTTTTTGATAAAACGTGTTATAGACAAATTGAAATTGTTTTGTTAACCGCGTAACATTTATCAAAGTAAATCATAGCAGGAAATGGATTTTCATACAACTACTCGTACAAAGAAGATCAATGCTTTTTGATGGAATTCATAAAAATAGACAGTTACCCCGGCTTTATAGACGGAAAATCCTTTATCTTAACCTGCCTGGGGTTGGTGAGCACGGTGCCGGAACCCTCGCCCCAGTAACGCCGCTGCCCGTCACCAGTCTGTTCCATATAAGTCCCAGCCCAACATGATTTTAATTAAAATTTTCTCGTCGTAGTTATTATTAAACACGATTAATATAACGTAGTAATAACTCTATTATAAAACCCTTTTCAAACGTTTGTTTCAATAAATAATGTAACTTCGCTCACATTCATAAACATAAAAGGTACCCGAATGGCTGAACAATTTGCACAGAGAACACTTTGATTTGGTCAATATGAAATAGTGGTTTTATTTTACATTCAAATGAACATTCATTGTTTTACGAGCCTAACGCCTAACCACAAATAAACGGTTTAAAATGTATATACTGTAACGACTGAAGTTTCTTCATTCGTACAGAAATATATAAATTACTTTGTACTGCTATTATTCGTTATTTTATACCAGTAACTCCATCTATGATCTGAACTTTAGCAATTTAGAATTAAACCCAACCTATTTTGAATAAGTGGGCGTAGCCAAATATTAATAATTTAATTGATATTTCGTTCGTATGCCTTCATGTTTAAGTTCAATTTTAAGCAAAATTGAATGCACTTATAGCTTTATGGAAGGGAATGTCATGTGGATTCCAGAAACAAATTAATAACAGCCGAAGATAAGGTAAAGGATTTAGGACGTATTAGCGACCTTATTTCACAGCGTCACAAGGGTCAAGCTACAGGGCATAGAAACGCTTTCATCTATATTTTACTTAGCAATTGGCGCCAGTATGATTTTTTTTAGAGTTCCCATGCAATAAAACAAACATAAGTTTGGTCCTAGAGAATGTGTCAAGTTTTATGATGTTGAAACCATGTTCGTATTTTTTGTGAAACTTGTAAAATCTTGGAAGAAGCCACAGATCTACAAATATCAGAGAGGTGGTGTATGTTTATTGATAAAATTAGTTTAAAAACTTGAATCATGAAAAGTGTGTTATTTCATGTTCGGAGGCTAGCTCTGATGTTATGATAATAGTTAAATGACTTAGAACACGAACATATAAAATAAAACGTATTCTACCTCATGTTATTTCAATTAATCGATTTCATGAAACTCAAAAAGGTCCAAAATAATTTGCATAATGAATAAGATTAAAATAGCAGTAATTGTACTAGTAAATTATTCAGCATTCTATATTTAAATGTTTATTTCCTTATTTTCTATAGATTTGAATGGCACATCTAAAATTATTGTAGATCTATGTTTCACGAGTTGAAAAAGAGATTAGTTTTAATGTGTTTCACGCTCTTGACTGTTTTTGTTGAGTTTTGGCTAAACAAGCCTCAAGTAGTGTTTGACAACTAATTAATTTACGAAATAATGTGTCTGGAAGGAAGGCGGAGCTTAGAACTATGCAAAATTTAGGAAATACGATAGGTGGGGACAAAGAAAGAGTGGACAGTTGGGTGACGGGACGCTCGGAAACAGGTCGATCTAGGGAACACGTCGCGCACAGTCTGGTTTCTTAGATTAAAATAAACACTTCTAGGTCATAGGTCATAGGTCACCTGAAGTCTAGGTCTTTGACTAGTACGGGCGAAGCGGAACGTTTATAAGAAATCGCGTCGAAGTGTCGTCTTTGTCTGTGTTATAAAGTTTTAGCGTCGGTTCTGAAATAATTTATACTAGCAACGTGCACGGTTGCAATTCAGAGCTCTGAAATTAAGTGTCGGGAGTGAAGTAAATAGTATATTTTCAGTGTTAAATACGAAACGCGGTTTAGCTTCATATATCAATTATTTGTATCACAATTTATTTATGTAAAGAATAATATATACGTCCCTTATTCCTATCCAAAATTTAGGACCTTTAGCGTTTCTACGTCTAGCTGTGCTGCTGTATATTCGATTAACAAAAAGTCTGTGAGAAATTCGAGATTTTATAGGTACTGCGAGCTGCGGGTGTCACACCATCATATTATTTCTTTCCCCTCTCACTTATCCACTTCTACAGGATTTTAGGTACAGGTACAGGAAGGAGATTTCTGCATATAATTTCTCACATGACTTTTCTCAATTTCCATTTTTAGGTCTTCATAATTTAGATTTTTGTTGTGAATGATATATGAATACTTAGTTCTTATGTTAGGAACCCTTTCTGGTTTAGGGGCGGGGTCTTTGTGGACTGTGGTCTCTGGAGACGTCCGGGTGTTCACATGGCTGTTAACTCTGATGGGAAGCCTTGCGTAATGCTTGTGTCGGAACCAGAGTTGGTGAATTCCGCTTCAGGGGCTCCTTAGATTGCACCTGCAATATCCCGTCCACAGGTCAAGCTTAGAAGTTTAGAAATTGACTTGATCAAGTCGTAGGTGTGATGAATGAATGCTTTAGAGGCAGTTTTTGTGAGGTTTTGTATGTCTGTGTAAATTTCTAGGGACACTTAGGTTATAAGGTGTTGTCTAGGTTGTTTCGCAGGAATTTGTTCGGAAGCGGTGTCATTTTGTGTGACAACGTGGGGGTAATTATTTGGTTGGTCAGGGAGATTACCGTCTAATTTTGTAGGGCCCCCACTTCATTCTGGACTCATCTGGGTCTAGAATCCCCTCAAATATCAAACATGTAGCTAAATCACCTTAGCGCTTGCAGCTGCCGACCGTCGAGTATCTACGGTTCATCAACCCCTTTTTCTAACCCAAACAACTGCAATATTATATGTTACACACACACACACACACACATTTTACTATATTATCCGATAATTACATAATCATTTATCTAATTAAAAATATAACGTCGCGCGCAACATACAAAGAAATGAAAGTGTTATTCGCTTAACGTCTCACGGAGAGTCGAATCAAAAGTGGTTTTACATAGTGATTTAGTCGTAATGTGTTTCGTTTTCCCTTGGATTTTCAATGGCAATAATAGCCTTGAAATATAGCTGAGTTCCAGAATACAGCTAAGTCGTATCATTTAACCAATAACTAGTACATTAGTTTTTCTTGATTACTTTATTTTTCCTTGTTGAATTATGATATACATTGTTTTGAGCATAACCGTTTTGTAACATAACGTAGTGTCCTAATCTACTAGACGATCACACAAATAAATCACGGCCAATGATTTAATTTGTAATTAATAAATCGATGTACTCCTCAAGTATGTCATAATAACGTAGGAGACGTAGAGAGGTATATACATTACTATAACCTCATTCTACGGATGGTATCGCTTCCAGCGGTCATCTTTTAATTATTAAATAAATAAATAGTTCTCTTACAGAAGTACAGGAGTACTTACTTCACACCCAGAACTCATTTTTTTACAATACTAATGAGGGTTGGTTTTATATCTTCATTTTGATCAACTCCGTGGTCCGGCCCAAACTTCTCGGCCATTGATCCAGAGGTGGTAAGTATAAATCGCGTAGGGAGGAAAAAAATCAAAGAAAGGAAGTAAATCGCCCGCCCGCTGCGCCCAAACTACAGCGATAGGGCTAACTAATAAATGACGTTGGGACGTAAAACTCGTCGGTGAGTGGGTGTACGAGTGTTAACTGTGACTTGAACTTCACAGTCACTACTCGGAGCCCCTCTGACACCTCTTCTGGGATTCATGTCGTGACGATATAATCTTGATAAAAACACTTGTACTGTTTCACAATATCACTTTTTATTACTCCAACCGGTTTCGCCTTACGGCGTTATCAAGGAACACTTTTAAATATAATAAACAATATTATATAATAAGTAGTGTTTATTATTTATTAAAAACAGTGTTTATTGTATTTAACAGTGTTCCTTGATAATACCCTAAGGCGAAACCGGTTGGAGTAATAAAAAGTGATATTGTGAAACAGTACAAGTGTTTTTATCAAGATTATGGTAATGTTTTACCAAGTGCCGACAATCGCAAGTATTAATCGTCACGATATATCTATATTTTGATAATTATGATATTTAATTTGGCAGAAATGTATTTGATTGTTTATCAAAATATGGGAGTTAATCGATTTGGCAATAGTGATTAGTACTTATTGCAAAGTATTAAGGTAGCGTGTTAAACCAATATAAAAGTTAGGAATGAATTGAAAGAACCAATAAATTTTTATTAAATCAAACAACTTAACAACTTACGCCTCCACAAATTCCAGGAAAGGCATTAACGTCGAAAACAATTTTCCCAGCGTATGAATGAAGAACTGTTCCGTAGGTATTTGGCGTGGCTCCAAGCCTCATAACCTGGTGGAAGGTGATAGTTTCCCAGGTGTCACGAGGTGCCAAGTGGCAATGAACTCTTAGACGGGCCTCTTTCAGCATTTCAGGATTTCTGTGCACCGTTGCATCAAGTAAACATTTTAATTAATGACAAAAACTGTAATATATTTTTTACCTATGCATCTACAAATGAAGAATTTTAATTTATAGATCGATTGACTGATTGAATTCTGAGACATCTGTTACGAGAAACCTTATAATGTAAACATTTAATATTAATATCATTTAATTTATTTTATTTTTGGTTCTTATTAATTTATAAATTGGCAAGATTAGGGTTAAGTTAATTTAAAATTTTAGTATTATTTATTTAATGTCATTTAAGTTTTTTGTATTATACTAACCTACTTACATTATTGTACCATTACGACAGAGGGTATTTCAAGGGTGCTTCAAAAATCAGCGCTCTTAATGCATATGCTGAGTCTATACCTCTTTTGTCTGTACATGAATTCTGTTTAGTCATTATTTGATCATTTTGTTTTATTTTCCTATGTTGATTGCTTTTGTATATTATTTATTGTGTATTTGTGTTTTGGCATATAAATAAATGGATATGCTATTTATTCTTTTCTAAATGTAGACTGTATAATCGAACAAATGTAAACTGACGACTCTTCTGTCCAAACGTTATAAAGGTTGTTTTACAGCATGCATGTTTTTTTACCTAAATGTGTTTACATCTGTTCTATTATTGTGTTTGCGGAATCAATCCCAGACGTTCTGCTTGACAGTCGGGCGTCTAAAAAGCTGTCGTTATAGAAAACTGAAAAAATGTGTCCCAAAAATTTTCGAACTTCGTGGTTTACTCTGTGATATAGACAAGGTGAATTTGTGAACATCGTCCAAATTCATACTTGAGCCTTGGTAAGTGATCACCATCATGAAACATCCGAATAGTCTAAAGATTGGAAAACTAAAATGCAGGATAAGTATGGAAGCTCGATGAAGCCCGGAAGCAAACCAAGTGGTTTTCATCTAGTAGAAAAGACTGGCGTCAGCTAAACAGACTTCGCACCGGATATGGACGCAGTGCTTTTTATAAACATGTATGTGGTTGGTCAGCTTCTCCTAAGTGTGACTGTGGTGCTGAGCAGCAAACGGTTTATCACATCCTCCGCGAGTGCCCATTGAGGTCTTACCCCGGAAACGCTGAAGACTTGATTTCATTGACTGACGATGCCGTCAAATGGCTAAAACAACTCGACATCCCTATAATTTTATAATTTTTTTTTTGTGACATGTTTATTTGTGTATTATTTTTTTAATGCCATACGAATAAATAAAGCATCATGATTCATGAACCAATAACGATTTTTGTAAAATTCATAAAATGAAATTTCACAAAAATTGTTATCGATTCATGATGCTGATCACTTACCATTGAATTTGGACGATGTTCACAAATTCAGCTTGTATGTATGGCGAGACACAACAACGGTATTAAATTTTGAAAATTCGAAGCATTCCATAGTGCCCGTTACTTGTTTAGGCGTAACCTTGCGTCAGTCAATGAAAAGGTAAAAAATGCATTTCATGAATTTCTCAAAAAGAGGCTTTGAGCATTGGGGCTTCTCATTTACATTTTGTCTCCAGTATTTTTGGTTGCAATAATCAGAATCATCAGACGGTTTGGTTACAGATAACATACGTTCACATTAATTTAAAGTTTTCCATTAGGATTAAGGCGATATGTGACAAAAAAACGGGTGTTTCTTTTCTGTGTATTTCATGAAAATTTTAATGAATTTCTGGTATATGTATTTTGACTATATAATATTTTCCTCGATAGAAATAATTCTTGAAATGAGGTCTTCAAACACAGTTTTTCTCCTCGTTTGACGAATAGGAACCATATACAGAACTCAAACATATTTTATTAGGTGTGTTTCAACAATATCTAAAGATTTGATATTTGAAATTTTGCTAGCTATTTTAGTTTTTTTAATAAAAATATAAAACCAACTTTTTTCCCTTTTGCCCTCAATCCGCCCCTCTCGCTCTGCGCGATTTTTCGCTTGGAGTTACAGTGACAAAAATAAAATTCGCATAGCCTCCTAATTCATCTTTCTGTTTTTATAAGCCATATGCCTGTCTGTATGATATACCAAGATAAACATTAATATATTACCACTAAAAATTGGTAAATCGGAGTCGGTTGCATACGGAATTTATTACGTAAATATTTTTATACGTTTCCAAAGCGCTGTCAAATGTTCCGATTATTTTATTTGCCTTGTTTAAATATTATTTTTACAAAATGATGTAGCCGTTTATACATTCTGTCAGTATTGGAAATGTATCATTGAATATAGAATATTGAATCGTAAATAGCAATGTAAAGATCATGTCTTAATTCTGTTCCATGTTTTAAACATACCACAAAGCGTCTTATCCGACGTTGGTTAAACCATAGACTAAACGTAGTAATCCTTAGTCTATGGTTAAACTCAACTAAATTAAACCAAATTAAATGCCAAACAACTAAAGCAGATTCTGAAGGCTTTAATTTTAGTTTTAGTGCTAACTGTGCTAAAATTCTTCCAAAGCTTTTATTCCTTACGCTTAAGGAGTATTTTGCAATGAAGAATATTATAGTTTCGTCAGCACCTAAATTAAAATTAAAGCCTTTCGTATCTGCTTCATATGTATTAGAATAATTCATAATTATAGAGGTATCGTTTTATGTGTATAATATTCTTCCTTCCTTTATATATATATATATATATATATATATTTGCAGACTTGTATATATATTATATATACAAATCTAAAAACATTTTAATTATATTTTTGAAATATATTTCGATCATAATGGTCGGCACCAGTCATTTATAAATTGATTAAATATGTATAATTAACTAGACAAGTGTCTAAGTGAAAATGTTATTTATAATATTAAAGACAAATAAGTCAATTTAGGGGTAGAGATGGATGAAAGATGCGTAACAGAATAAACATATGGAGGGGAAGTGGAACACAGTTGAAGCTAGGTCTAGCTCAGCTCGCCCTAGAAGACCAGAAGAAAAAAAGACCACACTGAAGAGAAAAGCTTATGTGGCTCAACTGATGAATGTAAAGAAGCACCCTACGTCAGGATCGAGACATATGGAGATCTACGGTATCTACGAGTACCTAGCCATTTGAGATTTGTATGTATGAATAGGTATAAAATGCAGTGAAACTCCCTCACTTTTATAAATAACCCTGCATATTTGGCATTCGTTTTGAGTGATATAATATGTGTAAATTACACGTAAAGTTGTCCCACATTTGGTTGTTGCCATAAACATAGTATTAAAACTCATCAGTCAACCAGCGTTCTTGTTTTGGCGTTGAGTTACATTTATGTTTGTGTGGCGTTGCAGGCAAATAGCCAAAGTTGTAAAATGCTTTTTGTGTGCATATAAAAACATAGTGGGAGTAGGGGCTGCCATATCCCTGATTGAATATTCCGTTGGATGTAAAATTCAAATAGATTATGACCGTGGCTTCGTTGCCAAATCATTGTCAGATAACATTAGAAGAGATAAAAATAAGTCATGCACGCGCGTAAATTACAATAGAGAAGTGGTTTTGAGTAGAATGTGTATTGAACTAAATTAATAAAAAAATCTGTCTGTAATAAAAATAATTTATTAAATGAATGTAATTCATCAAATAAGTATAATTCATTAAAATAAAAATAAAAATAATCCGGTTAAATATTTTTAATCTGTAAGATAGATCCGGAATCCGACTTATACTGCAAAGTATAGTTTTATTGTTTTAAGAATAACGGGTTACTTATTTCTCAAATCAATCGATCAATTAGATCTTTGCCACGCCATTCTTTTTGGTCTCTCGTCAGCCTCATCCAGTTACTTTATAGCAAACCTGACGCTATCATCTGGCCATTAACCACGGATCTATGTATCACTAGCCATGGGTCTATCCACCGAACTTTTTCTTGGTCTTAGCTGCAATTCTGTCTCTGTCCCGTTTCACTTTCTGTCTTCCCGTCTGGCCAAATTGACCTGCCTATCTCTATTTTAATTTTATGATACACAAGAGTTAATCGTCGAACCTTGACATTCATTAAATGATCCACAAAAGAGATGCCCAATTTTTTTTCTTATTTTTATCCCATTAGGGAAATGCTACGGTGCTAAGCCTTGTCTGTTGTATTTATAACTGTTTTATTTATTAAGGTCAGGGCATTTATGTCTGTTTAATATTGTATGTACTTTTCGTTACAAATAAAGCCATCGGGCCTACAAAGAGATGCCCAATATGACATGCTCAATAGTTCTTCGTGCCGTTTTAATTTTATTTATTGTCTATACTATGCTACTATTAATATTTCATATTAAAATCAAATTGTGCCTGTATAGGAGTCTGTAAAGGAACTGTTTAACCTTCTACTTGGATTTGAACGATTTTAATCCTAGCTGTTTGAATTGCCCCAATTCAATGCCTAATTTTAGATTCTGGTATGACTGGCTGGAAGTGAACGCCGCACACATTGTATGTAATGGAAATATGGCAGTCAAAGCCACTTTATTCCGGGTTTGTTTGATTTAAAAAATGTTTGATGGATTTTCAAACAGAACTGCTCTTTTTTGGGAATGTAGAGATCCAAGTTTATTATGTAGTTTAAAAAGCCTATATGAAATAAATACTTAAATCAAAAAAACTCACCACTGACAATTACTGAAAAACTTTTTCCAATGGTATTTTGTAAATTATTATAGAAACAATAAATATTGCTAATGTATTCGAACGTTTACAATATGAATTTAGCTATTGCAGCTAAAATTGGAACGGTTTCAAACAATAAATAAGTAACAAAGAATTGTAAATTATTCAAATACTTCAGTAGTTTGTTTTGTGATTCAGTTTTGGTTTATTTTAGTATTTTGTACTTGGGAAAATATTTGGCCACGAATGGCTGAAGTAACACAGTACTTAAAGTTGATGAAATGATGCCGTTACATTGTCAGTTCAAATGTCCAACTTTGTGAATTCTATGTCAATCCCGAAACTGATAAAAATAATTTTTTATTTTTATTTTTTCAACAGTGCCACATTAACTTATAGGTCTGGCTTGTCAATCATCTGAACTGTCAGATTGTCTGTTAGTCAAAATGGCCGGCGTTCTACTTATACTTAGCTCACGCAACCATGGACTTAGGATTCGCTGCGCTTAAAAGGCGTACATAGCGTGTAAAAGAGATGTCCTACCTCTATAAACACCTTGCAAGGGAGAAAGAGATGCACAACCAAGAACAGCTGTGTCAATGTTTTTTCGAGTAAGTGCCCATAGCTACCCGCTTGCTTGGGTGTGATTGCGGATTTTATAATAATATTTAAATAATACGTAACTAAATTGATCAATAGTGATTGGTTTATCTTGTGCAGTGAGTCCAACGACATTCAACGACATTAGAATGTCGTTGAGTGAGTCATTGTGATGTGACAAGGAGAAATAATCCAAATAATTACACATTTCACGGGTAAATATGATTTTGTCATTAGAATGTTTTGAACCACATTTTACCCAATTTCTCGTATTAATCGGACCAAAAAAAAGTTTTTACAGTATTGTATTGATTTTCTTTGTTGTATTTAGTGGTTATATACAGGATTGTCCAAAATATTAAGTAAAATAGTAAATATAATAGTAATGTCATAGATCGGTTGGTGATCATTGAACCTTGTTCCTGGTCCCTGGCCGGGTCTCCGGTATTTATTTATTTATTTAGTTTATTCAGGAAATTAACAGCGATATAATATACTCTAAACAATATTTCAAAACTTAAACTAAGGCCAATAACAAATTTCCCCAACTGTAAAAAATAATAATCAAAACTTAACTAATTCGTTAGTCCGAATTTAGACTACTCTTATATTTAAACATTTAAACAAAAACAAAGCGACTTAACCAAGTACCTAACGTAATCCTGTAGTTTAATTTGCTCATTTGTTCGACAAGATGTTTGTGTTGTGTGGAGTTAATGTAAGATGAGTATGTATGAGAGAGTATGTGTTTGTGTAAGTGAGGGGAATGTAAAAAGGGGAGGGTGTTTAGCAAAATCATAATTATCATTATAATTACGGTTTTTCATTAGGGCAATATATTTCGTTCATTATTTTATTTCGAAATGCAGTTCTGGAGTTTCCATATGGATCAATTTTAAAGAATTTTTTATTGTATTCGTTAGCTAGACGAATGAGAGGAGATGATTGGGCATAGTTTGTGCGAACATTGGGTACATAATAAAAGAGTCTAGCAGAGTGCCGGGTGCGAAATGATGGGGCTCTAAGGGGAAAGTTAGATACCATGCTCATGCTGTTAATACGGCCAGTAACAATGTCATATAGTAAGGACATATCAAGCAAAAGCCGGCGATCCTCGAACGAAGGAATGCGATGGTGTAGACAAGAATCTTCGTATTTCATTTTTAGTAATCTAGCTTTAAAATTTAGATGTCTTAAAAAAATCTCCTGTATTTTTTCGATACGCTGTTTATAAGTTATATAATGTGGTGACCATACAGAAGACCCGCACTCCAATAAACTTCGAACATAAGCAAAATACACCACCTTAAGACAAGAAAGGTCCCTAAATTCACCACATACCCGCATTACGAAACCTAAACTTTTATATGCCCTGCTCACAACTGCATCAATGTGGTGCTCGAATGTTAATTTTGAATCAAGGCTCACACCCAGGTCTTTGACCACATCTACTCGCTGTATGGGATTACCGCTAATATTATAAGCATGTATGACAGGATTACGCTTCCTGGAAAAACTTATTTGGACACATTTAGCAACGTTAACTTTTATCCGATTTTTACTGTAATAAATACTAAGTCGGTCCAGATCAGCTTGTAGTAATTCGCAATCAGCTTCATTATTAATATCCAAGTATATTTTCTTATCATCCGCATACAGCAAGTAGTTGGAGTCGTGAAATACACTATAAATATCATAGATATAAGCACAATAAAATAATGGACCCAAGTGAGAGCCCTGAGGAACACCGGAGGGAATATCAACGAAATTTGAGCGATGACCACCGAGCACAACTGCTTGTCTCCTATTTGAAATATAAGAAGTCACCCAGCGATGAAGATCGCCTTGTATTCCAAGTTTTTCAAGCTTTCGTAGCAGAATGACGTGGTCCACGCGGTCAAAAGCCTTTTCAAAATCCGTGTAGACCACGTCAATCTGCCGGCCAGACTCGATTTTCTGAAGGACAAAGGATACCAGCTCAACCAAATTCGTTGTAGTCGATCGTCCCTTAAGGAAACCATGTTGTTCAGAAGGTATGCCTTTTGAAATTGTTGGGTATAATCTGTTATACACTATTTTTTCAAATAACTTGGCGAGCACATTTAGTATAGATATAGGGCGATAGTTAGGCACTTTTGTTTTAGGACCATTCTTGTGAATAGGTACTATATGTGCATCTTTCCATTTACATGGAAATTTACCCTCAGAAAGAGAACGGTTAAAAAGTATACTTAATGGCACACTGAGAGCACCGCCACATTTCACAATAAAGAAAGCAGGGAGACCATCACTGCCAGCTCCACCATTAGGATCTATTTTTGAGATTTGTGCTGATATTTCATTCGGAGTGACTTCTATAGAATGTATTATGTCCCCATCATCACAGTATGGAGGAGCAAGTATGTCATCATCATAGTTTTGAGCAGGCTCAACAAAAACGCTATGAAAGAAGGAATTGAATCCTTCAGAAATATCTTTTCCCGCTCTGAGAGTGTTTCCGTTGTATTCCAAAGAACTTGGATAGCCTGATCCACCTCGACGAGCCTTAATGAAACTCCATAGATATTTTGGATTTTCTTTGATATAACTCTGAACAGAGCATATATAACGTTCGTAACATTCTTGCTGAAGGTCATGCTGCCTACGCCTAAGAAGTGAGAATTCGTCGTAATCAGAAGGATTATGAAAGTATGGGTTGGGACGGTTGATTGGATTTCACCTTGTATAATAATATTTTACCTATAATTTTAATCGTATATATATTGCTACATAAATTAAATAAACATTTAATCTAAGTAGTTCATGTACATTTATTATTTTATTACATGTATTTTTATAAGATTAAAATTTGACTTGTGAAACGTGTATTATATATACCTACTTTGCAAAATAAACTTTTTGAGTTTGAATTTGAATTTTGTAATTTTTTGGTATCATTTTCTTTACTACATTGTTTATTTTTTACATTCCAAATCTATGGTCAATTGACCGGCGTTCTATTTATACTTTGCTCACGCAACTGACAGTTTTGTGTAAAGACAGCAAAAGAGATAACGCCATGAAAATAAGCTTCTCACATAAAGTCTGTTTCAAGTGGTGGTTGAAATTTCGAACAAAACCATATTAAAATAAAGTCCTTAACAGCTCGCACTGCAATATGGCTGTTACGTCAGTCGCTGCGGCTGACAAGTGCGAAAATAGTGTGTTTTTAATTTATTTTATCCAAAATAAAATTAATTTCCAAGAACTGAGAAAACCAAATCGTTTTATATTATTTTGTCTAGAAGTTTATACATTTTCATACCTTTTCCATAAAAACTGCAGCAGTTATGTTGTTACAAGTAACAAAAAATCGAGAAATAAGGGTAAACTTAGAATTTTCTTGTTTTACTTCTGTATGTTATAATGAAATTCAGGAAAAACCACATCACTATTTGTATCATGCAGATTACTATGTATTTTTCTTCTGTTGAAAAATGATATAGTTACCGTATAAAATGGTTACAAAGTTACTTAATTCAAGGTCGTTGGCGTTGGTAGAAACCTTAATAAGAGTGACAAATGGGTCGGCCGCATTTACTTCGAGGGGACAAAAGAAACTTCACTTACATTTTGTTTGTTAGCCAAGAAGACAGCACATTGGCGCCAAAAATATGCTGGGTTATTAAAAAGATTTACAGGGTAAGTAAGCGGCATCAGCTTAAAAATACTGTAATAAAATATTTCGTACAGATCATTAAAAGTTTGGAATGGCTTGACCTTGAGCAGGATTTTTGTTGACTTGAATTTTTATGATACCTAAGCTATTTCTGCGTAATTTTTATGACATAAATATCTGCATCAACAAGTTTTGCTATTGAGAACAAACGCGGATTATTTAGATCGATTCAATGGCGAAACTATATGTTAAATATATGTTATATCTTATATTTTAACTACAAAAAATATATGTCTTTAACAACCTAATTTCATTCTGTAAACCAATTCCGCTCGGTAACGCATTATGCATTTGAATTTGAAGTGAATTCCCATAGCTTAATTACAAAAAGATATTTTCAATTTTTTTTGCAATATTCGCTATTTTATGATGTAGTTTTCATTATTTTGTTGTATAAATTAACCATAATTGTTTATGAGTTTTTTAAATAAAGAATTTTAGGCATTATACTGATTGCGATGGATGATTGCTTATAAAAAAAGTGGTCTGTCTCTGTCTGTCTACTCATTTGTCATCCATTTGTCAAATCAGTCGGCAGCTAATTTTTATAAATCTATCTTGATAGCAAAGGACACACTTCTAAACAGCCATTTCTCAAGTGACGTCACATGAAGCCAAATGGAAGTTGAAGCTTTTTCGTAAAAAATATTCATCATCATGAGGTTTTTTAGATCACAAATCTACGGGTTACAAATCTAAAATACGGGTTATTAAACCTTAATCTCGAAATAGGTTTCGAATTAACACACCTTAACACAATTTAATCTAAGCGAATTCTTCACAGAAATAAGATCTTATTATCTACAAAAGTAAGTTTTTACTATATCCTCAAAGTAAAGTAACAAGTTCTTTATTAACCCAAAAATTACACTTACAGTTCCATTAAAATTAAAATATACCTTAAAAATTTTTAAATTACAATTGCATTAGCAATGATTTCCACAAGCTGAATTGTGGACTCCAAAGTAGGCGACAAACCTTTAACTTGGAAACCAACGATTTTGGTTTTATATAAATGAATTAACGGGTTTTAGGGTAAGAGTATTAAGAGGCTATGCGAATTTTATTTTTGTCACTGTCACTCCAAGCGAAAAATCGCGCAGTGCAAGAGGGGCGGATTCAGGGCAAAAAGAAAAAAAGTTGGTTTTATATTTTTATTAAAAAAACTAAAATAGCTAGCAAAATTTTAAATATCAAATCTCTAGATATTGTTGAAACACACCTAATAAAGTATGTTTGAGTTCTGTATATGGTTCCTATCCGTCAAACGAGGAGAAAAAGTGTGTTTGAAGACCTCATTTCAACAATTATTTGTACCGAGGAAAATTTATAAAAACATGTTTTCCAATTTCAAAACCCTAGATTATATAGTCAAAATGCAAATACTAGAAATTTATTACAATTTTTCCGTGTATTTCATGAAATGCACAGAAAAGAAACACCCGTACTTTTTTTCGCATATCGCCTTAACAGTTGTACGTAACAACAGGTTAAACTAATCTTTTTATAAGTTTTATAAGTCAAGTAAGTTTTAACATGTGATTATTAATATTTTATCATGACTTGTCGAATTGCGCGTGCGGCGAATTCGCGCTCTTCTTCCTCTTTCTTAAGAGTTGTTGTTTAGAGGTCATTGCTCACTCAAGGCATTGACGATTGTTCACACTTAAGGCCCTTACTATTGCCAAATGGGTACTTTCTAAAGCCTACTCCTCGTTTATGGCCAAACCAAAATGAATGAAAAAATGTATTATGAATAATCAACTCTTAGACAACATATGCAACAGTTTTCTTTTTCATACCACCAAAACTTCTACATGAATTTTTTTTTACTGAATGGTATTTTTTGACCTAAAATTGCTTACTGCTCCTGAGTGGCTTGGCCGATTGAATTCATCTATGCTTTGATAAACAGATAAACTTTATAGCTATAAACATAACATAAGATTATTCAATCGAGTAATCACGTCCAAGTGAAAAGTATAATTTTCCCCTATTTCGCTCTTTCAAGGACGCAGCGAACGTCGTAACAGCCACTATGCATTGCGCGCTGATATGAACGTTATTTCAATGTCGTTTCCGTTGATATTTGTAGTGACAAATATCGAGCTGCTAATTTGGTGAAGGTAATCGCCTTAAGAGGATATGTTCCGCTTGCATACTACCCTGTTACTCCATGCGGAAAGACCCGCAGTGCGAGAGGGACTGGAAAAAAGTCAACATGACAACTTTTTTCACTAATTTTATTATTAAAAAAAAGCAAAGGTGCCATGAAATATATGTCCTGTTAAAAGTTTAATATGTAAAGTTTATACAGAATTTAAACCATAAATAATATGAACGTGTTTTTACTTTAATAAACTTAAACATCGACATGAAAACTTTTTTTAGAGCCATCTTTGGGACTTTATTTCTCAATATTGGAATGACGTTCTGATATGGGTGTGTATTATATTCTCGAAAGAAATACATATTTTTTCTTTTTTATGTAGTATCCTTCGAACCAGGAAGAATAAATTATGGATTTGCGGAAACTATCCTCTTAAACCGTAAAAAAGATTAAAGGCACGAACTTGCCTGCTAATACTATCTATTGCTTAAATATTAATTTAAAGAAACCACTATATAAATTTTGTAATCTTCAAGAAAACGGAATGACCATGGAATGAAATATAACTAGAATTACCCTGCAAATTTCGAAAATTAACAGGTGAATATTTATACGAATTTGTCGAGAAGAAATAAATAAAATGCCGCAGGCTGCAAGTAAAATATAATATCAGAACGTCGGATCTTCAGATCCAGATCAAATTATGTAGAGTAAGCTATGCAGAAATCACAACAAACGAGGTTATGTTGAAACAAAATTTGCCTTTCCAAGTTATTCACGAGACATGCACCTTACTCGCGCAAGTTAGATGTTAGCGTGTGGGGTATTCTAAAACAGGCTGTGATAAAGGGATTTCTTGCGGGACGGGATACTCTGTGATACTTTATCAGCGCTATTTTTAAAAGAAAACGTCAGTAAAGTGTACTTCTGTTGTTTACCCGGGTTCCGTTACCATATATTTTAATATTTAATATTTTAATACGCTTCACTAAACACTCTTCAAGAATTCCCAAATTGTTTTTAAAATGTGACCTCATCAAATAATTAATTAATTTCCCTCCCTCATGCCGAATAGCGTTCTTAATAATGTCTCGGAAACCGGATAACAACTCTTAAAATTAACCGCTTACTTACCATCTGAATCCATTTTCATAAAAAAACAACATATTTTTCAAGTGCATATTTTGTTATTGTCATTAGCTTCATTAGTCCGTTTTCTAAATTTTCTCATTTTATGTTTTCTCATGTCGTGGAGTGTTGAACAAAAAAAAAAGTGAAAAGAGAAAACTATATCCATACTTGATGCATGCCGCGGACAGACAGACACAAAAGCTTAATTATAAGGGTTCCCTTTTTTTGATGGAACTCTTAAAACGGGTTTCATCAAAAAAATACCTTCATTAGTCCGTTTTCTAAATCTCCTCATTTTGGGTTTTCTCTTGTTATTGAGGGCTGAAAAAAAAGGGAAAAGAGAAAGAAAAGAAGAAAACTATATTCACACGCGATGCTTGCTGTTTGTAAGGGTTTCCGTTTTTTGATGGAACCCTTAAAACGGGCTACAAATGGTCCGCGGGATAAAATACTGGTTGAACGGAGTGTGGCATAGTAAATTTATTTGAGCGCCGCAGCGGAGCTATTTTTACTCGATTTTTCTTGCGAAAAAATAGTTTATTATGACGTGGGAGCTTTCTGTGCGCTTCAACGTCTGTGATAACGCTTTTAACGGGGTTAATGGTAGCCGATCTAGTTGGAGAATTGCCCGAGTTCATGACAAGTGAGATTCGGTTTTTGAATGCGAATTGGTGATTGCTTTTGGAGAAGTCTGCGTTCTAGATAAAAAAATAATTAAACTACAGATTGGGTTTTGTCTTATTTATCACAATCCGTGGTAATTTTATGGGCCCACAACGATAGAAGAAGTAAATCTAAATAATATATTGTATTCAGTAAACACTTACATGAAAACTGTGATAGAAGTAAAATTGAAAAGGAGATGCAAGTTATTTTATTATTATAATGTGGTATTTATAAGAAGAAATGCAGAAGAAAAGTTAATCTAATTTTTTTTCTATTAAGTTTTCTGTTTTTAAAGTCGTGCACAATTATTTGCCCACCATTCTCACTACCTTTTCACCACATTGAAGGTTGGCTGGAAGAAATTTCTTTAGAAATAAGCTCGCCCTTGTACAAATTTTTATTCATGTGTATGTTATATTATTTAAGTTTCATTTTTGCAATAAAGAATACAGAACCTCTGACACCCTCTCGGGGATTCATGTCGTGACGGTATAGTGCCCGTTGTACGGCGATAAGGCTTTACCATCTCTCTATCAAATTAAAACTGCAATATAATAAAACAGGTTTCTTCTTTGCGGCGGCAAGTTGTAACGATGTCTGCAACATGCCTATTACATTTAAACTGTCAGCTTGGGCTATAAAACTCAATATCTTATTATAGATATGGGATTATAATTTAGAGTTCATAATAAAAGTAATATTTATATAAAAACACTTATTGAAATAATTGTTTCCAGATATATTTCGCCATATTTTATAGTCGGCGTCAGTGGATTTTAGATTTTTCCACTGACGCCGACTATAAAATATGTCGAAATATATCTGGAAACAATTATTTCAATAAGTGTTTTTATATAAATATATATTATAATGTAAACTGAATAAAAAAACAAATAAGTTATATTTAATATTTAATAAAAAGTAATAAAATTGTATAAGCTGATGGCATGATTTGCTTGTTATGTTGCGCTAGGGTTTCTGCTCGAGAATTGTCGAGTTCCGAATTTCAATTGAGCCATGCGCGCCGTGAGACAATTTCTCGCCGCCGCCGCGAAACACCGCCAGCTACTGTTACTACAAGTCAGTCAACAATAGAGTATTACATTTAATTAATTATTCACGTCAGTTTTGTTAAAAAATGTTTTCTCTTTGTTTTTGGTGTTTGTTTACTTTGTAGTGATTGTAGTTGCAGATATTTGTATTACTCATCCATGAGCCTAGAGCATGAACAACGCCAGACTTTCGCCAGATTTTATTAAATTGTGCCAAAACGGACCTTTAATTAATTAACTGTGAAGAAACAAATTGAAACTTAGAAGATATAATAACAACAAATGAGTTCCTTTGATTATTTTTGAAGAATTGTAGCTACAAATGTTTTTTATTGCAAGTATTTTGAAGCGCCTATTTTGCGCTATCCGGAGACCCAGCTACGTAATAATAATAATAATCATCTATTTCAGATAAAGTAATCCATATTTCTTACAAACTAACATTCATATTATAAATATATTCAATAAAATTACTAAATTTTATTATTATTATAATGCAGTGCGCGCTGATATTTACCGTATTAAAACGTTATCTCAATATAGTTTCTGTCGATGTTTGTATCGAAACAGGTCGACTCAAGGTTGTTGTCGGCTGCAAATTGCCATTTAAAGCATTCATTTTATACTGTGATGATAGGCGTAAAATATTATGAAAGTTATCGACATAATATTTTAAGGCGCTCTTATCCCAGAAGAGTGACTCTCTGTCTTTTTCTTTACGTGTAAGGAGTAAAGAAAATAACCACACTTTTGTACTTTTTCGTTGTTTTTATCGGTTTTTAAATTGTTTAAAAATAAGGGATATGTTTATTAAAACCCACTTACGTGGTCGACCTAGAAAATTTAAAGAGCAATATTACCAGATATGTTTCGTTAATAAAAGAGTGGAATTATGGAAATGGCATGATTTGAAAGGTCTTATTACATGCTGTGTTCGTGTATTATTTCTATCGAGCAAAGTTTATCTGATCGTGTAACACATGCGTGGAAGACCTAGATAAAGGTTCGAACTATATTGCATATTTTTTTTTTTTTGGAAGTTTTAGACGATATTTGAAAGTTCTCTTTGACTTTGAAATTACTGATTTTGGGATAAGAGCGCCTTAAATTGTAAAAACACCCTCGTTTTCTAAAAGGATAAAGAAGGTGTAAAATGTAAGCGTTGGGGCAGGACAGCTTTCTTCGAATATTCTCGCCTTAACGGGACACCTCACGCTAGAAAATCAAAACGCGAGGTTTTCAAGGGTTCATTAGAAGAAACTAGGTCTCTCCTCATATTGAAGAAAATATATATGAACCATTGATCTTTTATTTAGAGATTTTATTTATAAACAATTTATTCAGATTTATACTTTTGTAAAAAAATAAAAATTTTCCACCTTCTTTTTTGTAGGTTTCCAAACGTTCGTTTTAAGAACGCGGTTAAGAGATCAACTTGATTTTTTTACTTAAAGCCAATATTTTTTTCCCTACAAAATATTTCGTATTAGCTAAAAACACACCAATTTGGTGTTTCGCTGCGTGATCACTAGTATTACGCGTCCAAGAAAAAGAGGACAATGAGCCAACATGTAATCGCCTCTATCAAAAGCAAATAAGATCTTTCCCATTGGACTTATTGTGCTGGACGGGTGATAAAAAAAGTTGCCACGGTAGGCCATCCTCTTAAGTTTGGCAATATGGCACTTGTTGGTAGCCTAGGGAGTGCAGTTAAAAGAACCTGGTAAGAGATATTCAAAAGCATTTCGGTTTGTTCAATTTGTAATTTATCATGTAAATGATTATTAGTCGAAGTGCAATTACAAATCATAGGTATTGTAAGAACTATACAGGCTGACTATTAACCTAACACCAATAATTTTAATATATTTGTTGAACACTTAAAGATGAGAAATCATACAGTAAAAATCAAACCAATACATTGTTGTCTTAGCTAATTCAATATCTTAGCTAAGTTAACTAAACGGATATTAGACATCCTAAATATCTGCTCTTTTCGATAGTTTTTCCATGGGCAAGTGTGTCCCTCTCTGAACACCGAATTATATTTTATTTACTAATAATATTACTTTTCTCTTTCATCGCAATGAATTCTCTGACGCGATCCCGTTCCGCCATCTTTCTACCTGTTCAAGTCGTAGAGGGAGTAAAATATTTTACTCCCTCTACGGTTCAAGTACAGCCTTTGTAAATCCACGTGGAGTATCATGACACCTACTTTAGTTTCTTAACTTATTGAAAGTAAATCAATATTTATAATATTGACACATAACAATTCATATCTTAATTTATGGTGTGAGACCAACAATAGACGATAATTATTTCATAATAATCCAGCTTCGATATACCATCTTTCTTAAGTAACTACCTCAAGTCAAACACATTAATTTTCGCTGAAAACTATGACAATTACATTGATTACGAGTATTTTTACAAGTACATATTTATAAACTTTGAAAACTATTACAACCAACTCTGCACAAGTAAATGTGGATATTCCGTCACGCGCGTATAAAAGTGAAGGACATATCTGAGCTTTAATTCTGTACTCTCTCTGTTTTATGCCTGCACCTACCTACCGCATTGCCCATCTGCCATACCATTTTTGGTAGACATGCTGCGAAAATGCTGCCTTTTTAGAAAAAAAAAAAACATTTCTTACTTGCCAGAATAATTATTAAAAGTCTCAGTTAAGCGCTCAATTAAATACCTAGAAATAGCAATAAACTATTTTTTCAATGCATGTGCTCGTAAAGGCCCACTTTTTATGCATCAAAACCGAACAGAAAGTCGATTAATTTGCCCTAGGGCTTTATTATTATAATTTTTTTAATTCATTTGCAATGGTTGGCTAACCTGCAGCCTTTCCTGTGTACCATAGATGTTGTACTTTCTTTTCCACTGTTTAACGGATCTGGATACAATCCTGTTGAGCCAATCATAATTTAAAGTTCACAAGATTGTATTTGTTTTCATTTCCTCACACTATGCATTGAAAAACGTAGTATGATACACGGGCGTAAGAGCAATAAATTACTCGGTTACGTTTAAAACACTCGCTACATTAATTAACATTATATCATTGCAGTATAGAAACGCAGAAAGAAAAGTAAATCTGGATGTGAGGAGCTCTGAACCGGGATTCGAACCCGCGGGTCTACCGCGTAATTCTGATTTTCATCAACATCAACTTGAGATTGAAATCTGTCGTGCGCGCGACGACGCCTGCCTAACATGCCATCTCTTTTGCACGCGTTGAATTTCGCATGCATTTGCTTGAAGTTGATACAAATCAGAATTACGCGGTAGACCCGCCGGAACCTCTCGCTTACCGGGCGATTGCTCAAACCACAGAGCTAACCAGGTCTCAACACAACTCGAGAATTTACCGATGTGCTTTCCCATAATGCAATGATATTTATAGATACTCATTTTACAGTGAGCCACTTGGCGCCTAGAGGACGCTAGTGTATTCAAACCTAGTCAAAGACCATTATGCCCTACCGTCACCTGTTACAGTATCGGGTAGTGAAGAATACACATTACTCTTATCGAAACTATGGCAGAAATAAATTTCTATGATAGAACACTTCTCGGGTTCGAATCCCGGTTCAGAGCTCCTCACATCCAGATTTACTTTTCTTTCTGCGTTTCTATACTGCAATGATATAATGTTAATTTATATCTCCTTACGATGGATAAATCGCCAAGTGTTCAATCATAGAAATTTATTTCTGTCATAGTTTAAACTATTTTTAATCAACAAAAATTAGTAAATAATTATTTATATGACATGTGTTTATTTAAACTTCTGCTAAAAGCGGCCGTTTTTAGCCAAAGATAAAATTTTAGCTCGTCGAAGACGTTGTCTATGAAAACTGTTTTAAAAACAGTTTATGCTATTGCTAGGCCTTTATTTGGGCAGCGTTTAAATAATAAATTCTGTCAGCACTTCCGCAGCTCTTAAAGCGTTAATAATTACAGAACCCAGTTATTAATAATTAATAATATTAAAATTTTCGGGTTATTCGGGTATAAAGTCAGCCTGTATAATGATCATTATCAATTTTATGGCATTCCCTAATGAACCTAGTTAGGTAAATTTCACATAATATTCGAGTCTATGTATTTTAGAATTCTGTATATAAACTTATTATGTGCGTATTTAGAGGGTCAGGGATCGATTCCGCGAGGGATAATACACTAATTAGTTCTGAACTTGTAGTAATGTGGTTCTATTTACAAAAAAAACACGAATCGACACTACTTTTTACGTCATGGAATCAGTACTTTGTACTGAATCGTTAACCCTTTAATACCCAATTGTTCCATACTGACCGCTTTATCGAATCCTTAAACCAACTCATAATAGTTCGTATGACATATTGATTGACTGTAAACCCTGTACAATATTAGTGTCCATGCCACAATTCTGTTACTATTTATGAACAGCATGATTCCGATTTCCAGTATTGAAGTGATGAATGTTACTGGTATAAATCGTAGCCATCTGTAGGATGCAAATTGAATTGTAGGAGGTTGCACTAGTAAATTATGGGTTAAGATATAGGTTGCATTTGTAGATAACCTGTTTTAAAGTTTTGAACGATTGCTTTGGTACACGCATCAGTGGATCTAAATTAAAATAGAAAACAATTAGTATTTATTTATAAAAAGGAACGCCAACAATAACACCACAAACATACAAAAATAATAAACGGATAAGGTCTTGATCTGGTGTTGCCATTATAATAACAGGCGTCCACAACATTAAATTAAACATTACAATAATACACGAATAAAAAATTACAAAAACATTACGGAAAATAATAATTTAAATTATAACAAAAAGATATTCAAGAAAGAATCATATAAAACAGTGACAGTAGAATTAATTTAATCTAAACTTAAAATCTAGATATAATACGTACAAAATTATTTTAGGTAAAAAATTATTTCTATAAAAATGCGTTTCTTAACCCTTAAATGCATCCTGTTGCCAAATGGCAACAGATAATATTTTTTTTAATTTTTCTTGTGTAACTGTTTTTTTCTTACGTATATTTTTCTTCCTGCAAGACTATTGTATGAAAAATAATTACGGAATAAAATAAAAATATGTAAAATTTTGTTTTATTTTCTTTTTTTTAATGTGTACAAACATAATTTTGCAGTTGTAAAAAAATGGTCCCAATCTGAAAATAAGAGGTCGCGAAAGAAAATCATGAAAATTTCATGGTTTTGTTTTATTAAATAGCATTTTTGTAAACTAGTGTCAAATGACAGTACTAACTGATAAAAAACAAAAATTAAAAAATAAACAATTTTTATACTAATTAAAAAAAAAAGGTCTTTTTGATTTTATATACCATTTCACCCCCTTAAAAATGAAAAAAAAATATTTTTCATTTTTCCCATAATTTTGGACCACTTCTCTATCATATATCCCACTTTAAAATCATGCATTTAAGGGTTAAATAAGTGACAAAAAAAGAATTAATGAAAAAAAAAAACAAGTAGGTATATACCTATGTATAATTATAGGATCGTACGTATCAGCATTTTCTATAAGGTATCTAGAAAGTTTTGTTTTTGGGCGGTAAAAATATTGCTTACGATTTCGCGGGTTAAATTAAACGTCAGTAGCTTGGTTCAAAGTGCTTTAGCAAGAGTTTGAATTTTGTATACACAATTAGTCATAATCTTCTCAAAACCACCTTAAAATGTGGCTCCGAGGGCCACATATCTGCGCCGCTTCAGGTTTTCAGCTGACTCCGCAGCCGCGCCAGCCTTGGCTGTTTTAAAATGCTGTTTTAACTTTGTTTGGGAAAGATCATGACAAATTGTACATTAAGTTTTAAACTGATGCTGTATAAAACTCACTTATACTGAACTACTGGCGTCAATTATCACATACCAAAATGTTTTTCAATTTTTAACTTCTAAACAAGAAATACAGAGTTAATTTATGCACTTTGCAATAAGCGACTCACGTTTAACCCCGAAAAATCAACTCTCTTTTGAGGCCATACGAAAAGTTTTGTCGTCTCATTTGTACGCCAATGCAGGGGTCTCCAAACTGTTTAGCCTAAGGGCCACACTGATTCCTCCACTTAGTCCCGAGGGCCAAGACCTAGATAGCTCATTATACCAATATACTGTAGTTTTGATGCGCAAATATGTCACCGACTGACTGACAGCCGGTCAGTGAGATATTTTTCGTGTAATTCACAATTTTGGTAGGGATTTCGGGCAAGACGGAGCTAGCCGAAGCGCGTGCTGTACACACACCTTGAGATAGGGTTATAAAGAACATTCTTATAATAACGCTACTTTTTTGACAAAAACTCCTGATAACGTTTCTATTAATTTCGGTCGTGAGTTTTGATATATCATTACGTTGTTGTCATAATTTTGTGAATTTTAAATAAACTAATAGCGAGCTAGAAACGGGGCATGTCCGGCCAGCGACCGCGGGCCGGATTGGTGGTGCTTGCGGGCCGGTCTTGGCCCGCGGGTCGTAGTTTGGAGACCCTGCGCTAATGCATAAAATCGAATAAAATTCCGGATAATCAACACGTTTAAAAAATACAACTAAGTACTCAAAAATCTTGTATTTTAAGCTTCAAAATGTCCCAATTGCACATAGATTTTTCTTAAATAACAATTTTTTTTTCTTGAATTTGAAAACATAATAACATTTTCTATTTATTGTAATTATTTTAGGTTTACTTTGTTAGATTTTTTATTTTTAGGTCATCTTTAGTTAAGTTTTTAATGTTATTTAAGTTTTTAGGTAAGTTTTTCTGTAATAGAAGAGGAAATAAAGTACATTGGTATCAATAAAAGATAACCCAGTAAATAATATGAAAAATGCATTAACTTGTTATCTAGGATTTACTCATACTACTAATTGACTATATATAAAGCTACATAACGGTAACTCACTCACTCACTGACTGACATGGTTGTTTAGTTGGAAAGAGTGTTCTGACATTATAGTGATGTATGTATGGAATGTTGGGTGTCTAATACTGAGTGGGGAAAAAATCAGACATTTGACATTTTTTGACATTTGACATGGTTTTTTGACGTTTTAGTGAGGCGGGTCGTTGTATGGGATTTTGTATGGGAGTTTTGAAAAACTTCGTAGTGATGTACCTGGGTACTAGGGATGGGAAAAATTGACATTTTTGACATTACTGACAGAACGAGCACGCGAGCGCGAAGCGCGAGCGGGCGAAGTTCGCCGGAACAAGCCCGAGAGCGCGAAGCGCGAGCGGGCGCAGTTCCTAGGGATGTCCCCGGTCACTAGGGATGGGAAAAATTGTCATTTTTGACATTATTGACAGAAAGTTCGCCGGAACAAGCCCGCGAGTGCGAAGCGCGAGCGGGCGCAGTTCCTAGGGATGTCCCTGGTCACTAGGGATGGGATTTTTTTTTTTTTCTAAAATTTGTTACAAAAAAATTTTGTTTTGGCCATATCTTCGGAACGGAAGGTGGTACATCCCTAGGGGTCGGACCATAGGGTGACAAAAAAGTTTTTTTTTTTTTTCAAATGTCAAAACTTTAACGGCCCGTATCTCCGAGACGGCTTGAGTTAGACCCATGTTGATGGGTGTCTAAGAAAAGGTCTCGCCGAGATCTAGCCCCCCCCGGTGTCAAAACTTTAACGGCCCGTATCTCCCAAACGGCTGGAGCTAGACCCATGTTCATGGTACTCTAAGAAAAGGGCTCGACGAGATCTTTCTGAAAATAAAAAAATAAAAAAAGTCGAAAAAAAAATTTTTTTTTGACAAAACTTTGATCGGCCATATCTCCCGAACCGTAAGTCCTAGCGAGTTGCGGTTTCGACTTTAGTAATCTGTCCGCCAAGCGCTACGCGACCGCATTAAAAAATTTGACATTTGACAGAATTTGACATTTTTTTGACAGGTCCAAAAAAGTGCTCCGATTCGCTTGAAACTCGGTATCAAGGGGCAGGTGGGGTCGGTGATTACGAATCCACTGTCAAATTTGACACTTTTTGACAACCGACAGGGATTTTGACACTTTTTCGAAAAAAAAATGGATTGGACATTTTATCGGATCTAATGGCGAGGCCGAAAAACGAGCATGTGAGGACGGAGAACGCGCCAGCGAGGCCGAAGGCCGAGCTGGCAGCGTTCGGAGTCCGAATATGCGCGTTTTTCGGCCGAGCACGATACCGCGGCTACCAGAGTCATATCTGATGTCATTCTAGGGAGGCCGAAGGCCGACCCCGGAGGCCAAACAGTACCAAGCGGCGAGGCCGAAGGCCGAACCGAGTATAAGCGAGGCCGATGAACGAACATACGAGGCCGAAGGCCGAGTATGTGAGTTCATGAGGCCGAGTTCACATTACCCCGGGGGCATTACAATACTGTTTCACTTGGACATATCTCCCAAACCTTTGAGATTGGGCTTAGCGGGATTCGACAACGTTGAATTGGTTCAAGCACATTTCGACCGTTGACAGTTTGGACACTTGACAGATGTCAGAGGAAACATTTCGCGTAAAGGATCCCAGCGAGGCCGAAAAACGAGCATGTGAGGACGGAGAACGCGCCAGTGAGGCCGAAGGCCGAGCTGGCAGCGTTCGGAGTCCGAACATGCGAGTTTTTCGGCCGAGCACGACACCGTGGCCACCAGAGTCATATCTGATGTCATTCTAGGGAGGCCGAAGGTCGACCCCGGAGGACGATTCCGGAGGAATCGTCCGGAGGCCAAACAGTACCAAGTGGCGAGGCCGAAGGCCGAACCGAGTATAAGCGAGGCCGATGAACGAACATACGAGGCCGAAGGCCGAGTATGTGAGTTCATGAGGCCGAGTTCACTTAACCCCGGGGGCAGTACAAGACTGTTTCATTTGGACCTATCTCGAAAACGTTTGAGTTTGGGCTTAGCGGGATTCGACTCCGTTGAAAGTTTGTTCAAGCACATTTCGACCGTTAAGATTTTGGACTTTTAACAACTGTCAGAGTACACAATAGCAAAATATTTGTCCACTTCAATTGAATCAAAGTTACCACACGTATTTCAACGCGCTATTACGCTTACGACGATGACAATTTTGAAAACTGATCATGACCGATGACTTTTTTCCCACCCGATCATGGCCGATGACATTTCGTGATACAATTGACTTCTGCCCATTACTTGAATGTCGTCAGATAATTTGTTGCAACTCAATTTCAAACGTGTTTTTTACTCGATACCTTGTCCTGTCACGTTAACGAAAAAGTTACAACAACAACTAAATGCAACAACAAACCACAATGAATAGAGTATAACAAAGAACAATTACAACTCACGCGGGCTGCCTGCAGCCCGCGCACCACGCAAAACACTAGTATATATATATATATATATATATTGGATAGCAATAAAGCTAGCATTCAAAATCGAAGTAAAAAGTTACTGTCTAACCTTTCAGAAAAGTAAAAATTTCTTGGCCGGTATGATAAAAAAAAAATCAAGAATCGCTTTTTCTACCCATACTACGAGTACTTACTATCCATTTACATTCCAACTAAACGAAACTAATAGAATGTTTACAGCTTTCAGGCAATTTCAGAATTGAATTTGAAACGCAGCACAAATATCTGCCGGTTTTAAATCTTGCCGATTGAGGGATTAGCTCGATATCCCGAATGTATTTATGGATTGGGCACGCGCGTCAGTGTTGCCACTTGAAGGCTTAGAATTACGCCTAGATTAAGGCGCTCTTATCCCAAAATCAGTAATTTCAAAGTCAAATAGAACTTTCAAATATCGTCCAAAACTTCCAAAAAAAAAATACGCAATATAGTTCGAACCTTTATCTAGGTCTTCCACGCATGTGTTACACGATCAGATAAACTTTGCTCGATAGAAATATTCAAAATTTTTCGAAATTTTCTAGGTCAACCACGTAAGTGGGTTTTAATAAACATATCCCTTATTTTTAAACAATTTAAAAACCGATAAAAACAACGAAAAAGTACAAAAGTGTGGTTATTTTCTTTACTCTTTACACGTAAAGAAAAAGACAGAGAGTCACTCTTTTGGGATAAGAGCGCCTTAAGGCCATGAAATGTTCGTAATTTTCTGGACTACAATCGAAATACTCAGTAGATTTTATTTCCTTCTAATCGTAAGTTCTATAAAAAAAACCGACCAAGTGCGAGTCAGACTCGCGTACCTAGGGTTCCCTATTGTGGATGATATTAATTTTATAATTTTTTTTTGTGAATTTCTCAACCGCTTTCATTTTTCTTTACGTAAATATCATGATTTTTTTCATATTTTTTAGGTCTACTAGTTTTGGAGATAACCCCTTACATATAACAATACAATTTTTTATGGTTTTTCAAGGATTTCTCTAAATAGATGCAATTAAATATAGCCAAACTATATATTTTCACAATCAACTTTTTAATACCTACAATTTGATACCCATATGGTATTTTTATAAAATATTTTTTTAATTTATTTTACTTCTTTTTTTATATTTTTCATTTATGCTCAATTTTTTGAATCGCTATAGTTTTCCTATAATTGGCCAGTTATGATCTATAATCGAGATTTTTTCATATGTATCGGTCTACTGGTTTCGGAGATAAGGGGGGGGGGGACATACATATTTTTGTGGTTTTTTAAAGATTTCTCGAAACCAGTGCCAGTAAATATAGTAAAAGTATATATTTTTACAATCAACTTTTAAATATCTACAATTTGATACCCATATTGTATTTTTAGAATAATAATTTTAATTCTTTTTCCTTTTGTTTTGGAAATATTTTAAACAATTTCAAAATTTTCATATATTTTTTACACCGTAATATAAGAGCAAATGAATGCTATTTTTGTGCCAAATTTTAAGTCTTTATCTTTAGCGGTGCTAAAGTTATGAGGCTGTGACATACGGACGGACGGACGGACAACGGAGTCTCATCATAAAGTTTCCTTTTGTACGTTTTAGGTACTACGGAACCCTAAAAAAGTTCATCTGTTAGGGTAAGCGAATGAAATCACGCTAAGCTGTGCGATGCTCACAGATGAGATGTTTCCTCTATGGCGTTGCTATACGAAGCCCACCCCCTGCGATTCTTTGTGTCGTGTAGATTATTACCGTTTTATAGTAGACTTTCGTCATATAAGTGTTATGCCCTCTTTTATATTATGTCCTAAAGTTATATTGATAAACGGTAACTGCGGCGTGGATCGCTAGTACTTACCTACTCAGGTTCCCCTCCCCACCCCGCCGCCGCTCCGTCAGTGCTGAGTCAATTTGAGTCAAGTCAGTTTTCTGTCGCCACCAAAATATCGTAAATAAATTTTCGTTTCTTTTTAAATATCTGTTTGGTCATCCGTATCGTGAATATAACCTATCCTGTGACGGAAGTTACTGACCAAATCAACACCAAATGATCACCACATACATATAGTGATTGTTTGTTCGCAGGCATCTTTAGGATGTACTGACTGATTGATAATTGGGGTCCATTGCTGAAAACTGAAATAGTCTAGGATTACATCAAAGTTTTCTTGATGTTCTTAGCTAGAGTTTGAGGTCAAAAATACGCTACAAACACAGCCTAACACGAGGCGCCGACAAAGAAGCAGCCGCTACAAAACCAGCCAAGTGCGACTCGGACTCGCACACAAAGGGTTCTTTTTAGTTTGACGGTAGTGGTCATTCACCCCTTCTACCACTGTACTCGTTTATGCGGTAGCGATGCTCCCATATGTTCCGCACATAGTTTTCCTCTATGGTTCCGCATAACGTGTGAAAGCGTACTATATCAGGGCCAATATGGCCGCCCAATATGGCCGCCCAATATGGCCGCTACTTTAGTACGATATTACAAAAGGGGTGAAAGACCGCTATTGCCATACTAACGCGCACAGAGTATCCAACATTACCAGTTCTAATGAAATGAAACGCACTTTGAATTTGTTCGTATGAGTACAACAACATCAAAATCAAAAGTACTTATTTGAAATAGTAAAAATACAAAATATATCTATGCGCTTTAGGTATTTGAAATACAAAATCCATTTTCAGGATATATTTGAAATACAAATACAAACAACGTACATATTTGTATTTTAAATACGTATTTCAAATGCTGTCAACCCGGAAAATCATTAGGAAACAGCTATGCCAAATCATTAAAATTTAAATTAAATACAGTTTGTTTTGTTACAGAATGTCAACTAATGCTGAAACTACTACAACTCAAGTTAAAGTAAGTAACAAAAAATAAGTACAGACATCAACTAAAGTCTTCTCCGTATAAAATTAAGCATTAATCTTATATTAATCTTATATTAATTATACAAAATTTGCAAATACGGGCGAACGGTCACATAACCCACCATCTTTCTTGGAGACAAATCTACACTAACGCTAGAAATTACAGATAGACTTTTTTACGGGCGTTTACTTTCTTGTTCATCAATCGAAGACGAAATTGATTTTCTACTTTGTGTTGGTCGCCATTTTCTACTTTGCATTTTTAATTTACGTTGGTTGCCATTTGTGTCGATTCGGCGTAACACGACTTAACTTATTTGACAGGGCTAACCTTATTTTCAGCGTCCTGTCTTTGTCTTTACGATACAGAAAGAAAAAGACAGAACACTTAAATTAAGTTTAGTCCTGTCAAGTAAGTTAAAATGTGTTACACCGAATCGACACAAATATCAGATGTCAGCTACCATGTTGCTGAAATATGACAAGGAAAGGCCGCGCTTGCTCCCGGTATGCAAAAACTAGTGCGATGAAAAAAAAAAATCGGTGACTTTTGTTGCCGACCGTACCAAAACATGAAGAAAGCTCAAAAAGTCGTATTCTGTAGAAATGTCTTGATAATATAAAAGCAAGGTTTTATTTACTAAACAGGCACATTTATTTTCATCCACTAAAATAAACAATTACCAACGTTACGCATAGTTGTTTTCACTGTTGTTTCATAATAAATAAAAATAATAAAACCTGGCTCTCAGTTCTAATAATAATAAATAAATCGTTTATTGTGAAAAACACATTTAAATGCAACTCACAGTCTACGCTCGGTACACCCGCGTTTCACCGATCATTATTACGTCCCAACGTGATGAGTGGTGAGCTCTATATTTATTAGTATTCTATTATTATATTGTCTGTGATATGACGTTCATTAGCTTTTTGAACAATAGTTGAAAAGATTATGTGTTTTTTATTGCGAAATCTATCGCTTTGAATACTGTAATTATTATTAGAGTGCATTAAAAACTAGAAGTCAATCAGAAAGAAATTTAAAGGCATACATATTTTAAAATAAAACCTCGGGATGAAATAAATATTTTGAAATAAAACCTATGCTTGAGATATCTTTGATGGATAAAATCCGAAACGAAGATATCCGTCAGAGATCGAAGGTGACCGACATAGCCTGCCGAATCAGTAAGTTGAAGTGGCAGTGAACTGGCCATATCTGTCGCCGACGACGTGATAACCGTTGGGGCCGTAAGGCATTGGAATGGAGACGACGTACACCAAAGCGCAGCGTAAGCCACCCTCGTACCCGCTGGACTGACGATCTGGAGGACGTTGCGGGTGGCGGCTGGATGAGGATGACTGAGGACCGCCAAGAGTGGCGTAATATTGGGGAGGCTTATGTCCAGCAGTGGACGCATACGAGCTGATGGATGGATGGATGAAAACTTCGGGCCCAAATTCGAAACTGCGACATTAATAGTCTATGTTGAAAAAAAAATGACCGGAACAATAAATGAAACCGTAAAGATAAAAAAAATACATGTAGCAGTTGCCAAAACAATGTACAAAATTTGAATATTTGCTGAAATTCCACGATGTGTACGAGATTGTGTATTTATGTGAAAGAGTGCGAGTATTTGTGTGGGACAGTTGTGTAAAGAGTGTGTGAAGGAAGGCACAAGGAAAATGTGGGTGTCCTTATTCTTGTACAGTAAAAATACTTTAGGACTAGTTGTTTTTGCAAAGAAATAAAAAAAAAGTAAGCATACAGGTTGAAAAATAACCCCCTGGTTATATTGAAATATATGATATAGAATCACTAGTAGAACACAGAATAGTTAAAATTTGTATCTTTAATTTTTATTCAATTCTTGATAAGCAATACTGCGCTATGTTTTGATAAAATCCCAATAAAAAATTCTAGAGAAAGAAAATTTGGGCCTGTTCCTTTACAACGTATATCGTGTTTTAATGTAAAATCGTTTGAACTAATTAATTGAGAACTGCATACCCGGGAGATATTCGAGCTAATGTTTTGGTGAAGAGCCAACGTTTATAGCCGAATGATGTTAGTATGAACTTCTGTCCAAGCAGCTGCTCCTTGGATTAAAATGTAGCTTAAACGAGGAGTCCGAAGTCGTCAGAGGAGATGGATGGGCCGAGGTGACATTAGTTTTGGTCGTATTTTATTAAAAATAATTTGCGCAAGTGTAAGTCGGACTCGCGCACAAAGGACCACCACACCATGCACCCGTACGAAATCCTAAAAATATTTTAGTAAACAACAACAATATAGCAACATTAAGACGACAAAAACAAGCCGCTAAAATGGTAGCGCCTGGCAAACAATTATATCAATAATTAATATCATAACCACAATATCTTCCCTGTAATCTTTACGTAATAATCACGTAGCAAGTTTTTTTTTTGTATTTTTGGTCCTCTTGTTTGGGAGAGGGCTGAAACTGTAGACCCCTGTGCCGTGACAGACGCACAAATGGCCAGACCGACAATGGAGGCTTAATAATAAGGTCCCGTTTGGTACCTTTCGGGTACGGAACCCTAAGAATGGTCGGCAGGGTACGTTTAGAGCTTAAAAATGTATTTAAGATGTGGATAAATAATTTAATCAACGTACGAAAGCAATAGGAATGCTTATTTAATTAAAGAGAGAAAGAGAAGACTTATGTACAATATGATGAAAAATGCAATATTTGTAAAACAACGTGGTAAAATACCAGTACAGAAATAAATAAATAATACAGAGTATTGAAAGAGATAGAGAATAGTGCGAAGACTACATCGTAACGAACAGTGACGCTACACGGGTGAGTGAAACCGAAGATTATCGAAAGGGACATCGCTCGCAAATATGTCGGAAGTATCACGATCGTGTTTTGACGATTCGCCCAAGACAAATTGTAGACAAGGCGTTCGCTGATATCGGGGCCACGACCAAAATATACGTCGGGTCTGCACAGACGGCAGTAGGCGGCAGGCGGCCCGCGCGCCGACCGCTCTCACATCCCGGATTCAAATGTGCCAGCTCATTTACTTCTCCCGTCGCTATAATTAACCGCTGCGGCTATAATATCTGCATGTTCCACAACAAAATAACGTGATATTACTCCAGCACCCTCCAGTGATGTGTATGTGACAAGTGTGACTTGAAACATCGAGGTGGAAGTGGAAACAAACACATGTGCTACGAGAATACCCATGCTCGAACGTGCAACAGGAAGTAAATAATAAATCCGTGGTGGAACAGCCTTCGTGAGTATATCATATCTATTTTCTACGCTCGTTGTCAAATTGCCAAATCGCGAGCATTGTATACGTGCATCGGACGTTCAATGCTTTTGGCGGTTGTACAAAAAGTTTCATGAGTTTTTTGTCGGCCGGATTTATGGGTGAACTAAATGCGTTTTCGAACGTTTTCAGAAAATGAATCCGCCGTCAGCGTTACAAAACGCGATGGGAAGGGAGCGGAAGCCGTTCACCTATACTCCGGGAGGTCTGGACCTCTCTCAAATTAAGTCGGAGCGAATGGCGCAGCGACTCTTGCGCAACGCAATGAACCCGGGAGTGCCGGAGAGACCAGTGAACACTGTACAATCACCAACTACTCCAACCACTCCAATAGCTGTTCCAAATTTCAATGCCCTACCGGTGCAAGTGTTCCCTGCGTTTTCTTTACCAGCAAATCCCAAGTCTCTGCTAAGGACTAGAAGCAACCCAGTACAAAGCAGAGAACAGTTCCAAAGTAGAGAGTCTTTTCCGGAAAAAGTAGCGCCGTCATATCAGTTTAACAACAATGTGTCATCAAGTGGTTCCGGTCAAGAAGCCATGACATTTGGACCACGTGTAAATAGCAACAATGTCGCAAATCGACCCGCGTCAATGTACAGCACTATGCCAAGTAACAACAATAATACCCCAGAAAATAGTTATGATGGTTTTAAGAATTCAGCTCTTTCGACACCTAGCTATGATGCAAATTATTATCAAACTGCACCCAAAGATTTCACCGTGGTAGAAAGTACGCAAAAACGTGAATTTGCTTCGGAATATGATACGTTCAAACCAGAATACGCTTCTAGTCAATACGCCACAAATGTAGGTTATGGGTTAGGAGAAAATAAAACTAATCTGGGCTACACTCCGTTTGAAAATACTACTAAATCTGGCTTTAGTTCAGTGACATTTACGCCGAAAATAGAAGCGGTAAGAGAAACTCCCAAAATAGAATACAGTGTTGACGAAAATACGTCACAGTCTAATAACGGTTCAGAAGAATACACTCCACGACTTTTTGATTATTATAGCATGGAAGAAAGAATACCACAAGTAAATGTTACGAGTAATAACCAAGAAAATATAAATAAATTAGATAACACCCAAGAAAATGACAATTACTCGAATGAATCAAAACAAGAGGATATTATACAACACCCGTCATTACAGCAACATCAATATAGAGAGGAAATAATATCTGCACAGCCTTCAAATGGCAGCGATGATAATCAAAGCCATTCTGCAAACTTAGGTGAAATAACAATAGAACCTCTGTCAAACACAATCTCTGAAACCATAACACAAGTCACACAATCTTCAGAAGAAACAAAAGAAGTAGAAGACAACGATCAGGTTGATTTTTTGTTTAAAACTTTTAATAAAATACTGCTGTGTTGACTAACATTCGTTGTTATCTTTGAAGACGTCACATACCGTCTGTGTTAATAGCAGCACCTATATATATATATATACATATATGTAAGGTAGGTTTTTGCTCATGACATAAATTTACCCTAATATTTGCTTTTAACATCTCCAGGGTTATAGCTCCAATTCTTAGAACAGAAAATATTTATAAACAATTTTGCTGTAACAGTTTCAGTTTCTTGCAATCAATCGGATTGCCAAGTTTATAAAGGTCTTTGCATATGAAATTGCCGTTTTCTATAGATAATTTGAAGGAAACTCAATTTTCGGTCCTAACATTTTTGCGTTTTTTTTAGGAACGGCAAATCCAAATTATGTATTTTCTTTTGTGTATGAATGACACAACATTAAATTAACAGCAACATTTATTTAATTTTCGAGTGAGCTGTAAAAAAATATTACGAATCTGAATGGATGGCATTTATGACCATTTAATTTTGAACATGTAATTTCAGTTATCAAACTGACAATAAAAACAAAAAAAAATTAAATACGTAGATGTTACGAAACCTTGAAATCGACTTTTTAACAAAAAAATATAATGGAAATAGCTATTGAATTACAGTAATTATGAACTCGTGAATCTGTAAGAAAATTTCGCTAATTTTCATATGTAAAGACCTATTGTATAAAAAAAAACTTTTGAAAATATAAGTAGGCACAGGAACAAGATTCCAGTCACATGACATAAAAAACATATTTTGAGTGGAAATCATTACTTAAATGTTTGTCATCTTATATTATGTTTTCACCCGTTACAATTTTGTTATCTATTTGTAATTTATAATTGTCAGTAATTTTATAAATATATTATTTCAATGAACGTAATAATTGCTATATTACGTTTTTATTTATTTATAAAATAGAACATAGGGAAATAAACTTAAGAAAATATAGAAATTTTAAAGATATTTCGGCTTCTTCAATACGGTTGTCATTAGTTGACTAAATTGTATGATAAAATCCATCCATATACTAAAAATAAAAGTAAAAAGTCGTGTCTGTATATTTAATATTTTTCAAAATTTTAAATATTGTATGTGACCAAAACTAAACTTTATATCAATTTTACAATTTTTGTCTGTCTGTATATTCCGTTTTGACCCGAGAACCACTCAACGGATTCAGTTTTCTTTATTATCATCGTATTGACTCTAGTCAAAATAAAGTTTATAAAAAGTGTTGATAAAGTAACCATCAAGCCGAAAAATGTCTATAATAGTTTTTATTGGAAGAACGAGCGAAGCCGCGGGCAAAAGTTGGTAAAATATAGACGAGTAAAAATTATAGTGTTGAAAAAAAAATTAAAAGGGCCTCATTTTAAAGCCCAAGGCCTAGTTCAACTTATTATTGTCTACCGCCTCTGTGGTTTAGCGGTTTGAATACTCGATTTCTAATTTGGAGGTCGCCAGTTCAAATCTGGTAGGGGCACATTTGTGTTCGATTTGCGTGCTTGAACGCTTGTTGAAGCGTGGGTGTACAAGTGTGAACTGTGAAATTTGTGAAAAATGTGAAATTTAATAGTTCACACTCTGAAACAATTCTTGTGGATTAATTAATGTATTTTTATTAATTCTATCTCCCTACGAATTATACATAAATATTTTGTTTTTTTATTTTTTGTTTAAATTTATACATATAAATAGATACCTACTAATGACGAATTTTCTAAATTTTCAGGTTGTAAAGAAAGTCAAAAAAGAAAATATATCAGAAGTATCAAATAATCAGACTGAAAATGGTGATGATGGTTCAGAAGCAGCACTTACCGTCAAGCTACCTAGTAAAAAGTCAGCTGCTAAGACTGAAACTAAAATTGAAGTGTTGACAAAGACTCTTCCAGATGGATCAACAGAAGAGACGAAAAAAACCATCACAAAAACAACAGTGGATGGAAAAACTAGTATCACCACTAAAACAGAAATAAGAATCATCCCTAAAGAAGACGATGACGAAGAAGTTGAAGAAGAAGAAGAAGAAGAAGTAGAAGAAGAGGATGATGTTGTCGAACAAATTAAAGAAAATGGTGCAGAAAAAATTGAAGAACCTTCAACAACTACTGTTGTAAAACAAACACCTAAGCTTGTAAATAATGGACAAACTGAAAACATTGTAAAAAAACAAGAAAGTTCAGAAACCACGACAACACGCAAAGTTGTTGTTGTAAGTAACGAAAAAGAGGAGGAGGAAGAAGAAGAAGAAGAAGAAGAAGAGGAAGAAGTTAAAGAAGCTCAACCAGAAGTAAAACCAGCGCCTATTCAAAAACAAGAACCTAAAGTGGAACCTCCAGTAGTAAATCAAAAGGAGGCTGAGGTAGAAGAAAAAGAAGAACAAGAGGAGGAAGAAGTTGTAGAAATAAAGAAAGTGGAAGTAAAACAATCTGTTGAAGTAACTAAGCAACAAATTCAAGAGGTGGAGGAAGTAAAAACAAACGTTGAAAATAATGAAAAGCTTGAAGCAGAACCGCAAAAAGAAATTGTTGTTGAAACAGAAATAAACAAGGAAGTCAAAGTAACTGAAGTTAAGAAACAAGAAGAAACTAAGATCCAAGAAGATGAAGAATCAGAATATACTGAAGAAGAAATAGAATCTGAAGCAGAAGAAGCTCCTAAACAAGTTTCAGAAACCAAGGAGCCACCAAAAGAGGAATCTCCAGAAGAAATACCCCCGAAAGTTGAGCTTCCACAACAAGAAACTCCTAAGGAAGAAGTACCAAAAGATGAACCAAAGGAAGAAAAACAAGAACAAGTTCCAGAGCCTGAAAAAGTGGCGCAGCCACAAGCACCACCAAGAGAAATTCCCATCCTTCTTGAAAAAGTAGAAGATGTTGAAATAAAGCCAATTGGACCAGCTAGTGAAAGAATTTCTAAAACGCGCACTGAAAGCACTGAAATAATTACAAACAAGGACAGTGCTGGTGGTCCAATCAGTACACAAACTGAACTACACCGTGTTGAAAATGTTGTTGTTTCAAATCGTGTCACAAAAACTTTGGACCATTCTTACGAACAGTTGACACAACAGGGACTTCCTACAGTTAAGACGTATTTTGCTCCTAATAGAGAAAGGGTCTCAATCTCTCCATCAAAAGCCTACACACCTTCTTTCAATCCTGAGCCCGCAACGGAAAGGCGCCATAGCCTGCTGTTGGAAAGATTAAGCATGGAACGTCAAATGCCTCAATATCAGAATTCTTACCAGTCATACAATAACCAAAGTCATGAATCACAGACTGCATATTCTCAGGAACCACAATCTGAAGTAATCATTGCTAGCAACGTGAAGCCCAGCAAAATTACAAACCAGCAATGGTTTCAGCAGAGAGATGAGAATTCCATTTATAATAACACCACCACTGAAGCTACAGCTGTCGCGTGGCCACCACAGTCACAAGTTCAGCAACAACCCCAAGTTCAAACCCAGCCACAGTACCAACCACAAGCCCAAACTCAATACCAGGCACCACCTCAACCTCAATATCATCCACAAGCTCAGCCTGAATATAAACCACAAGCTCAGTCTCAGTACCAGCCTCAACCACAGCCCCAGTATCAGCCATCATCCCAGCCTCAACAAATTTATACTGACTACTCAAACACCACCAGTAGTTCGTTATATCAGCAAAACAGTTTGCCAAGCTACACACCCAAGCCTACTTCTTGGGGAAGTAGCAACGTCGACTCTATACCTTCAATCAACGTTTCAAACCAGTACTCATACAACACTGACTCGACATCGAGCTACCAAAAAAGCACACAGCAATACTCTTCATCATACGTCCCCCCACCGTGGGAACAAGACTCTAGCTACGTGCCACCAGCAAATACCACCCAGACTTACTACCAACCGACAACACCAACAAGCGATTTTAAGCCCAACTCTACACCTGGTTGGAGCCCATCAACTGGAATAGCTCCACCTGGAAGCAAATTCAGCAAACCAGCTCCTACTGCTACATCTTATGTTCCTCCTGCACCAAACCAGTCGTTTGTTAGGCCAGTCACGGTCTCTGAGCCGCCAAAGGTACCAGGGCGCAAAACTTACTACAGCGAATATGAAAGGCGTTACATCTCCGTACCAGAATCAACCTACATCCCTGGCGAATCCAAGTACCAACCTCAGCCCGATCCTTCTCCTCAATATTACTATGATAACGAAGAATCAACCGAGAAAGTTGAGCCCACTTGGCGTAAGGAGCTGAGGGAGTTCACTGAAAAGTCAACACAAAGTCAAAGTCAAAGTCAATACCAAACGGAACAATCATCCGTTCAGCCACCATGGGAAGATAACTCCCAATACGGCAAGACGCCAACCGTAATTTACACACCTACTCCATCGTGGAGTCAAACATTGAGACCTGGTTCTGGACGTGAAAGGTCTTTTGAATCTGACTACGTGTCTCAGGATTACCAGCAGAAGACACAAACTCTGGGTAGGAACAGGCCTTTGAGCTATGTTCAACCCGGTGAGTCTTCTTTGCCTGATAGGCCTCGAGGTGTCTCCGTGGACAGATACAACCCCAATTGTTACCATTCTCCAATTCCGTCGGAGCATTCTCCAGTACCTACCAAGATATTGACGCCTGGGACAGCCCCCAAGAACAACTACCACAACCCCAATGTGCCTGCATATCACAGCAGTCGTGCTTCTGCTGAACCTAGGTAAGCATACTATCCCATTGCTTATTTGGGCCTTTTTTATTTTTTATATATATGTTTTACTCCACATAAATACAAACACTTAAATGGTTTTAGTCGCTATATTTCGACCCCTCAGTGGGGCCGTCATCAGGCGAATAGGAAAAAATATTATATGACATATATGTATAGGTATTTGAAGTAAGAAAACCGCTGACATCTATTGATATAAAAATATAAAAAAGTATACTATAAATCATGAACCAGACTTTTTGAGGGAGAATTTAGTCAGCCGGCGCTAGGTGGCGTTATCATACAGAGTGCTCCGATTCTGAATATTTTGTTATATAAAAAATTAAACTGTAAATTTGGATTTGTCAGTCAGTCAAGTCAGTCAGTCAGTCAGTCAGTCAGTCAGTCAGGCAGTGTTGTTTGTTCAGTCCAGGTCCATAATGAGCTCTAAGCTTATTTGGAATTCATAGCGCGACGCGACGTTTACCTGTGCGAATGTAATTAATATGTTCCTAGGGAGCTGCCCGTCCCCAGGTAACAAACAATAGCGTCTGTTCAAGTATAGAGTCTAATCATTACAACAGTGAATGAATTATTAAAATCGGTTAAGTAGTTCCAGAAATTACTCGTACAGGTGTTATTAATGGCTATGCTCTTAGGGAACTGCACGTCCTCAGGGAACAAACTATAGCTTATGTCTAAGTGAAGAGTCTAACCATAAAACAGTGAAAAAATATTATAAATCGATTCAGTAGTTCCAAAAATTACCCCCTACATATAAACAAACAAACAAAATTCACATATTTTATTTATTATACATATTGTAGATATAGCTAACATATGTACCAGTAACCATAGATTTAGAATGTACAAGATAAACAATGTAGTAGAGAAAATGATACAAAAAATTACTATGACATTACTATTACATTTACCATTTTACTTAATACTTTGGACAATCCTGCATATAACTACTAAATACAACAAAGAAAATCAATACGTTACTGTAAAAACTTTTTTTTGGGCCATTTAATACGTGAAATTGGGCAAAATGTGGTTCAAAACATTCTAATGATAAAATCATATTTACCTGTGAAATGTGTAATTATTTGGGTTATTTCTCCTTGACACATCACAATTACTCACTGCATAAGATAAACCAATCACTATTTATCAAGTAATATTTAAATATTATTATAAAATCCGCAATCACACCTAAGCAAGCGGGTCGCTATGGGCACTTACTCGAAAAAACATTGACACAGCGGTTCTTTGTTGTGCATCTTTTTCTCTCTAGCAAAGGTAGGACATCTCTTTTACACGCTATGGACATCTTTGAAGCGCAGCGAATCCTATGTCCTATGCCAGTAATAGTAAACAATGTCTCAAAGACCATAAGAATAATTTTGTCCAGTCAGCTTGTTCTACAGGACACTGTGCGACGACGGTTCGGTGTGCGTATGTATGTAAACTGCTGCCGTTAATTCGAGAGAATGATGACAGATGGAGTGTGGCGATATCTCGAAAAAATACTACAAGTCAACAAGAGCTTCTTCACGACAAAAATAAATAAAGGCACGTTAAAAAAATATCAACGGTACAACAAATGGGACGAAATAAAGCCAAATCGTGATTATTTAAACTTTTTTTATAAATAAAAACCCTGGAATAGAATATATATACGATCTTATTATTTGGTAAGGTATATCAGTTTTATAATACGACAACACTGCTTTACACCGCAGATATTATAAACCTTTTTCTGAAATGTCGCTTCAAAAAGTCGAGGATTCATACTGCAGGCATTATGATTGCTGATTTGACAGAAATAATGAGCAGAAGGAAATTTTAGTTATAGCCTCAGAATAAGGAATACAAATAGAAGCCTGGCTAAAATAATACGCGGAGAAAGACACCTATCCTTGATTTTGTTGCGACATTCTAGTGCGTTAGAGAGAGATGGATATGTATTAGTTTTTTCTTAATTAGGTAGGTTGTCACTAGTTCGTTGCTTTGCTAGTGATGTAACGATGTCGATTTTTGACTATGATAAATAAACCAAATCGAAATGAACCACGACCAATCTGCTTACCACACATTATATTGTATCAAAGTGTGAAAAAAAGAGAATGCAGGAGGCACCAACCTCTCTGGTGACATCCTCTTGCTTTGGAAGGAGGCCAAGAGAATTAATAGCAAAGTGGTCTCTGTCTACGTCATTGGGACACATGTTATATTGTGTAAATAAGGAATTAATGAAAGGATATCTGTCGTTTAGCATAATATTTTTTATTAAGTACAAATTACTATATCGTAGGCAGGTAGGTACATAAGTTAAGTCCAAAATTGTGCTTGTTTCTAGTACAAAAAATGCTGTAGCTTGTATCAGAGATACAACCGTAAACTATTTAAGTGGATACTTTTTAAGTCGCCTCTTAACTCAATCAAATAGATGTTCGTTGATGTCGCGTCTTTGTTCAATCAAAGAGGAAGGAATTAATCGCAACAATAGAAATCATAATAATCATAGACTTATAGAATTCGTAATAATAATATTATGTCAATGATGAGCGATGACAGCGCAATTACTACGGAGGTAATTTCAATTTTTTTATTATTTCTATCAAATAAACATCAACTTATTTTGAATAATAACTAATAACAAATAATGAACGATTAAGATACCTAACCTGCAATAAGAAATCAAATTATGCGCAGTTCAAGTCAATAAGCATTCCCAAAATTCATTTCACGATAGAACTACCCTGTCAAAGTACTTTTATTGTCAACCACTAAGTACGAAAATGTCTTGATCTGCGGAATTTCTTTGTGAAGTCGATCACGGAAGTAACGTACAAGTTCTGAACAGGCCTTTCAGAACGATTTGCGAACATAGAAGTATGCACTTTTCTACACCACATACATCCATGGGTACTGGTTCTGTTGCCTAAAATTTAAAAATTATCGAGTTAATGTACTATAGTATAGTACAAGCACGTACCTACCTACAAACAAGATTGATAATGCAATTATACATAATTATTTAAAGGTTACCAATGTGTCTGTATCCGGTAAATATAACGTCGGTAAAGCATCTGCTTTTAACCGTCTCCATTTTAAATTTTCGTTTGGTCCAAAAAAATCCGGCGTAAAGTGTTTCGAACAAATATGACTCCTTTTTTTAATTGCCCAATTTGGTCTAATTATTCGTCTAAGCCATTCACTTTTTAATTCTTCCCTTTTTGGAAATCTGTAACAAAAAAATATAGCGATATTTATTCGGCATTATTTTTCCTTTAACTCACGCTGCAATTAATCTGCGGTATTATCCTTTATGCACGGCTGCCGCGGGAACCAATGTTCGATAGTTTGCCACACGGACTTTAGTACATCACTATGCAAAAAAACATAACCTCTAATGGTCGGCAGAAAATCTATATAAAACAGGCAAATATCGGTGTAGAATTGAACACGAGTATGATTTACAAGAACTACTATTATTGTTACTGAGTTTTAGGTATGATCCTGCAACTTATTAACATAAAAACTATCAGAACTCACCGATGAAATGATATTGCTTCATTGTTGTTTTCTTTTCTTCCTGTATGCGATTTACAGCCTTCAATCGCACAAGACATTTTATTACAATGTTAAAAAAACAATCAACACAAACAATAATAAATCACACTTTCACGAATTTTGAGAGGAAGAGCACCAAAATATTTAATTTCTCTCGGTGAAGCTGTAAACTTTCGCAAAATGCATTAGACATTTCGATGCCACCAAATTAAGATGTGATGCACGCAACGAACGATATTACAACACAACGATACAATGATGAGACATATTTAATTTGATGGTATTATAATTTTTAAAATACATCCAAATTACATCCATCTGACATTTGTTTAGTTCAATCTAGTGACACACCAGGAAAAAATATAAAGTAAGTGCGGTCCGTCGTTTCATTCACTCGTACACAGGAGTAATTAACGTTAGATGAGTACAATGGCTAATGCCCAGCTCTTATTTTAGCCAGGCTTCTATTTGTATTCCTTATTCTGAGGTTATAGCACGAGCTCTTTGAAAGGTGACATTTATGTATACAGCCAAACTACCATATTGGCAAGTAATGATAATAAATCAGCAACACGGATCGTAATACTTTTTGCTAATTTTGCCAAATAAAATGTTGACTTCCTATAGTAACTGACTCGGAGCTGGACTCGGGAAAACGATAAAAACAAATTAACGAGTTTCACAAAAAGGGTAATAGAACATTGATCACTTAGATACAGAGTCTTAATTCAATATGATTTCGGCTACATAAATAAAATGACAACCTCTATATAAGGCTCTTAAATTCAAGTGAACACAGTATCGCTAATAGACAACTTTTCGCCAAAAATAATATTTTTTGCGCTTTTTTTTAACTTTTACGTAGAAATTGAGTCAGCTGATTCATTAAGTTTTGTACTAGGAAGTGGAAAATGTATACGACAAAAATACTTTTTATAAACAAATGGGACCTTTTAACGATATACAATCTACCCTAAAATCATCATGATAAATATAAATTATTGAAATGCAAAACAGTAAAAAAAAGGTTTTATCCCCTGACATTTGCAAACGTCACCATTCTCTCGAATGAACGGCCGGAGTTTAGATATGTCGTGTCGTACTGTCGATGCTGCACTTAGATAGTACAAAAAAAGTATTCTATGACTATGGATCTATGGATAGTGAGTGGTCGAAGATGCCAAGTAACGCCAATCCGTAAATGACTTCTTGTCATCATCGCGCCATTGCATTTTCGTCTTTTTGGCAGACATGGTTTTTCTATTACGTTTTAATGTAATGCTAATGATACACCAAATATGATTTTTCAATGCAAGTGCTCGTAAAGACGCACTTTTTATGCATCAAAACCGAACAGAAAGTCGATTATTTTGCCCTAGGGCTTTATTATTATTATTTTTTTTAATTTATTTACAATGGTTGGCTAACCTGCAACCTTTCCTGTGTACCGTAAATGTTATACTTTTTTTCCACTGTTTAACAGCTTTGATTACAGTCCTTTTGAGCCAATCATAATTTAAAGTTCACAAGATTATATTTGTTTTATTTCCTCACACTATGCATTAAAAAACGTAGTAAGAGCAATAAATTACTCGGTTACGTTTAAAACACTCGCTACGCTCGTGTTATAAATCGTCCTCGTAATTTATTCCTTTTCGCCCTTGTAGCATAAACTACTATTATTAGTATGTAAATCAAATCAAATAAAGTTATAAGTACATCACACTATCAAACTTACAAACTTATCAATATATAGAAATCGGCCAATAGGCAAGTATTACCAAGTTTGAGGTGAAAAAATAGAGAAATACATTACTCAAAACTCAAATCTCCGGTTTCCATTCAGAAATTCCTTTCAACATTTGAAAAATTACTTAAGGTTAAATGTCATTCGCTTAGCGCAAAGTGCATAACTTAACTTTGTTTTTCTTGTTTAGAAGTTAAAAATTAAAAAATAATTTGCTTTGTGGCAGTTGGCGTCAATAGTTCAGTATAAGTGAGATTTATAAAGCATGAGTTTGATATTTAATGCACAATTAGTCATGATCTTGTTCAAACAATATTAAAACAGGTTTTAAAGGTGGTTTTGAAAAGATCATGACTAATTGTCTATACAATTTTAAGGCGTATGACCACGCTAAATAAGCAACTCGATGTGTGTCGGTACAAATATCAACGGAAACGACATTGAAATAATGTTAATTTCAGCATGTCCTGAAAAGTGGCTGTTACGACAACCCCTGCGTCTCCGGCTAGCGCAAAATAGGAGAAAATAATACTTTTCACATGGACGCCATGGACGAAAAAAAAAATTGAACTTAAATTTTTGAGATCTAAAAATTTCCTATAATTTGGTGAAATATTAATTAAAATCGTTCTAGGCGTTCGGAAGGAGTAAGAGAATTCTTGTGTTAATCATGTGAAACTTTCGATGACTTTCGATTCTTTTTGTCAAAACTTACAATAGAAAAACAGTTTATGAAACTTAAAATTTATTTTTGACTCTATAATGCCTATCATATATTTTTATGAAAGTTTTTGGACCACCCGTGTGGTAGGAGTAGGCCTTCAAAGACAGGTCCAAATTGCAGTTGACGTATCCATTCGCCTTAAACTCTTGCTTTATAAACCTCACTAATACTGGCGTCAACTGCCACATACCAAAATGTTTTTCAATTATTAACTTCTAAACAAGAAATACAAAGTTAAGTTATGCACTTTGGACTAAGCGACTGACGTTTAACCTTAAGTAGTAGAATATTGTACACGAACTTTATCCAATGATCAACAAAGTACCAAATATTTCCGTTTCAGGGAGCAAGCAGCCCTGTATCAGCAGCCCAGACAACAAGTTGACTCAAGAGCCAGCCCGGTGCAGTCGAGATCCTTTAAGTATCTCCAATGGATTACCGGCACAGAGCATTGAACGACGAAAAATGAATACTCATAGGTATAAGCTCTTAGGATATAAATTAGGGATGTGGCAAGTGTGAAATGGAACGTTCAGGATAAATCGTGGCACTTTATCCTCACAATTCTTGTAGAGAATTTGCTGAGTTATTTGCTACGATGAAAGATTTTTGTCCATGTACACTTCCGAGTTTTAGCACTTGCTTATTGTTTCTTGTAAAATAAACGCAAAATTCGAATTATACGATCGATTGGGTGTTAATATGTAAAGAATTAAGTGTAAGTTATTTATTAAAAGGCTTTAGTTAATTAGTTTTGTAATCTTGAATACTACCTATGACAGTTTTTTTTATCAGTCTTTGTTCGTGTCCTTAATTTTCCTTTCCTATTAAACAAAAAATGCTTGACGGATACCTATTTATACGTACTTATTTTATATCTTATTTTATAAGCAATAATAACTGTTTTTCTATGTACAAATCAGTGTCCCTACACTTTCTGCACTCATGCAAAACCTTGTGTCTGATTGTACTCTAATAATTTATATAAAAACCTAATGAATCTATCGATTTGATGTGATATTTTGAATATTGCTAACCTAGTCGCGTGACGCATTTTCGTCGCTAGTCGTAGATAACTTATTTTTAAAATACCATGTCAATGCATTTTTGCTTGTACTAATTTTCCTCCAAACTTTATACAAGATTCTTGAGCGACTTTCTTGTACTGTGGTTTATTTCATTTTTAGCGGCAACTAAAAATCGTTAAATGATCATATGTACCTAGTTTTATTATTTAAAACTTCTTATTTATAAACTAACGTAACAAGTTTCCTGTTTTAATTTTTTTTATCTGTAGCGTAAGATTGTACACTGTATACAATACCATGTATGTGATTTGTGGCATTATTGTTGAGTTTTACCAAATAAATATTATAAATATTTTTTATTTTTGTTCCATTTTCGTCAAAAATACCAATATATTAACAAAAAATTAAATTTTCAAGGGCGAGGAGGTCTTGCGCCCTGCGGTTTCTGTACCATTCTAATAACTTAGTAGACTTGAATAAGATTTCATCAAAAATAACGTACAAATTGTATGAAACAAAACTGCAAAATTGAGTTGTTCAAGTAATATTCCACAAAGAATAAGACATTAATAACTTTCGAATTTTATTCCTTCACTTGCTAAAACACCAACTTGTAAACGAAATTTCAAGTTTCTATGTCTGATATCTCTCACGAGGCCTGAGAAAAACGGTCTTGACAGACGACAGACAGACAAAAGGACAACAGTGTTCCAATAAGGGCTCCGTTTTTTTTGAGATACCCCTAAGAAGCGTAGCTTAAATCCAATTTATCTAATCGTTGAGATTGCAACGATCATTAAATAAATATGCATACAAACCAAAAATATTTCCTTTATTTTTCAATTTCACCTTTACTTCTCTTTTAAAACGTCCCAAACCCACTTAGACTCGAGTGTTAATTCAAATACCACGAAGATCCTTTTAGTCGAATCAGATGCAAAGCCTTGGTCACGTAGAGAGCAAATAAAGATATACGTCCTTACCTCCTTTTTACCTCCTCGGGCTGGGTTCCGTTGCCGCACGTTGGCTGCCGAGCGCACGTAATGCAAGATTTACCGTTCAACCTGATACTGCTCGCACCAATACCTAGTAAGTGCCATTCGGATTCAGTTAGTATTTCTCCAGGTCGCAGTTCTAAGTAGATGCAACACAATTCAATGCCAAAAATAATAAAAACTACAATAAATTTATTAATTACGTAGGTGCAATTAGGCGGCCTTATCCCTTTCTCTTCTAGACAAACCTTTTGGGTGGAAGCGGCTGGTTAAAAAAAAAAGATAGATGTATACAGGGTGTTTGGGGCATCGATGTAAATATTTTCAAGAATGATAAAGGAAGTGATTTTAAAAATTTTTGACTGAATTAACTTTAGTGCAAAGTTTAATAGTTTTCGAGTTATAGAAATTTTTTAGTTTTGGCTACTGAAAAATGGGTTACTGCAATGAAATGATAATAAAACACAATTTTGACTAAAATAATACATTTTCATTTTAGATTCTTCCTAAATACCCTTCAGTTTAACAATAAAACAAGATCAATGTGTTCACAAAGAAGTGAAAATAAATATAAGGCAACATACAGTACGAAGGAAAATAATTACTCTGTTGAGCTTTATGTCTAATTTTACTTCTTATCGAATACATTTATCTTGTTTTATTGTTTAATTGATCTGTATTATGTAATAATTTAAAATAAAAATAAATATTTATAGCCATAATTCTTGTTTTATTATCATTTCATTGCAGTTACCTATTTTTAAGTAGACAAAACAAAAAATGTCTATATTTCGAAAACTATTAAACTTTGCACAAAAGTAAATTCGGTCAAAAATGTTTAAAATCACTTTCTTTATCATCCCTGAAAAAAATTGCATCGATGCCCCAAACACCTGCATAGCGGTGCACTAATTTTAAACTTGTTGGCCACATTTCTTTAATTCTGTTGTGAGAGGCGTTTCATTATAGATTTTATAGGGCACGTTTTTTATTCATTTGGCTATTATATAAAATTTATACTTGTAAAAATTGAAATGCATTTTGGATAAAATGAGCTTGGTTTCACTATTTATTATATAATGATACCTGATCGTTGTTAACGTCGTTTAGTGGTGACTAGCTAAAATATTTACCAATTAAAAACCTTGAAAATGAAGATATATCCGAAACAGGTTCGAAATACAATTGTGAAAATAAATACTTAGTTTAATTAACACAATTGCATTTTATTCGAGGGTTGTTTTCCTTTCAAATTGTATTTACACGCATCTAGTGAATTAAGAGAAGGCCTTCCTTTTTCAACAGTTTTTGAACGATTTTACTGAATCTACCACAGACGCAATCAATATGAAACTTATTTGTCATAAAAAAATAACCACGAAGGTCAGGCCTACCGGCTCTCTTCTGCGCTGCAGGACATCCGAAAAACTAATTTTGCCTGCGGATATCAGTCAACACTACGTCCTTAGTCAAAACTAGTTTTGACTGACTCATTCTCGCAGTCAAAAGTAGTTTTGACCAGTTATGACTTTTGAATGTGACATAATATGTTTTTTCAAACCTTTATCGTTATGTTGTAAGTAGCGTTCTTAATTGGAAAACTTTCGCTCGATAGATTTTACTTTTGAAAATAATCTCTTTTTGAGTGCTTTTTTGGTTTTGCGTTTTAATCCATTTGATTTTTATGTGTCATATTTTACTATCAATACGAAAATTTTGTTTATTAACCAATATAAGTTGAAAAATTACTTAAATGCAATATTGTAATTTTAGTCGATTTTAATCTTAAAATTAGACTCGTTCTGAATCGTTTCGCGCGCATTTGACGCACGCGATTTTCAACTTTATGAAAGTTAATCTACGGGTTATGATTGCAAAGCCGCTGTGCGCCTAAGAAAGGCCTCGTCTTAATGAAATATTTCCAATTTACGTTTCATTAGAGGCAGCGGTTGACGATTTTTACTGCGTGGTAACTCCCTGATGGCGCGCGTTCGCGGCAGCACCAACAATCTCCTATCCGTTCTTAGGGACAAGCTGGATAGCCCCATATTCGAGCACTGGATGGCTATCCACCTTGTTTCAAATAAAAATATCATCCATCCATCCATCAGCCTAGTTCGTCCACTGCTGGATATAAGCCTTTCCAGGACTTTGCCACTCCCGGCGGTCATCCTGGAAGAATTACCCATACTCACACACGCTGGGCAGGCCGGTTGGTGAGCGCGGTGCCGGAACCCTCGCACCAGTGACGCCACTGCCCGTCACCAGTCTGTTCCATATAAGGCCCGGCTATTAGGGATGAATATACCGCTATCCATCGGTCCCAGGCTTGGTGAGCCTCCTGGTTTTTTGCCTGTGAGCTGTCCTCTTACTCTCCCCCGAACTACTTCGAGGGGTCTCCAAGTAAGATGGTGGTACCTCCACAGTCGAGCCCGGCATCAGCTCTACCACCTCTATCAAAAAATGTAAATAAATTAAATTGTTATTACTCACCTTAGCATATAAGAATTTTTTTATAATTATTACTGACCACTATGGATTTTAATGATCTGAAATAAAATTTATTCTATTCTATTCTAATACACATAAATAAATATTATGCTATCAAAGGCATATCAACTTTTGTCAAACGTGATTTCATCACAACAATGGTAATAATATTCATTGTGAAGAAAACTAAACGCGCTCGCAACACCCATATAATATAACAGGTTGCCGCCATCTTGAAACCGTAAAAACCTCTTTTTACACCCTCGGTACAGCGAAACGCTCTTTCAGCTCTCGAACTATACGCGAGAAAGTATACGTACATATTGAAATGCACTGATTTAATTTCAACGGCACGCTGCTTGCTGGTGGCAGAATAATTCGGAATACCTATGAAATGAAGAGGTTTTTTGCAGAGATTAATCTCTGAAAATCTCATATTTAAAATAAATGTGCAGACAAATTTATTTTAAATATGAGCACAATAAATATACTGGATGGATTTTTACTCAAGAGGCAACGTTACGCGCATACCTCCATACAAACGCTGTCGCCATATTGTGGGGTGTCTTTAGAATGTTATTATAATATTTTAAGCTGAGTTAATAATTTATAATAATTATATATTTATAATATAAAAAAATAATAATTAAAATTATCTAGATCTATGTTTGAGTCTAACTAAAAACCGTGATACGAGGGTGAATCCAAAAGTTCTAAGCCCGACCGTGAAAATGAAAGAAAAGTGGGTTCAAAATTATTTTTATTTTTCGACATAGTCTCCATCTAGATCAACACACTTCTTCCACCTGACCTGCAACCAGTTTATACCCTCGAAAAAAAATATTCCGGAAGGTCGTCAAAATAGTCATTAACTGCGACTATCACTTCTTCTCTAGTCGAATATTTTGATCCCACCAAGTGTTTTTTTAAATTTGGAAAGAGATGATAGTCAGAGGGGGCTAAATCCGGCCAATAAGGTGGGTGAGGCAGCAACTCGTAACCACATTCACGGATCACAGCCATCGTTTCAACCGAAGTGTGAACTCGTGCATTGTCTTGAAGAAACAAAACTCTCTTACGCAACATCCCCGGCCGTTTTTCTTTTATTTCTTCGCGAAGTTTTCGTAATAGGTTACAATAATAGCGTGAATTTATAGTTTCACCTTTAGGTAAATAATCCAATAAAATAACTCCCTTCGAATCCCAAAAAACAGATGCCATGACTTTGTTGGCTGACAAAACGCACTTGGCCTTTTTCGGCGTGGGTGAGCCAGATCTTTTCCGTTTGGATTGCTGTTTTGTTTCAGGAGTATGGTGATGAACCCAGCTTTCATCCATGGTAACAAAACGAGACATAAAATCCTCAGCATCTGCCTCAAAAAGTTCCAAACAGTCACGCGAAATTGTGAATCGAACTCGTTTTTGGTCAGCTGAAAGCAATCTTGGGACCCAGCGAGCAGAAACCTTACGGAACCCCAATTCTACAGTTATAATGTTTTGCACTCGGCCATAACTGATGCCTGTCATCTCAGGTATCCTACTAATGGTCAATCGTCGGTCTCCTAGGATGAGATCACAAATTTTGTCAGTGTTTTCTTTAGTGGTAGATGTTGAAGGCCTTCCGCTCCTTGGGTCATCTTCAATGGTCTCCCGACCGCGTTTAAATTCAGCTACCCACTTTTTGACAGTGGAATACGATGGAGCAGATTCCCCTAATGTTGTTTTCATATCTTATTGAATCTCTTTAGGTGAAAGACCTTTTTTATTGAGGTACTTAATCACAGCACGGTGTTAAATTTTCTCCATTGTGAAAAATCCCGTCAGACTGCGTTAAACAAAATATCACAAAAAAATAATAGCTTGCAGTATCGAACTTCAACTTCACACAATCAATCACGAAAAAACATACTAACAAATGACGGTAGATTTACAAAGATTTGATACCTCTTTGTAGGTCGGGCTTAGAACTTTTGGATTCACATCGATTTGGATTTGGATCATCATCGTATTTGGGTAATATCTTAATTAAAATAAACAAATCTAATACATACCTATATTATTTAATTATACTGTTATAAATTGCCTACTACTTAAATAATATGAATTTCTTCCCCTCTCCTACGCCAGATTGCTGTGCCCAACAGGGTCTACAAATGTTTTAAAGCTACATATTTACATAAATCTAAGACCATGTACTACCATTTGTGGAACGCAATAAACATTATTGTATTATTGTATTGTATTGTATCTTAACAATAAACCCCTAAAATACGTGAACTGTTTTTTTTTACCAAAAGTGTAGCCGAATGTGCTTTTATTGTTTTAGATAAAATCAAAAAATTAATACGAGTCAAACATCCAAAATGTTATCTCGATTAATAATAACCAAAAATAATGTTTAAAAACGTCCACAGTCTTCCAAAATGTGGTTTCTCCTGAAACAAGTTATTAATTTTGCGCCGGCGACGAAATCGGCACGATTGTATCGTCCTCGCAAGTTTCATGAAGCGTGCATCTTATAGCAAAATGAAACAGCTTGACAATTGGCCACGCCCACAACGTCGCGTTATGACGACCATCCTTAAAAGCTTAAAACTAGACGGACAACTCATTATTAAGCTACAACTGAAATCGCGTAAAAGATCAACTGTTCCAATTCCAACTGTTGGTCAAGACTATAAGTTTTTCATCCAACTACGCCAATTTTGTCATTATTAGTCTAAAGGGTTCCGCTTTAAAACATTATCTGTAGTTTAAGTTAAAAGTAAAATAAATATTTGTCGGGGACGTGAAGGAGGGTTCGTTGTCAGGTGTGTCAGACATGGCGATAACGATCAGACGGATAGATTCGGATTACTTGGTCGAGAAACGCGGTAAGTTCGATACAGCGACGCACCCTCAAAGCAATGACCATTCGTCTCCGCGTTCTCCAACAGAATCCTGTCATGGCAGACAGACTTCACCGACAAACCAAAACGTCAGACTACCAAAAACCATCATCGCTGTATCGACCTCACCCAAGTAAACTACTTGGCGTTTCCGTCTAGGTTCGATAAATGAGGTTAGTTGGGTCTGCGACACGGCCATCATGACATCTCACACGTCCTCGTGTGAGGTAGCTCCCTCAGGTGGATGACCTGAAAGGAAGGACGAACAGTAAAACGTTTCTCACTCGGCCTCCTGACACCTCGGTCAGGTTCAACAACACACAATTCGTGAAGTAAACATGTTATTCAGAATTAAAGCATCTTAACAACTTGCAACAAATCTGTCAGTCCAGAACAATATCGGTAATGTAACAAAAATTTGATAATCATCATCCACTCGAAAATAGTAGGTCCGACAAAACTCATCAGGCGAACTACACATCTAGTGCAAATAACTTAGACAACCCAGTATGCAATGCCCTACATTTCAAGGATAACCTCCATCCGGTTATCCTTTTCAACATTTCTCAATCATCAACGAAGTAAATCATGGGATACCTCCATCCGGTACCCGTACCCAACACATAGCCACAACTGGCAAACCTGTCTGCCTCCATCCGGCAAACCAACAGCGACGGCTTACACTTCCGAGCCAAACGCACGCCACTCACAGTCGTGGCCGCACTGAGACGGGAAATGAGGCCCGATTTTACGCCTACGTCTACGAATAGCACGAAAAGTGTAAGCAATCTGAGCGACTTGCATACTAAGGCTCTAATCAAAATAAATCTACAAAGAAAAATTAAAAAAGTGATGAGTTTTGCCTAACTAGAACTATTCGAAGGTCTAACCCCTTCATCATCATTCAAACTTTCGTCATTCGAGTTAGATTCATCCAATTCACCATTGTCAGGCATTTTCCTGAGTCTGTCATGTGAGTATTTGTACGTCAGTTTAGAATTAAGGGCTTTAAGCATGTAACGGTCACCGTCAAGTACTTCTAAAACGCGAAAATGGCCTCGATACTTCGGGTTCAGTTTTGTTTGATTTACATACGACACCGCTCGTTCAGAACTCTACTATAACTTCAGTGCTTAACCAGCACTCTTATGCCACCATAGGTCCAGTGCTTAACCAACACTATCACCATTATAACTCCAGTGCTTAACCAGCACTCTTACTCACTCAACCAGTGATATCCAACAATCAACGCTTACCCAGCGCTCTACGACAAACATCGCTTATCCAGCACTGTACACCGTTTCTTAACCAGAAACAGCAGTCAAAGCAAGATCAATTATTCTTCATAGAGACACAGAAGAAAACCTAATCAGACTAAGTAGAATGTCTTAATATCTCTATTAATCAATCAAAATGACGCAACTTCCCTGCAGGTTCCAGTTTCACGTCGCTCAGTAGATGAACCAGCGCTGTTATTACTACTCCTCTTCGGAAAGCTCTATGCGTAGTGTTCAAGACCATTGGCCTCGATGCTAGATTCTTGAGTTGTTCGCTTTGTGATGTGTTTGATTCTGAGTAGTCGTGTGTCAAACTGCAACAAAAACTCGACAAGAGAACTTGTTCGCCTCGGCCAATGCTGGCTCTACTAGTTGATTGAATTGGAAATAAAAAAGACTTTTGAAGTCTAAAATCTCGCACATTTTAGGATTGACAGTTTAAATCTCAACAACCAAGCTTCAATCAACTTATAAAATTAAACAATGAAAACTTGATGAAGAGACAAAATCAGTAACCAGAGCCATGTACCATTTGATAACCAAATTCACTGTCACACGTATTAACCGCTCGAAACTTCGAGTGACCCCTCCAACTGCCACGGCCTCACGGCTCAAAAGAAATCTCAGTATCTTTCTCCTCTCACACTCTCTTACGCGCATCAACAACAGTGATTTCCGCGCACGTGTGCGTCACCCACTGACGCACACTACGGTCTGTCTAGACCACGACCTCCACCAGAGCCAAACGCGCATCGCGCACCCACGGACTACTTGAGTTTCCCCAAGAGAGACCGATTTCTACCGGGCTACGGCTACGTAATGGCTACTGGTATAGTCGACTCTACTACGGCCGTTTGAGTACCCACTCGAGTTCTCATCACGACACTTAAGTTTACTCATCAATTTATCTCAGCTTCACATTCAACTGGTACATGACCTCCTGGCATCTTTCTTAATCTATCGTGTGCGTATTTGTAGGTTTGATTAGAGTTAAATGATTTCAAGGTATAACTACTCGTATCACTATCTAATATTTCTACCACTTTAAACGGTCCCTTAAACTTCGGATCTAATTTGGTCTGATTACGTTCCTCGTTTTCTAGCAAAACGAAATCACCAACAGAAAAATTTGTGAATTTTTGAAAAATTCGTACCATCAAAACGAGCTTTATCGTAACTAGCCGACTTTTGAATATTTTCAGAAGCTGACGAATCTCTTCAAGATCAATTTCGCTCTCCACCTCGGTACACATTAATGACAATGGTCTCGCGACTTTACCGATCAAAAGTTCGAGAGGCGAAGCTTTTGTGACGCGGTTTATCGTACAATTGATTGCGAGTTGGACCTCTCCTAACGCGTCCTGCCATGATTTATCAGCGCTAGTCTCTACGGTCGTTAACATTCCCTTCAAAATACTCATGACGCGCTCTACTTGCCCGTTTGCGCGAGACGAACCAGTCGCTATGAGATGCAAGTTTATGTTTTTAACTCCACAGAACTCGCGAAATTCCCTACTAGCAAATGGTCAGCAATGATACGAGTCGGCGCCCTAAAGAGTGATACACTTTGGTTAACCGCACGGATACTATTTTCGGAGTCTATGTTACTGGTATGGAACAAGAGATCATATTTTGTGAATGCGTCGATAAGGACAAAGACGTATTATTTGTTATCGTTTTTACCACTGAGTTTACCGGTCGCATCAATATGGACAGTGTGCCACGGGGTTGTCACTTTCGGTATCGGATGAGGTTCAGCTTGGACAGTTAGGGGAGAGTTCGGTGACGTCAATACGTTTTTGCTCTACATGTGAAACTGTTGGCTTTGGGTCAGAGGGTAAGGGATTCCGAGACAAGAAGTCGACGTTGCACTGTGCGGTTCGGATCTTAAGCTCAGCTATATTAACTCACGCGCTAGGCATACCACTTATAAAATAATCAGAAAACTGACCTAGTGTTTTTAAAAGTCTAGACTTGTCTAAACCTGTCACATTAGTGTCAATTGTTGCTAAATCTGGCTGCTGTTCATTACTGCCAAAGACAATATAACCACTTCGATTACTGCGACACAAAGAATTTACAACATGAATTTTGTTTAACGAAAACTCAGTCGCTGTAAAGTTAATTGAAAACCCTAGGCTTAAAATCTCACGACATAGCATAATGTCACTTTGTAAATAACTATCAAGTAAAACGTATAGCATAATCTCAAGAGGGTGATCGTTAATTGTTACGCAACACAAAATCTGTTCTGTATCGAGAACACTCGTCTGACCAATGCCAATCATTGCTACTACATTATTAAAACGTTTGCCACTCGATTTGGCTGCTAAACTTTCTTTAACTAACGTGCACTCAGCGCCAGAATTATAAGAAAAACAATATTGCACACCTTTATGAAGTACAACGCTGGACGGTGGTGGTACCATAACGCAGACGTCGACGCGCCACTCGTTCCTAGCAGAGCCTGTGCCGCCGCCGCCACCGCTGCTGCTGCCTGCTTGCCCGGTGCTCGTGCACCGAATAGCGATGTGTCCGGGCATCCTGCACTTGAAGCAAGTGAAGGGCTTCGTCACCGGTTGCTGGGCTGCGTGGCTCGATGTAGGTGTTTTCATAGCTTGGATGAGCGCCTTTAACGTCATCAATATCTTAGCTTAGTCCATAACAATAGACTCCATTTTTCATCGCTGGCGTAGTGTGGAACGTAGATTCATCGCACTTCTGATGTCGGGGACGTGAAGGAGGGTTCGTTGTCAGGTGTGTCAGACATGGCGATAACGATCAGACGGATAGATTCGGATTACTTGGTCGAGAAACGCGGTAAGTTCGATACAGCGACGCACCCTCAAAGCAATGACCATTCGTCTCCGCGTTCTCCAACAGAATCCTGTCATGGCAGACAGACTTCACCGACAAACCAAAACGTCAGACTACCAAAAACCATTATCGCTGTATCGACCTCACCCAAGTAAACTACTTGGCGTTTCCGTCTAGGTTCGATAAATGAGGTTAGTTGGGTCTGCGACATATTTATATTTGACTATTTTAGCTTTTCATTCAACTTTATACTCGTAAAAACAAGGAAAATCACAATTGAGTTATTTTCGATATATATTTTGAATGCAATTTCACAATGAAATTAGTAAGGATTTCAGAATAACAGGAAAAAATTAAACAATTTAGAGGTATTTTCGGAATTAACTTCTATCGAGAAAAATTTATCCAATCGCGTTTTCCTTCAGTGAAAATCTTAATCAAATACTCAATAAACCCTTACCCAGAAATAAAATACGTAGATTACATTATAGTGGAGTAAATGGATTCGAAAAAAACCCATTTTTTTTTTGGTATCGCCTTATGTGGCATTTGTGCATTCGGCGGATAGATAGAGGTATATATTTATCGTATCAAAATTACACATTACTTTGTAAGAGAAACTGGCCGTTAGCTGGCGCTCTGCCAGTACATTTGTTTCTGTACTGTACTTTCTAAATACTGTTATTGCACCGGTTATTATGCAATTATTGCATACTGTTTCGCACTGAATTTATGCATTTAATGTTTGAGTACCACTTTGAAAATCTTTACTGTTCTTCATTTGGAGTTAATAAACAAACATGCAGTACCAACTTAGCGAAACCACAAATTCAAATTCCAATAGTTTATTTTGTAAAGTAGGTATACATAACATAATACACTTTTTACGAGTCAAATTTAATCTTATAAAATATATGTAATCAAATAATAAACGTACATGAACTTAAAGGGTTATTTAATTTATGTAGCAATATATACACGATTAAAATGATAGGTAAAATCTATAATTATACATGGTGAAATCTAATCAACCGCCCGCACCCATACCGGAAACCCGGCCAGCGACCAGGAACAAGGTTCAATGATCACCAACAGAGCCCCCAGCAGGGGTTTATTCAGGTGTTTAATTGACACGAAAGACCTCTGTCGCCTTCAGCACTCGTAGCATAGTGTTTAATCGCGCGCGATGCCACTTAGTGGAATCACAAGTGCGAGGAGCGTGACATGATGTTTTTGCGATTAAACAGTACGTCACGCTCCTTGCACTTGTGATTCAACAAGTAGCGTCGCGCGCGATTAAACACTATGCTACGCCTGCTGGACACTAGTCATGACGATACTTTTAGGAGTATTTATGTTTACTTTAAACTGTTACCACAGTATATGGGCAGCAGTAAGAGGCCTAGGAAAATAAACGAATTCTCTAAAGTCAGGAACCACAAAAGGTAATACCCTGGGGAATGCACTAAATTTCACTCGTTAGACGATTACGAGTGTTTTCGATTTCACGATAAAAAAATACCTTCGAGATTGCCGCCTACAGAATTGAGAGATCTTATACTTGAGAAACGTTGCTTCTCTTTTTGTCTACTTTCACCAGTTGGAGTTTGTTCCTAAGGCGCGCCACATACTCGTTACTTAGAGCAGGTAGGCTTAATGTTTGGTTTTGCCTTCAAAAGAATAATTGTAATTTATCGATCAGAAACACGATTTTGAGTTTTATCACTTTAACAAATACTTCCTTTCCTTTCTCCAATAGTCCAGCAAAAAAAAATTGTCTTGAGGATTACGAAAAAATTTTCAAGGGCAGATATTACACAATTATAGTGCGCGCCAATCTTTTAGTCGCCTCTGATTGAGTTACGAGTGCAAGCTTGCGCAGGTACAGTCAAGGAAACAATAATATGAACGGTTGACTATTAAATGTTTACTATAAGTGGGAAGGTGTACTTGTTGTACCTACCTATTTAATATATATTAGTATTTTAGTGCAATCTTAACTGTTTAATTAAAACAAATTAATATAAACACCATTTTTCTACATTGTCGCCTTAAAACGCTATAACGACCGCGAGGCATAACAACAACAATAAACTTTAACAAACTAAATCAACAAAACAACAAATAAAGGCAACACAAACAGATTGAACGATTAATTTAACGAATCATAGATTTTTTTCCACGAACGTACTTTTCATGCAACGCGCGCGCGTGTAGTGTACGGACGTAGCACTAACACTAACGCATAGTGTTGACACCTGCCGAATCACAGAACATTTAAATCAAATAGAAAGGCTAAGTGGGCGTGTCACGCGCGCCACAACTACTGTTGAACATCAATACTTAAACCGAAACACGCGATCGCTGCCCTTAGTCGCACGCAAACCGTGACTCTGTGAACAGCTCTGCCTAATCTAAAGAGAAATGCCGTCTTGTGCAATAATTACTTGCAGAATCACGAATAAGAAAGCAAACCGGAAAAATTGAGATATTTCCTTTCACCTGTAATTATAAAAACTTTGTATAATATGAGAATTTTAGATAAATAACTAATTTACTCATGGTGACAACAAAAATATACATTACCGGCAATGTACGCTCACAATTTTGGCTAAGATGTAGTAAACAAGTAATGTATGCTCTCCCTACTTGTCAAACTTGCTCGCTAGTGTTGTGCCGTATCGTGGTGTCACACAATCGATAGACGTTTTTCATTCCTTGAGCGATATTCTTAAATTAAGATTTAAGATAAAACTTTTATAACATTCGAGAAACCGTTGTCAGTTACCCCAAAATCGACCGGATAACTGTACAAGCAAGGAATTTTTTTTTTATATAAAATGTATGAGAAAATATTTAAAAGTGAATAAGTGTGCGTTTATTTCCTCTACGGTGTTATTCTTGGCTATGCATAAATACATATTTTTCAAAATACATGAGATATTTGTACAGTCGAGAACAAAAGTATTCGTGTGAAATGTATGAAAAAAAAAAAAGTGTTAAAGCGTGTTTTAATTACTCTACAATGTAATTCTAAGCTACGTATATGTATGTCTGAAAACATTTATCAAAATATATAGGGTAAAATGTACAAACGAGGTCAAAAGCTTTGGGATAAAATATTTAAAAATGCATGAGTGTGTGATTATTTAATCTATAGGGTAATTCTAAGCTATGCACATGTCCAATTGATTATTTATCAAGATATAGGGAATCTGTATAGTCGAGGAATAAAGATTTTGCTAAAATATTTAAAAGTATATAAATGTGTGTTTAATTATCCAACAGGGTAATTATAAGCTATGTATGCATATCTTGAATATATATTTACAGTAGTTACAGTATCAGAGTTGGTATAATATACTAAAGGTTTTTACAAAATATATAGAAAAAAAAGAGCTTGGAATTACACTGAAGAGTAAATAAACCCACACTTCCAAGGAAGACAGTCAAGACTGTGCAGAAGCCTCTTATATGTTGATAAATAAGTATTTAATCATATGCATAGCTTAGAATTACCATATAGAGTAAATAAACAGACACTTATACACTTTTTAGACATACATATGCATAACTTAGAATTACGTTGTAGAGTAAATAAAATACACTTTTACACTTTCAAATGTTTTTTCATACATTTCACCCGAAAACTTTTGCTCTCGACTGTACACATATATGATAGATATTGAAAAATAAGTATTTATACTTATGCATAGCTTAAAATTACACCGTAGAGTAAATAAACACACACTTGTACGGTTTTAAATATTTTCTCATACATTTTATATGAAAACTTTTCTCCTTGATTGTACAGTTACCCGATCGATTTGGTGTAACTGATAACGGTTTCTCGAATGTTATTATAACACCTATTTATGTCACCTAACACAAGTGTATTGGTGGTATGGACCAAAACGCCCATTCTCCTTTGAAATGGGATTTTCCAGTGTTTGAGTGTTTATGAAAAATCCAATTATTTTGAAGCTACTATAATATAATTTAAAAAACGTTAAATCTTAATATATTCGTCGGTGAAACGCGGTTGTACCGAGTGTGGACTGTAACTTGCATTTCACAGTTCACACTCGGAATACCTCTGATACCCCCTCGGGGATTCATGTCGTGACCATATATTATCATTATTACTGATCACTTACAAAGTTTTAAGTATGAATTTGGCTATATCAATGAAATCACCTTATATACACCTAATACACGTTAAAACAATTTTTCTAAAATGTGTAAAACAAGATAATAAAAATAGAAAAAAAAACAACACACAAATTGTCTCAGAGCAAATTGGTTTCTCGATTGATTATAAAAAAAGTTAGTCGAAGTTTTACGTTAAGAAAATACATCTGTTCCCATCCCTAGCAATAAATCACACGTCATATAATCAGACTGTGTTTAATATTAAGTTCGCAATACCGCTCCGGTCAAGTTATCAACCACCTAAAGCCGGTAGGTTTATAATGGTCACATGGTATCAAAACTAAAACGTCGTAAATGAAATCGTTTGTTTGAAAAATACACCGTTTTACACAAAGATACGGTAGTTTTTTCATTTGATAAGTTTTCGATATAAGTCATTTGTTGTGCGTAGAAAGAACAGCCATTTGGATTAAAGTTTTGATAGTATTTCAATTACGACAAGGTTTGTGCCTGTGGGTGTGAGGCGACAAAGGTTCTGGTACGCATACAACTCCAAGGCCTTTCTAACTATTTAAATGTTCTGAATGGCGAGCGGGGGGTGTGGTGCGGCATGCAGGCGGGTGTGCTCCGCGCCCTCTCTCCTGTAACGTCCCCCTGACACCGTAAAACGGCTAATGCGTCGATTCTTGGGGCTAGCTTCAGAGGCGACTAAAAGATTGGCGCGCACTGTACACTCGGCTGTGCACTGTGGTGTACCTTGTTGAACGATTATCGCCTTTACGCAGGCGTAGTAAGAAGTGCCATGCAATACCAACTGGATACAGTACATTTCATAGTATGGGTACATACACTAAGAAAAGTATACATCTATCTACTCGTATTTACTTAAAAGCTTAGTTTAATATTTACCTATTATCATGTTATTAAGGCGTATGACCACGCTAAATAAGCAACTCGATTTGTGTCGGTACAAATATCAACGGAAACGACATTGAAATAACGTTCATTTCAGCGTGCCTAGAAAGGTGGCTGTTACGACAACCACTGCGTCTCCGGCTAGCGCAAAATAAGAGAAAATAATACTTTTCACATGGACACCATGAACGGAAAAAAAATTTGAACTTTCATTATTTAGTTTTAAAAATTTCCTATAATTTGGTGAAATAATAATTAAAATCGCTTTAGGCGTTTGGAAGGAGTAAGAGAATTCTCGTGTTAATCATGTAAAACTTACGATGACTTCGATTTTTTTTGTCAAAACTTACAATAGAAAAACCGTTTATGAAACTTAAAATTTATTTTTGACTCTATAATGCCTATCATATATTTTTAAGAAAGTTTTTGGACCACCCGTGTGGGAGGAGTAGGCCTTCAAAGACTAATATGATGATATTGCACAAATCAAATCGTTTATATTTGTAATATAGTTACAAAACATACACGACACACGTATTACATGATTATCAGGAGGTTTGCTCGATGTACACAAGATGTCAAGATCACGCTCTTCCGAGCTTACTGTCAATCATTTTACTCGAGCAGCCTCTGGTGTAAATACTCTCAAAAATTACTGAGCGCCCTGCGCGTCCAGTACAATAACGCTTTCAGGATGCTGTTGGGGCTGCCCCGCTTCTGTAGTGCATCGGGAATGTTTGCCGAAGCATGCGCAGAGTGCGAGCCAGCGACAACGGCATCCTGCAGGCGGTGGCGGACAGCTGCGACTGTCCTGTGTTGTGGCACTGCGTAAGTGTGGCCTGTGGTCAAATTTCAATTTAATTCAATTTAATTCTCTTTTACTAACATAATTTTTAAGATAATTGTTACTAACACTTATGGATCATTGATATCTGAAATAAATGGAATATTATTATTATTATTATACGAGTATTACACGTTCAATACAATTCTGAATAATAAAAAATATAATAGTTTTATATAATAAATAATATTACGGGGAAATACACTCAAAATAATAAAAGTTAAGCTTACTTCAAATTATTAAAGTTAAATATTTTTTTTTGCCTTTATCAGCTTTCTTTTATTATTTTTTGACATATAATTATAAACATACACAAATGAGACACATAAATAAATGATAAAATTCAAGATATTTTTCGCGCTCTATTGGGTTACTTGATTTTTAGGGTTCCGTACCCAAAGTGTAACCAACGGGACCCTATTACTAAGACTCCGCTGTTCGTCTGTCTGTCCGTCTGTCACTAGGCTGCATCTCATGAACCGTGATAGTTAGACAGTTGAAATTTTCACAGATGATATATTTCTGTTGCCGCTATAACAACAAATACTAAAAAACAGAATAAAATAAATATTTGAACGGGTTCCCAATACAACAGACATGTTTTTTTGCCATTTTTATAGACAATGGTACGGAACCCTTCGTGCGCGAGTCTGACTCGCACTTGGCCGGTTTTTATAAATAAATATATGCCTACTGTTTAGGTTAAAGTAAATAGTAAGTTAATTAAGTACGTTTTTTTTCTTTTAATGGTGGTGGCAGAATAACAGCGTTCCTAGTGCCTTTGGTATAGGAACATAATGCTGAGTCGTGTCCTTTTTAACAGTGCCATACAACTTTACGTTTAAGAACATTGTACTACTTTGTCCATAATGGTGTGTTAAATAAATGTCTTTTTATTTTATTTTATTTACTCCTACAAATTATAGTTTTTTCTGCTGAGAACAAATTACGTATTAACCACGAAAGCATCACTGTAGCACACAATTTAGGTCGAATCTCCTGTGGCGCTTCGTTACCTCGCTCCAAGGGAAGCCCATTATCTCGCGGAGAAAAGAAATACCGAAAATTACTCTAATCTACCTTACACCTCGTGAATCCTTTTTACAAGGGTATACATAATGTTATATGTACGGGCGACTTTTATAGAAGAACCTTCTTTAACTAAAAATAACCTGAAACACATTCCACCCTCACAAACATACATTCTCAACATTCGCTTAATATAATAATATTCCCTGGAGCTCTGAACCTCGGTCGATTGTGCTTTTGCCGTCTCTCTCTCTCTCTTTAAATTATTTTGGCCAAGAGGGAGAGACGAGATCAAAAATTCTCAAAATAATAATAAGCCTCTGAAAATCCAACCCTACGTCCGAGCCGAACATCTGGCCACGTGAGAGGCGGGCAACGTGTACAAAACTTACACGGATAACAGAGAAATGGCATAACGCAGGGCAGCTTGAGGCGAGCTTTTGGGCAGCAGCGACCCCACGGACCCGAACGTGCTCCCGGGGGAAGGCCCTGTTCCTCATCTTCGGCTTGCCTTTGTTGGCCGGCGGGAATTAATAATGACGAGGGATAGATCCCCTGCCTCTGTCTTGCCGTGAGAGGCCGGTCAGAGTGGAGGAAAGAGCTATATGCTCGAAGGGTGGATGTGAAACGTAAGTGGCGAGTGGGCACGTGATGCTGCAGCCTCAGGGAGCAAGTGATCGTTGTTTAAAGTCCAGTGACACCATCCACCCTTTAGCTAGCTCAGCAAATGTTGCCCCCTTGTCTCTCGGTGCAAACGACCGTTTGGGGGGCCCATTTAATTGAATTGGCGAGTCTCCGCCTGCCCATTTTACCGTGTTGTTAACATAGATCGGGCAGGTGCCATAGTTCCTTTCATAGTCCCAGTTACTCAGTCCACTAGCACCTTAACCCAATATTCTGGTTCCCTTTGTTTCCATTCCTTACAATAGTCCTACACTGAGAAAACTGGTCATTAGAAAATAAAGTGAATTCAGCAGAAATAATGATGATTTCACGTAAAGTAGGGAGCATACGGATATCACCAAAAAATACGATGTAACTACTGTTGCTGCTGCTAACGAAATAATACGATGCACTGTCACTATGGCTTTAGTAGGAAGCAGACAGAATTATGCACTCTGTAACTGTAATATACAATGCTATCCTACCACCGTTAATGTGATATCCTCTTACTTCTTTGTACATTTATCTATGCTTTCCTCATATTTTATATGCTTTCTTGATACTGTTCAAGAACTTTCCTCTTATTTTAGTTGCTTCATATTATTTTGTCCCACTATTTTTCTATCTTTTCATCATATTTTTATGTGCTTTCCTCTCATTTCCTACGATTCTTCCTACTATTAATCTATGATTTCCTCATAGTTTTGTATGCTTTCCTCATACTATGTATGTGCTTTCCTCTTATTTTCTATGATTCATCCTACTATTAATCCATGATTTCCTCATAGTTTTGTATGCTTTCCTCGTACTATTTATGTGCTTTCCTCTTATTTCCTATGATTCATCCTACTATTAATCTATGATTTCCTCATAGTTTTGTATGCTTTCCTCATACTATTTATGTGCTTTCCTCTTATTTCCTATGATTCATCCTACTATTAATCCATGATTTCCTCATAGTTTTGTATGCTTTCCTCGTACTATTTATGTGCTTTCCTCTTATTTCCTATGATTGATCCTACTATTAATCTATGATTTCCTCATAGTTTTGTATGCTTTCCTCGTACTATTTATGTGCTCTCCTCTTATATCCTACGATTCTTCCTACTATTAATCTATGATTTCCTCATATTTTTGTATGCTTTCCTATCACTCTTTATGCGGTCTCCTATTATTTCAGTTAAATCCAATTATTTGTTTCTACCATTTATATTTACTCTCAACCTTAAAGGCTTCTATGTGGCTCCTTCAATATTTATTGGCCAATAAACTATTTGTACCAGTAATATAATAACTGTAAAGATGGTTTGTTTGTTTGTGAGGAGTTATAGTGCAAAAACAATTTTTCGGTTTAATGATGTTAATATTAAAAATCTGTAATTGTTAACATTGTTAGTTTATATAAGTGAATTGACCTATCAATGTTTAAGGAACCATACCTTAAAATACGAGAGCATAGATAAATAGTAGAAACAAATAATAGGAATTAACTGAAACAATATGAGAGCACAGAAACAGTATCAGAAAAGCATACAAAAAGATGATTAAATCATAGATTAATATAGTAGAAAGAATTGTAGGAAATAACTGAAAAAACAGGAACGCACATAAACAATATCAAAATCTGAAAGGAAAGAAACACATTACTGATATATAGAAGAACAAGGAGGCCTATGTCCAGCAGTGGACAAATACGGGCTGATGGATGGATGGATGGAGATGGAGAACAAGAAATAACCTGGAATACATAGAGTACTTTACCTAAACCAAGAGCTGATTTGAGGATACAAATTATTACAAAGAAAAGAAAAATATATTATAAACAAAAAAAAATATTTATTTTATCTCTAATATATCTCTACACACATTATTATATCTCTATACACATTATTATATCTCTATATATATTTAAACATTTATTAAGAGCCGCTTAGAAACGAATTGTGAAAAAGCCAGCTTTTTCTAATTAAACGAAACAGAACACATAAATTCAAAATTTGCTTAATATTTCACAATCCGGCTGCTAAACCGCTCTTAAATTACACATTTATTTTATTACACATTTAAAAGTTTTTATTTCAAACATTTAAGTCTTCTAATAATGTAGGTAGGATTTATAAAATACCTCAGCAAACGTAACTTATTATTACTTTATATCATATAACCAGGGATAGGATACTCGGATCGATAAGGTTGGAAAAATATCAGAAAACGCAACTATGAAGTGGTCTTCTTAAAATATTATTTATTTAGATAGTAAAAATTACGTTTTCTGATATTTCAACTTTAGGTATATATTGATCCGAATATCCTATCCCTACTTATAACACAAAATAGGCATACTCGTTACACTTAAGCGATCACATTTCAACTTCGAAAAAAAAAACATTTAATACTTAATTAACAGTACAAACTGTCTCAATCACCTGAATCAACATGTACGTAAGAAGGAGAAAAAAACTAAATCTGATTTTGTTGATGCTGATGACACAGGATAAACCTTTAATAAGGAAAGCATCTAGAAGAAAACTAAACGTGTACAACACGCTGTCACAAACCACAAATGAAACTCCAGAATCGCGACATCGTATTATAAATGGTTGTAGGGTACAATTCAGTCTTTGCAACTTTTCACGACGCTCCTCAATTGTCACCTGAACATCCGCCTCGGTGTCGATGCTGGTGACAAAACCATCCAAAATCTCCGCGCGTGACGCCTGCCAGTCCTTCTGTCAATTAATTTGATGTTATTATTAGATTACAATGAAAATTACATCGGTCGATATTTTAGCAAAAGACAAATAAAAAACCTATCGCAAATTAATGTAAACTAATAACCTGATCTCCCCTTAAAATGAATTCGGGTTTAAAAGAAAGACCTCATATATATTATGTATTGTGTTAGTTTCTAAGGTAGCATCTCTAAACGCCAGGGTAGACGTAAAAATTAACAGTCACCCGTTCCACAACCACCCGAGTGAAAACAAACAGCTCACTTACTTCACTTACAGTTAAAATTTACAGTCATGTAGGCGTTTAGGAATGCTACCTACAATAAATGATAGTTATCTAAATAATGTCAGTGTCAAAAAAATTGCAGAAGGTTCATTTGACACAAAAGCTTGGTAGGGGTGTAGAAAAGGGGGCACTATGGGAAAAAAAACTTGGAAAATTTTCGCTTGGGCGCCGCGCGCCGCGTGAAAGCATTCATAGCTACATAAACTTCTGTCTACATATTCAAAATTGCAAGACAAAACAAACAACTTACCGGCGAATTTGTCAATGTAATGCGACAGGTTCCATTTTGTAAGCAGATCGGTAGTTGCTTGATCCATTATTTGGTAGGTATGCACTTTCTGATTTTATTCTATAATTAACCACTTTGAAAATAGCACAGATAGAGCAATAGAAATTATAAAATAGCGACGCGCGTGGGTTGGAGTCGCTCGATGCAAAGAAATAACGATATTTTTCTGGGTCGGGCAGAAAGACAGTCCCTCTTTGAGTGTTGCCGCTTAGGAAAAAACGAAAAAACAAAGTTCCCAAACCTTTAATCAAAAGTCGCTAGATTTTAAGAAAAACGAACTGAAAAATCATAAATTTCTTTCGTCTCTCTTCTTTCATTCATCCTCTCTACATGTCCAAATGTTAGAGGTAATTAAAAGAAAACTTCTTTTTTAATAGCACATCTGTTTCAAAAACTCGTTTTAAAGAGTAAAATCTAGTCCTGGTACATTCAAAAAAGCTGGTTGTAATGTGACGCCTTCATAAGTCTGATCTCCACGAAAGTTCTTACAATTTTACAATAGTATGACACAGTCAAGATTAGAGTCAGGTATTATTATTTTCCCCATACTAAATGAAAAACGATTTAAACGAGAATGAAATTCCCCTCTAAATACGTGATAATTTTTCAAGTATATTTACACGTCGTCATAAGAAAATCCAAGTAACATAATTCTAAAATTAGTTTTCCTTATCCATTCATCCATCAGCCTGTCTTCGTCCACTGTTGGACATAGGCCTTTCCAAGATTTCACCACTCATGTTGGTCCTCTCTTGGAAGTAATGCCCATACTCACACACGCTGGGCAGGCGGGTTGGTGAGCGCGGTGCCGAGACCCTCGCACCAGTGACACCGCTGCCCGTCACCAGTCTGTTTTATATAAGGCCCGGCGAACGGCGAATGTGGATGGATATACCGCCATCAATCGGCCCCAGGTTTTGTGCCTGAGAGCTGTCCTCTTACTCTGCCCCGAATAATACCTAAACGTAAGCTTATTTTTTTCCTTATACACATTATAAAATAAAGGTTACATAATAATATAACTATCCTCCTAATAAAACTAATATTATAAAATATTAGATAAATTAAAACCTGCCAGTATTTTTCTGGAAAACGTGCCTACACGGTCTAAATATTTGTAGGCTTAATAAGGAGTAAAGATCCGACGATTAAAAATTGCATCTGTGTGAGCTAAAAAAACAACTGAAATCGGAGCAAATTGATCCGCATGTAGGTAACACTGGTTAATTGTACGAAATGAATGAATCTGAAAATAAAGTGACAGCATACAAATTTTGGTGCTGTCACACAAAGTATGATAATAGCATCGTATGTCATAGTTCTCACACAAATTTTGGTGCTGTCACACAAATTATGATAATAGTATCGTATGTCATAGTTCTCACACAAATTTTGGTGCTGTCACACAAAGTATGATAATAGCATCGTATGTCATCGTAGTTCTCACACAAATTTTGGTGCTGTCACACAAAGTATGATAATAGTATCGTATGTCATAGTTCTCACACAAATTTTGGTGCTGTCACACAAAGTATGATAATAGCATCGTATGTCATCATAGTTCTCACACAAATTTTGGTGCTGTCACACAAAGTATGATAATAGCATCGTATGTCATCATAGTTCTCACACAAATTTTGGTGCTGTCACACAAAGTATGATAATAGCATCGTATGTCATAGTTCCCACACAAATTTTGGTGCTGTCACACAAAGTGTGATAATAGCATCGTATGTCATAGTTCTCACACAAATTTTGGTGCTGTCACACAAAGTGTGATAATAGCATCGTATGTCATAGTTCTCACACAAATTTTGGTGCTGTCACACAAAGTGTGATAATAGCATCGTATGTCATAGTTCTCACACAAATTTTGGTGCTGTCACACAAAGTGTGATAATAGCATCGTATGTCATAGTTCTCACACAAATTTTGGTGCTGTCACACAAAATATGATAATAGCATCGTATGTCATAGTTCTCACACAAATTTTGGTGCTGTCACACAAAGTGTGATAATAGCATCGTATGTCATAGTTCTCCCACAAATTATGGTGCTGTCACACAAAGTATGATAATAGCATCGTATTTCATAGTTCGCTCACCAAAGTATGATGTCGGCATCCTTATTAATGATTTCGTAATCATAATCGTATTCAACTTATTTTTATCGGGCTTGTTGTGCGCCGTTCCTCTTATTTTTGGGTGCCTGTAATCACATTTTATGGTTTCGTAATCGTATTCGTATCCCGCATATTTTTGTGTGTCTGTAATCATATATTATTACGATGTCATAATATTTCAAAATGACTAATCTTTAAAAAAATTGATGCTTACTACAAAAATAAAGTGACAAGTCCCTCTAATTCAAATTTCTACCATAACGGCGACTTCACCGTATTGATAGTGATAGTTCTTAAATTATACTAAGAAATCCTACATATTTTAGGTGAATGTGTTCTTGCGTTATAATATTATAATATTATTTCTTATTATCATTCAAATTCATTATCACGTAAAACATTTATTGTGACATAGTATGATTTTATGGGGAAGGCATGATGTAATACCAAAATGATAATCTTATTTTCTGTGACCAATTTTTACGGTGATCAGTCTTCATAATATTGCCTTACCTACCTAAATAACTCGATTATTTTCTTAAACGTTTTAATTACAGCATAATATTTTGATATTATCACCTAATTTAAAAACAATTCACCGTATTTTAAACTTATGCAATGCTATTTTATAATGAAGCCAAAAAGACATTTTTCTCAGTGTACACTGACCGGAGGTTTTCTTTGGGTGCACTCCTACAGTGGTTGTGAGCGTCGTCGGTTGGTGTCATATCATATAAGGTTTATATAAACTGTAATGCTATGTAGTGTGTTTTCTAAATAAATAAAAAATATCACATTTAGATAAAATTATTTAAGGGGCTGCACAATGCTAAAGTTCAGTCCTGCTCAAACGCTTTTGTTTTTTAACTGTTTATCCTGCTCTAATCAGATGCAGCGCACGCAGAACTTCAGTTATTTTGAAATCACGGCTACATTAGGACATTAATTTTATAATTTCTTTATGTAATAAATATGTTATTTTCTAGTAAGTAACTGCGTGGGTTGGTTTCGTTTCAATCGGTTTTGAAATATGGGAACTGAATCGCTTTTTTCGTGAAATTCATGCTTTCTTTAAAGTAATATAATTAAAAGAAGATAAAAAATATGTTTATTTATAAAGTGTAATTAATAATTGGAATGAGTCAATAAAATACGCCATATTTTTTTAAATTTTTTACTATCTACATTGACGGAACTGAATCCAATTCAAAACTGATGTTTAGCATTGCTATGTTGGCTTCGACTCCACGCACACCTCGCAAAGGTCCGGGACTACATAGTCCCGAGATACAATAAATATATACAATAATTATAGTAATAAAAACTACAAAAACACAGACAAATAAAATATAAAAGTAAGAGAAATGCAGGACAAAGGCTGACAGTCAACCACAAATGATAGAGATGAAGATCAATTTTACATTGGCTTATTGAAATTTAAATTGAGTGTCTAAAGAGCGAATAGAGACAGCGATACCTTGAAAGAGAAAAAAGTTTCAGGAGTAATAGAAATAGAGACAAATAAAAGTGATTTATTTTAGAGTGCGGCTCTTAATAGAGGTTAGCACTCCAGTCTGGGTATACACTTCTTATCCCACTTACATTGTTGTTATGTGTATTATTTCGTATGATGGTGTGAGTAAACTGCATTTTCGTAAAAAAAAAAAATATGGCGTAGTCCCATTATGCGATCATATAAAATTTTTATGCTTTTTCACGAAAAAGTAGACAAAATCTAGTGTTTCAGCTGTAAATCAACTTGCGCCATCATACGCGAAACAAACATGCAAGGCGGCTTTATCAACGGAAAGGAAAAAGAAGGATGATAAAAACACATTTTATCTATGACGCGTGCTAGCATTACCCGAAACATAGATACATATTTTTTCAATGCATGTGCTCGTAAAGGCCCACTTTTTATGCATCAAAACCGAACAGAAAGTCGATTATTTTGCCCTAGGGCTTTATTATTTTTTTATTTTTTTACAATGGTTGGCTAACCTGCAGCCTTTCATGTGTACCATAGACGTTATACTTTTTTTCCACTGTTTAACGGCTCTGGATACAGTCCTTTTGAGCCAATTATAATTTAAAGTTCACAAGATTATATTAGTTTTCATTTCCTCACACTATTCATTGAAAAATAGCGTTTTTCTTTATGTCAAATTTAGTGTTAAATAAGATTCCTAGATGGCACTGTCGTATTCTTTAGAAACAGAATCAAAGACAAAATTGCACCAATTCCAAACAAACTTTGACATTGATTGCCACGAAACACATTTTATCTACACATGACATAGAGAGCGCCATCTGGAGGAAACCTAAGAACTAAGAAAAAAAAAAAACGAGAAAAACGATCATTATAGGGTTTCACAAACAAACTAGTTAACAAATTTTTGTCAAGAATTTGAATACATATTGACCCCGTGGTAGTTCATAAATATTTGAACAATGCAGTAGTTTGGTATGTAGGCTAAATAGGATAGCAATAAAACGTTAAGAGCTAGGACACGAAATCGCGATAAAAAGTTACCGTCTAGCCTTAACGCTTCAGAATTCATATACCAGGTTTCGGTGTAAAAGTTGTAAACAACTCGAGCGACCGGTATGTGGCTATTGAATTGTAGTAGCGTATGAGTTACTGTGTCTTTATTGAAAGAAAAAATATTTTATTAGCACTTACTTTGATTGCTGAATGAATTTAATTATAGTGAGAACAAATAACTGTTCTCACATTTATAATGTACAGTAAATCTAAGTATATATGAGCAGGTAGGTAATATTTTAAATATTTTAATTTACACTTTGTGAATTGTCATCTAATTTATTACCGTGATTGTAATCCAGTAGCGTGCGGTCCATACAGACAAAAAGACACTCTCTACCCTGACAAATACGCATCATTTACGCATTTTTACGCATATCGTAATAAATTTTCTGCTTAAATGTAGCGACACCGACCGCCATCTATTGTCATTAGCGGGAACTGCGAGTCTCAGTTTGCAGTCGCAGTTCGCTGATGACAATGTCATCTAATTTATTACCTTCCCTGCGTTCCGAAATAGAATTATATCGCTAAAATCGATTACGAAAGTATGAAGTGAATGGCTTATGATCCATTGTAATTCTATTACGGACCGCAGGGCTTGATTGCTGAAAGATTCGATCAAATCATTCACTAGCCTGATTGGTAGTTGCACTGTTTATTTCTAATTATGATTCGGGGCAGTAAACATGTTAAATTTAATTAACAATTCCCAAACCGTTCCATTTACATAAATGCAGCGTTGCATTTATTCAACTAATCCAGAGCAGCCCACTAGGGGATGGAACGGTGTAGGTCAAATTAATACTCCTCATTATTGCCTATTGTAATTTGTAACATAAAAACTTGTAATAAATATATATATTTTGCTACACAGAGCATTTATTGTATTTATATTTTATGTATAATTAAAACTCCGTACAAAAACTTAATTTCGAAATATATTTCGGCCCACTTTGAGGCCGGCATCAGTCGAATTATACATAGTAAATGACATACAATTTATACAACCTTATGACTAATGAATTTAAATGACATTTAAAAATATGAATAAAAAATATGATTTTATAAATGATTAATGATTTTATAAAAAATATGATTTTTATTCATATATCAAATGTCATTTAAATTCATTAGTCATAAGGTTGTATAGATTTTATGTCATTTTCTATGTATAATTCGACTGATGCCGGCCCCAAAGTGGGCCGAAATATATTTCGAAATTAAGTTTTTGTACGGAGTTTTAATTATACAAAAAATAAAAGTAACATAAAAACCAAATTCAGCCTTCTTGGTACCCTTCCACATGATGGTGGCGATCTAGATAAGTTTTTCATTTAGTTTAGTTTATTTTTATAAGGTATAAGTTTTATAAGGGTTTCATTTAGGTTAGTGTTTTGTTTTAGGTAAGTTTTATTTTCAAGTGTTTGACTGTTATTTAAGTATTATTTTATTAATGGCAATTAAAGGCTTGATCAATCCGAAATAAATTCAAATTCAAAATATGTATTTGTTGAGACACAGGTAGATAGGATACATAGGTGTGATAGTAATTATACAAAGTGCCTTGTGCTCTGCCGCTAGGCGTACAAATTGGGATGACTTATATTATAAACATGCACAATAAAAAAATAATCAAAAGTCAACAGTAAATTTATTATAAATCAATCATTTAAATAAATCAATAATACAAAATGTCCATGAAATGTTACACAAAATAGTTAAGATTATAATTAAATGTCAGTATCATTCAAAAAAGCAGCAATAGAATAATAAGTTTTTCAATTAAAAATTCTTGCCATTGATACAACAAAGAGGACGATGCGGAACGTTCTTATATCGTCAACTGAAAAATGGACCTCTTTCTGAACAAGCGCCGACGAACGAAAGAGATGGAGCGACGAGTTTCGGCAGTAGCGCGAGCGAGACGAAGGGAATAAATACAGGTCCATGGGCCTATATTTGCAGGTCCACGCGCGGGAAGCCGGGTACCTTATCTTCCCTTTTGTTTTATCAAACATAAAAACATAAGTATTTGACTGTTTGGGTGATTAATTCACTTAAGGCACTACGGAAAAAAATCGACACTTTTAGAACTTGTATATCTACCTCAGTAAATAATGCATTATTTTGATAAAATAGTATATTATTTTTGGAATCTTTTTCTAGGAACCTGTTCAACAGAAACGCGATTGCAGCAATTCGGCTTGATACAAATATTTATTGAAATGTAAGATATTGTGATAGGTTTTAGAGAAAAATATGTAGAATAATAAGGTAGAATAGTAAAAGTGGAAGAGCGTTGTCGCCAACAAATTATTCAGTAGTTTGGCGAAGATTCTGGAAGGACTCTTATATAAGTATATGTACCTATGTATATGTTTGGGGGGGGGGGGAGGGGCGGGGAAGGGGGGTATAATTCCTCCCCCCAAGGGGGGGTACCGGAAATCAATAGTTTTTTTTAATAATTTTTTTTCAAAATAAAAAACTTCTAGGTTATTTTAGGTAGGATCAAATAACTCGAATATTAAGTATGCGTATAGTAATGAAACTAGTTTCTTAAAAAAAAAAAAAAAAAAACATAACCTCACTTTTTTGTTTCTATAACTTTATAGACCCAAAATGACTTCTGCAATTGCTTCGGCGTTGCGGAAAGTGCAGCCCCTTCGCCCTTGCGTAACAAAGCATAGGCACCCGTGCGAGCCGTAGCGGCTGAGGCTGGCCGCCCTTCCTCCACGCCTACGGCTTTTTATATACACTCTAGGGGTAGTACCCACAAGACTGTATAGATTCGGGGTGCTCTGATTCGGTTTTGGAACATATTCAACCTATTTTTTGCATGGAGTCAGGTGCTCTGATTCGGTTTTGCAACAGATTCGACCAATTTTTTCTATTAAATCACTAATCAGCACCAATACAACAAAAAGGCAACCTATTATTTTTGGTAAGCTAAATAAAAGACATGCATAAACTTTATAAACTTTGAATGAAATTTGTATATATTTTATGTCATTTACTGATTTTAATTCGACTGACGCCGGCCCCAAAGTGGGCCGAAATATATTTCGAAAATAATTTTTATACTATGTTTTAATTAAACAAAAAATAAAATAAAATAAGTGCTCTATGTAGCAATATATATATATATATATTTGAATGAAATCACAAAGAAAACAAAATGCCTGCATTGGTTTTATACTAGTCCTTTGAGCCAATTTTTAGCGAAATACAACAAAAAAAAATTAAATTACGTCAATTTTAATGCGTGACTCACAGCAGTTTCGAAACAAAACCAAAAAAAAAATCAAGTCATAAAATCAATTAAAATTGCACCTTAAGACAATTTTTCAGGTTATTTTAAGAAACTTGAACATTTTTTTTTCGGAAAACTATTGATTTCCGGTAACTGAAATTTCGTGAGATTAATGACAATAACAAGAGCTATTCTGGAAAAAAAAATGAAGGTACCTTTGTACATATACTCTTATAAGAGACGAGCCAAGATTCTTATTTGTTTCGTACGATGTTATGAAAAAAAAAATATGGTAAAATTACTTCTAATTTATTTGGTAACGTATTAATACATTATCAGTCTTTGACTTAGTGAACTATTCTCCGAGACTTAAAAGAAGTATAACAAATTACTTAGTAATGAAATAAATACTTAGATTTACTGAAAACAATAATTTAAAAATTAAAATTTACTGTCACTACTGAAAACAACTCATAGTACGGGAGTTATAGCCATTTGGCATAAAAGCCCCGCTGGCGGGCTAGCCCCACCAGACCTTAACATTTTCTCAATAGGTACATATGAGGCATATGATTAGAAAAATCTAGCAGCACTGATTAAAAATGTAAGTAATGCTTTCAATAAAATTTTGGTAAATAGATGATACCTATAATTATCTCATAAAAATTTGGTTTTTTAGCGTTCTCCTGGCCGGTCAATTTTGAAAGTTGGCACTAGTTGGCAGCCCTACGCACTCCTAGAAGTCGACTAAGATGGCTGCGGGCGGGCGCGTGCCATCAAAGAATACCGAAAGGCGCGCGGCGACGCGGCGGCGGCGCGGCGTCTACAAAGAAACAAGCCGAAACCAAGGCAAAATAACGGTAACCGTCAAACCGAAATTTTTCGGTAGCCCTTATTTTGCTGTTTAGCAATTAAAGTTACCGAAATACAACGGTATGACGTCAAACCGATCCTTTACGGTAGCCCTAAAAGGTACAAAAGGAACTTCCTTTTGTACCTTTTAACCCTAAAAAAGGACAAAATTATATTTGTCATTCACAATACGGAACCCTAGGTACGCGAGTCTGACTCGCACTCAGGCGTTTTTTTTTGTTATTCTACTTTCATTCATGCCAACGCAATTTAAATCTAGATGGCGCTGTCTGCCATGTACATCGCGATATCGTTTGATTATTGCTAAACCTACTTAACCGCTGGTCTGTATCACATCAGTAAATCGTATGTGGATAATTGAAATTTTTGAAAAGGGCTAGGAGGTCTCCCTGTCATTATACAGGATGACTAATTCCGACCCCTTGCTTATGGATAGGGAGAGGGACGTTAGATCATGGACCATGGTTGAACAAATATGGCGGACCTCTCGGCCGAACAACTTAGAACTTAGACGGCATCTGTGGTTTGAATCAGAGCCCTTATTATAATAATCTGCTTTCGACTGATTTGACACATGAGTAGATAGACAGAGACAGACCACTTTTTTATACGCAATCACACATCATAATCAGTATAATGTCTAAAATTCTCAAGTGGCGCCATATCCGACAATTCTTTAAACAAATCATAAGAAAATAATGGTTAATTTATAATAAAATGAAAACATGTCCTAAAATGGCATAAATTCTGTAACAAAAAAAAACTTTTGGAAATTAAGCTTTGGGAATTAAGAAACTGATAATAAGTAAAAAAACGGCCAACTGTGAGTCAGACTCGCGTACCTAGGGTTCCGTATTGTGGATGATAAATTTAATTTTGTAATTTTTTTTCGTAAATTTCTTAACCGCTTTATTTTTCTGTAATGTTACGTAAACACATATTACCATGATTTTTTTCTTGTTTTTGGTCCTCCAGTTTTAGAGATAAGGGAGAGACATACATTTTTATTGTTTTTCAAGGATTTCTCTAAACAGATACAATTAAATATTGCCAAACTGTATATAGTTTTCAATGTGCTTTTTGATACCTACAATTTGATACCCATGTTGTATTTTTATAAAATACTTTTTTTATTTTTTTTACTTGTTTTTTATATTTCTCATTTGTGCTTAACTTTTTTTTAATCCCTATAGTTTTCCTGTAATTGGGCAGTTATGATCTATAATTGTCATTTTTTTCATATTTTTCGGTCTACCAGTTTAGGAGATAGGGGGGGACATATATATTTTTGTGGTTTATTAAAGATTTTTAGAGACTAGTGCTAGTAAATATACTAAAAGTATATATTTTTACAATCAACTTTTTAGTAGTTACAATTTGATACCCATTTAAGGATATTTTAAGGATAATATTTTTTATTTTTCTCACTTTGATTTGGAAATATTTTAAACAATTTCAAATTTTACATATTTTTTTTACACCGTTTGGGCAAATTTCATGTCTTTAAATTTCCATTTCATTTCTTTCATGGGCAAATTAATGCTATTTTTGTGCCAAATTTCATTTTTTTGTTATGAGGCTGTGACATACGGACTGACAGACGGACGGACGGACAACGGAGTCTCACCATAAAGGTTCCTTTTGTACCTTTCAGGTACGGAACCCTAAAAATTAGGGCGGGGTATTATACCGGGAAAGATTTAGGAAGAATCAAACTAACCCTGCGTTCCGAAATAGAATTATATCGCTAAAATCGATTACGAAAGTATGAAGCTTATAATCCATTTTAATTCTATTTCGGACCGCAGGGTATGTATAATTTAAGTTTCGTTCTGAACGATTACAATATAAGTATTATTATCATTTATTTGGAAACTATACTTCATCCGCGTCGTTTTGGGATATTAAGGCGATATGTAAAAGTTTTAGCGTCCCTGTTATTCCATATCCGAAAAAACCGTCAGTGCAAGAGGGACGGATTCGTGGAAAAGTAGCAAAATGTCGGTTTTTTATTAATTTAAAATGTACTAAAGATGCTATCAAAATTTCGTATAACCAGCCCCCCTATTCTGTATCTTAGGTTGCCAACTGGACAGGGTGCCTATCGTCAAAAACATAGATAAAAACTAAACTTTCAAAATAGCTTTTAGTGGGTATTGAACTATTTACGAACTGTGTCGTCACTTCAAGTGCTAACACACCCTTAGACAATCGGAATTCGATAGTATATCTATGTTTTTGATGATAGACACCCAGTCCAGAAGGCAACTAGAGATACATAATAGGCCCGCAGGTCCTAGATACCGTTAAAACCCATCTAATAAAATATAATTGCAGTCCATATGTCATTCTAAATTGTCAGACCAGGAGAATTGGTGTCGAAAAAGACCTCATTTCAATAAACATTTCTATCAAGCCAAATTTCTCCAATTGCGTTTCTGTTTTAACAGGTCCCTAGAAAAACAATCCAAAAACAATGTACTATTTTATCAAAATAATATATTATTTACTGAAGTTGATATGCAAGTTCTTAAAGTGTCTATTTTTTTCCGTAGCGCCTTAAAAGCCCGTTGGAACGCATTTCAATACAAAAGTTTACACCCCGTTTCGCTAACCGATTCTTTGCGGTATCTACTGGATACTTCATTGTTAGAATCTCATAACGGGGACATGTTCAGAATTGAGATGATGAATATAACCATTAACCATTAAATTTAACGAATATTGAAAATTAACCATGATCAACAAACAAAATTAACATTGTCGAATAAACATATCGTATCAACTTCTCCGGCAGATATTTATATTTGATATTTTTAACACATATTTGGATTGGTTATAGGTTGATAATTCTGTTAGTTTTGTTGTGTTCCTTGAAAAACAAAGACACGTCATCGCGTTGTTGTTGTTTTCCGTTAAATGTGAAGATTGTGAAGTTGTTTTGCAAAATAACCTACTTGGAACCATTTCGATAGGTGTGTGGGAGTGAAAAAATTATAGAGTATTTGTTTATTGGTTGAAAATATTTTTATCCAATGGTCGCATTCAATAAAAATATTAACAAATATTTACAACCAATCAAATTATCGATATTTTTTATTATCAATTAACTATTAACCAATAAAGAATGTCGATTATTATTGACATCTCTAGTTCAGAAGTTAGTACGTCTTGCTTAAGGCCTTTTGAATTGGAGGGACGAACTTTACGAAAGAAGTCCTGCAGATCAAGGCATTTTAGTATTTAGTACTTGACAGTAAAAGTACTTTGACAGGGGAGTTGTTTCGTCTAAATAACTTTAGGATAAGCTTATTGACTTGGTCTGCGAAGTGGTTTATTTTAATGAAGGACAATTTGATTTCTTATTACAGATTATTAAATTTTGAACTTGTTATTATAGATTATTACGATTTTTATTCGTTAAGGCGTAACTCTACAAACCCTACATCTTGCTTAAAAAGTATAGCTTGACCGTTTCATGAAACTATTGCATATTACATGGGAGTGTCTGTTTGGCGGCCATGAAACGGCCAAGCCATACCTTTTGATCAAGATGTAGGGTTTGTAGAGTTAGGCCTTGTAGAATTAAGGACTTGGCTTTACATGAGCTCTGATAACTTTTAACAGTGAAAGCGTTATGAGCTTATGAGTGTTGGCGACCTAGTTTTCATGAAATGTTTTTGATGGGATTTCATTTCTTTTTGTTAGATGCTCTATTTCTTTTTATTTTTTCAGGCTGCATTTCTTTCAGGACGAACTGTTTTTGAAAATTTAATTCTAGTTATCAAACTGACAATAAAAACAAAATTAAATACGTTGATATAAAGTCGTGAAATCAACTTTCAAACAAAAAACAAACAATGGAAATAGCTATTGAATTACAGAAATTACGAACTCATGAATTTGAAAGATAATTTCGACAATTTCATAGGTAATGACCTATTATATTTCTTTTTCGAGACCTTAAGCATACAATACGTATATCAATGCGCGATCATAATGCGCGTTGTAACGGCATAGGAAAAACAAAACACTTTCGTGAGAAAGTTAGTTCTGGGTCTCCTACAGTTTTTGATGTTTTCGTTGCAAAACTTTTGCAAAATTTTAATTCATAGTTTACAAACTGACTGCCAGTTGCACAAAACTTAAAAAAAAAAAAACTGGAAAAAGCAAATGGTTGCAAAAATAGTGCAGTACCTACATAATTGTTCATGTTTTCCATGTTAGCAGAACGCATTCTGTTTGAACAATTTCCGCTTTTTAAAATTCGAACTCGGCAGCCATTCGGAAGTGACACGTCAAAGTGACGGGCCATAAAGCGTGCTGTTGCTGTATGTACGAGTACATTCCAAATTTGAAATTTCGAATGCGCGTTTGCGCTAACTCGGGCAGTATTTTATGAATCGCTAGACCAATTTATTAAATTAAAAGGAAAAAGCTTCCCATATGTTATGATTACATCCAAAACTAAATTATGTTCCGTGACACAATCTTTAGAATGATTGATCTGGGCAAGTAGAAGGATAATCACAAAGTTACAAACTCCAGACACTTGGCGAATAATAGCTAGGCCAAGAAAAGTTTAAGTCTTGTTTACAAGCGTATGAGGAAAAGCTACGTATAGACGTGCTGCGTGCGCATCAGTAACGAAAGGAACTTGGCATCAACCGGGTGTCCCAGAACACTCGTTCTTTTTTAGAATTCCGTACCCAAAGGGTAACCAACGGGACCCTATTACTAAGACTCCGCTGTCCGTCTGTCTGTCCGTCTGTCTGTCCGTCTGTCTGTCCGTCTGTGATCAGGCTGTATTTCATGAACCGTGATAGTTAGACAGTTGAAATTTTCACAGATGATGTATTTCTGTTGCTGCTATAATAACAAATACTAAAATAGTTTATGCTACAAGGGCGAAAAGGAATAAATTACGAGGATGATTTAAAAGACGACCGTAGCGAGTGTTTTAAACGTAACCGAGTAATTTATTGCTCTTACGCCCGTGTATCATACTACGTTTTTCAATGCATAGTGTGAGGAAATAAAACAAATATAATCTTGTGAACTTTAAATTATGATTGGCTCAAAAGGACTGTATCCAGAGCCGTTAAACAGTAGAAATAAAAAGAATAACATTTATGGTACACAGGAAAGGCTGCAGGTTAGCCAACCATTGTAAATAAATAAAAAAAATAATAAAGCCCTAGGGACTTTCTGTTCGGTTTTGATGCATAAAAATTGGGCCTTCACGAGCACTTGCATTGAAAAATATTAAAAGGGGCTCCCATACACCAGACATGTTTTTTTTGCCGGTTTTATAGATAATACGGAGTATCGTAATATGGTGCGCGAGTCCGACTCGCACTTGGCCAGTTTTTTTGATATGGTCACGTTTTTTTTTTACACCCTTTGCAATTTAAACTGGAAGAAACCAAACATTCTATACGATATGCAGAGTTTTGTTACTTGTCTCCGAATCACGTTTGCAGAATGTATTTCTGCCACTGCAATCAATATAAAGCAGTAGAACAAACTGAAACCTATTTGCACAAGTTTCCCAAACGAAATAAAGACGTGGAAACAATGTAAACACGGCAATCGGATCGAACAAATAAAAGTAAACAGTATAACAACTAATCGTAAGTTTGAATTTGTTTGCACGGCACAAATCAGCGATTGCTCCGCTCGTATCGATGTCACTTTGGCGCCGTCCCTCCTAAAAGCGTTGGCACCTCAGAACATTTAAATAGTTAGAAACATTGACCTAAAGGTAAGGACCAGGCCAACGAAGCGAGTAAATGACCCCAGTGCGTAAGTGCTAAAATGCCAATTTAGCACAAGCGCGACTCAGTGTTCCGCGGGAGATTGTGCAGTGTGTTTGTGTTTGAACTTCTATTAAAAATGCCTTGTTGCACAGTAAAAGACTGCAAAAACTATGAAAAAAAAATTAAAAAGCCAGATGGGATATCGTATCATCAGAAAGTAACCGTACATCATGCTTTTTGCTTGTTTAACAACTAAATAAACCATTTTCGAAGCGATAATTATATTATCGAAGTCCATAATGGCGGCCATGATGTTCGCTACCACCTCACGCGAGTTTGAACAAAAGCAACTTTGTACGGGCGTCATTTTTATAAACCTGTATTTTATTTTTGTCTTAGAAACTTATGTAGGAAATTTAAAATTTTGCTAAGGGGAACTTAATATACGATACTAGGAAAATATAATAATAATAGGAAACTAAAAATCAGATGAAAAAAATAATGAACTTTATTTTCAGAAGTAAAATACCACGAAAACATTTTTCTGATGTCAGTAAATCTAATAATAACTTCGGCCTGGATAATACTAGAGAGCTAGAGAGAATAAACTTAGTTTCATTTGTCTAGCTTTTTACCCGACTACGGCGAGTAAGTAAGTAAGTTAGTTACATACATATATGAACCCTGAAAATATGTATAACTCTTTTTGGACGGTCGTGTGCCCTGAAATGAACCCTGAAAATAGCAAACTTTTTTTACATACATACATACATGAAAACATAACGCTTTTTTATGGGAAGTCATGTAAAAAAATAATCGTTATCATTATAATCATATTAATGCAATGCAATTCAGTAGCGGAATCTCAATTCGGCTCGAAACTGGTGCTATAGGGCCTTTATGGATTTTTGTAGCAGTCGGATTGAATGCCAATTGTATCTTAAAAAATATGTACACAAATAGCGAAAGTGATTATTGTAAATTGCAAGTAACATAATTAAAATTGTATGTGTATATCGGTGTGGAACTGACTTATTACCATAAAAAAGAAATTAAGGATTCATATACGCACGTACAAGGTTACATCGCACACCTACGCAACGCGGCATTCATGTTCGCGCCAAACCCGAGTGAAGTTAGTACCAGCGAGACAGAGAGAAAAATATGAAAGAAATATATGATGTATGAAAGAGAGAGATATACTAACGTCCGAGGCGTCATAAAGTGTGGTGCCGGTTGTAGTTTGGGAAAATGTTTAGATGGGCATCTCCTTCCTTCTTGAACTCATTGGTTAGAAAGGCCTTGGAGCTGTATGCGTACCAGAACCTTTGTCGCCTCACACCCACAGGCACACACCTTGTCGTAATTGAAATACTATCAAAACTTTAATCCGAGTGGTTGTTCTTTCTACGCACAACAAATGACTTATATCGAAAACTTATCAAATGAAAAAACTACCGTATCTCTGTGTAAAACGGTGTATTTTTCAAACAAACGATTTCATTTACGACGTTTTAGTTTTGATACCATGTGACCATTATAAACCTACCGGCTTTAGGTGGTTGATAACTTGACCGGAGCGGTATTGCGAACTTAATATTAAACACAGTCTGATTATATGACGTGATGATTTATTGCTAGGGATGGGAACAGATGTATTTTCTTAACGTAAAACTTCGACTAACTTTTTTTATAATCAATCGAGAAACCAATTTGCTCTGAGACAATTTGTGTGTTGTTTTTTTTTCTATTTTTATTATCTTGTTTTACAAATTTTAGAAAAATTGTTTTAACGTGTATTAGGTGTATATAAGGTGATTTCATTGATATAGCCAAATTCATACTTAAAACTTTGTAAGTGATCAGTAATAATGATAATATATGGTCACGACATGAATCCCCGAGGGGGTATCAGAGGTATTCCGAGTGTGAACTGTGAAATGCAAGTTACAGTCCACACTCGGTACAACCGCGTTTCACCGACGAATATATTAAGATTTAACGTATTTTAAATTATATTATGGTAGCTTCAAAATAATTGGATTTTTCATAAACACTCTTATGGAAAATCCCATTTCAAAGGAGAATGGGCGTTTTGGTCCATACCACTAATACACTTGTGTTAGGTGACATAAATAGGTGTTTTAATAACATTCGAGAAACCGTTAACAGTTACTCCAAAATCGATCGGGTAACTGTACAATCAAGGAGAAAAGTTTTCATATAAAATGTATGAGAAAATATTTAAAACCGTACAAGTGTGTGTTTATTTACTCAACGGTGTAATTCTAAGCTATGCATAAGTATAAATACTTATTTTTCAATATCTATCATACATTTGTACAGTCGAGAACAAAAGTTTTCGGGTGAAATGTATGAAAAAACATTTGAAAGTGTAAAAGTGTATTTTATTTACTCTACAACGTAATTCTAAGCTATGCATATGTATGTCTAAAAAGTGTATAAGTGTCTGTTTATTTACTCTATTTGGTAATTCTAAGCTATGCATATGATTAAATACTTATTTATTAACATATAAGAGGCATCTGCACAGTCTTGACTGTCTTCCTTGGAAGTGTGGCTTTATTTACTCTTCAGTGTAATTCCAAGCTCTTTTTTTCTATATATTTTGTAAAAACCTTTAGTATATTATACCAACTCTGATATTGTAACTACTGTAAATATATATTCAAGATATGCATGCATAGCTTAGAATTACCCTGTTGGATAATTAAACACACATTTATATACTTTTAAATATTTTAGCAAAATCTTTATTCCTCGACTATACAGATTCCCTATATCTTGATAAATAATCAATTGGACATGTGCATAGCTTAGAATTACCCTATAGATTAAATAATCACACACTCATACATTTTTAAATATTTTATCCCAAAGCTTTTGACCTCGTTTGTACATTTTACCCTATATATTTTGATAAATGTTTTCAGACATACATATACGTAGCTTAGAATTACATTGTAGAGTAATTAAAACACGCTTTAACACTTTTTATTTTTTTTTCATATATTTCACACGAATACTTTTGTTCTCGACTGTACAAATATCTTATGTATTTTGAAAAATATGTATTTATGCATAGCCAAGAATTACACCGTAGAGGAAATAAACGCACACTTATTCACTTTTAAATATTTTCTCATACATTTTATATAAAAAAAAAATTCCTTGCTTGTACAGTTATCCGGTCGATTTTGGGGTAACTGACAACGGTTTCTCTAATGTTATAAAAGTTTTATCTTAAATCTTAATTTAAGAATATCGCTCAAGGAATAAAAAACGTCTATCGATTGTATGACACCACGATACGGCACAACACTAGCGAGCAAGTTTGACAAGTAGGGAGAGCATACATTACTTGTTTACTACATCTTAGCCAAAATTGTGAGCGTACATTGCCGGTAATGTATATTTTTGTTGTCACCATGAGTAAATTAGTTATTTATCTAAAATTCTCATATTATACAAAGTTTTTATAATTACAGATGAAAGGAAATATCTCAATTTTTCCGGTTTGCTTTCTTATTCGTGATTCTGCAAGTAATTATTGCACAAGACGGCATTTCTCTTTAGATTAGGCAGAGCTGTTCACAGAGTCACGGTTCGCGTGCGACTATGGGCAGCGATCGCGTGTTTCGGTTTAAGTATTGATGTTCAACAGTAGTTGTGGCGCGCGTGACACGCCCACTTAGCCTTTCTATTTGATTTAAATGTTCTGTGGTTGGCACTGATCGTTACAATAGAACTGTTGTCAATGTCAATAATTCAAGATGATTTTGCATTATGTAAGCAAATTCATACTGGAAACTTGATAAGCGGTCAGGACCAAGGTTCTATTTTTATTTATTTTTGCGAAATACGAAACATTTTATTTGTACTCAAAAACTGTTTAAGAATAACCCAGAGACAATTAGTATTTCAAGCCTAAATTTTATTTTGCGTTTTTCAAAGGGTAATTGAACCTTGGTTTTAACCATTCCCCAAATCACCAGTATGAATTTGGCTGTGTCATGTCATATGATTGACATTGATGTTATAAAGTCATACAGGTAAGTGCTCGGTTAGCGTGAATATTTAATTTTCAAGTTTGTATGATTTTCAAAATTGAATTTCGCAATTTATAGATAACTGGATGTAATGTAAAGGCTGGTGATGTAATCAGATGATGATCTGTCTGGGCATATCATATTTCCGTTAAGAGCGGTTTATCATCAGGATTATGAAAAACTCGTCTTTTTCTAATTAATCGAAACAGAACACTTATATTAAAAATTTACTCAATAGTTATTCAACAAAACCTTATGACCTATGTATTGTGTATGCTATAAGTATTCTGTATGCTATAAGTTATATTAGTATATAAGTGTTCTGTTTCGATAAATTAGAGAAAGGGGGGTTTTTCACAATCCGGCTGCTAAACGGGTCTTAAAACTAGGGGGGTTGCGTCGCTCGGCTCCCCAAATTTATTTACATGTAAACCTATAATTTTAAGTTGCATGCGTTTCTCTCTTACGTCTTTCACGGCCAGGATTTCTATGAAAATTTTATTTTGAAAATTTGCAAACTGATATTAGATGTGTTAAAAAGAAAATGTCTACATTTCGATAAATATAACAACATAATTTTGGAAATTCAGAGGCATTAAATTCTTTAAATTTCTCATTTCTAAATAAGAAATCTATCTTTCACGTTTAGCTTCTTTGGACTTTAAAATATGCCATACATTTTAAAATAAAGAAAGCCGTAAATATGCTTTTTATTTTTAGAGCTAGTGGAATCTTTCATTAAGAAGATGGCATACCCTAGCAACTTTTTTTATTACCCGTCCAGCACAATTAGTCCTACGGCAAAGACTTTATTTGCTTGTCATAGAGGCGATTATATGTTGGCTCTTTGGCCTCTTTTTCTTGAACGCGTAATACTAGTGATCACGCAGCGAAACAACAAATTGGTGTGTTTTTAGCTAATACTGAAAAATTTTATAGGGAAAAAAATATTGAATTTAGGTGATATACCTTCATATTTCTATTACCTATTTTATGAAAAAAAAATCAAGTTTATCTCTTAACCGCGTTCTTGAAGCGAACGTTTGATAACCAAAAAAAGAGAGGGTGCAAAACATTTTTTTTTGACAAAAGTATAAATCTTAGTACATTGTTTATACGTAACATCCCTAGAAAAAAGATAAATAAACCAAATATATTTTTTTCAATACAAGGAGAGTCCGAATTTCTTCAAACGAATCCTAGATAGACTGGAGTTTTGGTCATGCTCTAGGCTCATGTACAGGCTTAAATACCAGATAATTTCATAGTTTCAATAAGTGCCAACGCTCTTAGGAGGGCAGGCGGTCTAATGCTCCGTTTCGCTTGTTCTGTGTCGCTCGGGGAGCAAAACTTTTGATTAGCTGGAAGTCAATTGGTGATGCTCAAAGCTGATCTTTGAGAATATTCCTGTTATTTGTCGTTATGGATTAGGTATATTGTCATTTCAACCGTGAAATAACCAATCACATCTATGCAAAATATCAGATTACACGATCAAAACCCGAATCACAGTATGACCGAATAACGGTAGACCAAGTTACTTGATTTTATTAACACCTTGTAAACTTTTAAAACTTTGTAAACTTACGTGGCTATGAAACATTTTATAATGCACTTAAAAATATTTAGCAAATTGGGTTTTTGAGAAACGTCTTCTATTACGTCAGGAATTATGAGTTCGGTCCACTTGAATTAAGTTTGGTGCACTTGATTTAAGTTTGGTCCACTTGAATTAAGTTTGGTGCACTTGATTTAAGTTTGGTCCACTTGATTTATGTTTGTCCCACTAAAAAGTAAAAACTTGTTACCAAGAAAACAAAAAGCGCAAGTTATTTTACGTTTATATATGTGTATGTGTATTCATTCAAATTATTTACAAATTTGACAGTTTCAGCAACATATTTTTCATTTCAACATAAGGCCCTGCCCATGGGGCATAACAATCCTATTAAGAGTGGTTTCGCAGCCGGATTGTGAAATACCCGCCTTTTTTAATTAATCGAAACAGAACACTTAAATTCAAAATTCACTCAATAGTTATTCAACAAAACCTTATTACCTATTGTAGTGTTTCTTTTTAAAATATAAGTTTAAGCTACTTCATAATCACGAACGTAATTTGGTCGGTTCGGCATAAATTTAGACTGCCACCAGGCAAGCCTGGTGACAGCCAAAAAAAAAAGGTAAATCTGGATAAAGAAACTGTATAATTTAACTTTAAATGAACTAAAAATAACAAAACAGAAGTAAAAAATATAGTATAAAACACGATAATATCTGTAGAGTATTGGGTACTAAGGAATCTATAAAATCAACACAAAAATTATGCCTAATTCGTCTTATTTAGGATTTTGTTTTCCTTTAGCTTAAACGACGCATTTGTTCACAAAATAATGGATTTAAATTTGGATATCGAAACTAGTTTATAGGATCCCAGAAACTACGATTTCACGGAAGTTTTACGAGTAATAACTTCTAATCCGGAAGAAAACGTAATATTAAGGTGTTAAGAGCAATCGTTATCTAGCTTTACACTAAGGAAGAAAATAATTGATGCTGGATATTCAGACTACTGGATGTTAGGCTACGGATACAAAAACCTGGTAAGGGTGTCTTCGTGACTTAGGTGTTTCCAGTCTTCCTGGGAGTAGTCGATCAAGCCAAGCCGACTTCATATTTTAATACCGGAAGCTTACCCCACCAGGGTACGTGGTCCTTATATCCGGCCTCAATAGGTACAACCGTACGAGATGGTGGGAGGAATTGAAGAAGAAATGGGGAGAACCCTTAAAAAAACCCGAAGGGTCGCTGTAAAGAAATAAAACAACATCGTCAAGATATGCTTATGAAATCTGGGAAAGGAAATGAACGTATTGGAAACGGGAGAAAAGGGATTTTCAGAGAATGAAACCAAAATTACACAAAACTTACCAGGAAATGCAGAAAAAAACTGGCTTTCACAATATTTAGAGCAAATGTGCTTTGTTTCAAGAATCCAAAATTTTTTATTTCATATTTCTGTAGCAAATTTGCCTTCCTTGTACCACGATACTCTTTGATATGAGAAAAATAACAAAAAAATCTGACAAGATATTCCAAATTTTCGAATTTGAAAATTCAGTAAAGCAATCAACGATAAAGAAAGACTAAAAATATATGAAAAAGGTTGAATACCTGTAGCGAATGCTACACTATGTATTGTAAATGTTGCCATCGCAATGTTTTCATTGGTTTCTGTAAATTAGAAATCCAAAATTTTTTAAATTCAAAATTATTGAATTTCTGATTTACATTTCTCATTCTAATTTACCAATGGAAACTTTGCGATGGCAACATTCACAATACATATGTAGGTAATAAGGTTCTGTTGAATAACTATTGAGTGAATTTAGAATTGAAGTGTCCTGTTTCGATTAATTAAAAAAAGGCCGGTTTTTCACAATCCGGCTGCGAAAACGCTCTTAAGTGATTTTGAACAGAGTAGGTATATTCAGAAAATCTACATTAGAATTACTATCTACAATAATCTACATCAACGATTAGATCGCTCGCTTCTTGCGGTAATCAGGGAATATTCGAGGTTTTTCTTGAATTTACGAAAAAGTATTGAGAAACAAATAAAAATGGTTTACAAAATATCTCGGGTTATGTGTAAAGAAAATTCAAAAGAAGTTTCAATTCTCTTAGTTGAACACCTTTGGTTTTCACCATTTATTCGCAGTTTGAGGAGGTTACGTTGCAATTTTTTTTTTAAAAAGGGGAACCATCGCGTAATCCTGCTTGCTTGGACGACTGAAACTGTACGATTACAGTGAAACTGTACGATTACAGTGAAACTGTACGATTACAGTGAAACTGTACGATTACAGTGAAACTGTACGATAACAGTGAAACTGTACGATTACAGTGAAACTGTACGATAACATTGAAACTGTACGATAACAGTGAAACTGTACGATAACAGTGAAACTGTACGATAACAGTGAAACTGTACGATAACAGTGAAACTGTACGATAGCAGTGAAACTGTACGATTACAGTGAAACTGTACGATAACAGTGAAACTGTACGATAACAGTGAAACTGTACGATAACAGTGAAACTGTACGATAACAGTGAAACTAGTCAAGCGAAATCTGAAAAATATGTATGTCGTGAGTAGTCGCTTATGTTTATCTTTTAGTAATAAACAATTTAACAATAAAAAGTAATAAAAAAATCATAACATTATGAATGAAACAAAACGCTCACTCATTGCCAACAGATGGCTGAACGAATTTCCCTGTTTAATTTTTAACGGGAATAAAGTAACTTCTTTTCGCTCAAAACATGATTTAAACCCGACTTCCTTACTCTGATTATGTTATAGCATCTTTTTTCTTTCTGTACACTAGTCGCCCGCTAGAACCTCGTATTTCGCCTGAAAGTGTCCAACTTTTGGAATAGTATACATACGAATATAGTGAATCTAAATAATAGGTCTTTACCTATGAAATTGCTGTTGAATAACTATTGAGTGAATTTAGAATTTAAGTTTAACACTTGAATTTAAGTGTTAAGATATAAATAATTTTCATTTTCATTTTCATTTCAAGTGTTCTGTTTCGATTAATTAGAAAAAGGCGGGTTTTTCACAATCCGGCTGCGAAAACGCTCTTAAGTGATTTTGAACAGAGTAGGTATATTCAGAAAATCTACATTAGAATTACTATCTACAATAATCTACATCAACGATTAGAGCGCTCGCTTCTTGCGGTAATCAGGGAATATTCGAGGTTTTTCTTGAATTTACGAAAAAGTATTGAGAAACAAATAAAAATGGTTTACAAAATATCTCGGGTTATGTGTAAAGAAAATAGACAGTTATAAACAAAAGCGTTAGGGCAGGACTGAGTTTTAGCATTGTGCAGCCCCTTAATTATTGTCTCTACCTGGGAGTCTACTAAAGAATTATTTTAGTGTCCCGTCGCGCTGCTATCAAGGTGAGTTCGAAAAACGCTGCCGCTCGCTGCTACCTTTTGCTTCAACTCTCGCAAGCTTAATCTGGAGATTATTTTCTCAAGTTTACAGACTGAGATGTCTGTAAAACGATAGCGTATACATACATGTACATTGTTATAATTTAAATATCGTCTCAACGGGTTAAATTGTAAGATAGATCCGAGGCACGATCTGGATTGCGATCTATTATTTTATTATTTTATTTTACTTAGCATTCGACTCAAAGACAGAAAAACTCTAGATAGAACAATAATAATATAATTTTATTCCAGACCAGTTTTTTTAGTAACAGAATTGCTTAAAAAACTATATTATTACACATATTCACACTTAAAAATTTCATTTAATGTTAAACATTGCAGTTCTGGACCCCATAGAAGTTCCACGAGATATATACGAGAAAGAACCAAGATCAAAGATGCCCTAGAAACCGCAGTGGGCGGGCCACATCGCACGACTCACATATAACAGATGGACAGAACGCATATAGTGCGCGCCAATCTTTTAGTCGCCTCTGAAGCTAGCCCCAAGAATCGACGCATTAGCCGTTTTACGGTGTCACGGGGACGTTACAGGAGCGAGGGCGCGGAGCACACCCGCTTGCGTGCCGCACCACACCCCCCGCTCTATGCTATGCGTTAAAGTTAGTGCTACGTCCGTACACTACACATGCGCGCGTTGCATGAAAAGTATAATACTATAAGTAGTCGTTATACCTACGAGGAAAAAATTCGTTGAGTTAATCGTTGAATCTGTTTGTTATAGTTTATTGTTTCTGTTGCCTTTATTTGTTGTTTTGTTGATTTATTTTTGTTAAACTTTTGTTGATTTAGTTTGTTAAAGTTTATTGTTGTTGTTATGCCTCGCGGACGTTATAGCATTTTAAGGCAACAATGTAGGAAAATGGTGTATTAAAACAATTATTGAAGTCAGTAACAATGACAATGGACCCGACGACGACACTGAGGAGTTTTTATAGACGGTGTCTCACCTCTCTAAATAAAGTAACAACGTATTTGCCTATATTTGTACATTATAAATTTACTTATTTTTAATATTAATGCGTTTTTAATACATTTAATAATCAACCGTTGATAGTATTGTTTCCTTGACTGTACCTGCGCAAGCTTGCACTCGTAACTCACTCAGAGGCGACTAAAAGATTGGCGCGCACTATACTATGTACACTGCGCGCGCGACGCGACGGACAGCGCAGCCAAAAAATAACCACTTACAGAAGTTTTACTCCGCATAACTAGGGAAAACAGGCACACGCACTAATGGACGTGTACGTACGACGATCTCGGAGAAAGTTGGGCCAATACAAAATTCTGCCGAGATCATCATACGTACGCGTATATGCATGTGTGCGTCTGTTTTCGCTCCGTCGTCGAGTCGGCCTTCTGGTAGTATCTATTTTGTGGCCCAGCGTCAGACACTCACGTGTCGCCGCTGGGGAGTTGACCTCGTGGCTACTACTGGCAGGACCTGCGGGCCTATTATGTATCTCTAGTTGCCTTCTGGACTGGGTGTCTATCATCAAAAACATAGATATACTATCGAATTCCGATTGTCTAAGGGCATGTTAGCACTTGAAGTGACAACACAGTTCGTAACTAGTTCAATACCCACTAAAATCAATTTTGAAAGTTTAGTTTTTATCTATGTTTTTGATGATAGGCACCCAGTTTAGTTAGCAACCAAAGATACAGAATAGGGGGGCTGGTTACGCACGGCACAATCCAGACCCGATTGGCATAAGTTGGAGGAGGTCTACATCCAGCAATGGATACCCAAAAACTGACTATTTATACCGAATACATATTTAATTGTGATACCACATATTTTAATTTATTTGTCAATTTATTGTAATTTAATCATTATTAATTGAATTAAATTTTAATAATATAATAATGGAATGTTAATTTTAAGTTATTATTAATGTGAGTGCATGAACATTTAATGTTTAAATGTGAATTTATTTAAATCTTATTGTTTTGGGAATTAAAGGCTATTTTTACTCAAAATTATTATTACATACGGCTTGAACACTCACGTGTGATTGTTGTTGACTGCCAACCGTTCCACCGATACAATTTCGGCATTATCAAGGCGAGTGTCGTTCTTAGGACGACGACGCGGCGTTCACCGTCGTTGTCAAACGGGCACTGGCAGCCGGACACTCGCTTTGATAATGCCGAAATTGTATCGGTGAAACGGTTGGCATATATTCAACAACAATCACACGTGAGTGTTTAAGCCGTATGTAATAATAATTTAGTATGTCAGCTCACGCGAGTTTTAATAATATTATTTTTATTTATTTTACTATTGTTTTAGATAATGATAATTAGAAGGGTAAAATCTGGATATTGGCCACTATACTCCTTGACACATCTATGGGGCTGTGCTTCATTAGAAACTCGTTGGTAGTTCCCTCACGCGCGCTCAGTTTAATTTTGTTAACTATTTTTGTGTCCAAGACTGAAATGAAATTTTCACAAGTTAGTGTGGAAGCCACATTCCGTCCTTATTTCTCGTTTCACTTTATTCTTCATTAGGTGTTTATGTAGATTGTGAAAAACTAAAAGAAAAGCGCTCAAGATAGTACGGCCATGTGCTAACGACGAAACGGGGACCCGCGTGTAGCTCGAAAGGGGGGGAGGGGGTTCGGAAAAATCACCAAATATCACGAGGGTGGCGTGTGGGGGGGGGGGGGGTGTAGTGATATATCACGTGTATTTATTTTTTCTTTGAACGCGCAATTTTTAAACCGAAAAACGGTGCGTGACCTTGACTCGCCCTTGCTAAGCAATTAAAGATTTATGTATAGATATATTTAAAGATATAACTTAATTTAAAGATAATATTTTGCATATTTTTATTTAATTTGTACCAAAAAAATACACGTGATTTTGGGTAGGGGGGAGGGGTAGTATAAAACCTTAAAAAGTTGCTTAAAAAACATCACGTGATTAATGGACGGCCCCCTGCCACGTGGTTGACGATGGTCCAGAAGGACCTCAAAGAAAGAAGCTGGACACTAACATGGTACTATGGAGAAGAAGGACAAGGAGAGCCGACTCCAAGTAAATGGGAAAAGGCGCAAGGAGATGATGTAGGTTGTGTAAATAAATGCTTGTTTTAGGTACTTGTAAAATGTATAATTAATCCCACCAAAAACAAAAAAGGCGCCGATTTCAGTACAAGGGCAGTGCAGGATTGTCAGTTTCACCGAAAAATTATTGAAGTTAAATTGGTTGCCGAGGTTCATGGAGAAGAAAGAAAGAAAGAAAGAAGAAAGAACGGAATTTATTGCCAAAAAAATACAGTAAAAAATAACAATAAAACAAGATATTATAATACTAACTTAAATTCTAACAAATTAACCAAGAAGGCAAGTAACTTAAATTACTTATAAATAAAGTGTTACATGGTTAACCATACATCCTTAAGCTAGCATACATGAAACAGCTTTTGTTTGGCAAAAGGTGGCCCGCTCAGCATTTGCTGTCGGAAACTTGTCGAGAGTTCCAACAGCGCTGATTTTCAGCGAGCCCCTTTGTTTGGATACGTTTAAAGTTTGTCTTGGATCATTTTGCAGCCGGCGCTCTAGTTAGGTTATTACAGTAAAAGTAGGGTATAAATGTTAGCAGCTATGAACTGGTGTCTATTAAAAGTTTATAACATGTAAATAAATAATAATATATATATAAGTAATATGATAATTATGTAGGATAAATATGCACATCAAAAAATAGTAAAAATCATGTGAAAATTTTAATTAATGGGTCTGCCTTTTCCGTCATCAAAGAACAACAGATTGGCATTTTAATATATTTATATTTATTCTTTATTGATACGTTGATATCGACGATGAGAGCGAAATTAATTTTTAACGGACATTAATCTAGAGTCGAATTTTGTGTGTTGCTAAGGCGCTTGTGATGAAAAACCCATTACAGATCAATAAATAAAAATCTTTTTAAAAACAAGTTTCTATTTAAGTCATGGACTAAAACGAATAAGTTTAAATAGCTGAAACTAATTTAATACTTTTCATCACACCTATTCGAAAAACGACAATTGACTTTAGTTAGAGGATAGCGGGAGCCAAAGTCAACGACGACAGACGTACTGTTAATTCGTTCTGTTACTTTTTCTACACGTTCCATTGATTTTATACTCGTTAATAATCAGTTTGTTACAAACACAATGTGTTTACAGTCTAATTTTGCTATTTACAACTTTTGTACTATGGATTACACAAGTTTGTATGAAAATTGCCTTAGACCATCCACCTTAATGTTAATTACCTATTAGTAATCTAACTACCGCTCTTATACTGCATTCTGTTTTTAAACCATATTGTCCTGGTATTTCCGCTTTCAAATCCTGGTTTTCAAAATTAGGAGATGGCAACCCTATGTCAATATCCCAATTAGAATTGTAAAGCGTCCGAGCAAATTCGTCAATGAACTCAAATTCTTGAAATAAATATTGACTGTATCTTTTTTACTTATAGAAAATGATGAGTTTGCATCTTTAGCATCAGACCCAATATTCAACATCTTTCAATATCGTTTGGACAAAATTAATTGCTGCGTAATACTCTGTCTGTAATATTATGTTGGAGAATATCGGTTAGCTACTATTGAAATTCAATGCAAGTGAGCGAGACAACGTTTAGTAGGCTAAATCCGGAAGTGGATGTGCGTCGGGGAGTTAGAAAAAATAATAATACGCAAGTGCATATATTTAGTATTTTTGTTTCTGGAGAAAGTTGGTTAGACAAAAAATGGTAGGCCAAATGTTTTGTTTTTGACATGCTAGGACATGCTAGGAAACACCAGTCCAGATGTTTTATTGTTCTCCGAACTCTGTCTGTCGAACAACTGACTGGTAACTGACCGCCTGGTTAGGCAATAATTATTATTGTTTGTATGTTTATCTCAAATTCTCAATAAAGATTAGATTTTACGAATAAAATTCAATTCACAGCTTCATTTGGTTTTTTTTTTGTGTTGTTTGTTCACAAACAATAATATATTAGTAATTTTATTTATGTCATCTGACATCTCGAACATTATTTGTATTCATTGACACGTCAATGTTTGTATTTCAATTTAACAGAAGTGACTTCTTGACTAGATATATAGACAGTCGGTACCCTATGTACACCGAGTAACAAGACGTGACCAATTCGTCGTTGTGTAGAAAAAAAAACTACATCAAAATAAACAGAGTTTGCTGGCCGCCACCTGTAGCATTTTGTACAATCATAAAAAAAAAAATACTGATAAAAAACAAGTAGGGCCCTACTACGTTCGCTTTGATGGTACTAACGTAAATCAGCCTGATATTATTGAAAAAATTTTAAACACGATTAATCAAACTTCGATCAAATTGATATCCCTTGTATAAGTTGGAGTACTGGACCCTGGAAATTTTCATAGTTTACTATTTAAACATGTTCTAAAACAGGGGTCTACAAACTACGGTCCGCAGGCCAATACCGGTCCCCACGCTCCACAAATCCGGCCCGCACAGTAGAGTGCCCAATAAGCAGCTCACTTAAATTTCACTAAAATTTACAATGTACGTTTATATACAATTTAATAATCAGATGTTTGTGGTTTATGTTGTTAACGACCAATTAAAAAAATATAATGATTGTCATACATGAGCTTACATTTATTTATGCAGCCAAATTTATACTGTAGGCTTGGTAAGTGATGATTATCAGGGATCGATAACACATTGCTAATTTCTCAAAATAAATTGTTGACCTCCCATAACACGAAAAAAATAATTTACGAATTTCACAAAAAGGGTCATTGAACATTTGATACTGATCAGTTAACAGTCTTCAATATGAATGTGGTTATATAAATAAATTTGATTTTGTAACATTACATATAATCAGCTAGCCTTATAAAAAAAATTGCGCGTAATCCTAAGGAAGCCACTTGATTGTCCGTTTTCAACAAACATTTTGACAGTAGACTACATATAATAATAGTCAATCATACAAATTAGTTGTGTATGATTTTAACTATCAATTAAGAAACAGGGACATTTAAAGTTTGTGTTAAAAATGCAATCTTGGTTTTGCCCCTAGGGACTTAGTGGAGGAGTCACTATGGCCCTCAGGCTAAAAAGTTTGGAGCTCCTGTTTTAAAATTACCGTTACTCCTTTCTCTTTTATTGTTTCCATATTATGCAAGGGCAATGTTTAGGGCTCTTACTATTTATGATTCAACTGTTTTGAGAGAAAAAAAAGTTTTTAGAGTATAAACATACCACTGCAACAAAATAAAACCATAATACTTTTACAAATATTAGTAAGTAATTAGGTTTGAATCAGATATCAATGAAAACTAAATAATGAGAAAATATTTATCATAGGATTGACAACCCATTCATTATGCATTAGGTGCAGTTGTCAATCCTACCCAATGCGAAATAAATAAAAATTTGTAAATATAATAGTTACTAACAATAGCAATTAAGTAAAACTGTTACTAACAATATGGATACAATATCCGAAATAAACGTTATTATTATTATATTATAGGCCCTAAATTATTTACTAAAATTCCGAAAAAATTAAAAATATATCAGTATTTATGTATTTGAAAATAAATTATTCAAACTTCTAACGAGAGAATGTAATTTCACAGCGAAAGGCTTTATTCATGATAAATCAATCTAATTACTTTCATCTTTGACAATTGACATGTTTAATTTAATTAATTAAAGTACTTTTATTTTTTGTAAGCTGTTGAGTCGATTGAGCATTGAGACCCGAGAAATTTGCATGTTAATCCGTATAAATATCTATAAAATTTGCTTTTGTTTAAATATCGATTACAAATTACGCTGTTGTAAATTAAAAAATATGTTAACTAATTTTATATTTACACGCCTTTTGGTAAAGTGTAGAGTAGGTAAATCAGTTAAGTTAAACGCATCTTATCTCTTATTTATTAATAATTATATACTTACGGTTAAAACTGATCAAAGTTAATTAATACAAATACTTAAACGGTAAAAGAAAATCGGACAGATCATGACAATAATAATAAATAATAAAACTAATTATTATTGAGCATACAATAATAAATGTAGACACACACTATGTAGTAAAAACTTAAAGAGTCGAGAAGTTAGTCATAGTCATACTTTTTTTGGGTATTCGAAAAATGGACACCATGTCACAAACCATAATAATGTATTAAAACAAAATACCATAGTTAAAGAAAAAATATTTGCACAATAGAAAAAAAAACACATGGCACGGCAAGGAACGTGCCATCCATAAATCGTACCCAATTCATATTTTTTGTTAAAACAGGACTGTTTTTATGACCTTATTGTAACACAATATGAACACAATAGATAAGCCCTCCTTTTTTTTTACATTCATTCGTGTAGATCATTTTTCGCGAACTATAATAATAAATGTAAATACACAGTAATAAAAACTAAAACATTCTAGAAGTATTAGCTTTGTTGTATTTGAAAAATCCAACTTCCTGGACGCCATGATATAAATGCAATACAAAATGGTCCTTACGTCGTCAACAATAAAACACAACCGAATGGATAAGATAGTTATGGTCAAAATGTACGGACGCTTATATTGCAACTCTTAATTGTGATATTAGCATATCAGAATCCAATATAGATGTATTACTAATATCTTAGCGAAAACAAGTATATCAGTTCCATTATCTTTATCCACGAATAATGAATTTGCCAGAAAACTATACATTTTCTCGGAGATACAAAATTTGTACAAAAATGTACATAATTAGGCCTTTCTGAAAAGGGTCCTATCTACATAGTTTTGAAAAAGCTTCAAGTTGGTGTGCACTTTGGATCAAAGTTTTCGGGGCTATTTGAATGATACAAAATTATTTTTTGGTTGTACATAATTGTACAAAATTCAAAGTACGCGAATGTATAAAAAGTTTTCATTTTCAGAGATAGTGCACTCCAGGGTCAAGCTGTAGTGCACTTTTTTACAAAACTTCAAATGAAAACTGTGACGTAATTAGAAGGATACAAAATTATTTTTTTGCTGTACATAATTGTACAAAATGTGTACAATATTATAAGCACATTTAATTATCATATATCTATAAGTGCACTACAACTTCAGGGACCCAAATCGGTCGCCTGTTATGAGGAGTCTGTAGGCTGTATTCGTCTATGATGTAGATAGATTAGTGTCATTTAAACAAAGAGGTCGAACGCATGAAGAAATTACTGGCCGGTTAGGCTTTGGCGGTAAAGCGGGTTGAAAAAAAAAAACTATATTTGTATTCTTCTTTCTTTTCATTTCTTTTTTCTCAGAAATTTTCACGGTAGTTAAGTTAGAAATGTTCACGCTAGTCTTAGCTAAGTGATTACAAATAATAATTAAAAATGAGTTCGAGCAGTGATAGTGATATATCTATTAACTCCTTAAAACATAGTAAATGGTGCAGCTAATGTGATGCAACAATTATCACCACAAAATATCAGGTACTCGTAGCTTTTTCTTTTTCTCATAGGTAGTGATGAAAAATAGTGTGCATCACTCGGGGCCAAAATATTTTCTCGACGCACAAAATATTACTTGGGCCCCTTGCATGTAACAGAAATAACTATAACGTAGAATTTTTTTTTTTCGAAAATGTTCTTAGTCGATTTGTAAAGAAAATACATTTAAAAATTTTAAATCAATTTCAGCGATCTAAATTTCTTTTATTCGTTTCAGTCCTTGGCTTAAATAAAAATTTCTTTTTAAAAGGTTTTTTTTTTCATTATTTTATTTTGTGCTTTTTAGTGAATAGGGTTATATTGCTCGTTTAACCACGTCAAGAGAAATAACAACTGAACCGATTTTGAAAATTCTTTTACTGTTGTAATGGTAAAGACTCACTTCGAAATATACCTACTATAGTTTGTTCCCTGGGGACGGGAAAATCTAGTCATTAATAATTATAAATAAATAAACATAAATAAAATGTCTTTATTCCAGCCAGATTTAAACTTAACAACAGCAATAAAAAAAAAAACAGGCTATATTACTACACACAATTATGAAAAATACAGAAGAAAATAAAATAATAATAATAAACTTTATACATTTTATACACCAAAGCTTGCGTGATATTGCCGTCACTTCTTATGCACGGGGTTCGGAGTTCGGAATTAGATAGTGGGATTATTGGATATACAACACCACCGGACACCACGTCACCAATTTTAATGTCCATGTAACTGAAACACGGGCCACACACAATAACGCCCAGCTTGCTAACAATATCATACAAACAAATCTAAAGGTGCCACACCCTTGATAAACAAATAAAACATAAATATTCTGCAGGCAACAGCAAAAACATGTTTCACCAAATTTAACAGGCAAATCGAGTGAATGTATGACAATTTAACATTTTTTATTTTGACAGGCACGTTTCGTTATGGCCAGGGTCAATCAGTTTAAGCAGGTTCAGTACACAATAAAAACAAACCCGGGTCAAACATTTAAACATACATATCACTTGCTAACAGAAATGCACACTCTAGCACCGAATTACGATATTGAGATGGAGAAAATCCTAGGAATATCCAATATATGAAATATCAATATAGCACAATATTTTTCATATTATCATACTACTAAATCATACTACCTAATTCTGAACTCGGTTAGTTATAGGTCTCTACAAATGAAATTGCCGAAATTTTCTTACATATTCATGAGTTCATAATTCCTGTAATTCAATAGCTATTTCTATTTGTTGTTTTTTGTTTGAAAGTTGATTTCAAAAGTTATACAATACATGGACGTGTTCAATTTTGTTTTCATTGTCAGTTTGATAACCAAAATAAAATTTTAATAATTGCCTAATTGCCATCCATTTCCATAATAAGATTCGTAATAAATTTTTACAGCTGACACTATTTGTTCACGCCACAGCGTGACGCGTGATCCGCGCGCGCATGCGCCGGATGACTAATTTCGCAACACAGCGCTGGCGCCACCTCGCACGCCAGTGACCGCTTCTGTTCCGCGCTGGACATCGTCCGAACCACACGTGTGTACACACTCGCGCCGCCAACACGCCGAAATCTCGCGTATATACCAGTGCTGTGTTTAGTACTTCACATTACTCCAAGACATTCTGCACATTCCTGTCCAAGGCGCCAGCTCCATCAGCCCAACAAGGAGGGACGTCACGCGGCGCATACGTCGGCCCATCCATCCATCAAGAACAAGGTCAGTTTACCCACAATTCTCCAATCAATACTCAAATCCCATCAGCTCTGCATTCCTGTAAACTCGCGGTTACATTATTGGCCCTTCGAACCGTTAGAACCAGCCCCCCTCGATTTACTACAGTCCATTTTCAATCCAAGAAAATTTTTGGTCCGTCAAGCGGAAAATTTTTGGTTTATATCACCCCCCGCCTCCCCCCCGCCGGCCCGTAACTTTGTTTGAACCAGCCCCCGTCGATTTACTACAGTCCATTTTCACCCGGTTACATATTTTGACCCCCTCCCCGGCCCTTTTTTCCGGCAAAAAACATTTTGTGATCTTGAGAATACCTGTTTCGGGTAGGTGATTACTGCGTTCGCGCCGCCTAGAACATTCCATTTATCTGTATAGAACCAGCCCCCCCCGCCCCCGCCACACAATAAACTCACTTTCATCCCGTTTATTATTATTATTCAGCTCAGATAATATAATTATATCCATTCAGCCCAATTGTTTATTACAGTCCACTATATTTCTTTATTAAACCCCTCGACCCGACCCGACCCAATTTACCTATTTTTACCCAATTTTTGCCCGCGGAGAGGTGTAAATCTGCCCATTGTCAAAGATAGTTTTCGTATCTTGCGAGATATTTTTTTGGTGCGAGTATAAATTCGTTTTATTTCGTTTTATTTTGAGTACATACGTATACATTGCATCATTGGATTGTCCACTCATTTAGAACTGATTTCGGCTAGGTGAATACATTCTTTGTTTGGTTACGCACTCAAAGAATTAGGTAGGTATTTTGTTCTATAAATAGAATAGCATTTAGCTTCGTGTAAGCAAGAACCAGCGCGTATTGTCGGCACATGATTTCAAGGCAAATAACATAAAAGTAAACAAGTTCATCAGCCCTTTTCGATAATTTGTGTTGCGGTGATCTCGTGTCGCAGTAATAGATTGCCGGACGGTTTTTTCGTGTTATTGCCTGCTTTTTAACCGGGTGCATATAGCACAAATATAGTAAAATTTTTTTTTCTTCTCATCTCTGCTCTTATTGTTTATGGTACACATATAGGGTGTTCCACGTTGGTTTATCAGCTCATATACAGGTTGTTTTAAAAAAAAATTTTTTTTTTCTCTGTCTTGTTTATTTAAGTGTTCCGTGTTCCGTTTGAACATAGTCATTGTTACTTCATCCGCGCAAGTATCTCAGCTCTATTCATCTATCTCATCAATTATTTTAGTTGTACGTCCGCTCTTATAGTTCAGCTCAAACTCGTTGCGTATTTTATCTTAGTAAACAACCACCTACTTTAACAAGATTAAGATGCCTTCGAAATCACAAGCCGCGATGTTTCGTGAGGCCGTAAAGGCGATAGTTTTGTTAAAGGAGATTGGTGCGGTGGTCGAGGCAGGCGACAGAAAAACATATTCTGTGGCGGACTTCACCGCTCGTTACGCAAACATACAAAGCGTTAAAACTAAGTTAGAGGCCGTATATTATGAGATCCTTGACGATGAGGATTTGTCCGACGAAACTGAGGCAACCTACACAAAAAATTTTCAGTCGGCACTTAGCAACTATGATGCTATCCTAGTGGCATTCGAAAAACTGAAACAAAAATCAGCTCTTCCGGACAAGACGCAACCCCTCAGCTCAGGCACACCCGTTGGTGTTCTACCAAAAATACCCATACCGGAGTTTCATTCGAACGTGGAAGAGTGGCCCTCGTTTATTGCCGTTTTTAGGAGCCTTATCAGTGAGATGGCTACAGTCTCGGATGCTGTCAAACTGCATTATTTGTTAGGCGCCCTAAAGGGTGAGGCACATGAGATGGTGAAACACCTCTACCCTACCAACGAGAATTATCCCATAGCCATGGAAATTCTCACCAAGCGTTACGACAATCGTCGCCTACTCATTGACCGATTTGTGGACATCATCATGAACCTTCCGCACATCCACATGCGTTCGGATATCCGCACATCGTTCTTAATTCCGCTTATTTCAGCGCAAAGCGCTCTCCGCAACCTCGATCTGCCCATGAAAGATTCTGACTATGTTTTCGTGTCCATGGTGGTGCGAAAACTACAAGGCGAGCTCCGCACTCTTTTCGAGCGGAAGTACGGATCTCGGGCAACTCTGCCCACGCTCAAGAACCTCATTGAGTTCTTGGAAGAGCACGCGCGCTGCAAGGAGAATGAGTCGTCGTCCCTTGCGTCACAGGATGCTCCTTCTTCAGCACGGCTCGGCCCGTCAGAAAGGCTCGCTCAGCTCAATCAGCTGGTTCAGCCCACTCGAGGTTCCCGTCAGCCTTATACGGCTACTCGAGAATTCCGCCCCATAGCTCCGCTTAGGAGCCGGCAAGAATATCGCTCTCCTCAACCTGCTCCCCATAGGCCGTTCTTGGCATTCGGTGACGCCCTAACCTACTCGGCCCAACCGTCCTCATCATCCGCTCGTCAGCTAGTTTACTCGGCCCAATCATCCCCATCACCCACTCGCCAACAGAATTATTCGGCTCAACCTTCTTCCCCTACTGGTGGTATGCCATGCCCATACTGCAGGAATAGGGGACACAAACTCATCGCCTGCCCAGAATTTAATAACCAACCGGTTCAAGGTCGGTGGGATTTTGTGAACTCACGCAACCGGTGCCGACGCTGTTTGGGTCCTCATTATGAGAACGAGTGCAGGTCTACACGGGCATGCAAGGAGTGTGGGCGGACTGACCACCACACTTCATTGCATCGCCATGGGGCCATGTCTCCGACACGCTCATCTGCTCATTTGCTGCCTCCGTCTCTACGTGAGCAGCCCAGACAGCGCTCAGCGCATGAGCCTCAATACCATTCGGCACATGCAACACAGGCATACACGTCCCATCCCAACTCGCCCACTCAATCGCGATCGCCAAGTAGGTCTCGGGTAGGTAGGCAACAATGACTACCTACAATAACAGAGCACTATGAAGGCGAGGACGACCAGCACTCAGCACACTCATCACACACACACTCATCACATACACACTCAGCTCATTTTCACTCAATGACTTCAACTCCAACAGAGAATTCCTGTAACTCCGCACAACGTGTAGTGAACGTCACTAACACGCCAATTTTGTTGCCAACCGTCTCACTTAAAATAGCAGACGTACATGGTCAATTTCACTCAGCACGAGCCCTGTTAGACTGTGGAAGTATGCTGACTCTTTGTTCTCAGCGCATGGCCAGAATTTTAAATTTACCATTAAAACATACATCTCTAAAAATCGCAGGAGTTGGAAATCAGCACACACAAGACTCAAAGGCATCAATCACAATTGTATGCCGACCTACACACCGTGACACACCTACGATCACGGCCACAGCCCATATATTGAAGAACGTAACTGGGTACCTACCATTAGAAAAGGTTCCAGATCTCGCTCAGTTAACAGGTCACCCACCGATTCCTCTTGCTGATCGAGAATATCACACACCAGCTCCGGTTGATCTAATACTAGGATCTGACGTTCTTGGTCAAGTGTTAGACGGAACCAAGGTTTCGCTCGGCCCTGGCAAGCCCATAGCCTTCGGCACGATATTCGATTTTACATTAATAGGACCTTTCGAAAGTTTACATACCTCACCCACGAATCAGGTCAATTCAGTTCACATTGTCGACTCTCACACGGACTCAGAGCATTCCACTCATGACATTCACAAAAGTCTTGAGAGGTTTTGGGAATCCGAGGAACCCCAAACCTACAAGCATACCAGCCCATTAGAGGATCAGTGTGAGGACATTTTCCGCACTACAACTACTCGTGAACCATCAGGTCAATATATGGTTACACTGCCCTTTCTGCACAACGCGCCGACATTAGGTTCCACTCATGCTATTGCGCTACGTAGGTTTCTCAATTTAGAGAAGAAGCTGCTAGCGAACCCGCCCTTCCGCTCGAAATACGTAGAGTTCATGTCAGATTACATAAAATTGGGACATATGTCGCCGTGTCACCCCAATACCTTTGCTCATAAATCCCATTTCTATATCCCACATCATGGCATATTCAAGCCAGGATCAGAAAAGTTACGCTGCGTGTTTGACGGAAGTTGTAAAAGCTCAAACGGCGTCAATTTAAATGATTGTCTCCATACAGGTCCAGCTCTTCAACAAGATATTGTTGACATTATCATGTCCTTCAGGATCCACTCACAAGTTTTCAGCACAGACATACGAATGATGTTCAGAAATATCCTCATTCACCCAGAGCAAAGACCTTTTCAACTCATTCTCTGGCGGTCTTCACCCGACCAGCCCCTGCTCACGTATGCCCTTAATACCGTCACATATGGATTAAGGTCCAGCCCATACCATGCCATCCGCACTTTACTCCAATTGGCTGATGACGAAGGTCATTGATACCCCCACGCTGCTCAGATCCTCCGCAAATCAATATTTGTGGACGACATTCTCTCAGGTGCAGATTCTGTGGAATCTGCTCAGTCGCTCCAAAACGATCTGATCGAGTTACTCGCCCTAGGTGGCTTCCAGCTCAGTAAATGGACCTCCAACTCGCCTCAGCTCCTTGAACGGTTCCCAGATGACCAGTGCGACATGCCCAAGGACTTTGACTTCAGTCCCGACTCTAATTCCATTAAGGTTCTGGGAATACAGTGGATTCCTCAAACTGATGAGTTCACTTATCGCATTTCTCTGCCCACTCATGCTCAAGTCACAAAGCGCTCCATTCTCAGTACAGTAGCGTCTCTCTATGACCCCAATGGCTGGGTTACTCCAGTCATCTTCCGCGCAAAGATTCTTCTGCAGAAGCTTTGGCTTCTGAAAATAGGATGGGATGAGCCTATCTCTGAAGAAGTCCACACAGAGTGGCAACACATCTCAGAGGATCTTCCTCAGCTCTCAAACCTCCGTTTACCTCGACACATTTGTAAGTATAAGCCCACGTCTACTTACTCACTTCACGGGTTCGCGGACGCATCAGAGGCTGGCTTTGGTGCCGTTATCTACCTTCATGAGCGCAATACCACTGGACATGTCAATGTACACCTAATCATTGGCAAGTCCAAGGTCGCACCCATTAAGACTCGCCTCTCAATCCCGAAATTGGAGTTGTCAGCCGCGACACTTTTATCTCAGCTCATGACTCGAGTGTCAGCCCAACTGTCAGCTCATATACCCATTCAAACACACACATGCTGGTCAGATAGCACAATAGTTTTGGCATGGCTCAATACCCCACCTCACCGATTACAGACTTTCGAGGCCAATCGAGTGGCTAAGATCACAGCTACTTCAACTAGCAATACGTGGAGGCATGTGCCCACGAACCTCAACCCTGCTGACTGTGCAAGCAGAGGCATGTCTGCCCAGTCTCTCTCACTTCATGACCTTTGGTGGTCACCCAGTTGGCTCAAAGAACCTACCTGCACTTGGCCCAAGTTGCCACCCGCTCTAGGCCATCATGCTCTCCCAGGCCTTAAGCCCAAAAAAGTACCAGCACACATAGCAGTCCCAGATATCGATCTGGACTTGCTCACTCGCTACAGCTCACTTGACAAGCTCGTCGGAGTGACGGCTTGTATTCAAAGGTTCATATTCAATTGTCGGCACAGCCCAGATGCACGGCGCTCTGGTCCGTTGACAGCTAATGAACGCAGGGACGCTCTGTTGCACTGGGTCCGCTCTGTTCAGCACAATGAGTTTACTGAAGACATTAATCGTATCCAGACTGATAAAGTTTGTCCCGTTCGGCTCCAGCGCCTCTCGCCCTTCATAAAGGACGGCCTCTTGAGAGTCGGTGGTCGTCTCTCTCACGCGTCAATTAGGTATGACGCTCAACACCCACTCATTCTACCCAGCTCAAGTCCGCTCGTAGATCTCATTATAGACCACCATCACAAAATACACTGCCACCCTGGAGCTGACACATTACACGCCATATTACGCCAGCAGTACTGGATTCTGTCCGCTCGTCGTATTATTAGACACCGCGTGTTTAAATGTATTAGATGTTTCCGGTGCCGCGCTCAGCCTAAGGCTCCGCTCATGGCTGATCTCCCAGTAGACAGAGTTACTCCTCAGCCAGTTTTTAGTCACGTCACGACGGACTTTGCTGGCCACTTCTTCGTTAAATCCAGCACGTTGCGGAACGCGAAACTCATAAAGGCGTACTTTTGTATTTTCGTTTGCCTCGCAACAAAGGCGGTTCATTTGGAACCAGTCTCTGCACTCACAACGGAAGCGTTCTTTGCGGCATTGCAACGTTTTATCTCACGTCGCGGTACTCCAGTTCTCATTCGCTCAGACTGCGGCACAAACTATGTAGGTGCTAGGAATCAGCTCATTGAAGTTCAGAACTTCCTCAGGTCAAACAATGATGCAATCACTCACAAGCTCGCGAATCAGCACATAACTTGGTTACTGAACCCGCCTAAAGGGCCTTGGTTCGGCGCTCTGCACGAAATAAACGTAAAATCCACCAAGCAACTACTTTATCGCGTGATAGGTGAACAGCACCTCACTTTTGAGGAATTCTCTACCCTTTTGGCTCGAATTGAGGCTGTACTCAACTCAAGACCCCTCTGCCCAATTTCATCCGACCCTACGGACTTTGAACCTCTCACGGCCGGACATTTCATTATTGGTCGTCCGCTCACCGCTCTACCTGAGCAGTCTTTTGACGACAGACCCATATCTGCTCTTAAACGCTTTCAACTCATTCAAGCGCTCTCTCAGCGCTTTTGGACTCTCTGGTCCAGATCCTACCTCCATACCCTGCAAACCCGCTCCAAATGGCTCTCCCCTTCTTCCCCTCCTCAAGTGGGTGAACTGGTCCTCATCAAAGAGGATGACCTGCCTCCGCTCCAATGGAAGTTGGGGAGAATTCTCCGCACGATACCTGGCAAGGATGGAGTGATCCGAGTTGTGGATCTGGACACAGCCCATGGAAATCTGCGACGACCTGTGTTCAAACTAGCCAGGCTGCCGTTGGATTCAGCTCAAGAGGAGTCGCAGCCCCGGCCCCTCCAGGATGTTCACGCCACAGCGTGACGCGTGATCCGCGCGCGCATGCGCCGGATGACTAATTTCGCAACACAGCGCTGGCGCCACCTCGCACGCCAGTGACCGCTTCTGTTCCGCGCTGGACATCGTCCGAACCACACGTGTGTACACACTCGCGCCGCCAACACGCCGAAATCTCGCGTATATACCAGTGCTGTGTTTAGTACTTCACATTACTCCAAGACATTCTGCACATTCCTGTCCAAGGCGCCAGCTCCATCAGCCCAACAAGGAGGGACGTCACGCGGCGCATACGTCGGCCCATCCATCCATCAAGAACAAGGTCAGTTTACCCACAATTCTCCAATCAATACTCAAATCCCATCAGCTCTGCATTCCTGTAACCTCGCGGTTACACTATTCAAAAATTAAATTAATGTTGCTGTTAGCATAATCTTGTATCATGCACACACAAAAGAAATTAAAAAAATTTGGATTTGTCGTTCCTAAAAAAAATGCAAATATGTCCTCAAAATCGAGTTTCTTTCAAATTCTATAGAAAACGGCAATTTCATATGCAACTACGGAATTGATTTTGAAAATTCTTCCACTGAAGGTAAGAGATCTTGCTTGTACATAGAGTTAGGCTTATAGGCTTGGACATAGGTTTGTTCACTTGCATTAATTTAACCTGCACTGCTTTTCTACTGAACTCGGCCCCTTAGGGTTCCGTAGTCAACAATTTGATTTTTTTTCTCGTCTATCCCCTAGTGTGGGGTGTCGTTGGATAGGTAATTAAAAATTTTGGGGGTGTGAGAAGGCCATTTTTCGATCCAGGGTTTTTTTTTGCGAAATATTAAGCTTAAAATTATTAATTTTTGTTAGAGTCAAGTGTCCCCCACCTCCTACCAGCGAAACGGTTGTATGAAAAAAAATCACGGCAGTAGTATACAACGAAATTAAAAGGAAAACTATCACAGCTAAGTAGGCTTTACAAGTTAACGAGTACAGATCGCGCCAAACTTTTAGTCCCCTCTAAACACGGGGCGATTCGCATCAGCAGGAACAAAATGTATGGGCCGTTCTTGGGAAGAGCAACTTCCGAGCGTACTAGAAGTTTGGCGCGATCTGTATTAGTCGACAAACTTATAAAATGTAGTTGGAGAAGAAGTCCGCATATTGTGCAGGGCAACTACGGAACCCTACACTGCGCGTGGCCCCACACGCACTTGGCCGGTTTTACATTTGGCGATAAAAATGAAAAATATTTTTCAATGCATGTGCTCGTAAAGGCCCACTTTTTATGCATCAAAACCGAACAAAAAGTCGATTATTTTGCCCTAGGGCTTTATTATTATTTTTTTTTTAATTTGTTTACAATGGTTGGCTAACCTGCAGCCTTTCCTGTGTACCATAGACGTTATACTTTTTTTTCCACTGTTCAACGGCTCTGGATACAGTCCTTTTGAGCCAATTATAATTTAAAGTTCACAAGATTACATTTGTTTTCATTTCCTCACACTATGCATTGAAAAATGTAGTATGATACACGGGCGTAAAAGCAATAGATTACTCGGTTACGTTTAAAACACTCGCTACGCTCGTGTTTTAAATCGTCCTCGTAATTTATTCCTTTGCGCCCTTGTAGCATAAACTACTATTATTTCACATAAACAGTTTTACAATTGAGGCAGCATTCATTGACTCCCAGACTAGACCATGGAGAGTCTGTCTGTACGATGGGTGCCGGTAAACAGATTACACTATAGATGATATACAGTGTTCGTACAGGTGGCTAACAAAGTGACACTAAGATATACTTAAAAAAAAAGATCATTAGATAAGTTGACTCATTAAAACCTAATTATAAGACTAAAATTAAAACTAAAGCTAAGGTTACAATCAAAGATTGGGAGAACTATAATAATAATATTTTTTTTTCGGTTTCTTTCCCTGGGGCTCTGAACCTCGGTCGACTGTGCTTCTGCCGAGGGATGTACCGTCTCTCTCTCTTTAAATTCTTTTGGCCAAGAAGGAGAGACGAGATCAAAAATTCTCGAAATAATAATAATTAAATTAAATTATAGAAAATATTACTAATAAATATAGATACAAGATTAAATAAATTATCCATCCATCCATCCATCAGCCTAGTTCGTCCACTGCTAGACATAAGTCTTTCCAGGACTTTGCCACTCCCGGCGGTCATCCTGGAAGAATTGCCCGTACTCACACACGCAGGGCAGGCGGGTTGGTGAGCGTGGTGCCGGATCCCTCGCACCAGTGACGTCGCTGCCCGTCACCAGTCTGTTCCATATAAGGCCCGGCTAATAGGGATAGATATACGTACCGCCATCCATCGGTCCCAGGTATGCTGGGCCTCCTGGTTTTTTGCCTATGAGCTGTCCTCTTACTCTCCCCCGAATTACTTCGAGGTGGTCTCCAAGTAAGATAGTGGTACCTCCACAGTCGAGCCCGGCATCAGCTCTACCATCTAATACATAAATAAATACATACATACATAATACATAAATTATATATGAATGTTATTATTTACTCTTAGCCCAAGATCCCACCGTGAAATTCTGCACCTATCTATTTTTAATCGAAATGTGATTCAAATGAAAGATTACACATGTGGTCATACACCGCCACAGGGTTCCCAAAATCTTGGCACAAGTACCTTTAAACTCCATTCATTTCACGAAGCAAATCCAGCCGTTAAGACGCTGTAATCCTTCATTGGAATCACATTTCCATGACAAAAAGAGATATGTGCAGAATTTTACATCACGATCTTGGGCTGTCTAGCCATTAAAGTCGAGTCCAGAATTAGGCGAACTAACTTGACAGCTGAAATGTTGCCAGACATAGGGAAAAATAAATAGTGATAGGTTTATGTCGACACAAATATGTGCCTTCTATAAATCTGATTCTATTTATATTTTATCAAGTAATTGTCGTCGAAACTTTCACAGTCATACATACTTGCCAAATAGGAACGAACTACAGCAATTTATGTGACATAATATGATCTGAAGGATGTATTGTTTAAAGCGGATATTTACGATACTTACTCCTCAAATTAGGAGTAAAATACAAAAATAATGATGTTATTACAAGAGGCCATTGTGATCCTTTTAGGTGGTTTCTGTCGGGCTTGTACGGTACATTTCATGTACCATACATATAGCATTCATCCCTTTCTTTCTGGCAAATATGAAAGTGCGGTAGAGACAAACGCTACTAAATCGTCGCTGATAAATCCAAATCCGTTAATTTAATTAATTTTTATTATTATTATTTTGCGTAGTAAAATTATTAGTTTGATTCCAAACACAATAATAATGATTTACTAGACTTTTTAAACATCGATATAAACAGCACTGGCCAAACTGTGGCAACATTAGTGTACAATGAACTGTCAAGTTAGTTCGCCTAATTCTGGACTCGACTTTAGTCGAAAATCTTTTGCAACTGTGATTCTTAAATTGTCTATTAAAAGTCTCTTTAGTTGTGAAATATGGATTTATTGTTCTTTTTTATTGTAACATACATATTGTACATTGGGATACATTTTTAATTAATTAATAATTTATGTCCAGATTGATTATTATCTAATTTAATATCTAATTCTATCTTTACCTTTTTCATTTTAATTATGCTTGATTTACGTTGCAATCATTATTAGATAGTATTCCCCAGTACTATTTTAAACAATTATTGTCTTATTATACTTGTCTATTTTTAATAAAATTATGTCTATCTTACAAATTATGTATCAAGAACATATCTTTAGTAATATGTTAGTCAGAAATTAACAATTGTTCAGTCTAAAATATGATACTATTGTAATTTGATGTAAATGTATTATTCTTATTGAATAAATATTATTTTAAAGCCTTTTTTGCTTTTAATTATTTTAAAACAGATTATGAATATACATGAAAAAATATTAACTAATATCGATATATATTTCGACCAACTTGTGGGCGTCGTCGATTTTTTCCAAAATCTGTAAATGCAGTTCAGAATATCTTGAAAATTTATGGATAGTCTCCTAAAAGCGTTTTCCTGTAACTATAACGGTTAAGGTACCTGCCCATACTGTCCCGTCTCAAAAATTCATCCTGTATATCGATATTAGTTAATACTATTTCATTTATATTATTCTTATTGTATTATTTTACAGTCGATATTGAAACCTTAAGTTCCCAACATAAATTAGTTTCTCTATTAATAACCATGGCAAACTGGTAGTAATATACACCAGTGACCCTAAAAGGTAAACTCACAGCGTGGTCTAAAACATTCACATCTACGTCTTGGAAATAATATGTTCCGAAAGCGGCGTCACAGGTTTTCTTATCTAATTCCATTTTAGCTACTTTTTGCATCAATTCTATAACTGGGTGGTTACAATCCATATCCTTGAAGTTCATTTGTAATTGCTTTTTCATATTTTTTAAACGGAATACATGAATGTTCCATCGGCAATGACAATGACAGTGACCGGAAACAGTCACGTTTCCAGATATTAGTACTCGGCCATCTTTGTTCAGGTTAGTGATGTATGATGTAACTTTGGGTTCATCTGTGTAAGGTAAGATAGGCGATGGACAAATTTTGGCGTGAATGAGATTCGTCCTGTATTTCGCGTAGGTGAGTTCAACACACAAAATTATAAATAATATTTTTATCATTGTTGCTATTACGTTAAAACGTGCAAATAAACGAAGCTTGTTATTGCAAATAATGGACAAATGCTTGGTTAAATGGATCATCAGTAACTAACTCATTAAATAGATATTAAGACACGTAATGTATTCCTAGCATTCAACAGTAATATGATTGCTTCATAAACAATTATTTTACTATAGCATACTAGGTTTTTATCTGTTTCTAAAGAACAATTAACCGTACTGGCGATTCAGACCCAAATTTCTGACGCCATTTTGTAAACAATAAATAAACAATGAAATTAATATACAATAAACTAAAAACCCCCGAGACGGCAAACGAAAAATAGGATGCCAGATAAAAAGATGGGAGGATGAAATCCGTTACACCCTGGGAACATTCTAGACAAGGGTGGCAATGGATAGAGTCCAATGGAAAGAGTTGGAGGACTTGGAGGAGGCCTTTGCCAAAAGGCACACAGAGACCAGAGACATAATATAAAAGTTAACTTAGATTATATATATACTGTAATAACACTCTTTGGTATTCTCTGTAATAAAGGCAATTTTATTATATAAACTAAAAACGTGCTTAGTTTACCCAGGGAAAGATTTTGATCGACAAAAAGTGTATCTCTTGATGCGTCTGATTCTTTATAAAATGTTTGTAAAATTCTATCTTTTCTGGGGTGACTATTTATGTTCGATTTGGAACTCACCTTATGCGAAATTGAGTTGTAATTGTGAATGTCAATCTATTAAGGCTTGTGATTTTAAATGTAAAGGTATCGACACGGCCAAATCTTACCTAAAAAATTGTGTTATGTCCCTAAACTATGAAGAAACTGAGGACTTGCTGAAAATTTCCAAATAGTAAATTTAACTTATTTTAAAACTTGGTTTTTTTATGTGCATGTTCTTTTTTAACTAAATTATAAATAGACAAACTTACATATAAATGGTAAATTATTGATATTTGCTGGAAAACTATAGCGATTTAAAAAAAGTTGAACACAAATGAAAATATAAAAAAATATAAAATAAATGAAATAATTAACTTAAATAACATTAACATTAAAATAAAGAGGACTAAAATAAATAAATCTAAACTAAACTAAAACACCTTAAAAGATAAACTATATAATAAATAAAAAACTTCGTCTAAATTATAAATATACAATTTACAAATAAAAATGTATTTATTGAAATGTTACACTCACATCAAAAAATTTATTAAGTTAATGTATTTGTATGGTACTTGTATAAATAATAATATTTGTCTGTAATTATGCCGAGAAAATGCTTTGTTTTTTGTCAAACTACTGCTGGGGGGGGCATTGTCTTATTATATACTTTCTTCCTCAACAATGTACAAACTATTTTTATAATATATTGCTCTGTTTTGTGTATTGTATTGTTGTTTGTATTGTATTATTGTTTGTATTAAATAAATAAATAAATACATTTTGGCTCGAACAACGACTAACCTATCTCACAATATAACAGAACCAATCCACTTTGTAGGGACAGCCAGTGCCGGATTATGGCTACTTGATGCCCTAAGCAATCCATTATTAAACCAGTGTAGGTCTTTAAAAAATTTACACGTTTATTACAAAGAGATCGATCATTACGTATATTTCTTAGAATATTTACTAAGGGATAAGTGGAGTAGGTAGCTATTATAATAAAAACCAAGTAGATTTTTAAAATGCGACATTCAACTTCGACGGACAGCAAATTCGCGAACAATAGTGTCAAAGATCAATTTTCTTATCATATCTGCCTGTTTTTTCATGTAAATATACATTATATTGATAAAGCATCGCGCCTCTTTTGTAGCATCGTCGTCCATTTTATACCTTGCTAACTATTTGGAAGATTTGCAAATCATGGGTTCAACGCAACGACATCTCATTACTCAACGGATAATTACTAATAAGCCTTGCTTTTCATAGAAAATATTTTTTCGTTGCTGTTTATGATGCCCCCCGAGACGTGATGCCCTAAGCAATTGCTTAATTTGCTTTTAAGCTAATCCGGCACTGGGGACAGCCAACCTTTAGTAGCTTCAAAAACACGTGGTCGGCCGCGGCATTTTGCATAATAACAATTCAAAGTTTATTCCATACAAAATGTAAAGGAATTTAATTTTGCGTTTTCTGGCAGTTTTTGACCTTGGTTGATCCCATATGTTCCTTATCAGCAAGAGAAACGAATACGATGAAAAAAGAAATGTGTGGGATGTTTTTCCCGCTGAGAATGCCAAATCTAGCAACTTTTTTAATTACCCGTCCAGCATAAAAGTCCAATGGCAAAGACTTAAAGAGGCTATAATATGTTGACTCATTGGCCTATTTGTTTTCAACGGGTAATACTAATAATCACACAGCGAAACAACAAATTTGAGGGTTTATATCTAATACTGAAATATTTTGTAGGCAAAATTTATTGACTTTAAGTAAATTGACTTTATATTTTTATCACCTATTTTATGAAAAAAAAACATACTTAACCTCGTTCTTCTACGGAACGTTTACAAACATAAAAATGGAGATTCGATATTTTGTCGAAAAAAACCCTTGAAAGTCTGGCGTTGTCCATGTTTTTGGGACAGGTCGACCTTTAACTGCTATTTTTCCTGTAATATTTACGTAGTCACATATTAATTAGTGACATGATATCGTTAAAATTATACCTTTTCGAGGTTGTATGGGGGTTTCCTTTTTTATTTAATTTTGTATGGTCTAAATTATATTTTTATTAAATATCATGTTTTACGGAGCATTTATTTACGTATATTGGTAATTTAGATTTATTTTAATTTTAGCTTTGAAAGGAAATATTATAAAAAGTTGCAAATATATAATGTCATGCCAGCATGATAAGCTACTTTTTTTTCTATGTTGCCCTTGGCTTGCTTTATTCCACCATTTTTTGCCAATACCTAGTCAGCAAATCACATAATTGGCAGTTCTTATTGCGGCGACGGCCTTTAAAATTGTTTACAAATATAGGGAGCTTGAACTGTTGACGTCTGTACTCCATTTACTATCCTTAATAAAAAATCTCAAATAAAATGATGCTCTATTATTTATCTGTGGCGTTTTTGAAGATGCTAATTACTTGGTAATACTGTCATAGCATTTCTTGTTAAGTAATACGGACGAAAATACCTTATTCTGTGAAACTTCTTCTATATACTCCTCACTTTGTTAACATGCCTTTTATTTTTTTCGGGTGTTATTTCGTCACATGTTATTGAAAATGTATTGCTCAGATATCTAAGCCCACATTATTTTTATACCATAATCAGATTACATTGGCAAACTGTTGAGGTGTTGGGGTTTTACAGTGCCTGTGTTATTTTATTGATATTCGTTGTTGACAAATTTTCGAGCTGCTGTTGTTTTGTTATAATTATTTGAACGGTTGGGAATGTGTCACCGGCTAAACCCAATTTTAGAGCCCATGCCAAACTAGTTTTTCAAAAAATCTTTAGCGCAAAGCAAAGCCAGTAGGTTAGGTTAGAAGGTTAGGTATAGTGAGCCGAGCTACGTAGTAGTTTCAGTAAGAAAATAAAATCTTTTGTAACCCTCTATTTACTCTGTTTTAGACTCTTATTTTTGCTTATAAAATTCGTTTGAATAATATCAAGCAATTTTGATGAAACCATGTTTTTTTTCGGACTAGAATTCAATATTCAAAGCGCGCTATTTTAAACAATAATGAAACGTTAAACATTTCAATTCTACTCGATGTAAAATGAGGCGCTCTTTCAATCTCGGGTCACCCATGCTTTTAAATTTTCACTTGAGACCATGAAGAAACTGATGCTTGGGACTTTTTAATCCAATAAAAGTGTCCAAAATAGATTGTAATCTAGCTATGATTATATATACCTATACATATATTGAAAACATAAATGAGTTTTAATGACATCCCACACAGTTTATGTCTAGTTTTGCATTATACCAGACGAAAATGTTCAAAATACTATTTCTGTTTCTATATGTCAGATTAATTTCCGGGAAGTACCAGACGAATCTTGTTCACATAAAAGATTGCCAATCGCCTTCTCCACCTTACTCGAAGAACCCAATTGTCACATCATTCGTCTCTAATGTGAAAAAAGGCAACAGAATGGTTGTTGTTGGCAATCTGACTTTCACAGTCCATTGCCCTGATTGCAGGTATAACATCCAAGTTTACCGTTTGAGAAGCAAAAAACGACAGCTCATCATAAATTTCAAGGACCTTGATTGTCATCACCCGCTAATTGAATTAATCAATGAAGTATCTCATACGGCAGTTGATAAGAAGACCTGTGTTATTGCCCTCGGAACCTATTTCTATACAGATATAGATGTGAATATGTTTGATCGCGCAGTGAATGTACCGTATAGGGTCCCTGGTATAGCTTACTATCATTATGTCATAGTTAAAGGAAAAGAAACCCATTTATGTTGGGAATTGAAGATTTCATTAACAATTGTATAGTAAAGTAAAATTTTGGCAACTTATGCTTCGACTCTATTTAAAAAAAAAATAAAGGCTTCATTCTTTTCTGTGACTTGTTATTTCTTCGTATGGAAACTATATTGATGCCATCCGGTAAGTAGCCACTGTAATGGCTTTATCATTAGCCTGCATTAGATCTGACTGAGTGTAGGAAGCCTAACACAGCGGACACAATGTGAGATGGTCTTTCGTTTGTGGAACACCACATAGAGAGTTCGTGCTAGGATTTTCAGCAGAAATTCCCTAGCCTTGAACCGGCCAACACGAGATCAAAGGCGATTCAAGGATTTATACACTGGCCAGTCGTGATCGTGATCCGGTGGGAGGTGTTCCTCGGGTTTTACCCAGTTAGGGCCAAGACATGGCGGAGGCGCTTGTTTCCAAAGAGACAGTCTGGTCTCAGAAGGCGTCGAAAATGGAGCACTGGTCTTAGCCAAGAAACTTCGTCTGGATTTGAGATGTTGGAAGAGTGGGTGCCGAGGGTCTAACTCTGCCTGCATTTCTCGACCAAAGTGGCAGCTTTACGTTGGACGGGCGGAGGTGCAAAGCCTGTCGAAGTTGTAGGTTTAAGGCAACCTGTTATTAGATGGCATGTTTCATGTAGCGCCACAACCACCTCTCTGGAATAGGCAGAGTTTCTCCAAATCGGAGTTTCATAATCCGCTGTGGAGTAGCAAAGAGCCAGGGCAGTTGTTCTGATATTAATGTGGGTGGGCACCCCACGCAGAATTCATAATGCGACGCAGCAAGTTATTTCACGCATATACTTTCTGCTTCCCCCTTTGGCAATGACTTTTAAAAGACAATTTAAAATCAAGGTACACTGGGTTGGCAATATGCTCTAAAATTTGACCCTGCCACTCGATGTTTAAGCGCTGTGACTAAACGCCTTGCAGTTGTGTGGTATAAACGCCTCTCAGTTATTCAAGAGAAAAGCACAAACCTGTGTTTTTGCTGGGTTTGGGGTTTTCCTTGTAGTACACAGAGAAGCTCTTAAAGGCATGGGAGGGATCTGCTTCTATCATTTCAAATTTCTTTCCCTGAGATGTGAGAGCTAAATCAAATGTAAAGAGAAAGTGCCTTAGGTTTTTGTACTCGTATATAGGCTGGTCTTTGTACACATCAGTATCGGCGATAATACACTGCCTTGGGGTAACCCGTTTCTTTGCTCACGCCATTGTATTTTGTGCCATTGGAAGGCAACAAAAATCTTCTGTTTTGGATCTTTGAGGCAATAATTATTTTATTTGCTGGCTATCTTTGGTGAGAGTTAAGAGCTTCTGTATGAGAATGCGGTGATTCACATTGTCGTAAGCGGCTGACAAGTCTACGAATACTGCACCTGTAATAACACCTAACTCGAAACCATTCTAACTCGAAACCATTCTCAATGTGTTGTGTAAGATTTTCAGCACATGGTACTGGCACCCTCTCTGAAGCCGGCCTGTTCGGGAATAAGCGCATGGTCTACCAAAGGTGCCATACGATCGAGTATCAGCCTCTCAAAAAGCTTAACGAAATGACAGATGAGTGCAATCGGGCATTTGCTCTGTGGATCAATGGGGTTCTTGCCAGTTTTTAAAAGAGAGACTATCTGAGTTTTTCTTCATAAGGCTGGTATATCCGGCTTCAACACGCACTGGTTCTACAACGTGTAACAGAAAGCTGTAACTATGTTTGAAGAGCTTTTTCACACAATGGTATAGAACGACTTTCACTATGAAGCCAACACTGAAATCACGAAAAAAAAATTAACAGTTTCATAAAAAAATGCAATGCCGCTCGGCCGAAATGAGATTTTTTTCTAGATTTTAGGGTTAATTCTATAGTAAAAGTTGTTCTATACTGTGGGGATACGTGTAGGTGTACTGATGTCAGGAACAAGTTAAAGGAAACATGTTGTTTGGTTGATGGTCGTATAATGAATGAATATATTTAATTAGTACAAAAATACCTTAATTCTAACTTACTGACTAAGCGTAACTTTAATGACGCACGAAAGTGCATGTCGCAATGCTACATCTCCCCCGAAAGTATATGGTTACACATCCCTTTGAAAGAAAAAAAAATGTTTACATTACAAAAACTTAAAATAAAATCAATGAAAACATTTTTGCTTAATTGTAAAAATTAAACTAAATATCCAATCACGAAATAATTTCGTATTATTTTTATGAACCAAATATTCTTTATTAAACTTATCAATCTTCACATTTGGTGATAAATCTTCTAAAACTACAAAAGGGCCTTCGTAAACACAATCCAACTTATTACCTACTTGATTTTTCACTAAAACTAGATCTCCTGGCTTATATTTAATAGTATTACAATTTTTATCAAAATTAAATTTTCTTAAGGATTTACTATTTAAAAGATTTTGCTTAGCATCTAACTGAGCTTTTTGCAATCTGTATTTTAACTCTTTGGGGTAGTCGTCGAAGTTATACAAAGGATCGACTCCCTTACATAAATTGGATGGAAGGTTACAAAATTTGCCAAACACGAGTTCGTATGGAGTGTATTTCGTCTCTGAATGTACACTAGTGTTGAAAGAAAAACACCAAAACGGAACCCACTCGCTCCAATCACTCCTGTTGTTTTCACATTGAATCCTAAGGTAGGCGCCTAAGTGCTTATGCGTATTTTCTATGCCTCCTAAAGTCTCGTGATGGTACGCGGTAGATATTAATTTCTCGATACCTAGTAACCTACACACCTCACTCATCACCGATGACGTAAATTCGGTACCTCTATCGGTCAGTATCTCTTTTGGGATACCGTAACGCAATATAAAACTGTTAACAAAAGCTTTGGCCACAGTTTCAGCGTCTTTTCGCTCCAAAGGATAAGCCTCTACATATTTGCTTAGATCGCACTGTATAGTAAGGATGTACCTTTTATTATGATTATCTATATCTAGTGGGCCCATAATGTCTAAACTAATTTTTTCAAATGCCGAGTTGGCAGCGGGGGTTATAACCATAGGCTCTTTGATGTGTCTGTTCGTGTGTTTCTGAATTTGACAACTCTTACAACGTTTTACATAATTCATAACGTCATTAGTCATACCAGGCCAAAAATAGTATTTTTTTATGTTATTTAACATGCGATTCATACCTGCATGTCCACTTGTGGGCAAAAGGTGAAAGTCATTTAAAATTGTCGTTATTTCATCCCTGTCTGAAATACGATCTATGTCTCTTGTAATAAGGAATTTTGGTGACGCGATTTTACATTTGTTGATACTGCGCAGTATACTTTTAATAAATCGAGCGTTACTCCTATTTTTTATGATGAGTAGCTCTACAATATTTAACCTTTGGCACAATTTTTCGAGATCCCTCGCTAACACCAACTCGGTCGATAACGATCGGGTATCAAGAATGATCGCGGATTGCGATGGTATACAAGTGCAATAGTTAGCGTCACTTGAAACATACTCTGAAATATTCAAACTTTTGTCATTCAAATTGTTTAAGAAAATTAATTCAGTTATCTCATTTGGTCGTTTGAGCACCTCTACTGCTGTAGGTTGATCAGGCCTACTAGAAGTAAAAGGCTCGGTGGGTCGGTCATGGTGGGTGCCCTGACTCTCTAGTCTTTTCGTCTGTGCTCTTGTCAACACGGAAACTACATGTTCTTGTAAGTCTTTAAGGTCTTTAGACGAAACCGGAAGTCGACTTAACGCGTCTGCAGCTGCGTTATTTCGACCCGGAACGTATTCAACCTCAAAGTCATACTCTTCTAAGTATAACCTAAACTTTGTCAGTCGACTGGAGGGGTCGGTTAAGCCGAACAAATAAACTAAAGGTCTGTGGTCGGTAAAGATTTTAAATTTTCTACCATACAAATATGGTCTAAAGTAGCGTACGGCCCATACTATAGCTAACAGTTCAAGTTCTATTATCGGATACCTAGTCTCTGCTGGTTTAAGATTTCTACTGGCGTAAGCTATGACTTTGCCATTACTGTTTGAGAGAATTGCACCCAAACCTACAAACGAGGCGTCAGTTTGCAAACGGAAGATGTTAGTTTTGGAAAAGTCGGGATAATCCAACACAGGCGGATTACAGAGCGCCAATTTTAATTTCTGAAATGCATTTTCGCAATCAATAGTCCATTCGAATTTTGCACCTTTTTTGCCTAATGCATGTAACGGAAATACGATGTCAGCGAAACGTGATATAAAGCGTCGGTAATAGTTCGCGAATGCAACAAACCGTTTTACCTCGTCGGCGTTATTCGGCCTTGGATAATTTTTCATCGTTGTAATTTTATCTGGGTCTGGAAAAATACCTTCGGATGTGATTTGATGTCCTAGGTAAATTATTTCCTGTCGAAGGAACTCACACTTTATAGGGTTAAGTTTAAGATTAACCTCACGCAATCGGTTCAGTACGCTTACGAGATTTTTATTATGGTGTGCCATGGATTTTCCTATTACTACGCAATCATCTAAATAAATAAAACACTTGTCAAAATTAAGGCCTGCCATTGCTATGGTCATAAGCCTCGAAAAAACACTGGCACTTGTTTTGAGACCCATGGGACAGCGTTTCATTTGGTACTGTTTCCCTGCGTTGAAAGCTGTAAATTTGCGTGAATCTTTGTCTAGTGAAAGTTGATACATCTTATTTAAACTGAAAGATGTATATTTTCGCGATTCTGAACTCAATGAAAGTTGATAATAAGATTGGGAAAGATCTAATTTTGAGAAATAAACGCTACCGGACAACGAATCTAATATCTCTGTTATGTTCGGTAACGGAAATTTGTCATCTTGGATTTTATTATTCAATTGCCTATAATCTATCACCAATCTCCACTTTTTTTCGTTCGATTTATCAGCTTTTTTGGGTACCAGTAAAACTGGACTCGACCATTCTGATACAGTTTCCTCTATGATGTCGTTTTTGAGCATATCCTGTACTTGTCTTTCTATCTCGCTCTTTAAAGCTTGGGGAACCCTATAGGGCTTCACATACACGGGTGTTACGTTGTTTTTTAAAACAATTTTGTGTTCCATTAAGTTTGTAACTGATAAATTGTCCCCTGGTAAGTGGAACACGTCTGCGTATTTAGCACAAATTTGTTGAATTCCTAACCGCTCTTCTTTATTTAGATAACCTAAGTCAAGTATCTCCAACAAGGTCTTAACTCTGTCTACAGACTTCTTTTCTTCACTAAAACAACAAACCTCGAAGCAATTAATGGACTGAATTTTTAAATGAGACAAGTCTACTGTGACTTCTTGGTCTCTGGTGTTCAAAATTCTTATCGGGATACGTCCTTGATAAGGCCTTGTAATCATTCCGGCAATGAAAACACCTTCTTCGATTTCTTGAGCTAAAATTACGCTATCTTCATTTGTTGTGCTAGGAATATAATTAATGACTTCACAACGAGGCGGTATCACGTGTACTTGCGTGTACCTATCGGAACTGCAGCCTATTGGTATACACACAGATGTCCCATCTTTCGACAAATTAAAAGTGCTAGTTTCATAATTAATCACGGCGTTAAATCTTCTAAAAAAATTTTCACCTAAAATACCGTTAGCTGAACCTGAGCACGATAGGTTTTTAAAAACATAAAAGGTTTCCCTGAAAATAACATTATTATAAACTAAATCTAAATTAATATATCCTTCTGACAATAATTTACCACTGACACCTCTAATCGTTATTTTGTCATATCGCATTTGATTAAATAATTCTTGATGCTCGCGCAGCCACTCATATTTAAAAACACAGAGGCTCGCTCCAGAATCTATTAATAGCTTTATACTGCTACATGTATTACCTATACCTATATTATTACCTACACTCAGTGTCACTAAACTAATCGTGTTATAATTAGAAACGTAGTGTTCTCTAATCATGGGTACGAAAAAACTCTGCGCTATTCGGTGCATTCTGAGTGCACTCTGCATTCTCGGAATTCTGAGAGTGTTGAACTTGCGCTACATGACGCGAGTTGTACCACTGCTGGCCTCGACCGCGCGAGGTTCTTTTCGTGTATTGTCCACGACCATGATCTCGGGATAACCCGGGGTTGCTGTTGTGAAAAGTTCGCGATTCGTTACCTTGCGAATAGTTCCTACTGAAATTCGTATTACTACCGCGGTGACCACGTCCTTTGCCACGATTGCTATTAAAATGCATGGCCTGTTCCTCACTGGGAGCTAACGAATTTTCGTCAACTGCGGTTCGAATGGCTTCCGGGAGGGATAAAAATTGTCGAGAAGCAATGATTGTACTCAGACGAGAGTTGTTGAGACCGTCCGCGAAGCGTTTAATTACTATCTTCTCGTTCAATGGACGGAGAATATCGTATTTGTGGTCGTCTCCGTCTGCTTGGGCTAAGGTCAAATTAACTAAAAGCTGTTCTAAGTCTGCGCCGAAGTTTTCAATTGACCTACGTCATAGTAAAACCAGAAAAGTAGTTTATCTTCAACCAAAGGTACATCGCGCGGCTAATATGTGTGCGTGCTAGTACGCACGAACTACAGTACGCACACAACAGCAATATCTCGGTATGCAAGGCCGGTGCTAGTCGGGGTTACGCCGCGGTCGCGCTCAGTCAAGTCTTTCGAACAAGCGCGCCAGCGCGGCACCGATCACTTCAAATATGTCGACAGCACGCTGTCGTACATATTGTTCTGTCTTCGGATGCCTCAATAATAATTCCTCAAATCCAGAATTATCGTTCTTCTCAATACCAACTCAACAAGAAAGGTGAGTACACAATTTATGGTACATATAAATAATAATGAGAGATGTAAACCGTACTTTCTTTGTTCACATTTAACATAGGTACCTATGATCATAACTGTGCTATGATTGTCAGTTAGTCAAAGTGTTTTTAAATGTAGAGCTGATATGGTTGAAATCGCAAAGATTTTTTAATTATAGACTAGGAGCCAATGTTCGATTAGATACTTAAATTTTATTATGTACTTAAATGAATTGAACTGATTAATTTAGTCAACAATCACAAAGATTTTTAAGCAAAAGCGTTGCCAGGGGGGCAAGATGACATGAATTGTAGGTAAAATAAACAAATGTAAAGTTTTTAATTGTTCATTACAAGAAACAAAATAATTGTCTTATAAACATAATGTTCTTGGGTTTCTCGCGAATTTTTCGGTTACTTTATTATAAAAATCTCAAAATCTCAAAAGGGACAGCTGCCCCCTTCCCCCTTTTGACGATGCCCATGTATTTAAGGTAAATTCAGGAGCTTATCTTTAATTTTATAATTGATTATTTTCAAGTTTTCTTACTTTATTTAATATAAGCAAGTAAGATTTCTTTATGAGTTATAAGGTCTATACGTTTATTATGTATGATATGAATGTATGTATGTTTGAATGTTTCACTACGTCGTCGATTGATAGCTCATTTGTCATAATCGGCTTCAAAATGTCAGTTGATTTGTCATAATTTTTATTTTGTTGTTTTCAGGCGCTTACAATGGCTACAATTAATATCACGTGAGGATTTGACAGATAATGTTTCAAAATATCGTGCTTCAAAACAAACATAATACATACCTACGTAGTATATGTATAATATATGTATTTAAATATTGATTTGTATTAGCTAGGTACGAAAATAAAAGAAGGAACAACCCTGACACAGTAGGTATTGAAGTCTCGTACGGGGCGTGAGTTAATCTACTGTTCTGGTTTTACTATGCCTACGTCCTTGTCTAGCTGTGAAAATCTGTGATTGGAGGGCGACAGCTGATTTTTTCTGAATTAAATGTGTCTGCATATCTTTTAATAAAGAGTCCACGGTCGCGTAATTAGATTTTAGTCTAAGTTTAGCGCTCGCGGAGAGTCGCGTCTTAAGAATAAACTGTACTAACTGCTTTTGGGCAATATCGTTGAGCATTGAGCTGTATAATTTAATACTGTCTATCAGTTGAGAGGTAACCTGCTCCTGACCTGTCATAATAGGCAACAGGGCGATGGCTGTTTTTAAATCGAAATTATCTTGCGCCATGTTTACGGTTTCTGTGCACTTATCTACATATATGGGAATATTTAAACTTAAAATATATTGGTAAATCCCTCGTATATTTCCTACCAATATGTTAGATGCTTGTATTTCTTCACTATTTAATACACTCGATTCTATTTTTACTCTTATATCAGACGAAATAGACTCCAAACGACTATATAATTCTTGAGCTTCTTGAAACTTGAGCTGAGCTGTCTCTGAACTTTGCCTTCTGGCTGGTCCGACTTTAATGAGATATGCTTTTATTTCAATTAATCTCTCATAAATAATTTCTAACTCGGTTAACTCAGACATAACAAACTAGACGATGGAAATCGTTTCAAAAATATAGGGAAGTACATAAAAACATAACATTGATAGTGACTTACTTGTCTAGTAGACTGTACTTAAAAAAATATCGGCACCACGGCTATGACTTGACGGTGAGGGGCGACACGTGACATGGCGCGGCGGCTCGCAGCGGTCATCGGCGGGCGGCGGCGGGCGGCGGGCGTCAGCGGGCATCGGCTGGTCTGGCAGCTCTCGAATCCTTGTCCGCTGAGGGTGGGCCGGGCTATACCCTGGACTCCGTGGGCCGGGATTACCCTGGACACCGCTCGTAAGCCTCAAGTCTTCTTATAAATTCTTCTTATGATTGGTGATGTCAGCTATGTTAGTTGTTTGATTTATGATTACTTGATTGTCAGCCATGCTACGGTGATAGTGGCTATGTGTCTTCTTCTTTAAAGTGGCTTCGTCAAAGTGGCTTCTTCAATTTCATGTTCGTTTCGATCTTCCTGTTTATAACGAAGTCCTTGGGTTCTTGTGGCTGAGGGTCGCCATGTGGGGATACGTGTAGGTGTACTGATGTCAGGAACAAGTTAAAGGAAACATGTTGTTTGGTTGATGGTCGTATAATGAATGAATATATTTAATTAGTACAAAAATACCTTAATTCTAACTTACTGACTAAGCGTAACTTTAATGACGCACGAAAGTGCATGTCGCAATGCTACAATACCATTGACTGAATAAGCCATTGACATAAAAATAAGCTCTTCAAATATGGTTACAGATAGAAATGCCATGAGAGCCGTGACTGCGACGCACCGATTTGATCAATACGTCAAGAAATAACCAGCTAGCCTCTCATTTCTCAACTGAACGCGTTAAAAAAACATATTATAAATAAAAATGGTGTATTGCAGCGTGGCAAACTGTTCTAACTCTTCAAATACCGCAAATAAGACATCCAAAGGAATTTAATTTCACTCGTAAGTACTTTAAACATGTATTTAATGTGATATTTACAGAATAAACCTTGCGGTAAATACATTTTCAACCTTACCATGAAATATTTATCGTTGTAGCGAGGAGCGTTGAAATTAGACAATATTTTGTCCATTTCAGGTTATAAAGAGTGTCACACATTGAGTTAGAATATTAACGCAGCAATGTATATTTTTTCAAACATTATTAACTCGGACCTAACTGTGTCATAGTACGGCCGCTGGTCATGGCTTTTTACATATATAAATAATAGCTCGGTACAGTACTATGACGTGTTTGGTATTTTACATCTAAGCTTCATAGAAATACGGTGTTATTTTGGCTGTATGAAGACGGGTGAATCTATGTGTGCGCCGCGTATGTTTACTAACTAGGTAATACTCACTTTATTACAAAAAGTGGCGACAGCTGTGCTCGTATAAAATTTGTGTCACGCCATCCCCGGGTTACACCCTTCTGTTACACGTTGTATAATGCTAGCAACCATCTCCTTGCAAATAGGGCAAATAGTTCTGTGAACAGGGCCAAACTGCTTGATCTGATGATAATAACGGATAAACGACCATCAAACAAAAGTATTGCTTCGATGCACAAACGACCATTGCAGAAACAACTTTTCAGACAAACATACTTCGCAAGTTTCAACTTATATTAGTACATTAAAGTTTCTCGCACGAGTTTCGTATAATTTTTTATAGCACAAGTGCGAAAAATGCCGACTTTACGCGCAGCGTGCGTAAAGTGGTCATTTTACGCACGGTGTGCTATAAAGTATATTATAGCACACTGTGCGTAAAATGACCGCTTTAAGAATATTATAGCACACTGTGCGTAAAATGACCGCTTTACGCACGCTGCGCGTGTGTAAAGTCGGTATTTTCCGCACTTGTGCTATAAAAAATTATACGAAACTCGTGCGAGAAACTTTTTCTCGACTCGTGTGATTGCAGCACTCGCCTTCGGCTCGTGCCGCAAACTCACACTCGTCAGAAAACGTTTCATCGCTCTCGTATCGTAATGTACTATTAGATGTAATTATTTATTGTGTAAGTATATGTATGTATACATGATGTAAATTTGGACTACAACTTGTGTTACTTGAATAATAGTATACTATATATATATATATATATATATATATATATATATATGTGTGTGAACCTATAGTATTAAATATTTTAAAGTAATCAATTTCACTTAATTAATTTAACTTAAATTAAATGAAACCAATTATTTACAATTAATTTATCACTTAAAAGTTAACCTACCAAAACAAATCATAAATCAAATATTTTACATGTCAAATTTACTTAATTTTATAATGTGAAAAAACAATGTCAATTTATTCCTAATATAATAAAATAAAACAAAATAGCACAATTCAAATATCAATGTCATTGTCTTCTAATAGTAGGTTATGCTACAAGGGCGAAAAGGAATAAATTACGAGGAAGATTTAAACGTAACCGAGTAATTTATTGCTCTTACGCCCGTGTATTATACTACGTTTTTCAATGCATAGTGTGAGGAAATAAAACAAATATAATCTTGTGAACTTTAAATTATGATTGGCTAAAAAAGGACTGTATCCAGAGCCGTTAAACAGTGGAAAAAAAGTATAATATTTATGGTACACAGGAAAGGCTGCCAATTAGCCAACCACTCTAAATAAAAAAAATAATAATAATAATAAAGGCCTAGGGCAACATAATCGACTTTCTGTTCGGTTTTGATGCATAAAAAGTGGGCCTTTACGAGCATTTGCATTGAAAAAATATTTAACGCTGTAATACGATTTCTTTTTTAGGATCTTGAAGACTGTCGCTCTAAATTGTTTTTGTGGTACGTACGTATACGTACCTACGTAGGTACGTAGGCCCCTACGTAGGGTGCCCCTCTCCACTCTGTCACTGCTCCGCCAGAGTTGAATCAATTTCGTAATGTCGAAGACGTCGACCCCAAAGTAGCGAAAAAAAATTTTGGGATACAACAGAAAAGTAAATTTGAGATGTAAAACAAGCGGAATTTAGAAGATGTTGAGGTATAGGTTGCGTGGATCAGATATTTTCTTTACGAAGCACACCTGAAAAATGTCTAGAAAAACACCAGAACGTGTTTCATGCGTTTGTAGATTTAGAAAAAGCTTACGATGGTGAGGGATGAAATTCAATGACTTGTGGGGAACACTATTCGTGCATGGAGTGAGTTACCTCACGATAATTCAAGAATTCCAGTGCTTGCTGCAGGATAAACGGAGCTACACTGATTGGTTTTTATTAAGGTGAATGAATACGCCAACTGCAATTTGGACCTGTTTTTGAAGGCCAACTCCTCCCACACGGGTGGTCCAAAAACTTTTATAAAAATATATAATAGGCATTATAGAGTCACAAACAAATAAATAAAATAATAATATAATATAATATAATATAATAAAAAATATAATAAATAAATAAAATAATAGTAAAAAAAAATATTTTTAGTTTCATAAACTGTTTTCTATTGTAAGTTTTGACAAAAAAAAACGAAAGTCATCGAAAGTTTCACATGATTAACACAAGAATTCTCGTATGCCTAAAGCGATTTTAATCATTATTTCACCAAATTATAGGAAATTTTTAGATCTAAAAAATTTAAGTTCAAAATTTTTTTTGGTTCATGGCGTCCATGTGAAAAGTATTATTTTCTCCTATTTTCGTAACAGCCACTTTTCAAGGCACGCTGAAATGACCATTATTTCAAGAGTTGCTTATTTAGCGTGGTCATACGCCTTAACATCTCGATAGAAGTTTGACGAACATACGAGTATGTTGCGTCGCCGTGGTTGCTCAATCTATTCATTTCAAGTTGTTTAAATAACTTAAAAAAAAGAGCGTGCATGTGGAGTTAAGTTGGGGAGTTACTTATCAAATTCCTTATATATGCCGATTAATAAGTTTTCCTTGCTTCATATGCAAGAGATGTCAACAATTATGGAGAACGCCTTTAAAAGGAAATTAATGATCATTTTCGTAGGAAAAACAAAGGTAATCGTGCTAGAGAGGGGTGAAGCGGTGACTGAATAAAAGTTCAATTTTGGAGGCGAGGATGTAGAACAGGTTAAAGAATTTGTCTATTTGGGTTGTCTCTTTACGCGCGATGAAAAAGTATGACGGTGACATTGAAAGAAAATTAAATGTGGGAAAATGAAATGAAATAATGAACTTTATTTTCGGAAGGAAGAATACCACATAATCATCTTCTGAAGTCAATAAATTAAACAACTAACTTTATCTCGCCCGCGCACACCGACAACCAGACATCCACACCGTCCTATTCCCTGCAAAACGTATATTTTAAAGAACCCCTTCGACATGAAAATTGGCTGACCACCAGAAACACGTAGATGGATCTCTGTCAGACAATTGTGAAAATGTGGAAATGCGTTCTTTACAGAGTATGTGTGGTTTGATATTGAATGATAGAGTGAAAAATATTGACACACGGGCACTTTGCGACCAGAAAGGAGCTGTAGTGAAAAAAAAATGCTACGGTAGAAAGAATTGTTTTATTATGATTCGATTATATATATTTTCTCTTTTGTCATATTATAGACTTAGTTATTGTTAGGGGTCTACACATTATGTACCACAATTGTGGCATATATGAGTTTAAGAGGATGGTCTACCCTAGCAACTTTTTTTATTACCCGTCCAGCACAATAAGTCTAATGGCAAAGACCTTATTTGCTTTTCATAGAGGTGATTATATGTTGGTTCTTTCGCCTCTTTTTCTTGGACGCGGTGAACGCAGCACGCAGCGAAACAACAATTTGGTGTGTTTTTAGCTAATACTGAAATATTTTGTAGAGAAAAAATACTGGATTTAGGTAAAATCCCTTAATATTTCTATTGCCTATTGTAGCATTGCAAATTTTGTAGGGTTGTTTATCACAAAAAGTTACGCGGCGAAGTTTGGCTTGATGGTAAATTGCGTTTTACCCTCTTTTATAGACTTGAAGATAATCGCGCGACTGCCGCGATGCCGAGAGTTTCTCGTTCATTTGTCGGACGGAGAGTGACCAGTTTACTCGTGTTGGTTGTTTCTTTATTTGATGGTGTTCAACGGCGAATGAAAATGATGGAGGTGCCAACAGGAGTAGTGTTTTTGATATATTAGGAAGATTATTTTCGGACAATTTAGAAAAGGAATTTTTTCGTCGGGTTGGTGGGAGTTCTGAAATCGTCAGATCATGGGTGTTTTGTTTTCAAGATCTTCGTGTTTACAAGATCTTCTTGTTCCGAGTTTACCAGTTTCGTGATTTACCATGCTGGCAGAGTAATGACCGCCGCGTGGTGTACGCAGTAAGCAGTTCTTTTTGTCTGCGTGGACGTGGATCGTTGACCTTGAAGGGGGCAGCGGACGGCGTGTCATTTCCGTGGAGTTTAATGGAATAATACAAGTAGGTGTTGGAATTTTTACTTTTATCCACACACAATGGAGATACCTAGGACGGTATTGTTTTCTGGACACTTAGTTATGTGTCCTATTAGTATTCAAGGTTAAATTCTTCTTCCTGTTTCACCGAATAACCCAAACTGTAAAATTTAATGTTCTGTAATATTTTTCTTTCCTGGTAGAACTGATTGGTGTACCAGACGATTTGGTTTAAGAGTATGTTCGACAAAAATTATTGTTTGTAGGATCTACGGCTCCCCTGAGCTAGATTTTATTAAGAAAATTATTTCCCTTGTTTGTTTACAAGTTTTGTTACTTTTAAAGTTTTTTTATTTAATGAAATTTTCACAAGATTCCATGTAATCTAGTTACCTGTGGATAAGGCGGTAACAATTCCACCTAGTTATCACTTAAATGTTCATTTATGTCTTGGCAATACTAATTCCAATGTAATATTACTACCAGATGTTAAGGCGGTACCTAACACAACTATATTAAGGTACTTAAGGTCTTAGTAATGTCTTGGCAGGAACTTGCCAAATGAAGGTCTTGGCTAAACACTTGTAACTAAGATAATTTTTTTCCGTTAACACCTTTCCTTAACTTGTGAATGTTAGATTTTAGTTTTGATAAAATTAAATAAACTTAATTGTATAGTACCTCGAAGTTTTCTTCAGAACCTTTTAACAACTATTAGGTTACAATTAGGTCACTGTTTAGTTTTATTTTGTTCAGTGGTACGACTGGTGGAAAGACCGGGTACCCGCCGGTCGTGCCACCTGACACTATTTTATAAAAAAAATCAAGTTGATCTCTTAACCGCGTTTTTCAAACGATCGTTTGAAAACCAAAAAAACGAGAGTGGAAAACATTTTTTTTTGACAAAAGTATATATATCTTAATACATTGCTTATAGGTGGAATCCCTTGATAAAAGATCGATAAAACAAATATATTTTCTTCAATATGAGAAGAGACCTAGTTTCTTCAAATGAACCCTTGAAAACCTGGTGTTGTTGATGTTCTAGCGTCAGGTGTCCACTGAAGGGTTAATTTTAACTCGATTCCTCTGGCCGTTCGTAACAAAATCTAGCGTTTGAAAGACAGAGAGGCTAAAAACAAAGTGATTTAAGGAAACCATAAAACAAAACATGTTTATTAATCCGAATACGTGAATGTTTGGACTGTTGTGATAGAACGTGCTTTAGTATATGAAGTATTGTAACAAGTAATGTTTTTTTCAATTAATGGCTTTTTATTTTTAGTAAATTGTATTTTTATTTAATAATATTCAATAAAAATAAATATACAAAAAGAATTGGACAGCTTGAGGCTGTATTTGAACCTATTCAGTGGAATCCCCATCAGGTTAATCAAAAAATATAATGCCATGTAATTAAGTTAGAAAATCACTGACATTTAAGAACAAAACAAATATTTTTTATCATGAGCCAGCGATTTCATAAAACAGTATTCTAATGGTTATTCTGATAATGTCTATAATAAGCAATGTAAAAATCATTAAAATTTGATGTTGAATACATTAATATTATCAGGTTGAGATAATAATCAAAATATTAAAAAAACATTATAAACCTAAATGGGTTATAACGACATCCAACATTCAACTAATCATAATCATTTACTAGTTTTGCAGCATAATCAACGACAATGTTAAAAATGACATTCCTTTTTCTGTGTTTTAATATAATTTATGGAAAGTACCAGACGAATCTTGTTTACATCAAAGATTGCCAGTCACCTTCTCCACCTTACTCGAAAAACCCAGATATCAAATCATACATCTCTAATGTGAAGAAAGGTAACCGAGTGTTTATAGTTGGAAATGTGACTGTTAAAGTTCCTTCTTCAGATTACCGATACGTAATTCAAGTGTACCGTTTTAGAAACAAGAAACTACAGCAAATCGTTAATTTCAAGGACCTAGATTGTCATAACCCAGTCGTTGAGTTAATAAATCAAGTATGTCATGTAGAAGTTGATAAAAAAACCTGTGCTGTTGCCCTGGGAACCTTTGTCTTTGCAGATGTAGATGTGAATATGGTTGACCACGCAGTGAACGTACCCCTAAGGGTCCCTGGTGTTTCTTACTACAGATTTCTCGTAACTCGAGAAAAACAAACCCATTTATGTTTGGAGTTAAAGATTTCACTAATAAATCAAATGTGAAATTTTAGCCCTGCTACTTTTGTTTCTATTCTGTTTCATAAAAAATATAAATAAAGGCTTCAGTCTTGTCAATATTTAGACTTCTTATTGAGTGAATTCTTATCAATAAGTATTTTTTTTTATGTTGGTAACAGTGGAGGTTTCTAAAATGGGGAAGAAATCTGGATTAGAAATATTAAAATTTAATCGTGAAATTTATAGCATCAGAGAGTGTCACAGACTATGCCAGTGTATGGAACTCAAGAAATTAGAGATTAATAAACTGGATAAAAAATATATTTCGTTTAGAAACACGTCTCGGCCTTCGTCGTCACCAAAGACACTTTTCTAGAGGATAAAATCGGAGACTCAGAACAAAATACCTTCAAGGACCTAAATTGTCATAACCCAGTCGTTGAATTAATAAATCAAGTATGTCATGTAGAAGTTGATAAAAAACCTGTGTTGTTGCCCTGGGAACCTATGTCTTTGCAGATATAGATGTGAAGATGTTTGACCACGCAGTGAACGTACCCCTAAGGGTCCCTGGTGTATCTTACTACAGATTTCTCGTAACTCGAGAAAAACAAACCCATTTATGTTTGGAGTTAAAGATTTCACTAATAAATCAAATGTGAAATTTTAGCCCTGCTACTTTTGTTTCTGTTCTATTTCATAAAAATTTAAATAAAGGCTTCAGTCTTATCAATATTTAGACTTCTTATTGAGTGAATCTTATCAATAAGTATTTTTTTTGTGTTGGTAACAATGGAGGTTTCTAAAAAGGGGAAGAAAGCGGTATTAGAAATATAAAAATTGAACCGTGAAATTTATAGCATCACAGAGTGTCACAGACTATGCCAGTGTATAGAACTCAGAGATTAAGAAATTGGATAAAAAACATATTTCGTTTAGAAACACGTCTCGGCCTTCTTCGCCACCAAAGAGGATTAAATAGGAGACTCAGAACTAAATTTCGGTAGGAAACGTTTCAAACGTGTTAAAGACATTCAACCAGAAGATTAACTCAGAGACCAGGAAATAAGTCTTGGAAAGCGAATCTTGGACTGCGGTGTCACCGAAGACAATTCATAGCTAAAGGAAGAAATTAAATAGTGAAGAAATAATTTTAGTTAGAAACACTTCTTGGCCTTCGGCCTCGCCAAAGTTACTTAAGTAGGAGATCAAATCAGAAAACAATAAATATATTCGTTCGGAAACGCAGCTCGGCTTTCGGCTTCGCCTTTAGTAGATGATCAAATTAGAGAACAATAAATCATTTTAATTATTATTAGAGTGCATTACAAACTAGATATTAATCAAAAACAAATATTTTGAAAAAATTTCGCGGGCCAGTATACGCATCTGCGACCTCTTACTTACAAGGCAAGCGCGTTACCGACTGCACTGCCGAGGTTCTTACCTGGACCAGTGAATTTTTACACTATACCTGTTTATCGAATTTTCAACTACTTGATACACTAGCCTGTAATGCACATACTGAAGGCTTACGAGGGCGTTATGTGATTTCACGCCTTAATAATTCCGACCAAATGGCGCTTTCCTCACAAAATTTTATAGGAGTTCATTTCACATTCAATTTTATATTTAGCCTTTGCCTTCCTCCGCTTTGTTTCCTGTTTCGGTCGCTAGGCGCGCTGTTTTGCTTCTTGCTCATACGTGTTCCTGTTGGATAAATATAGTTATCAATAAATTCCTGGTATTTTCATCAAAATAGAATCCCGACTGCCAATATGAATATACAATACCTATATATGATTCACAGTTCTCGTTAACTAAGATTATATGTTTTTATAGCGAAATACATCACTTTGCAGAGGCGTGCCGTCCATAAAGGCATAAAGGCACTGTCTACCTTGCAATAAGTTCAGCGCTTTACAGTTAAACACAGTCTCTTGACCAATAACAACGCGCGGTTACGCGCGGTAGAGCGCGGAAATTCAAACTTCCATTAAGAACACGCGTATACTTTGTATGACCGAAGAAGCTACTAAAGGCAGCCTAATCACGCACACTTTAAGATTTTCGTTCACACAAGTACAGCACGCACACATCCATGGCTCGCTTTGAGCTCGATTACAAAACCACAATAAATTATTCATTTGTATTTTGCTATTATCACCCTTATCTTCGCGCCGTAAAAGTCAATTCTGCAAATAAAAGCTGTGCCTCGTTAGTAGTTAGTACGCTACAGTATAATTACGTAGTATGCAGTCGCCAAAGGAGTAAAAGGAATGTCTCACCTTTTTAATTTATCCGTGTTGCATCAGTTGTCTCATTGCGAAGAAAGCATTTTGTTTGTTTTTATTAGTTTTCTTCATAGATAATGAAATATAATAATATGATAATAGATAACCCAGAAAGTTTTCTTTCTGGTGTTATCGCGCGTGGAATGTTTGTTTATTTACGTTATTCAGAGCAGATTTCGGTTTCTTAGTGCATATACAGGGTGGAAAAAATTCAAGGGCCCTGGAGGGGAGCTACCTTAAATCGTTTAGTTAGCTCATTTTACTGAAAGGAAACATTCCTTTATTTTTTAAAAGAAACAAAACTGCATTCAAAGATATTCTGAAATTCGCTTGTCTCACCCGGGAATCGAACCAACTAAAAATTAAAAAAATAAACCCTCGCCATTTTATCATACGAATCGGTAGGATTATTGTTCAGAATAAAATTTGTCTAATAAACATTTGGTCTTACACTCATCTGTTGTAGGAAATACTCATGAAATTAAATATTTATTACAAGTTCTTTGTTAACAATACCTAGTACTGTTCACTTGTAACAAGTAAATGAAACGTTCTAATTTTCTTATCTCTCTTACATCCAAAGACATCGTATGAAGTATAAGCTTGCTAATGTTATTTATCTTAAGTACCTTGTTGAAGACTTCAATAAGAAAATCGTTAAATGGTAATAATAAATTGCACTAGGCGTACTGACGAAAAGTTTAAAAAAGGAACGTATTTTTTTTGCAACGCATTTTTTGCAAATAAACAAATTTGAAGTTCGAACCATACATTTTGTTCGAAATTAAAATTTTGTTTTGTTTTGCTTTCATTCTGTGCTGTCATTGTGTAATAATGGCGTATAATCATTACTTTACAAGTGAACAGTACTAGGTATTGTTAATAAAGAACTTGTAATAAATATTCAATTTCATGGGTATCTCGTACAACAGATGAGTGTAAGACTTTAGTTTAGTAGACAAATTTTATCCTGAACAATAATTCTACCGATTCGTATAATAAAATAGCGAGGGTTTATTTTTCAAATTTTTAGTTGGTTTAGTTCCCGGGTTAGACAAGCAAATTTTAGAAGATCTTTGAATGCAGTTTAGTTTCTTTTAAAAAATAAAGGAATGTTTCCTTTCAGTAAAATGAGCTAACTAAAGGATTTAAGGTAGTTCCCCTCCAGGGCCCTTTCATTTTTTCCACCCTGAATAAATAGGTAGTATTGGTTCGGTGATTTTGATGGTTGGTTTGTTGTGTTGAAATGGAAAAATTTACTTGTGAAACTTGCGACGACGGCCTTGTTTGTTTGACAAAATTGAAAAATCAGGCGTTCGGAAACTTATCTTTTGAGGAGAAACGAAAGGTCATAATTCAAGGAAAGTGTATACCTACCACCCAACAAACATTTAGGCGCTACTGCGAGGGCTATAAAAGATCTATGAAAGCGCTCCTAAAGTCTTTCAGATGTAAATAAGCGATTAAACTAGAGTTAGAGCGTGCTCTAACCCCGATATACCCCCGGATTAGGCATAACTTTTTACAGGCTTAGGTCCTTCAACGGCGATATGAACGTGGTAAGAAATGGAATTAAGTTGTACGAGAGGGCTATGGAAGTGCTAAAGGGGTGATAAATACGTCTCACAGCGATACAAGAGTCGTACTATAGCCATGCCTAACTCTCATCATTTTAGGCTATTTCTTCCGGTGTTATTACAGCGCTAGTGGAGACCGAAAGTGCTATCCAAGGTCCACAACGGCGATGAAAATGACTTTAAGTTATATTGCAGGTATATTAGTATCAATTTTAGCTCTCTGGGTTGTAGCAAACACAATATTTATTTGAATAGGAACTCCTTAGGTTGTAAAACGTATTTTTCTTTGTACTTTTTACACACAGGTAATCAGAGTGACTCAAACAAGTTGATAAAGTGTTATTTTTAATGGTGGAATGGAAGCACTCTCAAAATATCATATTTATACTAGTGCACGTGTTAAGGATTAAACTATCATTGCGAAGGTAAGTTTACTGTGAATATAAATATACATTTTCATCTCAAAATTAAAGCGCACATGGAATAACCTCTATTTACTAAAGTGTAACACGTATTATATAGGTGTAATCCATGGTTTTTATGGAATTAATTCATGTTTGTTTTTATCTTCGATTCTATGCGTTACAGCATATCGGCTAAGGAACTTTCTAAGCAAATAACATCCAAATTACAATGAATAACTCAATTTTAATTTTTAAATTATTCACGTATAATGGCGGTGTAGGTTAAGCCCACGAGTAAGTGCGATATAGCTTCTTAGGGTGTATTGTGGTCATGATTAGCGCTTCTTTAGAACCCATACATGTATGGTAGTGTTTAAAAAGAGTTTGATACAACTTTGACATTTAAAAGAACTGTAATGACAACCTATAGCATCTAGTGTTAGAAGGGGTTTAATGAGCGCTATTCAAGAACTAATGATTCTAACAGATGCTGTTGTAGACTCTTGGGTGTTTAAGGAGTGATTTTTAGCGTCAATATAAATCTTGAGGAGGAATAAGGCGTCTATTATCTCCTTTATAGATCTTACAGTTGTAAGTTTAGGTTGAAGCTATAATACAAGATGGTTTGCTTGCATTATGGCAATTGGAATCTCTACAATACAACTTTAACCTTATTTTGACGTTCCTTTAAACCTATTATATCGCGCTGAGTGCTAATGTTGTTTAAATATCGCAAGTTTATCACCTGAAGCCATAAATATCGCTATTCTAACAACTTTTTACATCTTTAAGATTTAAAAAAGATCTAATTATCGCTAAAATGTTTGTTGGGCAGAGTCCAGAACTACACAGTTGTGTCAAAAGAAAGGAACGGTAACTCGCCAATGAAATAATAGTAGTTTATGCTACAAGGGCGCAAAGGAATAAATTACGAGGACGATTTAAAACACGAGCGTAGCGAGTGTTTTAAACGTAACCGAGTAATTTATTGCTCTTACGCCCGTGTATCATACTACGTTTTTCAATGCATAGTGTGAGGAAATGAAAACAAATATAATCTTGTGAACTTTAAATTATGATTGGCTCAAAAGGATTGTATCCAGAGCCGTTAAACAGTGGAAAAAAAAGTATAACATCTATGGTACACAGGAAAGGCTACAGGTTAGCCAACCATTGCAAACAAATTAAAAAAAATAATAATAATAAAGCCCTAGGGCAAAATAATCGACTTTCTGTTCGGTTTTGATGCATAAAAAGTGGGCCTTTACGAGCACATGCATTGAAAAAAATATTACGAGTCATATAAATGGTTGTCGGGTTGTGTACAGTGTACACACCAATGCCCTGTATTGTTTTCCGTATATTTTAGATAGTTAGATAGTCCGTGTAAGTTACAAACCTACTTGAGGTGGTCAGTACTTTACTTCTTTTACTGTCATCATATGAACAAGCTTACTCAAATATTTTATTTTCATTTTCATTTGTCAAAATTAATTCTGCCTACCTAGGTTAAATATGCTGTGCACGCGCCTGTCACTTTGGATACTCTAAATTATTACAGCGATGGCGATGGCGATGGCAACGGTGACGGTGATGATGATGATAATCCACTTCGACCGTTTTGGACTTTACAGCGCTGGTTTGCCGGAAGATGGCTAATTATAGATGATCCTGAAGAAGGTTCGACCTATGCCTCCTTGTACAGACAAAAAGTGTGGGAAATTCGTTTTTTAAATATTTCTGATATCAACTCATCCTAATTTTAATGAAGTTATGGCTAACGTAGACGATCTTCCTAGTCAACCCTCGTGCGCACTGATGTACTTAGTCTATGGTGAAAGTTAAATATTAAAACTAGAAAGTTTTCTCATAGAGGGGGATAAAAAGCGGTGCCCAAATTATTTAACCTCGAGCGACGTACTTTGAATACCTCGCTACTCTTAGGATTCTACTCTAGAATCCTTCGCTTTGCTCTGGATTCAAACAATCGCTCTCGCCCTAAATACATTATTTTGGTCCCTTGTGATACAATCTACTATTGAACCCCATAATCCAGTGTAGTGTGTTATTAAATAGACCGATTAACGGGGCTTATGTAACCCGAGAAATTCCCCTGCCAGTGAGAATAGGAAGTGTGATAAAGTAGGGTAGTACAGATTGCAGATGTCAAATAAGCCAAAACATTTTTATACGAGAAGTTAGGTATTTTTATCTAAATATGAAAATCGCTTATAACTCTCTGTGAAAAATATCTCAGACTGAAATACTTTCTGTGTACGTACGTACGTATTAGTTAGAATAGGTAAGTATAGGAATCCAATATTTTTTCGATTTGAAGGATACTCCAAATTTAACTTTTAATATTTTGTGTTATAACTTCTACGTCATGTGAATAATTGCTCAGCTTAATTCAATACGTTTATTAGTAATGAGTCACTGTATTTTAATAGATTTTCCAGTAAGCCAGTGGAAATTCGGCCTAATACTAAAGTTTTTACAATCTCAATAATTGCTAAGTACAAGCAATGCCGTCTCTAAGCAACGACCGATTGCGGGTGTGCACCTGTGCGGCGACAAGGTCATTGCGGCTATGCCCTCTTTATAGATCTCTATGGTGGCCACCAAACTCGTCTACTCGGGCAGCTCCGAGCGGTTGAGTGAAGGTCAACCCTTACGCTCTAGCATACATCAGCGAACATATCCTAAAAAATATACGAACGTTCGAAATTATGTTGGATAATCGATAAATCTGTTGTAATATAAAATCATATGACTAATAAAGGTATAAAAATGGACGGAGTTATTTTTCACATTACGTTGTTAAGAAACAATACAAAAAATATGTTTAAAAAAGAAAATCTTTTGGATAACTAAACAAAGCTATGTTTTTAAGGATAAAAAAACATCTTGAAGAATAAAAATTTGCAGACCAACATTTCAGTAGAAGTTATAGCGCAAAATGTTAAAAGTTAAATTTGGGGCAACTCTGAAATCGAAAAAATGTTGGATGCTTTTAGATACTTATTCTAACTGGTACATATGTACGTGTATAGAAAGCATATCACTCTGAGAAAATATTCACAGAGAGTTATAAGCGACTTTCATGTTAAGGTAAAAATACCTAACTTCTCGTAACAAAATTTGTTGGTTTATTATACATATGTAATCTGTATTACCTAACTTCATCACATGCCAAATTTCACTGGCGGGAGAATCTCTCGTAAGTCCCCATACAACAAATTTCCTCGTTGACTTGAGTAAAAAGCAAGCGTATTCTCATAATAATTTATTAAATAATAATTATTAAGTCCTTTACAGAGCATCTCTTTTTTAGGATTTGTTTTCACTTTTGGGATTTCTTTTTTGATAAAGTGTTATGTATATGTACCTTGAGCTCCCAGCAGAATAAACACGCTTTCTGATGAATCACCATGAATGTATAGTAATAAATACCTAGAACTCGAAAGGGTAAGCCGATCATATGGTCAAAGAGATCCACATCCAAATCCTGAAAGGTATAAGATCCGACCAATGCTGCACAGTGATTTTTATCCGTCGTTATATTTGCCACTTGATGAATAGTTACTATCAAAGGATGATGACAGTCCAAGTCATTGAATGTCATTAGACTCTTCGGTGGCCCTTTTGCTCTATGTTGTGAGATTTCTATCCTCCATTTGCAATTGATGCATTCTTTGACTACGGTCAAATTGCCTGTAATAAAGGTTTTCTGGTTGATATTTACGGTTGTAACGGTCGCTTTGAAATATATTTCTTTACCGTAAGGTATTTTTGGGTTTTCACAGGATTTGAATTGTAGAAGTTTAGATTTGTATTCGGCATATGATATGCATAAAATATTAAGGAATAAAAACATAAATGTTTTATCCATTTTTCAAGCTTTGCAACAAGTTGTAGTGTGATATATAACCACAATGAAATTCTAACTGATTGTTGTGATCAAATAGGCATTAGTCTAAACTAATACGAATTAAACTTTGGATGTATTTTAATCAACAACAAAGAAAATTTTGTTATTATAATATTTAGTTGGCAACGATTTAGTTGTTACATGAGCTGTAACAAATGGAGTTTTAATGTTAAGTCTAAAACGTAAACTGTCAATATGTCAACATACAGGTGTAAATAAACTGTGACCTTTAAATAAAACCACATACTCTACTGATCATACTGAACAACTCTTTGAAGAAAAATATTCAACTTAAAAACTTTATCTCGCAGGAGGAAGGTCTATTTTAAAACGCTGCGCGTGAACAGCTGTTTCACGGATGACACTGCCTCAAAAAACACCCGTAACTCGGTGCGTTAGGGTTCACGCATTTTTGTTTGAAACTCAAATGTTTCTAAACTAATGGTTCACGCGGGTATGTTTCTTGGGAAAGTGGTTCAGTATGATCGGTAGATTATGTGGTTTAATTTAAACGTAGCAGTCTAGTTACACCCTACAGGCACACCCCCGACACTCCATACCTCGTGCTCAAGTTATTTACCTACACTCTCACGCGCGCATCTGGCTTGTCCGCACACGCTTGTGTGTGTGCGTGAGCTAGTCTAGGGCTGGCAGCAAGCGTGTGAGCGTCGTCGATCGAGAGGGACAACATTATAATTCAGCAACTTATATGATTCTCTTCCTAAATTTTAGCGCGGTTAATCCCTAGGTCCTTATTTGGTTCCCCGTGGATTATTTTTGTATTAAAAATATCGTCACGATTTGAAAAAAATGCTCGAGGGGGTGTTAGAGGTGTTCCGAGTGTGAACTTTGAAATGCAAGTCACATTCCGCACTCCGTACACCCGCGTTTCACCTACAAATATTACGTCCCAACGTGATGGGTGGTGAGCCCTATCGCCGTACTTCGGGGAGAAATACACAATTTTTAGGACATGTTGAAATTTGCTCAGCTCGAACGGTGACACAAAAACATTCGATTTTTAAAATTTCAACTTAATGTTGAAATTCTTACCAACTGTTAGACAACTGTTTGAGAGTTGCAGTTAACGTCCTAAACCAATGCATAAAAGAAAATGCCTTGCTTTAGTTCATCGGCAGGAAATAAAAAAAATCTGCGTTCTTTATTTTTTGCTCCGTTTTTAATGCATCCATAAACACGACAAAATCGAACCATATTTATTAAAAATCAGTATCGTAATAAAACAAAAACAAAATACGCGCGCAGTGAACGAGTGGTACTCGAGCTCTACGTGCCACCAGATTTGCCACTAACTTGCGGGGGACCGCGGGGGACGATAAACTCGCGCGGGGAGGTGAGTGTCGCTTCTTTACGTAGTAATATTTTATATTCTCTGCTACAGGTATGTGTCGCAGTAAGATGGTTAAAGCCGTGATATAAATATATACCTATATATATATGAGGCAGAAGGACAACAATCCCCATCATCCTCACTCTCTTCCATCATATTCTGATGGTTTTCTTGTCCAAAATCTAATAATTGTATCAACGAGCACAAAAATTGGCCTCGTCCCGGCGCGCGCTGTCAAAAAGACAAACCCGCCGAAAAACTGTTGACACAGAGTAGTTTTTCAATTAGACCACAGGTTAGTATATTATTTGATATTAATCTACATTAACGCAAACGCTCTATGGAAAACGTTCCGATTTGAACTCATGTCTAATTCTCCCACACGGCCATTCTGACAAAAGCGCGCTCTCGCGCTTCGAGGTTTATTAGGCCGATTACTAAAAGGAGCATGACAGCATCATCATCATCATTATCATGCAGCACAGAGCTCGCAGGAACATCATCACAGGGCACGGAGCAACATCATCAACATCATCGTATGGCGCGGAGCCCACGGGATCATCATCGTGCAGCACGGAGCTCACGGGAACAACATCATCGTGTGGCGCGGAGCCCACGGGATCATCATCGTGCAGCACGGAACTCACGGGAACAACATCATCGTGTGGCGCGGAGCCCACGGGATCATCATCGTGCAGCACGGAGCTCACGGGAACAACATCATCATGTGGCGCGGAGCCCACGGGATCATCATCGTGCAGCACGGAGCTCACGGGAACAACATCATCGTGTGGCGCGGAGCCCACGGGATCATCATCGTGCAGCACGGAGCTCACGGGAACAACATCATCGTGTGGCGCGGAGCCCACGGGATCATCATCATCGGTATTGTGACAGCAAACACACTTGTTAAATCATCTTCAGTATTTATTAGCCCACAAACAATCGCCATGATAACAGGACTGGTCATTATTCAGATAAAGTAACATCGTTTAACTTATCAATCACCAAATTGTACTTATTTTTAATAACAAAACATTATATAAAAAAAAAAATAGACATCAATGTAGCTCAGTTATGGTATGATAGGTGTAATAAAATATTAATAATGTTTTTTTTTTTTTTTTAACCTTTTTATGATGGATTAACAATGGTATTTAAGCAATTTATGAGTACCTGATATTGTTTCCCGTCATTTCCCATGAACAGATTTTTAAAGTAAAAGCATCCCTAAGAATTATAGGCAAAGAGAAAATAAATAACATTTACTCAGAATTAAATTTTAACTCTTGTTCTCGATATATGGGTATGAAGATATTTAAACTTTATGAATTTTGTTCATGATTATTGTTCTCAGGTAATATTATTTTAAAGAATGTGATTTAGAATTTTCAAGAATTAAATTTCAATTCTTGGTCTTAATGTAGTAAGTACATATAAATATTAAAACAATCTATTGATACATCATTTTGATCCTCTTAATTTTCCATGAACAGCTTTTTAAGACAAGAGTGTTTGCGAAAGTCATAAAATTTTAATTAATATAAAACTTAATCACCAGAATTCTTCCCAAAATACGATAAGAAATAACCAAACAGCATGTACGTCACCTTGTGTACAATAATTAGTTATCTTTTATGATAGATAATACTGATCAGTGATCACCAAAATGTTATTGAATCCTAACTGACAATTCAACAATCTATATCTAAACTATCTGAAATGTCTGGTATGCTAGAAGGACATTTTCGAAGCTTTTCATGACAAACATATTGGACATGACCTCCTGATATTGGTTTGACCTTGTATCTGTCGTTAGGACAAATCTCGATTATTTTACATGGTCCTGAGAATTTTTCTCCAAGTTTTTTAATGATTCGTGGGTTTTTTTTTCTACCAATACCAAATCTCCTACAGTGAAAGGGCGAATTTTAGCTTTACCCTGGTCAAATCGAGCTTTACTAGCACCAGCCTGCTTGTCCATCCTGACCTTAGCTTCATGTCTTATTGCAAACAAATCGAGCTTTTCACATGCTTGAACTAGGGCATTGATTCGTGGGGGGCTTTTATTATATCCCATTAGCATCTCAAGTGGACTGTGCCCAGTACTCCTACTCACAGTGCAGTTTATGGCAAGCTGAATTTCTCCTAGAGCTGACTTCCAAGACCTATGTTCGTGATTTTCGACTATGGTAAAGCAGTTTGTAAGCACAGACATAAAACGCTCTACCTGTCCATTCGCTCGACCCATGCCACTAGCAATTTCATGGAATTCTATGGACCATTCGCTACAAAGATCTTGAAATTCTTGACCTGTAAACGACCTTGCTTGGTCTGAAATTATCCTGTTTGGAGCGCCAAACAGGGACACAAAATTATGCAGAGCATTGCAGGCAGCTTTCGCAGATAAGTCTTTAACAGGGGTTAGAAAACAATATTTGGTAAACGCATCTATAATAACGATAACATATTCCTTAGCTTCTCGACTGCCTGTTAGTTTTCCAGTTGTATCAATGTGAATGGTGTGTAAAGGTTCAGGTACCTTGTCTATTGGATGTAGGACAGCTTGTCTCATACCAGAAGGTCCTTTATCTACTTTACATGGTAAACATCTATCTACATACGTTCGAACACACGAGGACATGTTAGGAAACCAGAAATGGTCTCTGATTTTACTCAGGGTCTTATCCCATCCTAAATGTTTTAGTTCGTCGTGAAATTTTTGAATGATTTGCCAGCAAAAGTTTTTAGGTACAATTGTTCGACAAATTGTTTTCTTATCTACCTGAAATATTTTATGAAGCAAATTGTTTTTGATGGTGTAAGATGATCTCAGATTGGGGTTTAGTGTGTCATTCTCAATTGACTCTATGATTTTATTTATATCAGGGTCTAAACGTTGCTCTGTGGCTAACCAGTTGTTATTAACGCGTACAATATTTACTTCCTTTGTGTTTAATGGATTCCTACTAAGAAAGTCGACATGTGGGATTTTTTCACCTTTACGATATTCAATTTTGAAGCTAAATGTCTGCATGTAGGTCCACCACCGGTGAACGCGGGGTGTTAATAGATGTTTTCGCTGGGAGGATCTGAGGCTGTTACAGTCAGTCACTATGGTAAAGAAGTTCCCGAAGAGGTAATGTCTGAAATGTTTGAGAGCCTTAAAAACAGCCAAGGTTTCCAGCTCATAACTATGATACCTACTCTCTACCTCAGTTGTTCGTTGGCTATAATAAGCTACAACCTTGAGTTGAGTATCATGTTTTTGGAATAGTATGGCACCATAACCAATCGAACTTGCGTCGGTATGGAGCTCAATTGGTTTAATAGGGTCAAAGATGGTCAATAATGGAGCAGAAGTTAGATATCCTACTATTGTACGGTGAGCTTTGGTGTGTTCATCAGTCCAATTCCACTCAATGTTGTTTTTAGTGAGATTGTATAGAGGGGTCATGACTGAGGAGAAATTGGGGACGAACTTACGGAAATAACCAGCAAGTCCGTTAAATTGTCGCAACTCTTTAACATTAGTAGGTAACGGCGCATTCTTTAATGCCTCTATTTTAGCAGGGTTTGACTGTACGGTACCATTGGATATGACATAGCCTAAATACTCGACAGAAGTCTTTAGGAATTTACATTTCCTCCAGTTAAGAGAAAATCCAGCATCCGTTAGGGCTTTTAGTACCAAGTTGAGGTTCTCAAATGCCTCTTCTACGGATTTGGAGAAGATCAGGACATGGTCCATGTATACTAGAGCCACTTTATCTTTTAACTTACCTAAAGCCTTATTAATGGCCCTCTGGTAAACAGAGGGTGCATTACAAAGTCCAAATGGCATTTTTAAATACTCCCAAACACCATCTGGGGTGATAAAAGCAGTTTTTTCAATTGATTCGGATTTTTGGGACATAGGAATTTGATGAAAACCTGATGCCATATCGAGGACAGTGAAGTAATTGCTATGCCCTAGTAAGTCAATTTGTTCTGTTATTAGTGGAAGGGGATAGTTGTCTCTTACAGTGTTTGAATTTAATTCTCTATAATCAACACAAAGCCGATCTGACCCATCCTTTTTCTTAACGAGAAGGGCAGGGCTGGAAAAAGGTGAGGAGCTTTCCCTAATAATATTTTTTGATTCAAGGTCTGTGATAATATCTTTCATTACAATACGTTCTGAAGGAGCCAAGCGGTAGGGGCGGCGCTGTACCACTTTGTTCGGATTCAGGAGCTTAATTTCCATTTCGCCTGTTGTAACTGTAGTTTGGGAATTACCCATAGTAAAATTATCTTTATAATCATGTATTATAGCTTGCAAACAAGTAATGTCCTTTGTGTCAGTGAGGTCAGTGTCAATCTGTTCAATATCTAAATTGTCTAGGGTGCACATGGCAACACTCAGCTCTCGATTTATTTTAACACCTTCATGATTAATTATCAGTTCTAAACCAGGTCTTTTAAAAATATCTTTACCTAAAAGGACGTCGTATGGCAGAACATTGGAGTCAACTACTATAAAAGTGACCTCTATGTGTATATCACACACAGTAACGATTGTTGTGAGTTGGGAATGTGAGTATGATGGGGTCAAACCAATACCAGTTAGTCTATGGAAGGAAAACTCATGCTTTCCATTAACATTATCTGCGACATCCTGGCGAATAAGTGAACATTCAGACCCACTGTCAACCAGCGCTTGTAAATTAAAGTCATTTATTTTTATTTCCACAAGGGAAGTATCCGAGGCTGAGCAAATGTTTACAGACTTACTCGTAGTAGCATTACTATTTGGTTTAATACCCTTTGCTCGTTCGTCCCTTTGTTTTGTGAAGCACACGTGGTACGTGTGCCCTGACTTATGGCAATATGAACATTGTGTCGGTTTGTCATTTGTTCGGGTAGCTTGTGGATTATTATTGTAATTTTGACGTTTTGAAAACCTACAAAAGCGCTTAAGGTGACCGGGTCTACCACAGCTATGGCATAGCTGTTCTGCTATGGGACTCGTTTCATTGTTCAACCTACGGCGCTTAAACTGAAATTTATCATCTGGCTGCATCCCAAGATTTCTTTTAAAACCCCTGTCTTTACACTTTGAGTAGGTATTTAGATGTCTGTCCAATGCTACAAAATCCACAGGCGTATTTTTAAGCAGTTCGGCACGTACCTGAGTATCAGAGATACCTGATATGACTACTTCTATCTGGTTTGCTTCATTCCATCCCGTCTGTAATCGGTCGATCAATGCCAACTTGGTTGTAGAGTACTCGATGTAAGTTTTTGCTTGTTCACTGGTATAATCCGTCATTTCCTTAAAAATGTCATGAAAACGTTTTGCTGCGGCAAACTGTTGCATCAATTTTTCCTTTACTTGGTCCCAAGTCTTCAAGAGTGGGTATGTTTGTGCAGCCCACCGTTTAGCTCGCCCTCGCAGGTGTGTGAACGCCGCGTTACGAGTTTCATAGTCGGTCCACTCGTTTTCTAGCCGGTGTTGATCTAATTCGTCGCACCACTGGACGGCGGTAAATCCGCTTTCGTCTGGGTCAAAAAAAGGCACGAAAATATCTGTCGGCTTCAGTTTTCTCGACCCTGTAGTGTTAATAGTGGTTGTCTCGGGTGATGCACTTGTCGAGAACGTGTCCCTCATCGTTTTAAAGAAAGACGTCCACATAATGTCTTGGTTGTTCATCACGGGCAAGTTCATACAGGAACTCTCAGGAACGCTGGTGGCTGGGGCCTTACGTTTTCCTCGGGAGACTTTGGGCTTGAATCCCACCGCTGCTGAGGCAGAAGGACAACAATCCCCATCATCCTCACTCTCTTCCATCATATTCTGATGGTTTTCTTGTCCAAAATCTAATAATTGTATCAACGAGCACAAAAATTGGCCTCGTCCCGGCGCGCGCTGTCAAAAAGACAAACCCGCCGAAAAACTGTTGACACAGAGTAGTTTTTCAATTAGACCACAGGTTAGTATATTATTTGATATTAATCTACATTAACGCAAACGCTCTATGGAAAACGTTCCGATTTGAACTCATGTCTAATTCTCCCACATATATATATAGTTACAATACGCCGTAACAAAGTTATACGAAAGAGGTATATAGCTATATTACTATTATATTATATTTCTAAATTAATATAGTTAAATGGTTATAAATAAAATGGAAGGATGAAATAAAATAATTTATTTTGTGAAATTTGCACAACTGTTACTCATTTGAAATAAAACATACAATCAAATAAAAAAAAATTACATCAACTTAAATCAATCATTAGTTTTTCGTCACTTCTTCTTCTTGGGGGTGCCATATCCTAGCGGATGTCGGCGACCACCACACGAAACTCTTCTCTATTCTGTGCCAGTCTGCAGAGACTGGCAGCGTCTTTTATGTTAGTCCAAGTTTTTACGTTATCATTCCATGTCATCCGCCTTCTCCCCCTTCCCCGTTTTCCGTCCATTTTCCCTTCTAAAATGTTTTTCAACATGTTATACTTTTCATGTCGATAAATGTGACCAAAATATGCTGTTTTTCGTCTCTTAATTGTTTTTAATACTTCAAGCCTTTTATTAAATCTGTTAAGCACTTCTTCATTTGTTATTCTATCTCTCCATGAAATCTTTAACATGCGTCTATAGAGCCACATTTCAAAAGCATTCAATTTTCGTCACAACCTTTAAGTAATCAACATTAATAAAAACAATCTGTTTATATACATTTTCAATGCATGTGCTCGTAAAGGCCCACTTTTTATGCATCAAAACCGAACAAAAAGTCGATTATTTTGCCCTAGGGCTTTATTATTATTATTTTTTTAAATTTATTTACAATGGTTGGCTAACCTGCAGCCTTTCCTGTGTATCAAAGACGTTATACTTTTTCTTCCACTGTTTAACGGCTCTGGATACAGTCCTTTTGAGCCAATCATAATTTAAAGTTCACAAGATTATATTTGTTTTCATTTCCTCACACTATGCATTGAAAAACGTAGTATGATACACGAGCGTAAAAGCAATAAATTACTCGGTTACGTTTAAAACACTCGCTACGCTCGTGTTTTAAATCGTCCTCGTAATTTATTCCTTTGCGCCCTTGTAGCATAAACTACTATTATACAAAGGCAAAAAAATTATAGTAAAAATTTTGATCCGTAGTAAAGTAGCACGTAGTTGTAATATCTTTTGAGGACATCTGGAATCCCATCAAAAACATAAAATGTACAAAAATGGCAAGTCTCGCAACGCAATCCTTCCACCGTAAAAAGTTGTGAGATCTTATGTAAAGCCAAGTCTGCTATTTTAGTTTTTATGGAAGCACCTTTTCATTTAAGTTAGTATGGGAGCACCTTTTTAACAAATTTATCATTAATTGTTTCCTATTTAGTTACCTACCAACATTAAGTGACTGTATTAATATTAGTCATCTTTATTTCCTAATAAAATATAGTGACTTCGCAATCGCACAGCAACATATACAACATATCAGCTACCTAATACCAATTTATTAGCGATTTCGATTCTACGCATCAGTGCTTTATTTGTGCTCTGCGATTGCAAAGTCACCATATTTTATTAGGAAATAAAGATGACTAATATTAATACAGTCACTTAATGTTGGTAGGTAACTAAATAGGAAACAATTAATGATAAATTTGTTAAATAGGTGCTCCCATACTAACTTAAATGAAAAGGTGCTTCCATAAAAACTAAAATAGCAGACTTGGCTTTACATAAGATCTCACAACTTTTTACGGTGGAAGGATTGCGTTGCGAGACTTGCCATTTTTGTACATTTTATGTTTTTGATGGGATCTCATTTCTTTTTGTAGGTAGTCCTCCTTTTTTTCTTCTCGGGTAATATTTCTTGCACGTCAGCTGCGGATTTTCTTAAAACCCACTCCCTTTAACTGATCATTAGGACATACTCCTGAGAAACTAGTATCGGGAAGGAGCATTTCATAATGACCACCTTAGAAACTACCAGAGAATCGTAAACGTTTCACTGGCATCCCAGGATCGCCACCGAATGATCCTCTCAAACGGCCATTTTCGTAAACCTCGAACGTAAATGGATACAAAGCGGTGGCTGCCATAAGTTCGGATACGGAACCGTAGGTGGTAGTTTTCATCATTGCTGTCGAGTACATGTGTCTCCACGCTCGTCACACGTATAAAGTTGCATTTCATCCCAATGCGCTACCACATACTCGACTACCGCACACCTAATGTCATATGACGACTCAATGTTCCCATACATAGAGAATGACAAAGAATGGAACAAACATGAACCATCTCCAGGTATAGGGACAACTAGGTGTGGACAAGGATTTTCATTTATGTACAATATTTCAGGTTCCATTGCAATATTAATTTTTACTGTAAGTTATTATTACTATTATCCACAATTAGATGCAACAGGCAGGTTAAAATTTCTTTTAACCATGAAGTGAAAGGCAGGCTTGTCAGTCTAAACCACAGAGTACATTATTATGTCTAAACCTCTCAGAATAATGAGCTAAACCTGGTCTTTTTTGAATGACACACGAGTACATAGACTTTTCAATATACCTACATCATAGAGGATGCATATACAAGTAAAACAACATTAGCCGCTTTATTTTTCCTTTAATATATTTAAAGCTTTACTTGATAAATAACCTTTTACCTTGATTTTTAGGGTTCCATATCATTAGGTTCCGTGACTCTATTACTAATCCTCCGCTGTCTATCCATCTATCACATGGGTCTACAGCTTCAGCCGTTATAGGTAGCGCGTAAATATTTTCACATAATATATGTTACATTGTCCTCTATCACGGCAAATAATAATATGGCCCCTATCACAGCATAAAAAGTTCAATAAATGGAAATCCAAGGGGGGTCCAATTATTCGATGTTATTTGTTTCAGCTCTATCTTTATAAAACAACAATTTTGGGCATATAAATATTAGAGTTCCGTATTCAAAAGGTGCTGATTTGTTTGTCAGGCGCTACCATTTTAGCGCCTTGTTTTTTGTCGCCCTGATGTTGCTATGTCATCTTTATTGTTGGTATTTACCATAATGATTTGGGGTTTCGTACCAATATTGTGTGATGGTAGTACGGAACCCTTCGTGAGCGAGTCTGAATTGCACTTAGCCGGTTTAATAGCGACTTAATTACGAAATGTTGATATTTATCTTCTTAAATAGACTAAATGTGTTTTAGGGTTCCTTACCCAAAGCACAAATTATTATAACAAAGGCTCTATCGTTACAACGGTTATACATACCAGTTGAAAATTTAGGCAGACTACTTTAAAGTAAAATAAGAAATAATAAAAATTAGGGTTCCTTCCTAAAAAGGTACCGAATTGTTTGTCAGGCGCTACCGTTTTATCGCTTTGTTTTTTGTCGCCTTGATGGTGCTATGGCATCTATGTTGTTGCAATTTACTTTTAGGGCTCCATACCCGTATTGTGTAGGGGTACGGAACCCTTTATGCGCGAGTCGGATTCGCAAACTACCGTTTTTTTAGTGACTTAATTACGAAATGTTGATATTTTCTTCTTAAATAGACTAATATTGTGAATGTGTGGAACATTATAAACCACCCTTTTTAGGGTGCCTTACCCAAGGAACAGATTATTATAACAAATCTTTAGAACGGTAATACAACATACAAGTAAAAGTTTAAACTTTGGGCAGTCTGTAGTAAATACTTTAAAGTAAAATAATGAAAATTTGGGTTCCGTACTAAAAAGGTACAAATTCAAAATTCAAAAAGTTCATTTTGCAAAGTAGGTATATATAATACACGTTTCACAAGTCAAATTTTAATCTTATAAAAATATATGTAATAAAATAATAAATGTACATGAACTACTTCGATTAAATGTTTATTTAATTTATGTAGCAATATATATATACGATTAAAATTATAGGTAAAATATTATTATACAAGGTGAAATCCAATCAACCGCCCGAACCAATACCGGAGACCCGGCCAGGGACCAGGAACAAGGTTCAATGATCACCAACCGAGCCCCCAGCACGAATCCAGGCGGCCGACCAAATCCCATGCTATATACTACATAGTAATAGGTTACATATATAAATACATGCCTACCGAATTGTTTGTCAGGCGCTACCGTTTTATCGCTTTGTTTTTTGTCGCCTTAATGTTGCTATGGCATCTTTATTGTTGTTATTTACTTTTAGGGTTCCGTACCCGTATTGTGTAGGGGTACGGAACTCTTTATGCACGAGTCAGATTCGCACTTAACCGGTTTTATTTTTTAGTTTTCGCACTTTAACTTTAAAGTAGAATTTTTCGTTTTAGGCGTCTTTAATGCAAAGCAGCATACCCCCAACGTCATCTAGTGTCATACAAATTTATAGATGCAGCTGGAAACATACATTTTGTATAGACTTTGTATGGAAATATTAAATTACCAACCGCAAATAACATTTTTATATTTTTTTGTTGCAATGTACACTTAACACTAACCGCATGCAAAATTTCAAGTTTGTAGGCCTGCTAGAACACCTTTAGACTTTTGATGATGTGTCAGTCAGTCAGTGACAAAATAAGGGAACTTTGACTTGAGATATTTCGTAATCGAATATAGGTACAAAGTTGTAATTTGGGGTCAGAAATAGGATCAGTAAGTACTCTTGGTTCCTGAAATTTCAGACTTCTAGCTTTACCCACAACGAAGATACAGGGGGGTTGAAAGTGCCGTGAGTTGCTTCGAGAAAAGGATTGTACGGCGGCCGTTCCGCGTTTTTTCTGCGAGACTTTGCGGGGGCACTGCCGTGCCCCCAGATTATATGGCATTGAACTCTTCTTACATATTCTAGTCATATAATTATATTACTATTGTATTACCATGTTATATTTTTATATTATATATTAATGTATTATAAATATGAATCTCTTTCGTATAACTACCTTACGGTATATAACTATATCCCCGGGGATATAATTATATTACGGCTTTAACGATCTTACTGCAACATATGTATATCAAATCACCAAGCCCTTTTAAATCTACTGATAGGTAGACCTTTCTCTTAGACCGCTCTTTTCGGTCATATACATTTTTCTCGGAATTTCATTTCACCTTCTGGCTGGTGGTCTGCTAACAACAGAATGATGTCTTCGTCAAAGCCGCTACTCCCATGTCCTTACTTCAATGTTGTGCACGATGAGATAGAAGAATAAATTAGACAAAAAATTTGTCTTTAGGTTTTGATTTTGAGAGATATTCTTAGACATTTGTCCTCTCACTTTCCAACTGAATTCATCAAGCAAGTACCAAGCGTCACGAAAACTCGCAGAAATCGACTTTTTCCAGAGACGAGATGAGACCTAGCTAAATCGATTTGTCGCCCTCGAATATCCCTGTACTGTGAATTTTATCATAATCCTTAGGTTTCGATTAGCGTTAGTAGATCGTGTGCCAAGAATTCATCCACTTTCTGGTGTTCATCATTAATCTTGGCCCTCATTGTTCACTACATGGTGGACAAATCTGAAGAATTCCTCGCGATTCAAGAAGCAGACCAAAAGTTGTAACAGCAAAACTTATGGTCAATTAGGAAAAACTACTCCATATAGGTCTTTTTAAGTACTTTATTTGAGAGAAGAAAACTTAAGGAATATATGTTTATTTAAAAGAAAATGTTATATATATATATATATGTATATATACATACGAGTATATACAGGGTTTAATCGTTAAGTGTGACCAGGCGATTATTCCGTAACTATTACAGATATCAAAAAAAATTTAACTGATATCGAAAGTACGTTACCTAATCAGTAAAATGACATCAATGACTTTTTGAAAATCAAACGAGAAGTATCCAAAATGTTGACCTTAAACATTCGAAGTGACGTCCTTGTTGTACGATACAATGTATGGGAATGTTCAATGTCAATATTTTGGATACTTCTCGTTTGATTTTAAAAAAGTAATTGATGTCATTTTACTGATTAGTTAACGTACTTTCGATATCAGTTTAAATTCTTTTCATATCTGTAATAGTTACGGAATAATCGCTTGGTCACACTTAACGATTACAGCCTGTATATTGCTCGTTTAAACTATAGAGGGAATAGTTTGACTATGACTAATCCACGACTAGGTATTATTCATGCGTAAAATACTAAGACTGACAACTTCTGTGCTTACCAACTAAACTTGGCTTCAAAATACGAGTAGTTAGTGGTGTGTACGCTTTGCCGCGGCCTGACCGACCGAGCCGTTGAAACCGCGTCAAACTTTGTCCATCAGTTGCCGCTACGTACGAGTATATTGCTTAGTGCGGCGTTTTGGTGAAAAGATTCAATAAATACCTCATAATTCATAATTCATTTATTGCATTCATGTAGTACAAATGAAGTTGGCGTATTTAATAATAATAAGTAATAGTGGTTTTATACGTCATTCAAATGTCCGTAGTTTTTAGGTTATAAAACTCTATTTTTTACTCTTGAAGCTGAAAAGTTTTTTGTTTTTCTTGAAGAATCCAAGTCCCACTCATCACCCGCACTGCAATAGTAATAATAAAATAAGAAATAAGAATATACAATATATATAATAAGAAATACACTCTCAGAACTGAATAGGATACGTACATGCGAGAATGAGACCGTTTTTTACCGACAATGCTCTAAAGAACCCTACAATGTGTACGACGAGCACTTGACAGACATCTCTGTGACTTTTTGTAGGTATACTAACTAAGGTGGTCGTTTAATCAATAAGAAATCAAAAACTAAAACTGAAAATCGGAAATGTGCCCTAGTTTGCAAGTTGGGATGTAAACTTTACACAGAGAATGATGGGCGGTGCAGTGCATCCGATTCTATTACAGTTTGGAGGTGTCTACTGACACATCGTCGTATAGGTTGCGTCCATAATCGACATAATTGCAACTTAAAGTGGATGAATAAAACACTTGTGTTCCCCAAACACGTAGCGTATGGCAAACAATTCGCGCATCCCGCTGAGTATGGAACCCTAATATTAATCACTATTTTTCCTGTAATCTTTACGTAATCACCTATTACCATGATTTTCATGAAATCATATTTTTCGGTCCTCTTGTTTCGGTGATAAGGGGACTTGATAACGTAAAAATATTTTCAAAGTTTTTTTGTATAGGTTTCAATGTTATTATTTGCTGTGTTCTGTGAAAATTTGAACTGGCTACCTATAACAGCTGAAGCTGTAAACCCTGTGACTGACGGACAGATAAACAGACTGACAGATGGATAAACAGACAGATAGTGGAGGCTTAGTAATAGGGTCCCGTTTAGCACCCTTCGGAGGCATCTGTACATTATGTACGAAATATGCTTTACCTATATAATATGTCGCGCAAAACTCCATACAAACGCTGTCAACACGTTGTGGGGTATCTGTGGAATGTTATTATAATATTTTAGGCCGAGTCCATTAACATTATCTAGATCTATGTTTAAGTCGAACTAAAAACCGTGAAATTTGAGTAATATCTTAACAACAAACTCCTAAAATACGTAAATTTAACGGTTTTTTCCATAAGTGTAGTTGTATATGCTTTTATTGTTTTTGATAAAATCAAAACCTAAATACGATTCAAACACGGAAATGTTATCTATAATTAATAATAACAAAAAATTATGTTTGAAAACGTCCACAGTCTTGCCAAAATCCGGTTTCTCCTGCAAAAAGTTTACAATTTTGCGCTGGCCACGAAATCGGCACGATTGTATTGTCCTCGCAAGTTTAATGGAGCGTGCACCTTATGGCGAAATGAAACAGCATGACATTTGGCCACACCCACAACTGAGTTGGTCGCGTCATGACCACAAAATAACCACTTACAGAATGTTTACTCCGAAAAACTAGCGAAAATAGGCGCACGCACACATAGACGCGTACATACGACGATCTCGAAGATACTTTGGTGAATGCCAATACGAAATTCTGCCGGGATCATCGTACTTACGCGTCTGTGCATGTGTGCGTCTGTTTTCGCTCTTCGTCGAGTCGGCCTTCTGGTTGTATCTATTTTGTGTCATGACGGTCACCCTTAAAGTGTGAAAATGTGTCGAGTTCACTATAACCCATCGCACATCGGGTAAGTTTAATGTGAAACTCGAAACACGAGCTGTTGTGAACTAAGTCCATTCTAGACCCCTACTCTAAATACGCGCAAGAAATCTAAGATATAGTTACTTACTAGCACAAATTACTAGCATACTTTTAGTATTACCACGGACGAATAAATTTTTTGTAAAGTTTTGTAAACACATTGATCTTGTTTTATTGTTAAACTGAAGATTTAAGAAGAATCTAAAATTAAAATGTATTTTTTTTAGTCATAATAGTGTTTTATTACCATTTCATTGCAGTTACCTGTTTTTAAGTAGATAAAACAAAAAAATGTCTATATATCGAAAACTATTAAACTTTGCACAAAAGTAAATTCAGTCAAAAATGTTTAAAATCACTTCCTTTATTATCCCTCAAAAAAATTTACATCGACGCCTCAAACATCCTGTATATACTTCACCTTTATAAATGTTTCGCCGATATTTTTGTCGCAATAATGCCGCTTAATTAGAATCGGTCCTGTTCTATCTATGTTACGCACATTTCGGGGGTCGATACATCCAAACTATCCCTTTGGATACGTGCTTGAAATGAGCCTTTACAATGCTCTCATTAGCATCTCATAAAAATCAGTTTTATATCTCAACTTGTATGCGTTCGATCTTCTACTTTTCGGAGTAGGGGCCTCACCTCCCCGCGCGAATTTAACGTCCCCCGCGGTCCCCCGCAAGTTAGTGGAAATCTGGAGTCAGGCAGAGCTCGATTACCACTCGTTTGCTGCGCGCGTGTTTTGTTACAAAGTTTTATCACGATACTGATTTTTAATCAGTATGGTGCGTTATTGGAGTGTTTATGGATGCCTGGAAAACTTTTTTTCAAAAATTAGAATTGCGTGATCAACCCTTACAATTTCGTTCAGTAACGCATTTGGAACAATAAAATCAGTATTTATAACTTTCCATGCTTTGACAAGTTTTCATTTTTTTTCCAAAATTTATGTTTGAGTAGTTGTTAATTATATGATGATCATTTATGCATACGAAACTATATAGGTACCTACTAAGCTTATATATATATATTTATATATATATATATATATCTATATATTTACTTTTAAAGTAACGAAAAAGCAGTAACTCAGGGGTAGAACGCTGGCCTCTTAATCTTGAGATTAAGGTTCGATCTCCGGTCGGGCATGCACCAATGAGTTCTTCGGAATTTACATAATGTGCATAGTATTTGCTAATAGGTACTTACCACTTGTGAACAGTGAAGGAAAACATAGTAAGGAAACCAGCATGCCCTAAAATGAGTGTATTTGTGCCCGAAGAACGATGATAGGGCTCACCACCCATCACGTTGGGACGTAATATTTGCAGGTGAAACGCGGGTTTACCGAGTGTGGGTGGACTGTGACTTGCATTTCAAAGTTCACACTCGGAACACATCCGACACCCCCCGGGGCATTCAGGTCGTAACGATTTATATACATATATAAGGTTAAATAACATTATTTGGCGAAACTCAAAACAAAGGTAGTACTAGTCTATATGGACAACTATTTGTATGGGAGCTAAGCGAAATTCTTAACTTTTTTTCACTTCCTCCTATACAAATTGCTCCGATCAGCTGACTCGTCCAGTATGGAAAGGTGAAAACGAATTTTAAGAATTTTTCACTATCCTATTAAAAAAGTTATTCATATGGACATGTTCTACATATGTTTCAAATTTCGCCAACTAATTGAATTTAACTTTGTATATATATATATATATATATATATATATATATATATATATATACATATTTTTTTTAATACTGATTAATCCACGGGGAACCAGAAATTGGACTACGCTAAAATTTAGGAAGAGAATCACATAAGTTGCTGACTTATATTATGTCCCTCTCGGGCGACGACGCTCACACGATTGCTGCCAGCCCTAGACTAGCTCACGCACACACACAAGCGTGTGCGGACAAGCCAGATGCGCGCGTAAGAGTGTAGGTAAATAACTTGAGCCTTGACTATGAAGTGTCGGGGGTGTGACCAAACGTTCGTTAAAAGTGGTCCGGAGAATGACGAATGACGTTATTTACGTCGTACGTGCTTAAGAGGAGGCCTTCCTTTTTTAACAGTTTTTGAACGATTATACTGAATCTACCACAGATGCAATCAATATGAAACTTAAATATATGTTTTTTCAAACCTTTATCTTTACGTTGTAAGTAGCGTTACCTAATTGGAAAACTTTCGCTGGATAGATTTTATTTTTGAAAATAGTCACTTTTTGAGTGTTTTTTTGGTTTTGTGTTTAATCCATTTGATTTTTATGTGTCATATTTTACTATAAATACAAAAATCTCGTTTATTAACCGTTTTAAGTTCAAAAATGACTTAAATGCAATATTGAAATGTAAGTCGATTTTAATCTTAAAATTAGAATCGTTTCGCGCGCATTTTGTCGCACGCGATTTTCAACTTCATGAAAGTTAGTCTACGGGTTATAATTGCAAAGCCGCTGTGCGCCTAAGGAAGGCCTCGTCTCGTGAGTTCACTCGTGGCTGTGGTTTTAGTAAAATTATATTATAAGCGATGGTAGTTCAGGCGGTAGAACGCTGGCCTCTCAATCTTGAGACCCACGTTCGATCCACGGTCGGGTACCAATGAGTATTTTGTATAACCACTTGCTGAACACCTACCTATGGATGTCTGTGGTTTAGAAAAGTGCATACTTCTATGTTCGCAAATCGTTCTGAAAGGCCTGTTCGTTCACGTTACTGCCGTGATCGACTTCACGAAGAAATTCCGCAGATCAAGACATTTTCGTACTTAGTGGTTGACAATAAAAGTACTTTGACAGGGTAGTTCTATCGTGAAATGAATTTTGGGAATGCTTATTGACTTGAACTGCGCATAATTTGATTTCTTATTACAGGTTATTAGGTATTTTAATCGTTCATTATTTGTTATTAGTTTTTATTCAAGATAAGTTGATGTTTATTTGATAGAAATAAAAAAAATGAAATTACCTCTGTAGTAATTGCGCTGTCATCGCTCATCGTTGACATAATATTATTATTACGAATCCTATAAGTCTATGATTATTATGATTTCTATTGTTGCGATTAATTCCTTCTACCTTGATTGAACAGAGACGCGACATCAACGAACATCTGTTTGATTGAGTTAAGAGGCGACTTAAAAAGTATCCACTTAAATAGTTTACGGTTGTATCTCTGATACAAGCTATAGCATTTTTTGTACTAGAAACAAGCACAATTTTGGACTTAACTTATGTACCTACCTGCCTACGATATAGTAATTTGTAGTTAATAAAAAATATTATGCTAAACGAAAGATATCCTTTTATTAATTCCTTATTTACACAATATTACATGAAAGCAAGAGGATGTCACCAGAAAGGTCGGTGCCTCCTGCATTCTCTTTTTTTTCACACTTTGATACGATATGATGTGTGGTAAGGAGATTGGTCGCGGTTCATTTCGATTTGGTTTATTTATCGTAGTCAAAAATCGACATTGTTACATCACTAGCAAAGCAACGAACTAGTGACAACCTACCTAATTAAGAAAAAACTAATACATATCCATTTCTCTCTAACGCACTAAAATGTCGTAAGAAAATCAAGGATAGGTGTCTTTCTCCGCGTATTATTTTAGCCAGGTTTCTATTTGTATTCCTTATTCTGAGAATTAATATAATATGTTAAAATGTCATAAAATGAAGTGGATGATTGATAAACAATGAAAGAAAAAAAAAGTTTATATGTAATGTATTAAGTAGGTAGGTTTATAAATTGAAGTGTGGAGATGGGTAGATGGTTATTTTTTTGTCTTGTCTGTCTGTCTGTCTTTCAACTTTGTCTGTTAAGACCGTAATGGGCACCAAGCGACCAAATATACGACTCCTCCCATGTTCTGAGTTCCATGTCTGTGAGTGGTGGAGAAAGAGATTTATAATTTATAATAAACGTAACAATAACAAAATCTTTGTAAAAAAAAGTCTACACAAAGCCAATAAAAAGATAAAAACCAACGTAGGGAAATATGATACACAAATAGAATAATAGGTATGATATATATTCAGGAAAAATAATTAATAATGTTGGATAGATACGTATAATTTTGTAAACATTATATACATATTGTTTATACTTATATAATATAATTATGTATACATAAATATACATATTACAAACATTATCTTATCGTTGTAAGTAGATTCTCCGTATCATCGTATGCCTGTGTTTGCAACCAATTTGTTATATTCTTAATGCAATTAAAATTACTTAAATTATATACATTAAGTTTAGTTTTTAATTTATTGTATAGCCGAGCTCTTTGAAAGCATTGGAATTTGTGCCCGAAAAAATTGTTGTTTTTTGGTGAACGATTTTCTATTTTATACTTTACAATCTGCTCACGACATATAAAAACCAGCCAAGTGCGAGTTGGACTTGCGCACGAAGGGTTCCGTACTATTATCTATAAAAACGGCAAAAAAAACATGTCTGTTGTATGTGAGCCCCCTTGAATATTTATTTCGTTCTGTTTTTTAGTATTTGTTGTTATAGCGGCAATACAAATACATCATCTGTGAAAATTTCAACTGTCTAACTATTACGGTTCATGAGACAGCCGGGTGACAGCCTGGTGACAGATGGACAGACAGACGGACAGCGGAGTCATAGTAATAGGGTCCCATTGGTTACCGTTTGGGTACGGAACCCTAAAAATGGTCCTACATAACTGCAAGTGGAATTGTTTACCGTGTTTTTAGGGTTCCGTACCCGCATTGTGTAGTGATACGGAACCCTTTGTGCTTGTGTCTGGCTCGTGCCAAATTATTTTCAACTTCCATTAATTGACATCACCATTAAATACCAATCTGTTATTTACATGTACTATGGAATATGAATAAATACAAAATATTTAATCACAGAATCAGTGAACCGAGATGACTGCTATACGAGTTTTTACGATTCAACGACGTCATGATGAACATTTAAATTTAATTTATTGTTTTCCCAATACAGATTATTAGTTCAGGGAGTCTAGCATGCGCTATCGATACAGTGTCTGCATGAGAACAGTATCTCTGGCGCGTGCTAGTTACACAAAAGGAATACAATAATATGGAGGTTGATAATATGAAGTTTATTACAAAATTAATAATTATACATGAAAATCGTATGGCTGTGTAATTGAAATGAAATATATTTATTTATGTAATGTAGGTACAACAGATACACTTATTACAGGTCAGTTTTAATGTAATATAAGTAATTTAATAATCTATGTGTATATGTAATAGTTTTATGTCATAAATAATCAAATGGGGAAATACGCAAGGGAATAATAAAGGTTGGGTTTACTTAAATTTAATAAAAAAAATATACTTGAATAAAATAAAATTATAGGAATAAGGAATAAATAATAATATAAATATATGCTTAACTCCGCCCATTCGATTAGATAAACCTAGTATAATAAAAATTGAAAAATCGAAATATATTTCGGCCAACTTGTGGCCGTTGTCAGTCGATTAAGTAAATAAAAAAAGGTTTTATTTACTTATTAATTATGTTTTGATGAATAACTATTGAGTGAATTTTGAATTTAAGTGTTCTATTTCGATTAAAATTAGAAAAAGGTGGGTTAAAAGATTGGTAAGAAATCAAATATAAAATTGCTTTTTCTAAAGAAAAACTTTTGGTGAAAAGTTTTGATGAAAACAAATTGTTCTCATTATTTTTCATTACAGCATGTAACTAAAATTAAATATAGGATTCGTTAAGAGAAATTACCAAACATTTGATCAGCTGTGGACAACATATTTATTAAATAAGACTGCTAGTGGAAAAAAAACAGTCAAGTGCGAGTCAGACTCGCGTACCTAGGGTTCAGTGGATGAAAAAATGTAATATTATCATTTTATTTCCGTGAATTTCTCAACCACTATATTTTAACTGTAATCTTTACGTAAGTACATATAACTATGATTTTTCAGTCCACCAGTTTTGGAGATAAGGGGGAAACATAATTTTTTTGTGTTTTTTCGAAAATTTTTCGAAATAGATGCAAGTAAATATAAACTATATATTTTTACAATCAACTACAATTATATTTATTAATACCTAAAATACCCAATAATACCCATATTGTATTTAAAAAAATATATATTTATTTCATTTTTTTTATATTTCCCATTATTATTTCTCTATTTGTGTTTAACTTCATTTAAATTGTAATAGTTTTACTGTAATTGGCCAATACCTACCTATAATCGACTTTTTTCATATTTTTTGGTCCTCCAGTTTCGGAGATAAGATACATTTTTTGGGGATTTTTAAAGATTTCTCGAAATCAATGCCTGTGAATATAGTTAAAGTATATATTTTTACAATCAACTCTTTAATATCTACAATTGTATACCCATATTGTATTTTTGGGATTAATTTTTTTATGTGGGCAAATTAATGCTATTTTTGTGCCAAATTTCAAGTCTTTATCTTTAACTGTGCTAAAGTTATGAGGCTGTGACATTCGGACGGACAGACGGACGGACAACGGAGTCTCACCATAAATGTTCCTTTGTACCTTTTAAGTACTACGGTATCCTAAAAATTAACTAAATCTAAGTGCTTTTCGTGGCTTTTGTTTCCAAAGGGCTAGCTTTCGGCAGCCAATAACGTTGAGGTATTCATCTTAGCTTATACAACCAGCGGCCTAGTATGCGAATTTTATTTTTATCACTGTCACTCCAAGCAAAAAATCGCGCATTGCGAGAGGGGCGGATTTAGGGCAAAAGGGAAAAAAGTTGGTTTTATATTTTTATTAAAAAAACTAAAATAGCTAGCAAAATTTCAAATATCAAATCGCTAGATATTGTTGAACCACACCTAATAAAATATGTTTGAGTTCTGTATATGGCTCTTATTCGTCAAACGAGGAGAAAAAGTGTGTTGGAAGACCTCATTTCAACAATAATTTCTATCGAAGAAAATTTATCCAAACATATTTTCCAATTTCAAAACCCTAGACTATATAGTCAAAATGCATATACCAGAAATTTATTAAAATTTTCCGTGTATTTCATGAAATACACAGAAAATAAACATCCGTATTTTTTTCGCATATCGCCTTAATTAACGACCTAGGAGTCTAATTAAGAGACATAGATGAATCTTTAATTTTATTGCAGTCCCAAAAACAGTTAAATATCCAGCGTCAGGAGAACAAGTAATCTTCAAAATAATTATTTTAGAGAAATTAATAGTACATTGTTCACCGAGGGAAGAAAGGGGAATCGCACTTTCTCCCGAGTGATACATAGTGCTTTATACTACACCTGCGAGGAAATAGTATAAATTATTTTACTTTTAATCAAGATACAATAAAAGAAACCGACTGACTCGCGTGCGATTGTCACTTTTTATTTCCTTCTTATTTTTATTATGTGCAGGAAAAGCAAGTGGCCAGTATCATTTTTCGAGTTTTATGTACGAGTTCGCAATATAATACTGGCCACTTGGCCACTTGCTCATTCTTTATGTTATTTAAAAAAAAACAGCACGTTAACAATGGATTTGCATATACTTTTTCTGCCCGCTCAAGCACGTTAACAATGAATTTTCATACACTTTTGCCGCCCGCATATTTGTATGACAGTAATGACGTATTTTCTGCATCGTTTTCAACAAAGAAAGAAGGTACTTTCCGAGCAGGTGTAGTATAAAAGAATTTTGTCACATTTTTAAAAATTATTTTATCCGATTTAAGAATTGGAGAACTGCCTCGCTGATGCACAGGACGCGCGGCAGCGTCAATAGTCTCCTACGGGCCTATTATGCATCTTTAGTTGCCAACTGTACTGGGTGCCTACCATCAAAAACATAGATATACTATCGAATTCCGATTGTCTAAGGATATTTTCGCACTTGAAGTGACGACACAGTTCGTAAATAGTTCATAGACACTAAAGGTAATTTTGAAAGTTCAGTTTTTATCTATATTTTTGATGAACCCAGTCCAGTTGTCAACCAAAGATACATAATAGAGGGGCTGAACAATATTGCCAGCAGGGCTGATAGTCCAATCCTGAGACACTGGGTCTCAGTACATATGGACAGAGTCCCAAACTAGTTCATATATATATATACAAGGTGACTTTTTGATCATCGTCCAAATTCATACTGGTGGCTTGGTAAGTGATGAGTATCATGGATTAATAACAATTTTGGTGAAATTCGTAAAATGAAATTTCGACTCCCCATAGTGATTCACTCGGGACTGAACTGAATTTATATGGGAAGCCGAAATTTCATTTTACGAATTTTACAAAAATGTTTACTGATCCAAGATACTGATCACTTATCAAGCCTCCAGTATGAATTTGGACACCTTGTATATGTGTATAGGTAGATTATTAATACTAACATAGTTAATAAGTTGTTTGTAGTACTAACACCTATGGCTTAGTCCGAAATAAAAAATATTTGATTTGATTTGATTGTATTAAATCTGGTTACAATTTTGCATAAGTATTTGGAGTATTATGAATTTGCACAATGTTTAAAAAGTCACTTGCATATACAGTGTGTCCGTCGTACAAGTGCACATCCGAACAGGGGTCAAACTAGACCTTATTTTATCGACAAAAAAGAAAATTTTTTTTTTTTAGAAAATCTTTGTTTTATAAATTTACGTTTTAAATTTTTTTTTTGCCTACTATGGAAACTATGTATAAAATATGTCATAAGTTTTGATCTATCGCGATTAAGAAGATGGCATACTCTAGCAACTTTTTTTATTACCCGTCCAGTTCAATAAGTCTAATGGCAAAAACTTTATTCGCTTTTCATAGAGGCGATTATATGTTGGCTCTTTGGCCTCTTTTTCTTGGACGCGTAATACTAGCGATCACGCAGCGAAACAACATATTGGTGTGTTTTTAGCTAATACTGAAATATTTTGTAGGGAAAAAAATATTGAATTTAGGTGACATACCTTCATATTTCTATTACCTATTTTATGAACAAAAAAAAAAAGTTGATCTCTTAACCGCGCACTTGAAGCGAACGTTTGAAAACCAAAAAAAAAAGAGGGTGCAAAACATTTTTTTTGACAAAAGTATAAATCTTAGTACATTGTTTATACATAAGATCCCTAGAGAAAAGATTAATAAACCAAATATATTTTTTTCAATACAAGGAGAGTCCGAATTTCTTCAAACGAATCCTAGATAGCCTGGAGTTGGTCATGCTCTAGGCTCAGGTACTAAAATGGTACATTCAGGTAATAAAATTAATATCCTAAAAGATTATTTCTTTAATTTTTCCGTCTTTTTTGTCAGTAATAGTAAATTTTTTCAAAATAATGTCTCCGTTTTACTATATTTTTATTCCTATTTATCGTTGCCTATTCCATTATATTTCTAACAAAAAGAAATACAAAGTTCTATCATAAATACCATATTTTCTACGAGCGGTTAACCAAAGGCACCGCGCTCGCGTCCCATACACAAAGATACCCAGGTGGAGTATTTTTTCAAGATTAAAAAAAATGAAAAGAAATTTTTTTTTTTGTTTTTGTCGATATATTAAGATCTAGTTTCAGCCACTTTCGGATGTGCACTTGTACGAGGGACACACTGCATTTTTTTAATTTGTCCATTTTTCGAATAAATTAAGTGGTACATTATAAGCATCCTTTTTGAAATGTGACCCTTTGCACGACAACACGTTCCCGCCGATGTAACCATTGTAAAGCAAAAAAGGTCAACAAAATCCCAAAACGCGTGTCCAACACCGGGGGTCCGCTAGACCCCATTTTTGTTTAAACACAGTCATTCACACTCAGGCACCGTAATTTATGCAGTGTGGTCAGGTTAATTAAGGTTAATTTTGGTGTAAATTTATTTCCATTTTCAACAGGCTCGGTGTAGGTCTGTGTGACGTCCATTAAAATTTATTATGCTTGCTTTTAGTCTAATCCGTTTATTCGTGTTTGGCAATGTATAAAGGGTCCTTATGATCTAAAGGATTCCCGAAAAATAATGGAGAAATCTACTAAATATCTGTGTAACATAGGCGTATGTAGGTGAATCAAACGAAAATAAAAAGTCCCCTAAATATTAGGTATAATTTATAGTAATTAAAGTTTGAGAAACGATGTTTTAGACTTCTATAGAGACCAGAGGGCCTATTATGTATGTTTAGTTGCCATCTGGACTTGGTGTCTATCATCAAAAACATAGATACACTATCGAATTCCGATTTTATAAGGATATGTTCGCACTTGAAGTGACGACACAGTTCGTAAATAGTTCAATACCGACTAAAGGCAATTTTGAAAGTTCCGTTTTTAGCTATGTTTTTGATGATAGGCACCTAGTCCAGTTGGCAATTAAAGATACAGAATACAGGGGCAGGACGGCGACTATGGCGCGTGTGCAAAAATTGCGAAAGCAGAAAAACCAATCATTTCCGTAGAAAATCCCTTGTAAAATCACTCGAAATCTGCCGTAGCAAATTTTTTCGCACTTGCCAGAATCACGGCCCTGGTAGGGCTTTATCTTCTTTGTTATTAATTTTTTATCCCTCTTGATTCACGAAATCGATTCAGGGACTTAACTAAAACGAATGAAACGGAACTCTTTTTGAAACAATTTTCACTTTATTTTGAATCTTTCATTTCAAAATAAAACCGAAATCGCATCAGCTGAAAGATAAAACTGAACATAATTTATAATTTAAATCCAATTAAAGTTAAGCTATCAAAGAGGATTATGAAGCTTATTCCTGCAAAGGACGGTTTGATTAATTTTAGAGTGCTTTCAACAGTCCTTTACCGCTAAAAGTAAGACCAGGAAAAGGGCAAAATTACTACAAAAGGGTGAGAACAAAATTGGTCAACTATTAAAATTCTCGAGGGTATTTATTAAATTAGTGGCAAAGTTACATAAAATACTGTTGTAGTTACATAAAATACTGATCTAATTACATAAAATACTGATCCAATTATAAAATACTGTTGTAATGTTTGTATTTTAAAATACCTACCCATCAAATGGAAAATAAAACATAGAAGAAGCGTTTCTAAAAGTGTCATTCAATAATGGTGCCAGGCACTCAAAAGGGCAATCGGCCATACCGTGTGTCATGCGGTTCATAGCCAAAGACAGTGAGAGATATTGGAGCCGTCGCCATAGTAAACTGTGTTCAACACAGTTAAAAATCTTCTATGTTTTTTTCATTCGTAGCCCATACAAGCGCTGAAAAACTAACAAACTTGAACATTTGTATTGTTACACGAGATTTTATACATTTAGATTTTACCCGTGTAAGAAAACGTTTGTATATCTTCTCATTTTACTTTTTGTGTTTCCTTCTTTTGTACTTATTATCTATGGATTTTCTCAAAATTCAAAATATGAAAGAATGGCGAAGTGAGGGTTAGAAAAGAAATGTCAGAAATAACAACTAATATTTTATCAAAGAAAATAATTTTGAAATGCTGAATTGTTTAAAAAATTAATCAAAACGGAGTATCCGAAACTTGTTTTCCAAGAAGTTTACTAAGTTAAATTTCAGAAACGGACGGCAGGTAACGTTTTGATATCATTTGTTTTGTTACTTGGCAGCCTTGTTTATATTTAGGGATTAACCTATTTAAGATGTGCATTTCCCTAAACCTAACCTAACCTAACCTATTTAAGATGTGCATTTCTACATTGCAGTAATTCATTAATTTTAATTGAAAGATCGAGAGCGAAGAAAGAAAATTGTTCGAAAATATCCGGACCGTTTTGTCCTATATAAAGGACGTACACGAGATTCAAGATGAGTAAGATAAGTACTCACGGTGCAAGAAAAATGTAAATAATAATATTAAGCGGAATTTAAGAATTGTCCTATATAAAGGACATTACAAAAAGTATATTTTGAGAAAATTCAGGATTGAATTTTAATGTGATTGTTAAAATTTTTTTTACTTAGCATCTGTCTTTATTTTATACTAGTAGAGTTGTTTCCTTTTTTTTTGTTTTTTTTTTTTAATTCTGAGGAGGGATTTTCTTTTTTTTGTGTCGTAAAGGTTTTCTTAATTTACTTAATAAATTAAGTGGCGCTCAACGTTTCTTTTGTTTATACATTTGTAGCATAAATCCAAAAATAAGTCTAACCGGAAGTAATAATCTCGTAACAGTATCACGCCTGTATAATTTGAACTCTGAAAAATACTTCACCACTGCGCTCACCAACCCGCCTGCCCAGTATGAGCAATATTTTTTCCAGGAGGACTGAAATATTGGAAAGGCTTTTGTCCTGCGGTGAACGAATCAAGCTGATGAATTTGTAATTGTGAATTTTTAGCTGAGCTGAGTTTTCTGGCTGTATAAATAAGGTCTGGGAGATTATCAAATTATCTGATATTTATACAAAAAGAAACAATATTATTCTGATTGTGATCATGATTTATTATAACAGAACGATCGAAACGTCAAGAACAGAGGTATCTTTTATAGTATAATTATGAAACTACTCAAACTCAAACGTTTATTGCAATCTAAGTGTATACAGATCTTGTAAATATTTGTTCATGCTTATGACTTAGATGCCTATTTTATAGGCGTTGCAAATTTGGAACACAACTTAAAGCTAACAAATTATCTTAGATTAAATTAACATTATATCATTGCAGTATAGAAACGCAGAAAGAAAAGTAAATCTGGATGTGAGGAGCTCTGAACCGGGAACCGTGAGCTCCTCACATCCAGATTTACTTTCCTTTCTGCGTTTCTATACTGCAATGATATAATGTTAATTTAATCTAAGATAATTTGTTAGCTTTAAGTTGTGTTCCAAATGTTAATATAATATATAGATATAATGTTAATTTATATCTCCTTGCGATGGATAAATCGCCAAGTGTTCAAACATAGAAATTTATTTCTGTCATAGTATCTTAGATTAATTAAATATTTACTACATTACATACAACTATAAATTATCATACTATAAATTACTACTACTACATTCAACATTAGGGTAAAATAAAAAAAAAACACAATAAAAAGGGGTCATTCATTATTCTATTAAGAAATCGTCAACCGAGTAGTAACATTTTTTTATTAGATAATTTTTGATATTATTTGAGAAAATGTGTTCTTTTTCTTCTGATTTGAAATTGTCGGGTATTTTATTATTCATTTTTATTGCCAATTGAAGTACTCGTAGGTTACATTATCAAAATGTATGTGTTAAAAGGAAGCAATTCTCAAGAAAACAACTCACGTAGCGCAGACATGCCCGATCTCTAGAAATTATCTATCGTTCGTTGCAAACAAGACGTTACATAAGATGCGAGAAAGATGCGGAAAATCTTTCAGGAAAATTGAATTTGCAATATTTTCCGACTTCCAACCGCAGCTTGGCGGCTGCACCTAATTTAAAATGTTCAAGTTCGTCAGTGGTTTTCCACTTGAAGGTTCTAACTGTTAACTGAATGTATTTACATATGTTTTTCTAGGAAAGTGAAGTTAGCTGCGTTTGAACTGAATACTTCTTTGTCCGCATCTCATGTTCAGAACTTGTAGTTCACTTTCGGTACGAGGTTTATAACGAAGGGTAATTTGATTTCTGATTATTAAGTTTTTTAATAATTATTTATTTTAGTAATGACCAACTAGTTTCTTTTTTTTTCATCAATGATAACACAATGAGCGTTTTTCCTTATGTCATATTTAGTTTTAAATACGATTCCTAGATGGCACTGTCGTATTCTTTAGCAACAGAATCAAAGACAAAATTTGCAACGATTCCAAGCAAACGAATAACCACATTGGCATTGATTGTTACGAAACACATTTTATGGTGACATGTACAGCGCCATCTGGAGGAAAGCTAAGAATAAAAAAAAAACAACGAGAAAAACGCTCATTACATGACGTTTTAATGGTATCAATAAACGTTGCAAGGTTTGTTTAGATATCGGGTTATACTTAGGTAGCTACTTTTTATACAAGTGTAGTAGATACATATATGTATAAACCTACTATAGGTATATATGAGCGGGCGGGTTTGTATTGAAGTTGAAAGTTGAAGTGGCAGTGGACTGGCCATATTTGTCGCCGACGTGTTAACCGTTGGGGCCGTAAGGCATTGGAATGAAGACCACGTACAGCAAAGCGCAGCGTAGGCCGCCCTCGTGCCCGCTGGACTGACGATCTGAAGGCCGTAGCGGGTGGCGGCAGGATGAGGATGACTGAGGACCGCCAAGAGTGGCGTAATATTGGGGAGGCCTATGTCCAGCAGTGGACGAATACGGGCTGATGGATGGATGGATGGGTTTGTATTAAAAAAAAGTTAAACGGATGCGCTGCGCATTACTGTATGGACTAAAAAGTATCCGTATAAATAAATCTTTGAAAGCGTGTTACATCACGACGATATCCTTCTACACCAATAGCCAACGTAAAGAAAGCTACCTACGATCAATAACTTGCACTAAATAAAACGTATAGCAGAATTGTTTTTCTTGGCTGTCAGAAACATTTGTTAACTTAATCGATCGGCTTTTAATTAACAAAGGATTCAGCTTAAATTTTTCATCAGACTTCAAAAGAGAATTTTCAATTTATCACGATTTTGTTTCTCGGAAAACCTTGAATTTTTTATGAAACCCTGAAATGAAATGAAATATATTTAATGAATTGAAATATATTTATTTGTGTTATGTATATAAATATAGTATATTTTATTTTTATGAGCTTTTGATTATTTATTGTTATTAAAACAATTTAAAAAAATTATAACTCGACATATTTCGGCCCTCGGTATGGGGCCGTTATCAGCCGAATGTAAAAAAAATACTGACATATAATTTAGGTATGATAATAAAAAAGTAAAAAAAAAAATGTTATTTATGTATATCAGATACCCATATCGGTTTTAATGTAATATAATTAAATAATCTAATAATATTAAATGTCTAAATAATAATATGGGGAAATACACAAAAACCTGTTAAGAGCGGTTTTGCAGCCGGATTGTGAAAAACCCGCCTTTTTTTAAATCAAAATTTTTTAAATTCTTATGTAATTTCTTTTGTGTATGAAAGAGTCAACATTAATCTAACAACAACATTAATGTAGTTTTTTGTAACTGTCAGCTGTAAAAAAATATTACGAATCTTATCATGGAAATGGATAGCATTTAAGACGAACTGTTTTTAATCAAACTGAAAATAAAAACAAAATTTAATACGTAGGTGTAAAACCTTGAAATCAAATTTCAAACAAAAAACTAATAATCGAAATAGCTATTGAATTACAGGAATTATGAACTCATGAATCTGTAAGAAAATTTCAGCAATTTCATATGTAAATACCTATTATTTCTACAATTGTATTCAGGATTGCCAAAACAAAATGGAAGCATGACAGTAGATTTTGCGTTCGATTTCTCCAGAGGCCGCCTTTGTTTGCTGTCTCCCTCAAACATACACGCTTCACATCTACCAAGGAGTTAGGAGTGACTGAATTACCTGATATTGGCTTGAAACAAATCGTTACCTTCTACATAAAGCTGTATTTCAATGACGAGGATCTTAAATAAAGAAAGAGTTGAGCCTAAGCTTATTTGAAAAATTAGATTTACTTTTCATTTAACCGAACTGACAGTGAAATTTGATTAGAAACTGGATTATAAATTGATGTTTAAATATTGAGGCTCGTATTGACAGCTCAGAGTCGATATTACGCAAAAGAGTAGCCATGAGGGACAGTGCCAGCAGCCTTCTCAACACCGTATTGGATCAGATGGATTGTCCAGTTGTGTGGCACTGGTACCTTAAAAACATTATGGTAATTAATTCTGCTATTAAGGACCAACTTAACTTGACACTTATGGTCTATTAAACTCTTTGTATTCTAAGGGTCTAATTAGGTTGGTAGTATAGAACTTCCTAATTTTCAGATTTTTTTCAATGTCTGTGCTATAAGAACTACATATAAACGAAATTTCAAGTTTCTAAGTTAACTGGAAGTGCCCTGTAGGTTTTCATGGTGAGCAAATTTGTATGAAATTGATTATGTAAAGTGTAATTACTTTTTTTTCTTAAAGTTAGAAGCTTGATTTTTTTACAGCACCATGGGGTTACAGAATTCTGTAATAGTTATCAGTTTCAACTTGATATCTCATATGGGGCCCGAGCAAAAGGGTCTCAACAGACAGACAGACAGACAGACAGACAAACAAACGGACAACAAAGTGGCGCTAAAAGGATTCCGGTTTTTCATTTTGAGGTACGGAACCCTAATAAAGCAAATATTTACCTGAACTTATACTAAAGTTAAATCATTTGATCATTCACCTTTATAATTACAGAACTATTAATAAGGAATAGAAATGCCATGAAAGCCGTGACTGCGACGCACCGATTCGATCAATACGTCAAGACATAACCCGCGGGCCTCTCATTTCTCAACCGAACGTGTTAGAACAAACATATTGTAAAAATGGTGTATTGCAGCGTGAAAAATTGTTCAAACTATTTAAATAACGTAAATAAGACATTCAAAGGAACTTTATTTCACTCGTAAGTAATTTAAACATGTATTTACGTGATATTTACAGAATAAACCTCGCGGTAAATAAAATTTCAACCTTACCATGAAATATTTAGCGTTGTAGCGAGTAGCGTTGAAATTAGACAATATTTTGTCCATTGCAGGTAATAAAGAATGTCACACATTGAGTTAGAATATTAACACCGCAATGTATATTTTTTCAAACATTATCAACACGGACCTAATTGTGTCATAGTGCGGCCACTGGTCATAGCTTTTTACACACATTGGCACAGTGCCATAACGCGTTTCATTGAAATATGGTGTTATTTTGGCTGTATGGAGACGAGTGAATCTATGTGTGCGCCGCGTATGTTTACTAACTGGGTTATTCCAAAAAGTGGAGACACCGATGCTGTTTGTGTCACGCCATCCACGTGTTTATAATCAAAACACCCTCCTTCGTGGAAACTGCTGACTGTCAAAAATAGCGAGGAATGCTGACTCTCCATTCGTTATTACCTCCATGACGCACAAACATACCAACTGGTATTGTTATTGTCACCAAACTTTTGACTTTCGGACCAAATTATGAAGTTTACTGTTTTGCGGTTGTTACTGAGGGATTTTGTATATTACGAACGTTGGATGTAACTCTTTGGTTTTAAAGTTTGGTAGTAAAGTTGGATTTCCTTCCTTACAATGAATTTCGCTTGATAAAATATGCTTTGTTTCCTTGACCAAAAATCTTTGGAAATGTTCCAATTAATTTTGGGATTCTTTTGAAGAAAACTATTTAGCCAAGAGTAGGCTGCGCTTACGCATTATTGGTCCCATAACCTACTCATTAAATAAAAACGGGCCGAGTGCGAGTTGGACTCGCGCACAAAGGGTACCGTACTACCACACAAAACGGGTACGGAACCCTCAAAACATGACAAATAATTTCGCTTGCAGTTATGAGTGCCAACTTAACTTGACACTTACGATCTATTAAACTCTATGTATGTAAAGGGTCTGAGTTGCTCCTAGATGACTTCTTAAATAAATAAATATTTGTAATGTTTCTGTGTAAGAGAGACAGACAAACAGACAGACAGACGGAAAATATAGTGATCCTATAAGGGTTCCGTTTTTTCATTTTGAGGTACGGAACGCTAAAACACAAGTTCAGCTGCCGTAACTTATTTTTACTTATCTTTCCTTGTTAAAAAAAATACATATCATAACAAGATGAATCCCCAAGGCGGTGTTAGAGGTGTTACCAAGTGTGAACTTTAAAATGCAAGTCACAGTCCACACTTGGTAGACCCGTGTTTAACCGACGATTATTATGTCCCAACGTGATGAGTAGTGAGCTTTATCGCCATACTTCGGGCACAAATGCACGCTTTTTTTTGGGCATGCAGGTTTCCTTGCGATGTTTGACTTCACCCTGCAGCAAGTGGTGAGTGAGAACAAATATTATGTACAAAAATTTCAAAAATCTTATTGATCTCAAAATTGAGAGGCCAGCGTTCTACATATAAACTATGATTAAATTTATTTTATTTTTATTTTATTATTCCGTTAACGTACATATAGATATAGAAGTCATTTAATTCGGGCATAATTGTCTTTTTTTTTGCGGTTTTTTAGGGTTCCGTACCCAAAGGGTAAATCGGAGCCCTATTAACGTCACTCCGCTGTCCGTTTGTCTGTTCGTATGTCACGGGTTTTTTTCAGGGGGGGCCTCATACACGAAAATGGAGCTCAAAAAAATTTTTTTTTCTTACCCTAGCATGTGGCGTGTCCTTCTCTGGAGCTTATTAAGTAGAGTAAAAATATATATATATATATATACAACGTGTAACAGAAAGGTGTAATCATAGTTGAAGAGCTTATTCAGTCAATGTTATAGAACAACTTTTACTATGGAGCCAATCCTGAAATCTCAAAAAAACATTCTGCTCTTCCATACATTTCGGCCGAGCGGCATTGCATTTTTCTATGAAACAGTAACTTTTTTTTTCCAGACACAGGTTTTGTTCCATAGTAAAAGTTGTTCTATACCATTGACTGAATAAGCTCTTCAAATATGGTAACACCTTTCTGTTACACGTTGTATACAAGGTGACTTTTTGATCATCGTCCAAATTCATACTGGAGGTTTGATAAGTGATCAGCATCATGAATCAATAACAGTTTTTGTGAAATCCGTACAATGAAATTTCGACTTCCCATAGTAATTCCCAGTCCTGAGTGAATCACTATGGGGAGTCGTAATTTCATTTTATGAATTTTATAAAAATCGTTATTGGTTGATGATACTGATCACTTACCAAGGCTCAAGTATGAATTTGGACGATGTTCACAAATTCACCTATATTTACGGGATCTATCTCAAAGGCCAAAGCAGTTAGGAATTTGAATTTGAAAGAAACCGACTTTGGAAAAGAAACATTTTGTATGAAAATGTCTGCTTTGGGGCATGCTAGCATGCCTTGGTGCCACACAATTTTTGTTTTCATTATCCATCCATCAGCCTAGTTCGTCCACTGCTGGACATAAGCCTTTCCAGGACTTTGCCACACACGCTGGGCAGGCGGGTTGGTGAGCGCAGTGCCGGAACCCTTGCACCAGTGACGCTCCTGCCCGTCACCAGTCTGTTCCATATAAGGCCCGGCTATTAGGGATGGATATACCACCATACATCGGTCCCAGGCATGGTGCCCTCCTGGTTTTTTGCCTGTGAGCTGTCCTGTTACTCTCACCCGAATTACTGCGACGGGGTCTCCAAGTAGTTGTTTTCAATATTGTTTTTTATTATTTTCATATTTTTTACTAGTCATACACTCAGAACATTTAAATAAATGTTCTGTGGTCATACATAACAATGTCATTGCTTTTCCAGCGAAAAGTTCTAACCACGCCTCTGGTATAACATTCGAGAGTATTTAAAATTCCAAGCCACGTACGAAAATATAATTTACCCACCTACACGAAAGTTAAAATAGCATGGCGGCGTTTTCACAGCTTATTAACATACTGAGGGTCCTTAGATGGGGGCCAAAAGTTTTAGAATACACTGGAAATGTTGCCGACATACTTGTATTTTGTGGGGACAAACATGCAGAATTTTACGCATAAACTTTTTATAAACAAGCCTCTATGCCTATACTTAAGAGGATGGTATACCCTAACAACTTTTTTTATTACCCGTCCGGCATAATGAGTCTAATGGCAAAAACCTTGTTTGCTTTTCATAGAGGCGATTATATGTTGGCTCTTTGGCCTCTTGTTATTGGACGCGTAATACTAGTGCTCACGCAGCGAAACAACAAATTGGTGTGTTTTTAGCTAATACTGAAAAAGTTTGTAGGGAAAACTTATTGGATCTAGGTAACATCCCTTCATATATTTCTATTGACTGTTTTATAAAAAAAATCAAGTTGATCTCTTAACCACGTTTTTGAAACGAACGTTTGAAAACCAAAAAAAGAGGGTGGAAAACATTTGTTTTTTGACAAAAGTATAAATCTTAATACATTATTTATAGGTGGAATCCCTAGATTAATATATTTTCTTTAATATGAGGAGTGTCATATTTTTCTTAAGTTGTCAACACTGACAGCGGGCACCTCTCTTGCTTTACGTCATTTGATATAGTCTAGGTTTGACCATTGACTTTCTGTGGAGCAGCGAGCTCAGTCTTGGACTATCCTTCGAAAAAGTAACTTGTAACCAGGAACCTATGCGAGTTGGTTTAAATTAATTTAACAAGTGTAAAATAAAATCAGTAAATAAGTAATTAAAGATAAAAGTAGTATTATTTGTGAAAGGAGAGACCTAGTTTCTTCCAATGAACCCTTGAAAACCTGGTGTTGTTGATGTCCCGTTAAATTTGGGGTTCTCAAGGAATAAAGGTGTAAATTTTATTATCTTTTCATACATACCTACTCACTGTGTATGTGTATACATACATATCGTCACAAACATGAATCCCAGAGAGAGTGTCAACTGTGAACTGCGAAATGAAAGCCACAGTCCACACGTGATATAACCGCTTTCCACCAACGATTTTTACATAGTACTTCGGGCACAAATGGACCAACAGCTTAAGGCGATTAGTGTCGCCAAATTAATAGCTCGATGTGTGTCGGTACGAATATCGAGGGAAACGAAATTGAAATAACATTCATATCAGCGCGCATTGCATACTGACTGTAACTGAGCTCACTGCGTCCTTGATAGGGCGAAATAGAAAAAAATAATACTTTTCACATGGACGTGATTGTTTGATTGAATAAAATCCTATGTTACTATCCTACTCGGTTGGTGATCATTGAACCTTGTTCCTGGTCCCTGGCCTGGTCTCCGGTATGGGTTCGGGCGGTTGATTGGATTTTACCTTTTATAATATATACTTTACCTATCATTTTAATCGTATATATATTGCTACATTAATTAAATTAACCTTTAATCTAGTCCATGTTCATTTATAATTTTATTACATATCTTTTTATTTGATTAAATTTGACGTGTAAAAAGTGTATTATATATACCTACTTTGCAAAATAAACTATTTGAATTGAATTTGTTATGTTTATAGCTATCAAGTTTACGTATTAATCAAAGCATAAATAAATGAAATCGACCAAGCCGCTTTAAGAACGGTAGGGAATTCCAGCCAAAAAACACCATGCGGTTGAATTTTTTTTCCATGTAGAAGTTTTGGTATGTAAAGGAAAAAGGAAAAATGTTGCATATGTCGTCTTAGAGTTCATCATTCGTATGCATTTTTTCCAATATTTTTGGTTCGGTCATAAATGAAGAGTAGGCTTTAGAAAGTACCCATTTGGCGATACCAAGCCCTTTAACGTGCCTTTCGAAGTACACAGACCGATCACAAATGAATGTGCACCGCAAGGATTGAACCTACGAATATTGGTTTAGCAGGCGAGCGCTCCACCACTCGGCCACAATACAATACAATACAATATAGCTTTATTGTCACAAAAGAGAATACTAGAGAATTGAACATAAAAATGCAAGTACAAAGGGTAAGTACAAATAGGCGGTCTTATCGCTTAAAGCGATCTCTTCCAGACAACCTTTAGGTGGGAGAAACTGTACGATAGGATTGCTGAAAAGGCGGTTTACATGTATACATAAAATAGTAGCAAAGTTATATAAATAATAGACCATACATACATAAATAATTATATCAAATAACATACTATTGTACTTAAATTTAATACAAACATTTTATTATCTTTCTTAAAATTTATAGTAGGTAGTATTAGGTATTTCTAAACCAATACCAAGCAATGTTATCACAAAATATACAAATACCTTTGTTTAAAGGGATCATTCTTATCTTAAACTACATCGGTAACTCGGAAGAATAAATAAAATTGTTAACATTTAAAATTAATTAAAAAATTATACTAAGTTTATGTTTCAGGTAACGACATCCAGTATAACTATAGATCAATGATATCAGACTTTGAATTATATGCACGGACGTATGTATATAATACAGGGAAATTATGAAGAATTATATTACATAATATATTTCATTACACATTTTTAATCAACTTCTGAAGATCCAATCGAGGGACACGAAATTATATCGCTTACATTTTTTGAACAACTATGATATACAATCTCCATCTACAAAGATTCTACGATTACGTATTCTACGCATTCTACGATACCGTTTTTGCTTCTGCCATATTAAATTTATCAATCAATTCGTGTTGTTTATAAAAAAAAAAAAATTCACCAAAAAGTTTTAACCTTATACATTAAATAACTATGTGGCCCAAATATAGGCATAGCCTGACCCGTGGGTGCCATTCATCGCCAAGCATACGAATACAGGGTGTAAAAGCAAAGGCAAGAATCCTTCTAGGGTATGTTAGTATGAATAATATTGTTTTTAAAAAAAATAGCGGCAATTTTTTTTTTACGTAGCAGTACCACATAATAACACGATTTGTTAAACTTGAAATACTCTAATCCGATGGACACTCTCGCTGGTCGTTGACCTCTGATAGCGTCAGTAGCACAGAACATAATTACTCAATGTGATTGGTCGTTACCGCACTAAGGGGTGAATGAACTGCATTGATAAGAGTGCGCAGCTGGATCTTAGGAAAACAATATAATTTTTGGTAAAAATTTAAGGTATACTTTTTTTTATCGTAATCGTATCAGTATCGTGTGTACTTTCTTACCCTAAAGGGATTCTTGGTTTTGCATTTACACCCTGTATATCACGGTGCAGCCGCACGTCTTGTCCGCGCGGCAAAATATTTTTGTAGATGTGAACAAAACTGTAACAAGATTTACAGTGCATGTTGAGTGAATGCTACGTGTTGGGCGTAAGGTTCGTAATTGATTGTACTGAACGAATGTCTCTTGGTATCGGTACAATGCGTATCTATTTAATATCAGTCAACACACACATGTAAAGAAGCGGCGACACTGGTTACGGAAGGAATCACTTCTAGTACCTATTTATTCAGATTCCTATGGTGCCAGTGTTCAGATATGGCTTAATATTAACTGCAGGTGGCAGGTGAAAAAGCTCTTATATTACTATATATACTTTTATTCTACTATAGTTCTTATATTCAGCTCTATTATATTTGTCTACTTTATTTTGTACATAAATATTATTAGTCTGTTTTTTGTCTGAGTGCCCATACTTAGAAGCACTTAGTCCACAGATTGGCTAAGTGGTCTGTGACTTACCCCCGGTTTCTGAAAGGCCAATCAAAGTTAACAGTAGATTAAAAAAACTTTAACCGCAAATAACGGTGAAAATAAAGCATATATGAAGTCTGAATAGTGATGAATCAATAATTAACTTAGTTAATTTTTGATTTCAATGTAAAATTCCCACTTTTTCTGGCTTAATCCGCAGATAATTATTTTTTAATCTACTGTCAACATTGATTGGCCTTTCAGAAACCGGGGGTTAGTCCGATAGAAGGCGCTGGAAGCCTAATAACAAGTTAGTCCTCGATTAGCTTAGCTTGGTTTCTAACGTTGACCAACATTTTTAAATTTGCTTGACGTATGTTTTTGAATAAAGATTAATTATTATTATTACGAAGGTACACTTTTCAGTCACGGGCCCATAGAGACCCCGGACATTTGAAAGGCATTCATGGGGCCGAAGCCAACATTGAAGGGGTCTTTTGTACTATTTTATCTAAATGTGAGATGGCTGCATCTATGGAGGCCTCTCCCTCAATGTATCATTGAGATACACTAACAAACAGTCCCTCACAGTTGCCAAACTATTGCCAGGAAGGAAGCGACTTGGAATGGGCTATGAGGATGGGATGCTAAATGGACCGGATAACAGGGCTATGGAGTGAGATAAGGGACATCTGCCTCGAAAATCTCTCACAAATTTAAGTATGGCAGATGGTGACTTGCTGTTTGATAACTGTCCAGCAGGATAGCCGTTGTGGGCTCCTATCTAGCCACCATAGGACGGCCAGGGGGCAACACTATGTAAGCAGCTAAAGTATATTTTGAATCAAAAATCTCTATCAAAAGCAAATAAAGTCTTTGCCATTTGACTTATTGTGCTGTACGGGTAATAAAAAGTTGATAGCGTAGGCCATACTCTTAACGGCTCGCCTGCTTTGACTCTCCCACTTTCTGGGTGAGCGCTTATCATCCTATGTCCGATCGACGCTTTCTATCAGACGTGGTAGTAGCCAAACGAAATCACATTAAAAAACTCAGTAAGTTACCAATTTTGCGAATTATAAAACAATTTTTTTTTGTCTCAAAACGTTTTATTTTATTATTATTATTACTTATAGATCTTGGTGTCCCGTTAGAAATTATATTCTCTTCGATTAACACAAAATATAAAGCATTCTTTTACAAGTTCACGAATAAAGTAAATCGATTTCAATTAAGGGGAAGCCGTTCAACATTTTTATGGCGACCTTTTTAAAGTTCACCGAACAATATCGAGCAAAAGGGTCTGAGCGCTGACGTCATGATTATTCCTGACGTCAGGATCAGGAGTTTTCAGGACTTACGGTTAGGGCCCTGGATATAAATATTTTATGGCGATTGAATGAACGCACCCCTGAGTACCAATAAACAATAAAATATCGGTAAAGTACACGATCCTTACTTTATTGTGGTTCCGTTGGGGATTTAATAATAATAATATATGAGCCCGTCTCCTACATGAAGGTTTTTATGAAAATCAATTATGTTTAAAATAAAATGTTCGGGTTCAATACAACAATGCGTTTAGGATGCTGATGGGGTTGCCGCGACACTGCAGTGCCTCAGGCATGTTTGCAGAGGCGCGAGTTGATTGTTTTCATGCCACCTTGAGAAAAAGATGCGCGTCCCTGGTGCGCAGAGTGCGCGGCAGCAACAACAGTATCCTGGCCATGATAGCGGACAGGTTTGATTGCTGTTACATGAATCACTGCTGCAGTATTCATGTGGCAGTAGACAGACCTGTCTTCTCTAAAATTAATAATTTTAATGTTACTAACACTTAGCATAGGACTAGACTAAGTTTACTAACAAAATTTGTGATCCATAGTTGGTCTTTCAATAAATGATTTGATTTGATTTGATTTTGATTAAAAAGCTAAAAACAGAAGTAAAATTATTTTTTTGATATCCGAAAAAATTACGAAGTTATTGGCAATCAAAGTGTGCTTAACGGCTATCGCTAAAGATGCTATGCGAATTTTATTGTTGTCACTGCCACTCTAAGCGTAAACACGCAGTGCGAGAGGGGCGCATTCAGGGCGAAAGGGAAAAAAGTTAGTTTTATATTTTTACAAAAAAAAAAAAATAATAGCTAGTAAAATTTCCAAAATCTAATATCTAGATATTGTTTGTAACCCATTTATTAAAATATATTTGAATTCTGTACATGGTTTCTATTTGTCAAACAAGGAGAAAAAGTGTGTTTGAAGGCCTCATTTCAACAGTTATTTCTATCGAGGGAAATGTATACAAACACTTTTTCCAAAAACAAAACCCTAGATTATGTAATCAAAATGCATATACCAGAAATTGATTGAAATTTTTCGTGTATTTCATGAAGCACCCGTATTTTTTTACATATCGCCTTCAAAAATTCAAAAAGATTTAAACTTTGCTCTAATTAATCAGCTACTATAAAAATATACTGATATTTCACTACAGAGACGCGTCCATATTGCAAATCATCTTAAAAATAAAAATTTGTTTATTCAACATGCATAAAAAAAGATATTATCTTTATATAATATTAAAATGTGACGTTCTCATGGCAACTAGCCATGGCATGCCATGTTTTAAACGTAATCGAGTAATTTATTGCTCTTACGCCCGTGTATCATACTGCGTTTTTCAATGCATAGTGTGAGGAAATAAAACAAATATAATCTTGTGAACTTTAAATTATGATTGGCTCAAAAAAGCTCCAAAGCCGTTAAACAGTGGAAAAAAAAGTATAACATTTATGGTACACAGGAAAGGCTGCAGGTTAGCCAACCATTGTAAATAAATAAAAAAAAATAAAGCCCTAGGGCAAAATAATCGACTTTCTGTTCGGTTTTGATGCATAAAAAGTGGGCCTTTACGAGCACTTGCATTGAAAAATGAATTTTGTCACTTTGTTTGTCAAAAACAGTATAAGGGATGGTATCAATTTAAAGGTTCATTAAACTTAAAAAACCTTTCTGCAACTGGCCCTAAATGTTGCTGTCCGCAATGTGTCTTTTATTATATGCAATTTGCTATGTTAAATTTGGTTTTAAGCGATCATTTATTTATTCCAAAGGAATCTTCTTAGCTCATCACATATTTAAAATTAAGCAATAATTTATAATAGGTATGAAATTTCCGTTTTCTATGGAGAATTTGAAAGAAACTCAATTTTCAGTACCAACATTTTTGCATTTTTTTCAAGAATGACAAATCCTAATTTTATGATTTTTTTGTGTATAAATGAGCTAACAGCAACATTAATTTAATTTCTGAAAAGTGTCAGCTGTAAAAAATTATTACGAATCTTATCATGGAAACGGATGGCATTTAGGACGAACTGTTTTTGAAAATTAAATTTTAGTTCTCAGACTGACAATAAAAACAAAATTTAATACCTACGTAGATGTAAAACCTTGAAATTAACTTTCAAACTAACAACAAACATTGGAAATAGCTATTGAATAACAGAAATTATGAATTCATGAATATGTAAGAAAGTTTAGGCAACTTCATAGGTAATTACCTATTACATGAAAAAATATAGCTAACAAAGAGACAAGTAGACAAGAGAGCTTTTATTTATAGGATTGGTCTGTTAGACCGAACCCTAAAGTAGGGCCACGGAAATGTATATCACTGGAACAAGCAGAATAGAAACTCGAAAAAGGGTTTTCATTGTTAAACTTTTGTGTTTTTTATCGTTGTTCTGCCTCCAAACTTATTTTGGTTTATGCTTATTTACGGAACCTTAGATTATTTCAAGCAACCAATTATAAAAGTTAAAAAGTAAGCGAGTGAAATACATTTAAAACAGGAAGTTATCAATAATATGTAAGGTTAAATAATGTTAGTTTGCGAAACTCAAAACATAGGTAGTACTAATCTATATGAACAATTGTTTGTATGGGAGCTAAGTGAAATTATTGAAATTTGTTTTCACCTTTTCATACTGGACCAGTCAGCTGATCGGGGCAATTTGTATGGGAGGAAGTGAAAAAAAGTTGCGAATTTCGCTTAGCTCCCATACAAACAGTTGTTCATATAGACTAGTACTACCTATGTTTTGAGTTTCGCCAACTAATATTATTTAACCTTATATATACCAATTTTACGGGATATGACGGAATTCGAGACCTGAGCTTAAGAGGCTATGCGAATTTTACTTTTGTCACTGTCACACCAAGCGAAAAATTGCGCAGTGCGAGAGGGGCGGATTCAGGGCGAAAGGGAATAAAGTTGGTTTTATATTTTAATAAAAAAACTAAAATAGCTAGCAAAATTTCAAATATCAAATCTCTAGATATTGTTTAAACACACCTAATAAAATATGTTTGAGTTCTCTATATGGTTCCTATTCGTCAAACGAGAGAAAAAGTGTGTTTGAAGACCTCATTTTAACAATTATTTCTATCGAGGAAAATTTATCCTAACATATTTTCCAATTTTAAAACCCTAAATTATATAATCAAAATGTATATACCAGAAATTTATTAAAATTTTCCGTGTATTTCATGAAATACACAGAAAAGAATCACCCGTATTTTTTTCGCATATTGCCTTAATAATTTGGTCAAGTGTGCGTGCTACACAATACGGGTACGGAACCCTAAAAACATTATGGTATAGCCATAGCCAAACAGACTTCGTGAGATAGAATATCTGTACCAACTCAAAATTGATATTCCTATTGGGTCGGTATTTCCAGCACTCATGCAAACAAATCTGAGGCGTTAACGGTACACTCGAAGTCTCGAAGTGAAACGAGAAACACAGACCCTTAATACGGTGGTTTCGTTATGTATGTAGATTTAAACAACTTAAGGGTCGGTGTACGACGTTCAATAATGCGGGCCTCCCCTTAAATTGCTCTTCAAGACCCGACAAAATTAGTTTTGCTCATTATCAAATAGGTGAAAATGCCTCTTTGAAATAGAATGTCAATTCAACTAAATTAAATACATAGTCACTTCATGAATCTCTAAAGGGTTGTCAAATGTGTTTCCAAGAGTCACAGTCCACACTCTTACCCTTCGGCCACAGCTTCAGGCTTCTGGCGGCGCTTCTTGCTGCGCTTCCAGGCGGTTTTTGCGACGGGCTTTGCCCTGCCAGGACACCCGTCGGCGCCTTGCACCGCATCGGATGCATAGCGCGTTCGCTCGCTCAAAGCGCTTGACACTAGGTTCGTCCTGTGCGCTCGATCACTGTTTCAATCACCCGCCTCCCCGCACACCGCCGTCCCGAGAGCGCAAGTCACTCGAAGCCGGAAAAGACGCGCGAGAGGCGATCCATGGCTGGCTCTATACAACTTCATACATTTATTCTCTCCGCCGGCGCCGTCGCAAGAAGAACCGCTTGGCGCGCCTCTCGAAGCCTGAAGCTATAGCCGACCGGTTAAGGCAGCATATAAAGTCTACTTTAATATACTTGAAATCGCGAAGTACGCAAGACGCAACTTAGAACAGTTTCATACTAACGGTGAGGTACTCAATAATAATACCAGACGGCGTCACCAGCTGTACGTCCCCGCGAGGAGACTCGCCAAGTCTGACAAGTGTCTCAGTGTGCTGGTGCCGAAAGTGTACAGTACGCCCTTCCAACTTATATTAAAACTGCGCCAAGTGACACTCATCCATCAGCCTATTTGTACTTAAATCACCCTTATTTGTATTTCTGTAGCTACTATCATACACGTGTTGAATTTATCACAAGTACATATATTTCCTTCCTATACATAACGTTACCTTTATTTACAATACAATACAATATAACTTCATTGTCACACCACAAAAGAAAAGGAAAACAATAACATTTAACCTAAGGTGCTACGTAAAAGTTTTAGCGTCCCTGTTACCCGTGGAAAAGTAGCGAAAAGTCGGTTTTTTATTAATATAAAATGTACTAAGCTATTTTGTCAAAAAAAATTTCAAGGACACTTTACAAATACATTATACCCACATTTTGAATGCAACTTCACAATTAAATTTGTAAGGATTTCAGAATAACAGGAAAAAAATAAAACAATTAAGAGGTCTTTTCGGAATTAAATTCTATCGATATAATTTCATCCAATCGCGTTTTTCTTCAATGAGAATCTTAATCAAATACTCAATAAACATTTACCCAAAAATAAAATACGTAGATGACGTTATAGTGAAGTAAATGGATTCGAAAAAACCCAATTTTTTTTGGTATCGCTATAAAAATGCGATTAGGTTAAGTACAATTATCGCTTGAAGTGATCTCTTCCAGACAACCTTTGGGTGGAAGCAATTGTGCGGAAGGATTTTAGAAGAAATTATCATAGTCCCGAATATTTCGTACATGTTCAATATAATAAAAAGGTAAAGGATTTTCCGTCTATAAAGCCACCGGTAACTGTTTTTCTGAATTCCATCAAAAAGCATTGATCTTTTTTGTACGAGTAGTGTATGAAAATCCATTTCCTGCTATGATTTACTTTGATAAATGTTAAGCAGTTAACTAAGCAATTTAAATTTTCTATAACACATTTTATCAAAAAGTGAAAAAAGTATTTTTAAAGATGTAAATAATAATCGACTGTGGAGGTAATACCATCTTACTTGGAGACCCCCTCGATGTAATTTGGGGGAGAGCAAAAAACCAGGAGGCCCACCATGCCTGGGACCGATGGATGGCGGTATATCCATCTCTTTAAAGCCGGGCCTTGTATATGGAACAGACTGGTGACGGGCAGCGGCGTCACTGGTGCGAAGGTTCTGGCACCGCGTTCTCCAACCCGCCTGCCCAGCGTGTGTGAGTATGGGCAATTCTTCCAGGATGACCGCCGGGAGTGGCAAAGTCCTGGAAAGGCTTATGTGCAGCAGTGGACGAACTAGGCTGATGGATGGAAATAATAATTACATAATAATATTAAAAATACTAGCAAGATATGGTTCTTAGTATAGCAACACTACCGAAATGCTTTGTTTTTTGCAAAATGAGCAGATACCATTCTCGGTTAAGGGAAATCATTTTTCAAAAAGCTTCGAATGCAGTTTTTATTTTCTCAAAATCAATGGCGAGAGTCCTATGAGGAAATTTATTGATTGTTGTTTGCAGTTTAGACTTTCCCCATTTTAGCGCGCTAACCTGTATATCAAACAGAACGAACAGTGATTAATAATTGACGGGTACCATAACTTAACAAACTCACTGTACATTATACAAGCCCTTCAAAGTTAATGTTTTGTAAGTAATACCCTGCCATTGAGATTTTTTTTTATAATACACGTATCTTTTTGTGCGTAACGACAAAAGCTCGAATATTATGATGAACTACCAATAAAAGTTATACGATGTCGGCGTTTTTTTGAGTGATCGATCAATCACTTTATTTAATTATATTTAAATACTTGGATTTTGCAAATAACAAATAGAAACCTCAGAAATGAAGGCAGATTTCGCTTAGCAAATTACAGTACGGAGCGTCAACAATTATTTTTGTATGGGGCCTAATGTATAAATAATAGTAGGTCTTTACATATGAAATTGCTGAAATTTTATTGCAGATTCATGAGTTCATAAATCCTGTTAATCAATAGTTATTTCAATTATTTATTTTTTGTTTGTAAGTTGATTTCAAGGTTTTACATGTACGTACTCAATGTTGTTTTTTTTTCTCATTTTGATTATAAAAATTAAATCTTCAAAAACAGTTCGTCCTAAATGCCATCTATTTCCATGATAAGATTTGTAAGAGTTTTGTACAGCTAACACTTTTCATAAATTAATTTATTGTATACAGATACATTACATAGAATTATTTATAATAAAATACATGTACAGAGGCGAGCTTATCTCTGAAAAGAGGTTTCTTCCAGCAAACCTTAGTGGGAGGGGACACTATGATAATAAGAATTAGTAATCATACATACGTGTGCTACAAATAAAGACATATCAACATACAAATAAAATAAAATATCAGCTGATCAGGCTATCAAGTTAAAAAATAAAAATATGAAGAATCTCCCCATACAAAACGCCTAGAAAAAATATAATTTTTGGACGTTATTTTTTGCAGCTCTATTTTAAAAACGGTTAAATATATCTTTTCTTTGGTCAGTTAATAATTATATTATCTGTGGTTAATATCCTAAAGTACATTCGTACTCAGAGGTGCCGAATTGTTTGTCAGGCACTACCATTTTAGTGCCTTGTTTTTTGTCCCTTTAATGTTGCTATGGCATCTATGTATATTGTTGTTATTTACCATAATGTTATTAGGGTTCCGTACCCGTATTGTGTGGTAATACGGAACCTTTTGTGGGCGAATCCGAATCACACTTGGACGGTTTTTATTAGGTAATAAAGGTTGGCTACCAAGTAACTTGAGTTGTTTATTCAAGACATTTATAAACTAGCTAGACTCACTGAAATACTGACGTAAGTTCTATGTTGTAAGTTTTTCAATTAAAGCAACAATGTTGTGCCGCAATGTATCATTTTGCTACTGAGGTTCCGTCGCGTCCGTGGAACTTTGACTACTTGTTCTTTTTGTAATTTTATTAGACATACTCGGAACAGGAGGAGTCAATTTATGTACAGAATAAAATCCTTTTTATCAGAAGTTTTAGAATTAAATCCCATTTATGAAAAAATATCAAAACGAATCAAAAACTCAAAACGTTCACGAGAGATGGGACAAAATGTGGCGAAGGCGGAATGGTAAACATTTTAATTATTTACGAAAATGAGAGACGTGATCATATTTACGAAGACCAAATATAAAGAGGATTGCTAAGTTTTGAAGTCGTTCGAGTTTATTTAAGAACTCTTCGTTAGCATCAATGACACATACAAAAGAAGAAACGTCTGAGCAAGCATGATTTTGGTTTTTAGGGGAAGAAAGTTCTGGATTTGCTATAGGGAGTGAAATGCGCCATAAACTCTTCTGCTTTATCAGAAAAGACGATTAGAGTCCCGTTGTAAATTATAAGCGGAATCGTTTGATTATTGAGAACACCCAACCAGTACCTGCCTCCTTTCAACAAAGCTTGTGATTTCCGAGGGTTTACGAGGAGGCCAAACGTCTTGGCCCAGTTATAGATACAGTCGAGTTCATGGTTCATTCTTTGGATAGCTGTTTCTACATCATCCACAAGAAAATAGCGATAAAGTTGCAAATCATCAAGCAATGACGGATGTTCAATCAGTTTCAGAGGCGTCAAGCTCATCCAGATGCATACCCATAAAAGAAGGAGATACTTGGGCTTATATTTAGGAGGTCGCACTTTGTACGAATGAAATGAAAGGGGCATTAAGTTGACAATGCGTGGCAACTTTATGGGGCTTAGAAACAATCATAAGATTGAGAAGGAGGTGAATGGGAGGCGTGGTGTGTGACAGACAAAGAAAGAGTTTGCAAGTTGAAACTAGGTACTATTGAGGATAATTCGGAAGAACAAGAATGGTTTTTTTAAAGGTCCGGTACGGGGCACAAATCACATAGCAGGGATTCAAAGTAGTCAAAGTAGTCAACGGTGCGGTCTGGGAGGTAGAAAACACCGAAAAGAAGTTTGGAGTGGTGAAGATATATTTCGATGAGAAGGTGTTCCGCAAAGCCCGTATATTGACCAGGAGATGCTGAATGAAGCGAGAAGATCGGAGTAATGAGCAGAAATGCTTTGGGCATTGATGTGAACAACGTTTAGGTTGTTGAGACTTCAAACAGTCATGCAAGCTAAGGATCCCGGCTGAGAAGCATCGCTCTCCACTCTGGCGTACTCATCAGCTGAAAAAGATTTCATTAAGATCTACAGGTAAATCCATAAAATAAATGTGTTTAATTAGAATATATAATAATAGAGGCGCGAGTATGCAGGCCTCAGTTTGGACTGCATTTTTGTGCCTTTTGGCGTTGAGACCTTCGGGCCGTGGGGTCCAGAAGCAAAAATTGTTTTCAAGGAGCTTACTACGCGGCTGGTCGACGCCTGTGGAGACCCGAGGGCTGGCGCATATCTTGGCCAGAGAATAAGTCTGGCCATACAAAGAGGAAACGCAGCCAGCCTTCTAGGTACCCTTCCACATGACGACGGTGATCTGGCTAATATTTTTTATTTAGTTTAATTACATTTTAATAAACGTGTAATTTAATACATTAATTAAATTAGCTATGGGAATTGTAATTATGAAAACATTTGGTAATCACAATAAATATTTTTGAATATACCCATAATACCCAAACTAATTTTACGTAATATGAACTGTTTACAATATCAAAATAATAATCCAAAATATCCCTGGGCAACTCATTTCTATTGTTTGACAATATGTAAATAATGTTATGCTTTATAATCCCCGCAAATTGCTAATGCGCTCGCATGTCATTTGTTTGTACCGTTAGCAGCTGTCGAGTATATTTTGTTTTTAGACCTACCTATACATTAATGGTACGATCCCAAGTTAGTGTCATCTGTCTTTTAGTAAATGTTTTTGGTACATTTCACTGATCGTTCATTTCGAATTATTTCGACAGAGTCCCAACGTATTAGCAACTTGCGATGGTAGTACCAAAGAGTATCTCCGGCCGCTTTTAAGGTTTTGCCAAATTTGTACACTTTCTAATACAAAAAAAAACAAACTTAAGAGGATGGCATACCCTAGCATAGCATAGCAATTTCTTTATTACCCGTCCAGCAAAATAAGTCTAATGGCACAGACCTTATTTGCTTTTCATAGAGGCGATTATATGTTTGGCCTCTTTTTCTTTGGACGCCTAATACTAGTAATCACGCAGCGAAACAACAAATTGGTGTGTTTTTAGCTAATACTGAAATATTTTGTAGGGAAAAAAATATTGGATTTAGGTAAAATCCTAATTATTGCCTATTTTATAAAAAAAAATCAAATTGATCTCTTAACCGCGTTTTTGAAACGAACGTTTGAAAACCAAAAAAAGAGGGTGGAAATCATTTTTTTTTGACAAAATTATAAATCTTCATACATTGTTTATAGTTTGAATCCCTAGATAAAAGATCGATAAATCAAATATATTTTCTTCAATATTAGGAGAGACCTAGTTTCTTCCAAGGAACTTTTGAAAACCTGGTCTTGTTGATAAGAATATAAGGAACTTACCTTTTAAATTTACCTTATAGTTTCGGAGATTTCGTGGTACGTGAGTAAAACAGAATCTTTTTCTCAAACATGCTCGGCGATGGTCGCTTCGAAGAGCCACTGTTTTGCCTAAGGGGTTAAAACAATGTAAGAAAATCCATTTTACTCACAACGAGATACGAAAGGACCAAGGAGAAATATGTCAAACAGCCAAGCCGGTCGCTCGTTTTTCAACACATTTTTGTACACATTTTTAATACCACCTTTGGATAGACAAAGCGTAATACACCAAGACTGAAGCCTAAAAAATAATACAATATTGCTTTTCTGTGTAGATTGATAATATATACTATAAACGAGTATTTACTACTAGCTTTTGCCCGCGGTTTCGCCCGCGTTGATTAAGTTTTTGTACAGTCGTATTGAATCTGTAAATATTTTTCAAACCATTCATTTTTAGTACGTAGTTGACCTGACTCTGGTTAAGAGTATTTGGAGTGTTTTTGGTTCTCAACATCTCTAACTTGATCGTCATGTAAGGTGTCTTTGGCGAGGCCGAAGACCAAGACACGTTTCCGTCTTAATCCTTTGCTAATGTGTCTTTGGCGGTTTTTATTAACTTGTTTAATTATTATGGCGAGGCTGAAGGCCGAGCCGCTTCTCTGGACGACACTATTTTTTGTTCCCATCGCAACTTATTTATGGGATAAAAAGTTGCCTATGTCCTATTCCAGGTCTAGAACCACATTTGTGCAAAGTTTCAGCCCAATTGGTTCAGTAGATACGGCGTGAAGGAGTAACAAACATCCATCCATCCATAGATACATCCATCCAAACTTTCGCATTTATAATATTAGTGGGATACAAACTTTTGTTTCCATATAGTAATCATTAGGATTTCCTACTACTATATTTACTCTGTGTCTAAAGCCCAGATACTCATATTATGAGCATCCAAACTTTCTCATATAAACTTTATGTTTAAAAGTTTTGTACACGCTGAAGCTTTTGTGGTTTTGGAAATGAAAACTTGTGATAGTAGAGTATTGCACTTTTTCATGAAAGACCTGATAACTTTTTAACCCATAAAAGTTATTTGTATCGACGTGTATTATCACTAGTTTGCTTATCAAAAAGAGGCGAAAGAGGTGTGTCAGGATCGCAGCAGATGGAAATCTGTAGTCTCTGCCTACCCCTCTGAGAGATAGGCGTGAGTATATGTATGTATGTTTCAATCAGAAATAACCAAGTATTAAAAATTAAGAAACAAATACGGATATTAAATTGGAGAAAAAAACATTTACATAATACATAGTATTTCTGATGTGCAATTTAATGTGCAAAATAGTATTTTTGATGTGCAATTTGATAGTATCAGTAATTTTTTTATTCAACTCATTTTAAGTGAACTATAAACATTATGAGTAAATAAAGATCTTAAGAGTTTAACCTACACTAGGAACTTTTTTTATAACACGTCCAGCACAATAAGTACAATGGCACATGTAGGTACTTTATTGCTTTTGATAGAGGCGATTATACGTTGGTTCATGGCTTTTTTTTTTCTTGGACGCGTAATACTAATAGTCACCAATTGGAGTGTTTTTACCTAATACTGAAATATTTTGTAGGCAAAATATAAAAATTAATAATAAAAATAATAAAAGATTCCTTTCATATTCTTGTCACTTCATCGTGTTTGTCTGCGGAACGTTTAAAAACCAAAAAAATGTGTTAAAATTATATTATTTTTTAGTCAAAGGTATTTGGTATAAACCAAGTGTATTTTTTTCAATATAAGGAGAGACCTAATTTCTTCCAAAAAACCCTCAAAAGTCTGGCGTTGTTGATGTTCTAGGCTCAGGACCGATTCCGCCAAACTGCTTTCGCGTTTGGACAATTTAGCATATCAAATCAAAATATTTTTAAGAAAACAAATTTTCGTAATTAGCTATGAAGTTGGACTACATTACATGTTTTTCAGATTTAACAAAAGTATCACAAGGATCGAGAAAAAAAATCGGAATTATCACTAAAATCACGGAAAACGTCATTTGGTGTTGGTGTTGGAACTGGTATGATCAGTATACTGATCTAACTGCAAAATAAAATATTTTTTTTATAAAGTAAATTAATGAAATTAGCCTTTCCAGATTTTTATTATTATTTATTTCCTTACGTTATTTTAAAAGTAAAAAAATGTAAACTCAAACATTCAATATTTATCATGTACAGAAAAATCACGCAAAAAAAAATGTTAATGTTTGAGTATTATACATTTTTATATATTTTTATTTTGATATTTATTCACGCTAAAAAAAAAATCATATGGATAAAAAAATTTTTTTTGCTACTTGCAAAGCCAAATTACGATTTTCGTGATTTTAGTGATCTTTCAGAATTTTTTCTTGATAATTGTGATACTTGTGTCAAATCTAAAAAATACGTGATGTAACATAACTTCTTACTTTAACTTCTTTCTTACACTAATTTTATTTGTTAAAATATTCCGATTAAAAATACTAAATTGTCCAAACGCGAGAGCATGTTTGGCGGAGCCGATCCCTTAACCAATAACTGTAAAAACAAAGACGGTATCCAACAGGACTTTTCTTTGTAGTACTTAGATTAGAAACCATATCGTCGTCACAAAAAGAAGGCCGACTCAATGACGGAGCGAAAACAGACGCACACATGCATATACGCGTACGTACAGTGGAGACCACATCAAGCTATACACTTGCAGTACAAAATTAGCCCCTACAGAGAAGAATATACGATAGGTACAAAGTCCAATGTGTCTTACTTGATGCGGTCTCCACTGTACGTTGATCTCGGCAGAATTTCGTATCGGCATTCACCCGAGTATCTCCGAGATCGTCGTAAGTACGCGTCTGTGCGTGCGTGCGCCTGTTTTTGCTAGTTATGCGGAGTAAACCTTATGTAAGTGGTTATTTTGTGATACTACACAATTAATCCAAGACTATAACGCTGTTGTGTAGGATCATTCACAAAGAAGTACATACATACACAATCTTTGCTAGAAAAGCGTAACTGACTGAATTAAGGTGGTAAAGCCGTAAACAAAAATGAGCTCAGAATGTTAGATGGCGCCACGCTCTAAGAAACTAGAACAAATTAATGATTATACCTGTTATTGTTGCTTTTGGGTATTAATTGAGTTGATATGCGGGTAAAGCAATTTATTTCACGACGCTTTGGAGTGATAATAAATGTGAAATCCCTTTGCTTTTACTACACTTCCAAATGTTTCATAAATTCATTAGTTGTCAAACTAATACGCACACTAGTAAAGGCAGTTCTGCCAATGTGTGAGTTTATTCATTCATAAAAATCAAATCGATACAAAACGTAAAACGTTGCCGCTCCGTATTTTACCGCGGAAGCAGAGCGGCAACGTATTGACTTTGCAAAACAAGACAAAATATTAGATTATTATACAATTGTTGTCAGCATTGGTATGAAACAAACATTTATCAATATTTAGATGAAAAAAAACAAGATGATTTATTTATCACATATTCTTCACAGCGGGATTATATTGAACTAGCTTTTGCCCGCGGCTTCGCCTGCCTTAATTTTTTGTATAGTCGTATCAATAATAATATTAATATATCGTTACGACATGAATCCCCGAAGGGGTGTCAGAGGTGTTCCGTGTGCGAACTGTGAAATGCAAGTCACAGTCCACACTCGATACACCCGCGTTTCACCGACGAATATATTACGTCCCAGTCGTATCAAATCTGTAATTTTTTAGTACGTAAACAGCTGACTCTGGTTTGGAGTATTTTTGATACTCATCATATCTAATTTGATCACCATGGAAAGTGTCTTTGGCGAGGCCGAAGTCCGCCGAAGACCGAGCCGCTTTTCTGATCGACACTATTTTTTGTTCTCTGAATTAAACCTCTGCTAATGTGTCTTTGATAAGTTTTCAATAACGACATAATTTTTTGTATGGACACTTTTATTTATTTTACTGCAAACTTTCGTGTCGTTTCAAAAGAAAGGGATTCATAAGCTGATTGTAAAAATGTACTTGGTACAGCACCACTTTATTTCAAGCACTCGTTTCCAAAAAAAAAAAAACGTTCTCAAAACAATACTAAGTCCTTCATTCAGGAAACGGCTGAGGAATTTTCGTGTTTGATTTTTTTTTTTAAACGAATGGCTGAAATGAAATGTAGAATATGTTTACCATCAGCTCATGAAGCACTTCCCTTTGATAACGAAAGGTTTCAAAAAAAAAAATTCAATTTTTTTTTAACTAACACTAGTCCGTCTAACTCTAACTTCACAAGGCGTGATTGGGCTTTATGTCTATTGTTTGCCAATTATTATCGAAAATCGATAACAGAATGGGTTACACTAATTGAAGGGTCTCGAGGAAAAACAACACATGTCAAGTTTTGCAAATTTACAACAGAGGCAAAAAACATTTTCCATAATACATGTTAGCTTACAGTTTTCATTTTTATATCAAATTTAATGAGTAAATATACAACTTGTTCTTCAATATTTACAAAAAATCAATAATTACACCTTCACATAAGTTGTTTTTCCAATACTTGGGAAATTTTCATCTTTATCAAGAAATATGATTAACAATGGTATTCAAAAGCTTTTCACATTTTCCAATTATCGAATTATGTTAATGTAAAAATAGAACAAACATACAAAAAAAAAAATATATGAAAGGAATAATTGGTAAGTAAAAACCCAAAGTGAATATTTAATTGTTTTATTTTATATTTTTATATGTCTTTACGATACAGAAAGAAAAAGACAAATGCTAAAATTAAGTTAAGTCCTGTCAAATAAGTTAAATTTTGTTACACTAATGTCTATTTAGGCTCCAAGCATTTTTGATTAGCAGGTACTCTCCTTAAAATTATTTCTGGCAAAACGCATCTTCTATAAAAGTCACTCAGTTTTGGAATCATGTTTTTAATGAACTCATCATCTTTTTGAATTATTATTACTTTTATAGGGCTGCCAACGTCCACAAAGCAAATCAGGTAGCACTTGTCTCTCTGAGCCACTTTCAATTGTCCCTGGATCTGAAAAAAAAGTATTTATCTTAGTACCTATTTTATTTTATTAATTTTTTATGCCCAAAAACAAGCATTTTTTTGTTTCCTTTCCAATTATGCAAGCCTGAAAATTAAACAATCTATAGGTAAAGAGCTATAAAGAGATAAAGACAACAATTCATACATACATACATATAAAACACCAGATTGTTCAAATAGACTTTATCAGAAAACTTTGCTCGCTCGTTCAAGAAATCAGAACTAAAACTTATAAAATAACTAAACTTACTATTCCTGAATTGGCATTAAAGTTGTGTCCATAAGACCTCTTTGACCAGCCTCCATCTACATGTACTGTTATAGGTATATGGAACTCCATCCGAGCATATGTGCCCTTTTTCAACGGCAATTTGTTTTTCTTTTTTTCCAGCTTCTAGCATTTCTTTATACTAGTGTTCTTCCCATACTTTTCCCAAATGTAATTCAGTTTTTGCATACTTTTTTTGTGAAATCGTGGGTATATCCATAGCGGCAAGCAAATTGTCACTTTGGGCATAATAACTCCCTCCGGTTAGAATTCCCCACACATGACTGGTTGATTTTCTCGACACCCTCCGTCTTTCCTACATAAATTTGATCACAAGTGTTGCATTTAAATTGGAAAGTGCTACTCAGTCCATTTCTTTCTTCTCGAACAAACTCCAAGTGGCCACAAGTGCAGTGTTTTTTGTGTTCAGTTTGGATTTTCAAAGACCATTTTAATAAATATTGAATATCTACTATACGATAGCCTTGTAAGCCTTCAAGACTAGAAACACCACATGTTTTTCAATGCTTAATTCGTGCTTCTCCATGTCTGCATCTTGTGTCCAAATAATATCTTCTGGTTCATTGCTGGGTCCAGCTGTCTGTTCATCATGCCTGACGTCCCTGCGAATCTGTGATACCTGTTGGTGTAAAAGGACATTTTTTTTTACGAGTCATGTCTGTCAATTTTTGTTTATATGTTCGGATGGCGCGTTTAGGTGTAGGATTAGAAGAACTGCCTTCTGGATGCACTTCTATGGCAGCATTAGGTTGGTCACAAGAACCCTTCGGCTCATTTGTGCGCCAGGTCGACTGGAAGGAAATACAATATTTTTAGAGTAAACATGGTAAGATGTTGTATGTCGTGCCCTCTTATCGACACTCTGACTAACATAATTAATTTTCAAAATAGCGATAAAATATTTACCTTTTCTCTTCACCATAGCAACGTTTCATGGCAGCTCTCGAACGCTTGCTGTTCACTTTGTGCCCGGAATATTCATGCTTGATAACAGCACGCTTCATCGTGGTGGCATTCAAATAACTTTCTTTTCTCTATTTATAACGATTTGCTGTACTTATCACACTGAATCTCTAAAAATCTATTTCGTTCACGTTTGTTTACGCAGAAAGAAATCAGTTGAGCGTCAGCCATTGTTGATGATTGTGTTCAACACAGATCGAGCGCTTCATGCAATGCAGACTGATTAGCGTTGTGAATTGCTGTCAAAAGCTAGCACTTAAAACGCTTGACGTGATAAATATGCAATGTTGACATGGCCGCTACCGTTCCGAATCTTCACACAATGTACGGTGACAAATAAAAAAAATACATTCTAAGGAATTATGGTAGTCGATTTTTGTAATAATAAAATAAGAAATGTTTTTTTTTATTGAAGTTAATTTGAAATAATTTTACCTGAGACATTGATTTGTTTTTTATATCGTTAATAAATTTAACAATATTGTAAGTTATTATTTTGTGCTACAATCGGAACAAAGTTTTATGAATGAAACGTATTTGTACGACCTATCATGGACTTCTATGTGTGCGTAAGTCTCACTAATACACACAAAAATCTTGCAAATTTTAACTACTTTTGATTTATTAATGGCGTAATAATTAAACAATATTCGAATAATATTATTGCATATGCGGAAACTAGATTTTTTGTTGATTTTTATAGCCATATTTGAGAAGTCTGTTTTGAAGTAATTAGGGCATTGTGTTGGTTTTACCACCTTAAGCTATTGTCGCGTAATACCATAAATCACATAAATGTAATAAATATTATAAAAAATAAGGAAAACAATCATAAGTTTTGCGTTTGGAAATAAGATACAGTGCAACCACCTTAAGGGGAATGTTGGGTTATTAATAGAGCTCATTGTAATAATATAATAAATAAATTTCATTTACGATTTATAAAGTTTACTCGCCCAGATGAAGGCAGTCTAAATCTGCTGAAACTGGTCGGCTTTCCCGATCATAACACGTATTGAGGTGAGCCGTTTTTATATAAATCATGAATTATCCTCAAGTCTCATTTAATTCTATAAATTTCATTTACTTCAGATAATAATTTTATGCTCATAATTTGGAGGTATGATTATTTTTCAAACGTCAAGTTTTCTAAGATAATCTTCATACATATCATACATAATACTGACGTAGTTATTATTAAAAAAAAGAGGAGTACCAAAGTAATGTATTTTCCTCAAAGTATATCGTATCTAGGTCTTTTTTTTCTCGACTCGTGTGATTGCAGCACTCGCCTTCGGCTCGTGCCGCAAACTCACACTCGTCAGAAAACGTTTCATCGCTCTCGTATCGTAATATATTATTGTTCGTAGTTGTTTTGTTCTTTATTAATTACTAAGCAAATTATGTTTGAATACAACTAAGTAAGTCTGAAAGTAAATAACTATACATTTAAAACATAAAAGTCATCAAACTTTATTTTGAGGAAAACTCTCAATCCGCTGAAACCCTACATAAAACTTAAAACCCTTTACTTTGGTCACTAAAACATAAAATGTAAGCCGAATTGAAATGTAAACTCTTTGAGAACTTTCCATCCAGTCCCCATAAAATAAAGTTTATTGCTGTATAAAAATTTGGTACTTACCTACAGAACGCAATCATAGCCTTTAGAAAACACAGACAGGACACCGCATGGGTTAATTTTTCATTAGCTTTTAAACCTATAAAGCTGGGGCTCTACCGCGTAATTCTCATTTGTATCAACTTCAAGCAAATGCATGCGAAATTCAACGCGTGCAAAAGAGATGGCATATTGGGCGGGCGTCGTCGCACCATGTCAAATTTCAATTTCAAGTTGATGTTGATGAAAATGAGAATTACGCGGTAGGCCCGCTGGTAGTCGCATAGGTAGTCTATACAAAAACAACAGGTCTTTATCAAAGACAGATGACTAGACTAGATTTCATTGTCTTACAAATAAGGTTGTTATTGTTATGATAGCATATTCAAGCGAAAAACGAGCCGAGCGAGAGAAGCACTCGCCACTCGTGTGTCCTTGTTTAGCATGTTGCCAGTATATAGAAATCCATCCATCAGCCTAGTTCGTCCACTGCTGGACATGAGCCTTTTCAGGACTTTGCCACTCCCGGCGGTCATCCTGGAAGAATTGCCCATACTCACACACGCTGGGCAGGCGGGTTGGTGAGCGCGGTGCCGGATCGCACCAGTCGAATATTTGTCTGTCAATGTGATTGTGACTGTTGTCTAATTGTTTTCGCCTGAAGATGTCGATTAAATCGATGAAACCGGTAGCGTAATCGTGCTTAAATATATTAGTGGAACATATAGTACAAGTATTTTTCAATTTTCCACCATTTTGGTGTTTCGTCCGGCTTGTTGTTGTCCGGATTTTTGACGCCTAGCTCAAACGTAAAATGATATTAATTTTTTAGGAAAAAAATGTTTTACATAAAATAATTATCTTTACCGCGAGCTTTCTTAATAAAAATTTTTAGTCCATGTTTTTTAACTTCCCCACGCCCACTATTTCTATAAAACGTGCGCTGCGCGTGTGATTTATTATTTCGTTTTGTGACAAAAATGTCTGGAATTTTGTTGAAATGTCAAGCTTTTTGTTGAAATTTTCAGATTTCAAAATGGTAACCCTATGTGAATAGAACTACTCGTATAAGACGATCAGAAAGATACGACTATATAAGATTTGTCAAAATTAACAAAAAAGAAAAACAAAAACTGTAACTTATATTAAATGTGAGCGTGTGTTTTAAGATAAAATATTTAAGGGGGTTTTTAAGTCAGTTACACTTAACCAAACCCAAAGTTTTAGACGTACCTAATTCAACCATTTTCATTACATGTTTTTTCAATATTTAGACAATAAATAAAGCCGATTCTAAAGGACTTAATTTAAGTTTTAGTGCTGTCAAAACTAAATTTTCTTCGATACAAAATGGTCCTTAAGAGTAAGGATTAGAAGCAAAATTTCTTTGAAAAATTTTAAGCTTTGACAGCACCAAAACTAAAATGGAAGCCTTCATAATTGGCTTTATTATTAATTTATAAGACTTGAACAGTTTTAACTAGCTTGAACTAGTTTATAGTGGTGTAACTGTCCAACGTGCGACGAGCGTACTCGAAGTAAAGTAGGAGTGTCTCAGTTTACGCCACCCGGGGCTCTTTTTATTATGCACCAATAAGTGAAGGTCTCGAGTTCAAACTGACAGAAGTCCTAACGGACGGACACCGAAGTTTTACTATATATAATTATAATTCTGCTGTGAACTAGCCAAAACGTGAACTCTGCTTTTTAACCGTATTCATTTAAATTTCGTAAATAATTACGTCGTTCATAAAATGAAACTAGATAGAATCTATTACAGAAGGAGGTTCCAGGCTTAGACTATTTAACACAGGACATGGCAAATCACGACTCTTTGTACTGGATTCGTTCTGCCACTTTTCGCGGGAGGTGAGGTAAACACGCACAGAACTCATGAATTCACTCACGCCCACTCTTGCGAAAAATAGAGATGTGACACTAAATCAAAAGATAAATACACATAAAAGAAACACAATTATTGTAGGATAACATAATATAGTCCAAGATATATTTCGAACCCCACTGGGCCCGGCATCAGTTGGAGTAATAATGGTGACAGGTTTTTAGGGAAGTAGTTTTTCCTTTTTTAATATTTTTTTATTTTTTTATTGTATTATTCTCATTGTCATCTTGTAAATATCATCTGTCATCCTGTCACCATTATTACTCCAACTGATGCCGGGCCCAGTGGGGCCCGAAATATATCTTGGACTATATTATGTTATCCTACAATAATTGTGTTTCTCTTACGTGTATTTAATTTATCTATATAATTATAAATAAAAAACAAAAAAAACAAGCTGATAAAGGGCAATATATATATTTTAACTAAATCAAAAGAATAACACAAACACAAAACGAGCACACATACCTACACCACAAAATATATACTACCAGATGGCCGACTCGACGACGACGGAGCGAAAACAGACGCACACATGCATAGACGCGTACGTATGGAGATCTCGGCAGAATTTCGTATTGGCATTCGACCGACGACCCGTCTGTGTGTGCGTGCGCCTGTTTTCGCTAGTTATGCAGAGTAAACCTTCTGTAAGTGGTTATTTTGTGCCTCCGTGATTAGATTGTTCATGTAATTCGGCAGAATTCGTCTAATGTTCCAGATTATCACGTTGATGTGTTCCCAGACTGTTTGCTCTTCCCTTATACTCGGTGAAGTGAAACTATTTCACTTGGTGACTACCCTCACGAAGTTTCCGTGAAATCTGCAAGATTGTTCGGTCGTTTCGGTCGGGACGAAAACAGAATTATTATCTTTGGTTACCTTGTAACTTGTTAGACGTCTGTGGAAAGTTCACGTGGGACATTTATGTAAAACAAACAACGACTTCCTTGTCGTTGAAAACAAACGACAATTTGTTTTTAATTATTATAAGAGTGAATTACAAACATGCAACGCACAAATTTACAACATATATCGAAATTTAAAAGTACAAATATTTTTTGAAAAAACCCTTCTGACCTCCAATCGGGTGCAAATACCTAATTACAAAATTTTTTAGGGTGTTAAGGCTATTAAGTGTAACCTAAATTAATGCAATTTTACTCTTACTATTCAACACCCCCTGAAATTAATGTTTTTAAGATAGTACAAATATAGAAATTGTTGAATGTGCAGTTTTTCTTGGCATTACGCTTGTCGCGAACAACGGAATGATCGGTGAGTGAAAGAATCGAGTGAGAATCGAGTAAGGAAGAATAAAGCGGCCATCTTGGTTGACTGGTCAAAAGGAAGGAAAAATATCGTTTTTTTCGGGCTTTTTCTAAGGTTTCGTTCCTGCCATGCTAGCTATGCAGGGGATATATAGCTATATCCATGGAGCTAGCCTGGATCACAGCAAGGAGCCTGTACCGAGTCTCCAGGTGCGTCCCTGGTGGATACAAGAGAGTGAAGGAAGGTACAAGACTGCGAAAACGTGGGTAAGTGTTTTTGTATTCACTTTGGATATTATGCCTACCTCTGTAACCTGTAATGTATAGTTTATCATATAATTATATATTGTATGTGTTTAAGTATCTATTGGCGTGGTATGGTCCGAGGCTAGTGGGGCGCAGGGAGGCCTTGGGGGGGATCCTTCGGGATCCCCCGACATGTTGGCATGATGTCTAGATTGGTACAGCGAAGCAGAATATAATGAAACTATGACATGTTTATGTGTAGTTGGTATCTTGTCGGCACGTAACTTCACACCCAGGTGGAGAACGTTATTCGTGCTATGCGTCCCGACAACTGTAGTTGGAAGGAACACATCATATCAGTCTGTAAAAAGCTCAACAGATTCGTTTTTGTCTTAATTTTGTCTTATTATAATTTTTCTGTTTTAATATTTTAACTATACGCTGATTTTATTGAATATGTTTAGGTTAAAGTAAATAGTAAGTTAATTAAGTATGTTTTTTTCCTTTTAATGGTGGTGGCAGAATAACAGCGTTCCTAATGCCTTTGGTATAGGAACATATGCTGAGTCACCGTCCTTTTTAACAGTGCCATACAACTTTACTTTTAAGAACATTGTACTACTTTGTCCATAATGGTGTGTAAAATAAATGTCTTTTTATTTTTATTTTATTTTTTAAGGCGTATCCGACAAACCTGCGTATCATGGTTATGTGGGTTCAGTAATGAGATACGGACTCCTACTATAAGGAGGCTCAGTAAAGGTTATTGATGCATTTAGGATGCAGAAGAAAGGTGTGAGAGCTTTATGTTCAGTAAACAACGCGAACTATGCAAACCGTTGTTTAAAAATTTTAAATATTCTACCATTGCCATGTGAATATATTTTCACACTTTTCTTTTTTGTAAAAAGATATGACCATTTTTTTATTAGATGTCAAATTCGAAAAATACAAACGAGACAAAAATATCACCTATTTTTAAACTATTTATCACTATTCATACTTATCACTTTATCACTATACAACGTGTGACAGAAAGGTGTAACCATATTTGAAGAGCTTATTCAGTCAATTTTATAGAACAGCTTTTACTATGGAGCCAACATTGAAATATCAAAAAAAAAAATCTGTCCTTTGATACATTTTGGCCGAGCGGCATTGCATTTTTCTATGAGACAGTTGATTTTTTTTTTCGAGTTACAGGATTTGTTCCATAGTAAAAGTTTTTCTATACCATTGACTGAATAAGTTCTTCAAATATGGTTACACCTTTCTGTTACACGTTGTATATCACCTATTTTTAAACTATTTATTAATTTTCACCTATATGCCTATTTTTAAACTAGATATACCTATATATAAGAATAATGCCTATTGCATGGCCATAACAGTGTATAATAAGGTCCCGAATAATTAAAAAACACTACCCAATATTAAGAGGCTATGCGAATTTTATTTTTGTCACTGTCACTCCAAGCGAAAAATCGCGCAGTGCGAGAGGGGCGGATTCAGGGCAAAAGGGAAAAAAGTTGGTTTTATATTTTTATTAAAAAAACTAAAATAGCTAGCAAAATTTCAAATATGAAATCTCTAGATATTGTTAAAACACACCTAATAAAATATGTTTGAGTTCTGTATATGGTTCCTATTCGTCAAACGAGGAGAAAAAGTGTGTTTGAAGACCTCATTTCAACAATTATTTCTATCGAGGAAAATTTATCCAAACATGTTTTCCAATTTCAAAACCCTAGATTATATAGTCAAAATGCATATACCAGAAATTTATTATAATTTTCCGTGTATTTCATGAAATACACAGAATAGAAACACCCGTATTTTTTTCGCATATCGCCTTAATATGTTTAGGAAAAAACTGGAGGAGATTTTACTCGAACACTGCTTTTACACAGTCGATGAATATTTAACCATGTTAGTATTATACTAATCTTGAATTGATCAAATAAGACATAGCAATGCTTCCTGAATATCTTTTTTAAAATTTTCTGGCAATTGACATGAGAATAATATCGACTACTGTGTTTTTGATTATTGAATTATTATTTTTTAGTGTTTAAATCTTGTCAGTGTATCTAATTTAATTTAAAAAATTTTCATTTACTGTACATAAAAATTTGCACGCCATTATTATGGAAGGACTCATCGATACTACAATTACCTACAAAACTATTATTTTGTGACATGTGTCGTTGCAAATAAATTTCTTTCTATTTCAACGTTTCAAAGTATAAAAGTGCCGAGTCTACGGCGTAGCGGTTTGTGGCAGTTTCGTGCTACGAACGAGAGCGTAGCACCACATACTCTACGTAGCACGCGGTACTAGTTTAATTACTCAATAACCAGACGGCGAAAGATGATAAAATAATTCCAACTATTGTCGAGTTGTGACGAATTATTTATCTTATTTTTAGGGTTCCACACCTCAAAATGAGAAAACGGAACCCTTATAGGATCATTTTGTTTTGTTGCTCGGGCCCCGTACAAGATATTAAGTTAAAAATGATACATCCTACAGAAGTCTACGACTCCATGGTGCTATAAAAAAGATCAGAATTCTAACTCGACGCGAAAAACAGTTAATACACTTTACATAATCAATTTCATAAAAATTTCCTCACCATGAAATCCTATGGTGCACTGCAGTTGACTTAGAAACTTGGAATTGCGTTTACAGTTAGATCTTATAGCACATACAGAAAATAATCTGAAAATTTAAAATATTTGAATTACTTTACTTTATTGAATTGAATTACCAACGTAAGACTCAAGTTAAGTCAGTCACTCTCATAACTGCAACTGGAGTTATTAACATAATGTTTTTAGGGTTCCGTACCCATGATGCGTGGTGGACTCGCACTTGCCTGGTTTTTAATCTTTAAGGCGATTACCATCTCCAAATTAGCAGCTCGATATTTGTCACTACAAATATCAACGGAAACGACATTGAAATAACGTTCATATCAGCGCGCAATGCATAGTGGCTGTTACGACGCTCGCTGCGTCCTTGAGAGGGCGAAATAGGGGAAAATTATACTTTTCACTTGGACGTGATTACTCGATTGAATAATCTTATGTTATGTTTATAGCTATAAAGTTTATCTATTTATCAAAGCATAGATGGATTCAATCGGCCAAGCAACTCAAGAGCAGTAGGGAATTTGAGGTCAAAAAACACCATTCAGTAAAAAAAAAAAAATCATGTAGAAGTTTTGGTGGTATGAAAAAGAAAACTGTTGCATATGTTGTCTAAGAGTTGATTATTCATAATAGATTTTTTCATTATTTTTGGTTTGGCCATAAACGAGGAGTAGGCTTTAGAAAGTACCCATTTGGCAAAGGTAAGGGCCTTAAGTAATATAAATGCGTTCGTCCATGGTAGTATGTAGTACGTACGAATATTTTAAAGTAGATACTCTACTCACCGGCTGATAAGGAGGTGATTAGAGGATTCAACTCCCTCCCTTAGGGCTGGTTTTAGTAGAAAAGTCAATATTAAGTTCAAAATTAATAAATCTCATCTCATCTCATCGCACTAATATTATAAACGCGAAAGTTTGGATGGATGGATGGATGGACGTTTGTTACTCGTTCACGCCGTGTCTACGGAACCGATTGGGCTGAAACTTTGCACAAATGTGGTTCTAGACTTAGAATAGGACACAAACAACTTTTATCCCATAAATCAGTTCCCACGGGAACAAGAAACAGTGTCATTTAGAGTAGCGGCTCGGCCTTCAGCCTCCCCAAAAATACTATACTAGGGGATTAAACAAGCTATCAAAAGACCGCCAAAGGCACATTAGCAAAGGATTAGGACAGAAACGTGTCTTGGTCTTGATTACCAAAACACTTCAAATACTCCAAACCAGACTCAGGTCGACTATGTACTAAAAATTAATGGTTTGATAAATATTTACAGATTATACAAAATACGACTATAAAAAAACTTAATCATTGCGAGCGAAGCCGTGGGCAAGAGCTAGTGTAAAATAAAGCCCTCAAATATTTTGTAAAAGGTTCTCTCCCTCTATCTGAGTCCCTCTGCTGCTAGAGTAATGTGTTGATATAAAAATTGTCTACGTGAACTTCCCCCATGTGAAAGACCTTCTACTTCTACCTTGCGTTGATGTTACCTCTGCCGTTGGTCGGTTGGCTGCAGTGTTGCCAACCCTATTCAAGAGAAAAACTGCAAACAAGCTCAAAAAAACTGTAGAAAACTGTAAATATGAATTTAAAAAACGTGAAATCTACAGCTTTACTGATTTTGTATTTTTTTAGAGTAATAATGACAAAAGCATATGGAAAAGGACTATAAACAAAACAAAAATATATTTTATATAAAAATCTGTTTCTGATTGTTTACGAGTTTGTAGTGCTATTTCCAGTTTTCACAACATTTTCAGCTTAAATCTCATTTTGAATTTGTAAATCTTCTTAATTTTAAGTAAGTACCATTTTTATTTTTTGGAATCTGGCTTATTTCTGTTGATGTCCATTTGTCGCATTGATTTCTAAAAAAATAATCATTTCTGATTTCATGTGCAAAGTACATGTGCAGCGAATAAGATAGATAGCACTAGCATCTTTAATAAAAAAACTGTAGATTTCTGTAGATTTGGAGGCCTTAAATAAAAACTGAGAAGATTTCCAAAAAAACTGTAAAACTATAGGGTTGGCTACACTGGATGGCTGCCCTAAAAATGCTCATGGATAAGTTCCCTTATGCGAACTATTACGCAATGATTAGTTTCCTCTATAATAAAGTTAATAAATCTTATCGTATTCAAAGGTTATAATAATTATTCCAGACGTCACATTACGTATTTGCAGAAGAAACAATTTTCAATTTTACAGTAATTAAAACTACCATAACTAACAAAAATATTGATCGTTTGGCCACCATTCCAAACTTTATATTTTCGTGCGCGTACAAGGAAACTGACTGAATGAAGTCCAGGAAAGCAAACACCAGTTCGTTTATCTGGAAGCTGGTTGCAAAACTTTGTTTCAGGAGTCTCATTTTGTTTGTCAGCAAATTTGACCGCGTCCGTTCGCCGCCCCGTCTGCCCGGGCCGTCTGTCGTACGGTTGACAGACAATCGAAACGGTGAAACTTTTCACAACCCTAGGGATGTGTGATTGTGTTAAAAAATTGTGACATTTCATCACTTACATTCTTATTACAATGCTTAAGACTATACACCCTACTAATAATTCTATATCTGTATATACTAATTACCTTTTTTATTCTTTTTGTCTTTTTACGCATTTTTGGTTTTTGTTTTTATTTTCTTTAATTCAATTATAAGCTATTTCTGCAAACTGTTATTGATTTTGCAATTTAGTTAATAAAAATTTTAACGACTTGTAAATACATTATCATGCAATTGTAACGGAGGTAGCTGAAAACCAGCGCCAACTAAAGCATGTTTTGGATGGCACATAGCTGAGCTACATCCTTTTGTCGTGTTGTTATTTTTATCTGTAGATTACTCCCTACTTAAGTAAACCTTTTTCTACTGTGTTAACTATAAGTTTCTTTTTTGTAAATGCACCAATAAATTTATTTTCTTTCTTTCTTATTCTTTAATACAGTTTAATTAGAAATATGCTCGTATTCAGCAAAGTTTTAGTTGAAGAACAAAATAAAATTGGTTCTAAAATCGGGAAGCCCACAAAACAAAGTGTTTGATTTCTACGTATCTTAATGAACGTGGCTAAAATTGAACTAACCCTAACGACCACAAATGGCACGCACATTACGTCAATCTACATTTTTTTAGATCTCGGGCGGCTATTCTGACCCGAGCGGGCTAATTGCGAAGGCCGATTCCGGGTGATATAAAAGTGATTTTTCTGTGAATGTGTATCGATTTTTTCGATTGAAAACCTATGATACGTATTCTGTAAATTTCGTTATCGCCATTTAAAGGGGTATGGTCATTGGAATTTTGCGCATGGTATTTATCACGCTCCAAACAAAAGTGCAATAATTGATATTTCGAGTGAAAAATAGTGCTAGAATTGCCGTTCAATTTTCTACGGAAATTATTGATTTTTCAGATATTTCGAAAGCAGAAAAATCAATAATTTCCGCAGAAAATACCTTGTAAAATCACCCAAAATCTGAGGTCAAAAAATTTTTCGCACTTGCCAGGATAGCTGGTCGCACTCTGCATGCTTGTGATATACTTCTTGCTAATTATGAAGGCGCATTTCGTTTTGGTTGCATCAAAACGCAAGCATCTTTTACCAACATAACAAAACTAAACGCTTCATATACACGTGCTCAGAAAAAAAAACTACAAACGTAAAACATATGAAAAGAAAAGAAATTTTTAATACCTATTCGTCATTTTCTATGGGGAAGTGTTTTTTTTTCGCCTTGTTTCGAAAGTTTTTCTATAGAATAAGTTCAGTATAATCAGTCAAGCGTGTACTTAAATCTGAGCACTTCATAATTAAACAGTGTAGATGTGATTTAATTGACAGATGTGTTTCTGCTCTTCAAACAGCAAAAAAAGATGGCTGCTCTTGTACATTTGTTGCGCAAAACGGAACACAATCTAAGCCGCGCTTATAATAGTGTTTTACAAAAAACCACAATAAGCCATTCAGTAAATATTTGAATAAAAAAAAAAAAATTGCATAAGAGCACCCAGCCCTACTGACACAGGACTTTGTTGCTTGAATTGTTTGTCGACGATGAATTTGTTTGTCAACTTTAAATTATTGCGACAGACGCATAAATTATACCACTTCGTTCAACATTGTTGTGAGGTGAGGAATACGGGTTGACTATTCGATATTAATAGTAGTTTATGATACAAGGGCGAAAAGGAATAAATTACGAGGACGATTTAAAACACGATTTATTGCTCCTATGCCCGTGTATCATATTACGTTTTTCAATGCATAGTGTGAGGAAATAAAACAAACATAATCTTGTAAACTTTAAATTATGATTGGCTCAAAAGGACTGTATCCAGAGCGGTTAAACAGTGGAAAAAAAGTATAACATTTATGGTACACAGGAAAGGCTGCAGATTAGCGAACCATTGTAAATAAATAAAAAAAAATAATAATAATAAAGCCCTAGGGCAAAATAATCGACTTTCTGTTCGGTTTTGATGCATAAAAAGTGGGCCTTTACGAGCACCTGCATTGAAAAAATATATCCGTTGTTACGTGCTACGACTTTTTACTGAATGGCTATCGTACATTTCTAAATATATTATATTTAACTTTTACGAGCTTTTGATTAGTATTATTATTAAAACAATTATTAAAACATTCGACTGATGACGGCCCCATACCGAGGGCCGAAATATATCGTACATTTCTTATTTCATACTCCATGATATGGTCACAACATGTATCCCTATGTGAAATAAAAGTCACATTCCAAACAGATACACCCACGTCTCACCGATTATTATTACCAACGTGGTGGGTGGTGACGGTGAGTGATATCGCCGTAATTCAAGCACAGAAATGGATCCGAAGCACCAATGTGTCCCCACGAGATATAAACCCGCGACCTCCGGATTAGCTAGCTAGACAATAGAGGCGGTCAATTTTATGAATCTTGTGAATACCTACTTGCTCTGCTGAAGTATTTATAGCTCCATTACGCATCAATAGAACATGTCATTTTAAAAGTTGCTTTTCAGTTTTTATATCTACATATTAATTTTTTTAGAAAACGGCAATTTCACAGTAATGACCTAATATATCTTTCTTACATTGCATTTGACGCTCTTCGCAGTAAAGAAACCCGTAATGTACAACGTCACGACATAAATTTACCATACACTCTACCAATATAACTTTTCCACTAAGTCAATCGACAATCAACCATGTTTCTAAGTCTTGAAGGTATTTTCAAGGTGCATATTTGGATGTCTCAATTGGTATTCAATGAGAGAAGCAAGAAGAGACAACCCTAGATAATAAATTCACTGCCTGTTCATTGGAAATCGGATTTTGGCTATTTGGGAAGTACTTAGTCATTTTTACAGGTTCACTTTTTCTCCGAACTCGGTTGTAGGTTGAAGTACTTACAGATAGGAAATTCAATTTTATTTGAAGTATTTAGTTGTCCGACTTGTGCGTACTGAATAGTCTAGTCTCAAACGTCAACATCACTGTTATTGAAGTATTTGGTTGTGGAACTTGTGTATACTGGGGATCTAAAAAGGCCGACTTGGGTGAATCATAAAATGATTTGAAAGTAGGATAGAGTCAGAATTTTTTCACGCGTTCAAAAGAGACGGCATTAGAACAGAATCATAATATGATTCATGCAAAATGGCCTTTTTAGAGGACCTGAACAGTCTAGTCTGAAACGTCATAATCACTGTTGTTTTGGTTATGAAATTTGTGGGTACTGAATAGTCTAGTCTCAAACGTCAACATCACTCAGTGGCCTGCACAGAACTTTTTTCCGGAAAAGCAATCAGAAGGTCAAGTACGACAATAAAAAAAAAAGTTTGTATGACGCTAGGGTAGGCACTGCCTTTCCTAGAGTGAACATTGTCATACAAACTTTTTTTTTTCAAAGTGTTATTTAAATTTTTTCATATTTTTTTTATTATCGTACTTGACATTCTGATTGCTTTTCCGGAAAAAAGTTCTGTGCACGCCACTGACATCACTGTTATTGAAGTATTTGTTTGTGGGACATGTGCGTACTGAATAGTCTATTCTCAAACGTCAACATCACTGTTATTGAAGTATTTGGTTGTGGAACTTGTGGATACTGAACAGTCTATTCTCAAACGTCAACATCACTGTTATTGAAGTATTTGGTTGTGGAACTTGTGGATACTGAACAGTCTATTCTCAAACGTCAACATCACTGTTATTGAAGTATTTGGTTGTGGAACTTGTGGATACTGAATAGTCTAGTCTCAAACGTCAACATCACTGTTATTGAAGTATTTGGTTGTGGAACTTGTGGATACTGAATAGTCTAGTCTCAAACGTCAACATCACTGTTATTGAAGTATTTGGTTGTGGAACTTGTGGATACTGAATAGTCTAGTCTCAAACGTCAACATCACTGTTATTGAAGTATTTGGTTGTGGAACTTGTGGATACTGAATAGTCTAGTCTCAAACGTCAACATCACTGTTATTGAAGTATTTGGTTGTGGAACTTGTGGATACTGAATAGTCTAGTCTCAAACGTCAACATCACTGTTATTCTTGAAGTGGTGCTCGAGATAGCGTTTTTGATAAAGAGCCGTTTAGCAGGCGGTTTTTTGTAATAAAAAAAAAAACAGAACACTTACAGTGCCACCATCTTATCTGTAGAATGAACTAGCTTTTTCCGGCTCTGTCATTGGCCCATATTCAATATTATCCAATCAGATATGCTAGTTCCATCATTTTCATTCTACAGATAAATTGGTACACCTGTATATTCAAAATTTGCTCAATAGTTCCTCAACAAAATCTTATCACATATGTATTGTGTTAACTGTCATCGAAAAATTCCATTGTTTTCTGTAAATCAGATTTTTTAAATTTAAATATTAAATAAATTAACAAGAACCTTAAATGACATAAATAATACTTAAAATAAATACTAACATAGAAAATAAAATAAAAATAGCCTAAATTAAATTAAATATTTTTCTCGATTACATACATCCTGTACCCCACGGTCGCTTTAAAATAAAAATGGCCTTGCCCAAATAAAATTTTTCGTTTGCGCGGTATATTAGTAAAAATATGAACATTAGATCCGAAAAACCGTATGAATCCTGTTTCTATGACAGAAATAAATTTCTATGTTAATTTAAGTAATCCTGTTTCTCTTAAAATCTTTTATTAGCAGATTTCTAGATGTCTACATCATTACGTTTCAAATTGTATGTTCCTAAGCAGGCTACGGGGCCTGTATAGTATAATTAGTATAATTATTTTAAATAGTATAATTTCCTAACTTATGATTCCTCTAAGGTGTAAACATTAATTGATTACAGACTGTAAAAGGAAAAAGACTATATGAGACAGGTAGACAAAGATATATATGTTTTTCTTTTTTTCATTAACCTGAATTCCTGCTGTCTTGTATTTTCTTATCCCTTGGTTAAAGTAGATATAAGTCATATATTGTTTAGTATAAGTTTCATGTTGAAAAAAAAAAAGACATGATCTTGCTAAGTTTCTTGCCCTTCTTCTTAGCAAGACTAATCGAATGGGCGGAGGTAGGCATGTATTTATATATGTAACCTATTAGTATGTAGTAAATAGGATGGAATTTGGTCGGCCGCCTGGATTCGTGCTGGGGGCTCGATTGGTGATCATTGAACCTTGTTCCTGGTCCCTGGCCGGGTCTCCGGTATGGGTTCGGGCGGCTGATTGGATTTTACCTTGTATAATATATATTTTACCTATCATTTAAATCGTAAATATATTGCTACATAAAATAAATAAACCTTTAATTTAGTTCATGTACATTTATTATTTTATTACATATATTTTCTTTATTAGATTAAATTTGACGTGTAAAAAGTGTATATATCTATACCTGCTTTGCAAAATAAACTATTTGATTTTGAAATTTGAATTTGAGTCGCCTCGCTCCGCTCCGCTTCGCTCGGCTCCCAGTATGCATTTACATGTAAACCTAACACGCTCCTCCTCGCTTCGCTCGGCGCCGCACCTATTTTTCTTTTTTTGGTGAAAGACTAATTTAGTTAGAACTCGTTTTTCCTAGTTAAAACTAGTTTTATTTGAATCATTATTACTCTATAAGTAAATTCTAGTTCTAACTAGTCAAAACTAGTAACAAAGGCTTTCAGTTAGAACTAGTTTTTACTAATTAAAACGGGTTTTTAACTAAAAACGGGTGTTAACTGTAGCATATACATTTGTAGAAAATATCTATTTTAACATTTAAAGTCAAACTCACCTCTTTTATAGTTTTCAAACTAAATCTTATAATAATAAATACGAAGAAGACTCCGAGAAATATCCGCCCGCTCTCGCAAAATATTTCACCGCCCGCCCTCAGCCGCCCGCCCACCAGAGCGAACGATATTTTGCATTCAGACTGTTTATTAGCCCAACAGCCAGTGACCAGAAGGGTGAAGCAGTAAAATTATGTTATTATGAGTCAGAACCCTGGAGAACAGTCTACTACAAACTTTAAGGAATATTCACTGTATTAAATTACCATAAAAAGAAAATATAACCAAGCTGAAAACTGGAATTCATGCTTTTGAATCTGGCTCCTTCTACATTTTCTAAGTAACTGGAGGTTTGAATTTTGTATGAGGTAAAATATACAGCCTTAAAATGTAGATTTGGGGATGCCCAATCAATAAGCTCTAGTATATGATGAAAGGTAAAAGAGATGGCCAGTAACGAGCCATCGTTATGTAAATTACCTCGTGTACATGGGGCCTTTAAAACGAAATAAACCGAAAAGTGGGCTTGGAGATAGCTATGAAAAAGCTGCGGCATTTAGGTACACAAGTCGGCAAACATTTTGATCAAAAAGCGGCATAGAGTTGGCGCATACATTTTGCCCTTTGGTTCAGCAAAAAGAGACTGTTCAGTCAAGGTAATTTTTCAACATGTTTGCCAATCTCGCTTACCACTTCACTTCAGGGATACATGTAGCAACGACATAAATTCTCGGTATGCCTAGTTTTAAACGTGACTATCTCTGAAACAAAACTGTTACCGTCAGTCTGCAGGGTAACTTTATCATTTTCCTAAACATTAAAGTCCTCAACTTTCCGGCGTAAAAACTCCCGCCTTAACTTATTACGTCATTCCTTAACCTTTAAATAGCAGGTTCAGGAAAATACACAACAAGCATAAATTCGCTCGGAACTCTTTCTTGAGATTTTAATTTAAGTTCCGCCATTCTTCTTAATTTGTTAGAAAAGTTTTTAAAGTTTGCTATCAGAGCGTTCGTTGTCGCAATAGCAAACTGTCGCACCCGGGACGTTAAATAATTAAAAGGTGGAAGCTTGCGGTGGCTTGCCAATGACGGACTTTTATTGTTTTTGTTTTATCCGTTCTTTGATGAAGATTGTTTCTTATTAAAAGGATCAAACTTAACGAATAAGATAATACCGCTACGACTCACCGTGAATATATAAGATTAAATAATATTAGTTGGCAAAACTCAAAACATAGGTCTCTATATGAACAACTGTTTGTATGGGAGCTAAGCGAAATTCACAACTTCCTTTCACTTCCTCACATAAAATTTGCCCCGATCAGCTGACTCGTTCAGCATGGAAAGGTGAAAACAAATTTTAAGAATTTTGCACAATCCTAATAGAAAAAGTTGTTAATACGGACATGGTCTATATAATATATGTTTAAAATTTCGCCAGCTAATTTAATTTAATCTTGTACAAAAAAAGTAAATTTTGGTGAAACTTAATATTCAAGTGCTTTAATGTTACCATTACTAGGTAGACAATAGCACCAAATTTGGTATGAGGGTATGTTAGCCTGGTAGCCCTCTGAATTTTTGACTTTTTATTTTCATCTCCGATTTTTTTCTTTCTTATTTTTCTTAATGTCAGTGAAAATTAATAGTACAAAAAAAATTCTGTTAATTTTCAATAACAGCTTCAGGAAGACTAAGAAAAAAAATTTTATATGCCATTAATCACATTTATTTAATACCTTTAATTCAAAAATAAGAACTTAATTATCTGTTTAAGTTGTCTGTTTCGTAGAGGATATGAATGGTTCCCTCTTAAGGGGAAATGACTTAAGGGGAAATGACTCGTATCCTCTACGAAACGAACAACTTAAGATGGTTCTTCTTATTTTTGGATTAAAGATATTAATGGCATATCGCGAACATAGTTTAACGTCAATCAAGCTTTTCCGGTAAAGTTTTGTTATTTTATGCATTACTTTGTAAATGAATGGACACAAAAACTTAAAACACACTTTTATTTTTTTGTGTATTGCGTGAAAATAAATAACATCAATTTAAGGTGTACTAGATGCATGAAATCAGTAATCATTCTAACTTCAGTCTTCCTTTTGAAAGCATTTCTTAAAAGCATTACTTTATCTATCTATAATACCCACATTTTTCTAATTAATCGAAACAGAACACTTAAATTCAAAATTAACTCAAAAGTTATTAATTAAGTGTTCTGTTTCGATTAATTAGAAAAAGGCGGGGCGGGCATTTCACAATCCGGCTGCGATAACGCTCTTAAGGTAAGGTAAAAAATAATTGGTTTGTGGAATTTCACGGCGAGATATTAGAGATAAGTGTCGTATTTTTCTTTATGAATAAAGAATAAAGAAATATCCACTAACGATTCAGAAGGAAAACGGATTAGCACAGCTTTTTGCTAGGGGATTCTAAACTAGAAATGCTAAATCGAGTGTATGTCTACGCAAGTATAAGCAGAAACTCTCTCAAGCATATCCTGGTTCTCTTTACATATGTCGCTTTAGTCAGTTAAGCAACGTTATATCCTACCTTTGTACCCTAATTTGCACGTCTAGATAACGTATACATGTCATATATCTGCGGCGCCGAAGTGCACCAAGCATAGGATTCACAGCTGATTTATCTTCAAAGCCTTGAGGGTCTATTATTGTATAACGCTTTATGGTGAGATTACTACATATGTAAAACATGTCGTGGGATAAAATCTGCTAATGTGTATTAAATCGAAAATCTTTAACCAAAAGTCAAATAAAAGTGCGATATAGAGTGGAGCGAAGCGAAGCGAGGAGCGTGTTAAATTAATATTAACATAAATTAACCGAGCGAAGCGGAGCGAAGCGAAGCGAGGAGCGTGTTAAATTAATATTAACATAAATTAACCGAGCGAAGCGGAGCGGAGCGCAGCAACCTCCTTACTTTTAAAAGTGGTTTCGCAGCCGGATTGTGAAAAACCCGCCTTTTTCTAATTAATCGAAACAGAACACTTAAATTAAAAATTCACTATTAAATAACTATTGAGTTATTCAACAAAACCTTATTACCTATGTTTTGTGAATGCTGCCAGCAAAAAGTTTCCATTGGTTTCTTTTAAATTTTGAAATTCTAAAATTTTGAAATCCTCATTTATAGAAACCGATGGAAACTTCGCGATAGCAACATACACAATCCATAGGTAACAAAGTTTTGTTGAATAACAAACTATAGAGTGGATTTTGAATTTAAGTGTTCCGTTGAATTTAAGTGTTGTTAATCCGGCTGCAAAACCGCTCTTAACAGAAATATGATATGCTCAGGCAGATTATGATATGCCCAATTCTACAACAACGTATCGACTTAGACCTGGTTTCTAATTTAAGATAAACTTGGATTTGATCTAAAATTTAAAAGAGTAACAAATTGAAAATTAAAAAATAAAACAATGATCGAATTTAAATAAAAAGTTAAAAACCCTTAATTTTTACAACAAATACATTAAGAAAGAGCTTATTTTTACTATTTTTTATACCTTTTGCTTATTTCTAGTGAATGATAGTCCAGGTTATCATATCACATAGACAAGTCCATTAACAGTCCGCTAGCAAGTATAAATAAATTTAATTTAATAATTTAATTGATTTCCAAAATAAAAAAAAACAATTATTTTGATATGTGTTAATAACATCATCAAAAGTTTTTCCACATACATTGTGTAGATATCGCCATCAAATATTTGTGTAATTTTTCTCGTTTTTTTGCGTATCAAAAGCTCAAAGAGTAGGTAACGTCATTTTTTCTACAACTTTATGAAAAAGTTTCATTTAATATTCGAAGTTAGTTTTCAAAATCAAACTTTCCGGGCCCCGTTGCGGAATGAGTATCAGGTCAGATTGAAATATCGTATTGAAATTTCATTTATTGCAAAATTAGGTTCTTTTTGACGTTTGTTTTCATTTCATGCTAAATTAGGTTCTTTTTGACGTCCTTAGTTTGTCTTTACAATCGAAATTCCCTGCGTTCCGATTCACGACATAATTGATTATATCGCGTCTGACACTCTTTTTTCGCAAAATGATACTGGCCACAAATAGAAGCCGCTGGCTGAAGCCTGAAAAAAAAAAGTAAAAACCGTGCCGCTCTTTGCAAAGTCAATGTGTAATACATTAAATTTGAAACGAAAAATTAAATACATTAATCAGGTAGTAGAAAAAGTATGGGTCGCAACGAGTAAAAATTAGTTTTCTTACCCTCGGAATGTAAGCTTTCGACGTTCGCCTTCGTTTTATACTCGTCACGAAATATACTATTTTGTCATCGGAATGAAACGAAATATACGGGTAATGTACTATTTTCAACTCTCAAATCTTGCAGAAGCCTCCCGAGCTAACAATTTTCAAAAACAAGAACAGCAAAAGCTCAACGGATTTATTAAAAATCCTTTTATGACGGTATTCTGATTAAAAAAAATAAAAGCTTGAAAAGCCCCAGCCATTTTCACTTTATTAACTGCTTTTAAACCGGTAAAGAAAACAAAAACTGCACGAATCAAAAACATAAACTGCGAGTGAATTCTGCATATTATTTTTCAGCTGTGCGGTTGGATTTTTCAACATTTAGCTTTTCACAGATTAAAGGCTTTGAAGGAATAAACGGCTTGGCGGCCGCCGCGGCGTTGGCCGATACGTAACAAAAACAACGCATAAACTGACACAGTTTGTCTACTAAGTCGTGACTATGTGACAGGCTATACATCAAAAATTTGAAGCAAAACAATTGTTTGTGTAGTCGTTTTTATTTAGTGTGTAAGGCAAAACATGCGTTAGAGACCCATTTTAACTCGATTCACGTGGTAGTAAAGTTATTAGCTAAACAACTCGCACTTAACTCTCGGTAGAGTATCAGTACAAAATATTTCTAAAGATAGTAGCTGGGAGAGTAGAGTGGATAACGCATGTGGTAAAGTAGCTCGCTAAATAGAACGCTAGTTATCATACTTCTAACTAGCCAAAAACGAAATATTTATCAAAACGCTGCTACGGAACCAATCCCGATGATTTTTGCTGGCTTCAGAACACAAACGAGTTTTTATATTTTTTATTCATAAACATACGGTAACTACGCATTTGATTGAACCATTAGAAAAGAAATATCCTCAATCAATAAAAATAAATAAAAAAAAGCTTTTAGTTATGACTTTTAAGAGACTGGCTGGACGATTGTCTCCTGAAATAACGTGCAAATCACAGTCCACACACTTTACACTCACTGATATGTGAATTTTATTTTTATTAATGTCGCTCCAAGCAAAAAAACGCGCAGTGTGGGAAAAGCGGATTCAGTGTGAAAGAGAAAAAAAGTATGTTTTTTATTTTTATAAAAAAAACAAATACAGCTAGAAAAAATTCTAAAATCCGGAATCTAGACATTGTTAAAACCCATCCAAAAATATATGTTTGAGTTCTCTACATGATTCCTGTTTGTCACTTTTTAATAAGTAAATATATCTATTGAGGAAAATTTATTCAAACATGTTTTCCAAAAATAAAACCCAAAATTATATAATCAAAATACTATACCAGAATTTTATTGAAATTTTTCGTATATTTCAAGAAATACAGAGAAAAAAGGTTTTATTTAACAGACGATTATAAAACCCCAGCAAGATGTGTGCTGGTTAAGCCTTAAGAGGCGTCATTACGTGCAAACCTCCATACAAACGCTGTCAACACATTGTGGAATGTCTATGGAATGTTATTATAATATTTTAGGCTGAGTCCATTAAAATAATCTAGATCTATGTTTACGTCGAATTAAAAATCGTAAAATTTGAGTAATATCATAACAACAAACTCCTAAAATACGTAAATTTAACGTTTTTTTACCAACATTTTCCATCCGTGCTTTTATTGTTTTAGATAAAATCAAAAAATGAATATGGGTCAAACATTGAAAATGTTATCTAGATTAATAATATAATAACCAAAAATAATGATTGAAAACGTCCACAGTCTTGCCGAAAGTGGTTTCTCCTGAAACAAGTTTTCAATTTTGGGCTGGCGACGAAATCGGCACGATTGTATTGTCCTCGCAAGTTTCATGGAGCATGCATGCATCTAGCGAAATGAAACAGCATGACATTTGGCCACGCCCACAACTGAGTTGGTTGCGTCATGACGACCATCCTTCGAGAACAAATATGGATCCACACCTTGTCTTTCAAACTTCCAAATCACAGAAGCGGGTTTCAAATAACTTTTAGAACACATATTGCCAAAACTATATTTGTATGTCTACTATATAGATGCCTACGCCCCTTTCCCCAAAGATTTGACAAACAAACGTTCCGCAAAGTTGCTGCTTTGGAGGAACCCTAATAAAAGGGTTCGTCATGTCATGAATAAGTTTCGAAGCACTTTGTAATAAAACTAAAAATAACGCTATCAAAGTTTTGCGATACCACACAAATGAAACTTTGGGTGACTGTGCAAACAAACAGAACCCGTTTTACTGGTGTTACCTTAATGAACAGTGACATAAAGGCAGACAAACAACATTAGCACCAATGTAGATATAAAGATTTATGGGACAAAATAACAAGGGAAAAACATTAAAGGCTTTGCGGCGTCGTAAATAATTTTGTTTGCCATTTTCTATGGATGAAGGAAGGTATGGGTGAGCCATAAAAGTCGTTTCAAAATCTTAGGGCCATTTGCACACTCTAACCTGCCCAATTCGCACACGCGGGGTGCGGAGTTCAAGCCCTGTGCCAGCCCCTGCACATTCGCGGCCCCATGTGTTTGCTTGCTTCTTTGACTCAAGTGTGTCGTCGGCAGTTCGGCACTGCACTGGACGACCGTATCTGTCAGGCTGATATCGGGTGACCGGAAGATTGGCACATACCTAAGCCAACGTGTGTTGACCATTCAATGAGAGAACGTAGCCAGTCTAAGCCCAATGCCGCAGGGGGCGCTTTAGATTAGATAGTTGTAATTAATTGTTTATTTAACCTCGTTTTTACTTTCTGTTTTTTAAATGCTTTAGTTTTATTGTAATTATATTTAGATTCTTGTATTTTTAGGATTCCGTGCCTCAAAACGAAAAACACAACCCTTACAGGATCACTTTGTTGTCCGTGGCTGTCCGTCTGTATGTCAAGACCCTTTTTCTTGGCCTAAGTTATTGCACTTTGCATATTAAATTTCATAAAAAGTTATGTCACTTACAAGGGAATCAAAACCTATAGGACACTTCAAGTTGACTTAGAAACTTTAAATTTCGTTTACATGTAGATTTTATAGCACACATATAGGAAAGAAACTAAAAATTACAAATATTTAAACTTAATAATACCATTTAGACACAAAGTTTAATAAGTCGTAACTGTCAAGTTTAGTTAGTACATCATAACTGCAAGTGGAATTATTTTACCATGTTTTAAGGGTTCCGTACCCGTATTGTGTGGTGGTACGGAATCTTTTTTGTGCGCGAGTCTGACTCGCACTTGGCCCGTTATTTTTGTTTATTTTATGTTGAAAGAAAGAAAATAAATTTATTGGCGCGTTTACAAAACAAAAGAACTTATAGCTAACACAGTAGAAAAGGTTTACTTAAGTAGGGAGTAATCTATAAATAAAAATAACAACACGACAAAAGTATGTAGCTCAGCTATGTGCCATCCAAAACATGCTTTGGTTGGCGCTGGTTTTCAGCTACCTCCGTTGTTGTTGCTTAGTAAGTTCCTTATTATGTAATACATTTCTATTAGCAGGATTAAATTTTGTGCAACCTTCATGTTTTTGCCGGTGATAAATGTTCACAGAGGAAGTAAGTGTTGAAACTTATTACTATTATTATTGAGACCCTGAAAACCGCAATCCAGACAACTAAACGGCGAAACAAGGAGAAAAAAAACAGCAGGTTGTGTCGGAGATATAACCGTATATTATTAAGAGCCCGGTCCGCGACGACGACAACTTTGATGCAAAGCATTTTGTTAAACATTTTTCTGGCCTATATCTCAATGTTTTTGGAAAAACCAAGGACATACACCACTTTATATTGACCGTCTAAATGAATTTCTAAGATTAACTGATTGAATTGTTTCTCTTTTGCAAATTATTTTGGTACTTACGAGCCCGTTCCGAATAGTTCTTCATTATGTCTAAGTACCAAAATAATTCGCAAAGGAAAAACAATTCAATCAAATAAATTTTAGGACTTCATTTAGACGGCCAATATCATTTGGTGTATGTCCTTGGTTTTTACAAAAACATCGCGGTAAAGATGAGAAAAATATTTAAAAATACTTCGCATCAAACGGACGAAAAATATGGAGCGGGTTCTTAAAGCGAAAATATGACCTGAGAAATTCAAAACTAACCCATAGTTTGCAAACAAACAACGCGACAAGAAAAACATTGCCTTGTGACCATTGCAGTCCTGTAATTTTTTTGAGATATGCTATAACTAGAAACTGACACTGCACTGAGGCTTCGCTATAACAGTTTTCGTTATTGTTGAGACCACAGAAATATTAATAGGAATAGAAAGGCCTTAAGGCCGTGACTGCGACGCACCAATGTGATCAATACGTCAAGACGTAACCCACGGGCCTCTCATTTCTCTACCAAACGCGTTAGAACAAACATATTGTAAAAATGGTGTATTGCAGCGTGGCAAATTGTTCTAACTCTTCAAATAACGCAAATAAGACATCCAAAGGAATTTAATTTCACTCGTAAGTAATTGAAACATGTATTTACTGTGATATTTACAGAATAAACCTTGCGGTAAATAAAATTTCAACCTTACCATGAAATATTTAGCATTGTTGTAGCGAGTAGCGTTGAAATTAGACAATATTTTGTCCATTGCAGGTTATAAAGAGTGTCACACATTGAGTTAGAATATTAACGCCGCAATGTATATTTTTTCAAACATTATCAACACGGACCTAATTGTGTCATAGTGCGGCCGCTGGTCATGGCTCTTTACACACATTGGCACAGTGCCATGACGTGTTTGGTATTTTACATCTAAGCTTCATAGAAATACGGTGTTATTTTGGCTGTATGATGACGGATGAATCTATGTGTGCGTCACGTATGTTTACTAACTAGGCAATACTACGTTATTCCAAAAAGTGGCGACAGAGGTTCTCGAATAAAATTTGTGTCACGCCATCCCCGTGGTTGAGATGAAACAAAGGCGAAAAAAAACTTCACTGTTTCATTGTTTACTATATCATTTATTGCACGGAATAACATAAAATCAGTCTAACTAAACCCTTGATGATGTTGTAAAACCGAAACCGGTCAGGTTAAATAAGCTCATGAACTGTGAAACGAGTGCAAGTTCATCATCCTGAAAAAAAAAAAAACCGCGGCTTGTGTCGGAGATACAACTGTCTATTATTAAAGCAAATACTTTGTGCCATGTGCTACCTTTTGCCCTCATGTTCAGGTTAGGGAAAGCATTGTTGTTTTACCGTTTTGGACCAGTAACGTTTGCAAAAATCTTATTTTCATCTACATCTGTTGCACTACATACGATGATACAACATACTTTCTCATTTCGCTAATATACGTAAGGGATCATGCTTGCTTGTAACAATATTAAATTTACTATTTTTAGTTATTCGACACTGCATGTTGTGGCATTAGATGTCAATCACGTAGAAAAGCATTAATATGTGAACTTTCTGCTGGCAGCGCGCGCATTAACCTTATGGAGTCGTTAAATTTTTTTATTATAAATGAAAATTTATTTATCATGAATGATAACTAATAACAAATAATGAACGGTTAAAAACGTTCAGATCTGTAAGAAAAAAAAAATATTAATCCTTCGTCAAAAATAAAAGGTTATCATGAACTTGTTTTCTTCACGAAAGAAGTCTCCTGTCTAAATACTTTTATTGAGTACATACTAAATACGAAAATGCCTTGATCTGCGGAATTTTTTCCTGACGTCGATCACGGAAGTGACGTATAAGTTCTGAATTGGACCCTCTATCTATCTGAGGCGCGAACAAAAGTACAAACCTCACAAAGTCACAAAGTAAATAAGAAAACCCTCAATCCAAAAGTCTACAACTGTTACGTACATAAGCGGTGCGATCAGGCAATGCTGTACTAACTCTGATTAGGTTTTCACAATTTTTGTACTAGTACTTGTTCCTATATTTTTGTATTATTTTATTAAATGTATGGCCGAGTGGTGGGGTGCTCGCCACTAACCCAGAGGTCGTGGGTTCAATCCCCATGGTGTACATTCATTTGTGTTAGGTCTCGTTTAGCTGTTGGTCCATTTGTGCCCGAAGAACGGCGATAGGGCTTACCACCCATCACGTTTCAGACGTAAAAATCGTGAGTGAAAAGCGGGTGTACTAATGTGGTGACTGTGACTTGCATTTCAAAACAATTTTTTTTTTCTCTTTTATATTTTTATTTTAAATAATAGAAAACGATTTTTTTTTACTTACGAGACTCATTCCTGCAGTCTGTTATACAGTTTTGCAGGGCATTATTTTAAAAGATAACATTTGTTTCCTGTTTAATAATTTAAATAAATAATAAATAAATAAGTAAATATTTTTCTTTCTGTATTGACAGATTTTGACCAATGCAGCGCTGCGTTGACACTTCTACCGCTACAAGATATAACGTGACATCAACTAGAAAGAACGCAAGGTCTAGGTCAAAGCACTTTCCTTGAACAACCTGGAAAAGGTATGGCAAGAATAAAATAAATACATAAAACACATCAAGAAAAATATCGAATCAAAGTCTCTAAATGAATGTTTTTAACGGAACTATATTTCTTTTATAGTTTCGAAACTTAGTAAAAACAAAAAGGAAGTTCTCTGATTGTTGTCCTTTGCTAAATTGGTATTTCTGACTGATTTGATTATGCAGGCTTTCTATGGCCACAAACTTCGCGCCTTGATTGATCCGTGGCTGACCAGTAACGGGCAGTTCCAATCCGATGACACAAACTGGGATCGTATATCCTAATCATACTTAACCCGACGTCGCCGTAGTTTTATTTGTCGTAACATTTTACAGCTTCCGATCGCTCGGCCCGAGGTTATTTCAGTTTTCTTTTTTATTTTCACATTAGTTTGGACCTCGTAAGAAGGCGCGTGTAAAGTTAGCTAATAACTGCCTAGTAACCACATAGAAGTACTACTAAAATCATTGAAAAAATTATTAAATTCCTGACTCTAGTTTTTTTTTCTCATGGATTCTTTTGATTGAGTATTTACTTTTTGTACACTTTTTTAACTAATCTTGGTCGAGGACTAGATATTCATAAATAATGTATATAACTAAAGGGAGAAAAATATTACGAAGCACTTTTAGAAAGAAGAAAGAAACACTTTTATTACTGCAACAGCTACATACTTACAATCCCAGTCGCCCAATGGAAGGACTACTAAAATTATAAAATTCCCGACTCATTTTTTTTTCTCATGGATTCTATTGATTGAGTATTTACTTTTTGTACCCTTTTCTAACTGATTTTGGTCGAGGACTAGATATTTATAAATGATGTTTATTAGTGCGATAGCCACACACTTACAAATACAGTTATATATCTACATGACACCTAACTTGAGTTTAGATTTTCGTCGCTAAAAACAGTTAGTCATTATAAATGAAATCGTTATATTCGGTACCGTAGTAGTTACAAATTATAAAATTATAGATACAGTTAATTATTTATTAATGATTACAAATTCTCGGTGCGTCTGTTGCTGACTCAGCGATGTGCTGAAGGTGTGAGCCCTCATCTATGATTTTCAGTCAGCGCCTGGTGGTGACTCATTAGTGTACCAGTTGAAGCGCGGCGCTGTGCAGTGGGCAATAAATAAATAATAACAGTAATAGCTACTGTTAGGTGCCATCGCGCAGAAGGGATGAAGAGGGAAAGAGGAGCCTTCAGGACATCAAAGTGGTGCTAAAGGAAAAGGATCCCGACCTTTGTGGCGAAGGACCTACGCAAGCTCCCGCCAGTTACCTTTGATCATATTGATGTTACCAGACTGTTAAGGGATATAACATCCCTTCGATCCAGCCTGACCGCATAAGAGCTGAAGTTCGAAGCCTCACAAACCACCATGGGTGAGCTGCGTGTCGAGGTCGATGCGTTGCGCAAGACGACATCGGTATGTAAGTCACCTGAGACTTCGAACATCAACACCCGTCGAGGAGCGTTTTGCGCTGGCGATAGCTTTGAGTCAGCAAATTAACCAACCGTCGACTCCGTTGCCCAGCGCCCCGTGCCTCTTTCAACCCGTGTCACCCCCGCCCCTCACTCCGCAGTGATGACACCGGTGTCTACTTACAGTTCATCTTAATATGCTGCTGCTGCCGCCAGCAAATCTACCAACAGGCGGCAACCTACTACACTCATCGAGAGGGGGCTTTTGTATCATAAATTTAAGAGTTGCCGTGTGCCCCTTTGCAGTGCGAACCCCGGACCGTCATCAAAATGGTCGGGCCGATGACAAGGGTTTCATCTTAGTTGAGAAGAAGAAGAAGAAGATGCCTCATCAACGTAACCAGTGCGGAGCTGCACCGACCAGACCGGAAAACTTACAACTTACTCTACCCTCGACGCTGTTGTACGTGTCCCAACTGCACTTCACCACCCAGTCAGCGGATTTGTTGGAGTACATTAAGAAGAAAACCAACATGAATGTATCTAAATGATTTTTGTATTATACATTACGAGGAGATCATTTCCTGATTCTTGTTTGATATTAAGTTAAATTAAAACTTGGATGACAATTACACGTTTATACAAAAAATTTAACCCGTTCAGTGCACGTCAAACTCACGCTTCGAGAGATTTGTACACAGTTGTAAGATATACAAGTAGTGTAACCGCGAGGTTACAGGAATGCAGAGCTGATGGGATTTGAGGATTGACACGGGAGAATTGTGGAAGAAACGTGAGTGAACTAACCTTTGTTCTGGATGGTTCTGGATGGGCCGGCGAATGCGCCGCGTGGCGTCCCTCCTTGTTGGGCTGATTGAGCTGGTCTCGGGCAGGGATGAGCAGGGGTATTGGTTCGTGGAGTAATGTGAACACGACACTGGTATGAGCGTAGGTACGCGAGATTTATCGGCGGGTCAAAGGTGCGCGGCGCGATGTGTGTGCACACGTGTGTTTCGGGAGACGTCTGCCGCGGAACAGAACGAACAAGCGCCCAGCGCGCGAGTCGATTGGCGCGAGACTACGCATGCGCATGCGCATCCGTCACGCTTGTGGCGTGAACATCCTGGGGGGGCCGGGGCTGCGACCCCTCTTGAGCTGAATCCAACGGCAGCCTGGCTAGCTTGGACACAGGTCGTCGCAGATTTCCATGGGCTGTGTCCAGATCCACAACTCGGATCACTCCATCCTTGCCAGGTATCGTGCGGAGAATTCTCCCCAACTTCCATTGGAGCGGAGGCAGGTCATCCTCTTTGATGAGGACCAGTTCACCTACTTGAGGAGGGGAAGAAGGGGAGAGCCATTTGGAGCGGGTTTGCAGGGTATGGAGGTAGGATCTGGACCATAGAGTCCAAAAGCGCTGAGAGAGCGCTTGAATGAGTTGAAAGCGTCTAAGAGCAGATATGGGCCTGTCGTCAAAAGACTGCTCAGGTAGAGCGGTGAGCAGACGACCAATAATGAAATGTCCGGCCGTGAGAGGTTCAAAGTCCGTAGGATCGGATGAAATTGCGCAGAGGGGTCTTGAGTTGAGTACAGCCTCAATTCGAGCCAAAAGGGTAGAGAATTCCTCAAAAGTGAGGTGCTGTTCACCTATCACGCGATAAAGTAGTTGCTTGGTGGATTTTACGTTTATTTCGTGCAGAGCGCCGAACCAAGGCCCTTTAGGCGGGTTCAGTAACCAAGTTATGTGCTGATTCGCGAGCTTGTGAGTGATTGCATCATTGTTTGACCTGAGGAAGTTCTGAACTTCAATGAGCTGATTTCTAGCACCTACATAGTTTGTGCCGCAGTCTGAGCGAATGAGAACTGGAGTACCGCGACGTGAAATAAAACGTTGCAATGCCGCAAAGAACGCTTCCGTTGTGAGTGCAGAGACGGGTTCCAAATGAACCGCCTTTGTTGCGAGGCAAACGAAAATACAAAAATACGCCTTTATGAGTTTCGCGTTCCGCAACGTGCTGGATTTAACGAAGAAGTGGCCAGCAAAGTCCGTCGTGACGTGACTAAAAACTGGCTGAGGAGTAACTCTGTCTACTGGGAGATCAGCCATGAGCGGAGCCTTAGGCTGAGCGCGGCACCGGAAACATCTAATACATTTAAACACGCGGTGTCTAATAATACGACGAGCGGACAGAATCCAGTACTGCTGGCGTAATATGGCGTGTAATGTGTCAGCTCCAGGGTGGCAGTGTATTTTGTGATAATGGTCTATGATGAGATCTACGAGCGGACTTGAGCTGGGTAGAATGAGTGGGTGTTGAGCGTCATACCTAATTGACGCGTGAGAGAGACGACCACCGACTCTCAAGAGGCCGTCCTTTATGAAGGGCGAGAGGCGCTGGAGCCGAACGGGACAAACTTTATCAGTCTGGATACGATTAATGTCTTCAGCAAACTCATTGTGCTGAACAGAGCGGACCCAGTGCAACAGAGCGTCCCTGCGTTCATTAGCTGTCAACGGACCAGAGCGCCGTGCATCTGGGCTGTGCCGACAATTGAATATGAACCTTTGAATACAAGCCGTCACTCCAACGAGCTTGTCAAGTGAGCTGTAGCGAGTGAGCAAGTCCAGATCGATATCTGGGACTGCTATGTGTGCTGGTACCTTTTTGGGCTTAAGGCCTGGGAGAGCATGATGGCCTAGAGCGGGTGGCATCTTGGGCCAAGTGCAGGTAGGTTCTTTGAGCCAACTGGGTGACCACCAAAGGTCATGAAGTGAGAGAGACTGGGCAGACATGCCTCTGCTTGCACAGTCAGCAGGGTTGAGGTTTGTGGGCACATGCCTCCACGTATTGCTAGTTGAAGTAGCTGTGATCTTAGCCACTCGATTGGCCTCGAAAGTCTGTAATCGGTGAGGTGGGGTATTGAGCCATGCCAAAACTATTGTGCTATCTGACCAGCATGTGTGTGTTTGAATGGGTATATGAGCTGACAGTTGGGCTGACACTCGAGTCATGAGCTGAGATAAAAGGGTCGCGGCTGACAACTCCAATTTCGGAATTGAGAGGCGACTCTTGATGGGTGCGACCTTGGACTTGCCAATGATTAGGTGTACATTGACATGTCCAGTGGTATTGCGCTCATGAAGGTAGATAACGGCACCAAAGCCAGCCTCTGATGCGTCCGCGAACCCGTGAAGTGAGTAAGTAGACGTGGGCTTATACTTACAAATGTGTCGAGGTAAACGGAGGTTTGAGAGCTGAGGAAGATCCTCTGAAATGTGTTGCCACTCTGTGTGGACTTCTTCAGAGATAGGCTCATCCCATCCTATTTTCAGAAGCCAAAGCTTCTGCAGAAGAATCTTTGCGCGGAAGATGACTGGAGTAACCCAGACATTGGGGTCATAGAGAGACGCTACTGTACTGAGAATGGAGCGCTTTGTGACTTGAGCATGAGTGGGCAGAGAAATGCGATAAGTGAACTCATCAGTTTGAGGAATCCACTGTATTCCCAGAACCTTAATGGAATTAGAGTCGGGACTGAAGTCAAAGTCCTTGAGCATGTCGCACTGGTCATCTGGGAACCGTTCAAGGAGCTGAGGCGAGTTGGAGGTCCATTTACTGAGCTGGAAGCCACCTAGGGCGAGTAACTCGATCAGATCGTTTTGGAGCGACTGAGCAGATTCCACAGAATCTGCACCTGAGAGAATGTCGTCCACAAATATTGATTTGCGGAGGACCTGAGCAGCGTGGGGGTAGCGATGACCTTCGTCATCAGCCAATTGGAGTAAAGTGCGGATGGCATGGTATGGGCTGGACCTTAATCCATATGTGACGGTATTAAGGGCATACGTGAGCAGGGGCTGGTGAATGAGGATATTTCTGAACATCATTCGGATGTCAGTGCTGAAAACTTGTGAGTGGATCCTGAAGGACATGATAATGTCAACAATATCTTGTTGAAGAGCTGGACCTGTATGAAGACAATCATTTAAATTGACGCCATTTGAGCTTTTACAACTTCCGTCAAAGACGCAGCGTAACTTTTCTGATCCTGGCTTAAATATGCCATGATGTGGGATATAGAAATGGGATTTATGAGCAAAGCTATTGGGGTGACACGGCGACATATGTCCCAATTTTATGTAATCTGACATGAACTCTACGTATTTCGAGTGGAAGGGCGGGTTCGCTAGCACCTTCTTCTCTAAATTGAGAAACCTGCGTAGCGCAATAGCATGAGTGGAACCTAATGTCGGCGCGTTGTGCAGAAAGGGCAGTGTAACCATATATTGACCTGATGGTTCACGAGTAGTTGTGGTGCGGAAAATGTCCTCACACTGTTCCTCTAATGGGCTGGTATGCTTGTAGGTTTGGGGTTCCTCGGATTCCCAAAACCTCTCAAGACTTTTGTGAATGTCATGAGTGGAACGCTCTGAGTCCGTGTGAGAGCCGACAATGTGAACTGAATTGACCTGATTCGTGGGTGAGGTATGTAAACTTTCGAAAGGTCCTATTAATGTAAAATCGAATATCGTGCCGAAGGCTATGGGCTTGCCAGGGCCGAGCGAAACCTTGGTTCCGTCTAACACTTGACCAAGAACGTCAGATCCTAGTATTAGATCAACTGGAGCTGGTGTGTGGTATTCTCGATCAGCAAGAGGAATCGGTGGGTGACCTGTTAACTGAGCGAGATCTGGAACCTTTTCTAACGGTAGGTACCCAGTTACGTTCTTCAATATATGGGCTGTGGCCGTGATCGTAGGTGTGTCACGGTGTGTAGGTCGGCATACAATTGTAATTGATGCCTTTGAGTTTTGTGTGTGCTGATTTCCAACTCCTGCGATTTTTAGAGATGTATGTTTTAATGGTAAATTTAAAATTCTGGCCATGCGCTGAGAACAAAGAGTCAGCATACTTCCACAGTCTAACAGGGCTCGTGCTGAGTGAAATTGACCATGTACGTCTGCTATTTTAAGTGAGACGGTTGGCAACAAAATTGGTGTGTTAGTGACGTTCACTACACGTTGTGCGGAGTTACAGGAATTCTCTGTTGGAGTTGAAGTCATTGAGTGAAAATGAGCTGAGTGTGCATGTGATGAGTGTGTGTGTGATGAGTGTGCTGAGTACTGGTCGTCCTCGCCTTCATAGTGCTCTGTTATTGTAGGTAGTCATTGTTGCCTACCTACCCGAGACCTACTTGGCGATCGCGATTGAGTGGGCGGGTTGGGACGGGACGTGTATGCCTGTGTAGTGTAACATATAGCTAGGCAATATGTTAGGTTTAGGTAAGGCTAGGTTTTATAAGTAGGTTAAAGGACTATTTGTTCGTGTTTAGTTGGCAATCGATAACCTTTATGGATCGACATACGTCGCATTGACTGAATTATTTCGTGTTTTCCAAAAAATAAATACAGATCAAATATAAAAGATCTTTCAGACAAAACACGAGCAAGATACCTCAGAGAGTCCGATTAGTGCGGACGTAGTTCTCCATATGAAAAGATACCTTAGAGAGTCCGATTAGTGCGGATGTGCTTCTCCATCCGTAAATTATTGAAGAAATATAAGAAGCGAGTGCTCTACCAAATTTGGAGCTCCCCTCCCTTAATATACGCATGATAAATAGGCTATATGAAGAAAAAAGAGAATATAAAGAAGATAAACAAAATATAAAATAGTATAATTATAAGAAACATCCCCATAAGATCCCGAGCACACGGAGAGCATCACAATTGGCGGAGGTGCCGGATAATTAATAATTGACATTGCTGGAAGAGCGGTGTAATAACAAGTATAGCGCGAGAAGAGCGATATACCTATCCTGCCGGGTGCAAAGGAAGTGTATCCTGCCGGGTGTCAAAGAGACGATTTTCCACAAACTTGTGACGTGGATACCAAAGAAAAGCTAAGTTTTTGCATATTTATTTAATAAAGTGAAAGATGGAGCGCTTTGATGGCCTCTCCACCGACATAACGGAATTTGAATTCCAATTCAAGAGCCTGGCTGTCATAAAAAAATGGTCAGACGACGAGAAAAAAGTAGCTTTGGGAAGCTACCTCATCGGTCCAGCATTATCATTCTTCCGACAAAAATTCACGGACGAGAAATCGTACGATGATTTAATGATAGAGCTCAAAGCAGAGTTCCCTCCCACCATTAACTATTTAGAAATTTTTTTCAGCAAAAATCAAGGGCAAGAAGACCTTCTTACGTATTTTTACAGCTTGAGCGAAGTGGCCGATAAGGCAAAACTGACTGACGAAGGGATCTTCATCGAAAGATTCCTAAAATCAATTAATAATGGGGGAAAAATGAAATTAGCCACGAGTGTCTTCAACACTAAAAATGATTTAAAGAAAGCCCTACTACAATTAAAAAAGATATATAATGAAAATAATGAACCGCAATCACTCAATCTCCCCATTAAACTAGAAAGAATCGTGCCTAATGTGTGTCAGACACCTCCTTCACCTAATTTTAATATTCGTCCTCAGCGACAAGAATTTCACCAGGGGGGAAATAATTTCAGACCGCAACAACAATTTATCCCTCAAAACTTACAACAGCGATCTCCATGTATTAATGCTTCCCCATATTTTTTAAGATATCCAAGAAGACAGGAGGCTTATCTAAATGCCAATGAGCGAAAGGAAGCATCGGTTTCGTCCGCAAATTATGAAGAAATCCCCAAAAATCAAAATGTGAAGCCCACGAGTCTTCACCATGAACCGTTCATTAAGGTCAGTGTAAATAATTTCAATAACTCAGTGAATTACGCATTGTGCGATAGTGGTGCATCGGTCAGCTGCGTGTCTCAACGCCTAGCTTCTTCGTTGGGTAAAGGAATCACCGAAGGCGAAGATTTCTTCATAAAAGCTGTCAATGGTGTTATGTTGGACACTAAAGGGAAAGTGAACCTAAATTTAGTGATAGATTCTGTTCTGTTTAATCACTCATTCGTCGTGATTGATGGCATACAACAAGATATTATTTTAGGTCAAGATTTCTTTCAGAAGTTTCATGCCGTCATGAACTTTAGTGAAAATTTCATAGAATTTGACAATAAATGTCATGCCCAATTTGTAGATAAAGAGTCTTTGGAAAACATAGATTCTTTATCAAATTCGACGATCTCCATGGTTGAATATAGGTCAGAGATAGAAAAAAGTTCACAATTGTCAAAAAGTGATTATCTTTACTTTTGCAACCTCATTGAAAAGAATGAAAACTACTTGTGTAATAACGTTCTTGACCATAAATCTAATGAAAGTCAGCTTGTCAAGCTTGATGTCAATCAAGATCTAACATCTGATAGGGACCAAGTTGAATTAAAAGATAATGAATTAGGAAAGTGTAACTTAGGGGACGTCGAGATACAATTGAATGATGATTTTCCCGTGCATAAAGCACTATATCAAACTTCCCCGAAACAAAGTTTAACGAGAACATTAATAGAAGAAAAGGACGAATTTTATATGAAAAATACGGAAAAAGAAATCAAGAAGCATGTAAAGAATTGCTTAGTAGGCCAGGAAAGAAAGGTTAATGCTATAACTAATTTACAGCCTACGACCGTCGACAAATCATTTGATAAAATCGGTTTAGATCCATTGGTGTGTTACGCTTGCAATATTAGTAAACAATCATCAACTAGAATATCACCTTATACACTTATATTCGCACGGGAACCCCCACTTCAGTTTGATTTGGACTTGAATATAAATGATAATAATTTTTCAAATAATTTGCCAGATAGGATGGATAGTGTAAATGCGCTTCGTCATAAGGCTCTGCTCAATATACGGAAGGCTCAACTTTATCAAAAAAGGCAATATGATAAGAAAGCCAAACAAATAAATTTTCAACATGGTCAATTAGTTATGATCTATGTGCCCAATAGATTAACTGGAATAAGTACAAAATTACGTCGATTATATAAGGGTCCATTCCAGATTGTCAGAAGGGTCTCTGATACGAATTATGTAATAAAGAAAATATATAGATATAGAGACATTGTGCATGTAAATAGATTGAAACCCTTTCATTCACGAGTTTAATTGTTTATATAATTATCTATTTTATTTGTAAAAAGACAACATGACATGTATATAAATTAGTTTCATTATTATATGACTACTATATTGTATAGTAATATATGTATAATTTGTTACATGTGACGATACTGCGAGGACAAAGAGGCATGAAGATTTTATAATTAAATGATGTATCGATAAATATAGTAACAAATTTAAGGCGAGATGTCATCAAAGAAGGTAACAATAAGTTTTATATTTTATTGTATGTTTCGTCAAAGTGATAGTTATAGGCTATTTCCAGAGGAGCTTTACAGATATAAGAGCGGGTCACAAAGCTATAGGTGAAATATCTTTATTTATTTACTTAAGGATTTAGGGATCAATAGGAAGACTGGCTGCTCTGTGAGAACTCGCTTTAAGGAAATAATTTCCATTCGCGAGGTATATCGATTTGATATACACCCTCACATTCTAGGTCAGTTCGACCAAATAGGGATTTTTTTATAAAATTTCAATTTTGCTTAAGTAAATTAACACTTGAGACTCGCAAAAGCTAAGAAGCAGCAGTTTCATGTTAAGACTCCTCTAGAAACAAAAACTTTACTTTGTATAAATGAGAAGTTAATAACAAATTGATGATGACATCTCATAACAATTGTTGATTTTGATTTTCAACTTAGAAATAATTTCAAAAAAAATAATTAACACCATCTTTATGTCGAAAGATTTTTTTTTGCTTGGATGGAAGAATATTAGTTATTCTTAGCGACATTATTTGTCCTCATGATGGATTAAATTTTAATTTCATATTACTAATAATTTATTATTTTGAATTGTATAAAAGCAGAGATAGGTTATGAGATTTACCAGGACTTCAACACTAAAGTAAGACGTTGGTTCATTATCTGAATGAACTTAATCTTTGTTTATTTGAGGTAGCTTTGGACTTTAGAGAGGCTAGACTGGATGGGTCGATCTTTTCAGCAGATTTTGGTCGGCTAAGCTACTTTGTAATCTTTACTTTGAGTTTTGACTCTAACTTAAGATTTTAAGGTATCTGCCTGCAGTGAAGGCCATCTACCCATTGTAATGTCCCTGCACTTTTAGGTAGTTAGGTAATTTTGTAAATTAAAATTTTGTTTGTATTTTTGTAATTTACAAACAAAATTTTTCTCATTAAGGGGGGAGATGTAACATATAGCTAGGCAATATTGTACGATCACCGATCGCGGGGTTGATAAATGATAAGTTTTGATAGTTTTATGAATTTATTGGACAAACACACGTAAGTATAATTGATATTGATGAGTGATTGATGAGTACACGCGGTATGGACGGTGACCGATTGTGAACTGATGAAATTAGGGCGATGATCGACGACGGCTAAGTAAACAGCCAACGCAGCAGAATGTGCGGCTTGCCCGTACATGCTCCCGGGGGAAAAGAAAACAAAATAAAATTATATTATTGATATGATGATAATGATATGATAAAATGAGAGGTGAGGTGCTTTACAAAGTGATAAAACATTTTCTTTTTATATGTAATGCTAGTGTCTCTAAAACAGTGTCCATTGTTCGGATTTATTATAAAATGACAATATACACTAAACACAATTTTCTGCACTAGGGAACCTTGCTTTAAAAACAGGTGACGTGCTCGCATCAAATTTACGCACACTTGCACTCGCCCATTTGCGTCTGATGTATTGAACATTCGCGCACTTTTTGTCACTATCACTGCTGCTTGAGTGGGCGGCGGCGGGCTGCTCCGTGGTGACAGCCCCGGCCGCCGCCGATGCTGCGAGCGCAGGCGCGGACCTCGGGTCCGCCGCCTGCTGACGACGACGCCTCCGTAGTCTCCGCCAAACCCAGATTGATACTGCTGCTCCAATGATCGCAAATGCCATACCATATATAGCCGTATAGTGATGCACATCGTGATATGATATTTCTTTTGCTAAAGTCCCTTTTTGTTTAATTTGCTCTATTTGCTGATGTATTTCTTGCAAAGTCTGCTTTTGGGCACCGTAGGTAACGGTCGTTAGCTGATATTCTTGTATTGCTTGATAGGCTGATTCCCTCCATATGATTTTGTGTAAATTTTGATCATCTTCATGTAAATATATCTGCCTAAACATTTTTTCGATGTCCGCCGTAAATGCTATTTCGTACTGTCTCCAATTTAAAATTAGTTCAAATAAGTCTTTCTGCAAATTTGGACCTTGTTTCATTATAAAATTAAGACTAATATTGCTTGAAGTTAACGCCGAGGCATTGAACACGACACGAAATTTAGTTGTTGATGACTCTGCTCGTTCTACAGCGTGGTGTGGCAAGTAGCAACCGCTTTGGCTATTACGTGTCGCTGCTTTCATATGACCGAGATCTTGATATTCTTTGATAAATAATTTGTACTGTTCCGCCAATTGGTTCCGCCGTTTAAATCTATTTTCGATTTGTTTAAACTGCGCTACAGCTTTTTGTCTTGATTCACCTAATTTTTCTAGGCCGTCTGATTTTAAAGGTAATCGGACTTGATAGTGTCCGTCGTCTAGCCTTCTCGTTGTTTCTTGGTAAAACTGCACGCATTCTTGATCTTCGGTTGATAATTCTGATTTTTCTCCGATGTCTTCGACTGTCCAAAACCTCTGAAGGTCCTCTACATTGTTGGTAATGACGTTGCATTGTAGTGATTTTACATTTCCTGATAATATCCATCCTAACTGCGTTTGTTGCGCAATCGGCAGTATATCATTTTTCTTGATAATACCTCCCATGATAATTGATGAATAAACATCGGCCCCTAATAACATGTCAATAGGGCGACTTTTGTAAAACTTTGGATCAGCTAACTTGATATTTTTCAAATAGGACCATGAAGGTTCCGGAAAAGATTGATTCGGTAAGTTGTTTATCAATTTACGCATGATATAAACATCGGTGTTAAACGTGTAATCTGTTGCTACTGACGAACAATTGATATTGATAAGGCCTTTGCAACTATTTTCCATGGATCCAACGCCATAAATAACGCCTTTGCATTTTTGGCGCGGTAATTGCAACAGTTGCGCTGCATTTTCGCTAATGGCCGAAATTTGAGATCCACCATCAATTAAACAGCGCAAATTATGATAAATTCCGTCCTTTGCCTGGACTTTGACGATTGCAGTCGCCAATAAAATTTCCGAAATGTTTTCCTGTGAAACGTGACTGTTTCGGGTCACTTTTTCCGGTTTCGACATGCACTCGAAAGCCTCATGCAACAGCGTATTATGATTACCGTTGCATTTTCTACACCTTTTTTCGGAGAAACAATTTTTTCCATTATGATTATAGAGACAGTTTTTGCATAAATTTAAATCGTTTATTGACCTCCTTTTCGTTTCCGCTGATAGTTCCATAAACTTGTTGCAAAAGAATATGGCGTGATCGGTGTTATTGCAATATGCGCATCTTTTTCGATCGCCGGACCTTTTTCCCGTGTTGTATGATTTTTGTGTAGAATTATTATAGAATTTTCTTGAGTGATTTTCATCATTCTGACGGAAATTTGATTTTGATTGATATTCATACTTGCTACTACTTGGTGACGACGCTGATGGGCTTTGCCGATTCTTGTCCTGCTTATAACGAGATGATTCTAACGATGTAAACTTCGTTTTTAGGAAGTTCATGAAATCTGATATGCTAGGCAAAGCTTTTGGGTTCCGCAGTGATCTGACGTAGTCATCGTTGGTGACTGAATCCAGTTTTTGTTGTAAAATATAAACTATCAACGGATCCCAGGTGGAGATGTTTGCACCCAGGTTTTTTATCGCAAAAAGACATTCATTAGTGGTGTCGTTTTTTCTGATTTCCAGCCATCTTGGGATTTTTATGTGATTAATATTTTGAAGATCGTTTCGGATATTTATCCATTCTGATTTGATGTCTACTGGTACTTCTTCATCCCATTGAATACCAGTTAGCCACATCTTATCAAACATATCAAGGCTTTTTGATCCTCTGGGCTGGCTGGCGCCAGTTACGACAAAGCTCAAGATTTTGTTCAAAAAGGTGTGGCTAACTGGTATTCAATGGGATGAAGAAGTACCAGTAGACATCAAATCAGAATGGATAAATATCCGAAACGATCTTCAAAATATTAATCACATAAAAATCCCAAGATGGCTGGAAATCAGAAAAAACGGCATCATTGAGCTTCATGGTTTCAGTGATTCATCAACAAAGGCCTTTGCGTGTATAATATTCTGCAAGGTCATCGAAGAATCATCATCAAAAGTTACTATTGTGCAATTAGCAGCTAAGACAAGAATATTGTCAGATAGTAAGAACCTTTCTGTGCCCAGGGGTGAGCTCTGTGGGGCTCATTTATTATCAAAACTTATGACGAAAGTGTTGAGCTGCTTATCAGATCATAAAATCAAGGTTTATGGCTGGAGCGACTCAACGGCAGTTCTTGGGTGGATTCAAGGTGAACCAAGTCGGTGGAAGCCCTTCGTATCAAACAGAGTCCAGCAAATAACAAACGTCATGCCACCTGAGTGCTGGAGATATGTGAACTCCACTGACAACCCGGCTGACTGTGCCAGTCGCGGTTTATCAGCAGCTCAATTGAAAAATCATACGCTTTGGTGGCAGGGACCGACGTGGTTGTCTTCCTTTAACGATCAAAACGAAAAAGAACGGACTTTATACACCACCGAAGAAGAGCAAAAAGTACCAAAACAAACATGCAATGCTATCAACTTACACGAACGTGAACCTCATATCATCAATGAGATATTAAACAGACATAGCAGCTTCACTCGGGCGACTAGAGTGGTCGCCTGGATACTACGCTTCATATCACGTGATCACCAAAAACAACCTTTCCTAACAATTCAGGAAATCAGACAAGCAAGGATCCAGATTATTAAGGTCATACAACAATCAGAGTTCTCAGATGTAATAGAATCTCTATCAGAGCATAACCAAGTAGATAAAAAGAGCCAAATATCAAATTTAAATCCATTTTTAGATGAAAATCAGCTTTTGCGAGTCGGTGGTCGTATCAAGCATGCAAATCTCAGCGAAAATATGAAACATCCTATCATTATCCCACATAATGGTCACTTAACAGAGTTATTAATTGATCATGCACACAAGATGACGTTTCACGGCGGAGCACGACTCACGCTATCATGGCTTCGTCAGCAGTATTGGCTGATCGGTGGAAACGGAGCTGTAAAGAAAAGATTAAGAGGGTGTGTTATTTGCAGAAAACACGACCCAATAAAGCAATATCAAATAATGGGAAACTTACCTGAAGCCAGGATAAATCCTACCAGACCGTTCTATCATACAGGAGTTGACTACACTGGGTATGTCGACATTAAATCAAATAAGGGCCGAGGAATTAAGACAACAAAAGGATATATAGCCGTGTTTGTATGTATGGTAACAAAGGCTGTTCACTTGGAGTTAGTCTCGGACCTCACATCATCAGCATTTCTAGCAGCACTGAAAAGAATGGCTGCTAGGAGAGGAGCGCCCCAAAATATGTACTCTGATAACGGGACAAATTTTGTAGGAGCTAACAGAGCATTACAACGTGAATTTATCAATCTCAAGCAAACCTTGGACGAAGAGTTCTTCTCATCAATATCAGAAATGGAGATACAGTGGCACTTCAATTGCCCAACTCACGCAAGTGCCGGCGGCTTGTGGGAGGGAGCAGTGAAAAGCCTTAAGTATCACCTTGTCAGAGTCATTGGAACTCAAAAGCTCACCTTCGAAGAATACTCTACCCTATTAGCACAGCTGGAAGCGGGCTTAAATTCCAGACCATTGTGTGCAATCAGTGAAGACCCCGAAGATATCAACTTTCTGACTCCATCTCATTTTCTATCAAGCGGACCACTTCTCACTATCATAGAGACAGAACAAGATAACAGAACAAGATGGAGATTTACCCAGAAAATATTTGAAGATATATGGAAACGGTGGAAAGCTGAATATTTATGTAAGTTATCAATCAGAAGCAAGTGGCAGCATCCAAGGGAAAATATCAAATTAAATGACGTAGTGTTAATTCACGACGATAACATCTTAGCGGGTAAATGGCCTCTAGGTCGAGTTGTTGAATTGCACCCCGGAAAAGACGGCTATGTGAGAGTCGTCACATTAAAAACAAAAAACGGACTCATGAAACGTCCAATCATCAAATTATCAGTTTTACCAACAAGTCGGGAAAATTATCATTATCCAAAATTATCAAGGGAGCAAGAAAAACAGCAAAGTGAAACAAACATAAATCATCAGGTAGAAAGAAAAATCAATAGGAGAATCAGAAAACCGAGTCCTTTCTCACTTATATCATTTATAATGTGCATTATTATGATAACCGGCGCACAATGTACATATAACATAACAAAGTTACGCGACCAACAGCGAATTCTTTTCGATAAAATATCAAATATGGAGTTATTAAGTGACGAATGGAAATTGGTAGTTTATTACGATTTAAATCCATATTGGCAAGGTACAACAGCATTTGAAAGATATACAAAACATTTACAACAGACTTGCCAAAACATAAAGGATCAATCACATTGTGACGTCATATTACTACAACTCCAACAAGGCTTCTCGGAACTGGAATACTACAATCACCTGTTACTGAGTCAGCATTCCAGTACGCAGACGGGGCATCGAAGCCGGCGCGGGCTTATCAACGGTGTCGGTTACATAGCTAACAAGCTGTTCGGTGTCTTAGATGAGTCATTCGCCGAGCAATATCAAAAGGACATCGAACTCATCAGAGATAATCAAAATCATTTAGCTTCACTATGGAAAAATCAGACGTCGGTCATTGAATCCGAATATAATCTCCTGAAAAGAATGGAAGATAGCATGAATAAGCAACAAAAAATCATAAATCAACATTTTTTTAAAGTAGACAAAGTTATCAACAAATTGAGCAACGAATTGCAAATTTTATCAAATATCAATGACTTCACCCTAGGGGCACTAACAGCAAGCTCAATGCTCCAGTGTTTGAAGACTATTCAGAGCATGTTACTAGATACGGTAACAGATATTTATCAAGGACGATTTAACTTTCATATCTTAACCCCAGAACAACTTCGACATGAGCTAAGCACGATCTCAAGTCACATATCAAAAGAATCATCCCTTCCAATCAAGAACATTCAAACAGACCTCAAAAATATTTACAAAATTCTTAAAGTCAAAGCAAGAATGACAAACGAGTATCTTCTCCTGGAAATAAAGCTTCCCTTGGTTAGCAGAGATGCATACGAAATTTTTAAAGCAACTGCAATACCCGAGAAAAAAGGTAGAGATATGATTAGTGTGATCCCTGCCGCAGAGTACTTAGCAATCAATTTGAAAAAGGATGCCTACGTAGAAATGTCCCGAGACGAGATCAAAGAATGCTATCAAGCCGACGAATCATTTTTCTGTCATACGCAGAAACCAATCTATCATATGAAACAGGACGAGAGCTTTTGTGTGAAAGATAGAGGATCAGATAATTGTAAGACTGTGACATCTCTTTGTAGCAACATATGGCAAGAGATGCATGCACAGAACCAATATTTGTATTTCTGCTGCGATAAGTGTCAACTAAGGATAATCTGTGAAGATCAACTTTCTGCAGCACAGTTGGCTGAAGCCGGTATAATCTCCATTAGCCATGGTTGCATAATCAAAACCGATGAGTTCACAATTTACTCTCGGAAGCTAGATCAAAGCATAAGTAAAACAAGGTTCGATGTTATATTGCCAGATATTTCGCCAATTAATCAGATTTTCAACATTACGATACTTCCGCCCACAAATGAATCAGATATTAGTAAAGAGATCGGTGCCCAAAAGCAGACTTTGCAAGAAATACATCAGCAAATAGAGCAAATTAAACAAAAAGGGACTTTAGCAAAAGAAATATCATATCACGATGTGCATCACTATACGGCTATATATGGTATGGCATTTGCGATCATTGGAGCAGCAGTATCAATCTGGGTTTGGCGGAGACTACGGAGGCGTCGTCGTCAGCAGGCGGCGGACCCGAGGTCCGCGCCTGCGCTCGCAGCATCGGCGGCGGCCGGGGCTGTCACCACGGAGCAGCCCGCCGCCGCCCACTCAAGCAGCAGTGATAGTGACAAAAAGTGCGCGAATGTTCAATACATCAGACGCAAATGGGCGAGTGCAAGTGTGCGTAAATTTGATGCGAGCACGTCACCTGTTTTTAAAGCAAGGTTCCCTAGTGCAGAAAATTGTGTTTAGTGTATATTGTCATTTTATAATAAATCCGAACAATGGACACTGTTTTAGAGACACTAGCATTACATATGAAAAGAAAATGTTTTATCACTTTGTAAAGCACCTCACCTCTCATTTTATCATATCATTATCATCATATCAATAATATAATTTTATTTTGTTTTCTTTTCCCCCGGGAGCATGTACGGGCAAGCCGCACATTCTGCTGCGTTGGCTGTTTACTTAGCCGTCGTCGATCATCGCCCTAATTTCATCAGTTCACAATCGGTCACCGTCCATACCGCGTGTACTCATCAATCACTCATCAATATCAATTATACTTACGTGTGTTTGTCCAATAAATTCATAAAACTATCAAAACTTATCATTTATCAACCCCGCGATCGGTGATCGTACAAATATGTTAGGTTTAGGTAAGGCTAGGTTTTATAAGTAGGTTAAAGGACTATTTGTTCGTGTTTAGTTGGCAATCGATAACCTTTATGGTTCGACATACGTCGCATTGACTGAATTATTTCGTGTTTTCCAAAAAATAAATACAGATCAAATATAAAAGATCTTTCAGACAAAACACGAGCAAGATACCTCAGAGAGTCCGATTAGTGCGGACGTAGTTCTCCATATGAAAAGATTCCTTAGAGAGTCCGATTAGTGCGGATGTGCTTCTCCATCCGTAAATTATTGAAGAAATATAAGAAGCGAGTGCTCTACCAAATTTGGAGCTCCCCTCCCTTAATATACGCATGATAAATAGGCTATATGAAGAAAAAAGAGAATATAAAGAAGATAAACAAAATATAAAATAGTATAATTATAAGAAACATCCCCATAAGATCCCGAGCACACGGAGAGCATCACAGTAGCATGTGCCGAATGGTGTTGAGGCTCATGCGCTGAGCGCTGTCTGGGCAGCAAATGAGCAGATGAGCGTGTCGGAGACATGGCCCCATGGCGATGCAGTGAAGTGTGGTGGTCAGTCCGCCCACACTCCTTGCATGCACGTGTAGACCTGCACTCGTTCTCATAATGAGGACCCAAACAGCGTCGGCACCGGTTGCGTGAGTTCACAAAATCCCACCGACCTTGAACCGGTTGGTTATTAAATTGTGGGCAGGCGATGAGCTTATGTCCCCTATTCTTGCAGTATGGGCATGGCATACCACCAGTAGGGGAAGAAGGTTGAGCCGAATAATTTTGTTGGCGAGTGGGTGATGGGGATGTTTGGGCCGAGTAAACTGGCGCTGTCGCAAATGCCAAAAATGGTTGACGAATAGGACGGGGGGAGCGATTGTCCTGCCGAGGAGTCATGGGGCGGAACTCTTGATGAGCCTGGTAGGGCTGACGTGGAGTACCTCGAGTGGGCTGAACCAGCTGATTGAGCTGAGCGAGCCTTTCTGACGGGCCGAGCCGTGCTGAAGAAGGAGCATCCTGTGACGCAAGGGACGACGACTCATTCTCCTTGCAGCGTGCGTGTTCTTCCAAAAACTCAATGAGGTTCTTGAGCGTGGGCAGAGTTGCGCGAGATCCGTACTTCCGCTCGAAAAGAGTGCGGAGCTCGCCTTGTAGTTTTCGCACCACCATGGACACGAAAACATAGTCAGAATCCTTCATGGGCAGATCGAGGTTGCGGAGAGCGCTTTGCGCTGAGATAAGCGGAATTAAAAACGATGTGCGGATATCTGAGCGCATGTGGATGTGCGGAAGGTTCATGATAATGTCCACAAATCGGTCAATGAGTACGCGACGATTGTCGTAACGCTTGGTGAGAATTTCCATGGCTATGGGATAATTCTCGTTGGTAGGGTAGAGGTGTTTCACCATTTCATGTGCCTCACCTTTTAGGGCACCTAACAAATAATGCAGCTTGACAGCATCCGAGACTGTAGCCATCTCACTGATGAGGCTCCTAAAAACGGCAATAAATGAGGGCCATTCTTCAACGTTCGAATGAAACTCCGGTATGGGTATTTTTGGTAGAACACCAACGGGTGTACCTGAGCTGAGGGGTTGCGTCTTGTCCGGAAGAGCTGATTTTTCTTTCAGTTTTTCGAATGCCACTAGGATAGCATCATAGTTGCTAAGTGCCGACTGAAATTTTTTTGTGTAGGTTGCCTCAGTTTCGTCGGACAAATCCTCATCGTCAAGGATCTCATAATATACGTCCTCTAACTTAGTTTTAACGCTTTGTATGTTTGCGTAACGAGCGGTGAAGTCCGCCACAGAATATGTTTTTCTGTCGCCTGCCTCGACCACCGCACCAATCTCCTTTAACAGAACTATCGCCTTTACGGCCTCACGAAACATCGCGGCTTGTGATTTCGAAGGCATCTTAATCTTGTTAAACTAGATGGTTGTTTACTAAGATAAAATACGCAACGAGTTTGAGCTGAACTATAATAGCGAGCGTACAACTGAAATAATTGATGAGATAGATGAATAGAGCTGAGATACTTGCGCGGATGAAGTAACAATGACTATGTTCAAACGGAACACGGAACTCTTAAATAAACACGACAGAGAAAAAAAATCTTTTAAACAACCTGTATATGAGCTGATAAACCAACGTGGAACACCCTATATGTGTACCATAAACAATAAGATCAGAGATGAGAAGAAAAAAAAATTGTTTACTATATTTGTGCTATATGCACCCGGTTAAAGAGCAGGCAATAACACGAAAAAACTGTCCGGCAATCTATTACTGCGACACGAGATTACCGTAACACAAAATATCGGAAAGGGCTGATGAACTTGTTCACTTTTATGTAATTTGCCTTGAAATAATGTGCCGAGAATACGCGTTAGTTCTTGCTTACACGATAGTACATTTACAACAAAAACAACAGAGCAGAGAGAGTCGTGATAAATTCTATTTATAGAACAAAATATCTACCTACTTCTTTGAGTGCGTAAACAAAAACAATGAATGTATTTACCGAAATCGGTTCTAAATGAGTGGTCTATCTAATGTTGCAAATCAAGCTTTGGTAATACGTAACGTAATAACGTATGTATACATACGTATGTAGCACGAAACAAAAGTAAATTTATACTCGCACCAAAAAATATCTCGCAAGATACGAAAACTATCTTTGACAGTGGGTAGATTTACACCTCTCCGCGGGTAAAAATTGGGTAAAAATTGGTAAATTGGGTCGGGAGTTACATGTAAAAAATGGTACCTAACAGTGTTGAGCAAAATGCTGACTTTGAGTTTAATTAATTTTACGTATGGGGTTTATAAGGGCTGATAATTAATCCCTGCGAGTGACGGGGGGGGTTTAATAAAGAAATATAGTGGACTGTAACAAACAATTGGGCTGAATGGATAACCAATTCCAGAACACAAGATAAGGTGTCAAATTAATACCCGGCACCGGGTCTATAAAATTTTGTTATTTGTTTAAACAAAATGGGTGATCCAAACGGATATAATTATATTATCTGAGCTGAATAATAATAATAAACGGGATGAAAGTGAGTTTATTCTATGCCGGGGGCGAGGGGGGCCGGTTCTATACAGATAAATGGAATGTTCTAGGCGGCGCGGACGCAGTAATTACCTACCCGAAATAGGTATTCTCGAGATCACAAAATGTTTTTGCCGGACAAAGAGCCGGGATGGGGGCCAAAATATGTAACCGGGTGAAAATGGACTGTAGTAAATCGAGGGGGGCTGGTTCACTAACGGTTCGAAGGATCAAAAATTTTCGAAAACGGACTCGAAGGACCAGATATTTTCGAAATTTTCGATAACGGACTCGAAGGACCAGAAATGTAACCGCGAGGTTACAGGAATGCAGAGCTGATGGGATTTGAGGATTGACACGGGAGAATTGTGGAAGAAACGTGAGTGAACTAACCTTTGTTCTGGATGGTTCTGGATGGGCCGGCGAATGCGCCGCGTGGCGTCCCTCCTTGTTGGGCTGATTGAGCTGGTCTCGGGCAGGGATGAGCAGGGGTATTGGTTCGTGGAGTAATGTGAACACGACACTGGTATGAGCGTAGGTACGCGAGATTTATCGGCGGGTCAAAGGTGCGCGGCGCGATGTGTGTGCACACGTGTGTTTCGGGAGACGTCTGCCGCGGAACAGAACGAACAAGCGCCCAGCGCGCGAGTCGATTGGCGCGAGACTACGCATGCGCATGCGCATCCGTCACGCTTGTGGCGTGAACAAGTAGTTATATTGATAGTAAACCTATATGTTAGCTATTGATTTATATATAAGAAATATATTTTCACGATTTTTGCAATTTCTTATTCGATGCTCATATTGTATTTACGCAAAAACATTTTAAATTGACACAAAATGTTTTTGTAATATTTCAATATTTTTAGAATATTTCATAATAATAGCTGAAAGTAAACGTAGAAAGTAGAAGAACCCGACTTGAACTTATTGCCTATCGCCTATAAAACGACCCTCGCCCGCGGATTTCAATGAAGACCCTGTTGAACTAGTTCAATCTCTAAAACAGTATTGTTACTGACGCAATCCTTGACATCTGATGAAGGATTTTGTTGTTCATGATTGGTCTTTATTCCACTTGAGTCAAGTTAAGGCCCTTACTATTGCCAAATGGGTACTTTCTAAAGCCTACTCCTCGTTTATGGCCAAACCAAAAATAATGAAAAAATATATTATAAATAATCAACTCTTAGACAACATATGCAACATTTTTCTTTTTCATACCACCAAAACTTCTACATGAAATTTTTTTTTAACTGGATGGTATTTTTTGGCTTAAATTTCCTACTGCTCCTAAGTGGCTTGGCCGATTGAATTCATTTATGCTTTGATAAATAGATAAATTAGATAGCTATAAACATAACATATGATTATTCAATCGATTAATCACGTCCATGTGAAAAGTATAATTTTCTGCTATTTCGCCCTATCAAGGACGCAACGAGCGTCGTAACAGCCACTATGCATTGCGCGCTGATATGAACGTTATTTCAATGTCGTTTCCGTCGATATTCGTAGTGACAAAAATCGAGCTGCTAATTTGGCGATGGTAATCGCCTTAAGGCTCCAAATCGTAATAGTCAAAAAATACAATCATGGTAAAATATTTTAGAGCCTGACTAGGACTCATGACGAAATCATGCCGCCAAGCGACTCGTTGTGTTCCGACATGACGTCATGAGAAGCATGATTGAAGTACAAAATAACCACTTACAGAATGTTTACTCCGCATAACTAGCGAAAACAGGCGCACGCACACATAGACGCGTACGTACGACGATCTCGAAGATACTCAGAATGCCAATACGAAATTCTGCCGAGATCATCATACGTACGCGTCTATGCATGTGTGCGTCTGTTTTCGCTCCGTCGTCGAGTCGGCCTTCTGGTAGTATTTAGAGTTAACCACTTTAGCAGATTTTGCATTTTGACAAACTGTAATAAACCATACAAGGTGAAAACAAAAACCAAACAACCTATTATTTGTGACAATGATTTAGCCGCAGTGCATTTTTTTCTGGTTGTAATTTTTTTCTTTGAATCTTGTATTGTTTGCGACTCGCCGCTAAGGTAGAGCGTTTATTTGCTTGATTCAGTCCAGATTATGTAGGGGCAGACAAAAATATTGACCTCGACTATTGGATTATTGACAGTATTGTCATTATCAGAATAGTCAAGAAACACAGTACACAGTATAGTATACAAATGCGTCCGCTGTTGACTGTCGAATGCATGTACGAAATAAACACATGCAAGGCTAATTCGGACGTCAAAACAAAATTAAAAGTGAAGTGGTTTTTTTGTGGAGGCTGGGGAGGCGGGTTGGTGAGCGCGGTGCCGGAACCCTCGCACCAGTGACGCCGCTGCCCGTCACCAGTCTGTTCCATATAAGGCCCGGCTATTAGGGATGTGTATACCGCCATCCATCGGTCCCAGGCATGGTGGGCCTCCTGATTTTTTGCCTGTGAGCTGTCCTCTTACTCTCCCCGAATTACTTCGAGGGGGTCTCCAAGTAAGAAGGTGGTACCTCCAGAGTTGAGCCAAGTATCAGCTCTACCAAAATATACATTTTTTATCTCTCAATCTTTAGGACAGGTTCGATGCACCAATAAGTTTTTCGGAATTTTGTACATAGTATTTGTAGTACCTAATACTTACCACTTGCTGAACGGTGTAGGAAAACATCGTGTATTTTTTAATACAGTTGCTCAAAAAGTGGCGTATTGCAGGGACGTATAGCGTTCGGGATGTGGGCTATTACATACTCGAGCTTTTTCTTTACCTTTTCCGAACTCGTGCGTTCTCTTTCCCAACTGTCAAAATATTGTCTATTAAAAAGAAAAAAACCAACCACGAAGTTTTTACAAAAAAAAAATCAAAGAAGTTTTTATGATTCATGCAAATATTTCTAAAAGGAAGCTACTATTTTGTTTCAATATCAGATTTAATGATTTGATTCAATGAGTTAGGTTAGGTTTCATTTCATTTCATCTCATTAAATTTCATTTTCATTTCATATCAATAAAAAAAATCTACTGAAGACTTGGCTGTATGGGCATAGTTCTCTTTGCCTAGCCAGAATGGGTGAAGAAAACAAAAAAAAATCTCTGCTTATATTCTTTTACGGTTGGCGCCATTTTCCAAAAATTTTCTTTGCGGGTTTAGTTGTTTGTTGCACAAAATGAGTAATTTCGACGATATTTTATTTGAATTGACACCACCGGAACTCAGTATAATTGCACAAAATGCTTCGGAGAAGTCAAAAAGTCGCTACATATCTACATACGACGAATTTATTGCGTGGAGTATTAGTTAGTTGAGTTTATTGTGTTTTTGTTATTTTATTAAATTGCTTCATTTTTTCGCAACTGTATTAAAAATAGTTGTTCAGTACACGTGCGGAACCGTCATTGCAACTTGTTCCGACTGTCAACCCTCACCTTCGGCTGCGCCTCGGCTCGGGTAGACATTTGTCGGAACTCTTTGCAATGACAGGCTTTCCGCACTCGTAATGAAATATACTATTGTGTTTGATATACACAAAATGTATCGTGTGTAAAAGGCATGTATATGTGCCCGAAGAACGCGATAGGGCTCACCAACCATCGCGTTGGGACGTAATTTATCGTTGGTGAGACGCGGGTGTACGGAGTGTGGACATGTAAGATAAGTATACATGTAAGATAAGTATACATGTAAGATAAGTATACATGTAAGAATGTATCCTCTAAGACTATGACTAAGTAGTTGTTCTTACTTACCACTTGCTGAACGGTGAAGGAAAACGTCGTAAGGAAACCTGTATGCCCTAAAAAGCATGAGGCGATAGGGCTCACTACCCATCACGTTGGGACGTAATAATCATCGGTGTTCACAGTTCACACTCGGAATACCTCTGACAACCCTCGGAGATTCATTTCGTGACGATATATTTATATTTATATATTTATCATCAATTTTAAATTTAAATTGATCATAAAAAAAATGTCAGGTACTTACTAACGTAATTTCTATGATTACTATACTAATGACACCGATTTAAATGTTTCATATGTATATATTTATCATCAATTTTAAATTTAAATAGATCAGTAAAAAAATATATATGTCAGGTACTTACTAATGTATTTCTGTGATTACTATACTAATGACACCGATTCAAATGTTGTTATGGGTAATGTTTTTTTAATGTTTGCTTTTCTATTCTCTCGTGAAACTATAGTTTCGTTACCATAGTTGATGCTCCGCGAATCCTGGTTTATTCTTGTTTTAAGAAATCGTGAAAAAAAGAAAATCAGCTGTTCCATATAAAAGTTACATACCTACTCGACCAAAATTTATGAAACACACAACAGCTTCCTTTTTTCTCGATTTCACGATTTTATTTTCACGAAATGTTGTGCTTGGGTTACTGTCGCCAGTTTTCGGCTCCCACAACATCATCTTAACACCTCGTATTTTTTCATATCTCAATATTCATTTGACATGTAAAGCTGGAATTAGACTCAGATTTAGGTAGCCAAAAAATAAGATGAATGATGGAATAAATGCAAAACTATTTATTTTATTGTATGTATATTTTCTCTTACTTGGAGAACCCCTCGAAGTAATTCGGGGGAGAGTAAGAGGACAGCTCACAGGCAAAAAACCAGGAGGCCCACCATACCTGAGACCAATGGATGGAGGTATATCCATCCCTAATAGCCGGGCCTTAGAAAAAACAGACTGGTGACGGGCAGCGGCGTCACTGGTGCGAGGGTTCCGGCACCACGCTCACCAACCCGCCTGCCCAGCGTGTGTGAGTATGGGAAATTCTTCCAGGATGACTGCCGGGAGTGGCAAAGTCCTGGAAAGGCTTATGTCCATAGATGGATGATATTTTCTGTTATATTTTTTTGTCACGCACCTTACTAAATAGGGCCCCTTAAAAAGGAACACACACATAATAGTCACGACATAAATCTCCGAAGGGGTGTCAGAGGTGTTCCCAAGTGTGACCTGTGAATATGCAAGTCAAAGTCCACAGTTGGTACTCCCACTTTCCACCGACGATTATTACGTCTCAAACGTCATGACTTGTGATCTCTATCGCCGTATTTCAGACACAAATGCACCAACAGCCGCGAAATGTACACAACTTAAGGCGATTCCATCCATCCATCAGCCCGTATTCGCCCATTGCTGGACATAGGCCTCCCTCATATTACGCCAAGTAAGATGTTGGTACCTCCACAGTCGAGCCTGGCATCAGCTCAACCACCTTATCGGACAATTATTTAAAAAATCATTAGAAAATAATCGTTGATTTATATACCAAAATAATGGCGTATATTCCATGAAAAAAAAATGAAAAGAAAGACCTTTTAGAAATTAAGCTATTGGAATTAAAAGCTTTTAATTTTAAAATAATAATAAATACTTAGACAGTTTTAAGTGTTATTAAAATATATCAGAGCTTATATAAAACAAAGATTCGATGACATAACTTTTATAAAAATATTTATTTGAATTTTGCTTTTAATATTTATGGATAAGAGACAAAACTTCACCCTTTATGAAATAAATTTTAGACAAATAGATAGAAATGAAGATTGTGAATAGATAAATAAGGAAATGGTGTCGCTCAAAAGTGATTCGATTAATGGGTGACGTATTCTCACTAGGTCTGTATGAATATGTTTAAAACCCAACACGAATGAGTTAATTTGGGATCATGATACTGGATAGAATAGTAAAATATTCCAGTTTTTCTAAACGGCAGCCGAACCTTCTGATCGAGTACATTTACATCGAACTCTTTCAACTTATAGTTTGTAATGCCATAGGAACAATTACTTTTGTACATTGGAATTTTTAAAGTAGTGTGCATCGTATCGATTACAAAGTGTTTACAGTCCATATTCCTAAATGTCACAATGAGTTTTTTGACTCCTTTAACTTCCCTCATAATTTTAATAGTCCATTTGCATTCCTTACAAAAGTAATGTACTATGAAGTCGCCGCTTATCAGAGTTTGGTTATGTTTCTTGATTATTTCAAAATAATTAGACACAGCTGGATTTTGAGTATAAGGTGGTTCAGGATTTTCGCACATTTTGGCACTTATAAGTTTTGTCGTATAACACTCTGACAGTTTTACACATAATATACTGATTATTGTACATAGTATTAAAAAAAGTTTAGCCATTTTTCCCAGTGCTCTGTTTTAATACGTAAGGCAATTTAGTCATGAACAACCAGCCTTGCAAACTCATGAACACTGATCATTAAAAAAATATTATCAAATTTAGTACTTAAGAGGCCTGTTTACGCCTAGATTTTTTTTAATATTCATACAAAAGGTAAAAACTGAATGTGAAGTCAACAGCTTGTTTTCTTCATATACGTCTCTATACAGCCCAAAAAGGAAAGATAAAACACTATCATAATTGCTGTCAGGATATAATGAATATAGCCTCGTTTTTACACAAAGTTTAGCATGTTGCATAATTTTAATGTATACTCCAAATAAAAAAAGAGAAATACAGACGTCATTTATGTTTGTTTATACGCTATGTTTATACACTTTTCTATAAATAAACAGTAACCGTTTCATGGAAAACTGTTTTTACCTGAAAATATTTTACAAATTCGGCGCTTTTTAAATATCTCGCCATATTGCACGGTGCACCTCTTGATGAGGGATGAGTCAGAGTACGGTGTGGGGGGGAAGGGAAACACATATAAATATGTGTGCAAAGTTTCATTGAGATCAAAGCCATCAGGATGTCACGAACACCTAAAGCATTACCATGCATTATAGCACCTACTTATATGGCAGCTGAGCGGGATGGTCCACCTTAAGGATGAGCGTCATGACGCGACCAACACAGTTCTGGGCGTAGCCAAATGTCATGCTGTTTCAATTTGCTCGTATAAGGTGGACGCTCCATGAAACTTGCGAGGACAATACTATCGTGCCGATTTCGTCGCCGGCGCAAAATTGGAAACTTATTTTTTCAGGAGAAGCCACATTTTGGCAAGGTAGTAGACATTTTATAACTTTGTTTTTTGTTATTATTGGTCTTAATAAAGTTTTCAATCTTTGACCGGTAATTAATTTTTTATTTTAAACAATAAAAGTATATTCGGCTACACTTTTGGTAAAAAACCGTTAAATTTACGTATTTTAGGGGTTTGTTGTTAAGATATTACTCAAACTTTAAGGTTTTTACTTCGACCAAAACAAAGATTTAGACAATGTTAATGAACTCAGCCTAAAATATTATAATAACATTCCATAGACACTTCACAATGTGGTGACAGCGTTTGTATGGAGGTTTACGCGTAACGACGCCTCTTAATGCCTAATTTATGTTTAATGTCTTTTGTAAAACTACACTAAATAGTACTAAAATCTTAATGATCAAAATAATTGCATAACTCTTTCCATTTTTAATAAATAACAAGCATTTAAAACCTAAAAAACACGTCAACAATTTAACTAGACGTACATATACAAGGTGACTTTTTGATCATCGTCCAAATTCATACTGGTGGCTTGGTAAGTGATCAGTATCATGGATCAATAACAATTTTGGTGAAATTCGTAAAATGAAATTTCGACTCCCCATAGTGATTCACTCGGGACTGGGACTGAATTTATATGGGAAGCCGAAATTTCATTTGACGAATTTCACAAAAATTGTTACTGATCCAAGATACTGATCACTTATCAAGTCTCCAGTATGAATTTGGACGATGATCAAAAAGTCACCTTGTATGTCGATACTTTCATCAGTGGCGTGCACAGAGCTTTTTTCCGGACAAGCAATCAGAAGGTCAAGTAAGACAATAAAAAAAATATGAAAAAATTTAAATAACACTTTGAAAAAAAAAAGTTGGTATGAAAATATTCACTCTGGGAAAGGCAGTGCCTACCCCGGCGTCATACAAACTTTTTTTTTTCAAAGAGTTATTAAAAATTTTTCATGCTTTTTTTATTGTCGTACTTGACCTTCTGATTGCTTTTCCGGAAAAAAGTTCTGTGCACGCCACTGCTTTCATTATGATTTTTATTCAGCAAAGGGGTTTGCTAGAAGATATCTCTGCTTAGAGATAAGCTCGCGTGTTTACATGATATTTCCAAGCAATAATATTCTTAATAAAAATGTTTTTTCTTATAACGGTGACCTTTTACCGATTTTGACCCAAAATTTTGACCCGATATTATTATTTCAACCACAAGTATCGATAGTACTCTTTGTGTAGTTCACCTACCTTTCGGGTCAAACTCAAAGACAGTCAAGAAGTCAATCTGTATATCCTAAGTGGTTTTTAAGCTTTGGAAATAGATAAAAGTCTAATGGGGCTAGATCAGGTAAATACGGCGCATGGGGTAACAGTTCAAACCACATCGATAAATTTCTTCCATGGTTTCAACTGATGTGCGAACTTATCCTGATAACGTAAGACTTTTCTTCTCAACAAACCGAGTCGGTTTTCCTTAATTTCTTTTCTCAAACATCTCAGCAGATTGCAATAGCAAGCAGAGATTATTGTTTATCTCTTTCTTAGTAATCAATAATTATTACACCCTTGGAATCCCAGAAACCTGAGGCCTTCATTTTACCAGTCGATAAAACCACTTTTTGGAGCTCGAGATCCTTGTCTTTTCCATTGTTTAAACTGTATTTTTATTTCTGCAGTATGGTGTACCCAAGTTTTATCAATAGTCACAAATCTTTTAAAAAAATCGTGAGAGTCAGCTTCAAACAGTTCGAGACACTCACGGGAAACAGTCGAACGCATTTTGATCAATTCAAGGCAGCTGAGGCACCATCGCGCAGACACCGTGAAAAAGTGCAGTTCAGTATGTAATATTTATGTGATGAGTTCGAACAGTTGAGATGAGGATAGTGTGAGCTATCTTCTCAAGGGCCTTACTATTTCCAAATGGGTACTTTCTAAAGCCTACTCCTCGTTTATAGCCAAACCAAAAATAATGAAAAAATGTATTATGAATAATCAACTTTTAGACAACATATGCAACATTTTTCTTTTTCATACCACCAAAACTTCTACATGAATTTTTTCTTTTACTGAAAGGTGTTTTTTGACCTCAAATTCCCTACTGCTCCTGAGTGGCTTGGCCGATTGAATTCATCTATGCTTTGATAAATAGATAAACTTTATAGCTATAAACATAACAGAAGATTATTCAATCGAGTAATCACGTCCAAGTGAAAAGTATAATTTTCTGTGCATTGCGCGCTGATATGAACGTTATTTCAATGTCGTTTCCGTTGATATTTGTAGTGACAAATATCGAGCCTGTAATTTGGCGATGGTAATCGCCTTAACAGTCAATCTCCGATCAAATAAAATTAAGTCACATACTTTTTCAAGGTTTTCGTCGGTAGTTGACGTCAAAGGGTGACCTGTACGTGGGTCGTCTTCAATCCGCCACCCATTTTTTCACAGTAGCATACGAATGCGCAAGTTCACCTAAAGTTGACAACATGTATTCATAAATCTATTTTAGTTTTTCTTATACAAATATTTACATTTTCTCCATTTTCGAAAATAGTCACAGCTCATTCAACTTTATCGCGTGAGAACTTATAGAATTATTATTTTTTTTTTTTTTATTTATTGGTGATATTACATGGTGAATAGTATCAATAAACTCACATGAGTTTGTCCTGATACTACAATTCGTGAATACTACTCATATTCGTGCATGAGATATGCCGACAAAAGTAGAAACTTTCTCTATTCTCTAAGCGTAAGAAACAAATGCAAAAATAAATGATGTTGACATGATCACTAATGAATAAAGCGGCTTTAGAATGAGGCTAGTTTCAAAAAGTTTGAATGTGCCTATGTATGTCGGGCTAGGAACTATTTAAATACCCCTGGTAATTTTCGGTTGAATCATATCCATGTTCAAAATCAATGTCTTATCTCCACAAATTTTCTCTGTAATTTTGCTTCTTTACTGGTAACATTACTAGTATTAAAACTCCATTTGTTACAACTAATTTAACAAATAAATCGTTGCAACTCAATGTAGCCTTTTACTTTGTTGTTTATTAAAATTCGATTTAGAAATGTTCGCAAATGCAATGCAAATCAAAATATTCAGTCAGAAATAATCAACCAGCTGAATCACATATAGTTGGCAGGATTATGTATAAAATACTATTTATTATTTTCCTAAATAATATAGACATTATCAATGCTGACTACAAGGTTACACTTCGTGAAGTAAGACCATGTGTAAATATCAGCATACCGTGCATCGAGAAAACATGCTTCATCAACGGTGTCAACATTCCATGCTTAAAGGTGTACCTAACAACTGTAAAACAGAAGAACAAAGACTTACTAAGCGGCAATATAACCATTACGCAAGAAAACTTCGACTGGAAAATGACGATAGAAATTTTACAACGAATAGCAAAAGCGCCACCGAAACATTTAATGAAATTCACTGAGTTGGACTGTAGACATACCATAATGGCATCTTTCTTCCGAGTGGCGAACATCGAGTTGTATAAAAATACCTGTACTCCACCGGTAGGATCATATACCATAAAGGAAGTGGACGTAGATGTCATTGACCATATGGTTCAAATTCCCTTCAGAGTTTTTGGCACTTATTACTTCAGGTATTTTACGTTACATCAAAAAGTGTGTATAGCTTGCTGGGAGCTCGAAATGGTCTACACTGCTTCTAAGAAGAAATACTGAAAGTAAATACAAATAAATCTGTGTATTTTTTTCAACTACCCTAAAATGATTTTAACTAAAATTAATCGCATCCAAACATAAGATATTATTTACATTAGATAAAAAAATGCTGGCTGAATCGCCGCTGCCGCCGTTGGAAAGGGTGCTAAAAAGGTGGGCTGCGTTGCCACGAATGTCGCTAGCCGTCGTCGTCACATGCTATGCCATTAAGGTTCCCGCTGGCATTGGAAATGGTGGATGACGTCATTTAAATGTGCATATAGAGTCAGATTTTTACAAAACGACCCGAAACAAAAGAGTGTATTGTTTTATACATATGTATGTATGTTTCTGAAATAATTTCGTTCAGAAATGAGGCTCGGCCTTCGACCTCGCCAAAGACACTTTATCAGAGGATCACTTCAGAGCACAAGAAATAGTTTCGTTCGGAATAAACTATACTATACCGAACAAATTGTACTAGGGGATCAAATCAGTAATTAAAAATTATTTCGTTTGAAATGGTGCGTCGGCCTTAAGCCTCGCCATAGACACTTTAGATGGGAATCAAATAAGAGATCTAAAAATAATTTCACTTCGAAACGCGTTTTAGGCTTGGCCTTCGGCCTCGCCAATGATATTATACCAGATTTCATCCTAAAACGCTGCTCAGCCTTCGGCCTCGCCAAACATACTATACTAGGGGACAAACCAGTTATAAGAAAATTACTTCATTCAGAAACGCGGCTCAGCTTTTGGCCTCCCCAATGACACTTTGTCAGAGGATTAATTCAGATAACAAGAAACAAGCGACCAAATCAGTTATCGATAAACTACTTCATTTAGAAAGGCGGCTCGGCCTGTGGCCTCGCCATAGGCGCTTTACTTGGGCATCGGAATTAGCATACACGCTTGAGCATATTTCCATCCCAGAAACGTTCGACCTGATAAGAGATCAAGAAATACTTAGTTACTCTCATAAAATTACTTACATGGGAATCAATGAGAGATCAAGAAAAAGTTCCGTCCAGAAACGCGGCTCGGCCTTCGGCTTCATCAAATAAAATTTACTTGGGGATCAAATCAATTAAAACATTACTTCGTTCGGAAACGTAGCACCGCCATTGGCCTCACCAAAAACACTAGGTATAGCAAAGGATCAATTTAGAGAACAAGAAAAAGTTTCGTTCGGAAATGCGGTTCTGCCTTCGTTCGAATTTGCCAAAGCCAATTTACCTGGGGATCAAATAAGTGCACCAAAAACACTCAAAACCAGTCAAGTTAAATACGTTTTATAAAAAAAGGAAAAGTGTCCTGAGGTTAACAGAAAACCAGCGTTTATATATCAAAGGTATTACGGATAAGATTATAACAGAATTAAATATGTACCCATTAATACTGCATATGCTTCGTTATAAAAAGTGGCGAGCCATTTAAGCACACCAAAGGATGTGATTCCTTTACAAAATCCAGATGTCTATAAGATAAAATGCAGCTGTGGAAATTCCTACATTGGCCAAACAAAACCTAGCATATAGGAAAGGGTCAAAGGACACGTAGCAGCTGTGAAAAACCGGCAGATGTACAAATTAGCGTTAGCAGAACATATTTTAGAATCCGGGACCAAACACTGGATAGCACTGCATGAACGGAAAATTCTCCACACCGATCGCCATTAATACCCTAGATTTGTGCGTAAAGCGATTGAAATCAAGAAGCATCCAAATAATTTAAATTGGGAAGATGGTTTCAAATTGTCTCCCACGTGGAGACCAGTTATCAGGAAATTTTATCCGCAGGATTCCTCTCTTAGTGCATCTCCGGATACTGTGAGTGTTGTGTGCCGTGCGTGGAACAGATAACAATTAATTTTAAAGACTACGATGTTTTTGCGGGTAGAAGGAAAATACTTGTGTCATCACCTGCATCTCATCACTGCGCCTCGCCATACTTGTCAGTTTCTCGTAGACTGCGAGACATGCAACTGCCTCTAAACGTGGGGTTCGTAAAAAAAGGTAAAACATTTGATCATGGTAGATCCTTTTATATATATTATAATGAATATAGTTTCTGTCGATATTTGTTCCGACACAGGCCGACATAAGGTCGTCATAAAGTCATAAAGTTGTTTTAGTCAAATTCCCGATGTAGAATTAATCTCTTTTGATCTACAAATATTTATATTTAAAATATTTCCCCAGTCGTACTTTAAATTTGCGGGTGACTAAACTGGCAGGGGGAGATGAGTAAGCATCGCTTCTTTACGTAGTAATATATCATATATTTTATTCCCACGTGTGTCCATTTTGCTCACGCTAGAAGAGAAGGAACAAATCGCAACTCCTTCAAAGGTCACATCCAACTCTTCTCTTACCCGGTAAAGGCGCATTCCGCACAAGTTTCACAGAGAGCTAATTTATAACAACAGCCCGTCGGGATCTCAACAATTAAACCCGAAAACTTATCCCCTTAATGCCCCTTCTATATTTCACTCCGCAGAGAAATGCCCGGAGTTTATTGTATTAAACATTCTTGTTTCACTTTTTTAAAGTTCCGTGAGAGATTTGAAATGTAATTTTGGAGTATTGTTTGTTTGTCCGTCCGTCTGTCTATCGCAGCATAATTATGGTGTCATGATTCTCAGAAATGATTTTCAAAATTTTCGATTTCCTAAACAAGAACTTATACAATTTATAAATTTTTGAAGCTTTTTTGTTTCAGGATTTGAATCCATGACTTTCCGTTTTGAAGCCGAAAGCCGAACCACTGGACGACAAAAACGATTACTCAGAAGTGAGAATAAATAAATAGAAGGAGCAACAATATTCCCAGTGTGGCCGCGCATCTGGAGCACAGGGAGGTACCCGATACCTCGTTATACCCAATTAGTAGCTCGTTAGTGACGTCCATTTTGTGAATGTCGATAAAATAATAAAGTGGCCAAAAGAATAATAAATACTATTAAGAGTCTATGCGAATTTTATTTTTGTCACTGTCACTCCAAGCGAAAAAACGCACATTGCTAAGGGGGCGCATTCAGGACGAAAGGGAAAGAAGTTTTTAGTTTTATATTTTTATAAAAAAAACTAAAATAGCTAGCAAAATTTCCAAAATGAAACTCTAGATATTGTTGAAACCCATCTAATAAAATATGTTTGAGTTCGCTTCATGGTTCCTAATGAATCTTTACACTGTTGATTGTTGGCACTTGGTGGAACTTGCAATACATAATAAACAGAAAATCACTTGTACTTCATCGTTCCTCTTCATCAAACGAGGAGAAAAAGTGTGTTTGAGGAACTCATTTCAACAATTATTTCTAACGAGGAAAGTTTATCCAAACATGTTTTCCAATTACAAAACCCTAGACTATATAGTCAAAATCATGTACCAGAAATAATCACAATTTTCCGTGTATTTCATGAAATACACGTTTTTTCTTACATATTTCCTTAAAAGCCACGTGAGCTGACTTACGAAAATATTATGAAAACGGATATATACACTGACGTATTATGTTGACTACATGCCAACTGTTTCATCGATAAAATTTTGTCATTTTCGAGGCAATTATGTTTTTGATGAGGAAATACCACAGAAAATACCAAATGAAAAATTTCACCTACCCGCATTTTAATTATACCTTATGTCGAAATTAGTTAACCTAGTGATTAATTCATGTATCTCTATGGCAATTGTAATTTACGTACGTAAATAAACAAAACTATTCCTGTTAGATATTAAAAAAAAAAACAAGATGGAAGTAGTAAACTAAGGTAAGCATCAGCAAACACTTTTGAAATCACTTTAGATATCTAACTTATTGTGTGTGTTTGTTATTTAAAGTGGGCTTTATTGTTTATTTTTACTTACACCAGAGAAATAATAAAACTGAGAAATAATGCCAGTTTTGCTCTAAAAATAATAAGTCCGTCCTAAATCCTTCCAATCGATCACTGTGCGACGCGGCGTTCACCATTGTCGAATGGCCACTGGCAGTGGCAGCCGGGTGGGCATTTCTAAAAGTATTTAATAAAAATGATGTCTCAGTTTTTGGGATTTTGGTCTGATTCTATACATGAAAAAATACTAGAATACAGCAGGTGCCGTGTCTTGTAATTAATGATATAATAAAGCTGCCTATTTAATATGTTTACCGAAGTTCAGGTTATGATAAAAATTTTATAAGCTCAGGTTTTATTTTGGTTTAGAATTCAAATTAAAATTGCCTGGGTAAGGGCGAGATCAGCTCAAGCACCGAGGGTTCCGTACATGATGGAAGTATTATAAAGCCTTTTTCACTCTAAGTATTACAAGATGCTTAAACGAATCATAAATTTACCCAATACACCTGACTGGTTTTGCTCTTAAAATTACTAATGATAAAAGTAAATTTTCGATAAAAGACTGTCCCATCCCTATTTCGCTTTAAGTTGCGGTTGCGTTGTATTTCAATGCTATTCGAATAATAATTTCCTTGAAAATACACAATACACACGTTCTTTACTAATATTTCTTTATGCTTTCTTTACTATACAATAACGGTGTTTGAAAGGAATGGAAGAGTATTACCAAGTATTGTGACTTTGAAAGTAATATAATTGTATAATTATTTTTTCAATGCATGTGCTCGTAAAGGCCCACTTTTTATGCATCAAAACCGAACAGAAAGTCGTTTATTTTGCCCTAGGGCTTTATTATTATTATTATTTTTTATTTATTTACAATGGTTGGCTAACCTGAAGACTTTCCTGTGTACCATAGATGTTATAATTTTTTTCCACTGTTTAACGGCTCTGGATACAGTCCTTTTGAGCCAATTATAATTTAAAGTTAACAAAATTATATTTGTTTTATTTCCTCACACTATGCATTGAAAAACGTAGTATGATACACGGGCGTAAGAGCAATAAATTACTCGGTTACGTTTAAAACACTCGCTACGCTCGTGTTTTAAATCGTCCTCGTAATTTATTCTTTTGCGCCCTTGTAGCATAAACTACTATTACAATAGCATCAGATCGTTTTGTGAATAACAACCTGGTTAATAAAAATATAATTATGTTATGTTTACTTGAATTGTTGAAAAAATAACAACGTTCTTTTTTTATGAATGCTAGATTGTTCTATTTTAATCTTTTTTAGTTAGCAACACAAAAAGCTATTTATTAATACATTGTATTTATTAGTATACATTGAATAAATTGGCCCTTATTGTGTTAAAAGTAGTAGACTTTTAATAGAATTACTAGTTTTAAGTAAACCAACCATATAATAAGGTATTGACTAAATGCATTCCTAAATACAAAATATTTTAGTGAAATGAAAATAAAGCACATCTTTGTTAAAAAAAAAAACATTAGTCTACAAAAGGTTTTGTGTACACTGTACGAAAATGTTAATTAAGTATAGCAAAAATATGTTTAATAATTTAATTGTTAAGTAATGACCAAATTGTTCAAGTAAACTGAACAATAAATATAGACGTCACATACTGCATAGTACAATTTTTTCTGTTTAAATTAACTATATTCAGGTTAACGGAACCAAAATTTTTCTCAGCGTGGTATCATTAAATTACATTAGTACATATATGTATATGATAATTATTGCAGACGGTCTAAAGGCATATGTATGTATTTTTTCAAATTCGCTGTCACTGAACATTATCGGTATTACTACAAAACGGTGTTTAACTTTAGACAGTGTTTAAATCTGTTGTTGTCCCCTTTTCTTTCATATTGTAAAAAAGTGACAGCAACAGATTTAAACAGTGTCTAAAGTTAAAAATAGTTTAAACACCCTTTTGTAGTAACACAGTATCATGCGAACACAAAGTTATCGTAAAGTACAAGAATTTTGCAGAATTCGGCCCGTGCTAACAAAACTAAATATGTCAGCCGAAGGCAATACGTATTTTGTAGTGCAATGTATTACGTATAATAATAATAGCTTGTAAAGCCATAACTTTATCCGAAGTAAAAACAAAATCGACGCAATGAGGGCTTTTCATGACAGCTCTTAATCAAGTTTCACCAAAATGAACTAGATGGCGCTGACGTATGCTCTAATTTCAAAAATGTATGACGTAACAAAATCTACTCTATGACCTGCGGGCCTATTATGTATCTCTAGTTGCCTTCTGGACTGGGTGTCTATCATCAAAAACAGAGATATACTATCGAATTCCGATTGTCTAAGGGTATGTTAGCACTTGAAGTGACGACACAGTTCGTAAATAGTTCAATACCCACTAAAAGCAATTTTTAAAGTTTATTTTTTATCTATGTTTTTGACGATAGGCACCCTGTCCAGTTGGCAACCTAAGATACAGAATAGGGGGGCTGGTCTTCTAAAAAGGCCATTTTGCATGAATCACATTATGATTCTGTTCTAATGCCGTCTCTTTTGCACGCGTGAAAAAACTCTGACTCTATCCTACTTTCAAATCATTTTATGTTACACCCAAGTCGTCCTTTTTAAATCCCCTGGTCCTCTAAAAAGGCCGCTTTGTATGAATCATATTATGATTCCGTTCTAATGCCGTCTCTTTTGCACGCGTAAAAAAACTCTAACTCCTTACTTTCAAATCATTTTATGATTCACCCAAATCGGCCTTTTTAGATCACCTAACCTTATATATTATAATAAAGATTTCAATATATTTAATATTATATAGTACTATTTTCCACATAAGCGTTAGAATGTGGAAAAATCAATAATGAAATAGCATTAATTACCTAATTCTTTGGATAATGTAACTTAAATTAAACTTAAATGTTTTAGTGCTAGAGTGTCTTTTTTCACCAACTAAAGTCTAATCCACAAAAAAAAACCAGCCACTAAAAACAATATTTCTCCGCTAAAATGGGTTTCTAAACCACCAGTTTTAGTGCAAATTCCCTAAGTTGGCAACACTGAATCAGGAACCATAGAGTAGACTGTATATTTTTGACATGAGAGCATACGTCAGCGCCGTCTATTGATCGCACTCTGTACTTTTTTTTTTTTTTAATGCTGTCTGAAAAGCCCTCATTGAGGTGGGCAAATAATACTCGTTATTTTAGTAATAAAATCATTGATTACGATTATATTCAGTTTTAAATAATAGAGAAAGCATTTCGACAGTTACTTACGAGAACGTACGTCAGGCAGCCATTTTTAATCCAATCTCTTTCGATTAGCGACAGGAAAGTTCTCAATCGACCGTGTACCACCAAACGGTGCTAAGTTAGACTGAAGCGCACTAATTCCAGTTAAAGCTGCTCGAGAAACTCATTATGAGTCACGTTTGAAATGCTCTAAAATAGTTCCAAATGGAAAGGCTTTGAGTCACCAAACTTTTCATGAAAATTGAAAAGTTTATAATAGCGATTGAGGGGTAGACCTATTTTTATCTATTTTTCTATTCAATATTAAATATGTACCTATGACGAATTGATAAACAATCAAAGGTTTTGCAAAAGACGAGAATCCTTTTTAGGGTTCTGTAGTAATTAAAAGGTACAAAAGGAACCTTTATGCTGAGACTCCGTTGTCCGTCCGTCCGTCCGTCCGTATGCCACCACAGCTTCATAACTTTAGCACCGTTAAACAATTTGGTACAAAAATTGCTTTAATTTGCCCACATAATACGGTACAAAAAAATGTTTTTTTTTGAATTGTTCCAAATATTTCCGATACAAAAAAATAGAAAAAAAAATGTCCTAAAAATACGATATGGGTATCAATTTGTAGATACTAAAGAGCTTTAAAAAAGCATGAATTTTACGAAAAAAGCTATTCAGTTTCCATATTTCAAAACCGATTGAAACGAAACCAACACACGCAGATTTAGTATCTGAAAAAAACATCTTTATTACATAAAGAAATTATAAATAATGTCCTAATGTAGCCGCGATTTCAAAATAACTGACGTTTTGCGTCCGCGGCCTCTGATTAGAGCAGGATAGATAGTTAAAAACAAAAGCGTTAGAACAGGAATTAATTTTAGCATTTTGCAGCTCCTTAAGGATCGACTTGTTTTTTAGGGTTCCATTGTACCTAAAAGGTACAAAAGGAACCTTTATGGTGAGACTCCGGGGTCCGTCCGTCCGTCCGAGGCTGTGACCTCATAACTTAAGCACCATAAAAATTTAAAATGTTCAAAATATTTCCAAAACAAAAGTGAGAAAAATAAGAAATATTATCCTAAAAATAAGATATGGATATCAAATTGTAGATAAATATAAAAAAATTGATTGTAAAAATATATAATTTTACTATAATTACTGGCACTGGTTTCAAGAAATCTTTAAAAAACCACAAAAATATGTATGTCCCTCCCCTTATTTCCAAAACTGGTAGATCGAAAAATATGCAAAAAAAATTCGATTACAGATTATAAGTATAGCAATTAAAAAAAAAGTTAAGCACAAATGACAAACATAAAAAAATAAATAAAAATACAATATTGATATCAAACTGTAGGTATTAAAAGCTGATTGTAAAAGTATATAGTTTGGCTATATTTAATTGCATCTATTTCGAGAAATCCTTTAAAAACCATATTAAAATCTATGACCCCCCCCCCCTTTATCTCCAAAACTGGTGGACCGAAAAATATGAAAAAAATTATGGTAATATGTATTTACGTAAAGATTACAGGAAAAATAAAGCAGTTGAGAAATTTACGAAAAGAAATGACTAAATTAAATTTATCATCCACAATACGGAACCCTAGGTACGCGAGTCTGACTCGCTCTTGACCGTTTTTTTTTCACAAAATAGGTAATAGAAATATGAAGTCAATCTACTTAAATATTTTTATGTCTACAAAATATTTCAGAATGAGATAAAAACCCTTCAATTTGTTCTTTCGCTGCGTGATTATAGTATTACCCGTTGAAGACAAATAGGCCAATGAGTCTATCAATAGCTAATAAAGTTGGACTTTTTGTGCTAGACGGGTAATAAAAAAGTTGCTAGGATAGGCCATACTCTTAAGGCGGGGGTAATCGTGTTTCCCCAGATAAATATCGTTTTGTGTTTTGTTTATAAATAACAAGCATTTAAATTTTGATAAATATATATGGCATATTTCACTCTTTGGTCTTAATATTTCAGCTGTTCGATGCAAGTTTCCCTGCATTTACCTGCAGAAAATGTGGCTTCAAAATGATGGCTGTCCAGCTCACTACGCACGAGATGTGAGAAATTATTTGCACGAAGCTTATGAACAAAGATGGATCAGCCGTCTTGGTCCCATTTTGTGGCCTCCTAGATCCTCTGGATTTTTTCTACTGGGGTTGTACCGAGGACGGAGGAGAAGGTATACTCGAAACCAACTAATGACATTGATCAATTGAGACACCGAACTAATGAAGCCGCACAGCAAGTAAATGTTGCAAGATTTGCAAGAACGATCAAGAGATCTTTCCTAAAAAGATGCTGCGCTTGCATAAGACTCGGTGGCAGGCATTTTGAACACATTCTCTGATTTTAATATAAACTCTCACCTATGTTTAATGTGTTTTAATTCGAATTCCTAAATAATAAAATGTTTTCAAAATGAGCTTCTTTTACAATAGAACACCTGCTTTTAATTTCAATTTTTCGCCAGAGGGTACTGGTGTTGTGAACATCTTTGTTTAAATCGGTCCGTGTATTTATTTTGTAATTGCAGTTAAACAACAATATTTTCGAGTCAGTGTACTTTGATTGTGTTTCCTGTGAAGTAAAGTTCTTCCACCAGTGTTATCTAATCCCAACAATATCTATTAAAGATACAGCGAAATAATAATTGATCGTTCTTGTGCGACCTTTATTGACATCTGTCTGGTCATTACTAAAAACCCTTCAGATAGTGTTTAACAATATCAGTGATATGTGGTGTTCAGCCAAGTTAAAAATGATGTTTTAGTTTAAATGTCGAAGCTTACATGAGAATAGCTGCAACCTGAAAGATTATTTTAATAATTTTGTTGTCAGCGCCATCTATTGGTCGTGCTCTAAACTGCGCTTGCTCTAAGTTAGTTCTACACGCTGCGCATACGCAAGTGTCGGTCGACTACGCGCGCTTTCTGACCGCATATGTAAAATTTGTCAGTGTTTTCCGTTGGAGGGCGCTGCCTGTTCAAAAGCGAGGATTTACTTTTGGCTCGGAGCCGCTGCGAGATATCTACGTAGCGATTACGTCGCGCTACGCGCGTCGTTACTAGATCTCTACGGGTAACCGCAACAATTTTACGTTGTCTACAGAGCGTAGCACTTATTACAAGATGAGTTGTCTCTCATGTCACCTCCAGATCAGTGCTAACGAGGAGTTAAAATGTATTCTATGTAAGGGATCTTACCACCATACATGTCTTAATATGACAACTGCTACTTACATGGCAAATATGTACAAATTAAAGTCATCATGGAAGTGTCACTCATGCACTCATGGTGTCACGCACCGTCAGAAGGCCATTAATCATGGTAATGAAAGCCAACTTGACGTCATGTCCGGTGATAATATACCCAACGACGACCCCACTCTTATGCATAAAAATGGAGTGTCCCAACTATCAGCTAACAAACATGGAAATGAAACCTGGTCCCAGCCACCCACCACTGCTGTTACTATTGAACAGATTGGCAACTTGTTGGACTCTAAACTGGAATCTATGCGACTTTCCATAAAAGCAGACGTGAGGAGGGAATTTGAATCGGCGCTTGAAAGAATGAAGCAGGAATTTACGTATACTACGGACTTTCTCACTGCTGAACAAAGCGATATACGAGATGATGTTGCGTCAGCTTCCGAAAAAATCTCCAGCTTGGAAAATGAAAAAGCTAAACTGCAATCGGAAGTTTCTTATTTGGAACGTCGTATGGAAACTATAGAAAAAACGTCGAGAAGTCATAATTTAGAAATACAAAATGTCCCTGAAAAGCGTAACGAAAATCTAGTCACGATCCTAAAAAATCTATGTGAAGAGATAAAAATGCCTATTACCGATCCTGAGGTTTGTTCTATACGCAGAGTTGCTAAATTGAATGCTCAATCGACGCGACCTCGCAACATCTTGGTTACTCTACCTTCCGAGCGTCATCGCGACAATATCATCTCAGCGGTCAAAAGATTCAACAAAGACAATAAATCTTCCCCACTGAATTCTTCTCACCTGGGTGTCCTCGGAGAGAAACAGGACATCTACATCGCTGAGCATGTATCTCCTGAATGTAAAGAACTTCACGCTGCTGCGCGCAAGTTAAAGCACGATAAAGGATACAAATTCGTCTGGTTGAAATATGGTCGAGTCTATGCTAGAAAGGATGAAAATTCACCGGCTATACTAATTAAGGATAGAAATACCTTAAGCAAACTTTTATGAATCCTCTTAGTTTTAAGTTTTAAGTACAATTATATGGATCTCTTTAAATTATAATTATGTATATGTTCTATCAAAATGTGAATAAAATTCGTAGCAAAACCACAGATGTATACCTAAACGTATTAAATACTAACTATGATATAATCTGCTTAACAGAGACAAATTTTGACCGCAGTGTCTTAGATAGAGAGGTTTTTGATGAAAGATATGCTGTTTTCCGTCGTGACCGCCTTGATACTTGTATCACGTATAAGGATAGTGGAGGGGGAGTATTGGTAGCTACAAAAAAACATCTTAATGTGGTAAGGCGAACGTTATGGGAAAGTGAGGTGGAAGACCTTTGGTTAACAATACTACCGAGCAAAGCTCACAAGCCCAAAATTCATATATGTATCTGCTACTTACCGTCACACTTAACCGTAGATAGGCTTAAAGCCTTTTACAGGAACTTCCAAAATGTCTCATCAAAATTGGACGACGCTGACACGCTACTCGTTGTTGGAGATTTTAATGCCTCTGATCTGTCTTGGGTCAAAACTGGTAATACGCAAAATTTGAAATGGGTTGGAAATCCAAACAATAAATCGACTTACCTGATAGAGACTCTCTCTATGTGCCAATTATCTCAATTTAATGGTATTCAGAACTACCTTGGTCATGTTTTGGACTTGGCTCTATCAAATCAAGATAATATAAATGTTTCTGAGACTCAGCCACTCTCTACAGTTGATCGCCACCATCCTCCGTTATCCATAACTTTTGAATTTTCAAGCCCTGTTAAATTTATTAACAGTGACAAAGGTCATCGTTTCAATTTTGAAAAATGTGATTACACAAAACTGAAAGCCGAACTAAATAAAACTAACTGGTCTGAATTACTATCGTCTAATGATGTCGAAGAATTAGTGGCAACCTTCTATAAGGCCATAATTAAAATTATATCTGCTCACTCACCTCTCAAAAGAGATGACTCTAACAAATATCCCGTCTGGTTTACACCAGCTTTAAAGAAATGCTTGGCTGAAAAAAAGAAATATCATACCCGTTTTATGAAATATCGTAACCCTAGAGATTATGATACCTTCGCTATGCTAAGAACTCGATGTAAAGAATTGATCGACGCCTGTTATAATGATTTTATAAGGTCAACAGAAGACTCTCTCCAGTCAAATTGCAAAGCTTTTTGGTCATATATAAAAAACAGAAAGACCTCAAACGGAATACCGCAGACCATGACGCTTGGTGATCGGTCTGTATCTGATCCTGCGGGAGTCTGCGAATTAATGTCCGAATATTTTGCCTCTGTTTTTGACTCCTCTGGTGGGAATCTTTCTCATCGTAATGACTTTGTATCCAGATCGGTTTCTACTCTGGCCAATGTTACAATTAGCGAGGATGAAATACTAAAAAAATTAAATAGTCTTGACCCTAACAAAGCAGTTGGACCTGATGGGATACCAGCGAAGTTCCTCAAAATGTGCGCTAAAGAGTTATGTCGCCCTCTATTTATTATTTTTAATAAATCGTTGGCAGTGGGTCATTTTCCCTCAATCTGGAAGACTGCTCATATTGTTCCCATCCACAAATCCGGAAACAAATCCAGTTGTGAACATTATAGGCCTATCAGCATCCTGTCGACCTTAGCAAAACTTTTTGAATCATTAGTGTATGATCGTATTTATCATCAAGTTAAACCTCTTCTCTCTGAAAGTCAACATGGATTCCTAAGAAACAAATCAACTGTAACAAACCTTTTGGAATATAAAAACTTCTTGTGTGGCGTTTTCGCCAAGTGTGGACAAGTTGACTCCATATATACTGACTTTAGTAAGGCTTTCGATAAAGTAGATCATTTGTTACTCAGCGAGAAGATAGCCAGCTATGGAATACACGGGAGTTTGCTACGATGGGTCAATTCGTATCTAAGTTTAAGAAGCCAGCTGGTCACGATTAAAGGACACAAGTCATCTCCAGTATCTGTCTCCTCTGGCGTCCCTCAGGGGTCTCATTTAGGTCCCCTGCTCTTCTTGATCTTTATAAATGATCTCGTTGAAGAGCTTTCTTGTCAATGTCTCCTATATGCTGACGATCTCAAGGTGTTCACTGAGATCAAAAATCAGGAAGACTGTGCTCGCCTCCAAAATGACGTGCTAACAATAGTTGACTGGTGCCGTAGAAATAGGATGTCTCTCAATATTAATAAATGTTTTGTCATCTCCTTTACAAACAAAATAAATAAACTCATAGTCACGTACCAAGTTGACGGACATAACCTTGAACGTAAGACCGTGGCTAAAGACCTAGGGATCTTATTTGATGACAAACTTACCTTCAGGAATCACTTCGATTATATAACAAGCAAAGCGTATCAGTTGTTGGGATTCATATACAGGTCCACGCGTAACTTTAAAAGACCTCAAAGCTTCATCTACTTATATAATAGCCTAGTGAGATCCTTATTGGAATATAGCTCAGTAATCTGGTCTCCGTATTATGCCGTCCACTCCGACACGATCGAACGTGTCCAGAGGAAATGCCTAAGAATGGTCGCGTTCAGGTTCGGTATAGGGAGAAGTCTGGCGTCATACGAAGACAGATTGCGAAGGTTTAATGTAACTTCTCTGCAGATCCGCCGCAAACAACAAGATTTTATTAAATTGCATAAAATCGTACACTCCATTCTTCATTCTCCTAATTTGGTAGCGTCACTAACCCTTAATATCAGATATAAAACTCGCTTTCCCAGGACTTTTGCCCTACATACCTATAAGAACAATACTTCGTACTATAATCCGGTAGTAAGAATGTGTCGACAGTATAATGAGCTGTCGGCTAGACATAAAGACCTTGATATATTTAATGCGAATGCAGTTGCCTATAAAAGGCAAATCAAGCAGATTGTTTCATAAAATAGTTTTTTAAGTATTTTACTGTTTTTAAGTTACTGTTTTTAAGTATTTAAGTAATAATATTAGTATTTTCCTTTTAATTTAGTTATTTTCTTTTTAGCATGCTGTGCGTGCGCGCTTTTGGGTGACAGTCTAGCTCCTAACCTTTGTAATTATCTATTGTCATATTTCTGATTGTAACCTGTTGTGTACGCCAAATAAAATAAAATAAAATAAAAAATAAATTAGGTAATTTTCTTTTGTAAATACCTGTCACTTAATTTAACAAGTATTTTCATTCGAATTAAAATATTTTCAAGATGAGCTCCTGTTACAGTAGAATGGCAATATACTTTTTTCTGAAGAAAAACATGGCAATTGTTTTACTATTTAAGAAACTACACTAAATTACTTATTATTTAAAATTACTTGCCAGCTAAACGTATTACATTTTTTTCACAGTATGAAGAGTCAAAGTTGGCAAATAAAAAATTTCAAACTCATATTTCGAACAAAATGTTTTTTTTTATTATAAACGTGTATCATATTGGTTTGATTTTGGACTAGGATCAATAGCAGGGCTATTCAGGATTGCAAAACAAAAATAAAAATCTTAGAATATGTTGCTGTGGCACTGGAAAGACTCATCTAAGGTGTAGAATTTCACGAAATTCATAAAAGTATCGATAACTCGAAAACTATCGACTTTTTACTGAGGTAATAGTTTGATATTCTGAACAGTCATGAGCTGGCCTATCAGCACTCCAAGGGATAACGTTGACTTTTGGGACACCCTGAAAACCAAAAAAGAAACTTGTAGATAAAAAATAGTTGCAAACCTATATCTACAGGACTAAATCATAAAATGTTCATTGTACCCGTCACCCCTGTCTCTAAAGAATATCTTACTCAAAAACTACTGGACCGGAAGAGATGGTATATGGCATGCAGCTGCACTCCACAAGTACATTACGGGCATACACGGAAAGACGAAATCCAATTTGAGAAAACCGTAACATTTATTCGTATCTGAAAAATAAAATAATTTATTTTGATATTAAAAATGCTTTTAAACCAATTTCACCGACTCCGCAGTCCAAAAATATAAGTTTAAAAGAAAAGCTCTATCCCGGATTGGGTTACTCTTGCTACTTGTTGCAAATTTGAATTTGAGTGCATTTGCAAATTCTACAAATACAGGTATTGGACGTACCAAATCACTCTAGTTCCCGTTACGTACAAGATTAAGCATGCTAGAAAAAAAAAAGGTTAAATTAATATATCGTCACGACATGAATCCCCAAGGGGGTTTCATATCGTCACGACATGAATCCCCAAGGGGGTTTCAGAGGTGTTCCGAGTTTGAACTGTGAAATGCAAGTCACAGTCCACACTCGGTAAACCCGTGTTTCACCGACGATTATAGCATCCCAACGTGGTGGGTAGTGAGCCCTATCACCTTACTTCGGGCACAAATACACGCTTTTTAGGGCATGCAGGTTTCCTTACGATGTTTTCCTTCACCGTTCAGGGAGTGGTAAGTACGCATAAATGCACATAAATTCTGAAAAACTCAGTGGTGCATGCCCGAGCGGGGATCGAACCTAGATCTCAAGATTGAGAGGCCAGCGTTCTACCCCTGAGCTACCGGTGCTTATTAGCACCTTATTTCTTAAAGTTGCAAATTAGAACCGTTTTTCCCCCGAAGGGTATAAAACGGATATTTAGGTTTCAGCCGTAGCTTGAACCACTTGAGATTACGCCTTCTCTCTAGAACATCTTTTGTCTCTTTCTAACACCTTTCTACTTGCCATTCCAAGTGACGTCACCATTTGCCGTCCGGTTCCAAGTAGTCATAAGGCAGCGCGGCGGCAGCGGCTCTTCAGTACTGAGATCAAGCCGGCAAGGCCCTGAAAGGGTGGTTCAAGCTACGGCTGAAACCTAAATATCCGTTTTATACCCTTCGGGGGAAAAACGGTTCTATTTAGGTGTTCGAGCCTTCGCTTGAACCACTTGAGAGGTGTTTACTATCTGCCGGCGCTGCACATAGCGTACTGTGATCAAATGAATAGTGTAATATCCAATGTGAAATATTAATTAATATGGAACTTATTCAAGAATAGAGGTATAACTCGCAATAAACACAATAAATTAACAAAAATAATGTCATATATTTTGATATGAAAATCAACAAGGAATGTTGTCCTTAAATGTAATAACAAACTTAAAATTCTTCTAATTTGAATTAACAAAATTTCTGAGGAAAATGTGATTAAATGGGTACAAAAGAACTAAGCAAACTATTTTGTGGGGTTTTAGTAGGAGCCGCTACTTCGCGAAAGTAGTGCCTAAAAACCGTGTTCCTAGAACGCCAATTACCCCGAGATAAGATCTCTTCAATATTTTGTCGGGTGATCCAAGCATCAGTTGCTACTGCACTTCTGAAACTTCCCGCTGATGCCGAAATACCCGCTTCCTTAAAAAGACTCCTAATCCAACCCGCTATTACTGTACGGGAAGCAGGCTTGATGCTTCCCCGAGTCGTTACAAAAAGGTTTACAATATTTTCCGCGTTTCGATGCTCTTTTGATATTGATATAAGTTTTCTGACCCACAGAAGTAAGTTAAGCCTGTCAGAAACGTTTTCATCTGCCGATATTGCCCATCCTGATTGTCTGTGTGTTGACGAATCTGTCTTTGAACCAAGTTTAGGCCAGAAAACAATTTTGTCTTCGGAATCTTGAAAAGAGTGTTTTTCTAAGGTTAAAAGCGTCAGGTCATGAACTCTGCGACCTGAAGCTAAAAGAAGAAGAACTGATGTGTGTCTTGATACAGAAAAAATACTGTTCTCATCAAAGCTGTAAGTTTCAAGAAATTGGAGTAAATCCTCAATCTTCCAAGTTAATGGTTTCTTTACGGGTGGACATTTAGCAAAAATGCCTTTCAAGACGTGTTTCACAAGATAATGCGAACTTAAAACCTCGCTTTGAGTAGGGTTAGCAAAATTAGCCACCACTGACTTATGTAGTGCTATTGTTCTTGGTGCGAGCTTAGCTTTTTTATGTAAGAAACAGAGATATTTCGCTAAATCTGAGGCTTTCGGATTGTCAGAAGGGATATCGTTTAAAACAGACCATTTTCTCCACCTTTCCCATGCTGGCTGGTAAGTTTTCAAAGATGATTTTCTCCAAGACGCTTCTAATATGCCTATGTCAACATCTGACCAGTCTTTTAGTTGATGGGACCAGCCCGAACCCTCCAAACCGCCAAACTTAATTGTTCTACTGATGGAGGTGGCAGGTTCGTTCGAAGATCGACGAGATGTTTCCGTAGATTTGGAATTAGAAGTGGTGGATCGATTGCTCGCTTGACCAGCTCTGGTTTCCAAAATGCTCGTTCCCACATGGGTGCTACGAGCAGGTAAGTCCCTTTCGATATCTGAAGATGCCTGAGGACTCGGGGAATTAGCGAAGGGGGTGGAAAGATCCATCCCAGCTTGTACTGCCATATTCTGCTGAATGCGTCCGTGAACTGACTCTTTGTGTCGCTCGCATCCTCGCTCACATAAGCAGGTACAACAGCTGACCTCCCGGATGCAAAAAGGTCTACTTCTGGCCATCCCAGTTTCGTGAAAATCATGGATATGGCTTCCTTCCTTATATGCCATTCTGGGAGACTTTTGGACCGAGATAATCCGTCGGCTTGGCCATTGTAAACTCCTGGAATGTATCGAGCTGTTATGTGGCAATGCAGCTGGTTGCTCAGATTGTAAATCAACTTGGCTACTTTCAAGAGCTGTAGTGATTTGGTTCCCCCTTCCTTTACCAAGTATGCAACACTCGTGCGGTTGTCCGTTTGAACCATTAAAGACTGCCCTTTCAATTGAGGACTCATGCGTTTTAAAACTTCGTAAATAGTCCATAACTCTTTGAGATTGCTGTGCCAGTTTTTTTGTTTTGGCGTCCATGAGCCCCATAATCTTGCACCATTGACAACTGCCCCCCAACCCTTGTCGGCGGCATCTGTGGTTATGAATATTGTTGGCTCGGGAAAGTGAATTGGAGTATTCTTGTGAGCGTTTTCCTCCCACCACGTTAGTTCTGCATAGGCTAGATCTGGTATGACAAACTTGGTATTTGGACTGTTTTGGGGTAATCGTGCTAATGTTCTTTGGAGTGATCGACTGTTGAGTCGCCCCAGAGGCACCACAAAAGAAGCGAAATTCAGTTTCCCTAGTAGGACCTTTGCTTCGTGCCAACTCCATCGACCTCTTTTTAAGATTTTCCTGATATCCTTTCTCAAGGATATCACCTTTGTTGCTGACAGTTTTTTTAGATTTTCCTTGGTGTCCCACACAATTCCCAAGTACTCCATACATGTTGACGCAATTGTGGAAGATTTTTGTCGATTTATATGCCATCCTAAACTTTCTAGTTGTTCTGTTACAATCTTTACTTGCTTCTCCAGCGTTTGTGGGTCTTCGTTTATTAACAGAAAATCGTCCAAGTAGACTATCGTTCTGACACCTTGCTGTCTGAAATGATGCGCCAACCAGTTTGTTATTTTTGCAAATGCCGAAGGGGCGCTTGCAAGTCCGAAAGGTAAGCACGTCATTTCGTAGATCTGGTCTTTGTACGCCAGAGATAGAAAATGACTGCTGCACATTGGAACATGGTAGTAAGCTTGAGAGATATCGATTTTCATCATAAAGTCGTCTCTCTTGAGAGTTAAAGGAATTTTCTGATGATTTAACAGTCGAAACTTGGGGGCCAAGACGAAGTTGTTGAGCATTTTGAGATTGAAGATCGGCCGATTTGAGCCATCGGATTTCTTTCGTACAAACATCGAAGAAAGAAAGCCTCTCTTCTGGGTACTTAGATGAATTGCTCCTGAAGATAACATCTTCTTTATTTCGACTGTCATATCTTCCGATGTCCTTGTTTGTAGCTTTAAGGTCAGATCCGAAGATGGTGGCCGTTTTATAAAAGGGATTCTGTATCCATTTATGAAACTTAAAACAGTTTTTGGGGCATTTAGCTTTTCCCAATTTTTTAAAAATAGTTTCAGCTGCCCCGCTCTGAAAATCTGGAAGTCACTTCGATTTTCCATCTTTCCACTTTTTCTTGGAATTTGTGCGATCCTTCGCGTCGAACTTCTTAGAGTTTGATCCCCAGTTACTTTCAAATGGTTTTGTTTTCTTTCCTGCGCTAATGGTAGTGGTTGAGCGAGGAGTAAACTTTTTGTCTGACTTCCTTTTGTCTGAATCTCTATCCCACCTTCTTTTTTTGATAGGAAAAAGCTTGTGTATACCTCCTTGTTGCTTGACGACTTCAGCTAGTTTTACATCATCAAACAAATGCGTATCCGATGGAGGAATGGCATGAAGGATTGCATAGAGCATTTTGTTTTTTGGTTTAAAGACGCTCCGACGCATTTTAATCACTTCAGCCCTTCGCCCGCAAACATATTGGAGTAAGGCGTCTGAGTTCTTGCGGAATTTAGAATCGGCTGCGAGAAATTGTCCCCCTACTTTTTGGCGCACATCAGCTGGTAATGAGTCCATAAGCTCTTGGAAAATAGACCTTTTCTGAAGCAAACCATTTATAAAAGCACCTAGAACGAGATCAAATTTCTCCAAGATTGAATTTGATGACCAATTCGGATACACACTAGCCAACAAGTTGTTGACCTTCAAAGCACAGAAGGTAGGAGTGGCCTGAAATTGTTTTTGCACATCCCCATACCTTATATTTTCCCAGCCTTCCGTACCGAGCCTTTGACAATCCACAGCCTGTTTCAAAAGACGAGGATCGGCTTTTGAAAATTTGTCTTCCTTTTCCGTCGTTGTTGGGTCAAAGTTGTAACCTTTCTGTGCTGTGCTTTGCTCCGATTTGAGTAACGCTAACTGGCGTTGAGCTTCGGCAATTTTTGCACAAAGTTCAGCTTCTCTATTATTTTCTTGTTGAGTTGGTGTTATAGTACTAGGCCCAGCCTGATACAATTTTCCTTGGTATGAACAGTCTTGGTCCACTATTGGCTCTGCTTCTGATGTGCTGTCAGGAATTGATTCAAAAGACTCATTAAGATTATTTTCGCTTTCGTGTTCCTGATCTCCTCGGCTAGATCTGTCGGAAGCCATCTGCTGACCCAAGAATGTAATGCTTTGGTTCGTAGCTGCAGACACCTCTAACAATTTATTGAACATTTCCATTTGTTGGCTAAGAACCGTAGCTAACAAATGGTCAGAGCTTCCCTGTTCTATTGAAGACCGGGTACAAACTCGCTTTTTCGTTTGCTCCTCTTCTCTCTCGTCTGATTGGCATCTCCTTTTTGTTTTCTGATTTTGTTTTTCCGTAAATTCTCTTGTATCGACTGATTCTGAGTTTTGCCTTTCTTGAGAACTCCGGAGCAGAGAAGACGTCACTTTCCTTGGAGTTATTTTACACTTTACAGATTTAACCACCTCCATAAACTTTGTGTAACATCGTTCATGTATTTTCTCCATTAGATTGTGTGGAGAGTAAAGCAGTGCCCTACCTAAAGGCCAAGTTATGAATTTCTTCCTTAAATGTCGATAGGCCCTTTCAGAAAGATTCGAGGCCGCCGGTTCGAAGGCTTTAACTAAATCTTCACTAAGAATTGCGAACCTCAACTTCGCTTCCGTTGCTGGTGAGATTTCGTCTCCAAAAAGCTCCTTTGCCGAATAGTTACAGATTTCCCAGGAGCGCCAGTCTTCAGGAAAGTTTTCGTCAATTGATCTTAACACGCCTAGCCATGCTGCTTCGTCCCCTGGAGACGGGGGTTCTGAGGCAATATCGCCCAGAGTAATGATTTCTGAAGGCATTTCTGCAAGAGAATAAAGCTCTCATAAGCAAGTAAGCCAGAATTTAAAACTATTTAAAATTGCATAAATAAGCATCAGAAAGCAAACGTCATCAATCATGAATGAGACATTGAGGCGTCAAAAGCCTTGTTCATAAGACGTCGCCCTAACAAGGCGACACCACCGCGTCGTCTCAACCGAGTGAAGAGATGTGACGACGCCCCATCAAGGCGACGCGACGTCGCCCCATCAAGACGACACGCATGTCGCCTCAACTTAATGAAACGACGTCGCCCCAAATAAGCCGTATGGCGTCGTCTGGGTCGGACGATGCGACGTCGTCCCGTTTGGTAAGACGTCGTCTTAAAATTAGGCAACCATTGCTATACCAAATGATACTGTAAGATTCAGTATCTCGTCGCTGGGCCAAGGGCGCCGAGCGGAATGTGGTATTTAGATACTTACATTTTGTATTTTGAAGATCTTCAAATGACACTGTGTTGTTCACTCGAGAGTTAAAAGCGTACTGAAGAGCCGCTGCCGCCGCGCTGCCTTATGACTACTTGGAACCGGACGGCAAATGGTGACGTCACGTGGAATGGCAAGTAGAAAGGTGTTAGAAAGAGACAAAAGATGTTCTAGAGAGAAGGCGTAATCTCAAGTGGTTCAAGCGAAGGCTCGAACACCTAAATCTGGGAACTTATGTGTGCGGGATGCGAGTTCTCGGTTTTTAGGGATCGCGGTACTGGAAGCCCTTTTGGTCCTCCGAACAAGGGCGGATCCAGGATTTGATTTTGGGGGGGCCGGCCCATTTTGACAAGGTTTATCACAAAGTATAAAAAGGGAAGCTATAGATGCCTTTAGCGTAAAGGTGCTTTTGGCAAACCTATCTATACCTTTTAAACTTATGCTGTGCAAAAGTGCACCCAAATCGAATCGAAGTCGAGTAAAATGGTAAAATATATGGATTTCTTTGGCGTTTTGTGGGGTGCCTTGGCCCCCTGCCACCGAGATGAATGTAATTTATCTCCAGCCCTCCTATTCTGTATCTTTTGTTGCCAACTGAACTGGGTGCCTATCATCAAAATCATAGATAAAAACTGAAATTTCAAAATTGCCTTTAGTAGTTAATGAATTGTTAACAAACTGTGACGTCACTTCAAGTAAAAACATATCCTTAGACAATTGGAATTCGATAGTCTATCTATGTTTTTGATGATAGGCACCCAGTCCGGTTAGCAACTAGAGATACATAATAGACCCGCAGGTGGCCACATTTTGATGATTTGAAGCAAAATGCACTCCGCTTCGAATTGGATAACGAATTTCACCGTTGCTGAAATTGAAAACTGTGGAAAGATAAAATACTTGTTTTTGTGAAGATGCGTTTGATTTATTTTTAAGCAAAAAGCCTTAGCCAGTGGTTTTTTTTTTGGATCTTTGTTTGCCCAAGTGTAATAATAATAATCTTTATTCAAAACGTACATCAAGCTTTACAAAAAATACATAATTAGTTTCTTTCTTAAGGTCAATACAAGTATTGGTCAACGTTAGAAACCAAGCTAAGCTAATCGAGGATTAACTTGTGATTTGACTTCCAGCGCCTTCCATCGGACTAAGTGCTATTAAGTAAAAACAGACTAATAATTTTTATGGCTATTTAACAATTTTAAGAAACAAAGTCAAACCTAATCTATGTAGCAATGCAAAAAATTATGATCCTATCAATAAAAATATTACTTAAACTATTCATTAAGAAACTGCCGACTGTGATATTTTTTACCAGTGTCATTATGTTTATTTTGTGCAAACGTGCGTACGTTAAAGAATGAATGAGAATAAGCAATGTATGGACAAACATACAATTTATCCAGCAAATAAATACGGTTTAAAAACGCATACTGCATAATTCATTGCAGTTGGAATGGGACACTGTATGAATATCAAAGGGTGTTTCCAGAGCAAATAAAAATATGGTGCACCAATCAAGGCTTATGAATAATTTCTTCAGTTGTAACAACTTTGAATTAATTGAGGACGACATATTTTGAGCTTTAATGTTCTGCAGCATTTACGTATTTAAGGCGATTACCATCGCCAAATTAGCAGCTCGATATTTGTCAGTACAAATATCAACGGAAACGACATTGAAATAACGTTTAAATCAGCGCGCAATGCATAGTGGCTGTTACGACGCTCGCTGCGTCCTTGAGAGGGTGAAATCGGAGAAAATTATACTTTTCACTTGGACGTGATTACTCGATTGAATAATCTTATGTTATGTTTATACCTATAAAGTTTATCTATTTATCAAAGCATAAATGAATTCAATCGGCCAAGCCACTCAGGAGCAGTAGGGAATTTGAGGTCAAAAAACACCATTCAGTAAAAAAAAAAATTCATGTAGAAGTTTTGGTGGTATGAAAAAGAAAAATGTTGCATATGTTGTCTAAGAGTTGATTATTCATAAAACATTTTTTCATTATTTTTGGTTTGGCCATAAACGAGGAGTAGGCTTTAGAAAGTACCCATTTGGCAATAGTAAGGCCCTTAAGGCGCTACGGGAAAAAAAACGACACTTTTAGAACTTGCATATCTCCTTCAGTAAATAATGTATTATTTTGAGAAAATAGTACATTATTTTTGGAATCTTTTTTTAGGGATCTGTTAAATAGAAACGCGATTGGAGAAATTCGGCTCGATCAATATATTTATTGAAATGAGGTCTTTTTCGACACCAATTCTCCTAGTTTGATATTTTAGAACGACATATGGACTGCAATTATATTTTATTAGATGGGTTTGAACAATATCTAGGATCTGGTAAAACGAAATTTTGATAGCAACTTTACTACATTTTATATTAATAAAAAATTGACTTTTTGCTACTTTTCATCCAATCCGTCCCTCTCGCACTGAGGATTTTTTCGGATATGTAGCAACAGGGACGCTAAAACTTTAACATATGGCCTTAAAGGTTTACATTAAGGTTAAACGTCAGTCCCTTAGCGCGAAGTGCATAGCTTAACTTTGTATTTCTTGTTTAGAAATTTAAAATTTTAAAACTGTTTGATCTGTGCCATTTAACGCCAATAGTTTAGTATTAGTGAGGTTTATAAAGCAAGAGTTTGAAATTGTATACACAATTAGTCATGATCTTCTCAAAACTAACTTAAAATGCTGTTTTAACTTTGTTTGGACCAGATCATGACTAACATTAAATTAATGGCGGGGGACTAGCGCATGTGTTCATTCGCGTGCAATATTACTAAGTGCGATAGAGAAAAAATTACTAGCGCAGTCAAGGTCAGACGTCAAAAACCGTGCCGCTACCTTACACGGTAATTTCTCGTAGTCTACCAGTATGTAACCTACCATAATGATTTATGTCTCAAAATGTGTATATCAATAAGGACACACAAAAAATATTCAAAAACTCTGAAACTTTTTTACAACCTTACACGGTAATTTCTCGTAGTCTGCCAGTATGTAACCTACCATAATGATTTATGTCTCAAAATGTGTATATCAATGAGGACACACAAAAAAAAATATTCAAAAACTCTGAAACTTTTTTACTACCTTACACGGTGATTCCTCGTAGTCCGCCAGTATGTAACCTACCATAATGATTTATGTCTCAAAATGTGTATATCAATAAGGACACACAAAAAAATATTCAAAAACTCTGAAACTTTTTTACTACCTTACACGGTAATTTCTCGTAGTCTGCCAGTATGTAACCTACCATAATGATTTATGTCTCAAAATGTGTATATCAATGAGGACACACAAAAAAAATATTCAAAAACTCTGAAACTTTTTTACTACCTAACACGGTGATTCCTCGTAGTCCGCCAGTATGTAACCTACCATAATGATTTATGTCTCAAAATGTGTATATCAATGAGGACACACAAAAAAAATATTCAAAAACTCTGAAACTTTTTTACTATCTTACACGGTGATTCCTCGTAGTCCGCCAGTATGTAACCTACCATAATTATTTATGTCTCAAAATGTGTATATCAATAAGGACACACAAAAAAAAATATTCAAAAACTCTGAAACTTTTTTACTACCTTACTCGGTGATTCCTCGTAGTCTGCCAGTATGTAACCTACCATAATGATTTATGTCTCAAAAGTGTATATCAATGAGGACACAAAAAAAAAATTCAAAACTCTGAAACTTTTTTTACTACCTTACACGGTGATTCCTCGTAGTCTGCCAGTATGTAACCTACCGTAATGATTTATGTCTCAAAATGACATATCAATGAGGACACACAAAAAAAAATTCAAAAACTCTGACACTTTTTTTACTACGTTACACGGTGATTCCTCGTAGTCTGCCAGTATATAACCTACCGTAATGATTTATGTCTCAAAATGTGTATATCAATGAGGACAAACAAAAAAAATATTCAAAAGCTTTAAAACTTTTGCGAAACATCGAAGAAAACTGAAAAATTTGGTCATTTTTTGTCCACTAGAACATGAACAACGCCAGACTTTCGAAGGTTCTTTGGAAGAAATTTGGTCTCTCCTTATATTGAAAAAAAAATACATTTGTTTTGTTGGTCTTTTATTAAGATATACACTTTTGTCTAAAAAAAAATATATGTCCAACCTATTTTCTTTTTTTGGTTTTAAACGTTCCGCAAAAAAACTTGGTTAAGGGATCGACTTGGTTTTTTTTTCATAAAATAGTTAAGATAAATATGAAGTCAATCAATCTCATTAAATTCAATATGTTTTTGCCTACAAAATATTTCAGTATTAGCTATAAACACTGCAATTTGTTGTTGCGCTGCGTGATTATTAGTATTACGCGTCCAAGAAAAAGAAGCCAGTGTGCCAACATTTAATCATCTCTACCAAAAGCAAATAAAGCCTTTGCCATTGGACTTATTGTGCGGGACGGGTAACAAAAAAAATTGCTGGGGTAGGCCATACTCTTAAGATCTTGTTACATTTTTAGGTCAACATTATTTGTATGCCAATTTGTACACCTCCGTTCAGTGAAACGTGGCTGACTACATAAATACAGTAAATGATAAATATGCGTCATTGTGTACTATCAACGTTTTCCTAAACAATATTTTTGTTGTTAAATTACCTTTACACGAAGGTGGTAAATACTGCCACGGTTCATTGTGACTCGGCGTTGACTGTACCGCGATAAACAACATGTCAACATTGTAGATTGGTCTCTTATATTTTATTCATGCCCCGCTATCTGAGTACCTACGCTTCCGTTCAAATTAAACGGGACAAATTGCCACTGATATTCTCGACGCTGTATTTGCGTTGTAACTTGCAATTTTTAACATTTACAGTACTATAATACTTGGAATATTTTTGAAATGTGACGTTAGCAGAGTTGGACAGGTGCTTAATTTCACAGAGCTATATGCCAACTTGTTGTCAGCTACTTCCACGAAGGATCTTTGTTATGGTTTGACCTGACGGATCGATATGAGATTTTGTATAGTGGACTTAGGCATTCTGCTGTCGGTTTTTCTCGTTGTGTTAATAATTTGATTTATGAACAATACTTTTTAACAATATTTAATGAAGTAACATAACTTATTGCTATGTCGGTCACCGACATAGCCTGCCGAATCAGTAAGTTGAAGTGGCAATGGACTAGCCATATTTGTCGCCGACGTGATAACCGTTGGGGCCATAAGGCATTGAAATGGAGACCACTTACAGCAAAGCGCAGCGTAGGCCGCCCTCGTGCCCGCTGGACTGACGATCTGAAGGACGTTGCGGGTGGCGGCTGGATGAGGATGACTGAGGACCGCCAAGAGTGGCGTAATATTGGGGAGGCCTATGTCCAGCAGTGGACGAATACGGGCTGATGGATGATATAACTTATTGAACTTTATATCTTTTATATATCTTTTGATGAACCCACATACCCACATCTACTTAATTTTTTGTTTTGTTTAAGTTTCCAGTTAGATAAATATATGACTACATGTAGGATGTAAGTACATGTAGGATTTTGTTTTCGATTTTGTTACAATGTTTACTTCTAAACTGTCATTCATATGATTTAATTTTAGATTTTAGTTATTAGTTTTTGTAATCTTAATTTTATTTTATTTTGTTTTCATCACAAAAATGTAACTTGGCCCGCGGAAAGGAGCTGGAGGCCATTACTCAGGCTTACCACCTACCATGGCTTCCAACGTTACTCCCTTATAAACTAAGTAGTTATATAATTTGTACTAATTATAAGTGTGTATTTTTGTAATTTGTTATAACGAATAAACTTTTTTTTTTTTTTCTGCTGACCATACTTATTAGTTATCATACCATACCATATTTATTAGTTGTCTATATACATTATATATATATATACATATAAATACTTATTATTGCTATCTAAAAATATAACTAGTTTATTAATTGATTTTTGACTTACTTGTAAAATAATAACTATTCATGTATGTACCCACAAAAATTATTTTACTGTCACAAAGCTTTTGCATTGTATAACCCTGTCAAAACTCGTACTTTAGTCTGGTAATCATATTTCTGGATCCCACGTGACAAGCCCGACTTAGTTTGGGGTCCACTGGAAAACGTAGACACTAAATAATTTGTTTTTAATAATTTATTACAGCTGTTTTCTTTTTATGTTTCTTTTTATGTTTAGATTAAGGATTTAATTTTAAAGCATGTTTTAGTGTAAATTATCAAGAAATAAATAATTTGTATTTGTATTTGTATTACTGAACAACCTGACTTACAAAAAAAAATTTGGACTTGCCCATACAGATTTGTACTGTATGAAGAGAAAATATATTTTTTAATACAGTTGCTCAAAAAGTGGCGTATTGCAGGGACGTATAACGTTCGGGATGTGGGCTATTACATACTCGAGCTTTTTCTTTACCTTTTCCGAACTCGTGCGTTCTCTTTCCCAACTGTCAAAATAACGTCTAATAAAAAGAAAAAACCAACGACGAAGTTTTTACAAAAAAAAAAAATCATTGAAGTTTTTATGATTCATGCAAATATTTCTAAAAAGAAGCTACTAATTTGTTTCAATATCAGATTTAATGATTTGATTCAATGAGTTAGGTTAGGTTTCATTTCATTTCATCTCATTGAATTTCATTTTCATTTCATATCAATAAAAAAATTCTACTGAAGACTTGGCTGTATGGGCATAGTTCCCTTTACCTATCCAGAATGGGTGAAGAAAACAAAAAAAAATCTCTGCTTATATTCTTTTACGGTTGGCGCCATATTCCAAAAATTTTTTTTGCGGCTTTAGTTTGTTACACAAAATGAGTAATTTCGACGATATTTTATTTGAATTAACACCACCGGAACTCAGTATAATTGCACAAAATGCTTCGGAGAACATTTTACCGGAAAAGTCAAAAAGTCGCTACATATCTACGAATTTATTGCGTGGAGTATTAGTTAGTTGAGTTTATTGTGTTTTAATTATTTTATTAAATTGCTTCATTTTTTCGCAACTGTATTAAAAATAGTTGTTCATTACACGTGCGGAACCGTCATTGCAACTTGTTCCGACTGTCAACCCTCACCTTCGGCTGCGCCTCGGCTCGGGTAGACATTTGTCGGAACTCTTTGCAATGACAGGCTTTCCGCACTCGTAATGAAATATACTATTTTCATTTGCTCTGATATGTTTCTTTGGAAAAGCTGTTCAGTTTGATCAATAAAGTGTGTGGTTTAATTAAAAAATACATGAACTTGTATAGTTTGAGGATATAAAGTAAACATTAAATTTAAGTAAACAGTAAACATTACCATCAAATTCACAAGCTTTTTATTTGAAACTTGTAGGTATGTGTATATGTGTATGTGTATGACGTATGTTGTATACATATGTTTGACCTCATGTGTACAGAAAATTCCGAAACCTAAGAAGTCTGAGCAGAAGACAAATTTGTACACAAATGCAGAACTATCGTTTTCTAACCACAATGCTGTCTCGGTTCAATGAATTTTACATAGCAAGAGATTAAATATTGTAGCTCTATCTTGTAAATGAGGCATCAATCTTGATCATTTTTTTACGTTCGAAGAAGTAATTGATTGAATTTGATTGATTAATAAAAACGAAAGGGCTGGGGCTTACCTTGGCCAGAAGATCAGCCTGTTGATCCAACGGGGTAATGCTGCCAGTCTCTTGTTCACCAACAAGACTATTGGCACACAAACTGAGTGATAGTATAGGTATTCACAGAACTAATGGGACAACAAGTTCAACTAGTTCTGTTACCCGACGGCAATGGCCTTATCGAGACTCTAGATTTTTTTTAAATTTAATCTCTTGTTATAATTTATTTTAGTTATACAACGTCTAACAGAAAGGTGGAACCATATTTGATGAGCTTATTCAGTCAATGGTATAGAAAAACTTTTACTATAGAACAAAATCTGTATCTCGAAAAAAAAATTTACTATTTCATAGAAAAAAGCAATGCCGCTCGGCCGAAATGTATGGAAGGGCAGATTTTTTTTGAGATTTCAGGTTTGGCTACATAGTAAAAGTTGTTCTATACCATTGACTGAATAAGCTCTTCAAATATGGTTACACCTTTCTGTTATACGTTGTATATTGAGGTTCTCGAAGGCAAAACAAGTAGTTTTTGTTATGTTCTGAGACGTCTTCATTATATTCCCACAAAAAAAGCTCAAAAGCGATAATGAACGACAAAAATTTAATTTGCAAGTTCCCCAAAGTAGAACATTTACACGATCCACTAAGTAGGCTGCAATTAAAGTGTTTAATAGACTACCTGATAATATAAAATCTCTCTCAGGCCAAAAGGTTTTTATCGAACTATAACGGTACCTAAACAAAGTGCGTCTATGTAGTCTTACAAAATTTTAAAAATATGATGAATTGCGCCATGATTAATTACTTAGTACAATACCTTTGCCTATAAAACTTTTATTTGTATTATGTCTATCTTTTAATCTTACAAAAATTGTATAGTTTAGTTAAGAAGCATGCATTGTAAATAAATTTATTGTTGTAATCATTAATAGTTTATAATCTTGCTATGCCCTTTGTGTAATTGTGTTAAATCAGATATTTATTTTGAATTATTGTTAATTTAATTAATTAAAAATATATTGTTTATTTTCAGAGCATATTTCGTCATGGCGCCCTTCATTTTACGGGTCTATACAACTCTTGAAGACGAGAAAAGGTTCTTGCGATATCAAAAAAGTTTCGAAATCGAGCTCTGAGAAATTTATTATTAATATTAGTTGCAGTATTAATACTTATTTATAAGTAGGTATTATTAAGGCAAAATATCTTACTATTTGCATAACTTTATCCAGTTATGCAGGTAAATTGTGAGACAGTTGCCAAAACCTCGACGGCTAAGTCTCGTCACGCGCTGTCTCCATTTCGATTGTATCGAGAATTATCGAGATGGAATCTATTCCCGATCTGGGCCCCAATTCTCAGTCAGTCGTGACTCGTGATATCAAATCGACAAAAAAGTTTGTTGTCCTAACACGCTTCTCCTCGCTTCGCTCCGTTCGTCGTCGCACCTATTTTTGTCTTTTGGTGAAAGAGTTTCGATTTCACACTTTACGATCTGCCCACGACATATCCAGCCCCAATGGCCAGCCCTTGGTGACGGGCAGCGGCGTCATTGGTGCGAGGGTTTCGGCACCGCGGTCACCAACCAACCCCCTGCCCAGTGTATGTGAGTATGGGCATTTCTTCCAGGATGACCGCCAAATGACCACCAAAAGTGGTGAAATCTTGAAAAGGCCCATGTCCAGCAGAAGATGAACCAGGGTGATGAATGGATGGACTAAAATTATCAAGGAAAAACAATAAAGTTAAGTTTGTATATGTTTTTAATAAATTCAACGTCAACAGCGCACTTGTCATTAAATAATGAGGTCACAAGTTCGAATCTTGTGCCGAGGTATCAGCAAAGGGAGGCCTTTGCCCAGCAGTGGGATATAAAACAGGCCAAATAAAAAAAAATGTCTCACTTGAAATTTGTTTGTCATTGATGTTTACTAAAGTAAGGTTTTTAATTAAAGACACTCCTTTGACAGATAAAGTGTTGCCATTATTCGAAAAATAAAAATAGGGAAAGATATACGTCGATATGTCGATATCGATATTTACTGCAGCATAACGTATGGTAGTAATGCGCGTTTACGAGACATTTCAACAATCAAGATAATCACAATCAATCAAATTTACAATCGAGATAAACGTCCATTGTGTTGATCGGTTGAATGATTGAGACATTTTTCAATTGTTCCAGATATGCTCCTTTAGTAATTTAAATCGAGGGAGCTGACCAAAAATAACAACGATAAACCATTTATTTGCTGGACTAGAATCATCAAATTGGCTGTAACCATCGCCATAGCACGTTCTGTTTTTTTAGTTCTCTGAATATTCGTATCATGAAAAGTGTGGATCAAAATAAAATACCTATATATTTAAAAAAATATATATATATAAATATTTAATAAATACTTATATATTAATATATTTTTTAATCAGAATCAAACTCAATAAAAGACAATAATCGATTACAAGCTCGTCGAATTTTCTGTACCTATCTTTTTAAAATATTTTTCTATGCTTTGAAGCATTCTAAAAATATTTAGATTTTAAAAATATTTAGATGGATTTCGAAATAAATCATACAATCTTAATATTAATAATTGATTACAACAATATATTATAGCATTATTTTTTTGCTTGTAGTGTGTATGTTACTGCTTAAGTCCGAAGTACGGTTAAGTCCAAAAAATCTAAAATAGATAGCGACGACGAGCGAAACGAGATATATTTCGCAGATATACCTTTATAATCTCTATCAATTTTGCATTCGAAATCGCATTCGTAATTGTAAACAAAATGGCACTACTTGGATACCTGTTTTTTTAAGCTGACAAAACCTGTCTTTTATGTTGACAATTACTGAGATTTTGTTACGGTTTTAAAAGATTCGTTATCGATTATTATAAAATTGCAAGTTTTTATTTTCGATAATAATTGTGAAACAAACTTAAAAAGGCCATGTGGATTTTTTTTTTCGAAAAGTTAATGTAAAAGTGTAAAGTTATATTTTTGTTAAATTTTGCGTCACTTGACCGTATGAGTTTTCGAGTATAAGAAACGCCGTCAATTTTATGATATCGATAAGAGCAGCACTGGCTGAAAAGTGGCAACATTTTGATTTTCGAGTTGTCAAACGAGTGTCTCGAATTAAAAATCCTACTTTAGTTTGTTATGCAATCTAACAATAATAAAGTTTAATTAGATTGCGGATCTGATAATGCCGTAAGATGAAACCGTCTGAAGGTACTAATTAAACTAAGTATAGTGAAAGAGTACGTACAAGTGATTGTTTAAGTTTGTGATAATTCACTAAGTATTGAGAATCGTAGTTACTAATGAAATATCATTATGACTAATTCCCCGGTATTTTCTTTCATGATTCGATGCCGATGTTGTCTGAATTGTCCTTTAGTCGAGATATCTCATATAATAAAATAAGGCTTATGCATTTTTAGTTTAAAATCGAGGAATCTCGTCTCAACAGTTTCGCCGGAATCACTCCCCAGGAAGTTTGTCTATACAAAGGTTTATTCCTATTCGATGCACGAAATTGGGCCCCTCCAAATAGCACTTAGGTTCAATAGTTACCGCTAAACCTTTTCTAACATATATCATAACTATCATAACGCCTTAACTATGAACAACGTATTTTTTTTTAAATTAAAAGCTCTTGTACAAACAGTTTCAAAATTTATTTATGACCAGTTTTTCTCCCTAAAACTGGGGTCTTATTGTCTAACTTCAACATCTATCGCTATTGCTTTTAAAGGTAACGTGATTATAATTTATTGAAAAAGGCGTTACTTTGCGGAAGTCCATCATGAATTTGTGGATACATTAATAATTTGCGATATATCCACAAATTCATGATGGACTTCCGCAAAGTAACGCCTTTTTCAATCAATTATAATCACGTTACCTTTAAAAGCAATAGCGATATTAATAATAGCAATTCTAGCCAATCATGGTAACGTTTTTAGCCAATCACGCGTACTTTTGAAAGCGGTACCGACAGATGTTGAAGCTAGACAATAGGGCGCCTGGTCATACAAAGTACAAGTGCTTTTAATTCAAGATGTGTTTCAAGTTTTACCAAGTGCTGACAATCGCAAGTCTAAATTTTATTAAATTGTTGTTACAGTAATGCATATATTCGACTAAATGAGGACTGACAGGTGTGCATGATTTTATTTTTTTTTTGTTTTTATTTTTAACTTTAATATTGCCACCGGCTCTTAGCAATTGTTCACCTATTTTGTATATATAGCATAAGGTCGGTTTTGGAAACGGGCCTCAACTGAAAATCAGCGCAGTGGCTTGAATCTGCATTATGCTGAGTTGAGGACCTTTTCCACTATCACAGCACTTACATTATTTATTAGTTTTAGTTGTGTTATTATTTTTAATTGTTTAAATTGTTAAATGTGTACTTTTTGTTTTCTTTGTCGTGAAATGCTGTGGAAATGGAATAAAGAAGTTATCTATCATATCTATCTATCTATGAAAACCAGTATTCCGTTTAAATTTTCTTGACGTAGGTAACCCAACTAACACACAAGCTGCTTAAATAGCCTTTGGCCAGCCTGAATGCTGTATAATAGCTGTACAAGGGCTTTATTGTTATCCTTAAGCTGTAAAGCAGCGTATTTAAAAGTTCTTCAACAGGCAGGTCGTACAGTAGCCATAAAAAGGTAACTTTTATGCCCAAGGAGATACAAAGGCGTGTTACACAGCTATTGCACGGACCTATGAAGTAAAGCAGTGTTATAAATACCTATTATAACACTCTGTGATCTAAAAGAGATCTTTTATAGGTAAAAGTGTTTGAATGGAGTTATAAGCTTCTTTTAAAACGCTTTAGGGTATATACAGTATTATTTTAAAGCCTTCAGCTCTCAAATAGAGTTTATTGGAGCCTTTGTAGGGCTATATCTACAATAGAGTAATATAACTCCATAGTAGCGTCAAAACCTGTATATTTGCTGCTTTTACAGCAACTATATGGTAAATAGCTGGACATAGAGGTTTTATCCAGCAAAAAGAGAGGAAAACATATTTATATCGTCACTATAACGGCCAAAGCAGAACAAGAGCGGTTATAATCGTTATTAAAACACTTGTAATCTGCCATTTTGTTCAAGTATAGAGTGAATCTACCATGGAGAGGAAAATTCATAAAAATCAGGAAAAAAATGTGGTAGTGTGAAGAAAAGAATTTGCACAGAATACTAAAATATAATTAATAATCATCCAGCTCAATGTCAAGGCCAAAGATTTGAAGGAGTGAACAGTCAAGTCCAAAAACAAAACAGTGAGGGTTCTGTCGTTTAAAATTTTGAGTCCAGTAGCAATAGTGTATCCTGTAGCAGTGCTGTAGCTGACAATATTAACTGTGATTTTTAAGAAGTTGTGGCAGAAGTGATTAAGGCGAGATAATTCGTGAGAAGACGAAATTTGACGCTCTTCACCCCGCGTAAATCCTTATCCCTCTCGTTGCTTTTGTCACGCGCTTTTTCGCGTGGCACGCTCTATATTTTATAGATAACTTGTCAAAAAAATATGATTGCGGACGAGTTGCGATATACATAGGTATTATTAAATATATAGGTACATACGAGTATTGTTAATACTTGCTCTGTGACATGTTCGGGGAAAAAAATTGTAGATGGCAAAATTCTAATATAGTAATTATCCATAATAGCTAGACAATGTCCATAATAAATATACGTACAAGCATTTTTAAATATTTGTTATGTGATATTATACGTCCGGTGAAAAAATGCTTGTTGTAGGCAAAGTTGGAATAGAGTTATATTCATAATGGCAATGTGCAAAATAACTGACAGGTACCTGACTTATTGTTTTTAGTCTCTGCAATAGTTTTTCTAGTGTTGGATAGATCAAATTGATCATGGCTTCGGAAAAAATAAAACTGAAACTGATTGTAATTGATTTATTTCATGTTTTTAGAGAAATGAATTGGTATACAAAAAAAAATTATGTCCTTATCTCTGAAATTGTTGGACCAAAAAGCAATGATAAAGTGTAAAAAAACAATTTGTAGGTGTTTTTAGAATTCAACGACGGACTCCTAATAAGTTAATATAATAGGATATATAGTAGTCCTTTTTATACACTTGGGCTCTTAAAAGGAGACGTAAAGTGCTGGTGTACGTCCAAAAGAGTACAAGTATGCGCCAATACACCAACTGTAGGACCCAAAGGTTTACAACAGCGAATACTAGCGCCTTTGTACGGTTTAAAACGATAGAGCGGACATAGTTAAGCTCTGAGAGCTGTTGTAATAAAACGCCATTAATATTTTGATTAATGCTTATCCTCATGGTTATTGCAACATTTTAACATCATAAATATGTAAGAATTCTGCAATTTACACCACCATTTCTCACCCACGACCCTAATAAAACGACTAATAGGTCTGAAATATCTTAAAAAAATTAAAAGTAGTTTATAACCCTAAATATAAATGTATTTTTTATATTAAAAACTGCATATATTGTGAGCGCGTAAGTTTTTTAGCTAAAATATATGCATATTTTTACAATAAAATGATACTGGCACTAAGATTTCACGTAAATAAAAAAAAACAGTATTAAAACTTTGCTGTGTATTTATTTTTATAATATCTTCTGTTGTGCTGTCACTTCTTTACCATGTAAATACGATCCACTTTGTTAAAAAATAATATCACTTCTATAGAATCAATACAGAGCCATGAAATGTATTTCAGAGATAGAGTCGCGCTGAAATACGCTGAGAGCTCTATAGTCGCGCTACAAAAACTTATTTTAGATCTCTTGGCACATACTATCGCTCTTGCAGAACCTCTGTATCGTCGTACTAACACACTTTTACGGCCACTGTAGGGCGATTGTAGGACCGATAGCTCTACAAAGAGGGGCCTCTTTTGGGGTTAAAGCGGCGCTATAGCCGCTTGTAGAACCACTGTAGGGCCTCTCTATGGAGCCTATGCCGTAATGTATGACGCCTCACCGGCTTCTGTACGGCCACTTATAGAGCTCGGGTGCTACTTGGGAATCAACATAAAGACAGGTTAATACCACTTCTAAACTTGCCCATGTTTGCTGTTAGATTGGGCATGCTTAAAATAAAAAGCTTCGTGTTTTCTTGTTTTGAGCATGCTACTCGTATAATAATATTTTTTTGAGTATTTGTTGGATAGTCGTGTCTTTGGGAACAATTCAAAAACAGAGACAACCATTCAGTTGGTGACAAAACTTAACATACTTAGTCACTGCTTTGGAATCAAATTGATCAATTGGATAGGCGTCATCAGAAACTAGGATATGTGCCGGATTTTCATCCTTATTCAGATAGATCTTGCCGTTTGTCATCAACCAAAACTGATAATCGTAGTTTTTTGCGTAAACACGGGCTAGCGAGTAGATAAAACATAATAATAAAAATACAAGCTTGTCAGTAATCTGCTATAAAACATAACCATTACTATATTTTACTGATCAAAACATTTTCCAAACAACAATGGAGAAATAATTTTCACTCCCTAATGAACTCGTCTCCTATAAGAAGATTTTTATGTAAATCAATTGCGTTTAAAAAGCTAAAAACAGGATCAAAAATATTTTTATAGTGATCTTAATGGCATGTATCGTAATATCCTCCGACACGATTTCATACTAAAAGTGATAAATATCGCAATCCCTTACTTCGGTAACAACAGGAATTTTTCAAAAATTCAAAGGTTTTGTGCTTTGCAATAACTAATTAATCTAATAATTATAATAATGATATTTCACTTCAGGAGACGAGCTCATTGAAAATTTAAATACCATTTTTATAGCCGTAGAGATTTAATAAAAAACGTTTTTGTACTATTTATCTTAGAAACATAACCAAAATAACATGTGAAGGGTAAGCGGGAAGAGGGATCATAGTCAACAGAAGGTAAATTTGAAATAAGTAGAAAAAACTTGCCTAAGCTAAGTTATTATTTTAGAACTCTGCTTAGTGGGCTTATTGTTTCACAGTTAATTATTGTAATAACATTTTTTTTTTGTCAAAAGCAAACTTTACTGTCAGCCCATAACCCCCCATATTCAAAGTTAACAGACAATTTTTTTTACTTTTTGTACTAGTTATGACCTTTTTTTCAAGTTAGGTTTTTAAGCTTCTTGAGTCCGGTTTATTTTTAAAAGCGATATTCTGCGGACTGTGTTTTTTTTTCAAGTTCTTTTTTTCGCTCAATCATTGTTATCGAGACATTTTAGGAGATGGCACTATTTACTCAATTTTTAAAAAAAACTGACAATGATCTTTCTTCCCGCGTACCCTTCATGTTTTGTAGCACGTTTCAGTTCCGGAATCTGAAAAACCGTTTTGAAAAGTTTGACCGAATGGACGTTAATAGTAGTTTATGCTACAAGGGCGCAAAGGAATAAATTACGAGGACGATTTAAAACACGAGTATAGCGAGTGTTTTAAACGTAACCGAGTAATTTGTTGCTTTTACGCCCGTGTAACATACTCGTACTACGTTTTTCAATGCATAGTGTGAGGTGAGGAAATAAAACAAATATAATCTTGTGAACTTTAAACTATAATTGGCTCAAAAGAACTGTATCCAGAGCCGTTAAACAGTGGAAAAAAGGTATAACATTTATGGTACACAGGAAAGGCTGCAGGTTAGCCAACCATTGTAAATAAATTAAAAAAAATAATAGTAATAAAGCCCTAGGGCAAAATAATCGAGTTTCTGTTCGGTTTTGATGCATAAAAAGTGGGCCTTTACGAGCACTTGCATTGAAAAATATATTAAAAGGGTTTATAGTTTAGGTTGGGTGGGACTGGTACCAGTTTGTCGATAGAGACAGCGATTTCTCGTTCATTTCATGCGATTACGCTGAGATCTTGGGAAAGAGGGGAAGAGGGAGGGGCTTCGGAAGATTAGTTTACGGGAAACTTGTGATTGTGCGGGAATACAAATTGGTGAATAATTGAATTTGCTGTTCAGATAAAGCCTTGCCGGTTTTCGTATCGTTCTGCTAATAATAGGTCATTACATACGAAATTGCCGTTTTCTATGGAGGATTTGAAGGATTTTAGCATTTTTTTTTTGAGGAATGGCAAATCCAAATTTTATAATTTCTTTTGTGTTTAAATGAGACAACAGAAAGCTAACAGCAACATTAATTGAGTTTTTGTAAAGTGTGTGCTGTGAAAAATTATTACGAATCTTATAATGAAAACGGATGGAATTTAGAACGAACTGTTTTTGAAAATTAAATTTTAGTTATCGAACTGATAATAAAAACAAAATTTCAACTTTCAAACAAGAAACAAACAATATATTTATATTTATTTATTTATTTATATTTATTTATTTTATATATTTATTTTATTTATGTAATGTAGGTATGACATACACTTATTACAGGTCGGTTTTAATGTAATGTAAGTAATTAAATAATCTATGTGTATAGGCAATAGTTTTATGTAATAAATAATAATATGGGGATGCTAACAGGGAAATAGTTTTTTTATTAAATTTAAGTAAACCCAACCGGGTTTACTTAAATTTAATAAAAAAAAATACACTAGAATAAAATAAAAATATGGGAATAAGGAATGGATAATATTATAAATTGAAATAGCTATTGAATTACAGAAATTATGAACTCATGAATATGTAAGAAAATTTCGGCAATTTCATAGGTAATTACCTATTATTTGTGAATTTTAGACACTCGCAAAGGTAACTTGACATGAAACCGCTTAGAATTACCACTGATCATACTGAATATAAATATAAATATATCGTCACGACATGAATCCCCGGGGCAATGTCAGAGGTGTTCCGCGTGTGAACTGTGAAATGCAAGTCACAGTCCACAGTCAGTACACCCGCGTTTCATCGACGATTATTACGTCCCAACATGATGAGTGGTGAGCTCATAGAGCATGTACCAAGCTGACCTCTATCGCCATACTCAGGCACAAATACACGCTTTTAAGGCTTGCAGGATTCCTTACAATGTTTTCCTTCACCGTTCAACAAGTGGTTAGTAAGAACAAATACTATGCACATAAATTCCGAAAAACTCATTGGTGCATGCCCGACCAGGGATTGAACCTAGATCTCAAGATTGAGAGGCCAGCATTATAACCTGAGCTACCGTCGCCGCGTATATGGAAACCCTTCCAGTATTCAGAACCCCAGTAATTCTGAGCTGCGGGAGGGTTTACCTGCATTAATTCACAGAAAATTACCTTAAACCATTCCGGTATTCAGAGTCGCGAACGATCTGGATTCGGGTATTGTTTCCGGTATAGTAATCAAGACTTGATAAATAAAAAGCTTCCTCTACTCAGATCCCTAAAAAGCATAAAAGTACTTGATCTGATACGCGGGAGGGATTTCTGCGCTATGCTCCCCGATCTCAGATCGCAAACGGCACTAAAAACCGCGTGCAAATAATTTAATAGATTTTTTTTTTTTTACATTTTTACAACTCCGTCCCATGATAATGCAGAGTCCTGAATGTCTGCCTCTTCGATTTTCTTCGTTTCCAAGATGGTTGTGACCATGAACTCCAGAAGCATACATGCACGAATGATTCAATACCCCGATTTTTTTAAGCAACTTCAATCCGCTGTAACGCGAAAATGCAGCGACATAGCACCTTAATTGATTGGACCAAATCAATTCGTAATGATTTAAACTACAATCCACCTCAACGTAAAATATGTGGAAATCATATAGCGAAATGCTCGCCAGCTCCCTAACTATTAGGACTGGGAGTGAATTACTATGGGAAGTCAAAATTTCGTTATACTAATATCACAAAAATTGTCATGCCGATCACTTCCCAAGCCTCTTATATGAATTTGGACGATGGTCAAAAAGTCACCTTGTTTATATTTATCTACGAGTATTATCAACTCTAACAATAAAGTAGTAAAAAAAGCGTGTCTGTGCCTACATTGAATATTTTTATGTGACATTTTAAATTAAATGGGTTTATTAGTATTGCATTGAGGCCAAAACGACAATGTTTAGAATTTTTGTCTATCTGTCTGTCTGTCTGTTCAATTTTAACTCGTGGTGGATTCGGTTCATTTTATTTATTGAAATATATAACTTGAAATTTGACAAATGGGTTTCTTAAGGGGATAAGTGTCGCCAAATTAGCTCGATGTTTGTCGGTACAAATATCTAAGGAAACGACATTGAAAAAACGTTAATATCAGCGCGCAATGGATAGTGACTGTTACAACGCTCACTGCGTCCTTGATAGGGTGAAATAGGTGAAAATAATGCTTTTCACATGGACGTGATTGTTCGATTGAATAATCCTATGTTATGATTATAGCTATCAAATTTATCTATTATATCTATTCAAAGCATAAATGAATTAAATCGACCAAGCCGTTTAGGAGCAGTAGAAAATTCAAGCCAAAAAACACCATTCGGTTGAATTTTTTTTTCATATAGAAGTTTTATAAATATCTTATATAAATTTTGTACATGTTGTAATAATGGATCAGTTAGTAAATAAACCAAAGGAGAGGTAACAGTGCCTAGAAAAAATAAAAATTTATTCACAAAAAAAAAACAACATTATATTTCTGATTATTTCCGCTAAATTTTAAAAATGTTTATTGGCAGATGTTACTCTGTACTCATTGCCACCTATGTGAATCAATGTTAATTGTATTTATTAGTATTCCATTATATATTGATAGAATTATTGTAATGAATTGTTTATTAAAATTATTGTTGTAATTTTATATCCAGCAATAGCGTCCATGTGGAAAGTAGTTTGCCACGAAATATGAACTTCCGGATCTCCAACTATATATTTCAGCAACCCCTTAAAGGACAAGGCGATACCAAAAAAAAAAATATGGGTTTTTTCGAATCCATTTACTCCACTATAGCGTCATCTACGTATTTCATTTTTGGGTAAATGTTTATTGAGTATTTGATTAAGATTCTCACTGAAGGAAAACGCGATTGGATGAAATTTTCTCGGTAGAATTTAATTCCGAAAAGACCTCTAAATTGTTTTATATTTTCCTCTAATTCTGAAATCCTAACTAATTTCATTGTGAAATTGCATTCAAAATGTGGATATTATGTATTTGTAAAGTATCTTTGAAAATCTTTTTGACAAAATAGCTTAGTACATTTTATATTAATAAAAAACTGACTTTTTGCTACTTTTCCACGAATTCTTCCCACTCGCACTCGCTAAAACTTCTACATACCGCCTTAAACCGTTTGGCTCATATTCGAATTTAAAAGTTATTTTTGTCTCATTTCCTTGCCTGCGAAATTTCATGACGTTCCAATCAACGATACTCAAGTTATCACCGGACAAACATTCATACATACATACATACATACAAATGCCGGATTGTTCAAGTAAACTTGGAGAACTTTGCTCGCTTCGCTCGCTCGTTCAATTATTTTCTCCTATTTTGCGCTATCCGGAGACCCAACAACGTCGTAATGCAATGCGCGCTGACATGAACGTTATTTCAAAATAGTTTCTGTCGTGTACCGACACAGGTCGATTCAAGGTCGTTGGTGGCTACCTGTCCCTTAAGATTCCGCCGACAAAGCAAAATCTGCACGCGTCCCCATAAGACCCGCCATTAGTCTCAATTAAAACGAACAAAACGCCGCATTTGTTATGCAAGCCTACAGTCCTCCATGTGTCTTCATTTCTCTGACAACGAGAGGGATTTTAGTCTTGAGAAACATGTTTGTTTGGGTTTACTTCTAAAGAAGCGGTAATAAATTCAAAAATAGGACACAAACTAATTTACTTAACAATGTAAAACTTAAATAACATTAAAAAACTAGACTACCTATAAATTTATATAAATATAATAGATAAAATTACTTACTTATACTTACCTATAAATTGAACAAGAGATACTACAAGTATAAGTTTTTTAGTTATTTTACTGACATCTCGTATCTCAATTTTTACCTAGTTCCCATTTATTTCAACCTAACCCATACAAAAATTCTTAGATTAACTGGAATAGTAATGTTTGTCGGATGCTCTCCATGAAACGTTTCACAGAGCTATTAGAAACTTTCCTGCACGTTGAATTACACTTTTTCATGAAATTTAATTTATATTATACCTACATATTTACATATTTATACAAGAAACATTTCATTACAGTTAATTTCAGATAATAGGTATGTCGACTTTTTGTCGAAATCAGTGGAATAATAATATTAAATGACATATTATAATGGTAGAAAGTTGGGGATGTTTGAAAAACGGAAAAAAAATTATCTGTCTGTCAACCGTGAAATAAAAAAATAAAAATTGTAAACATTAATTTCTTTGACCTTTTCATTGAACTTTTCTGGTCGCTAGAGTCTGACCTGTCTTACAAAAGATTCTTTTCACTAAATCGCAATATCTTGCGATAGGGCGCCACTATGGAGCTCTCCGTGGGTTCAATTCTTTGGACAAGGTTTGAATGCCCTATCATCCAAGGAAATCAAGTCGATCCTCCTCAAGCGTCATCCGAAAATTACTATTACTGATAACAAAATATAATGTTATATATATAGATATATAAAGTGTTTTTTTTTTAAATTATATACATTAATTAATAGAAGCAAGATATATTTCGAGTCCTCTTTCTCTTAAAATTAAATGAGATGTTTAAATATTGTGAAAAAAAATATATGGCGTTATTTAAATTATAATAAAAAAAACTGATTTCTGAAAAATATTATTACGTTAGAAGTTATGAAAATATTGTTCAAAGTCATTGTTTTTAGACTAAAATAAAGTCTTAATTTAAAGTCCTCAAAATGCGAATTATTCATTAGTGACTCTATCTCATCTCATGAAAAACTTAACATAGTTACAAAATTTAACAATTTAGCCCCCAATATAAAAATAATAAACAAAGATTCGCTTCGTCTCCTGGGTGCTCCAGTACTGGATGATTCCGTTTCAAGGTTCAAGGAATCATCCAGTCGTCTAAAAGAAATAAGTCCCCACATGGCATACTGCATTTTAAAATACTGTTTTTTTGTGCTACACTTTATCTATGTGCTGCGCTGTACTACCCTTTGGAAAGATGTCTCCCTATTAGATATTTTAGATGAGTTAATCCGCAAAACTCTTATAGAAATTTTAAATTGCCCTCTCAATGACAAGAGTGGGACACGGGCCACTGGCTGGCCTGGGCATCCGAAGGGTGTCCTTAGCTCACAGCACGCTTGACCGCTGTGGTAAAATTATTAACCCATCACTTAGTGATATTGAGGTCACGTGTTTGGCTGAGGCCAGGAGTGTCTGGACAGATGTTGCCTGGATGGATAAGTCTATTGGAAAATACCATTTGTTTTTCATACAGGCGATTATACATATGTTGTCTCTTTGGCCTCTTGTTCTTGGACGCGTAATACTAGTAATCACGAAGCGAAACAATAAATTGGTGTGTTTTTAGCTAATACTGAAATATTTTGCAGGGGAAAAAATATTGGATTTAGGTAACATCCCTTCATATTTTTATTGCCTATTTTATAAAAAAAAATCAAGTTGATCTTTGAACCGCGTTTTTGAAACGAACGTTTGAAAACCAAAAAAAAGAGGGTGGAAAGCATTTTTTTTTTGACAAAAGTATAAATCTTAAAACATTGTTCTTAGGTGGAATCCCTAGATAAAAGATCAATAAATCAAATACATTTTCTTCAATATGAGGAGAGACCTAATTTCTTCCAATGAACCCTTGAAAATCTGGTGTTGTTGATGTTCTAGCGTCAGGTGTCCCGTTAAAGGCAAATCGGTTTCGAATCAGGCTTTAACAATATTAAAAGTTTACAGAAGAACATCGATGTTGTATTATTCGTTGAAAAGAAATTTCCTTTTACATTTTTTTTAGTATCAATTAACATTTACATTCACATATTTTATGTAAATGGACTGAGCGCCACTGACCTCTACACACTGAGCGCGCTTCAAGTTGACGTGTAGATTTATGAAAAAAAGAAACATGTCAAGAACGGAAATGAAAATATGAAATATATTTATTTATGTAATGTAGGTAAATCAGATACACTTACTTATTACAAGTCAGTTTTAATGTAATATAATTAAATCAATTATGTCTATAGGTAATAGTTTTATTAAAAATTATTAAATATTTATTTATATTTTATTTATATTTAATTATTAAACGGTCACTTTTTACATTAATTTATGCATTTTCTAAATTTTTGCATACTTAAAAATCATAAATAAGAAATGCAGGTTACGTTTACATATTTACTAGTTATGTGCATAATTTAAAAAAACACTCAAACGATTTATGACAAAGTGCAAAACTTCATAAGGATCCCGGAATAAGTACGAATGTTTGAAAATTCAGAGCCTCCGAAGGCTTTCATTGCCTCCTGTGGGTTTGGTCACTACCAGAGTGACACCGGACACTTCCAAAATTGCCCTTATAGAGGGTTCCGATTTTAAAAAGATACGAGTAATACGAAACCGGCATATACTGTGTATGTCAGTCTGTCCGCCTATGAAATGAAATTAAATAAGATAATAAAATATGAATATGAAATGAAATGACATATACAGCTTTTCTCCGGAACTTTTGACTTGGAATAGCCATAGCTCAGCTTGGGGTTTGTCTAAAATGTTTTTTTTTCTTTTTGATGGATTTCAAGTATCAAATAAATAATATATATTTTGAAAGTTGCAGCCTTTTCGTAAAAATATTCATCATCATGAGGTTTTTTAGACCAAAACTTCGAATATACGGCTTATTAAACTTAAATTTCGAAATGGTTTTTGAATTAACACACCTTAACATAATTTAATATATGCCAATTATCTACGTGTGCGATCACATTCGTTGGGGCTACATCTGCGATATAGCGCACAAAAATCTACAATTCTTGCTTTTGAAGAAACTATTCAAATTCAAATATTTTATTTTGCAAAGCAGGTATAGATATATACACTTTTACACGTCAAATTTAAGCTAATACAGAAAATATATGCAATCAAATAATAAATGTACATGAACTAAGTTAGAGGTTTATTTAATTTATGTAGCAATATATTTACGATTTAAATGATAGGTAAAATATATATTATACAAGATAAAATCCAATCAGCCGCCCGAACCCATACCGCAGACCCGGCCAGGGACCAGGAACAAGGTTCAATGATCACCAACCGAGCCCCCAGCACGAATCCAGGCGGCCGACCAAATCCCATCCTATATACTAAATACTAATAGGTTACATATATAAATACATGCCTACCTCCACCCATTCGATTAGTCTTGCTAAGAAGAAGGGCAAGAAACTTAGCAAGATCATGTCTTTTTTTTTCAACATAAAACTTAGACTATACAATATATGACTTATATCTACTTTAACCAAGAGATAAGAAAATACAAGACAGCAGGAATTCAGGTTAATTAAATCGAACGGAGCAGATATTTACGATGTCTAATGGTTGTATAGTTAAGGTGCAAAAAGTCATGGTGCTGGTATAAAAAGAAAACTGCCGAATAATAAAAGATGAGTATTCTTTTAGATCATTTGTTTCGTACACTTGTTTTATTGTGCTTTTGGCATCCCACTGATTTAATAATGTATTAGTTTAATATTTTACATTAATTACTTGCAAGATTTAGAGAAATACTTAACATTGAATAGTTGGATTAGATAGGTTCGATTCCTACTTTATCGTATGGCTTAGCCTTTGATTAATTTAGTGAAGATGCGGTATAAACCACAACGCGGTTGGATCCACAAATACAGGTCCAGGTATCTTTGTTTAGAAGTATTCCAGGCGGCATTTGTGTGCACGTATTTGAAAACACCGTTACCTGTGCTATAGAATCCAGAAAAAAACTGCAGATATGCTTTCGTGGGCATTTATCGGGTGTACAAATCACTCAAGGACAAAAAACAAATTTCATGGCATCACCTTCCACTCGTAAGTACACCAAAACCAGAAAATTTCCTTAAATTACTTTCTGTTTGTTTTGTTTACACTTCACCATTTGCAGAAAAGGACGGTAATATTCAACATGAATGTGTGCGACTAGTTCAGTTGCGCTAGCGCAACGCTTGCATGCCGCGTCAGTCACGTAATCACACTAGACTCTATCGCTCGGCTCAACTCGCTTTCTCTCGGCTTTGTAACGAACCGAGCCGACCAAGCAATATCCTGTCTTGCTCGCTCAAAAGTCTTGTATCGTCAATCTATCTCTTTCTCTGATGGTAATTGCATATACATACCTGTTCCATTTCTCGAATCAGTCGAGCATTACGAATCTTCACTAAATTAATCAAAGGGCTTAGCTGACATAATAAAAGGTTAATCTTGTTGCATAAATTAATATCAGACCTGGATTATTTACAAAAGTTATGGATAAAGAGTAGTAAACACTGATTATATATTAAAGGTTCGAGATCCTGACATGATATTAAATGAAAAACTGTGAATAAACATTATCTTAAATAATAAATATGAAATATCTTTTAATTATAAATCAAGCAAGTGCATGTGAAACCAGATTTTATTAAAAAAAGCATATTCAAAAACCGTATGCCGAATCCAACAGGAAATACCCGGGCTGACCCCCGGAAATGGTTTGCCATTTCCGGCGGAAACGCTCGTGCACATGGCGCTACGCTCTTGTGGTGTCATGTGACTTCCGGTGTGGCGGATTGTTACCCGGATATTAATTGGTATTGCTTATTAATGCTCTTTTTGTACAAAAAGGTAAATTTTTAAAGAGTTCACATCAAGACTGCTATTTATTGTTTAACTATTGTTTTAACAATAATGAGAATTTAGCAGATTAATACATACCTACATACTCACACCTGTCTTCCAAAGGGGTAGGTAGAAAACAAATATTTCCATCAATTTAACTTACCGTGGGCCGAAATATATCGAGTAAAAACCTATTTTTATTATTTTAATATAAACAAAAGAAATAAATAAAGATTAAAAAAGTAATCTTATCCGTACATATTTTTTTATATTTTTGAAATTAATTAAATTCAATGGAATTGTAATTTTTGTTCATATATTAGTAGCTTCAAGAGATCTTGATTTTCCATAATAGTAAATTTAGCTGAAAATAAAAGCCCAAGCTCACGACTACTGAAAATCTTGCTCATTAAAAAACCTGCCTTTATAGTGCTTTGTTTACAATGATCTTATATAATATTAAATTTATATACACGGTGGATTTGTGAACATCGTCCAAATTCATAATTGAGCCTTGGTAAGTGATCAGCATCATAAACCAATAACAATTTTTGTAAAATTCATTAAATTAATTTTCACAGAAATTGTGATTCACTCAGGACTGGGAGTGGATTACTATGGGAAGTCGAAATAGGCATAGCACCGTCACGGCACTCCTGAAAGTCTCCGATGATATAAGATTAGCTATTGACAATAAGAAACTGACTATACTCACACTATTGGATTTCAGTAGTGCATTTAACTGTGTAGACTTCGATCTACTCCTTAGCATTCTTAGCTCTCTTAACGTATCTCCTCTTGTCACAGAATGGTTTGATACTTATTTAAGGGGTCGCCTGCAGTGCATACGCTCGGACGAGGTTTCCTCGGAGTGGTGCCAACTAACTGCTGGCGTACCTCAGGGTGGTGTCCTCTCTCCTCTCCTTTTTTCAATTTTTATAAATTCTGTTTCCAATGTTCTTTCTTCGAACTACCATCTTTACGCAGACGATTTACAACTCTACCGCCACTTTGACGTAACTGAGGCAAATATTGCTGTCTCAGAAATGAACAGCGATCTTTCAAACATTCACAGGTGGGCGGAGGCTTTCGGACTTTTGGTTAATCCCAAAAAATCTCAAGCCATTATTTTGGGTAGCAGATATATGACTAGCCTTCTCAATCAAACGGTTATTCCACAAGTAGTTTATAACGATATCCCTATTGCCTACACTAAATCTGCAAAAAATTTGGGTGTCATATTTGATTGTAATCTGACGTGGGCTGCGCATATTAATGAGGTCAGCAGGAAAGTCTTTGCCACATTTCATTCTCTTAAGCGTCTCCAGAAATTTCTCCCCTTTGAAACTAAAGTTACTCTCGCACAATCTCTACTTTTGCCGATCATCAACTACGCTGATGTCTGTTCTTTAGATGCCAGTCAGGAGCTGCTTGGTAAACTTGAACGTTTACAAAATCTGGGAATCAGGTTTATCTATGGACTAAGAAAATATGATCATGTATCTCAGTACCGTGAACAATTAAAATGGCTTCCCATTAAACAGCTTCAGTATGTTCATATCCTCTGTTGCCTTTTCAACATTTTAAAGAGTCCCACTTCTCCTCCATACCTCCGCGATCGTTATGAGTATATTTTCCTTAGAGACAAGCAAGTCAGGTCTCATACAGTCTCACTTTTAAAAACACCTTCTCATAACACCGGGGCGTATGGAAACTCTTTCACTGTAAAGTCCATCAAACTGTGGAACTCCCTTCCTCACACTATCAGGGATAGCCCCTCCATTGGTGTATTCATAAAATAAACTTTTAACAAAAAAATAGCAACCGACTTCAATAGTAACAGCAGTCATTCACTAAAAAGTTAATAATAATTCTATAAAGACCGATGGTACCGAAGCAACACTTTTGCTGACTTCCTTCTTCCTGAAACAATATGTTATCTAGAAGTCGGCGTTCTTATATTGGTATTTATGTTGCTATATCGTAGGAAATACGCCGACTTCTAGATAACATATTGTTTCAGGAAGAAGGAAGTCAGCAAAAGTGTTGCTTCGGTACCATCGGTCTTTATAGAATTATTATTAACTTTTTAGTGAATGACTGCTGTTACTATTGAAGTCGGTTGCTATTTTTTTGTTAAAAGTTTATTTTATTTTACATTTTTTAGTGTTGCTGGGTTAAATTGTGAAGTATGGGTAGTTCTTGCAAAAGTGGTGTTAATATGAAACGAAATTCAAGTCAGTATATGTAGCTATGTTTGAGTAGCTTCCTGCTATCAGCACCCTAACACAACATGATTACCGCAATCTCGAGTTATGTGCTGTCATTCGTTGAAGAGTTCTACGGTGATGAAGCCAAGATCGAAGGTCAGGTGGGTATACTGGCAATTTTCAAGCAATGCCCTGCAATGAGCACCCTAACACAAATTAATTACCGCAATCCAAAGTTATGTGCTGTCATCCGTTGAGGAGTTCTATGGTGATGAAGCCAGGATCGAAGGTCAGGAGGGTATTCTGATAATCTCCAAGTAATAACCTTGAATTGGCACCCTAACGCAGTGATTGCCGCAATCTCGAGTTATGTGCTCTGATCCGTTGAGGAGTTCTATGGTGAATATGGTGATGAAGCCAGGATCGAAGGTCAGGTGGAAGAATGTCAATTTTCAAGTAATACCTTGTAATCATCACTCAGGTACAAAGCGATTACCTCAATTTCGAGAGGTATGCTGTCATTTTCTGAGGAGTTCTACTGCCTATCTCTGAAGACCTTCATCAAATCATGACCAATCCCAAAATGGGACCTACCTGGAAGTACACTCTTTCAAACAAAAAAAGAATTGTTCAAATCGGTTCAGAAATGACGGAGTTATGGAGTAACAACGCCAAAAAAAAAAAAAAAAAAAACATACAGTCGAATTGAGAACCGCCTCCTTTTTGAAGTCGGTTAAAAAGGAAAATAAAAGAGCACTATCTTCGACAACCTATCGTGTAGGTGTATGTATATATATCATTTATTGTGTATTTATTTACTGAATATGTATTGTTATATTTATTTATACTATGTAGGCATGTACATTTTATATAGTTTGTTATTATTTTTAACTAATTAGGTATCTACTATTAATTTAATCTTATTTCTGTATAAATATTATCGTGCACAATATGAATATCTTATTTATTTCAAATATCCTTATCACCCTTGGTTTGCTGGAAGAAATCTCATTATTGAGATAAGCACGCCATTGTACATAACTTTTATTATATAATTTAGAATTAAGTTTTCTGTGTGCAACAAGAATAAATATATATAAATATATATAAATTTTATTATACAAATTTCACAGAAATTGTTATCGATTCATGATGCTGATCACTTACCAAGGCTCCAGTATGAATTTGGACGATAATCAAAAAGTCACCTTGTCTATTATATTAAATATATAACATATATAAAATTATATATATATATATAATATAAATATATATGTATGATAACGCCACCTAGCGCCGGCTGACTAAATTCTCCCTCAAAAAGTCTGGTTTATGATTTATAGTATACTTTTTTATATTTTTATATCAATAGATGTCAGCGGTTTTCTTACTTCAAATATCTATACATATATGTCATATAATATTTTTTCCTATTCGCCTGATGACGGCCCCACTGAGGGGTCGAAATATAGCGACTAAAACCATTTGATTGTTTTCAATGCATGTGCTCGTAAAGGCCCACTTTTTATGCATCAAAACCGAACAGAAAGTCGATTATTTTGCCCTAGGGCTTTATTATTATTATTATTTTTTATTTATTTACAATGGTTGGCTAACCTGCAGACTTTCCTGTGTACCATAGATGTTATACTTTTTTTTCCACTGTTTAACGGCTCTGGATACAATCCTTTTGAGCCAATTACAATTTAAAGTTCACAAGATTATATTTGTTTTCATTTCCTCACACTATGCATTGAAAAACGTAGTATGATACACGGGCGTAAAAGCAATAAATTACTCGGCTACGTTTAAAACACTCGTTACGCTCGTGTTTTAAATCGTCCTCGTAATTTATTCCTTTGCGCCCTTGTAGCATAAACTACTATTGTATTTATGTGGAGTAAAACATATATATAAAAAATAAAAAAATATATATATATTGATATTTATTATTTCAACTCCGATTCCAGGCCCAGTGGGGCCTGAAACATAACTTGATTTCCTAAAGTTTGTATAATATTGGTGTCGATTCGGCTCACCACAACTGACTGGACTAACCTTATTTTGAGCATTCTACCGGCTTCATTAAAATATAAATATATAATTGCAGTAAATAGCCATAGCACCCCAGATCATAAGATACCTAAACAGCATGGGCTCAACACGAGAGCTGCTGCGCAAGGGAAATATGAAACTGTAAAGTGAATAACTATTTTGGCGGCAGAATGTTAAAGCGCAAAATTCCAATGTTATTTAATGAAAATGAAAATGAAAATGAAAAAATGATTAATGAAAATAAATGTTACATTTGTTGGTTCCTGGCTCCCAAGCTAGAATTCTCTGTCCAATGGGTAGCCATGAAATAATGAAATGCCTATTCATATAAGATCTGAACAAAATAAAAATAAATTCGCGAAGTTATATAAAACTTACCTTTTACAAAATATGAAAATATTGACAAATTAAAATAGCATTCTATTATTTACTATTAATGTACCTAACTACTTATAATTAAGTACATAGCTATCTAATTATAGAAAAAGAAGTGCAACTCCCTCCCCACAGACAAACCAAATTTCTACTTGGTTTTGTGGGATGTATTTAGATTAAGTTATCTTTAATGGTAGTTTATGCTACAAGGGCCAAAAGAAATAAATTACGAGGACGATTTAAAACACGAGCGTAGCGAGTGTTTTAAACGTAACCGAGTAATTTATTGCTTTTACGCCCGTGTATCATACTACGTTTTTCAATGCATAGTGTGAGGAAATCAAAACAAATATAATCTTGTGAACTTTAAATTATGATTGGCTCAAAAGGATTGTTTACAGAGCCGTTAAACAGTGGGAAAAAAAAGTATAACATCTATGGTACACAGGAAAGGCTGCAGGTTAGCCAAACATTGCAAACAAATAAAAAAAAATAAAAAAATAAAGCCCTAGGGCCTTAGAATAATTACGCCTAGGGCAAAATAATCGACTTTCTGTTCGGTTTTGATGCATAAAAAGTGGGCTTTTACGAGCACATGCATTGAAAATAAACATATTCATTCATTCATTCATTCATAAAAAAAGTGTGGGGGAGGGGCGATGGCTGAACCGTAGATAATGTCACCTCGAGGCTGGAGAATACCGGAGCATGTGAGCTAGTGACTGACAACTTTCAAGTGCGGAACTTGAGGTGGCGTGCAGTGAGAAGGATGACCATGAATGAGAAGAATTGAGGTACATTTGGTAATTGGTATAGATTAAATTATTTTAATGTGTGTTAATTCGAAAATAATTTCGAGATTTAGGTTTAATAAGCCGTATTTTCGAAGTTTTGGTCTAAATAACCTCATGATGATGAATATTTTTACGAAAAGGCTGCAACCTCCATTTGCCCTCGTGTGGCGTCACTTGAGTAATGGCTGTTTAGAAATGTGTCCTTTGCTATCGAGATAAATTTATAATGATTTGCTTCAGACTAATTTGACAACTAGATGACAGATGAGTAGACAGACAGAGACAGACCACTTTTTTTATAAGCAATCACACATCACTATCAGTATAATGTCTAAAATTCTCAAGTGACAAGGTCATCGGACAATTCTTTAAAAAATCATAATAAAATAATGGTTAATTTATATACTAAAATAATGAAAACTATGTCCTAAAATGGCGTATATTCTCTAAAAAAAATATACTTTAAAAATTAAGCTATGGGAATTCTGTCAATGAAACATTCCCAGATGGAAATGGTTGGATTTTTGATACTTGTACTTACAGGTTGTGCAGTTGTGTTGGAGGTGTGGGGGGGGGGGGGTTCAGAAGGTCCAGATTTTCGGTTTACGCTTCTATCTCAAAAGCTATTGATATCCCTCTATACCCCCAGAAAAGGATATTGGCAATACCAGTCAATAACTTTGCAGGTGTGAAGCTTGCTCCTGCTGTGTAGTTTCCACCCGCGATCTCTCTTCCTTATTGAGGCATTACACCATTTTTGATGAAATTTTCACTTGCTGGTGAGTGGCATAGATCATAGCTTAAGAAATACTACATATGGCTTTATGTAGATGTCCTGGGTATATTGTAGAATTGGGCAAACCGTAATAAAATCGAAAAAAAGTCAAAAACAGGTGCGACGACGAATGAAGCGAGGAAGAACGTGTTAGGTTTACATGTAAATAAATTTGTGGAGCCGAACGATGCGGAGCGGAGCAAGGCGATTCCCTTAGTTTTAACATGATATGCCCAGGCAGATTATGATATGCCCAATTCTACGAAGTGCCAACGACAAATACAGAGTGTTAAGATGAAGTTGCGGAAGCCGAAAACTGACTATAGTACCCCTCCATACGAACAACTTTTAGTGAAATTGAAATTGAAATATCGAGAAAAAAAACTATATAACTTTTCTATGGAACAGCTGATTTTTTTGTTGGCTCCATAGTAAAGGTTTTTGGTATGGATGATGTAGCGTTATTTTAAAAAAAAAAAAAAAAAAATATTTATTATTTTCCGCCACTACATACTAACGAACGTAATTTCGAATTAAATTTGGACTGCCACCAGGCAAGCCTGGTGACAGCCAAAAAAAGAGGTAAACCTGGATGAATAAACCGTATAATTTAAATAACAAAACACAAAAATAACAAAACCGAAGTAAGAAAAATATGGTACAAAAGAACAATAATATCAGAGGAGTATCGGTACAAAGGAAATTCTTAGATCAAAAAAATTATTATGCCAAATTCCACTTATTTAGGATTTTAATTTCCTTTTAGCTTGAACGACGCATTTATTCATAAAATAATGGATTTTAAATTTGGTTGTCGACACTAGTTTATAGGATCCTTTAAACTAAGATTTCACGGAAGTTTTGATAACTCTTGATCCGAAAGAAAAACGTAATAATAAGGTGTTACGAGCAATCGTTATCTAGCTTTACACTAAGGAATAAAAATAATCGATGCTGAATATTAAGCTACAGATATTAAAAACCTGGTAAGGGTCTCTTCGTGACTTTGGGAGTTTCCGGTGTTCCCGGGAGCAGTCGATGAAGCTTGGCGATTTCAATTTTAGTATCGGAAGCTTTAGCTCACCAGGGACGTGGTCCTTACATCAGGCCTCAATAGGTACAACCGTACGAGATGGCGGATGGGATAATCAAACTGGGGAGACCCAGAAACCCTTTAAAAAATAATCCCGAAGGGTCGCTGTAAAGAAATAAAACAACAGCGTCAAGACATGCTTATGAAACGAGGGAAAGGAAATTAACGTATTGGAAACGGGACAAGAAGGATTTTCAGAGAATGAAACCAAAATTACACAAAACTTACCGGGAAATGCAGGAAAACTGGCTTACACAATGTTCAGGGCAATTGCGCTCTGTTTCTATATTTTAAATATTAAATTTGTTATTTTGTAAAAGAGATTTGCTTCCTCTGTCACGATCTTCTCTGATATGAGAAAAATAACAAAAAAATCTGACAAGAATATTCTAACTATTTGAATTCGAAAATTCAGAAAAGCAGCCAACGATAAAGAAAGACTAAAAATATATAAAAAGGTTGAATACTTGTAGCGAATGCTACAATATCCTCAAACGACACAAAAAAAATTTAACTAGCTTAAAGGAAATTAACTTCCAGAAGGATAAACAATCGAATAAACACCTTAGACTAATCAAAATGCCTTGAAACAAAAGGACTTGATTAAGTAAAAACAAAGTAGTAGTCTATATTGCTCTCTGACCCACAAACTATCTTCAGGCAACAATCACGTAGAAACGTTGCTCCGTTGCTGCCTGAAGAAGGACAAACCAACACACTAACAAACCACTAAACAACAAATTAACGACCAACAAATCAATAACCAACAAACTAACAACCAACAAACAACAACCAACAACTCAACAACCAACAAATCAACAACCAACAAATTAACGATCAACAAATCTACAACCAACAAACTAACAACTACCAAACCAACAATGAACAAAACAAGAACTAACCAATTAAAAACCAACAAATCAACAAAACAACAATCCAAAAACCAACAACTCAACAACCAACAAACCAAAAACCAACAAATTAACTACCAACAAATCAACAACCAACAAATTAACTACTAACAAACCAACAACCAACAAATTAACTACCAACGAATCAACAACCAACAAACTAACAATCAACAAAACAAATAACCAACAAATCAACAACCATCAAACCAAGAGCCAACAAATTAAAATCGAAAGGATACATTATTTAACAAAAAAAGGAGAATTTATCAAAAATAGTGTAAACCGGAAGCCGCAATGATATGTGCAAAAAAAGGTTTTGCTATTCAATTGACCTCCATACAGCGAAAATAGTTTGTTAAAAAATGTAAACCAGAAAGTTCAAAATAATAGACAAATATTCAAATGTCGACTTTGACAGTTGACAAATCTGAAAATGTAAACAAAGATTTCAGCAATTGCAACCTTTTCAAGAAAAATTTCAACGTTTGTTCTGTAAAAACAAAAAGATTAATTCGAGGATTTGCGACAAAATTTCTTGCAAGGAAGAGACAATCTCAATATTATTGTGAAAATTTTGTAACGAAATGAGATTGCCTATATTGGATTAGGGATCAACAGGAAACGAATAAAGTGACCATCCGGATCTACTGGTATCAACAATTATGCTAGAAACACAATAAATATGTTTAACTAGTAACTACCACATTTATGGATAAATTACAATAAATTTATTTGACTTGAAAACTCAGTGTAATTTATTTACTAGAACAGGTAACAATTATTAATGATAGATATGGAAAGTAATAGGCTACTAAATATTGAAATGCACTTACCTGCAGGTCCTACCTAACTATACATAAGGAAATTAGGTTAGGGATAGGATAATATACACACACAAATAAAACAGGTAATACACAAAAAGTGTGTAAATACTTTATTCCTTTATTAAAATTTGCAAAACATAGATTTCACAAATTAAGGGTACTCATAAAGACAAAAAATATTCTTCGTGGAAAAATTTGGTTCCTTTCGACAGCTTGGTATTGGGGTTCCTTAGAAGAGAAAACGCTGCCTGAAAACAAACAAAATTTAGTAGGTTGGAAAATTAGTCTACGAAAGCGTAGACACCACCGTCGAATTGAGAAAAAAACGTTAAAGTACAGCAAGTAATATTCAGAAAACCGTACTTACCTTTTGTTCGGGCGCCATGTTTGTAGCGTTATTTTTTAAAAAAAAATTATTTATTATTTTACGCCACTACATACTAACGAACGTAATTTCGAATTAAATTTGGACTACCACCAGGCAAGCCTGGTGACAGCCAAAAAAAGAGGTAAACCTGGATGAATAAACCGTATAATTTAAATAACAAAACACAAAAATAACAAAACCGAAGTAAGAAAAATATGGTACAAAAGAACAATAATATCAGAGGAGTATCGGTACAAAGGAAATTCTTAGATCAAAAAAATTATTATGCCAAATTCCACTTATTTAGGATTTTAATTTCCTTTTAGCTTGAACGACGCATTTATTCATAAAATAATGGATTTTAAATTTGGTTGTCGACACTAGTTTATAGGATCCTTTAAACTAAGATTTCACGGAAGTTTTGATAACTCTTGATCCGAAAGAAAAACGTAATAATAAGGTGTTACGAGCAATCGTTATCTAGCTTTACACTAAGGAATAAAAATAATCGATGCTGAATATTAAGCTACAGATATTAAAAACCTGGTAAGGGTCTCTTCGTGACTTTGGGAGTTTCCGGTGTTCCCGAGAGCAGTCGATGAAGCTTGGCGATTTCAATTTTAGTATCGGAAGCTTTAGCTCACCAGGGACGTGGTCCTTACATCAGGCCTCAATAGGTACAACCGTACGAGATGGCGGATGGGATAATCAAACTGGGGAGACCCAGAAACCCTTTAAAAAATAATCCCGAAGGGTCGCTGTAAAGAAATAAAACAACAGCGTCAAGACATGCTTATGAAACGAGGGAAAGGAAATTAACGTATTGGAAACGGGACAAGAAGGATTTTCAGAGAATGAAACCAAAATTACACAAAACTTACCGGGAAATGCAGGAAAACTGGCTTACACAATGTTCAGGGCAATTGCGCTCTGTTTCTATATTTTAAATATTAAATTTGTTATTTTGTAAAAGAGATTTGCTTCCTCTGTCACGATCTTCTCTGATATGAGAAAAATAACAAAAAAATCTGACAAGAATATTCTAACTATTTGAATTCGAAAATTCAGAAAAGCAGCCAACGATAAAGAAAGACTAAAAATATATAAAAAGGTTGAATACTTGTAGCGAATGCTACAATGAGTACTATCGCCATTTGTCGGCTTCCGCAACTTCATCTTAACACCCGGTATATGCCGACAAAAAACTAAGTAACAAGTAAAAAAAAAAACTGTCAGTTTGTTTAAATATTTTGTACTGAAACGGAATAAACCATATAAAAATATACCTACATAATTATAAAATAAATCGAACGGAAACCTTAGTGTGCGAATGGATTTCGCATTATTAGGCTTTTAAGGTAAAACGTCAGTCGTTCGGTACAAAGTGCACAAATTAACTTTGTTTTTCTTGTAAAGAAGTTAAATTGATAAAGTTGATATTGGTTTATGGCAATTCACGCAAAAATATTAGTATGAGTAAGGTTTATGAATGTACAGCTTAAAATTTAATGAACAAGTAGCCATGAATTTGTCGAAATTTTCAAGCTTGTTTGGACCAAATAGTGACTAATTGTGCATTTTATTTTAAACTGTATATTTATAAAACCTAACGTATACTGAAATGACCAATATCTTTTTGACTTTTAATTTCTTAACAAAAAAAAAACAAAGTTAAGTTGTGCACTTTGTACCGAACGACTGACGTTTAATTTTAATTTCTTTTCTGCATAATAAAGAAGAAACCATAAACTTCAGTTTATTTTGCTTCAGAAGCAAGGTCACCCTATCCGAATGCGACGGCAATTTTGTTAACATGTCCCCACAAAATTGCTCTTCAACACTCGTTGGCAGCTAACTAGAATAATTACACGCTTATTTAAGACACACACTTAGCCAATTTCATCTAGAGTCTAGTCTTCTCTTCGCTATGTGACACGACCCCTTTTAAAGGGTCGGCTTTGCCAAACATGCACTCGCGTTTGGACAAATTAGCATATTAAATTAGAGTATTTTTAACAATAAAAAAATGAGTTAGGACGTATATCATGTAGTTTTAAGATTTGACACAAGTACCACAATTATCACGAAAAAAAAATCTGAAAGATCACTAAAGTCACGATAAACGTACTTTGGCGTTGCGACTAGAAAAAAAAAACTTTTTTTTGTTTCAATTTGGTTTGTTTTTTAGCGTAAAGATATTTAAGTATATTTATAATATAATATTTTAATATTTTTTAATTTTGTTATCTTAAATGAAGTCCACAAATTTAAATTAATTTTCTTGCGTGATTTTTGTGTATAGGAAATATTAGGAAACATTTTTCCTATACACAAAAATCACGCAAGAAAATGTTTAAGTATTTCTTTGAAAATAACGAAAGGAAAATAATAAAAATCTGGAAAGGCTTTCTTTACTCTATATTTCATTACTCTATAAAAAAAAATACTAGTTCCAACGCAAAATTACGTTTTCCGTGATTTTAGTGATCTTTCCGATTTCTTTCCTCGATGATTGTGACACTTGTGTCAAATCTAAAAACCTCTTAACTAATTACCTTTTTTTTTATTTATTTATAACACTTTTTGTACATTTACACAAATAACTTAAAAGGCAAAATAAACAATTAAACATGGTGTACAAGGGCTGCACTTATTGCTAATAGCAATATCTTCCAGGCAACCCTTGGTAGCTAACAGAAAGATAAACAAAATAACATGTGGAGGTGTAAATACTAATCAAAAAATAATAGGGAGATCAAGATTAAAATATAAACCTAAATATTTAAGACATAAACTTACATATAAAAATACATTAACATACTTAAATTGGTAAATACATACCTATAAATACATACACATACATATATAAATAATAAATAAACATACAAAAATTATAATGTTATTGGATATTTGAGTTCTAAGATGGGTACTCTGTTGAGAAAAATCGCTTCACTTTTATTTTGAAGTTATAATATTTTCACCTACTCTTAGCAATTAAGCAATCTGGTCTGGTAGAGAGGATGAATGAAAGTAGAGTGACGAAAGAATTAATTAAATTATTTAACAGCCACCCATTGAGTGGTAATAGTATGGACACAAAATAACCACTTACTCCGCATAACTAGCGAAAACAGGCGCACGCACACATAGACGCGTACGTACGACGATCTCGGATGAAGTCGGTCGAATGCCAATACGAAATTCTGCCGAGATCATTAGTTTTCACTCCGTCGTCGTTGAGTCGGCCTTCTGGTAGAATCTATTTTGTGGTATGGAGGTCAGTAGCTTTAGATCAAACGCTCGCAGACCTAACCCCTCGGCCATAGCTTCAGGCTTCTGGCGGCGCTTCTTGCTGCGCTTCCAGGCGGTTTTTGCGACGGGCTTTGCCCTGCCACGACACCCGTCGGCGCCTTCGACCGTATCGGATGTATAGCGCGCTCGCTCGCTCAAAGCGCTCGAGACTAGGTTCGTCCTGTGCGCTCGATCACAGGCGCAGCTCTGAGTTATGGCCACCGCGTTGGAGGCACATAATTTGTTTCAACCACCCGCCTCCCCGCACGTCGCCGTCGTGAGAGCGCAAATCACTCGAAGCCGGACAAGACGCGCGAGCGGCGACCCATGGCCGGCTTAAGGCGATATGCGATAAAAATACGAGTGTTTCTTTTCTGTGTATTTCATGAAATAGACGAAAAATGTTAATACATTTCTGGTATATGCATTTTGACTATATAATCTAGGGTTTTGAAATTGGAAAACATGTTTGGATAAATTTTCTTCGATAGAAATAATTGTTGAAATGAGATCTTCAAACGCACTTTTTCTCCTCGTTTGACGAATAGGAACCATATACAGAACTCAAACATATTTTATTAGGTGTGTTTCAACAATATCTAGAGATTTGAAATTTTGCTAGCTATTTTAGTTTTTTTAATAAAAATATAAAACCAACTTTTTGCCCTTTTGCCCTGAATCCGCCCTTTTCGCACTGCGCGATTTTTCGCTTGGAGTGACAGTGACAAAAATAAAATTCGCATAGCCTCTTAATACAACTTCATACATTTGTTTTCTCCGCCGGTGCCATCGCAAGAAGAACCGCTTGACGCGCCTCTCGAAGCCTGAAGCTGTGGCTGGCCGGTAAATCCGCTGAGCATTAGATACCGAGGAGCATCTTCGTACATAAAGGCCTGTGTTCATTGGATCGAATAGGTCGCATGTATTGTCTATTCGACGAATAGACACGACCGCAATACGAATCACACATGGAATAATAGACACCACATGATCAAACATATAGATATGTTACCGGTTGAGCCCAATTTCAGGATAATCTAGTCTTGTCTAGACTGGATGTAATTGGATAATTATATCGTTTTAAACCTCTTACTCAACTGATCATTCTGAACTATTTTTCCCAAAGGAACATAACCGAGCAAATGAAAAAAAAAAATAATAAGAATTTTAATATATTGAAAATATAAAATTTACATTAGTTTTTATAATCCCAAAAAATTATTTTTTGGGAAACATTATCTGTATAGTTCAGCACATATAATTTTCACCGATTCGTCTTATAAGTTGCAAGGTGAGTCGGGTCAAATTATATTTCCTGAATTATATATTTTTACTTAAGTATATAAAATAGAAAAATATTTTTTTGTTTACGAGTGTGTTACGTCGACTGTCCCTACCGACTCCAACAGCCCTCACACCACCAAACAGATTGTGCAACCTTTCGAGTTGCTGATGCATCATCGACCGACATATTAAAAGGGTATTTCACCATCCAAGATGCCGCCTTCATGCTAACATCGCGACAGCGGGAGGTCATACTCTGATCATCGGGATCGCTAAGATATAAGTTTAATGTAAAATAGATATCATAAGCATTGTAAACACACATCGATTACACATTTAAGTAAATTCTCTTCCGATTTTCTTTTTAAAAACCCTCGCCAACGGTCAACTTCCGTAATTAGTGGTTAGGTACTAAGGTGCATTTTGTTTTTAAATTAAGTAAAATATATAACAATATATAATATAAAATATATAACCTATAGTGTAAAGTTTAGAAAAAAACAACCTCGATTTTCGAGTAACCTCAGATAGTTTTATTGATACACTTTGTTTTTTCACATTTAAAATAAAATAATTATGTTTTAATGCATTCCAACATTTCTATCATGAGGTGTCCTTTTATCAAGATATCATAGATCAAGACATAATACAGGTCCCGGCAGTAAATAATGCTCATCGTATCGTAGCGACATCCGGTGACAGAGACGGCGCTCTACGAAGCAGAAGATAGCGTATAGTGCCGGGTACTGTACAGTGCTCCCAAAGTAATAATGCGCATACAAATCTATAGCCGAGCGACCGGACGTACCACGTGACCTTATTGCTTGTATAGAAAGTGTAAGGAAATACGAACTTTGCCGAACAGTAGCAAAGATTTTTATGCGCATTATTACTTTGGTAGCAGTGTACATTTACGAACGAAATCGACAAAATATCATCTCGACTGACTTTCCAGAATTTCCCCCCAGGTTAGTTTGTTCTAAATAGATCAAGCCAAACTGTTTGAGCCCAGGCAAAACTAAAGTTAACGTAAAATCGAGTTTGATCGGTAACCTAAGATATCTGTAGTGGCATCTCTATAGGAATATCTTTGTCCAACTCTGTTCAACCAACAGTCTGTTGTTTCACAGACGTATATCAGATTTGGTTTAGTAAAATCAAGCCAATCTCGTGGTATATACAAGGTGACTTTTTGATCATCGTCCAAATTCATATTGGTGGCTTGGTAAGTGATCAGTATCATGCATCAGTAACAATTTTGGTGAAATTCGTAAAATGAAATTTCGACTCCCCATAGTGATTCACTCGGGACTGGAACTGAATTTATATGAGAAGCCGAAATTTCATTATACGAATTTCACAAAAATTGTTACTGATCCAAGATACTGATCACTTATCAAGCCTCCAGTGTTTTACAAAACCGCTAGGTGTTTTACAAAATAGCTACGTTATGTAAAACGGCTAAATTAGGTTCAGCTGGATTGTCATTGCGTTATATTCGACAATACATTCCTACGTTTAGACGTAATGTAAAAAGTCTTCAACCAAAAGTCAAAAATAGGTGCGACGTTGAGCGAAGCAAGAAGGAGAGTATTAGGTTTACATGTAAGATAAAATAGGAAGCCGAACGAAGCGGAGCGGAGCGAGGCGATGCCTGAAATTTAAACAAAATTTACAATCCAACGTTTAATTTGAAGCTGTTTTCCAAAACTGCAAAGCTATTTTACAAAAACCGCTAAACATTGACCCACTGCATTGAATAAATCAAAACGTTTATACAATCCTGCGTGTTAACGTTTAGCGGTTTTAATAACGGAGCTGTTTTGTAAAACATCTAGTAGTTTTGTAAAACCGGGGATTTTATAATCCATCTGCGACATCTTACTAATTGACTCGGGGTTGTTCTTAAACATGTAATAGGAGCAAAAATAATATTTTTCGTACTTTGCAAAAAGGGTCAATGAACCTTACATTGTTTTTATTTGGAAACCTGTTCAATAACATTATACAATATTGACCTCTCAAACAAGGGCGTAAACGATCATAATTTAAATCGAACTTCTAGTAGTGGTGAAAAGCAAGCCATCAGCGGCCGACATATTAGTACGAAAATCCATTTTTCTACTACCTTTATGAAAAAGTTCCATTAAATACTCGACATTAGTTTTGAAAATCGAACTTTCGGGCCCCGTTGCGGAATGACTATCAGGTCAGTTTGAAATATCGTATTGAAATTTCATTTATTGCAAAATTATGTTCTTTTTGACGTTCGTCTTCATTTCATGCTAAATTAGGTTCTTTTTGACGTCCTTAGTTTGTCTTCACTATCAAAATTACAAGCTTAGTTGAGATAACGTCCCAGAACCCTTTTTTTAACTAATACGAGTATGTTTTATTATGCGTTTTTTGTAAGTTGGTAAAACTTTATTCAAAATTGGCAACGTTGGTTAAAACTTTTTGACAGCGATAGCTTACAAAGACAACACCATGTGTGAGGCTTTTGAAAACGTTTTTTTTTTGATAAGTGGTTTTTTAATGATACTGGCTGAATACAAATTAAGGCAACGCAAAAAAAAATATATAATTTTATTGAATAAATAATTATTGATTAAAATGAGCTCAAACGAAGAGATTAAAGTCATAGAAAAAAATAGTTTTCAAAAGCCTCACAGCTTTTGTAAACTATTTTTTTAAAGAATGTTCTCATAATCGTTTTTTGAATAGTTGTGATCAAAAAAGGTTTTCTAATGTTACTGGCTGAATACAAATTAAAGCAACGCAAAAAAGAAAAAAACATGGCGCGAAACATGAAAACTGTAATGGTATTGACTAAATAATCAAACGAAGAAATTAAAGTCCGATGAAAATATTTTGAATGAAGTACTAGACACTAAATATCTAGACGTCAAGGTAAGTGTTACTATAGTAGAGTCTCTAGAAGAAACCTTTACTACTAGAAGTAACGATCATATCAACTTTTTGAATTGTAAAAAATATAAACGTATTTTACTAATTGTTTGAATATCCACACATTTGTTTGAGAAAAGTACTATACAAACCTTAGCAGCAATTGGCCATTGATGGACTCATATGTGTGTGCCTCGGCTATACGCCTCGGTCCACATTATCACACTCGTCGCATCAACGCCTAACTTGCCGGCCGCGGCAGTAATTTTCTATTACAGTTACCCCCTAAAAGTAATTCCATTAATGTATAAAAAGCGAGCTCTTAAACAAACTTGAAAATGTAGGTAAATATTCTGTTCTGAAATCCATCGCAAATCGTATTTCGTTCGGTGCGTGTAAGCTTACTACTATAATCAAGATTCAATACACCGAGAGCTCTCGGTTAGTTCCTAACTAGTATTTGCTATCTGGTCACCAGAGCGTACCATTTCAAATTATTTCTTATAGCTTGTTCTTATTATTCTTTTATCTTGTTTACGAATGCCATTTCTATACTTCACTATCACTACATAGTATGAAACAAAGTCGCTTCCCGAATTCTGTCCCTATGTATGCTTAGATCTTTAAAACTACGCAACGGATTTTGATGCGGTTTTTTTTTAATAGATAGAATGATTCAAGAGGAATGTTGTAGAAACTGTTGTTAGAAGTTGGAACAGGGGCCCATAAGCTGTCCTTAATCTACATCCGTGTAAATATAAGTTGCTTATATATGAAAATAGGTAAGTACAAAATTTTCCTACCAGAAAGTAGTACTTAGTAAATGTCCGCAGTAGAGTCTCTCTAGTACACGGAGTTGATGCGGCAGCTCAAGTGTCTGCCGGTGTTGTGCCACGTCGCTCACCTCCACGGAGAACCCTAAACACAACCCACCTATCCCCTGGATGCATCCAAAACCCGGAAGATATGGTAACCGGTCAATGTTTAACACTTGTTGAAAACCGCGTGTATGCAGGTTATGTCACACAAAAGGAACAGAACTAAAAGTGGCCGCCCCGGCAAAATATAATCAGATCTTGACTCACAAATGTTTATATGATATTAACATCAGTTTTATCCCGGTTTTTATCAATTAATATACCAAAAATCAACCTCGATTATTCCAAGACGACTTCCCAGTTTTTCTGACAGCTCAGAGTGTCCATAGACAAAATACCATAGACCACTGTCGGATACGTTCCAAAATACACATTTTATCCGAAACAAGGAAGGTTTATATGTATAATACATACCCGTGCGAAGCCGGGGCGGGTCGCTAGTATTAATATACAGGGTGGAAAAAATTTAAGGGCCCTGGAGGGGAACTACCTTAAATCCTTTAGTTAGCTCATTTTACTGAAAAGAAACATTCCTTTATTTTTTAAAAGAAACAAAACTGCATTTAAAGATATTCTGAAATTCGCTTGTCTCACCCGGGAAACCAACTAAAAATTAAAAAAAATAAAACCTCGCTATTTTATTATACGAATCGGTAGGATTATTGTTCAGAATAAAATTTGTCTAATAAACATTTGGTCTTACACTCATCTGTTGTACGAGATACCCATGAAATTAAATATTTATTACAAGTTCTTTATTAACAATACCTAGTACTGTTCACTTGTAACAAGTAAATGACAAGTTATAATTTTCTTATCTCTCTTACATCCAAAGACATCGTATGAAGTACAAGCTTGCTAATGTTATTTATCCTAAGTACCTTGTTGAAGACTTCAATAAGAAAATCGTTAAATGGTAATAATAAATCTATCCACAGCACAATTCCTTCTTGCACTAGGCGTACTGACGAAAAGTTTAAAAAAGGATAGTATTTTTTTTCCAACGCGGAGCAACAAATTTGATGTTCGAACGATAACTTTCAACATTTTTAAAATCGATAAAAGTATTCGTTCGATTTCAAATTTTGTTTTGTTTTGTTTTCATTCCGTGCTGTCATTATGTAATAATGGCGTATCATTATTACTTTACAAGTGAACAGTATTAGGTATTGTTAATAAAGAACTTGTAATAAATATTCAATTTCATGGGTATCTCGTACAACAGATGAGTGTAAGACTAAATGTTTATTAGACAAATTTTATCCTGAACAATAATCCTACCGATTCGTATAATAAAATAGCGAGGGTTTATTTTTTTAATTTTTAGTTGGTTCAGTTCCCGGGTGAGACAAGCAAATTTTAGAAGATCTTTGAATGCAGTATTGTTTCTTTTAAAAAATAAAGGAATGTTTCCTTTCAGTAAAATGAGCTATCTAAAGGATTTAAGGTATTTCCCCTCCAGGGCCCTTACATTTTTTCCACCCTGTATAGCCAACACTCGGAAACTCTTATACCATGCCGTGACGTACTATACTGGAAAGTTTGAAAAATGTTCTTTGACGTCGCTATTTTAATGTACCTATATACTTTATTAAGTCGAGTGTAAAACGTCATTATAACCACATCTGCATTTACGTAACCCTTACATTATTTACAGATATATATATTTTGACGTAACAGAATAGTAGGTTAATATTGTGTTTAAATGTGTGAATTTTAAGTGGTCTTCAAGCGAAAACCGGTGATTTTGTCCATAAAAAAAACTTTAAACTTTGAAATCACGAAAAAATAGGACGGTCCGTACTAGGGCTTATGATTTGTTGAGGTTTTTCATTTCTCGGGTCTCGAGAATTCTTGAACTTGATTTCTCGGGTCTTCCCGGGAAATCGAGAAATTTAAATTTACCACTTTTTATTTGTTAAATAAAGAAAAATGGCGGTCATTCACATTTATTTCTAAAATTAACAAAAATCAACAAAGCCTCTCAAATACTTCAACTTAAATTAATAATAATATGTATATTTTTAGACAGAAATAATCAAAAACATAAATTAATAAAACAATTTCTTTTTTAACAAAAATTATAAAAATAATCAGAATTTTAAATATTAGTAAGAAACCTTCTGTCTCAAACAAAATTAATCAAAAATCTCAAAAAACAAACCACTCAACTTTTATATGAACTGAATGAAATAGTGAGATAAGTAGGAAATTTCTCTCTCCAATAACAAAAATAAAATAATATCTCTTTGAACAATTAACTTATTTATGAACTTCAAACTATATTAAGGATCTTAAGTGATTAAACTGATTAATTACAACACCATATTTTAAAATTTTAAATATTAAGGATAACTATAACTATTTAAAGGAAGTTATGAGTTATGACTCAATCCGTGTAAGATCTACTTATATAGTTCTTCTAATAAAATTTCCCTTTGGAAAAACTAAAACATTAATAGCCTTATCTTAGTGACCACATTTCCCGCCATTGAAAACACTCTCAGTTGAAAAGATATAGTTCAGCACAAATATTGTTTCCAAATTTAGAGACCTTTTGCCAGTTTTTTCTAATAGTAATATCAATTTTATTACAATTGATTTTGAGAGTGCTAAGATGGCTTACTCTTCATTGTTCAAAACACCTTTGATACCATTGTCTAATTGAGTTTCAAAGGTACTTTTTATAACTTTATTGTAAGATAATAATGTCTCATGGTCTCGACTGTTGTCGTGCTGAATTTCTCGGGACCGAGAATAGCCAAATTCCCGGGAACAAGCTCTAGTCCGTATGGACGGTCCACACGGAGTTCCGCAGCGGATACAAAAGTGTGGCGCTATTTAGGACTTCGTTTCATAGTGACGCGGGTAGCTCCGTGCGGAGCACGCTGACCCCCGTTCATTAAGTTCCAACACTGACAACAGGATAGCGTATACAATTTTCGACGCGTGCGACAGATATGGCAATAGAACCCGTATCGCGAACCGTAGTTTATGAACGCGCTTCTGTAGTATATCGTACATATTTTTCAAATGTTTTACTTAGTTAACATCTGTGTAAAATTTAACCTTAATTGTGGCTTTTTGGTCACCAGCTGTATGAACCACCAGAAAAAAAATAGTACGTCATCGCGTCGTAGGCTTCGGTAAGGTATAAACAAAACACAAACCACTAACTGGTCTGTGGTTATAAAGTTGTAAGTTTCTAGAACTTGTCAGTATGTAGTTTAAGTGTGAAAATATGAGGCCATTTTTAAATATCAGATGTGATTTAGGAAGCCTACCACACGCAGATTTGTTCACTACAACCTGTGCTACCACTGAACCGAAGCGAAGCTGAGCGAGCTAGATGTATATGGTCTACCATTATTAAAATCAACGGGTGTCCACCGCGCATGGGTTTGATCACAAGTATGACCATCATTCAAACCATTCCCTATTAAAACCTCAGACATGGGCTAAGTTTCCTTTGCCTTCCTACTTCGGGTAATTGTACTTTTATAGCAAAAAAGTTATTTAAAACATTAGTAAGCATTATATATATTAACTACATTTAAAGACAAACTAGTCAATTAATAACGTTTATTTACTAAAGGTCACTTTGTATCGTGATTTCGAATAGCTGTTACTAAGTTTTATTGCTATCCTAGGTTAAATAATATTAGTTGGCGAAACTCAAAACATAGGTAGTATTCTATATGAACAACTGTTTGTATGGGAGCTAAGCGAAATTCGTAACTTTTTTCACTTCCTCCCATACAAATTGCCCCGATCAGCTGACTGGTCTAGTACGAAAATTTGAAAACAAATTTCAAGAATTTTTCACAATCCTAATTCGCCAACAAATTTAATTTAACTTTATACAACGTGTAACAGAAAGGTGTAACCATATTTGAAGAGCTTATTTAGTCAATGGTATAGAACAATGTTTACTATGGAACAAAAACTGTATCTCGAAAAATTTTTTTTACTGTTTCATAGAAAAATGCAATGCCGCTCGGCCGAAATGTATGGAAGGGCAGATTTTTTTTTGAGATTTCATGGTTGGCTCCATAGTAAAAGTTGTTCTATACCATTGACTGAATAAGTTCTTCAAATATGGTTACACCTTTCTGTTACACGTTGTATATACTACATGATACACCAAACTACGGCATTTATTTAATATTTATAAAATACCACGGGGTTGTTTGGTATGGTTTCAAATTCAACAAAAGTTTTTATTTAAGAAATACCTATGTGGAAATATGAGGTTTTAGAGCTTAAAATACAAGATTACCCGTAAAAGGATAAAGTAATTTTTATTTTTATTCGATTTCATGCATCATCTTCAGGCGTTTTGTGCATTTTAAGCACAAAACTCAGCCTGATGGTAGCCTAGGCGACGGTGTAATCAAGCAAAATGTCTAGTAATCCTTACAATTTGGTGAGCTTTAACTGCAAGAGTGTTAAAAGGTCAGTAGAGAGTGTCAGAGAGCTTTGTCAATGTGCCGACATTGTAGCCCTTCAAGAAACTTGGCTTCTGCCTCATGAACTGTCATACTTGAATACTGTGCATGATGACTTCAGCTATACAGGTACCTCTGCCGTGGATGTCGAGTCAGGAATGCTACGCGGAAGACCGTATGGAGGAGTAGCACTACTATGGCGGAAAAGTATTTTTCAAAATGTGTCGGTTGTGCAGTGTAATAACACACGTATTTGTGGAATTAAAATAGTTTTACATGATATGTCTATATTAGTGATGAGTGTCTATATGCCAACGGATTCAGTGACTAACTTGCAGGAATTCACGGACTGCCTCAGTGCGGTGAGTGCTATAATAACTGATAACTCGGATACTGAGTGCGTGTATTCACTGGGGGATTTTAATGCTCATCCGTCGTGTCTCTTTTTTAATGAGTTACAGTCTTTCTGTACCGAACAAAACTGGATTTGCGCCGATGTTGACTTTTTAGGTATAAATTCGCAAACGTTTACTTTTGTGAGTGATGCTAATGGCGCGAAACGGTGGCTAGACCATTGTGTTTTAACTGAGTCTGCGATGAGTACTGTCAGTAATGTGCGCGTTATGTATGATGTACAGTGGTCAGATCACTTTCCTATTGTTCTAGAATGTGATTTGCAATTTGTACCACGAAAGATAAGCAATTGCGACTTAGCAAATAATCACGTAATTTGGGGGTATAGAAATAATGATCAGATTGATTTATATAGTAAATTATGTCACGAGAAATTAAAACATATAGATTTTCCTGATAAATTCAGAGTATGTGCTGACCGTTTATGTAATGATGCTACTCATAGATCTGTATTAGACAAATTATATGAGGATATTGTACAGGCCATTTTAGATTCTGCTATACTGAGTGCTAAAGAATCTAAACGTAAAAAGAGAGTAGCTGGTTGGAATAAGCACGTAGCTCAGGCTCACGGGGAGGCTAGGTCTTCTTTTATTAACTGGATGTGGCACGGTAAGCCTGTATCGGGTGTAATATACGATAAGATGGTTCAATCGCGTAAAGTGTTCAAATCTAGACTGAAGTGGTGCCAAAATCACGAGGAGCAAATAAAAATGGACATCCTCGCTGAGAATCACTCCAGTTGCGACTTTAAAATATTCTGGAAAAACACAAAAAAACTCAATTTGAGACCGGGCCTTCCTATTGGTGTAGAGGGGGTTAGTGATGCTAGAGATATAGCTAATCTTTTCAAAACCCATTTTGCTGTAAAATGTAATATGGGGCCGTCATCACAAGGATCGTCCGATGCTAAGACGCATCATGTGCCAGGTGTCCGTTTTTCTGCTAAAAGTGTTGACAAAGTCATAAAAGCAATGTCTAAAGGAAAGTCACCGGGACATGATGGTCTGAGTATCGAGCATCTACGTTTTGCAGGTCCTCATGCGGCAAGGCTGTTGGCATTATTATTTAATTTGTGTGTAAGTCACTCATATCTACCTGAAAATCTAATGAAAACAATTGTAGTTCCTATCATTAAAAACAAAACGGGAGATGTAAGTGACAAAACAAACTACAGACCTATATCTTTGGCAACTGTCTTTGCAAAGGTGCTTGACAGCCTTCTAAACGCAGAGCTCAAAAAGCATTTTATACCGCACGATAATCAGTTTGGTTTTCGCAATGCATTATCAACAGACAACGCTATACTGTGTCTCAAGCAGGCTGTTAAGTATTACACAGAACGTAAAACGCCCATATATGCATGTTTCCTTGACCTGTCGAAGGCCTTTGACCTGGTTTCCTATAAAATACTGTGGCAAAAACTTGAAGAAATCAAAACACCATATGAGATTACGGCCATATTAAAGTATTGGTACGGAAACCAGATCAACGGTGTTCGATGGGCAGGTGCGCTATCTGAGCCGGTCGGCTTGGAATGCGGGGTGAGGCAGGGCGGCCTGAGCTCCACCACGCTCTTCAACCTATATGTTGACGGGCTGATCGGCGAGCTAAGCAGCACTCGTCTAGGCTGTCATGTGGACGGCGTCTGCGTGAACAATATTAGCTATGCCGATGACATGGTGCTGCTTAGCGCTTCGATCGGCGGCCTCAGGAAACTTGTGGCCATATGTGAACAATATGCAGCTCATCACGGTCTTCTCTATAATGTGAAGAAGAGCGAGATCATGGTTTTTGAGGCCGGAGGTAAGTGCCCAATGTATGTGCCACCCATTACTCTCCATGGCGTGGAACTACAGAGGGTGTTTAAATTCAAGTATCTTGGGCATATAATTGCCGCCGACCTCAAAGATGATGAAGATATTGAGAGGGCGCGAAGGGCATTGTCAGTAAGAGCAAACATGGTGGCTCGCAGGTTTGCGCGCACATCAAGTGATGTTAAGATTACCCTTTTTAGGGCCTTTTGCACTTCTTTTTATGCGTGCAGCCTGTGGGCTAAGTACACTCAGAAAGCTTACAATGCCCTTCGGGTTCAATACAACAATGCGTTTAGGATGCTGATGGGGTTTCCGCGACACTGCAGTGCCTCAGGCATGTTTGCAGAGGCGCGAGTTGATTGTTTTCATGCCACCTTGAGAAAAAGATGCGCGTCCCTGGTGCGCAGAGTGCGCGGCAGCAACAACAGTATCCTGGCCATGATAGCGGACAGGCTTGATTGCTGTTACATGAATCACTGCTGCAGTATTCATGTGGCAGTGGACAGACCTGTCTTCTCTAAAATTAATAATTTTAATGTTACTAACACTTAGCATAGGACTAGACTAAGTTTACTAACAAAATTTGTGATCCATAGTTGGTCTTCCAATAAATGATATGATATGATTTGATTAGCGATTTCATGCATGAAACGACAAATCTTTTATATGGCATCAAAATCTGACCAGAGCGGTTTTGCAGCCGGAATGTGAAAAACCCGCTTTTTTCTAATTAATCGAAACAAAACAGAACAGTTGTATTCCAAATTTACCCAATAGTTCTTCAATAAAACCTTATTAGAATTTTGTGTAAACTCTCCTCGCAAAGTTTCCATTGGTTTCTGTAAATTATAATGTTTAAGTTTAAACTTTTTAATTAAAATTTAGAGAAACTAATGGAAATATTGCTAAGAAAAAATATTTATATAATTTTTTTCCGTCCATCGCGTCCACGTGAAAAGTATTGTTTTCTCCGATTTTGCAGCGATGTCTAAATATAGTGCGGGCTGATATGATCGTTATTGCAATATAGTTTCTGTCGACATTTGTACCGACACAAGTCGACTCAAGGTCGTTGGCGGCTACCTGCCCCTTAATAAAACAGATTTTTATGAAACTTTCCACAAGTTTTCAGTCATGCTACAGAGAGATACAATGATAAAACAAAACTATTATAGATAGCTTTCACTTTAGTGGACCATAGACCGAATAGTGTATAGAGGTGACGAACTGCCACGGGCTGTGATTGGGTGACGCGGAGCATGTAACGAGATCCATTGTGCTCGGCAGCCCGCTCTAACACCTTTCATGCTCCACGCATAATGCGGGAAAGATTTACGTTTATTATCGCAACTGCTGCTTTGTTGGCCAAATACAGAGTGAACCTGATGACAGAGGTATATGGGAAAACACCTCGTATGCAACATACGACGTCCGGAAATTATGTACTTTATAATATTGATACATTTTTTAACGATTAAACTTCCACGTGTATATGTAGCTCGTTTTGCCAATGTCAAGTGGATATTTTATTTTTGTGTCTTTTGGAGATGGCTGCTACTTTCAGTGCCAGTTTTTGCTAGTCTCAAATCAGAGATATTTTATTTATTCGCAAATGGTTTTCTCCAAAAATGTAAAATATTATTTTTTATTCTTGACAGTTCTTTTTTGTTTCGAGGTCAAGCAGTGAACGAAAAAAAAAACATTGAAGTCTGATTAGAGCAGAAAAATGACCTTACGACAAACAGTGTTGAACACAATTTTATATAGCGACGGCTCCAATAGTGTTCACTTCGTCTTTAAGTCGGCCAACCACGGCTGACCTAGAGCCGCATGACAACAGTACGAACCAATCATGAGCCTTTTGTCCTTTTCAGTCTCTGATACCATTTTCGCATGACAGTTTTTTAGAAATGAGTCTTCTCAATTTTTTTCATTCGCCGAGGTCACCAAGATATTAGAACACCAAGCAAACGTAAAATCAAAAGTCTAAACGATTAGGGATTTTTTCACAAAAAGAAAATTGTAATCCATACCTATTTTGGGTTGGAATGTTTGGAATGTTTGGAATGTTTTTACGGTTTCGTACCTAAAAGGTACAAAAGGAACCTTTATGGTGAGACTCCGTTGTCCGTCCGTCCGTAAGTCAAAGCCTCATAACTTTAGCACAAGAAAACTAAAAAAGCGTGTCAATCGCACGTCAATCAAAATACAGCCATGCAGCAATGACATACGATTCAAATTAAAATGTTTTGTTTCTTAATATTGATATGAATATATATAATTTTAGCTATATTAGCCTTTTATTTATAGCCAGATAGTAGTAGCATTAGATAATAATAATAAAAAAAACTTTATATTTTTCGATATATTTCGACCTCATCAGTGAGGCCGTCATTAGTCGATAGACTTAAGGGGCTTAGTATCGCCAAATGGGTACTTTCTGAAGTTTACTCCTCGTTTATGGCCAAACCAAAAATATTGAAAAAAAATGTATATGAATTATCAACTCTAAGACAACAAACGCAACATTTTTCTTTTTCATACCACCAAAACATCTTTATGAAAAATAAATTCAACCGAATGGTGTTTTTTTGGCTTGAATTCCTTACTGCTCCTAAGCGGTTTGGTCGATTTAATTAATTTATGCTTTGAGTAATAGATATATTTGATAGCTATAAACATTGCATAGCATTATTCAATCGAACAATCACGTCCATGTGAAAAGTATTATTTTCTCCTATTTCGCCCTCTCAAGGACGCAGCGAGCGTCGTCGTAACAGCCACTGCGCATTGCGCGCTGATATGAACGTTATTTCAATGTCGTTTCTGTTAATATTCGTACCAACAAACATCGAGCTGTTAATTTGGCGATTTAATATTTTGACACTTCACTAAGGACACTTTTTTCGTAAATCTTATACTGGACCCGAGGTCCATGGTTTGTATGTCAATGTGTAAAGTAAACAAAACGCGAGGACAAAGAAGAAGAATTATTTATACTCGTACAAGTATGTTACGCATGTGTCATTTAAAACAGACGAAACAGATGTGACTCCCGTAATCGTGCATAGAATACCGAACTCTTGAACAATCCTCATATTCGTAGCGAATTTTGTATATCGCGAGAAGGGCCAAAAATAATAATTGCCGTTTTCTATAGAGAATTTGAAGGAAACTCAATTTTCAGTACTAACATTTTTGCAAACTATGATAGAAATAAATTTCTATGTTTGAACACTTGGCGCTTTATCCATTGCAAGGAGATATAAATTAACATTATATCATTGCAGTATAGAAACGCAGAAAGAAAAGTATAAAAGTAATAATGTTAATTTAACATTTTTGCATTTTTTTTGGTATGACAAATTCAAATTTTTAATTTTTATTGTGCATAAATGAGACAACATTAAGCTAACAGTAATTATAATAAAATTTTTGAAAAGTCTGTGCTGTAAAAAATGATTATAAAACAAAATTTAATACGTGGATGTAAGTAAGACCTGGAAATCGACTTTCAAACAAAAAACAAACAATGGAGTTACAGAAATTATGAACTCATGAATCTGTAAGAAAATTTCGGCAATTTCATAGGTATTTTCATAGCCAATTTCATATCATAACAAAATATATAGTTTTTGTGTTGTTTCTTGTGCTAGAAACGGTAAAATGATAATCTTACGATTTTTCATGTGAATATAAATCGTAAGTATAAATCTCTATACATATTACATACCCCTCTTGTATGGACGCTGCTTAATTTATGCGTAAATGTACATAAAGTGGAGATATAGCGGGGATGTACCTATCCGGATTCAGAGCCAATTAGTGTCGTTGCTTCAATACTTAAGAGCTGTTTCGCAACCGGATTGTGAAAAACCCGCCTTTTTCTAATTAATCGAAACACTCAATAGTTATTATGTACTAGTAAATGAGAATTCCAAAAATTATAATTTAAAAAATTTTTGGAATTCTAATTTACAAAAACCAATGGAAGCTTTGCGATCGCAACATACACAATTTAAAAATTAAAAAATTCTAATTTACAGAACCCAATTTTGAAAAGTTTGATTAAAAAAATTTTTGAAATTCTAGTTTACAGAATAAAATGGAAAATGGATGGATGGATGGATGAATTGAAACTTTGCGATGGCAATACATAGGTAATAAGTTTTTGTTGAATAACTGTTGAGTGAATTTTGAATTTAAGTGTTCTGTTTCGATTAATTAGAAAAAGGCGAGATTTTCAAAATCCGGTTGCGAAACCGCTCTTAACGGTTTACTCTCTATGGCTATTGTATTTCTCTATTGTATTTGTTGGGCGACTACTGAATTTAAAACCTATTAAACTTGCATTTGTATTAATCGCGCATTACGTTTAAACCCTTGATCCATCATTTATCTCTATTAATCTTCTTTCTCTTCTCTCTATGTACATACAGGATGCTCTGAAACTCGACTTGAAAGGAGTTATACTAGAGATCATTTCCAACAAATTAAGCTGTATCAACTAGGGGTCGAAATTAAATGGTCTCCGAATTACGAAGGTTTTTAATATATATTTTTTTTTTTTTTTTTCTGACGAAAATAGATACTCCTCTCTCGGCACTTATTTGTTATTTTTCTGATTAATGATAAATGAGTGACCATTTATAAAAAGAAATACATGCACTGAATTCTAATTATCTCAGAAATAAAAGGTCTTAAGTTGAAAGAAGACCGTGTTTACTTTGTAATGTTCGCAATATCGAAGTATTTTACTTGAAAAAAAATTATCATTTTTAACCCCTAGTTAATAGGCATTATTTGTTGGAAATTATCTCTAGTATAACCCCTTTCAAGGAATAGGTCGAGTTTCAGAGCACCCCGTATAAATAGGTAAATAAACAAATTTCAAGTATTATAGAATGTTAAAATCCCGGGAAAGGTAGCTGTCAGTTTTCTAGGGACTTCACAGGAAACAAATCCTTTGCATTTGAAACCGGCGCGGCGCGAGCATAAACTTTACTACATTTGTGGTACAAGTTTTGTTACATACATGTTTGTTTTGTAGTTTCAACGGTTGACACTACAATTTCCTGTAAAGACGGGCTTTGCGAATCACAGAAATAGTAATGTTAACTTTAGGGTTCCGTATCCAAAGGGCAAAACGGAGCTGAAATAATGTCACTCCGCTGTCTGTCCGTCCGTATGTCACGGATTTCTGGCTCCTAGACGGAATGAGATAGAGACCTGAAATGTTAATATGTTGTGTAAAATGTTAACCGGAAAACAAATATTATGTGGAGGAGAAATAGTATTTTTATTTTTTATCATTAAAAATAATGAAATGAAGTCAAAGTTGTAATTTTTAGACCATTTTTGTAACGGAGTCTATCTCAAATCGGCGGCTCCTTTTGCGGCGAGAGTCGAGATGATTTTGACCATAGACTAGTATTACTACGTACAGACCGACAACTCCCATACATCAAGGTGTAGTAAATTTTTTACGTGCCCTTACGACACTAGGTGTTGCCAAGTGTTACAAATAAGCATAATTTGTTTAATTGGCTGCAAGTAAACTGTCATGATTACCAAGTAAACATGTGGCTGTAATAGTTTTGCTTAGAAAAACTAGATGGTGCTAAGATATTTCAGCGCCATCTATTATCGAAGTGGGAATTATTTTTAGGTTACGTGACATCGCTGTGCCACTAGCGTCACCAATTGGTGTTTTTAAGCATCATGTTCATTAGAGGATTTAGCAACGCCGTCTAGATTTCGTTAGAATTTTACACCTTTTTTGTGATTTATATGAACGGCTCACCTCAATACGTGTTATGATCGGGAAAGCCGTGTGAGGCGTAACGTCGTCACGTAAACGTCTTTGCTCGCCCAGATGAAGGCAGTCTAAATCTGCTGAAACTGGTTGGCTTTCCCGATCATAACACGTATTGAGGTGAGCCGTTTATATAAATCGTGAATTATCCTCAAGTCTCATTTAATTCTATACCCTTTTTTGTGGCTACAAACTGATGTATGGGAACTGCTAGTCTATTTATACGTAGGAATACTTAGTCTGTGCTTTGACGCAGCGGTAGATGTCAGTCTGTGGAATGACCCGCTTTGCATCGTCTCGCTAATCTTGTTATACTTGGGGATGTAGTTCTTAACTTTTAATAGCAACAATGGCCATCCTGAATTTAATGGCGGCCATATTGTTAAAATATAAATTTCATCCATTTACTGTTAGTCATCCTCATCCTTCAGCTTAGTTCGTCTACTGCTGGACTTATGTCTATATATATATATACTATATACCCTGTGTAACTACTGTTAGTGATGGGCACTTGTGGGTATAAGTCCAGCAGGTGAATAATTTGAATCTGCAAAAATTACTACAAACCTTCAAAAACCTCTCCCCACTCTGCATTCAATTGAGCCTTTCAAAGGCTGTTATCAAGCCACTTTTGGATGGTTTTTCCCTTTCATGGCTCTTTCCCGTTTTTACACGCACTTAGAATTCGGCCAGCGTGTTTTCTATATCGTAAAATTGTTGTTATTTGCGTATAGGGATGCAAAACCACTAAAATGTTATATTATTACGTTTTACGTATTTTCGTAGTATCATTTAGCTATAAATATTTTTATAGCGATACGTCAAACGTACTTTGGGTGTATTTTTATGGATTTAAAAGCTTATGGGCGCCGCAGTCGGAGTACAAAAAACAGTGGATTTTGATGTATTTATTTTTGTGGTTTATCGTATTCGTATTATGTAGAGAGAGATCTACGTAAAAAACCCGCTATTTTGTAATTAATCAAAACTGAACACTTCAATTAAAATTGTCTCTATTATTATCTTACAATATATGTAATGTGTACACTGCCATCGCAAAGTTACCAATGGTTTCTGTGAAAACTTATATGGTGGTACGGAAACATGGGCTGTTTTTTTTTAATTCCATGCGTTATGTATAAAATTATAAATACTTACTTATTTTATACCGACTATATATTATATAAAATTGTATAAAATTATATCAAATTACCACTTTAAAAATAACTATACTGTCAATAAATTCTTCAAGGCCGTTTTCGGTCACAGCGACTGTCACTGCTGAGAGCGGCGCTGATGAGCCCTCACGTGCTCACGTGGCTGACGTAGCCGATTTTTGCAGTGAACGTGCGACCACATTCACTGCACGTCAGCACCCCTCCAACTATATTACATATAATTGATGGCCACTGGTGGTCGGGCCTTAAGGCGATATGTAAAAGTTTTAGCGTCCCTGTTACTCCATATGCGAAAAAACCCTCAGTGCGAGAGAGACGGATTCGTGGAAAAGTAGCAAAAAGACGGTTTTTTATTAATATAAAATGTACTAAAGTTGCTATCAAAATTTCGTTTAACCAGGTCCTAGATACCGATAAAACCCCTCTTATAAAATATAATTACAGGCCATATGTCATTCTAAATTGTCAAACCAGGAGAATTGGTGCCGAAAAAGACCTCATTTCAATAAATATTTCTATCGAGCCGAATTTCTCCAATCGCGTTTCTGTTTTAACAGATCCCTAGGAAAAAGATTTCAAAAATAATATACAATTTTATGAAAAGAATACATTATTTACTGAAGTAGATATGCAAGTCCTTAAAGTGTCGATTTTTTTTCCGTAGCACCTTAAGCTGGTCTCGTTTTGTGTATTGTACTGAAAGACTGAAACTTGATAAAATCACATGAAATCGCACATCAAAAAGAGTTACATTGTTCAAATAATAAAATAACTATATATTCCACTCCAGTTCAGCACATCGGTGTCATATATCGAGAAATTCCATTTTGTTCACACGAAAAGTTTAAAACCGTCGAGTCACGTCTCCAGAAAATCGTATTTGTCCCGCAAACACGTTCCCAATAAACTGTCAACTTCGATACTACCCCAGCACTACTTTAAGACACCTTTGCTGATCAACAATAGTCTTTATAGCTCTGTATTAGAAGTTTGAACGTTTACTGTACATTGCTGTGTACCGCATACGGAAGCTTCGTTGGTAATCCATCCGTACGTCCGTCCGCTCTTCCGTCGGTACGTACTCGTAATTGCAAAAACAGCTGGGCTGATTAAATTTGGCATGTGCAGATTTCGGGAAGAATAAAGAAAAAAAAACAGTCAATTGCGAGCAAGACTCGCATTCTGAGAGTTTCGGCCATTTAAATAGATTAATATACTTTAATAATTACTAGTAATACCTACAAATTGTATGAAATAAAGTTAGTTGAGTATTCGGGGACGTAACCCTAAAACTATACTTATATAAATACAACATAAGTACATAATATACAGAAATTTCTATTTCCTAACTGCTTTGGTCTTTGAGATAGACCCCGTAACAAAAATGGTCTAAAAATAACAACTTAGATAGCCTCCCATTTCTTTATTTACGAAGATTAAAAAAAAAACTTACTTACTTAATGAGTTCTAGACAATTTTGGGGTAAGAAAAAAAATCTTTTTTTCGGCTCCATTTTCGTGTATGAGAAATAGACTTCATTTAATTTTTAATTTAATATTCTGTTTTGAGTCAAAATTATACACAACATATCCAAATTTCAGGTCTCTATCTCATTTCGTCTAAGAGCTAGAGACCCGTGACATACGCACAGACAGACAGACGTACAGCGGAGTGACATTAATAGGGATTGACGGCCAACTTAACTTGGCACTTGTATACAATCTTGTGTGCAATCAAGTGTTCATTCATTAATTTTTTTATGTATATTTTCAATGCAAGTGCTCGTAAAGCGTAAAGGCCCACTTTTTATGCATCAAAACCGAACAGAAAGTCGATTATTTTGCCCTAGGGCTTTATTATTAATATTTTTTTTTATTTATTTACAATGGTTGACTAACCTGCAGCCTTTCCTGTATACCATAAATGTTATACTTTATTTCCACTGTTTAACGGTTTTGGATACAGTCCTTTTGAGCCAATTATAATTTAAAGTTCACAAGATTATATTTGTTTTATTTCCTCACACTACGCATTGAAAAACGTAGTATGATACACGAGCGTAAGAGCAATTAATTACTCGGTTACGTATGAAACACTCGCTTCGCTCGTGTTTTAATTCGTCCTCGTAGTTTATTCCTTTGCGCCCTTGTAGCATAAACTACTATTAAAGGGTCTAATTAAGTTAATTAAATATAGGTGATTTTCTTAAATAAAATTAAATTTCTGATTTTTTCCTATATGCGTGCTATAAGACCTATTTGTGATTGGCATTTAAAGTTTCTAAGTCAACTGGAAGTGCCTTAATGATTTTCATGGTGAGCCAATTTTTATAATATCTAGGAAATTGATCAAATAAAGGGCAGATTTTTTTTTCGTGAGTTAGAACGCTGATTTTTCAAGCTGTAAACTTCAGTAGGAGGTATTAGTTTTAACTTTATATCTCTCATGGGGCCAAAGAAAAGGTTTAAACGGACAGACAAACGGACAAAAATGTGACCCTTCCGTTTATTAATTTTGAAATACGGAACCCTAAAAATTAATAAGGGCACACTTTAAAAAACCATGGGTATTATCAATAAAACGTATTTTTAGGGTACCGTACCCAAAGAGTTACCAACGGGACCCTATTACTAAGACTCCACTGTCCGTCTGTCTGTTCGTCTGTCTGTCCATCTGTGCGTCTGTCACCAGGCTTTATCTCATGAACCGTGATAGTTAGTCAGTTCAAATTTTCACAGACGATGTATTTCTGTTTTCACTATAACAAGAAATAGGTACTAAAAAATAGAATAAAATAAATATTTAAGGGGGCTCCCATACAACAGACATGTTTTTTTGCCGGTTTTATAGATAATGTTACGGAACGTTTCGTGCTCGAGTCCGACTCGCACTTGGCCGGTATTTGAATTGCACATTATATACGTAATACATATGCAGGCAATGTTACCTTCCCTATTTAGTTCATTACTTATGTAGGCAATTTTGATCAGTATTAACACGGCAATCAGCCACCCGCCCTAGAGACCAGCAACCTAGCCACAGGGCGGGAACATAATGTACAATCACCGTGTTGCATTTGTGTGATAAATAACAACTAATTACACTTTGTTTGGTTGGATGAGCTAATTAAATAGCTAATTAACATTGGTGGCAATTAAATGTTTTGGTATTGAAACAAAGGAAATATGTGTATAGGTCCATGAAAGAGAACGACAGGGTCAAGTGGGTCTAGAGTGAGCCGAGGGCGAGAGACTAAGCCCTGAGGTTACGAGATCAGATCTGATGTGTTGACTTCGGACAATTTTCAGTTTCCCATCAATCTCTACACATATTGCTAGTCGTCGGTCTAAAACCGGGTAAAATCAGTGCGCAGTATGGTAGACCTCTTTCGTCAAACGAAAATCTTTTCACCAAAGATTCTGTGTCTGTCAGTATCATAACTCAACTTAATATAGACTAAGTATTTAGTCTATGATTATACTTTAACATTATATAATTGCAGTATAACCGGGATCAGAGCTCCTCACATCCGGATTTACTTTTCTTTCTGCGTTTCTATACTGCAATGATATAATGTTAATTTATATCTCCTTGCGATGGATAAATCGCCAAGTGTTCAAACATAGAAATTTATTTCTGTCATAGCATAGATAAATAAAGGAAGGATAAATCCTTTATTTATCTATGGTCATAGTACGATTATACTAACCAAATTAGCGATGTTCTAAGGAAGGGCAATGTCAAAACTGCCTGGAATAGAAGAGCTTATATGACTAGATTGATGGATGTGGTAGGGGCGAAAGAGGTGTGTCAGGATCGTATTCAGATGGAAATCTGTAGTCTCTGCCTACCCATCTACCCATCCTATACCATAAAAAATACACCGATGTCGTCCCACGCATTGCCAGCTGTTGTTCGTAAGTGAGGCGCAACGTCGTTGCGTAAACGTCTTCACTGGCCTAGATGAAGGCAGTCCGAGTCTGCTGAAACTGGTCGGCTATCCCGATCATAATATTTATTTATTTAATTAATTAATTATAACAGATATATTGAGGAGAACCTTTTTGTTTTAATCATGAATTATCCTCAAGTTTCTGTTAATTCTATAATAAAAAACGTATGTGGTGGTTTTTCCGAAACGCATAATTTCTTTGCAAATACATGTGTTCTTTTACGTGTTTTTTGAGTGTTTTTCTTTGGGCTTGAGTCTGAAACAAATGTTTTCGTTTTTTTTTAATCACATGAGCCCATTAGAATTTTCCTAGACAATGTTTCACACAATGAGTCACAGAACTTAAAGAATCTCATCTGTGCCTTATGTTTACGCCATTTTTTTTCGTGTTCACACTAAACACTAATCCCAAAAAATTAATATACCTATGTACAACGTGTAACAGAAAGGTGTAACCATATTTGAAGAGCTTATTCAGTCAATGGTATAGAACAACTTTTACTATGGAGCCAACCCTGAAATCTCAAAAAAAAAAACTGCTCTTCCATACATTTCAGCCGAGCGGCATTGCATTTTTCTATGAAACAGTAAAACTTTTTTTTCGAGATACTGTGTTTTTTCAATAGTAAAAGTTGTTCTATACAGTTGACTGAATAAGCTCTTCAAATATGGTTACACCTTTCTGTTACACATTGTATATCAGTGTTTAGTTCTCAACAATATCTCATTTCAGTTTTATCGGCTTTTTTTAGGGTTCCATACCCAAATGGTGCCAAACGGGACCCTACTTACTAAATCTCCGTTGTCTGTCTGTCTGTCCGCCCGTCTACAGCTTCAGCCGTTGCAGGTAGCACATTGAAATTTTCACAAAATACGTGTCCACGGCAAATAAAAAAATAATCCAGAAATTGAAACCCGGGAGGGATGACTTGTTTTTTTGTTGTCTTAATGTTGCTATAGCATCTATTTTGTTGAGATTTACCATTATGTTTTAACAGTTTCGTATCCGTATTGTGTGGTGATACGAAACCCTTTGTGCGCGACTCCAACTCGCCCTTGGCCAAATTATTGAGATATTCGTATAGACAGATGGCTGAAATGAGAAATGACAAATATCACGAACCGAAAATCTCTCAACAAAGAATTCTGTTAAAGCCATTACTGTCTACGTGCCACGCATCCAATTCCCAGGATTGAACCAAATAGTAGAGTTATACATGGATTGAACTATGATCCTTTATATAAGCAAACTGATAGGTAGTAATAGAGATAGGCAGAAGAGCGAGAAAAATGGGATATATAAGAACGCAAGAAAGTTTTGATTCAAGTTTTTAGTAACTCTAGTTTTTTTTATTGGGTGTTGAAGTTTTGTGATTTCTTTTCAAAAAGCAGTTCTTTTGCTATCTTTATGCAAGATTCTAGTTAAATTAGTGCATTAGGTATCCAATTCAATTCAATTCAAATTAATTTGCACCATAATGTTCGAAAGTTCTTAAATAACATAATATAGTATCAATTACGGGCCCTGTCGGGCACAGCAAAGTAACTTAAAGCTAGTAACACAATGGGTGATGGATGAAATCATTAAAAGTGCCTGAATATTTTTTTGTTGATAGGAATAACCTTCCCTATACGAGGGAAAAAAAACTAATTTTTTAGGTGGCTTTAATTACATTAAAAAATATAAAAACTTTTAAATTTTGGATATACGGAGCTATACAGCTGCATACGAATGCTTCCTTTGCCTGCATATAAAAAAACCGTTATTAATCTATGGTAACAAAATGACACCAAAACATAACCTCTCGTGTTGTTATTCTTTTATGGTATTTTGTTTAATTTTGCGACTGCTTACTCACACCTGACCTTTGAATTTGCCTGCTTCCACGAATACCTACGCCTTGTACTCTGGATTAGATTTTGAAAGCCACTACGACGACCACTGGAACTGAAACTGGACTATTGTGTTTTTCTTCTGGTTTTTGTGTATTAGTGCTCTACACAATGGATACTGAAGAACACCAACGTTGGAGAGAACCCAATAAAACGTGTTTTGTGCCATCATGTCACCATCAGGTGTGAGTAAGCAGTCGCAAAATTAAACGAAATACCATAAAAGAATAACAACACGAGAGGTTATGTTTTGGTGTCATACTGTTACCATAGATTAATAACGGTTTTTTTATATGCAAGCAAAGGAAGTATTCGTATGCAGCTGTATAGCCCCATATATCTAAAATTTAAAAGTTTTTATATTTTTTAATGTAATTAAAGCCACCTAAAAAATTTAGTTTTTTTTTCCTCTTATGGGGAAGGTTATTCCTATCAACAAAAAAATATTCAGGCACTTAATGATTTCATCCATCACCCATTATTCTTATTCTACATAGGTACACATATATTTATAGGTATACATGTATACATATATATATATTCTACATATAAAGACTTGTATACTTATGGGATATAAAGAAACATATCCATCTTATATCTAAGTAAGTAAGTATCATAAACAAGGCGTGCATTTGGGCTTAAAATCTAGGTAAATACAATTTCTTTCTTTTTTTTATATCAATAAATCTTAATATTCTAGTCATTTAAGTATTCTTCAGTTGCGTAGGGACATTTTTGTATTAAATATGTTTTTAGTTTGTTATTATAAGTTGTAAGTTTTGGTTCATTTTTTATATCATTTGGTAGTTTGTTAAATAGTCTTATTGCCATATAATATGGGCTACGGTTAAGCATTTGAATTCTAGATTGCGGTAAATTTAATCTTTCCTTATGACGTGTATTGATATTGTGGGTATCTTTTATTATGGGTAAAGAGAAATGCTTGTGAAACACAGACGCACGAGTCAAAATACGACTTCAAAAATTCACCAGAATAACTTCCAGGTAGAACAGAAAAAAGTCCTTATTGAAAATTTATTACAAGAATATCATTTACAAATTGAAATTTTAATTGACGCAACTGAAATTCTGGATTGTGAGAGATTCTTATTTTCGTCAATATTGACGTTTCGAAAACCGTATCGAGAAATAGCTTTCCTTAACGGTTTCTGGTATATTCATATTAAAATAAGCATGAATATCCTTTATTAAATGAAAAAAAATGTTTTTTATTCGACCTTCAGTGTCTTCATCACCACACATTTCAATACGAAAATTATATTTTTTGAACGCATCTTTTAGTCTAACAGGGATTCCAACATTCAACCTAATAAATGATTACGTCACTTCCTGTTAATACAAAAATACTTGTAAAATCGGTTTAAGAGCACGAAAATATGTATTATTGAAATTACATACTTAAATCGATCTATTTATTCCAAAAAGCAGACGAAAGTTGCATATTGAAGTTAAAAAAACGACCGAATTGAAACTTGAGAAAATATCAAAGTAATGTTGGCCATTACTACTCGATTAATGAGCGTTTTTTTTAGGTTTTTCTCGTTGCTTTTTTTCCTAGTTCTTACCTTTCCTCTAGATGGCGCTGTCCATGTCACTATAGATAAAATGTGTTTCGTAGCAATCAATGTCAAAGTAGTTTTTCGTTTGTTTGGAACCTGTGCAGATTTTGTCTTTGATTCTGTTGCTAAAAAACACGACAGTGCCATCTAGGAATCTTATTTAACACTAAATTTTACATAAGGAAAAACGCTCATTGAAAGAAACATTTGAGATTAAAAAAAAACATGAAATATTCGAATAACTTCACTATTTTTCTTTTGCGTTCATCTCATTGTCTCTGAGTGTATAAAATTTGCAATTTTCAGAGGGGTTAGCCAGAGACTTTTGAACTCCGTCTGCTACGATCCTGACACATCTCTTTCGTTTCTTCCTTGTTTATCACTCTTCTTCAGTTATCTTTGCTATCAATTTAGTCAGATTTTAAATTAACACACGTACCCTTTTATCGCTAAACAATAGTAAAACCATATCTATGGCTAGATCGCAGTCCAGATATTATGCTTTTTGTAAAATGCATTGCTTTGAAACATTTTGTACCACAGACATATAAGACTTTTTGATAAATATATATTTGTCTCTTTTTTATAAGATTTGTAATGTAGTTTTAGTTTAATTAAAGTTAATAATAAAAAGGTAAAAATGAGAATTTTACTCAAAATGGTATGTGGTACAAAATGTTTCAAAGCAAACTTTTAATAGACATATAAGACATAATACATAATTTATTTCCTTAAAATGTCAGTTTTACATGTAATTAAAACCTAATATTATATGTTTAATATATTTCTGTGCTTAGTACTTTTAAAATGCATTGCAAGTTTTAATTTAAAATATGCTCAAATCAGACTAACTTTCTATCTCACGAAGTCAGTTTGTCTATGGTTGTGTGTAGTACGTGCACACGCACTTTTTCTAGTGTGCGTGACTTTGGGAGCGCTACACACACAAAACGCGCTTATCTGTACACGTCACTACTACAATGATATCCAAACGGATTTCGTGAGATAGAATATCTGTAATAAGCAGGGATCGAAATAGGGTGAGTTTTTAAGTACCAAATGACGTCAAATTCACAACGAAATTTTAATATGGATATGTCTTCTAAACCTGGATAAAAATGTGGAAATGAAATACCTAAAGAATTAAATAATATCGTGAACACAAAATATTTTTCACAGCAGCTTAATCGATTAACGGGACACCTGACGCTAGAACATCAACAACACCAGGTTTTCAAGGGTTCATTGGAAGAAACTAGGTCTGTCCTCATATTGAAGAAAATATATTTGATTTATCGATCTTTTATCTAGGGATTCCACCTATAAACAATGTTTTCAGATTTATTTATAATTTTGTCAAAAAAGAAATGTTTTCCACCCTCTTTTTTTTTGGTTTTCAAACGTTCGTTTCAAAAACGCTGTTAAGAGATAAACTTGTTTTTTTTTTTATAAAATAGGCCATAGAAATAAGAAGGGATGTTACCTAAATCCAATATTTTTTTCCCTTCAAAATATTTCAGTATTAGCTAAAAACACACCAATTTGTTGTTTCGCTGCGTGACCACTATTACTACGCGTCCAAGAACAAGAGGCCAAAGAGCCATTATATAATCGCCTCTATGAAAAGCAAATAAGGTCTTTGCCATTAGACTTATTGTGCTGGACGGGTAATAAAAAAAGTTGCTATGGTATGGCATCCTCTTAACGTCTTTGTTACTTGGGATCAGAGACAAAACCATAAATATACCTATACTACCTCTATACCAAGCCAAGTAACACGAAAAACAGAAACAAATAGTCAAAATATAGAAACACATCCTCAGTGTTATTAATAACAACTATAATCAAAAATATTAGAAAAAAAAATTGGTTACTGGGTGTTCTCATCAACCCCAAAACGGATTGCCGGTTTCCATGTTATGATCGATCATATCCATGTTATGTTCTACGTATCTACTTAAGGTGGATGGTTCAAGACAATCTTCATACAAACTTGTGGGAACGAATAACGACGACAGAAGTATTATTATTTAATTCTGTTACCTTTTTCCACACGTTCCATCAACTTTACACTCGCGAATAATCAGTTTTTTTACAAACAAACTTTTTTAGAATCTAATTTTGTTATTTAAAACTTTTGTAATCCGATATATGAATGTTTTAAATTGCAAAATTAGACTGTTAAAACATTTTGTTTTTAAGGAAAACTGAATATTCACGGCAGTGGCGTGCACAGAACTTTTTTCCGGAAAAGCAATCAGAAGGTCAAGTACGACGATAAAAAAAATATGAAAAAATTTAAATAACACTTTGAAAAAAAAAAGTTTGTATGAAAAAGTTCACTCTGGGAAAGGCAGTGCCTACCCTGCCGTCATACAAACTTTTTTTTTCAAAGTGTTATTAAAAAAAATTCATATTTTTTTTATTATCGTACTTGACCTTCTGATTGCTTTTCCGGAAAAAAGTTCTGTGCACGCCACTGATTCACGGGTGTAAAGCTGATGGAACGTGTAGAAAAAGGTAACAGAATTAAATTAAATCAAATCAAATCAAATCAAAGGATTTATTTGTGAAACAAAGGTAAGAAAAAGGTTTTACAAAAGTAGTGCGCTATGCTCCGCCGTAAAGGCATACAAATATTTAAAAAGACTTAAAATTACAATTTAAATTTAAATTAAATAATAATACGAGTACTACTTCTGTCGTCGTTATTGGTTCTCACAAGTTTCTTATAAAAACTACCTTGGACCATCCTCCTTAAAAACTATTCCGATCCCTGGTAATATTCGTAAGAAAGAATATCTGTAATAAGTTATTACAGAATGCTCTAAATATTATTAGAGTGCATTAAAAACTAGAAAAGATCAATGAGAAACGAACCCAAAGACGAGAATTTGAAAAAATTCCCCGGGCCAGGATTCGAAGCGCGCTACCAATTGCGCCACCGAGGTTCCTACCCAGACCGGTAAATTCTTCCATCATACTTGTCCACTGTTATTTTTGCTTCTGCCTGATATACTAGCTTGTACTGTCTTTTCTTGTCTTTGGGTTTGTTTCTGATTGATCTTTTCCAGTTTGTAATGCACTCTAATAATATTTGGAGTATTCATAGCGATGGATTTCGCAAAAATAAACATAATATTGCAGAATAACTATTATTAATTGTATTACAAGTATAAACAAACAACCCAAATAAACAAACCGATCATAATTTTAAAAGGCAGTGGCAACCAATTACAGGGAGCTTTTCCGTTTTTTCCCTTTATCATTAGTACAAATTCTAGGGATTCCTTCTGCTATAAAGATTACAAACAAAGGGCGGCGATCGACTTCTCGGTCCAGTTAATTCAACCGTTTTTGAACAAAAGCCTCCGAACTTTTAATTGGAACCTTAAATCTCGGATATTCTCAAATGAGAATCCTTTTGTTTTCTAACGGACACTAATTTGTTGCTCCGTTTCCACCTGGTGTCTTTAGGGTTATTCTTCTCTTATTACAGCGCTTAGTACCGTCAAATGGATTCTTTCTGAAGCCTACTTCTCGTTTAATCTTATACAAAAAAAATCCATGAATTATAAACTCTCACATTGAACATCTCCGTGTCGCCAAAACTTCAATTTAAACACAAAAACATTTTAGTCTTTATGTTTTTGCGGGTAGAAGGAAAATACTTGTGTCGTCACCTGCATCTCATCACTGCGCATCTCCATACTTGCCAGTTTCCCGTAGACCACGAGACATGCAACTGCATCGAAACATAGTCGGGCGTCTATATAGGTATACAGACGTTTATAATGTATTGGAACACTGTGACACATATACACTAGTAGTTCAGGCTCAGGTTCGAAATTAAAAATTCTTTTCTTGTCTCATTTATTCGCCTACTAAATTTTATGACGTCCCGATCAATGATACTCGAATTATCGTCGGACAAACATTCATACATACATGCAAACGTCGGATTGGTCAAGTAGACTCGGAGAACTTTGATGGTCGGCGCAGAAAAAGTCGCAGGCAAATGCTTGTCTAGAACAAGAATCAAACAATCCAATGGAATCCCTAACGCATTTCTTGTTTGATCGGCTTAGAAAATACACCAAATAAATTGTGTTTACTTACGACGTCCGATACGCACGGGAGTGGAAAACCGCGCCGTTTGAAATCGAACCGCTCAAATATCACTGAGACCTAACAGATGAACTGCCATATTGAAATCAATATCCACTGGCCTTTTGTAGACGGGCAACCCACTTTTGCACACGGGCAACCCACTTTTGCTCACGAGCAACCCACTTTTGCACACGGGAAACACACTTTTGCTCACCGGGAACCCACTTTGCACACGGGTAACCCATTTTTTTTTCTACGTTGAAGCTGTAATAAACTTAAACATCCTGGATCACAAAATCTGCCAAAATCGCCGCACATAAAATTATTGTGCACCACGTGGATTGAACCCGTGACCTTTGGATTAGCAAGCCATCTACCACTCGGTCACAGAGGCGGTGAGCACAAGATACGTGCTTATAGCGCAAAAAGCATAAATTTACTTTGTTTTTCTAGTTTAGAAGTAATATACGTGTCACGTCATTTCTAGCCAATCACGTTACCTTTAAAAGCAATAGCGATGTATGTTGAAGTTAGACAATAAAGCCCCTGGTTTAAACTCGATTCACGCTGTAGTAAAGTTATTCGATATGTTCCAGGGAACTCACACCTAGCTCTCTGTTCTAACCCCAACTATACAAAACGCTACAATTAGTGAAGCCGTGCGCAGTGAGCTTAGCAACCGAGGCTTACAAGGATTTCCTGAGAGTTTACATTCGCTTTGGAAGACAATTTAGATACTGTGACCATGCTTACACTCCAATAAAACCAGATACCATACAGTGAAAAATTTCTAAAATTATATTGTTTTACTATCCATTATTGAACTGGCTGTACTTCATAAATAAAAGTTGTATTTATGTCCAACATAAATATAGATAGAGGTGTTACCAAATATGAAATGTGAAATGCAAGTCACAGTCCACACTTGGTACACCCGCTTTTCACCGACGATTATTACGTCTCTAACGTGATAGATGGTGATCCCTATCGCCGTACTTCAGACACAAATGGACCAACAGCTTAACGTGCCTTCCGAAGCACGCTGATGGATCGCAAATGAATGTCCTTCATGTGAAGGGATTGTCACTACAACCCATTGACGTCAATGAACTAAAATTTTATAGAAATCTATCTCAGTACATCCCTTCCCAGGATTATGGCCCCACGACTCGGAGGTTGTGTGTGATTTTGAGTATACTACACGTACTTAGGTCACTACGATAATCGCAATATGATAGGCTAGTGGTAATCACGCCATTCCGATTCTAGCCAACCATAGACTTGAGTCGGACCGATAAGAATGGACCTAGTCGAAGTATTTATGTAATTGTATTTAAGACAAAAATGTAAAAAGCACTATGCGTGGTATGTGTCAATCGTTTATAAGGTTATTTCGTTTTTAGAGTTTTTGGTTTTAAATTTATGAATACGAGTATTTCGAATACTTACGCATAAAAACTGATGCCATGATTCTTGTAGTGTTAAGACGAGTAGCTTATGTACCATTTCACGGTGCAACCCGGCATTTCGTTCCTCCTTCTTTAATAATTTTGTTGTGCTCACTAGTGCTGATGGCGCACCGCACAGCGCAAGACTGATAAACGCAATACATACACATAAATATAAGCTCTGCCCGCCTGGGCACATAAATGATGGCGTCAAGTTTTAAGCGAGTTTACGCTTCCATAAAATTTTAGTTCGTTGATTGACGTACGTCATTGCCGCATCCTCTGAGTTGGCAGGCGAGCGCACTACCTCTCGGCCACAAACTATGTACTCAAATATTTGCAAATTTTTGAGTTCCATCAGGAACAAGAGGGAGGGGATTACTTTAATAAATACCCAGCTCAAGCGCCTCAGCCATATCTGAGCCCTGACTGGGGAAAACCCGCAGAACATCTCCCACCAGGCTACGATCAGGAATGGCTAGTATGGAAATCCTTGAATCGTCTTAGATCTCGTGTCGGCCGGTCTAAGGATAACCTTAAACACTGGAGAATTTCCGCCGAAAATGTTAGCACGAACTGTCTATGTGGTGTTCCACAAACGACAGACTATCTCATGTCGTGCCCACTGTGTCCGGCTTCCTGCACTCACTTAGACCTGATGCAGGCTAATGACAAAGCTATTACAATAGCAACTTACTAGAAAGATTCAATTTAATTTAGTTTCCACACGAAGAAGAAGAAAAACGCACTTCAAAATTGTTGTCGGTTTATTTTGTAATCTGGATACCAAAATCTAGGACAAAAAACCCAAAGTATATTTTATCTTTAAAATCATAATACCGTTAAAGTGAAATAGTCAAAATAACAAAGTAAATATTCGATTTCCTAGTAATTAAGTTTATTCGAGTAATAACGTCGGGCCGGACAAGAGGCAAAAGAAATTAAATTAGTGAAGACCGTGACAAAAAGGCAATTACATTGAGTGTGTTAAGACCGGCTATGTATTTAGTGTTACACTGGAGACTTCAGGGTTCGTTCCAAATTTGAAAAATAATGAACAAATACGAATTCATCTGGTTCGCTCAAAATAGTTTGGATAAATGCGAGTCGGACTCGCGCACAAAGGTTTCCGGAACCCTAAACAAATTGTAAATTACAACTATAAAGATGTCATAAATAAACATTAAATAAACAAAAATATTAAGGCGACACAAACCATTTGCGGCTCCCGCTGAGTACCGAAACCTAAAATCTTAAGAGCAGTAGTTTCCGCAAAGTTTCCATTTTTTTCTGAAAATTAGAATGTCAAAATTCCTTAAATTCAAAATTTTTTAAATTATAATCCACAGAAACCAATGGAAACTTTGCTATTGGTTTTGTTGAATAACTGTTGTTTGAATGTAAGTGTCCTGTTTCGTTTAATTAGAAAAAGGTGGGTTTTTCACAATCCGCCTGCGAAACCGCTCTTAAAGCTACGCTCGTGTTCGCACCTATTTTTGACTTTTGTTGGAAGGTTTTCGATTTCATACTTTACGATCTGCCCAATTCTACAATCTTCCCCCGACATCACATCACAAAGCTATAAAGTGGATAAAGATTATTTCTAAAGAAACTTGTGGATATGGAACGCCTATTTTGTATGTAGAATAATGATATGATTTCATAATTACAGTATCTGTGAGAGCCGGGAACTCTTTTGTCTGTCCTCAGGGTCAAATTTTTTTTTATTAAGAATTTTGTGTGTTTTGGAACGCATCGTTGGTAAATTGCGGATTCAAGTCACATGTATTGAGAGAGGCGCAATTTACGGACTAATCATGAGGATTTACTTGGAGTTTTCTTTGCAGCTTACTTATTTTATTGTATGTAGAAGTTACATCAATATTACATCAATAACTTAACGTGCATTCGCTTTCTTAAGGTGCAGTTTTAACCGCTATAAACATTACTTTGTTATGGTTATTTAAGAACATGTTTGGCTTCATACGTTTTGCGATTTTTTCTTAGGACTTATTTTTCATCAAAACTATGGTCTACCACAAATTTCAAAATGGAATTCAATGTTTTTAAAAATATTAAAGATATGTACTGTGATATGCACTCAGTCTACTCGGGATATCGTAGGGATTTCGTTGATTAATAATTCGTTATTTTTCCAGCCATGCTACAAAATTGGTTTTGACAGACTTTTTAATTTCTGAAACTAAACATGAAGAATAAATGGTACGGCCGTTCCGCATTTTTTTGCGAGACTCGGCGGGGGCACTGCCGTGCCCCCAGATACCTAAAGACTTAATCTAAACCTAATGATGAACTAAAAAAAAAACGCGGACTATGTCAAATATGTACTTGTTTTTAATCCGGAAAGTGTTATCGAACCTTTTTTTTGGCGAATTGAGGTTCTAATTATTTTAAGATATCTTTTTTTTTTTATCGGCGATGCTGGCCATTATGATTTGTGGTAGTATTCTAAACACAAATTCAAAATTATCACTCTCTTCGTTTGGTATTCTTTCAAAACACATAATATTTTTCCCAATTTAATAATATTTTTATCAGTTTAAACTTAAAAACCTGCCTTTTTACTGCCGTCGGCAACAATTCTAAATTAATATACTTCCATTCTAGGTGGTCAGTTTTTCCATTATTATGTGTTAAGGGTCAAATAACAAGGGCCGCAGTATTTTAACATACAAAAACGATATTTATTGGCAAATGTAGGCACACACAAGGAAACATAAAGAAAATTCTAAAATATTACAAATTGCGTGCGATGCCTGTCGCGGATGACCAAAGACAAGACATGTCACAAGAAAACCTATATCATAGACAATATATGTTTTTCAACTTAATTATCTATACAAAATAATAACACTAAATGGTTGTCTGTTTGTGCAAAATCAACGAGCGCGTCGTTAACAATCTCCCCCCAGTGCTGGCTCACAGCACTCAGCAGCTACAGGAATACGAACGACGCGTGCAGCAGAACGTCTCAACGTCCCAGACTTAGTCTTCACTTCTATTGCTCTAACTCGACCGTCCTTACCTGGGTATACGCTCTCGACTTTACCTCTCGGCCACACATTACGAGGTGCGTTAGGATCAGCAATTAAAACCAAGTCACCCACCTGCAGTGACCTTTGTTCCTGAGTCCATTTCTTCCTCGGCAACATATCTGGAAGAACTTCTCTTACCCATCGATTCCAGAACATGTCAGTCAATCTTTGCGCTTTACGCCATTGTTTTCGCAAGTAAAGATCCGAATCATCAAACACTCCCTGTACTGGTAAATTTGATGACGAACCTAAAAGAAAATGATTAGGTGTAAGAGACTCATTTGTACCCGGCTCCACTGAGACATGTGTCAGAGGGCGAGAATTTACAATATTTTCCACCTCTGTCATTAGAGTAATCAACATATCGTCCTTAGGTGCGCGTTCCTTCAGGATAACCTTTAATGAGGTCTTAACACTGCGAACCATTCGTTCAGTGGCCTCTGCCATGTGTGGAGTTAAAGGGGGAATGAACGTCCATTTGGCAGCGTTATTAGCAGCTTCTGTTTTCAGCCTTTCGTCGTCTAACTCCAGTACAGACTTCTTTAACTCCTTCTCGGCGCCCCTCAAGTTTGTACCATTATCTGAGTACAAGTGTCGCGGCCAGCCACGTCGCGCCGCCATACGGCGAAGTGCCATTATAAGCGAGTCTGTAGTAAGTGAGTGAACGATTTCTATGTGAACCGCACGAACTGTAAGGCACGTAAATAAGACGCCATACCTTTTTACCTTCTGTCGCCCTTGAGATACCTCCATGGGCCCAAATAGGTCCACTCCACAAAAGCTGAAGGCTCGCTGGTGATGCGCCATTCGAGCTGCAGGTAAGTCTCCCATTCTAGGAACTTCCGGTTTAGATTTCCTTATCCTGCAATACATACATCGAGATACGATGTTCTTTACCGTTGGCCGTATTCTTATTAATCACTATTTTTGTTTCAGCTCGTTGACCACCGTCTCCTGATTCCCATGCAACGCTTTTACATGATAATGAGTTACAATAAGCTTAGCAACGTAGTGACGCCCGTCGAGGATAGCTGGTCTTTTTGTTTCAGGTTCAACCTCCAATGCTGCGTCGATACGCCCACCACAACGCAGGAGCCCATGTTCGTCCAGGTATGGTGAAAGTGTAAGTAATTTACTGTTTTTTTGTAAACATTTACCCTTTTTTATTGCAGCTATCTCCTCACCGAATGATTCACTCTGTGCATACCTTAACAGCAGACGTTCAGCGCACTCCATAGTATCGCAGTCAATGTCAACTACCTTGATAAGTTTTCTGCATCTTTCAATAAATTTCAGAACAACAGAAGTGGCTCTTAATAACCGCAAGCACGATGAAAACCGAGTTGGATCTGGAACAGGTAAGTTTTCGGGCATGTTTTTTATCATTGTAACACATTCAATATTTTCATATTTTTCAGTGAAAATCCTATTAGGCTGCCCCGGAAATTCGTCATCTTTCCATGGTAATCCCACTTGCCACCTACCATCGATATGCTTCGCCGTCCGCTGTAGTATGGAGCGTGCACGCTCGTCGTCCCTGTTCAAGCGAGGCTTACCTTGTACCCCGAGGGTGTCGACGTTGAAGAAAAGCTGAACCTCACCATGCAGAGCTTGCAGCTCGCGTTCCGTGTCCGTTACTAGCAGCGTGGTGTGCGTGGAGCTCGATGGAAACCGCGGCGCGGGAGGTGGGACGCGCGTTCTGCCGTGTACGCACCAACCTAGGGGTGTGAGTGTAGCTGACGGCTCGTTGAGTTTACCCAAACTTACTTCTAAAGGTACCAACAAATGATAGTTATCTTGACCTATCAACACCTCAGGTTTACATTTACAATTACACAATAAATTGTCTTTTAGTTTCTTTAAGTTAGGAAAATCAGAACAATTTATGAATGATGCATCCTGCTTGGGTAAGTTCAATTCATCAACACTACGAACACTTATACTATGTAAATTATCATCTGACCCAGAGATTGTTACATTCAAAACGGTAGATCGGCACACAAGTTCATTTTCAGTCCAGGCACCGCGCACACGCATGGTCTCCTGGCGGCCGCGCAGGCCGGCGCGCGCTGCAAGGCCGGCGCTCATCAAACTGACGGATGACCCATCGTCGAGAAGACCAAACGCACGAAATATGCCGTTAGGACCGTGAATGTTTATAGGCACCACTTTTAGTAATACTCTACAATCGTTTACCTTTAAGTGTGTTACTGTTTCGTTCGCAGTTTCCGTTGTGTCCTGAATATCCGCGCTGTTTGGTGTGGTTTGGGGATTCTTGCTCATATTATAATGAAGTAAGCGATGGTGGGGCGCACCACACTCGTCCTTGTCACAGGCGGGCGCGGGACAGGTCTCTCGATCGTGACGGGAAACGAGACACTTGGAACAAATACCGTAACGCTTCACGTGACGCCACCTATTTTTACGCAACGCTTTTTTGAATTGCTTACACTGTGTTAATGCATGTCTGGAGGTACGGCAATAGAGACATTTATCGCTTTCCTCCGTTTGCACTAACACCGTCGCAAAATTTTCTTGATGTTGACGTTTGTGTTGACTGTCACCATGCGCACCTAAGTTGATACTTATTGAAGTTGTAGAAATCTTCACCGCTTCTTCGTGTAAGAACTCTGATAAAATATCCAGTCGCGACTTCTTGCGCTCTTTGATAAGCGGATAACTGTAGTCTGACCATTTTGATATTAGTATTGTTCAGAATAAAATGTATATTTCGGAACGCATCCATCAATGGTCTATATATTTTGTCTATGGACTTGGAGCTGTCAAAAAATACGAGGGACGTGCACGGGCCCTAATCAAGGAACAAAATATTTCGGACACGTATTTTGACTTTTTTTTTTTTGGGAAAATGATACATGACATTTCTCCCCCTCCTCTCCTCTCCTACCCCGGCCTTCTCCGGGGTAGGAGAGGAGAGGAGGGGGAGAAATGTCATGACGCCATTTTGTTTGTTTGTTGTCGTTGAGAATATCGAGAAATTGGCGTAAAAATATTTTTTCGTGCCATTTACATTAAATACTTACTGTTTCTCTGTGACATTGTGATTGTAGGAATGCGTTATGATAAGTGTTGTGTGCCGGGATGCAATAATACACGAAAGGACGTTAAATTGCATAAATTCCCAAATTCTGAGAGAAGACTCAAAAGACAAATGGAAATCACGTCTTTTGGACGATGCTTACACAGCATTATTTACTGGTAAAGAAATAACCAGTCCATCAACCAGCCAACCAGTTCATTCTGGTAAGAATGACTAGTAAGAATAAACTTGCTACCTACTTATTATGTGTAGTATTAATAGGTATCTCATTTTAACACTAATATTCATTGTTATCTTTATATGTCCACAGAGAATTATTATCCAACAGCTGATCATAGCTATGCCAGGAAGAGGCACAATGAACATTCATATGCCGCGTCAAATCATGAACAACCTCCACAAAAAAAAAACTATTCATACCATGGGAACTTTAACAGGTACCTACCTACTTACATTTATTTTGGTCAGAGTAATTGTTGTTGGTGCTAATCTTGTTATACAGTGACAGTGGATTAACTAATCCAGGCATTTTGTATTGAAATTGTAATTGTGTTAAGTATCACAGCGATTGGTGAATATGCACATATAGGGATAAAGAATTGCATGGGGAGCAGCAGCAGGCTTTTGAGAGAGTATGTATCTCTCATTCTCTCTTACACTCTCTGTACAAAGTAAGCTTACCTCCGTTCCCTGTTCTGCAATGGTATGGGTGAAGACGGACTTATGCGGCTTATGAATTATTATTATATACATTAATTTATGTGAGCTAAGCCACCTTGTTTATATTATAGTGCTGGCTGAACTGAAGATGTTAAGAATTTTTATAATTTTTAGATCACACACCATTATAAACACTTGAGCCTGCTCAATTTGAACCGAGTGTGACTTCTATTGAAACTCCTCCAATTATGAAGAACCAAAAAGGTGTTACAAGTTTTCAACACGATTATCGATACTCAGGTATAGTTAAATTGACTTATTATATTTAAAATCTTTATACCATATTATATAGCATTATTATATTTATCATGTAGGTTTTTTCATGTGCATGTTTCTTAATTAAGAGCACTCACCCGAACTCCCCATTTGCACTGTTCCCTGATGATATACTTATTGATTAATATTATAATTAAATATTTGATTTTTACTTGTTTCTATCCTTTCAGTTCATTTATTAAGTTCGAAAATTTTACGTTCACAATTTTTCATGCCGTCAGGTTTTTGGTTTTTTGAATATTTTTTCATTTCTTGTGGTTTATTTGTTATCTTTTGTGTATTATTGTTGCGTGTGTAAATAAATAAATTATAATTTATTAACAATTTTCAATTATTTTCAGAACCCTCAACATCAAAATCATTGGAAATAACAGTCAGACTGGCAAATTTTAGCTGGTGTAATGTCATTCATTAACAAAATATTAAGAGGCGCAGATGTATTTCGTTTGGAAAATGTCAAAAACTTGCAGCATATGCAAGCAAAAGCTTTACTTAAGTATAAAATAAAAAAATTAAAAAGGTAATAAAATAGATAGATTTGTTTTATTTCGTATCTAAATTTGTTTCATTCAAGGACTAAAATGCACAAAAGTAGGAAAAATCGTAAGGTTTTCCAACTTTTGTGCAATTTTAGTCCTATGAAAAACGAAAGGTTGCCTCCCTGCTTTTTTTTTTAATATGGCTGTTTAGAGTTGGTGTCTTAGCCTACACAATAAGATGTGAATAATAAAAAAAGTGATATATCGTTTTCCCCCAGCCAATCAGGAGGCAGAAGACGTGTCTGAGGTTAACTACAGGCGAGAGGGCTATCTGATACGTAGTATCCCTCTATAATTTGTGGGGACGTGGAATTTTCTTGGTATAGATCGCGGACGATTTAATATGTGTTATTAAGGGATATTAACGGCAAATCGGTGCGGACATCGTACGAAACGGTATTCAGTCAAGGGCTGACAAATATGGCGTGAAGGCCACTTTTTAGTGAATTTCCTGTGTGTGTGTGACATAACCTGTGTCCACGCGGCTTCCGACAAGTGGACTTGTTAATTACTATTTCTGGGTTCGGATGCATCCTGGGGTAGGAGGTTTATGTTTAGATTCATCGTGGAAGGTGATCAACGTGTCACGGCACTGACACGCCTTGGAGTCCATGTGGAGGGTCTTCGAGCGATGATCAGTGGATGACGTCATCATACAACTATCTGGTAGGACATTTTATATTATCTATTGTAGAATATAAGATACTTGTAGACTATAAATCTGGGACAGCTTATGGGCCCCTGTTCCAGCTGCAAGTATCGCCCTTTAGCATACAATTAGTGGTGTCTGAGCGTGGTTATGGAATCCTCGCACCAGTGACGCAGATGCCCGTCACTAATCAGTATTACCACTTTTTGTAAGCTACAATTTGTGGTAGCAACGAGCGTTTTTATCAAACAATCTTTGGTAACCAGAGTGTGGTTAATCCACCTAATAAACCTTTGGATTATATACATATAAACAGCGGAACTGGGCGGCCCCAGGGTCATTGAACTGTTAACATAGCTAGGCTTTTACATGGTTGTATTATTGATATGTTATTGATGTAGCAATTACAAATTGGATTTGTTTAGTGCTTTGAGTAGTTAATTGATTACCGGAGGGTACCACATTGATGTGGTTCAGTAATATCAGTATAATTTGATAGTTTAGTACATATCAGGTGTTCTTGTACTACAATAACATAATCATATAACGGTTTATATTATAGATTGGAAATCAACTTGTTAGCTAATATACGGTTATCTTGGCTTGAATTTATGTCAAAAAGCGACAATCGGGCAGCCCGGTTGTTAGCACACCTAGACCAATAGATGGCGCCACTGGTAAGACGCTGGTTATAAAGTCAAATAATATTGCTGATTTAAAGAGGCAAAATTCAGGAGGTCCTGTAGTTGTCACGCCTCAACCGGTAGATGGCGTGTCTGGTAGTTTGATTAGTTTAGAACTAAATAAATTTAATGGGAAAATTCAAGAATGGGTTTCTTTTAAAAATATGTTTACGTCATTAGTAAATTCTAGGGTAGATTTATCAAAGGGGCAAAAGATGGCATATTTGATGTCAACATTGGAGGGCGAAGCAAGGTCGCTCATCCAGCACCTCAGGGTAGAGGATGATCATTATGATATAGCGTGGGGCTTATTAAATGATAGGTATCAGAACATGCGCTTACTGGCGGATGCGCATGCGTCTCAATTGTTGACGTTACCTAGGGTAACTGACCGGGCCCAACTAAGGTTGCAGTTGCTGACCCCGGTCACTGTGGCGTGTAATGCCCTTAGAACATTAGGTTTACCGGTGGACGAGTGGTCGTTTTTACTCGTTCACATTATTTTAGGTAGGTTGCCTAATGATGTGAGGTCACGTTTTGAGCGGGTGTCCGCAGAAAAAGATGGCAGCACTGTGCCTAAATTTACGGACTTATTAACGTTTCTTGAATATGATGCTAGGGTAGCAGAAACATCACAGCCGGACTTGGCGCCATCTGGGGCGCAATCATTTTCGTCTGCTGGCTCATCGGAATGTGGGGAGCCCAGACAACCGCAGCAGTCGCGGGGACGCGATATGACGCGTTTAGCGGCGGTCGCCGTGATCGAGAGGTCATTGACCTGTTATCAGTGTGGCCATACGGGGCATGACCTGCTGAGATGTCAGCAGTGGCGAAACCTGCACGTCACCGAGCGGCGACGCATAGTGAAGCGTAAGGGCCTGTGTTTCGGTTGCTTGGGCAACCATTTTGAACGTAATTGTCCCGAGCCACGACGTTGCAGTGTTTGTGAGGGGCCTCACCATTTATTGTTGTGTGCCAACAGATCTGAAGCGGCTTCACCGGTCCCGCAGCGACGGAGCCCTACGGGCGGGGGTGCTTCAGGGAGAACTCCCCCCCCCTTGGACAACGGGGGTGCGTCAGGGAGAACTTCCCCCCCCTCGGTCCAGGGAAGGCATGCTGTCGGGCAGAGCTCCCCTCCGTCGGAACGGAGGACTGCGGCGCGGGGCGCGCCCCCTCACCGGGAGGTGAGTTATGTATTTGCGCGTGGACCCGTAGGGGGCTTGCCTACGGGCTATCACACATATGGCCATGTAGTGAATTGGGCCCCTACGGGCGGGGGCCAATTGGAGTTGGCATGGGCTAGGCCCCCCCTCCCCGCGCCGGTTTCGGTGCCAGCTGGCATGGAGCACCGTGTTAAGACGGAGTCACGGGGTTACTCACCGCCGTACCGCGAGTACCCGCGGTTAGAGTACCACCCGCCGTACTCAGGGAGAGTTGGAGGCTACGCTCCCGCCAGGGTGGGGATGTGCACGCGCCAGCCGTATTATTGCCAGTGGACTGGTCCTGCACTCCACAGGTGGGGTAGCCTGTAACTAGCTTGTTCAAGCCATGAGTACGGAACCGCGGACGGTTCTGTTGCCTACCGCGATGGCTCGCGTCTAGGGCCCCAGGGGGGATTGAGTTAGGGTATGGGCCCTCCTCGACTTGGAAAGTCAAGTGGCGCACCGATTGGTTTTGAACCTGGAGGTTTCGTCGGTGCCGCTCCTAGGTATTGGTGGACTGGAGTTGAAACAGCGGCTGCAGCCATGGTTATAGACAATATTGTCGGCTGGCAGCCTTCTTTGGACCTTCCTCCGTCCATAATCTCATGCACGTCAGGTCTGCATCTGGCAGACCCACGTTTTGTCATCCGGCCCCAGTCGATGTTTTCCTGGGCGCGGATTTGTTAGGATGGATCCTATTTGCTTTTAAAAGACTCTGGGTTCTTCTTCATTGGTGGAGGTATCCACAATTTTGGATATTCGATATTTGATTCGATACTTGGATTATTATGTTCGAACTTAGGAAATGGCTTTCAAATTAACATATACTGTTTGCAGATTTGGAGGATCCCAATATGATGGTGGTATTATGTTGAAATACCAACCAGTCAATGATATTCATATATTTTGTCCCCAGCCGTGAGTGCAGAGGAGCGTTGGAACGCATTGGTACACGGTTCTTGTACTTCAGGCGGACCTCATCAAGTTTAGACTTCGAGTTCTGCGCGAGGATCACGCCAGGCTGAAGTGAGCGGTTGCTCGTTTGAATCCTTTCACGGATTATGAAGGACTTCTGCGTTTTGGAGGCTGATTTTGGAGAGCTGACCTGCCATACGGAAGTCTTCATCCTTTGCTTCTACCCAAGACGGACCTTTGGTAAATTTGTTGGTGTCGGATTGACACATACGTAACGCGCACGGGGGTTTTTAGCAATCGCAACGCTCGGGTTGTGAAAACATACCTTGTGTATTTGTGTGCTTGGCCACCAAGGCCGTTCACTTGGCAGTGGTATCAGCTTTGACTACGGAGGCCTTCGTCGCCGCGTTGGATCGTTTCGTGTCGCGTAAGGATTTACCTTCACTTATTCGCTCCGACAATGGCACAGACTACAAAGGTACTGCTAACTATCTAAAAGATATTGATAATTTTTTTTTTTGTAAATAACTATGCTAGTTTAAGTTAAATCTTCGCCCGGAAAGGGGTAACTTGGCGGTACAGTCCCCCAAATTGCCCTCACTGGGAGGGAATTTTTTGAAGCTGCCGTCAAGTCGGCGAAGACCCACCTCCGCTGCGTTATTGGGGAAACTGTCCTAATTTTTGAGGAGCTTGCCACTGTATATTGTAAAGTGGAAGCGGTCCTCAACTCTCGTCCTCTCTGTGGTCAGACAGGACTGAGTATCCTAGGGAAGGAAATTTAATTCTTTTGAAGGATGTGAACTTGCTATCCTTGTTTTGGCGCCGGGGCCGTATATTAAAGTTGTTTTTTGGCGGAGACGGAACTCCACGCGTCGCAGAGGTGTTGGTCGAAGGTTCGATTTTGTGACGAGCCATGACAACTCTCTCCCGTCTCCAGGTTGTATGAGCTAGTGGCCTGATTGCTCAGCCCAGAGCGGGGGACTGTTCAGAATAAAATGTATATTTCGGAACGCATCCATCAATGGTCTATATATTTTGTCTATGGACTTGGAGCTGTCAAAAAATACGAGGGACGTGGAATTTTCTTGGTATAGATCGCGGACGATTTAATATGTGTTATTAAGGGATATTAACGGCAAATCGGTGCGGACATCGTACGAAACGGTATTCAGTCAAGGGCTGACAAATATGGCGTGAAGGCCACTTTTTAGTGAATTTCCTGTGTGTGTGTGTGACATAACCTGTGTCCACGCGGCTTCCGACAAGTGGACTTGTTAATTACTATTTCTGGGTTCGGATGCATCCTGGGGTAGGAGGTTTATGTTTAGATTCATCGTGGAAGGTGATCAACGTGTCACGGCACTGACACGCCTTGGAGTCCATGTGGAGGGTCTTCGAGCGATGATCAGTGGATGACGTCATCATACAACTATCTGGTAGGACATTTTATATTATCTATTGTAGAATATAAGATACTTGTAGACTATAAATCTGGGACAGCTTATGGGCCCCTGTTCCAGCTGCAAGTATCGCCCTTTAGCATACAATTAGTAGTGTCTGAGCGTGGTTATGGAATCCTCGCACCAGTGACGCAGATGCCCGTCACTAATCAGTATTACCACTTTTTGTAAGCTACAATTTGTGGTAGCAACGAGCGTTTTTATCAAACAAGTATTGTAGGTAACTTTGATAGTACAATCGTTGCAATATTCATACCCTGTAGATATTCATCATGACCGACGGCACGTATTGCTGCTATTACATTTTGCACCTTTACAGAAAATAGCACAATATCTTTATGATAATCTGGTGATACAGGTTGTAGTTTTCTCATGTCCTGCATGATTTTCGACACAATAATATCTGGATTGCCGAAACGCAGCTCTAAAGTTGACATCAATAATTCAGGTGATGTACTACCAATCAGGAGAGCTGTTACGGCCTCTCTGGCTTGCCCGTGAAGACATTTTCTTAATCTACAAAGGTTTTCCTTCGAACTGAAGCGACACACTTCTGTCGTTTCCTCATAAGCTTGCTTAAACTGAAGCCATTCCATTGGATCACCGGAGAACGATGGTAGATCCTTTGGCGTACAAACGCGGCTCAGCAAGTTGGCGTAGGGATCCTTGTTGGTGGAGACGTGAGCAGCTGACAGGTTGTTCAGTGCGCTCGCTAGCATGTGAACTGTTCCACCTGCGGCGTCGGCGTCGAAAGTCACCGGCGATAAACACTGCTCGCCCGGCTTTGTACCATGATCGGGGGCTAGCTGTGTTTTGGACAGCTCCTGCTGGCTTTTATCTAACCATTTCTCCACTTCACTGCTAACATTAGAGCGTTCTTCATCACCTTGTGAACTGTATTCTTCTTCCAAATCAGCCTTATCTGCAGCTAGCTTTTTGTCGATAAGCTCCATTTGGATTTTAGCCTTTTCTTTAGCTGCTTCGAACTCTAATTTCTTCAAACGTGCCCGTACAGACGATGACGTGGATGGCTTGGACTTTGAACCCTTACCGGAATGCGACAATGGCGGATCGCACCGCGTCTTTATATTGCTACCGGTGGCTACAATTATCGTAGGGTCAAGCTTCAGCGTCCGTTGATCTATCTGCTTGTTGTCTGGTTTTCCATTAGTTGGCGACGAAAGAGAGTCCTTTAGCAGCTTGGACTGGTCATCCTTCTTCTCGTTTTTCTTTGTTGTACGGCGCGTGTTCACCATGTTTTCCGACTGAACATGTAGATCCGACTCGAATGGACCACTTTGTTAAGGGTCAAATAACAAGGGCCGCAGTATTTTAACATACAAAAACGATATTTATTGGCAAATGTAGGCACACACAAGGAAACATAAAGAAAATTCTAAAATATTACAAATTGCGTGCGATGCCTGTCGCGGATGACCAAAGACAAGACATGTCACAAGAAAACCTATATCATAGACAATATATGTTTTTCAACTTAATTATCTATACAAAATAATAACACTAAATGGTTGTCTGTTTGTGCAAAATCAACGAGCGCGTCGTTAACAATTATGATTATATCTTTTTATTGCGAAATCCATCGCTTTTAATACTAATTATTATTAGAGTGCATTACAAACTAGAAATCAATCAGAAACAAATTTAAAGCAGGTCGTCGCAGGTTCAAAACCTGGCCCGAAGAATTTTTTCAAATATATTTGTGCTTTTAAATTTCTTATTGATTTCTAGTTTGTAATGCACTGTAATAATAATTACGTTATTTATTATATTCACATTAAATACATTTGTTTTTTCAGTGTGAGTATTTTTGACGAACACTGTGTACAATGCAATATACTCGTAGTAATAGTACTTAGTATTATATTATCTGTGGTAATCAAAGATATCAAAAGTAAAGATAAGCCCTTACCGTACTATGACAGCACCAAAATGTGTTCACCTTTAAATGGGTGACGCTGACACGTTTGGAATCTATGCTCATCTGAACACAGTAATAGTTGGACGCCCTAATGAATTTTTACGAGAAAAGGGTCACAATATGTTATCGTGTGCATTTTTAAAGTGCACTAACATTTCAAGAAATACGAATAAAGCCAAAAGTGTGACATTTCACATTCAAAAACAATGCAATAGATTTTAGGTGTCAGGGCTCTTCTGAACTTTTGAAATCTTTGGTGGTAATAGTATTTTGTACAACTTTGACATGAAGAGAGACATTGGGACACAAGTGCTTGTTTACGAAAGGAATGGTGTCCCAATATCTAGTGCAGTTGTACACAATAATTTATCTACGATCTTCAAAAATATCGCCATCGCGTGAAATTATTTATAAAATTTTTTTCAACTAACTACTTCACGAAAAATGAGAAAAAGGACAGCCTTCATGATATTGTCATGATACTCGTCATGATACACGTCATGATACGGTGGACCTGAGACCGTGGAATTAGTATAACACCTAACCTTACCTAGGCATATGTGTAGGACTAGGTAAAGTTAGGTGTTATAGTTAGGTTGATGAGCTATTTGGCTAGTTATAACTTACATAATAGAATACAGATTTCCATCTGCTACGATCCTGACAGACCTCTCTCACCTCTTCCACATGCATCAATCATACGAGTTATTCTATTCGGGGTACTTTTGACATTTGACAATTGTTTGACATTTGATTTGACAAGAAGGGCTTCTTCAATATTTATATTATTTATTCTTATATTTTTATTTATTTTTATAAATTTTAATTTTAATAAACTAAGTAAGTCTGATTTTTGTTGTTGTTTTTTAATACTTTTTTTTTATTTTACATTAGATTTTACTTCTAATAAGGGCATACGTATAATGATTACGTATATCTTATTAGAAGTAAAATTTAATTTAAAATATAAAAATAAGTGTTATACAGGGGAAAAACAACAAAAAAAGTCAGACTTACTTAAGTTTATTGAAATTAAAATTTAAAAAAAGAAATAAATAATGTGCCTAATTATATTAGATAAATAAACCTATTTCTTTATTATGTAAAAATAAGATTGCCAATACAGTCGCATATTAACTTATATAAATAATAAATAAAAATTATTAATGTCAGAACTATTAGGTGCCATAAAGTTACACAGTAATATAAATTTCAATCACAAAAAGTCAATTACACAGTCATGTCCATAAAATAAGAATAAAATACTGGCTGCAAAAATAGTCACGAATTTCCATGCTATCAAAATAAGCAGTTTTGAGGTTGCGAAATATAATATGTAACCTACTTGCTACCCACAATCACTTATATTTATCCCCATATTTTCTTTTTCATCCTTCGAGGTGATAGGTACCTACCTACTTTATAGAACTTTATTAAATCTATTGAATCCATATAGACTAGGAGCGTACAGACGGTAACCCTATGTATCGAGTAACAAGATGGGACTAATTTCTAGTTGTGTAAAAAAAAACTACATCGACATTTTGCTTTTGCTGACTGTACAAATTGCTCTAGGTTGCGCCCACTCAACCTTGTTTATTTTGATGTAGTTTTTGTTTCTACTGAACTACGAATTGGTCACATCTTGCTGAAAACGATGCTGAATCGATTTTTTGAAACAAAAAATCGATCTCCGATAAAATCAGGCTGACTCACGTAAGTACCAACATAGGACGCGCAAACCTTATTTTTAACCGACTTCAAAAAGGAGGCGGTTCTCAATTCGACTGTATGTTTTTTTTTGGCGTTGTTACTCCATAACTCCGTCATTTCTGAACCGATTTGAACAATTCTTTTTTTGTTTGAAAGAGTGTACTTCCAGGTAGGTCCCATTTTGGATTTGGTCATGATCTGATGAAGGTCTTCAGAGATAGGGAGTGGAACTCCTCAGAAAATGACAGCATACCTCTCGAAATTGAGGTAATCGCTTTGTACCTGGGTGCTGATTACAAGGTATTACTTGAAAATCATCATTCTTCCACCTGACCTTCGATCCTGGCTTCATCACCATATTCACCATAGAACTCCTCAACGGATCAGAACACATAACTCGAGATTGCGGCAATCACTGCGTTAGGGTGCCAATTCAAGGTTATTACTTGGAGATTACCAGAATACCCATCTGACCTTCGATCCTGGCTTCATCACCATAGAACTCCTCAACGGATGACAGCACATAACTTTGGATTGCGGCAATCAGTTTGTGTTATGGTACTCATTGCAGGGCATTGCTTGAAAATTGCCAGTCTACCCACCTGACCTTCGATCTTGGCTTCATCACCGTAGAACTCTTTAACGAATGACAGCACATAACTCGAGATTGATAGCAGGAAGCTACTCAAACATAGCTACTTATACTCACTTGAACTTCGTTTCATATTAAAACCACGTTTGCAAGAACTACCCATATTTCACAATTTAACCCAGCAACACCAAAAAATGTGAAATAAAATAAACTTTTAACAAAAAAATAGCAACCGACTTCAATAGTAACAGCAGTCATTCACTAAAAAGTTAATAATAATTCTATAAAGACCGATGGTACCGAAGCAACACTTTTGCCGACTTCTTTCTTCCTGAAACATTATGTTATCTAGAAGTTGGCGTATTTCCTACGATATAGCAACATAAAAACCAATATAAGAACGCCGACTTTTAGATAACATAACGTTTCAGGAAGAAAGAAGTCGGCAAAAGTGTTGCTTCGGTACCATCAGTCTTTATAGAATTATTATTATGATGGATGGCAGAAAATATTGTCAGAGTGTTTGTGTTTTTGTGAGAAGGCCTGTTTCTGACTTTACGTGTTACTCTTATTTATTTTAGTTGATTGTACCATTTTATGTTTGTGTTACTATCTTTAATTATTGTAATTGGTTTGTCCGTTTTAATTAAAGTAAATAAATAAATAAATAAATAAATAAATAAATAAATAAATTATTAACTTTTTAGTGAATGACTGCTGTTATACTATTGAAGTCGGTTGCTATTTTTTTGTTAAAAGTTTATTTGATTTCAGCACCATTTTGATACGCTCTACCAAACGTAGTACTTGTTACTACTTGTTACTTATAGACGTGATTTTTTTTTGCTGACTGTACATAACGCTCCAGGTTGCGTTTAGCCAACCCTCTTTAATTTGATGTAGTTTTTTTTTCCACATCTCCGAATTGGTCACATATTGTTACTCGATACAGTTATAGGGTTACCCATCTTGCGCCCGTAGTCTAATGGGTCTGTAGAGTGGATATTGTTATTTTAGTGCCCGGAGGCATTTACTCATCTCGTTGATTTTTACTGTTTGGGTTCCGTAGAACTACATAAACCTAAAGTGGTATATCAAAGGATCAAGGCTCTTAACCAATTGGGAAATGTTTTTGAAATTCATACCCGAAGAAAAAAGCCTGTGGTTCTGTCTAAAATAAGGCGCTACGGAAAAAAAATATTGATACTTTAAGAGCTTGCATATCTACTTCAGTAAGGAATGTATTATTATGATAAAATGGTATATTATTTTTGGAATCTTTTTCTGGGGATCCGCTAGAACAGAAACACGATTGGAGAAATTCGGCTTAATGAGCGTTTTCCTCGTTGATTTTCTTCGTTGTAAAAACGACCATAATCTAAGGTCATCTGAAAATCTTCATTTAGTATTTCCAGTTCATACTACTTGTTTTTATAGTAACTCGTTTACTGTAGACGTTATAGGTAGGTCTATGGTATGCCCTTCCTCTCGCAATAAGACAAGCTTCATCTTTACAAGTTTTCAAAACTCTGGTTAAACAACATTATCTTTTACTTTGATAAAATTGTTTCTTTATTATTCTTATTATTATAGTTTTCTTTTTACCTGTTCCATAACAAAAAAGATAACACAGCTAAGACTCACTATTATTTATGCGAGAAAAACTCGACGTTTCGGCCAACTTAAGAGTGACCTTCATTCTTTTTATATTTACAGTGATATATTTTTGTTTATATATTATTTATGTATAGTTATGTTTAAATATATACATACATACATATGTATGTATATATGTATAATTCAATCTATTTATTCTGTACACCACCTCTACACATTTTTTTCTTTCTTTTAAGAGTTCTTCTATCCAAAGGTTGTCTGGAAGAGATCGTTTTTTAGTGACAAGACCGCTAATTGTGCCCTACTTTTTCTTCTTAAATTTGTCTATTTACTTTGTTTTTGGTGTGCAATAAAGATTATTGTATTGTATATTATTTTTGGAATAAATTTCCAGGGATCTGTTGAATTGAACAGAAACGCGATAGGAGAAATTTGGCTCGATAAAAATATTGATTAAAATGAGGTTTTTTCCAACACCAGTTCTCCTGGTTTGACAATTTCGAATGACATATGGACTGCAATTATATTTTATTAGATGAGTTTTAACAGTACCTAGGACCTGCGGGTCTACCGCGTAATTTTGATTTGTATCAACTTCAAGCAAATGCATGCGAAATTCAACGCGTGCAAAAGAGATGGCATGTTAGGCGGGCGTCGTGGCACGCACGTCAAATTTCAATCTCAAGATGATGTTGATGAAAATGAGAATTACGCGGTAGACCCACTGGTTAAACGAAGTTTTGATACTTTTCCTCGAATTCGTCCCTCTCGCACTGAGAGTTTTTTCGCTTTTGGAGTAACAGGGACACTAAAACATTTACATATCGCCTCTTGTCGGGTGTTGATAATAATTAGTTTATACGCACATTTAATATTCATCGTCACGCACGTCCCGGGTGTTTGTCAAACAAAATTAGCCCACGTTTTCGTTCGACAGCATTCGGGATACCAGGGTGGGCTGGCAACCCTAATTTGTAAGCTTGTGACGCGGTACAGTTCGGTGAGAAAGTGATTGAGCGTTTGTTTACAAAGGAGTAACTGTTGTTTGTAATCATGACACTTATCTATGGCACACATTAAGTTACTGTGCTATTTAGTTACTCATATTATATCTATATATAAAAATATATAAACGAACACACTGACTGACTGACAGACTATTTTTATTTATTTATTACTTATTTTGGAAAACTAGCGACTATTTTAATAACAATACTAAAAAGCTCTAATTAACTCTAGCTAGTCATTTAAAGTTTCCGCAGAGAGACTTAGACTAGATAATACTTAATCAAACCATGACAAGTTATAAACAGATTAAAAGGAGGTTAATTACACAAGATAACTATCATAACGCCTTAACTATGAACAACGTAATTTTTTTCAATTAAAATATCTTGTACAAATAGTTTCAAAATTTATTTATGACCAGTTTTTCTCCCTAAAACTGGGGTCTTATTGTCTAACTTCAACATCTATTGCTATTGCTTTTAAAGGTAACGTGATTGGCTAGAAATTACATGACACTGACACATCGTTTTTAGCCAATCACGCCTACTTTTGAAAGAGATAGCGATAGACAATAGGGCCCCTGGTCATACAAAGTGCTTTTAATTCAAGATGTGTTTCAAGTTTCACCAAGTGCCGAAAATGGCAAGTCTAAATTTTACTTAGTAAGCGGCGTGACATTTCTGACCTTATCTTATTATTAAAAATAGCACCAAACATTATTGACTGCCCCGAACTAGCTAGAATAAGAGCTTATTCAAAGAATGGGTTAGTAAGAAGACGTCTCACCGAAGTAATACTGCTATGGAATAACTCCATAACATTAACATTTTGAGATAAACAATTAAAAGCTTTACAGGTTCGCCAAATATAAGAATTTTGTTTAAAGTTAGTTCTTACTGTAGGCAAGAAGAAAGTTTCATAACAGTTCGTGGCATTCAAGCTAAATAAACGCTGATTTGATTTGAATAATGCCTCGTGCTATTTTTAATAACAAAATAAAGTCAGAAATGTCACGCCGCTATACCGATCTATCAATTTTAAGACCAAATGGTTGGACATAGGAACATGAGATTTGGACTGTAGGTTCCCTGTATGACGTAGACATCAGCTAAGAAGGGATTTCAGGAAATTCCCACGGGATCGGAAGAAACGGGATCCACACGAGAAACGCTGTTGGCGTCCGCTAGTTTATTATATTTGGAGGAATCAAATAAGACCCACTTGCAGCATAATCGAGAAAAACTCCTTAACCCTTGGGTTAACTAACCCAACATTTCATTAGTTCTATTGCACCATGATAATATCGAAGCGGGTTAGTTATCTCGAGCTAAGCGATTGTTTGACATTTGACATTTATTTAGAATGTTACATTGTATAGTATCTATATAATGTCATTGGAAACAACACAATTTAAGTCAGACTGGTAACATTACTTCGCTAACCCGAGTTTAACTCAAGGTGAGAGTCATGTTAATTTCTGATGACTTTCTCTTAGTTTAACCCTAGTTTAACCCGAGATTTTGATTGATGCAAGAGACATTTTTCTTAACCCTCTATTTTTTGATTTAACCCGAGTTAAAGTCGAGTTAAGAACATGCTGCAAGTGGGCCTAAGTGTCACACTGAAGTAGGGCCAAGAGGAAAACTGAAGAATAAGAAAAAAACTGTTGAAGTAGCGAAAGAGATGTGTCTAGAACTTATCAGATAAATAAAATAAATAAAATAAAAATAAAAAGACATTTATTTAACACACCATTATGGATAAAATAGTACAATGTTCTTAAAACGTAAACTTGTATGGCACTGTTAAAAAAGACGGTGACTCAGCATATGTTCCTATACCAAAGGCATTAGGAACGCTGGAGTTTTATAGTATAGTTTTATAAAGATGGAGGTTTATAGTCTGTTTTTGGGAGACATGCGCGAGTATGATATATGATTTACATAAAAACGGCTCACCTCAATACGTGTTATGGTCGGGAAATCCGACCAGTTTCAGCAGATTTCGACAGGTTTCCACAACGCGGGCAAAGCCCAACCGCGGTGTGGAAATCTGTGCTAAAAACAGTTACCGGATCACTCACAGACTTTAGTGAGAGTAACGTAGATACTATAAGTTCCGCGTGTTTATCGTTGTTTGGTGACACTCCGGTAATTAATAACGCAAGCCCGGAAGTAATTGTGCGGACGCCCTACTGGTCCGACCACCAATACCATCTGCGTCGATGTCATCTCGATGTGAGGCGTAACGTCGTCGCGTAAACGTCTTCACTCGCCCAGATGAAGGCAGTCTAAATCTGCTGAAACTGGTCAGCTTTCCCGACCATAACACGTATTGAGGTGAGCCGTTTTTATATAAATCATGAATTATCCCCAAGTCTCATTTAATTCTATAATTATGATTATGTTTGTGTATTCATACATTTACGATTGTTAACAGCATTTTAAATATCACTGGTGAACTTTTCTTTTCGGACTCAAAAATACATGCTTCTTTCAAATATTCTATGACTGTGACGTAATCAATTTCCTAGTACAATTCTGCGCTTACATGTACTTTAATCAACCTAGTAACTTAAAAATGCAAAAATGCGGGAAAAAATCACAAAGAAGGCCAAAAAAGTAGCGGGTTGTGTCAGAAATAGAACCGTAAATTATTTAAAGGGATAATTTACTTTACTTAATTACAGAGGAAGTAATTAATGGCGGACATAGATATCAAAATAATTTGTCAGTGATGGCAGCGCATTCGTTTACGAGGTAATTTTTTTAAATAATCTGCTTAAATGAGCATTAACTTATCATGAATACTAATAAGAAATAAATAACGATGAATAACGTAATAATCATAAACAGAAATCAAATTATCCTTCGTCAACAACGTTGCTCCAGAAGTGTCTACAAGTTCTGAACATACGTTCGTAAACAAAGAAGTATCCACTTCAAAAGCTGCTTTGAGTATACAAACATTTTAGCCTAACAGTATTCTATAATCCGAAGCAAATTTCCTTGCTTGATTACTCATTTTAAATAGATGGCATGCCTGTAAAAGACTGGTCTATGAAGGTGCATAATTTAGGGCTGTAGGAAATATTACTGTGCAAATTTTTACGGTTCCGTACCCAAAGGGTAACCAACGGGACTCCGCTGTCCGTCTGTCTGTCCGTCTGTCACCAGACTGTATCTCATGAACCGTGATAGTTAGACAGTTGAAATTTTATATTATAACATTATAACAACAAATACTAAAAAACAAAATAAAATAAATATTTAAGGGGGCTCCCATACAACAGACATGTTTTTTGCCGTTTTTATAGATAATGGTACGGAACCCTTCGTGCGCGAGTCGGTTTTTATATTCTGGGATGTTCTGAACAAAAAGTTAGCCAGTAAACCAGTTGGATTTTTTATTTTCGTTAATATTTGAATCGTAATAAATAGTTTTGTTGTAATATCAACGATCAATAGAGCCTGGATTAAGTAATTGAGATCGAAATAAAAAATAAATTAGTTGTCCAAAAAGCATTGTGAAAATACGTAACTAATTTTAAATGTATATAGGCATAAAATAGAAACGATAAAATATTTAAGAGCAGTTTTGCACCCAGATTGTGAAAAACCCCGTTTTTCTAATTAATCGAAAGAGAACACTTAAATTCAAAATTCACTTCATAATTACTCAACAAAACCTTATTACCAATGTATTATATATGTTGCCATCGCAATGTTTGCAATGGATTTAGTAAATTTAAAAAAAAAAAAAATTTAAATTTCGCTCTCTTCCGTTGTATTTCGATTTCGATCTCCTTTTTCTTATTATTTTATTTTCTGAATGTATTTTTTATCAAAACCAGCAGGTATCAGCCATAAGTTGAATTGAATATCTGTGGTCTCAGCGTCATACGTTTTCATTATTCATAAATTATATTTTTATTTTTTATGGAAAGTCATTCATCGAAGAAGCCGAAATGTATCGAAATATTTTATTGATTGTATTTTATAACTACGAATTGTGAATGAAAAACCTAAATATATCTAATGTTATGTTGATTCATCCCTACTGTCCCTATTTGACAACTAATAAACAAGTTGGCTTGTTAGATGAGATCTCGAAAACTTCCTCTTTTATATAAAGAGTATCCCAGATAAATAAAGGCATTTTTTTCTGTGAGGGGTTTCGCAGCCAGATTGTGAAAAACCCACCTTAATTCAAAATTCACTCAATAGTTATTCAACAAAACCTTATTACCTATGTATTGTGTACGCTGCCACCGCAAAGATTCCATATTTTGAACAAAATAAAATTTGAAATTCCAATTTACAGAAACCAATGGAAACTTGGCGATGGCAACATACACAATACATAGGTACAAAGGTTTTAAATATTATTAGAATGCATTACAAGCTAGATTTGAAATTGAAAAAACAAGAATTTGAAAATATTCCCCGGGGCAGGATTCGAACCTGCCACCTCTTGTTATAAAGTCTTGATATGTTTTACTATAAATAATAATAATATTATAAATAATAATAAAACATATCAAGACTTTATAACAAGAGGTCGCAAGTTCGAATCCTGGCCGGGGGATTTTTTTCAAATTCTTGTCTTTGGATTTGTTTCTGATTGATATTTTCTAGGTTGTAATGCACTCTTATAATATTTAGAGTATTCATAGCGATGGATTTCGCAAAATAAACATAATCTACAAAGGTTTTATTGAATAACTATTTAATAACTAAATTAATTTTGAATTTATGTGTCCTGTTTCGATTAATTACAAAAAGGTGGGTTTTTCACAATCCGGCTGCGAAACTGCTCTGGTCAGATTTAATTATCTATTATTTACTATCTGGTCAGCTATTTTCTGGAAGCTAATTCATAACCGCCAATTTTGAATGTCACGTGATTATGAAACAGGACCCCGGGCTTAGTTTGATGCTGTTATTTTCTTAGTTTTTTCCACGCATACTTTTACTATTTAACATTTATTTAAACATTTACATGTTTGCAATTCTTATTACATAGTTTTACTAGAACAAATTAAATAATTATGAATGTTTGTATCGTAAAATAAGATTTATTAGTGTAGAAAGAACGCCATTTCAATTTGTGTGCTTCAGATGTAAAGAGGCCTATGGCCCATAAATAAATCTTCCGCGAGCGTCGCCTAGCTAATAGAAAGTATAAAAATAACAAATATAAAGAAAGATAAATGGGAACCACCACGACACAAAAGACAAGCCCACAAACACAAAGAAAATTGTACCATAATATCTTATCGGGGAAAGTTCCGCCGACCCTCCAACCGCTCGCAACAGAGCGGAAAGCTGCCCCGCGCAGCCCTCCCAGATCGTACCTACTTATCGACGAAATGTTATCAAACTCGTTATATTGTAAAATATAATATTACATTGTGCGAATCCATATTTGACCCTAATGCAATACAATAAGAATGTTTACTTCGAATTAAATAAAGACTTTTACTCTTTACTATGACCAAACAGATGAACAGTGAGATAAGTACACAAATGCCGACTTTATGTGGATTGACTATGTTCCCTATATTAGGTAAAATGTGCTGTAAAATTATTGGTCCCTAAACCGATTCAAAAAGACTACAAAATAATAAATTTAACGTGGACGAAGCCGTTGGCAAAAGCTGGTAAATTATAACGGCAACAGTAGATAGTCAGATTTTGCCTTTACAAGTTTTCTTGTAATTAAAACTAGGTTTCCCGTCGAGTAGCGAGGAGTTCTCAGACTAATATCTAGACCACAAATCACTTAGGCTGATTTCACCGTTTGATTTGAAAACCGAGTTCAATGCAACTAAGTTTTGCTTAAACCGTGTTCAAATGCGTTTTAGAGCCGATTTTTCAATTTACAGATAAATTAAAGCCGATTCTGAAGGCTTTAATTTTAGTTTTAGTGCTGTCAAAACTTAAATTTTGCCAAAGTAATTTAGCTTCTGTTCCTAAACTTTAAGAACAATTTCGCAATGAAGAAAATTTAGTTTTTACAGCACTAAAACTTAAATTAAAGCCTTCAGAATCGGCTTTATTGTATTCCTATAAATAAACTATTTTGTGGTTTCACTCTAACACCTATTGTTTTATAGTATTATTTTAAGTAAACATTTTTTTTAAGAATTTGAATACATAGTGACCCCTAGGTAGTTCATAAATATTTGAAAAATGCAGTAGTTTGGTATGTAGGCTTAATAGGATAGCTAGGATACGAATTCGCGGTAAAAAGTTACAAGCTAGCCTTAAACCGCGTTCAGTTCTTGTTGGTGAAATGCTCTAAACTCAGTTAAGCAAACTAAGTTGAGCTTGAACTGATCGAGTTTTGTTACAGTGGTGAAATCAGCCCTTAGTATCAAAAAATATTGAAACTGTATTTCAGAGGACAAAAATGAAAGATGACTAGGACAACATCATCCATCCATTACACAAATAAACCTCAAATATTGTCAAGGCATGAGAACCGTTCACCAACTATCGATAACTGTCAAAAAGATTATTTATCATACTCAGATGGAATCAAGTAAAGCCCACAGAAATGCCTCTTAGTATTGATGTGACATGTTTGGATAAGCGCCCCTTTATTCCATTGGATGGTTTTGTAATTCTACCGGTTCCTGAAAACGCAATTTTTTCATATTTTTTGGATCTTGTACATTTTCGGAGGGTCTTGTATTCTTACTTGTATATTCGTGTATTTGTGTATTTGTATGTAGTATATTTTTATATTTAGGTTTAAAATAACTTTTAAATAATTTTATGCACCAGTGGCGTGCATACAAGTTTTTTCCGGAAAAGCTATCAGAAAGTCATGTTTGACAATTTAAAAAAATATAAATAATACGTTGAAAAAAAAATTTTATGAAAATGTTCACTCTAGGTTAAGCAGTGCCTACCCTAGCGTCATACAAACTTTTTTTTTTCAAAGTATTATATACATTTTTCATAATTTTTTAATTGTCAAGCTTGACCTTCTGGATGAAAATATGCACGCCACTGTTATGCACTGATTTAGATCAAGCACCGCGTTCACCAACCCGCCTGCCCAGCGTGTGTGAGTATGGGCAATCCTTCCAGGATGACCGCCGGGAGTGGCAAAGTCCTGGAAAGGCTTATGTGCAGCAGTGGACGAATTAGGCTGATGGATGGATGGATGGATGATTTAGATTTAAATTTCCAAGATAAAATGTTTTTATGTTTTCCCAAGGTTGACTGGATGAAATTTCTTAAAGGAATAAGTCCGCCCTTGCCTTCTATCTGTTCTTTGTATGTATCTTGTCTTCTTATTTGTGTGCAGTAAAGTGTTCTTTTATTCATTCATTCATTCGTATTTCTGCTTTAATTCAAATCGAAAGTTCGAAACTAAGGTAATCGCAAAAAGGTTTTTATCTACTCTCATACTGCAACATCGAAAGCGGTTTTATAAGTACCTACATTATTTGACAGATGTTATAATACTACATTATAACACCGCATTCCGCGCTGTTATTGGCCAAATTTATGATAACACCGCTAGAGAACCAGGCACAAGCGATAATGATCTGACTTAATTTCTTAAGTCACGCCCTCTTTACCTTATCGCTTCTGATTGGTCTAGGCATCTACATACTAATTCTAAATGCTCAGGTATCATGACATAATTATCATGACAAGTGTAATTCAAATTTAAAGGGTCAAAAATACTGAATATAGCGTACTAAAATACTAAGTGGGCGAAATACTGTGGGCGTATAAAAATTTTGAAAACGGCGACCTGAAAATACAAATACAAAAAGGCAATCTGAATCTGTTGAAACTGGTCGGCTATCCCGATCATAATATATTGTAGGTGGGCCGATCAAAAAGTTTTTACTTGTTTTCACAGCATTTCCGTATAAATACATTATATCAGCGCTTCACAGGAATTCACTAATAGAAATAAGGCTCTTTCACGAAGGAAAACCAACTGCTCTCACACTAAATGTATCTTTCATATAAAAGGGTATTTATTCCAAACAAAGAGACAAAGAGACCTGTATAAAATCCTTCCTGAATTATAAAAATTAACAAAGCTCTGCGCATATAGCTCCGAATTCACAATATTCACTGGGTCAGAACGGAATGATAATTTTCTTCGCATACCTACACAATTTTTCTTTTGAAACGAGCTTTTTATCCGGAGTATTGTTTTTCCGACATTCTGTACTTGTTTTTCGAATAGTTCGTTGCAATTATAAGACACCTTTAGGCGATAGCGGTTGTAGGAAAATGTATTGACTTACAGTTTACCTGAAAAGAAATGGCACTAGTTAAATGGGTGCATGTTTTTTTTTGCTTTGGTGGGAGACAAAGCAAGACAATTATGAACGTTAGGCTTTTAAAAACCCTTATGCCATGCTAAAATTACTTTTGCATGCCAATCATTTAAACCTTGAAACTTTTTACAAGAACTAATTAATACAAAATATTTTATATGATTTTTAAATATCTTCGACCGTTATTCAAAACGACACTCACTTAATTTTAATCCTCAACCGAACCGCAAATAAAAATATTTGTAAAAAAAAAAGAATTATTATGCCTTAAAGGATGTACGTCAGGAGATTTCGCCATACAAAATGAGTTCCTCTGTCATTCCTCCATACTGCCTTATTTTTAACCGACTTCAAAAAGGAGGCGGTTCTCAATTCGACTGTATGTTTTTTTTTTTTTTTGGCGTTGTTACTCCATAACTCCGTCATTTCTGAACCGATTTGAACAATTCTTTTTTTGTTTGAAAGAGTGTACTTCCAGGTAGGTCCCATTTTGGGTTTGGTTATGATCTGATGAAGGTCTTCAGAGATAGGCAGTGGAACTCCTCAGAAAATGACAGCATACCTCTCGAAATTGAGGTAATCGCTTTGTACCTGGGTGCTGATTACAAGGTATTACTTGAAAATCATCATTCTTCCACCTGACCTTCGATCCTGGCTTCATCACCATATTCACCATAGAACTCCTCAACGGATCAGAGCACATAACTCGAGATTGCGGCAATCACTGCGTTAGGGTGCTAATTCAAGGGTATTACTTGGAGATTACCATAATACCCACCTGACCTTCGATCCTGGCTTCATCACCATAGAACTCCTCAACGGATGACAGCACATAACTTTGGATTGCGGCAATCAGTTTGTGTTATGGTGCTCATTGCAGGGCATTGCTTGAAAATTGCCAGTGTACCCACCTGACCTTCGATCTTGGCTTCATCACCGTAGAACTATTTAACGAATGACAGCACATAACTCGAGATTGATAGCAGGAAGCTACTCAAACATAGCTACTTATACTCACTTGAACTTCGTTTCATATTAAAACCACGTTTGCAAGAACTACCCATATTTCACAATTTAACCCAGCAACACTAAAAAATGTGAAATAAAATAAACTTTTAACAAAAAAATAGCAACCGACTTCAATAGTAACAGCAGTCATTCACTAAAAAGTTAATAATAATTCTATAAAGACCGATGGTACCGAAGCAACACTTTTGCCGACTTCTTTCTTCCTGAAACATTATGTTATCTAGAAGTCGGCGTATTTCCTACGATATAGCAACATAAAAACCAATATAAGAACGCCGAATTCTAGATAACATAACGTTTCAGGAAGAAAGAAGTCGGCAAAAGTGTTGCTTCGGTACCATCGGTCTTTATAGAATTATTATTAACTTTTTAGTGAATGACTGCTGTTACTATTGAAGTCGGTTGCTATTTTTTTGTTAAAAGTTTATTTTATTTAATGATGCATAGATAAGTTTGATCTGACACATTATTTCTAGAATTCCCTGTTGTTCGTTTTAACACAATATTTTAGAACAAAAATACAGATATCAGATAACTCGTTCCAACAGGACTAAAACACACTATTTCGAGTGTTACTTTCCAGTGACAAAGTCTATTTTAGTCACAAATCAACAACAGGCAATTCTCGTTAACATTGTCTTGTTAATTATGAAAGCCATAACATTTCCAAATACATCGATATCATTGAATAGGAATGGAACTATTTACTTGTGGGCATTTACGGCAATAAAATCCAGCGCGGAGTTCATCCGTTGTTTCGTGGGACCCTAGACCAATTTGGTTTGTATGGCGATCATTTAATTCACCGGCTGCCAATTTTAACCTTCTTAATCCTCATGATCGCTGAAACAATTGATCGTGGCTTGGATCCATCTTAAGGTTAAATCAAGAACTGTCAAGACATGGAGGTCATTGATTACAAGGTCAGCCACAGACATAGATATTCTTTATTTATAACTTTTAATTATAGGTCATACTTGTATTGTAGTAAATCATATTATTTAATTTATAAACTGCTATTTAGAATGGAACAGAGGTTTTATCCATGTTATTGGTCTAACAATTTATTATTTATATGCATCAAGTATAGTTTTTACTCATATGAAATTATTTAAAGCAGTTCTTTGTCTAAATATTTAAGCCCTTTTTTTGTTGTCGTGTAAAAATAATAATAATTATTGTATAAGTTTTGTTATTATATTAATATAAGTTATTATTTAAGTTAGTATAGGCGGTAACAGAATAAGAGCGCCCACTTTGCTCTTGGGTATAAGGACAAAAGCCGAGTCACCGACCTTTTCAACGGATTCATGCTAAGTTTCCTCTAACATCGTTTTAAATAACAACTTGTTTGTACTACAATTATGTTTGATCTGTTGAATAAAAATCTTTTTATTTATTTACTTATTTCTATTAATAATACTTACTTACTTACTTTAATACATTTTCTTTTCAGTAATACGCATCAAACCTAGATAACAATAATACGAACACCGAATCTTCACATGACCAAACATAATAGGTCTTTACATATGAAATTGCTGAAATTTTCTTACAGATTCATCAGTTAATAATTCCTGTAATTCAATAGCTATTTCAATTATTTGTTTGATAGTTGATTTGAAGATTTTACATCTACGTATTAAGTTTAGTTTTAATTTTCAGTTTTATTATAAAAATGAAATATTCAAAAACAGGGGGGTCTAAAAAGGCCGACTTGGGTGAATCGTAAAATGATTTGAAAGTAGGATGGAGTGAGAGATTTTTCACGCGTGCAAAAGAGACGGCATTAGAACGGAATCATAATGTGATTCATCCAAAGCGGCCTTTTTAGAGGACCAGTTCGTCCTAAATGCCATCCATTTACATGATACTCGTAAGATTCGTTATAGTTTTTTACAGCTGACACTATTCAAAAATTTGATTAATGTTGCTGTTAGCTTAATGTTGTCTAATTCATACAGTAAGAAATTATATAACTTGGATTTGTCATTCCTAAAAAAAATGCAAAAATGTTAGTACTGAAATTTGAGTTCCCTTCAAATTCTCTACAGTAAACGGCAATTTCATACGTTAAGGGTTCATAAAAGCTCTCTCTAAAAATCTCGAATCACACAGAACCTTATCATTTCACATTCCTCACTTTGTCATCCTAAATTAAATGTTTTATTCAGAGTGTTCAGGGTGAAATAAATGAGACATCGTGACGTAAAATATTGAGGAGGGTATTCATTAACAATGCGGGGCACAGATATCGGTACCACCACCCCACTGAGCTCTCAATGAAGACTAATTACCCTGATCGCCGCACTGGGCTGCTCCAGCAACCTACATTTCTTTGCAGAATATATGGTAGCTTAAATATATAAGATGTTTGTAAATATATTATATTTAACTTTTACGAGCCTTTGATTAGTACTATTATTAAAACAATTGAAAAAATTATAACTCGATATATTTCGGCCCTCGGTATGAGGCCGTCATCAGTCGAATGTAAAAAAATTTGTGACATATAATTTAGGTATCATAATAAAAAAATAAAAAGTAAAAGTGACACTTGTAAACAATTTAAGTTTTAAACTATTTTCTAAAAAATAATAAAGTAGGTTTCTCTAAAAATGATGTTGGTTATTTTTTATATTATTTAATCACTGCTCTTCTTGGATGAAGGATGATGGTGGTTAGGTGGTTGTGTGATGTTGTTGGTGTTTTTACGCTAGTATATGCTTAGTCTATGGATTCTTTATTCTTTATTGTACAGACACAGAAATATAAACATAAACAAAGTTACAGTGAAAAAAGACGCACATTGGCGAGCTTATCTCTAAACAGAGATTTCTGACAGCAAAAAAGTAACCTAAACGAAGTAATCATACACGTGTACACAGAGAAGAAGAACATGCAAAAAATTATACAAGTTTAATTACAAAATATTTTTTTTATCAATACTTACTATAAATACAATCTATAAAATATTATAAATATACATAGTGTATCTGATCTGATTGGATTTGACGTTTCTGAAACGCGGAACATTTTGATTTCATAATTTCATTCATTAATTTATTAAGCGATCACTTATCCCAACCCATATTGTTTATACCGTTCATCATTGTCGCAATCTAAGGAATAGAAATGCATATTTTTTTTGCGATATTTGTGTTCGTTTGATTGCTACGCGCACACAAAGGTGTGTAGAGCACCATCTCACTCTTTCCCGTGAAATTTGTCCCTTTCTAGTTTTTTGATTTTATATAATGGATATTTTTAACATATATAAGTCTGGGAAATACAGAACCTGTCTATCAAAAGCCAGTTTGCAAACAATGTAAATTAAGTGTGTACTTGTTCGGGTGCCTGGAATCTTTAGTTGGTAATGTACAGACTGTATTATGCATTTTAGTTTGGTAACTGAACGGCTTCATGTGCCCGAGAAAGGTATGTACTTGATTTAACTAGTAACAATAACATGTAAAGTACAGACTGTATTATGCAGTTTAGTTTGGTAACTGAACGGCTTCATGTGCCCGAGAAAGGTATGTACTTGATTTAACTAGTAACAATAACATGTAAAGTACAGACTGTATTATGCAGTTTAGTTTGGTAACTGAACGGCTTCATGTGCCCGAGAAAGGTATGTACTTGATTTAACTAGTAACAATAACATGTAAAGTACAGACTGTAATATGCAGTTTAGTTTGGTAACTGAACGGCTTCATGTGCCCGAGAAAGGTATGTACTTGATTTAACTAGTAACAATAACATGTAAAGTACAGACTGTATTATGCAGTTTAGTTTGGTAACTGAACGGCTTCATGTGCCCGAGAAAGGTATGTACTTGATTTAACTAGTAACAATAACATGTAAAGTACAGACTGTAATATGCATTTTAGTTTGGTAACTGAACGGCTTCATGTGCCCGAGAAAGGTATGTACTTGATTTAACTAGTAACAATAACATGTAAAGTACAGACTGTATTATGCAGTTTAGTTTGGTAACCGAACGGCTTCATGTGCCCGAGAAAGTTATGTACTTGATTTAACTAGTAACAATAACATGTAAAGTACAGACTGTAATATGCAGTTTAGTTTGGTAACTGAACGGCTTCATGTGCCCGAGAAAGGTATGTACTTGATTTAACTAGTAACAATAACATGTAAAGTACAGACTGTATTATGCAGTTTAGTTTGGTAACTGAACGGCTTCATGTGCCCGAGAAAGGTATGTACTTCATTTAACTAGTAACAATAACATGTAAAGTACAGACTGTATTATGCAGTTTAGTTTGGTAACTGAACGGCTTCATGTGCCCGAGAAAGGTATGTACTTGATTTAACTAGTAACAATAACATGTAAAGTACAGACTGTATTATGCAGTTTAGTTTGGGTAACTGAACGGCTTCATATGCCCGAGAAAGGTATGTACTTGATTTAACTAGTAACAATAATATGTAAAGTACAGACTGTATTATGCAGTTTAGTTTGGTAACTGAACGGCTTCTTGTGCCCGAGAAAGGTATGTACTTGATTTAACTAGTAACAATAACATGTGTTAACGCAACCCTGCGTACAGGATTGTCTCTTGCCTACATACGGACCTGCGCAGATACATTTTTTCTGCTCCTGCGCAGATTGGTGCGCACCGCCAGTCTGTTGAGCGCAACCAACGCAATCACATTTGTTTACCAATTAAAGCTGTAAAAATACCATTGTAGTACCGAAAAGTAAATCATTTTATGAACTATTCTTCTGGAGTTCTTTCTACGATCCTGCTGATCCTGCTACATAAATCCTGGCCTGGAAGATCTGTTAAATCTAGAGGAATAGCCGAATCATTGGCGACCGTGTTATTGTGCTTCGTGGAAGTGAAGTGCTAACCTGCAATCACACGGCGGCGAGTTAAACTGAACTTTGAACCCGTGTCAATTTTGGATGTATTTTGGAACCTGGAGGCGAAGCTGAATCTGCTGACTTCTTCAAAAAGGGAAGTGGCCTGTTCCTTATCCTTCCTACACTATTAACTTTTGTCTTAAGCTTTGGTTTGTGCAAACAGTACTAAAAATAAAGTGCTTACAGTAGCAGTTAAATATTATCATACCTACTGTCATTGTTAGTACTAAATATTTATAAAGTTAATGATTTCCCATCAGTAAAGTCTCATTTGATTAAAAGGCCCTAATTTTTATCACTAAAATTATGGAATCGAAATTATAAGTTTCGTTTGTTGTTTTAGATTATTCCGAATTCCATAAATCATTCTGAAAACATATGCTAGTAGAAGATATAAAACTATTTGTTTTGTCCTTATAGCTAGTAGTGAACTTGTAAATAAACAATTTGGCCGAATATTTCAGAAGACGGCCGCGCCTCACCCCCTCTGTCGCCTGTACCTAACCGCTTGACGATAAGGCGTTGTTGGGGCCCTTTGTTTTCGAGTGTCGTGCTGGCGTAAACAGCTGCTTCATAGAGGTTTACCTACCTACATATAACGAGGTATTTGTTGCACCTTTTATTATCAGTTTGATCAACATTTTGTCTTGTTTACAATAATGAGTGACACGGAGTTAAGAGCTAAAAGAGGATCAATTAAGGGGAGGCTAACTACGTTTAAAAACTACTTGATCGATTTAAAAAAATGTATAGATATTTCAAAGGTGAATTTATATGAACTAAAGGTTAGATTAGCGAAAATAGAATCGATGTTTCAGGATTACGATATAATACAATCTAGTTTAGAAATTTTAGAGTCAAAGTCGAAACAAGAGTCAACTGAGAAAAGTGAGTCAAGTGAACGCGAAAATACAGAAAAAATATTTTACGCCGTTATTAGTGTAGCTCAAGAATTTATCGCGGTGAATGACGAGTTTGGTGCACACCAGCCACAGCTCCAAAAGGTGGGGCTGATGCTGTTAATGTTAAGCTCCCGACTATTAAGCTGCCTTCCTTTGACGGAAATACCAACAAATGGTTGGAGTTCCGTGACACTTACATTTCTTTGGTACATAATAACGACTGTCTTAACAACATTTACAAGTATCAATATTTAAAGGCGTCGTTATCAGGCAATGCAGCTTCTGTTATCGAGGCGTTGGAGATTTCATCGGCGAATTATTCTGTAGCTTGGAAACTGGTTTGCGATCGCTTCGATAACAAAAGACAATTGATTCACAGCCACCTTAAATCATTATTTAATGTTCAGAATGTAGCAAAGGAATGTGATAAGTCGTTGCGTTTTTTGGTAGACCATATTTCGAAAAATTTGAGAGCTTTGAACATGTTAGGCGAGCCAACAAATAATTGGGACACGTTGGTTATATTAATTTTTGCTAACAAGTTGGATATTATAACAAGTACAAAATGGGAAGAGTACAAAAACGGATTGCCAACGAGTCCGAATTTAGATTTTTTTGAATTTTTGAGAAAGCGAGCTGACGTTCTGGAAATGGTTACCGCGAGCACAAGCAACAAGGTAGATAAGCCAAACCCAAATCAGGGTCAATTTAAACGTATTGTGGAGTCATGAAATTGCTGATTGTAGCAATAAGTAATTGCGCACGACTTATGGCAAGGCACGTAGCCACAGCCACGCCAGTTCTCTTCCCGGCATTGTGTAGTAACGACGTGTTTTCTGGTGTGGTTTTAGCCACTAGAATATATCGGAATATTAACCGCTAACCTGTGTTTCACTCAGTTAACACCCCAACTTGCCAAAGTGGTGACCCCGAACGTCGATTTCTGGACAGTGCGTTTTATGGCTGTTGGGGTATCATGTTCGTGAACTGAACAGACAGGACAGCGGGAAGAGAACTCCCCGTCGAGTAGAGTCGTGGCTCGGCGGGAATTACAACGACTTACGTTGTGGTCGGCAAGTATCCAAGAGGCGGAGGCAGAAAATTTATAAAAACGCCGGCAAGATGACAACCAGGAAGATACAGCCCGGAGGAGAGATATTATCGAAGGACAACAGCAGGAAGTCAGCATTAGCCCGGAGAAAAAAGGAAACCCGGAGGTCAGCAGTAGCCCAGATAACAATCGGAACGTGAAGGTGCGGACGTGTTGCAAGTGATGACTTCGACACCGTTACCAAGAGAAGTAAGAGAATTCAAGAACTTAGCTACAAAAAAAGAAAATCGAGGAATATTTTGAGAAGCTTTCTGAGCCATGGAGGTATTTAGCGAATTTTTATTAGCAACATACGACATGTGCAAAGAAACAAGACACCGATATACATTACAGAGAAACCAGGATGTGTATATGAACACACACATACGAAAGTGCTGACAACGTGTGACAATTCTTGTGACGACCGGATACAGTACAATTCCATGCAGTGATATACTGTGATATCGTGTTACGAAGCAACTATTTAGATATTTTATGAACCTTTGTATTTTATGTACCTATTTCAGATTTTTTTAGTTTTATTATGTTGTGTTATTGTTTTCAAAAATGGTTTATTTTGACGACTATACAGTCGGGTTTTGCAAAAAACGCTACCTAACTCACGTCGTATCGGAATAGTTAGATTTGTAGATTTTCTAGAGCAATGATTAAAGTATATAAAGAGTATTATTTTTGGTTTTGCATACAGTAAAAATTGTGAGGTTCAGTGATAAAGATTCAGTTTTTTGTAAAAGTCGTGTAAATATTTTGTGGTTAAAATTCCAAAAAATGGGTAAACCGCAAAGTAAAAACGAACAAGTTGTCATAGCACAGAATGGTGCAAACGAGTCAAGTAATTCGAAATTAGATGAAAAAATGGAGATTTATGGAATTGTGATAGTAATAACAGTTATCATATTGTGTTTTTTATCAGTGTACGTATTATATACAAAGTGTAGTAATCATATGCGAAAGTGGCTAAGAAAAGAATTAAGAGCGTCAACTTTGGAGAGTGCTCCACAGGCATTCCAAAATACGATGCAGCAACATGTATAGGACGAATGACGTCAGCAGGCAAATTGAAACAGAAAATCGAAAGTTTACGAAACAGTGACCATTGTGTTATTTTTGTGTAAGGTACAAAGTAGTGATCATACTAGAAAGTAGTTTTAAAGAATAGCTAAAGGTATTAGATTTGGGGAATGCGGATTAAGCAACTCAGATCTCAATGCAATAGCATGTGTAACGTAGAAATTATAAAATGAAATGTTAGGGTTCCGTGAGTTTATAACTCGAATATGAACCCGCGAGCTAAATGAAACTATAGATACGGGCAAGCCATATTTTAACCTGAACACTCTTCAAGTTGTTCCGAGCCCTCGGTGAATCGTAAAATGGCCTAGAGAGTATTTTTGCAAACTATCAAGTTATATTTTTTCTTTCCGCATTAAAGGGATCCTAGAGAAATTTCCGAAACTTAGATATTTTTTCTTTCTCTTCTTGTAGATTGTAATTTTTTAGTGTTTTGTTATTGTTTTCAAGTGATGTATAATGTCGATATACACTCAGGTTAAGCAGGAAACGCTATCTGAATGACATCGAATTAGAGCAAATAAGCAAAGACGAATAAACAGGGTTCCGTAATAGAATGCAAATGTAGACCCTTGATGCAATGCGAAATTTATTTTGATGTTTTCTTGTGTATTGTGTATGGAAATGTCATTTATGTTTGTAATTTGTGTAACTATGAAGCATGTAAGTAGAAATTTCCGGAATTTTTTCTTACATGACGTAAAGATATACTATTGGTATACTAGATGTTTTTCTAGCTTTTGGATTGATCACCAAAAAGTTATAAAATGTTTAGGATTCGGATAGATGTCAGGAAATGTATTTTTTGTGTTATGTAACAGTTTTGTATTTGTATTTTTCCTCTATAAATTGTTTAAAGTTTTTTATAATAGCATTTTTTTTTCACATTATTATACTGTGTAAAGTCCAGTTATGAATTGTGTAGTTGAACAAATAGAAAATTTTCCATTATAGCACTATTTTTGATATTATAACACCGTTATTATGTTATTTTACTGTTTCGATATTCAATTGTTATCTGTTAATTTGGTATTCAATTTCAGAGTAATTTCTACAGAAGTTAGTGTTAAAGAGTTTTTCAGTTCTATATTCATTTTTTTTTGTATTGTTTTCTTAAAGAATCTTGTGTAATTTTATATTATAAAATAGTCTTTACATTATGGTACTGCACAATGTTGAAATTTTATTTCATTGAAATTTATTTCATTACAGCAAAATAAGAATTGCGTCAGCCAGTAGGCAGTTTCATGTTACGAGCTTGTTTTGTGTTTACAATTGTTTAAATGTCGAGTCAGATTATGATATTATTGCAACAGTGTATCAGAGTACAATCAGTATAGTATGTTTTGAAACATTTAGGTACAGTCAATGAAAGATGTTTTTAGTTTGTTAAAAATTTTATTTTGAAAAATTTTTTTTTTGTAGAAAGGGATGTACTGTGGAGTCATGAAATTGCTGATTGTAGCAATAAGTAATTGCGCACGACTTATGGCAAGGCACGTAGCCACGCCAGTTCTCTTCCCGGCATTGTGTAGTAACGACGTGTTTTCTGGTGTGGTTTTAGCCACTAGAATATATCGGAATATTAACCGCTAACCTGTGTTTCACTCAGTTAACACCACAACATGCCAAAGTATTGACAAATCTCAAAAGGCCTTTGTCGCTACTGCTTGTGATGCCAATGCGTCAACCGCTACAACTGCAAATAACAACAGAGCCTGCCGTGTTTGTAGTGGCAATCACCTAATTTATAACTGTGAAAAGTTAAATAAGATGTCCGTGTTCGATAGAAATGGTGTAATTGCTAAACTAAGACTATGCATTAACTGCTTACGTGATGGTCATTTTGCCCATCAGTGCAAAGCGGGACCATGTAGGATATGTAGGCGCCAACACAACACCCTTCTACATAAGACAATTGCTCCTACTAATAAAGAGGTAGAAGGTAATGATGTTGTGGCCACGCCTGTTGCATTATCCTCCTATGTAAACAATCAAGTTTTATTGTCAACTGCAGTTATAAATGTAAAAAATTGTGAAACAAACAAAATTGTGCAGGCGCGCTGTTTGTTAGATTGTTGTAGTCAGGCATCTTTTGCAAGCGAGTCGCTGAGGGATAAATTGGGCTTAAAAAACGAAGTAGTTGATACCGTACGTGTTACGGGGATTAACAATATTTCGTTCAATGCATTAAACCGTTGTTGTTTATCAATTTCATCGCGTTCAAATAATAACCATCAATCTGAAATAGAAATAGAAATTGTTTATTTGCAAAAAACTTATCTTATTACATTAGGTGTTGGAACATCCTTTTAAGTATTAAAAATACCTGTGCCAGGATGCCCCGCTCTTTCTTAACTATGGTTATAGTTTTACAAAATAAACTTAATAAATAATTTTAAACTTAGTTATTATACTCGTATAAAAGTGTGAGTGTGGGTTGAGTGTTGAAGGTGTACATGTTGGGTATATATATATAATAATATGAGTTTAGTTATGAATGTAGTTGTAATTATGAGTGTGTGTGTTTGTAATTATTATAAACTATATCTATATCTATATAATCTTAAAAAAAGGTTGATGCCTTAATTATCCCTCAAATAACAGGCGAACTACCAACAGAGGAAATAGACACATCTGAAATAAATGTGCCTGAAAATGTAGTTTTAGCTGATCCAGACTACCACCGCCCATCTCAAATAGACTTGTTACTGGGAGCTGATATTTTTTGGGATGTAATTTGTAGTGGGAGTATAAAAATAGGAAAAAACAAACCTATGTTGCAAAATTCTATTTTTGGATGGTTGATGGTAGGATCTGTCATGACTAGAACACCGACAAGAAAAATTCACTGCAATTTTAGTAGAGAGATTCGTGAACAACTTCGCACGTTTTGGGAGCTGGAAGAAGTGCCAGCGACTCCTATGTGGTCTCCGGAGGAGAAGGCTTGCGAGGAGCACTTCATGAGTCACACAAAACGCCTTGCTTACGGACGATTTTGCGTCACGCTGCCTCTGAGAAATGACCCTCAGCTTCTGGGTAACTCATACAATATGGCTAAAAAGCGATTTGATGCTTTAGAAAGGCGATTCAGACGGCAGCCTGACATAAAATCACAATATGTAGATTTTATTAATGAATACGCGGCTTTAGGACATTTGTCAGAAACAGCGAGAACTGTTGATGCGATCTTTTTACCACATCAACCTGTACTAAAGGTGAACAGTGAATCAACGAAATGTCGCGTCGTTTTTGACGCCAGTGCGAAGACAGATTCAGGTCTCGCACTTAACGAAATTCTAATGATAGGTCCCACGGTACAGGATGACATCTTTTCTATCCTTGTACGATTCCGAGAACATGCTTTTATTCTCACAGGAGATATAGAAAAGATGTATAGGCAGATTGCCGTGGAACCTTCGCAAAGGCACCTTCAAATGATTTTGTGGAGTGATGATGAGAGGAAGCGAATGAAGTATCTGCAATTAAATACTGTTACATACGGAACTTCATGCACTCCCTTTCTTAGCACAAGGTGTCTGTTGCAACTGGGGCACGAAAGCGATGACCCGTTGATAAAGGACATAATTATTCACGACTTTTATGTCGACGATCTAATTACCGGCCATGATGATGAAAAAATGATAAATGTTATTTACCAACTTGTCATTGATCAATTGGATCGTGCTCATTTTAATCTAAGAAAACTTAGAAGTAATTCGCAGGAGCTATTAAACTGTATATCTAATTCTGTGCAATGCAAACAAGAAAATTTAAAAATATCGAACGTCAATAATACATTAGGTGTTGAATGGGACCCTAACACAGATAAAATTCTAATGACATGTTCAAAATTGCATTTGATAGATAACCATATTAAGTATACCAAGCGCTCGATCCTATCGGTAGCTTCAAGTATTTTTGACCCTTTAGGATTGTTGTGTGTATGTGTTATCCTCCGTAAAATCTTCTTGCAATCACTGTGGTTACAAAAATTGGACTGGGACGATAAAATTCCTCAGAAACCAAACTGTATATGGACAAAATTTGTCAATACTATTCATTGTTTGAGAAACATTACGATACCGCGCCATGTAAGCTGTAGTAATGCAGTGGCAATCGAGCTGCATTCATTTTTTGACGCAAGTCTTAAAGCCTATTCAGGCACTATTTATGTAAAATCAATTGATGCGTCAGAAAACTGCACAGTTCGACTTCTATGTGCAAAGGCATAGGTAGCGCCACTGCAAGCCACCACAATTCCTTGTTTAGAACTTTGTGGCGCCTTGCTGGTGGCGCGCCTCTGTAAAAAGGTGTCACAAGCTCTTAGATGCAATATTGTCAAAAAGTATTTCTGGACAGATTCGAAAATTGTATTAGGTTGGCTGAAAACTCCCTCAAATAAGTTGGGTACATTTTTGTCTCATCGTGTTGCTGAAGTCAATGATTTATGTGCCAATTCAGAATGGAAATATGTTCCTTCGTCACAAAATCCTGCTGATCTGGCATCTCGTGGTGTTTTTCCAGATGAAGTGCAGTCGTTGTCACTGTGGTGGGAAGGACCGGCATGTTTACAGAATCCAAAAGAAAACTGGCCTAGTCAAAACGACGCGACACAAATGGACTTACCTGAGATACGTTCACATGCTGTTAGTGTTGATAAACCGAAGGAAAACATCATAGATATGACAAGGTTTTCAAGTTTTACTAAACTACGCCGAATAATGGCTTTTGTGTGTCGGTTTATCAACAATTGTAAAAAAATATGTAATACTAGGCATACGGAATCATTGACTGTTGAGGAACTCGAATCAGCAGAGTCTAAATTATCTTATATCTCACAAAGAGATAGTTTTCCTGATGTAAACGTGAAAACAAAGGCGATTCCTGTTCCAGCTAATTTGAGTCCCTTTTTTGATGACGCAGGATTGATACGAGTAGGAGGTCGATTAGAAAACACAAGTTTTAATTTTGACAAGAAGCATCCTATTGTTTTAGACTATAGACATCATTTTACAAAGCTACTATTTACATTTTACCATTTTAAACTAATGCATGCAGGACCGCAGCTGCTTCTTTCAGTTATTCGTGAAAAATATTGGCCTATTAATGGCAGAATATTAGCAAGACGTACCTACAATGACTGTGTACGTTGCAATCGAATGAAAGGAGCAGTCGCGCAACAAATTATGGGAAACTTACCGACCCAACGAGTAGTACTTGGCTTTGCATTTGACGTAACTTGCACGGATATTGCCGGACCGTTCCTTATCAGCGATAGAAAGGGTCGCGGCGCAAAACTAAACAAATGCTATTTGTGCATTTTCGTAGATTTAAATGGCAACAACGGCATGAAGACATCAAGGCTGGTCAGCTTGTACTGGTCAAAGATGAGGCCACATCTCCACTGAAATGGCCCCTAGGACGAATAGAAGCGGTGTTTCCTGGAAGCGATGGAGCTTGCAGGGTAGCTGACATAAAAACAACCAAGGGCACTATCAGGAGAGCTGTAAATAGGATTTGCCCATTCCTGGATGATGAAGGAGCTTAAAAGCTTGAGCTTTTAAGAGGCGGGAGGATGTTAACGCAACCCTGTGTACAGGATTGTCTCTTGCCTACATACGGACCTGCGCAGGTACATTTTTTCTGCTCCTGCGCAGATTGGTGCGCACCGCCAGTCTGTTGAGCGCAACCAACGCAATCACATTTGTTTACCTATTAAAGCTGTAAAAATACCATTGTAGTACCGAAAAGTAAATCATTTTATGAACTATTCTTCTGGAGTTCTTTCTACGATCCTGCTGATCCTGCTACATAAATCCTGGCCTGTAAGATCTGTTAAATCTAGAGGAATAGCCGAATCACATGTAAAGTACAGACTGTAATATGCAGTTTAGTTTGGTAACTGAACGGCTTCATGTGCCCGAGAAAGGTATGTACTTCATTTAACTAGTAACAATAACATGTAAAGTACAGACCGTATTATGCAGTTTAGTTTGGTAACTGAACGGCTTCATGTGCCCGAGAAAGGTATGTACTTGATTTAACTAGTAACAATAACATGTAAAGTACAGACTGTAATATGCAGTTTAGTTTGGTAACTGAACGGCTTCATGTGCCCGAGAAAGGTATGTACTTGATTTAACTAGTAACAATAACATTTAAAGTACAGACTGTATTATGCAGTTTAGTTTGGTAACTGAACGGCTTCATGTGCCCGAGAAAGGTATGTACTTGATTTAACTAGTAACAATAACATGTAAAGTACAGACTGTAATATGCAGTTTAGTTTGGTAACTGAACGGCTTCATGTGCCCGAGAAAGGTATGTACTTGATTTAACTAGTAACAATAACATGTAAAGTACAGACTGTAATATGCAGTTTAGTGTGGTAACTGAACGGCTTCATGTGCCCGAGAAAGGTATGTACTTGATTTAACTAGTAACAATAACATGTAAAGTACAGACTGTATTATGCAGTTTAGTTTGGTAACTGAACGGCTTCATGTGCCCGAGAAAGGTATGTACATGATTTAACTAGTAACAATAACATGTAAAGTACAGACTGTAATATGCAGTTTAGTTTGGTAACTGAACGGCTTCATGTGCCCGAGAAAGGTATGTACTTGATTTAACTAGTAACAATAACATGTAAAGTACAGACTGTAATATGCAGTTTAGTTTGGTAACTGAACGGCTTCATGTGCCCGAGAAAGGTATGTACTTGATTTAACTAGTAACAATAACATGTAAAGTACAGACTGTAATATGCAGTTTAGTTTGGTAACTGAACGGCTTCATGTGCCTGGTATAGGTATATACTTGATTTAACCAGTAACAATAACATGAATTTGCTTTTTTTTGTATCTACATTATGTAAATTAGATGAATCATTTTTTTTTTAATTATTTATGATGATTTTATTTTAATGTCTACCTACCTTAAATAACACAGAATATGTAACTAAACTAATTATAAAAAAAAAAGTATTTGTTTAATGAGCGGTTTTCTGGTTGTTTTTTTTTTCTTAGTTCTTAGTATGGCGGCACGTCTACACGTTTGCCGCATTCCTTTTAGATATGAATAATCACGTACAATTAAGTATAAATAAGGATTCATCTTTCATCAATATATATTACATACGTAACCATCAATCAGGCAGTAACTACTTATTATATACCGCCCCTAAATTGGTGACCCCGAGTGTGAACTAAACAACCCGACGTGAACACCAGGAAACCCGACTGGAACATTATCGCCGGGGACCCGGCGTGGTCCCCGGGCGCACGTCGACACCCAACTTGAACTGGACGTAATCACGGGGAACCCGCCACCACCTCACCCCGGGCGCACGCATAAGCAACCCGACGAAACAAGATAACACCTACTAGGCCAAAACCAGGCCCAACTCCAACATGGACACATTGGAAATCGCGACAACCTCCATCATATCCCGGATTCCGGAGTTCTGGAGGGATCAGCCCCGACTATTGTTTACGCAGTTCGAAGCCATCATCACCCCTCAAAAGCAAGGCGATGACTATAAGTACAACATGGTTATCGCAAAGTTATCAAAACAGGAAATACAACAAGTAAGCGACATACTCACGGCCCCACCAGAAACCGATAAATACAATTCAACAAAAATACAGCAGCACGGTCACGGTAACTATCGACGCAGCACTCAGCGGAATGCAATCATCAGCGTTATTCGTCATGATCAAGGTCAAGAAACATCAACAAAATTCTATAGCAATATAATGGAGAAAACTAAACACAATGTGTGAAAATAGCCGTCTAACAATTAACACTACCGACTAAAAAAGTGGTATAAGTTTTTGTACGGGCAAACAAAAACTCCAGCAGCCAAATCTTCGCAGTAAAACAAAACTAGTTTTTCAACACTCGCGCAGCAGCCAGCACTTTTCGAGCTTAACCAGACCAAATGCAGCCTTCATAGCTTCTTGGTCCTGCAGCTCACCCTTATCACTCGTCCCGACTCACTGTGGACTAACTGTACAGAAGACACACGTCTTCAGCAGCACCGCTCATCCCGATTCACTGTGGATTAGAGCAAACTAACTGCACAGAAGACACTCATCTTCAGCAGCACCGCTCGTCTCAACGAAGACTGGAGCAACCTGGCAAATGCAAGCAACCTCGCGCTATGACTACTTCCTCATCGAATATTGGTATCAGAAAACGAGACCAAGCATTGAAAAGACATGAGAACAATTAAATCAAAGGCTGTGAAGAATTAAAAAGGAGTAAAATATTTTTGGGTGTCATGACGTCAACTTCTATAGAAATAATTTTATAAACGCTGTAAAGAAGCGATTTGTGACCAGTGCTTACAAAAATGTATACTATGTTGTTATAACTTACAAACGCAATATTTGTACTATTAATATTATTTCAGCATGTTCTATTGCAAATTTTGTATTTGATATCTATTGTTAATTTTTTATTGTTTAGGCAAATTTTTATTAATATGTTTTATTTCATTTTATTGAGGGGGGAGTATTATGGCGGCACGTCTACACGTTTGCCGCATTCCTTTTAGATATGAATAATCACGTACAATTAAGTATAAATAAGGATTCATCTTTCATCAATATATATTACATACGTAACCATCAATCAGGCAGTAACTATCTATTTTATACCGCCCCCAAACTTAGCTTTGCCCTAGATGGCGCTGTCCATGTCACCATAGATAAAATCTGTTTCGTAGCAATCAATGTCAAAGTGATTTTTCATTTGTTTGGAATCGGTGCAAATTTTGTCTTTGATTCTGTTGCTAAAGAATACGACAGTGCCATCTAGGGATTTTATGTAACACTAAATTTGACATAAGGAAAAACTGTCATTCCTACGACGTAGCCGGTCTACAAAGCGGGAAAGATTTGGCGACACGACATGGCGGGAGTGCGGGCGAGTGCATACGTGTCAGTATGAAATCGACCGCACCCCCGTTGTCGCGTAATAAACTCGCTACGCTCGTGTTTTAAATCTTCCTCGTAATTTATTCCTTTTTGCCCTTGTAGCATATATAATATGTAAACTACTATTATGATGTCGTAGACTTTCTACGCCGTCGCAAAAATGAGAAAATGCGCAAGAATACTGCGACAGCAATGTATTATTCGTAGTATACTTTAATGATCAGTTTCAAAGCTTCATTAGATATTTAGCTGGTTTGAAATAAAAAATCAAAATCACCATACAAAACTGCTTTCAAAAATAAAAACATCATTCTACAAAGCCAGACGAAGGATCTTTTTTGCCTTATTCGGGAATCTGGTGATTTTAACTTGCGTATAAATGAGGCGGTCAGCTCCAGAATGGCGTGGAATCGATTTTCTCTGGAAAAGAGTCTATTTTTGCGTAGTGTATTTAGAAAACCGCTTGATGCATTGAAATTTATACAGCACTGCACAGCGGAAAGCTGGAAAGTTAGGCATTGATGGTCGAACATGATACTATGGACTGAGGCCCACATACCTACGAGAGTCCATCAATGCCCAATTGCCGCTAAGGCTTGTATATTTAGTACTTTTCTCAGACAATGCGTGGATATTCAAACTATTTCGTAGCGCTTGGTTGACGCTTCAGGTGACCGAAGGGCTGGACGCTACTTTGGCCAAAGAATTAGTTTGGCCATTCAACGTGGCAACACCGCCAGCCTTTTGGACACCCTTCGAAACGACGGCAGCGATATGGCTCGCATTTTCTATTTATTATAATTATTTTAGGTTTACTTTGTTAGATTTTTTATTTTAGGTCATCTTAAGTTAAGTTTTTAGTTTATAAATTAAATTTCAGGTAAGTTTATTATTAATTATATATTTTGCTTAATTTTAAAATGTTCATATTTATTGGTAGGTAATTTTAATTTAGATTAATTTTAGTTTTATAATTTCGTTGTATTTGTTATTTATGAATAATAAAAATCTTTAAGTTGTAAAAAAAATAATTAATAAAATACATTTTTACTTTTTAGAATTCAAAAAGTTGATATGCTAAGTACTATTAGTAATAAAGGTTTCTACTAGAGACTACTAAAATACCACTTACCTTGACGTACAGATATTCACTGTCTGATTGGATTTATATTATTTTTGGAAACCGCGTTACAGATGCCTTATTGTCTAACTTCAACATCAATCGCTGTTGCTTTCAAAAGTACGCGTGATTGGCTAGAAGTGATGAGTCACGTCATTTCTAGCCAATCACGTTACCTTTAAAGCAATAGCGATAGACGATTTCATGACTATTTCCTTACACAATCGCACCTCAGATCAGTCATTGCAACGTAATTATTTTATAGACACATTCAACTGCCAACCAATATCGAGCCCAAATAATTTTTTAACCTGTCTAATAGGTACAGGTAATGGCACGGTTTATGAGGTCTGACATTGAATACGCTAGTCATTTTTTCTCTATCGCACTTAGTAATTTTGTGCGCGAATGAACACATGCGTTAGTTCCCCACCATTTTCGCTGAGCGGTCAAAAATCATGCTGACACTTATTCGACTGATGCCGGCCCCAAACTGGGCCGAAATATATTTCAAAAATATCTTTTTAAATGCTTCTTTTTTACTTCTATGAAAAATAAAATATGTAATAATATCACCTACATATAAAGACTGACTTTGCATTTCATATTTATAAAATAGCCTGAGTGAACTGTATCTTCCACCTACAGTAATGAAATGTCGAGAAACTTAAAGGAGTACAAAGTCTTCCACATCGCTATCTTCGCTCTAGTTAATGTTCTACCTTTGTTTTTTTGTAGCCAAAGAAGTTCGAGCTCTTTATTATCCCGGATAAAAGAAACATGAATCACTTTTTTTCATTTGTATTCTAGTTAAAGTAGGAGGAAAGGTCGTAAGGGGTTATATTATATATCAGAATATTAAACTTGTCCGATTTTCCCCCAAAGTTAAGTCCAGCTGGATGTAATAATAATCTACAACAGGGGTCGGCAACCGGCGGCCCGCGGGCCGCATGCGGCCCGTGTACCTCTTCGGTACGGCCCGCAACTACTGCATGATAATTATATTCGGTAGTACATATTTGAGTGAGCAGATTTTCCATTCTGAACTATCCAAAAAGCAAGCATTGTTTTCGGTTAAATAATGCACAATTAGACGCAATACTGCGCATTTCCACATTTAAAATGCAAGTGAAATACAAAACCTTGTAAGTTAAATAAATGCAGCCGCAAGAATCGCATTAATTATTTTATTAATTAATACTTAAAATGTTTGAAACTACAATAGATATGATATTTATTTAAATACAAAAATGAGATGCGGCCCTCGCTGATCCCCTGGTAACATTTGTGGCCCTCCTATATCATAAGGTTGCCGACCCCTGATCTACAACAGCGTTTCTTAACCTTTTTTGTCCACGGACCCCTTAGGAAATCAAGCACAATTTTAAGGACCCATTTAATAAAAAAGCAGCAATAAATTTCGGACTATTTATTTTAGTTCTACAAATTACAAAAAATATACACCTTTTCATATAAAATACGTTAATGAGAAGGTTGGTGCTGCTTTTTTGCAACTAAATTAGTGATTTTTGGGTTTATATTACTACTGACTTGTAGTCTCAAATCGGATTCCACTTTTAATCTACTTCTGTATTTGTTTTTAGTATACACAGGAGCAGAGAATGCCTTTTCACAGAGGTATGTCGTTGAGAAAAGCAGTAAATGTCTCAGTCCATAGACTAGGCTGTGGACCCCCATACATATGCTCGGGGACCCCCAGGGGTCCGCGGATCCCAGGTTAAGAAACACTGATCTACAACAATAATAAGTAGTACAGTAGTCTCGTCTGTACATTGATATTTTTGCGAAATTTTTAGATGAATTGGGTTATTGGGTTATTACTGAGGCCAAAACTACAATTTCGAAATTTTTTGTTTGCCTGTTTGTTTTCATTTTGAACTCTGAAACCACCCAACAGTTTCAGTTCTGCATCAACGGATGCGGTTTTCTTTATTACCATAGTAATGAGTGACCCTATAGTAGATGGAGTACAAAGGTATATGTGGCAAAAAACCGCAAATTGGTATACAAGCAAGCCGTTTAGTACATACGTACTTGAGGCCCAAACGATCATTTTGGCCCTCAGCTCTTGAAAAATAAAATACCTTAGCCCCGCTTAACCATTTGTATGGAATTTTTTCTTTCTTTTTTCTGAATCATGTCGTGTGGGGCAGTGGCCGGCAACCCGCAACTCGCGCGTCGCATGCGGCTCTTTGGCCCCTTGAGTGCGGCTCTGTCAGGTGACGAGCGACTAGGTCCTCAGTTCTTAATAAAAATCCCTAGCAGGGATTATGACCCCCCTTAACCATTTGTATGGAATTTTTTCTTTCTTTTTCTGAATTCTATGGTGTGGGGCAGTGGTCGGCAACCCACGACTCGCGCGTCGCATGCGGCTCTTTGGCCCCTTGAGTGTGGCTCTGTCAGGTGACGAGAGATGGGGCGCAGGTGAGCCCCGGGGCCGGGGAGTTATGTTCATTAATAAATAGGATCATATGATATCAAGTTTGACTTTCTAATTAAACCTATAGTTTATAATTAAACCTATAGTTTATAATTAAACCTATAGTTTATAATTAAACCTATAGTTTAATTAGAAAGTCAAACTTACTTAATTATCAATAAATACCTAAATATTTTAAATAATTAAAATATCCACATATTCCTATACATTTTTGAATTATGGTATTTTGAAGCTACCACTATATCATTAAAAATACGTTTATTATTTTAAATAGATTATAATATATTTATAAAAAGTATTAATAAATAAAATAAAATAAGTATTTATTTTACTTATTTGACTGACAACGACCACAAGTTGGTTGAAACATATTTAGAACCTATTTAATACTTTTTTTATTTATGTATTATAATCTATTTAAAATAATAAATAGGTAAAAAAGGCTTCAAACTATTTATTAAATTTAAAATACGTTTACTCATGTAGTACACTATTGTTCCATCCATCCATCAGCCTAGTTCGTCCACTGCTGGACATAAGCCTTTTCAGGACTTTGCCACTCCCGGCGGTCATCCTGAAAGAATTTCCCATACTCACACACGCTGGGCAGGCGGGTTGGTGAGCGCGGTACCGGAACCCTTGAACCAGTGACGCCGCTGCCCGTCACCAGTCTGTTCCATAGAAGGCCCGCCTATTAGGGATGGATATACCGCCATCCATCGGTCCCAGGCATGGCGGGCCTCCTGGTTTTTTGCCTGTGAGCTGTCCTCTTACTCTCCCCCGAATCACTTCGAGGGGGTCTCCAAGTAAGATGGTGGTACCTCCACAGTCGAGCCCGCAATCAGCTCTACCACATGTAACAATATTTTTATACATTATCTATGCTCTTATCTTAAAAATTGTATTTTAGCCGTAATTTGTAACAAATACGGAGAATAGTGATCCGGATACTAGCATTAACTTGCTATCGACACGACATCAATTCGATAAATAAAAATGTAACTCTTATTTTATTGCAATAAGGGTTATCGTTTGGAATTTATCGATTTTATCTGTCAAATTTATCTAATCGACGCGTACGTGCTCGCATAGCTTATTAGACAATACATTTATCGAAATGTGATTCAAGATGATACTTAAAATACAACAAAAACATTTTTAACAAGGCCAGAAATCCCTCCTTTTAGATATCATAATAAATAAAAACAAAAAAATATATATTTAATTTTTGCTATATTTCAATAGTGGGGTCGTCATCAGGCGAATAATTTTTTATATGATGAAGGTTAAAAAATCACTGATATCTTTTGACAAAAATATATATATTTTTTTAAATATATATGTTTATTGCACAACACACTAATTTATTGTATAAAAAGCTTATACTTTATTATCTTGCATACAACCCTCCTAAGTATTTATTGTATCCAACAACGACAAAACTTTTAAACAATTTCCAGATAGCACTATAGACGCAAGCAGCTCAAAACTTCCCTCATTTTGGCCCATACTTGCTTTCTTACAGCGCAGCTGTATGAATCGTTAAAGCAAGGAAAGACACAATTTAATGCAACTTTTAGTTTTAAACATAAAAATTTAGTGGCAAGCTGTTTCAAGAAAGCTCAAACTATAATGGTATCTTGTTATTATTTTTCTTGCAGAAGAGTAAGCAATATTTGTTACAAATGTTAAATAAACGGACAAACTCATTTTAAAACAGGCAATGTATATGCAAACTTGTAGGAAATAATAACAACGACAGAAAAATTATGATTTCGTTCTTTTTTTTTTATACTCGTGAATAATTATTCTTTTTACACACAAAATATTTTTACGATCTAATTTTGCTATTAAAAACTATAATAGGTACATTGGATTACGAAAGTCTTAAATAGCAAGATTAAATTTTAAAACATATTGTTTGTAAAAATAACTGAATAATCGCGGGTGTAAGGTATAATTAAGAGGAGGCCTTCCTTTTTCAACAGTTTTTGAACGATTGTACTGAATTTACCACAGACGCAATCAATATGAAACTTAAATATATGTTTTTTCAAACTATTATCTTTACGTTCGTTGTAGGTAGCGTTACCTAATTGGAAAACTTTCGCTCGATAGATTTTATTTTTGAAAATAGTCTCGTTTTGAGTGTTTTTTTGGTTTTGCGTTTAATCCATTTGATTTTTATGTGTCATATTTTACTACCAATACGAAAAATCTTGTTTATTAACCAATGTAAGTTTAAAAATGACTTAAATGCAATATTGTAATTTTAGTCGATTTTAATCTTAAAACTAGATTCGTTCTAAATCGTTTCGCGCGCATTTTATCGCACGCGATTTTCAACTTTACGAAAGTTAGTCTACGGGTTATAATTGCAAAGCCGCTGTGCGCCTAAGGAAGGCCTCGTTAATGAACTTGGGCAACTGTGCTTACCTCTGGCATATGTGGGCTTTGGTGTGAGTCAACGGCTTGTGAATGTGGACATCTACAACAAACAATAACCCACATTGTCTTCCAGTGCCCCATTACGAGATATGATGGACCAGCCGAAGATTTCCTAGAACTTTCCAGCGAGGCTATTGAATATCTTAATAGTCGCATAGACAAATCGTAAATTTTAATATAGTCCTAAACTAAATAATAACCAGTGTATAATGCCATACGATAAATAAAATAAAATAAATGGAACTTGTAGAAAAAAGTAACATAACGAAGTTATAGTACTTCTGTCGTCGTTATTGGTTCCCACAAGTTTTTATGAAAATTGCCTTTGACCAAGGCCTTCCTTTTTCAACAGTTTTTGAACGATTATACTGAATCTAAGTATAATCGTTCAAATCAATATGAAATTTATATATATGTTTTTTCAAACCTTTATCTTTACGTTGTACGAGTAAGTAGCGTTACTTAATTAAAAAACTTTCGCTCGATAGATTTTATTTTTGAAAATAGTCTCTTTTGAGTGTTTTTTTGGTTTTGCGTTTAATCCATTTGATTTTCATGTGTCATATTTTACTATCATATCAATACGAAAATCTTGTTTAATAACCGTTGTATTTTCAAAAATGACTTAAATGCAATATTGTAATTTTAGTCGATTTTAATCTTAAAATTAGACTCGTTCTGAATCGGTTCGCGCGCATTTTAGCGCACGCGATTTTCAACTTTATGTAAGTTATTCTACGGGTTATAATTGCTAAGGAAGGCTTCGTCTTAAGGCACAAGTGGAGCTCTCGATGAGAGCATGACTCATTATCATCAGGATTCACCGGAAATGCACGAAACGCGGACGAGAACTAGTAATAAAATTAAGATTATGTTTATTTTGCGAAATCCATCGCTATGAATACTCTATATACTCTATCTACTCTATATAGAGTGCATTACAAACTAGAAAATATCAATTAGAAACAAATCCAAAGACAAGAATTTGAAAAAAATCCCCGGGCCAGGATTCTAACCTGCGACCTCTTATATCATCATATATGAATAGTCATCATAATTAACAAACTTAACCTACAAACTTATACTTATTCCAAAATTGCATAAATTGTACATATGCACACATAGTCACACACATCTCGCATACACACATCCCACATACACACACATACCCTCACTCACTTACAAATTCAGCCTAAGTATGTATATACTAAACTTTTCTTTTCTTTTTTATATTTATAATAATTTGTTAGTCACCTCTGTAAATAATAGTTTTGTTTATCATTTCATTTTGTATTTTTAGTTATAAGAGAGCGGGGACTCCTGTTACAGACAGGTATTTTCATACCCAATAGGAGAACTCAAACTCAGTTTATTTAATGAAGTAAGCTTAAGAAATAAATAATTTTTAATTTTCATTTTCATTTTCACCTCTTGTTATCAAGACAAGCGCGCTACCAATGAGGATAAGTCACATAACGGGAGAATCCAATTTTGACTATTACATTGCATGTGTTATGATTTTCTGAGTACACTACTTTTTGATTTTTTGAAATCCGTCCATAAATGGCAAAGTTATTTAATATTTTATCGGGCTTGATTTTAAAACGCGCGCCTCCCGCCCGTGGATACCGATGTCGTCATCACACACAGACCCCGCGCGATCGCAGTCGTCCAGTACGCACATTCGTGATTAGTAGCGAACACTCGGTTTTTTTTCGAGTTTTATGCATTATCGGTTTATTGTTTCGGTGTTCTGTAATAATGAGCAACAAATTGGAAGATGGATTCGAAAAAGGACAGTCAGATAATCTACCTAAAGTGGATTCTTTCATGGTTTTTGAATACTTAAACAATCATGTGAAGTATACCAGCGCTGAAATCCGAGGTTGGAAGCTTCAACGGTAAGTACCTACCAAATTTAATGTGTTAGTTAGTGAGTTTAGGCCTAGGTACTTTTTCCCATGGCTGTTGCGGTAGGTAATGTGAAAATAATAAAATAACCTGGGTAAAAAGGTACATGGACAGCATAACACACTCCATCATAAAAACGTTAGTCAAGTCAAGTACCTACATTATTTCTTCCTACGGAGTTCGAGTTGATGTTTTTGTAAGCAGGCAACTGCAGGCATGATTCATTGCGATTTAGTAAGTGCCGGTTTCAAGTTCACCTAAACATTATAGACCGGGAGCGCGCCGTAGATTAACTAACATTAGCGGATACCTACCATGTTTTTTGTTTCGATGCACTTAAATGGTGCAACCGCATCAGGTAATGTGATGTAGGTATTTAATGCTGTATGATTATTACAGGTCTGTACGAGAGTCATATGGCGACGATGCCGTAGGGTATGTCCAAGTCCAAAGAAATGGAAATGTGTGCACAGTAAAGGCAAGAATAACACCGGAGCATAAAGTAAAAACTAAAGGTTATAGCTGCACTCTCAAATGTGAAGAAAATGATAAAACTATTATTGATGTTACTTGTCATGATTGTGCTGCACAAAAATTTTCCATGTCATTTTCGACCTGTAAAAAGTAAAAACAGATTTAAGATTCTTTATTTTATTTTTAAATAATACTTTACTTACTGAGAAAAGCAGATCCAAAAAATAGGTCCTACAGCAAAGAAATTAAAATTCGAATCATTACCTATTGTTGATAGGTATTCATTATCGTAGATAAAAATGCGGTAGTCTCCCGGACTACAAATATCATACCTACGTTGATTATTGTTTATTGTTATTACCTCATACGATTGTGTTAAGGTTGAGACAATATGACATAAAAGGATTAAGTTTTAAGGTTTTTGATTCCATTGATCGATAAAATAGGTGACATTTACTCAATAATACGAGGAAATAGGTATACGTCAAGTATAAGGTATAACGTAGGAAAGGTACTTACGTCGAAATGATCTTCGCAACAGTAATGAGTACTTTTGCTTGATAAAGGATCTCTCTTCATAACACTACACCACTTTTTTCTAGCTTTTTTCTCTGTTGGAACATGAAAAAATAGTTTGTCGGGCGTACTACTACTTGTACTCTTGCACTTTGGCACGACACAATATTTGTAAGACATTTTTAAGGATATTGATACACAACAATAAATCTATAACAAAGCGACCGTGACAAGCACAGCTCAAGAACTGCGCGGGAAACAGAGTACACCTACAGAACTGAAGAGCGCGTGCGGGGTCGCGCCCCGGGTATGTGTGGGATGACGTCACGCGCTCGCGGCTGGTACTGGCGGGCGTTATTTGAACTGCTACAGTAAAATTGCTGTACTTTCGACATTTCTTGTCCGATTTGGATATTTTTTTCACCATAAGTCATGTTTTTTTTACTGTCATCGATCTACATACTTAACAAAAATCGTGACTCTTCCTCATTGCGCCGCCGAGGTTCCTCCTACCTAGACTGGCGAATTCTTCCATCATACTTGTTTGATATAAACGCTCGTTGCTACCAGAAATTGTAGCATATAAAAAGCGGTAATACTGACTAGTGACGGGCATCAGCGTCACTAGTGCGAGGATTCCATAACCACGCTCAGACACCACTAATTGTATGCTACAGGGCGATACTTGCAGCTGGAACAGGGGCCCATAGCTGTCCCACATTTATAGTATACAAGTATCTTATATTCTAATATTTAATATAAAATGTCCTACCAGACAGTTGTATGATGACCTCATCAAGTAGTCCTCGCACGAAGACCCTTCGCTGCGGAGACCAAGGCGTGTCGGTGCCGTGACACGTAGATCACCTTCCACGATGAATCTAAACACAAACCTCCTACCCCAGGATGCATCCGAACCAGAAATAGTAATTAACAAGTCCACTTGTCGGAAGCCGCGTGGACACAGGTTATGTCACACACACATAGGAAATTCACCAAAAAGTGGCCTTCACGCCAAAATAACATTATATCTTGAATAACTAATGTTCTTTACGGTGTCCGCACCGATTTCCCCTCTATTAAGCCCTTAATAATACATATTAAAATCGTCCGCGATCTATACCAAGAAAATTCCACGTCCCTCGTTTTTGACAGCTCCAAGTCCATAGACAAAATATATAGACCATTGATGGATGCGTTCCGAAATATACATTTTATTCTGAACAGTCCCCCGCTCTGGGCTGAGCAATCAGTCCAGAGCGGGGGACTGTTCAGAATAAAATGTATATTTCGGAACGCATCCATCAATGGTCTAGGTGCGCTAACAACCGGGCTGCCCGATTGTCGCTTTTTGATCATGGAGGCCGCCTCAGTTACATCATCATAAATTTCCATTATCTGAGCTAAATCCGTAACATACCTCTTCAAAGGCTCGTCACTTTCCTGCAGTGCTGCCACAGCCGCCTCTGCATCAGCCAGCCGCTGATGCATCCGCTCGGCTCTCTCCAGGATTGCATTGTCGCGATCCGAACGAGAAAGCAATCCCTGGACGGTTGTAAACCAGCGGAGCTCTTTCGCCAACGCAGCCTTGTGAGACTTGGACATCATGCCGCAATGAACCGGGAAATGTATAAATAAAAACTATTTAGCAAACACCCTGACACGGCACAAAATACAGAAGCACTGCTCAATAGGTACCCTACCTATAAATAGAATTTAATTAGCAAAATTAATTCCCAATTACCAATGTATGTACTGTCCGTCAATACTAAACAAACAAATAGGTTCCTACCTAATTCTATATTACCAAATTTAAATTATATTTGGTGTATACAATACACACAAACCCGAATGCACATTCCACTATGCACTTGTATACATGCTTGTAAGTACATAAATTCAAGCCAAGATAACCGTATATTAGCTAACAAGTTGATTTCCAATCTATAATATAAACCGTTATATGATATAATGTTATTGCAATACAAGAACACTTGATATGTACTAAATTAACAATTTATACTGATATTACTGAACCACATCAATGTGGTACCCTCCGGTAATCAATTATCCACTCAAAGCACTAAACAAATCCAATTTGTAATTGCTACATGTACATGTAAATAGCCTAGCTATGTTAACAGTTCAATGACACTGGGGCCGCCCAGTTCCGCTGTTTATATGTATATAATCCAAAGGTGGGCTACAACCACGATCTGGCTACCAAAACTTGTTTGATATAAACGCTCGTTGCTACCAGAAATTGTAGCATATAAAAAGCGGTAATACTGACTAGTGACGGGCATCAGCGTCACTAGTGCGAGGATTCCATAACCACGCTCAGACACCACTAATTGTATGCTACAGGGCGATACTTGCAGCTGGAACAGGGGCCCATAGCTGTCCCACATTTATAGTATACAAGTATCTTATATTCTAATATTTAATATAAAATGTCCTACCAGACAGTTGTATGATGACCTCATCAAGTAGTCCTCGCACGAAGACCCTTCGCTGCGGAGACCAAGGCGTGTCGGTGCCGTGACACGTAGATCACCTTCCACGATGAATCTAAACACAAACCTCCTACCCCAGGATGCATCCGAACCAGAAATAGTAATTAACAAGTCCACTTGTCGGAAGCCGCGTGGACACAGGTTATGTCACACACACATAGGAAATTCACCAAAAAGTGGCCTTCACGCCAAAATAACATTATATCTTGAATAACTAATGTTCTTTACGGTGTCCGCACCGATTTCCCCTCTATTAAGCCCTTAATAATACATATTAAAATCGTCCGCGATCTATACCAAGAAAATTCCACGTCCCTCGTTTTTGACAGCTCCAAGTCCATAGACAAAATATATAGACCATTGATGGATGCGTTCCGAAATATACATTTTATTCTGAACATACTTGTCCACTGTTATTTTTGCATCTGCTTGATATACTAGCTTGTACTGCACATACAGAACGCTCACGAGGGCGTTCCCCTGGCCCGGGGACTTTTTTCAAATTCTTGTCTTTGGATTTGTTTCTGATTGATATTTTCTAGTTTGTAATGCACTCTAATAATATATATGGTAATAAAATTATTTATTCTCTGCTGCCACACATCCGGCACAGTGCTGGATTAAAACTAGTTGATGCATTATAGCTTCGTACCAAGCTAAATGCACATTTTATTTATATTCTAAAGAAAGTTTTTTATCTTTTTATCATACTTAAAATACAAAAAATATATACATTATAAAACAGGAAATATTTAAGATATTTGCAGATCTGAATACGTGATTACATTAAATTCGCTCGATGGAAAAAAATCACAAAGACAGCTCTAAAAAATCTTAAAATGGTATTAATGACATGTATTTTTAAAGCTAGAAATCTCAAAATTCGCGAGGATATTCAACTTACATTATTTCAGACATTTGTTGAAGGATTTTTAATTAGATGTCCAATATAGCCACAAATTCAAAATAATTGATGATTTGCGTGCGTGGCAGTTAATTAGTGCAGGGTAGATAATTCAAAAACAAAACCGTTGGTACAAGACGAAAGTTTAGCTTAATACGAAAAGTTAAGCAATCCACGCCTATTGAACCCCTATCTAGTCTATCCACCAAGTAGATCGATCATTACGTACTTTTCTTAAAATAAAAGAGATAAGTGGGGTGCCTAGCTATGATAATAAAAACCAGTACCATTTTTTATAATATTTAGAAATAAAAAAAATAAAAAGGGTTTAGGTGCCTCCCGAGACGTGATGCCCTAACCGGTTGGCCACGTGTTTAGGCTTTGCGAAGTGCGCCTTGCGGCGCTTCTTGCGTCGGCGCCCAAGGAGAGAACAAATCGAAGACGCCGCCGCTACTGCCCATGTCGTGGCATGGCACAGCCCGTCGCAAAGCACCTTGAAAAGTCTATTAAAAGTTTGCGGGACCAAATAAAACAATTGTTTCCTGAACAAGAAGGTAGGTTTCACCCGACTCCTTTCTTTATTTATTGACGGGATGCACTCCCTGTATTCTAAGGGCTTACGGCAATATTAGTATCAAAAGCTGCATTTTAGGCAGAAAGCAAGCCGCTTTGTCCAGTAATACTAAGGACCAATATGAATGATTTCATCCGAGGAAATGAAAATTTCATTCACTAGAATTCAAGATGGCGGACGTTTTCCAACATGGCGGCTGCATAATTTAAAAAATGTATAGAATCAAAACGGCTTCACCGATTTTAATTATTAGGGTGTCAATCAATTTGTGTTGACATATTGAATAATAAAAAAAATATACGATATAAAAAATTAAAGATGGTAGCTGAATATTAATAAAATTATGAAATTTTCTAAATATTTTTTTCATTCTTATGATAATAACAACCAAATTTTCTATGATATGGTCACATGTTTTTATAATTTAATAAATTATGATAATATTATCTACAAAACTAAAAAAAAATCTTGAAAATCCGATGAGTAGTTTTTAAACTATACGCATTTCAAAAGAACCGCGCGGTTTCGAATGTCATCACTGCACGTGATGTGATGCATCATAAAATCAAAACGAGTGCACCAATTTCAGTAATTTATACATCAGATGATTTGTATTTATATCTTGTAATTTATAAAGTCTTGTGAAAACCGGCCCAGTGCGAATTGGACTCGCGCACAAAAGGTTTCGTACCAAGTACACAACTGTTTATTTGTTTTGGTCACAAGTTACTAATTTCATTATGAATTGATGTTTCAATGTTTTGATTTCCTACAGTAGGTATGATTTCTCATAATAATAACATACAGGAATTTCGAAATTCCTAACTAGTTTAGTTTTTGAGATAGACTCCGTAATAAAAATGTTCTAAAACTAACAGAAGGCCCCATTTCTTTATTTTTTAAGGTATAAATTAGCATTAAATACATTAATCCTCTGTATCTAAAGCTTCATCCGATGTGGTTGAACTGAAAGAAGAAAAAATTCATATGAAATCAGCCCAGAATGTACCTATATCATCAATTATCGTATTTTTATAAGTAAAAATTAAAGGGATACCTTTCGTTTTTGCAGCTGCCTTTGCATGTGCTGCATTGCATTGTGCAGGGTAGACCCACCCGTTGACACGAGCAACGCATTGTTTCGCAGCCTTTTTTACAACCGCAATGGTCTAAGTAAGATAACTCATGCCATATCTCCCTGGCTTCAGACCATTGTGGTACCCAACTGTCATCAGATGATTTCCAACCCCAAGAGGATGGAGATGGCACAGCGGCATTGTCGAGAATAACGGAAGTGCCCCATAAGTGTCCCGCTTGATAGGTGGCACGGAGCACGTGTTTTTGTAATGCCGCCGATGTTGGTGGGATGCTTGTTACGAATTTATTCTTGGTAGCAAATAGTTCCTTGCGTACCAAGTTGACCGACGAATGCGCTGTTTGTGAATCGTACAGGTAGCAGGTGAACTTTTCCAGCATAGCCATAATTTCTTTAGGAAGACTTTGTATTGGCTGCGATATTTCTTTTAAAGCTGGTGTAACTTCAGGGTGTGACAACCACGTTTTGAAGCATGACTTCTTTCCTTATGTATGGAAATAAGAAGTAGTGTCACAGCCTGTAAAGGCGTGAAAGCCACGAAGAGCAGTTGATCTGTCAGGGCCCAAAGTGTTGGCTATTTTATGAACTTCGACATAACGGCGTTTATTTGCCGTCCCGGTCAATAGCCACAATTTTTGCAAGCCACTCTCAGTTAAAGTTTTATAAAATGATATCAATAACACCAAAACATTTGTGTCGGAAGATCTGACCAAAATACGCGTGATTCCCTGTTCTGCCATATCCTTTGCGTGAAGTACGATGCGGCCATCGGCTTCTTCTGCATGCGTTCCTTTTGTTTTTCCAGAAATTGCGGTGCGAGTGTAGTCTGAAGAAGTCACTAGATTAGCAACATTTGTCACCACATTAGTAGCATCAAAGTCATTCAGGAAGGCTTGCCCCAGAAACTGAAAAAGCTCTGATTTATTTTTTTCATTTCGTAAAAAATCTGACCAATCAGAAGGTAAGATATTATTGGCAACAACTTGACGTCGAATTCCAGCTCCTCTTCCTTCTCGTTCTTGTCTTTTTAGGCTTTTCGGGAGATAATGATTCCATACAAGGTCTATTCTCTTTGATTTTACTTTTTGCACTAGTTAGGGGAGCTTGATCTGGTCAAAAATAAAATTAAAAACCAGATTTCAGTTTCTGAGGCAAGCCCTCCTGAATGACTTTGATGCTACTAATGTGGTGACAAATGTTGCTAATCTAGTGACTTCTTCAGACTACCTTCGCACCGCAATTTCTGGAAAAACAATAGGAACGCATGCAGAAGAAGCCGATGGCCGCATCGTACTTCACGCAAAGGATATGGCAGAACAGGGAATCACGCGTATTCTGGTCAGATCTTCCGACACAGATGTTTTGGTGTTATTGATATCATTTTATAAAACTTTAACTGAGAGTGGCCTGCAAGAATTGTGGCTATTGACCGGGACGGCAAATAAACGCCGTTATGTCGAAGTTCATAAAATAGCCAACACTTTGGGCCCTGACAGATCAACTGCTCTTCGTGGCTTTCACGCCTTTACAGGCTGTGACACTACTTCTTATTTCCATACAAAAGGAAAGAAGTCATGCTTCAAAACGTGGTTGTCACACCCTGAAGTTACACCAGCTTTAAAAGAAATATCGCAGCCAATACAAAGTCTTCCTAAAGAAATTATGGCTATGCTGGAAAAGTTCACCTGCTACCTGTACGATTCACAAACAGCGCATTCGTCGGTCAACTTGGTACGCAAGGAACTATTTGCTACCAAGAATAAATTCGTAACAAGCATCCCACCAACATCGGCGGCATTACAAAAACACGTGCTCCGTGCCACCTATCAAGCGGGACACTTATGGGGCACTTCCGTTATTCTCGACAATGCCGCTGTGCCATCTCCATCCTCTTGGGGTTGGAAATCATCTGATGACAGTTGGGTACCACAATGGTCTGAAGCCATGGAGATATGGCATGAGTTATCTTACTTAGACCATTGCGGTTGTAAAAAAGGCTGCGAAACAATGCGTTGCTCGTGTCGACGGGTGGATCTACCCTGCACAATGCAATGCAGCACATGCAAAGGCAGCTGCAAAAACGGAAGGTATCTCTTTAATTTTTACTTATAAAAATATGATAATTGATGATATAGGTACATTCTGGGCTGATTTCATATGAATTTTTTCTTCTTTCAGTTCAACCACATCGGATGAAGCTTTAGATACAGAGGATTAATGTATTTAATGCTAATTTATACCTTAAAAAATAAAGAAATGGGGCCTTCTGTTAGTTTTAGAACATTTTTATTACGGAGTCTATCTCAAAAACTAAACTAGTTAGGAACTTCGAAATTCCTGTATGTTATTATTATGAGAAATCATACCTACTGTAGGAAATCAAAACATTGAAACATCAATTCATAATGAAATTAGTAACTTGTGACCAAAACAAATAAACAGTTGTGTACTTGGTACGAAACCTTTTGTGCGCGAGTCCAACTCGCACTTGGCCGGTTTTCACAAGACTTTATAAATTACAAGATATAAATACAAATCATCTGATGTATAAATTACTGAAATTGGTGCACTCGTTTTGATTTTATGATGCATCACATCACGTGCAGTGATGACATTCGAAACCGCGCGGTTCTTTTGAAATGCGTATAGTTTAAAAACTACTCATCGGATTTTCAAGATTTTTTTTTAGTTTTGTAGATAATATTATTATTATTTATTAAATTATAAAAACAGGTGACCATATCATAGAAAATTTAGTTGTTATTATCATAAGAATGAAAAAAATATTTAGAAAATTTCATAATTTTATTAATATTCAGCTACCATCTTTAATTTTTTATATCGTATATTTTTTTTATTATTCAATATGTCAATACAAATTGATTGACACCCTAATAATTAAAATCGGTGAAGCCGTTTTGATTCTATAAATTTTTTAAATTATGCAGCCGCCATGTTGGAAAACGTCCGCCATCTTGAATTCTAGTGAATGAAATTTTCATTTCCTCGGATGAAATCATTCATATTGGTCCTTAGTATTACTGGACAAAGCGGCTTGCTTTCTGCCTAAAACGCAGCTTTTTTTCCTAAGCCCTATGACTACTGTCGTATACCCAATATATGTTCAGATAAAAAATATTAGATTGTACACAGATTCGTACCACTTTTGATAAGGCTTTCCTGAATACGTCCAGCGCAGTCGAAAGAGCCACTGCTACTGCCTATTAGAGATGTCAATAATGGTTGAAATTGCTTATTAGTTAATAGTTGATTGATTAAAAAAAATATCGATAATTTACTGTTCAAAAATATTTGTTAATATTTTTATTGAATTTTTCAACCAATAAACTCTCTACCATAAAAATACTCTATAATTTTTTTAGTCCCACACACCTATCGAAATGGTTCCAAGTAGGTTATTTTGCAAACCAACTTCATAATCGGAAAACAACAACAAAGCGAGGACGCGTCTTTTTTTTTTGAAGTAACACAACAAAACTAACCTAATAATCAACCAAATATGTGTTAAAAATATCAAATATAAATATCTGTCGAAGAATTTGATATGATATTTTATTCGATAATGTTAATTTTGTTTATCGAGAATCATTATCAATTTTCAATATCCGTTAAATTGAATGGTTAATGGTTATATTCATCATCTCTACTGCCTATGTCGGTCGTAGCATGGCAAAGCCCGTCGCAAGAAGCGCGCCGCAAGGCGTACCTCGCAAAGCCTAAACTCGTGACCGACCATAGTAATAGTGCTATATTTTAATAGTGCTATTATTTCGTCTCCCATGTTGTTTAGTCCAGTTATACATACCGTCATGCACTTCTCTCTTTTGTCTCATCTTTTAAATGAAACCTTGCATCACTACATGAATGTAAACACTTTTTAGAATTAAATTTTCACAACAAAAACACGTAGCATACATATATTTTTCCATACAACAAAGCACAGTGGGCACACAATAAGGTACTTACTATTAAAACCATTTTATTTGACCCTTCCATTAGTAAGAGCGAGGTCTGCCTCTTTTGATAACAGTTACTATAATAGACCTTCACATAATAGGGACTCAGCCAGCAAGGATCGTAACAAAATAAATAAAATACGAATTCTTTGAGGTAAGCTTTATGTACGAAATAAAGCCTTAAAACAAGTTATACAGAAAACGAAATCGCTGGCTGAGGTATTTAAATATGAAATGTGTATTCAATTTATTTACTGATGTCATTGTTCACTAACATTTTATGGTACCTATACAACACAATAATATGATATAGTAAGTAAATACTATAATTATTGTTCCGAAAAGATCTGTCAATATTCTAAGTTTGTTTCACTTATATAGGGAACATCAATCGGATAAACTGTACATTACGGGACGCTAGTCTGGGCTTTCGTAATTTTTTTACAGAAAGTAGATGATATAAGAAGTCTTTCACCGAATTCTTTTTTGTAGCAAATGCGTAGTTTTCGAGAAATAAATTATTAAAAGTTGACAATAAAATTTTCATTTTGACTTACAACCATCACTTTTGACATGTCAATTGCGTTTCGTTATGCAAAGGTTAAGTCCATACAACCACATGTGACGAGTTTTACCGTAATTATATTGTAATTCACATTCAATATGTTTTGGTTTGTATTGCAAACTTAAAATTTTGTATATTAACGTGAAAATCATTATAAAGATTGTTAATTTAACGACATTTAAAAAGAAAAATTGTGTTTCTGCTGTGCTAAAACGAAACGCAAAACGACGCCATTTTGTTTTAGTGACGTTTCGCGTTGATTAGTTGTCGTTTGTTGCTTTTGCTGTCGAGATCGTTTTACGTACTCCTGTCTAACTAACACGTGTGACTACCATGGCTAAAAATCGACTTCTGTACTGGTAGGTTAAGGCGGTAACAGAGGATCTCGGTCCAAAACGCATATTTTATTATTGTTTGCCAAATTTTTGAATAAAAAGTATGCAATAAATGCGTTTTATGGCGTTTTGCGCAAATTGCTGATCAATAATTATGTGTTCACAAGCAACTGATGTCATATTATGCATTACATTATGATTGCATTACATAACAACAGTAACCACGCTTTAAAGTTTGTAAATGTACTGCAACTAAAATGTAGTATATAAAATAACATAATTTATTTTTGAACACCTAAATATTACTAAGAAATTTGCGCAAATCGCCATAAAACGCATTAATTACAAACTTTTTATTCAAAAATTTGGCAAACAATAATAAAATGTGCATTTTGGACCGAGATCCTCTGTTACCACCTTAAACTGTTCAAAAACCGACTTAGTGCACCCCGACTCTATACAGTCTTGTGGCTACTACCCCTAGAGTGTATATGAAAAGCCGAAGGCGCGGAGGGAGGGCAGCCCCCGCCCGCAGTAATAAAGCATAGGCAACCGTGCGAGCCGAAGCGGCTGAGGCTGGTCACCGAAGGTGACCAGCAAGCCGAAGCTGCGGAGGTGAGCGTGGGTGCCTATGCTTTGTTACGCAAGGGCGAAGGGGCTGCACTTCCCGCAGCGCCGGAGCCGATGCAGAAAGGAATTTGTGTCAAAATAGGTGACTTCTGTACTGATAGGTTCAAACAGTCCAAAATATCTCGATAGAAGGGGGGGGGGGGGGAATCAAATTGATGGACGAACCCGCAAAGCATTATCTGCTTGCTCTCTTCTCATTAATATCCCCCCGCTCACCCCTCTATCGAGGTATTATCACATACATAACCTCAAACTTCAACCATGAATATCTCAAAAACCATGGGTTTGCTACAAAGGGGAGGGGTACCAGGGGGTAGCCCTTCCCCTCCCCCTCCCCCCATGCCCCTCCTCCCCCCCTACAATCCGTCCCGTAATGTACAGTTTTACCCATCAATCTGCTAATAGAAAATCCCCAGAGGTAGACTGGGAGAAATCTCTTTATAGAGATAAGTTTGCCTTTCTACCTAGGTACATGTCAATTTGTTTATAGTAGCATGTATTGTTCGTCTATGATAGTAGGTATGTTTGTAAATGTTTATTTTCTTTGTACAATAAAGAATAAGAATAAAACTATTCTTTTTACTAGGATAATAAAGCCGATTCTGAAGGCTTTAATTTTAGTTTTAGTGCTGTCAAAACCAAATTTTCTTCGATACAAAATAGTCCTTAAGGGTTAGGATTAGAAGCTAAATTTCTTTGGAAAATTTTATGCTTTGACAGCAATAAAACTAAAATTAAAGCCTTCAGAATTGGCTTTATTATGTACCTATAGAATTGAATTTCTTTAATTTTATAATCGTTATCCTTTTTATAGAGACAAATGTGTGTAAATGACAACTGCGCAATATTTATGCGTCACTTTAATTAGTGAACCAATGGTAACATTCGCGGCGAGTGCCTCAGGGACCCGCAATGGACGGTAATTAAGATTTACGCTCGAACGTGCTTCTTAAGGGCTTCTCCTGTTGGATACGGACTGAGTTTGCCAAGCAAAATACATATTTATTCGGCTGCTTGCATTGAAGTATTCGTAGGTACGGAATTTATAATTCTTTATGTATTTATTTTGGAAATTTGCCAAGCAAGTAAAACAAGCTCTCATTCTACATATTATGTACATAACCTAATATAAAAATAAAATTGAATTTACGATGTGAACGTACTTAAGTACTTAATATTTGTAACCGAACTTTGTTTAGATATCGAGGTGTATAATAAAAAAAACGATTATTTTTAGTTTCTGTTTAATCCATTCCTATACATAACCTCAAAGATCAAAATTACATAAACGTCAAACTAACATGTGCTACAAGGATCTGGAGTAGAGATGAAACGGATATCCGGTTACTATCCGGTATCCGGCCTATCCGGCCACATTTTTGGTATCCGGTATCCGGCCGGATAGTAGCCAGTATCAATTCAAAAATACGGCTCCTGATGGCTTGTTGATGACAGTGACAGGAGGGTGCAGTTAGTTCTGATTTTGGACACAAAGTTCAAGGAAAGGGATGGAACGGTGCAAGTAAGCGAGGTGATTCAGCCAGCAGACCACCCAATACAAGCAAAAGTTGTTTTTAGTGGCCCGAGCAGTAAAATTCGCTTGAGCAAACACTTTGTTCCTTGCGTTTCAATACAACTTCTGTAAACTTTTTTTCGGTTATAAAACATAAACTATGCTTCAGGGATATGGGTTTCCTTCGCAGTTATTTAGGTGGCAAGAAGCTACAGATTTTTTGAATGAATTAATGATTTATTACTTATAAAATACAACGTATAATCATACAAGGTAGGTTATAACACCATACAATATTTAGGGTTTTACAACAGAAGAAATTAATTTAAAATGTTAGTGGTATCTAAATTATTAGAAACTAGCTTTTGCCCGAGGCTTCGCCCGCGTTGATTAAGTTTTTGTATAGTCGAATCGAATCCCATCCCATCCCATCCCATCCCATATCATCTCATCCCACTAATGCCACTATCCCTTCCCATCCCATTCTCATTATCCCATCCCACTAATATTCAACGGTGTGAAGGAGTAACAGTACATCACTTTTCTATAGGAACTTGACACCCCATTGCCTTCCAATGGGAACTGAATTATGGGATAAAAAGTAGCCTATGTCCTATTCCAGGTCTAGAACTACATTTGTGTAAAGTTTCAGCATTATCGTTTCAGAAGTTTCGGCGTGAAGTAGTAACAAACATCCATCCATCCATCCAAACTTTTGCATTTATAATATTAGTGGGACTAAGGAAGAAATAGCTCACTTTACGTACTTGTGCCTCAGATTTTGTGACTACAGGCCGTACTAGTTTATAAAATAAACTGTTCGACGGTCATGTAATATGATATATAATACCTATAAATTCCTTCAGGCCAACTAAAAGTAGGTGTTACAGTCGTGTTTTGAAAATATGTCAGCTAATTTAGAAAGAGATATTTAAAATTTAATTAAAGTTATTCTGTTAGATTTTGCTAACTTTTTTATATTTATATGTGTCGGGGTAAGATGTGTGCATTTATTCAAGTGTAGAATGTGTAAGGAGTGTATTTGTTTTATAGAGAGAGAATTGAAGACGATAAAAGAGTAACAATATGCAAGTTGCTAAACCATTCTATGTATCCACAAGGACAAAAGTAGTCTATTATAAATACATATACATTTTTTTATTGTTGTTCTGGTATTTCCAGGATTTTTTCTGATGTTGGCTGGAATGTACCTCTAGATACACCAAAAATTTGATCTATTTAAACTATAATTAATTAATTTATTCATTTATTTATTTAATAGCCATTTCATTCTAGTTTACCCACTTTTTATGCATCAAAACCGAACAGAAAGTCGATTATTTTGCCCTAGGGCTTTATTATTATTATTTTTTAATTTATTTACAATGTTCGGCTAACCTGCAACCTTTTCTGTGTACCATAAATGTAATGCTTTTTTTTCCACTGTTTAACGGCTCTGGATACAGTCCTTTTGAGCCAATCATAATTAAAAGTTCCCATGTTGTTTTATTTCCTCACACTATGCATTGAAAAACGTAGTATGATACACGGGCGTAAGAGCAATAAATTATAATTTATTCCTTTTCGCCCTAGTAGTATAAACTACTATACTCCGGCCGTTCATTCGAGAGAATGGTGACGTTTGCAAATGTCAGGGGATAAAACCTTTTTTTTACTGTTTTGCATTTCAATATTTTATATTTATCATGATGATTTTAGGGTAGATTGTATATCGTTAAAAGGTCCCATTTGTTAATAAAAAGTATTTTTGTCGTATATATTTTCCACTTCCTAGCACAAAACTTAATGAATCAGCTGACTCAATTTCTACGTAAAAGTTAAAAAAAAGCGCAAAAAATATTATTTTTCGCGAAAAGTTGTCTATTAGCGATACTGTCAAGTTATTTCTGTCAAATCAGCAATCATAATGCCTGCAGTATGAATCCTCGACTTTTTGAATCGACATTTCAGAAAAAGGTTTATAATATCTGCGGTGTAAGGCAGTGTTGTCGTATTATAAAACTGATATACCTTACCAAATAATAAGATCGTATATATATTCTATTCCAGGGTGTTTATTTATAAAAAATGTTTAAATAACCATGATTTGGATTTATTTCGTCCCATTTGTTGTACCGTTGATATTTTTTTAAGGGGGGCTTATCCCAATTTTGTCTGTTTTCAAACTCATTTTAAAGCATCAAATAGTTATTTTTAAAATCTGAAAAAAATATATGTTTCAGATACATCTTTTCTGCAGGTTTTTTTGTGGTTCAATTTGCGAGACGTTACACTTTGCTCGATCGAAAAAAAATCCGAAACTTTGTCGATTTTAAAGATTTTTTTCGTTTTATGTAACGTGTACTTAACCAAATTGTATGAAAATTGCAGATAATTAAAGGAAAACTATTGTACTAATAACTTTTGTGGTTACTTTTTTTTTAGTGAAAATCGTTTTTTTTTCTTAATTTAAAAAGAAAAATTGATTCGCGAGTACTCGGCGAGCGGCCGCCAGTTGCCCGCCAGCGGCTCTCGAGGCAAGACCTATGTCAGTTTTCTGAGCCCTGGTTCCCCCTCACTCGTCTCGAAGCTCTGATATAGTGTACTATTATTATTTAAATGATCGTGTAAATAGACATCAAACTATCAGTTGTGTGTACATGTAAATAAAAATCATTTAGTTGTATCTTGCTTGGATGTTTAAAAATAAAGATGGAAACTAGAAATAAGAAGAAAAAAACCTGCCAAGTGCGAGTCAGACTCGCGTACCTAGGGTTCCGTATTGTGGATGATAAATTTAATTTACTATTTTTTTTCGTGAATTTCTCAACTGCTTTATTTTTCCTGTAATCTCTACGTAAACACTATTACCATGATTTTTTTCATAATGTTCGGTCTACCAGTTTTGGAGATAAAGATATACATTTTTTTATATCAATGTATTTTTACAATCAGCTTTTTAATATCTATAATTTGATACCCATATTGTATTTTTAGGATAACATTTTTTAGTTTTGTTTTGGAAATATTTTGAATAATTTCAATCTTTTTTTTACATCGTGATATGTGGGCAAGTAAATGCTATTTTTGTGCCAAATTTCATGTCTTTATCTGTAAAGGTGCTAAAGTTATGAGGCTGTAACATACGGACGGACGGACAACGGAGTCTCACCATAAAGGTTCCTTTTGTACCTTTTAGGTACTACGGAACCATAGAAATCATCAAATTTGAGAGTGCTGAAGATAAGAAAACAATTCTTTGAAACTGTAACGAGATGTTTTATTTATCGTACAGAACAACCAACTTTTAAAATTACGCAAAAAATGTAAACAACTCATGAGTCCGAGTACAACTGTACAACAGTAAAATGTAACAGTACTTACTCTTGCAGTCAGACCGAATGTATAGATATATAATGTACATATTATGTAAATATATAATACATATATAGATATATAAAATAATGCGATTGTATCTACGTATTATTATTTTTTTGTAAGCGTAAGTATGAATCGTATCTGACTAAGTGATTAAATAAAAATTTTTAAATTCAGCTTATCAATTCTTCGTACTGAGCAGGGCACCTTCGCATCGAGACAATGCATAGAGACAACAAGTACGACAAAACTCGATAAAAACAGTAATTGGTATTACCAGGTACAAGGACAGCTTTACGTGACAGAACGGCGATTATGTCTCTTTGGCATTTGGGTAGGAGATAATGAACTTGTACATATTGAACGCATTACAAGAGATGATGATTCAAGTAACAAATTGCAAACCATTACAGTGTATAACCAATTCAGCAAGCAATGAAGAAATAATTACATAATAGGAAATACATGTCATTATTATATCTAGTACATTTTCAATAATCAACTAATCTTAATCTCTCGTCAAAGTCAATACATTCAGGACTACTTTTGTGAATTCTGCCATAGAAAAATTAGTTATGTCAGTCATACGTGCCACATCATTTAAAATCTGTAAAGCCCTGGCCAATGGTGAATATTTCTGTAAATTTGTGCGAGCGGTCGGCACATTAAACTTTTTTTGCCTAATTTCTTTTCTTAATCGGGGGTTTGGTACTGCTAGAGATAATGAAGCTAGTACATCCCTGTTAATTACTTTACCCCTTATGAGTTTGAAGAAGTATTTGGCCAGTGCAAGGTTTCTTCGAACTTCCAACCTATAGTATCCAACCATACCCAGCACAAATAGGGTTGGATACAGAAGCGGATAAAACGGGTAGACACCGTATTGTCGTAAGTAGAGGTATCTCATAAACTTGTTCTGGATTTTCTCCAACATGAGGCTATATTTAGCCTCATGTGGATTCCAGACCATTGATGCACCCTCTAACTTACTTCTCACTAGCGCATTGTAGAGTACTCTTACAGCTGTGGTGCCCCGAAATTCCTTTGTTTGGCGAATAATAAATCCCAGGCTACGAAATGCTTTTTTGCAAATTATATTAATATGGTCGTCAAACCTCAGATCTGACCCCACGTGAATTCCCAGGTCTCTTACTTTGTCCACCTGAGCTATCCGGTCTTCATCAATAAGGTAGTGACGCTGTACAGGGTTCCTAGCTCTTGTACACGACATAATATTACATTTTGCATAATTGAAAATTCTTTTTACTCCACTCGACTACATTATTAATGTCCGACTGTAAACGAGTACTGTCCTCATAAATATAAAATAAGGAGCCGAGCGAAGCGAAAAAAAATGGGGTTTTTTCGAATCCATTTACTCCACTATAACGTCATGTACGTATTTCATTTTTAAGTAAATGTTTATTGAGTATTGATTAAAATTCTCACTGAAGGAAAACGCGATTGGATGAAATTTTCTTGATAGAATTTAATCCCGAAAAGACATCTAAATTGTTTTATTTTTTCCTGTAATTCTGAAATCCTAACTAATTTCATTGTCAAATTGCATTCCAAATGTGGATATTATGTATTTGTAAAGTCTCTATGAAAAACATTTTGACAAAATTGCTTAGTACATTTTATATTAATAAAAAACCGACTTTTTTACTACTTTTCCACGAATCCGTCCCACTCGCACTGAGGGTTTTTTCGCATATGGAGTATCAGGGACGCTAAAACTATTACGTAGCGCCTTAAAATCAAATTGTCACTAAAATAGAAAATTGTTCGCCTGAGAATTATCAACTCAACTCAAATTTGTAATTTCAAGTCGCCGTTTACAACATTTTTACTCGCTCACAATCTTTCGCCCACTTAGTATTTTAGTACGCTATATTCAGTATTTTTGACACCTTATATTTGAATTTATATTCGCTCATTTACTACGCCTATAAATTTAGTTTTAGTGCCGTCGAAACATAAATTATTCCAAAGTAATTTAGCTTCTATTTTTAATACTTATGAACTATTTTGTAATAAACAAAATTTAGTTTTGACAGCTCCTAGATTACAATGAAAGCCTTCAGAGTCAGCTTTGTTAGCTCATATGGTTACCAAGTGTATTAAATATTTTTAGCTGTACTTCCAAATGTTTTACAAGAGCGTGCTTAGATATTGCTCATATGATCCAATGTAATTAACTCCCCTATTTGTACTAACTCGGTTTTTTAGTAGGAATAGTTTATGTTGGTTCATTTATCGGAATCAATTCTTATTAGTACGAAGTACAGTTACTGGCCCCGAACCTATTTTAATGTACGGCGGTCGGTGGCGAGTCACGTGAGGTCACGATTCTAGCCGCTCAGTTGTATCGTAAATAAATACGTCGCGGTGAATTGGCGGGGGCTGAGGTAGTGATAAATACCTACAGGTCCCGGATAACGTGCCTTTATTTATTTTTGTCGTGAAGAAGCTCTTGTTGACTTGTAGTATTTTTTCGAGATATCGCCACACTCCATCTGTCATCATTCTCTCGAATTAACGGCAGCAGTTTATAATATATACAACAAAATAAACATCATTGTGTCAATCACAAAATAGGTAAGACAAAATATAAACTACAGATCCATACGACCCTGGCCATCGCCTTCTTTGTCATTTTGCGTTAACCTTTCCCATCAGCTATTACAGCAAAACAAATACCAATACAAAAATAATGTAACACTAATCAAGTAGAAATCCAATCAATAAACTTATCCAAGTATCCACTTAATTATCAGACTAATAACAATTCAGGATCTTTCGCGCCATTGCGTTTTCCACGCCACTTCATCACATCCTGGATATCAAAGGTACATAAGGGTTTCTATGACATGGAAATAAGGTCGTATCTTGAAAGCACCACCTCCAATCTTGAGGTCATGTGACCTTGAAATCACGTCATGCTCGTGTATGTTCCTTGAGGATGAAGTTTACGATCAGTTTTAGATACATGAAACGGATTGGAAATTCGGAAAGCGTTGGTAGCTCAGTCTTTATATTAGGACCCAGGTTTGGAACCTGCCAGTCGAACATATTTCATTGTAAATTTGTTCCACGGTGAAGAAAAACACTGTGACGAAACTTGCTTGTCTGAAAGGGGAATTTAAAGGATAATGACGGGACCAAGAATAGTTTACAGGATATTATCATGCTTCTGAAGGCGACTGACCCGGATGACGTGCCAACATTTGTGGCCAAGGATCTGAAGAAGCTTCCGCCAGTCACTTTTGACCACGTTGATGTCACCAGCTTTCTGTAGGACATCGTTGGTCTGAAGGCTAGTCTAGCGGATGTGCAGGTGAGATTGGAAGCCTCGGAATCTACGGTCTTTGAACTTCGTAAGTAGCGTAGCTCATCGAGGTCATCCGATGACGTGCACGTCAACACGCGGCGCCGAGCTTGACGTGACATATTGCTGTCAAGTTTTGAGTCAGCAGTGTTGACACGCCGCTGCCGCCGTTCACCATGTCAGTGAAACTTGTAGCCACCCCACACCCCCCGACCGCCAACAGTGCTGCACGTGCCTGTCAGATAGCACGACCGGCAGGTACCCGGTCTTTCCACCGGTCGAGCTACTGGCAAGATAAAACTTAAACAGGGACCTAATTGTAACCTAATCGATGGTAAAAGGTTCTGAAGAAAACTTCGAGGTACTATACAATTAGGTTTATTTAACTTTATCAAAACTACAATCTAAATTTCACAAGACAAAGAAAGATGTTAACAGAAAAATTTATCTTTGTTACCAGTGTTTGGCCAAGACCTTCATTTGGCAATTCTCTGCCAAGACATTACTACGACCTTCCGTACCTTAAAATTGTTGTGTTAAGAGCCGCCTTAACATCCGGAGTAATATTACATCGGTATTAGTAATGCCAAGACATAAATAAACATTTAAGTGACAACTAGGTGGAATTGTTACCACCTAATCCACTGGTAACTAAATTACTTGGAATCTTGTGAAAATTACATTAAAAAAAACTTTAAAAGAAACAAAAACTTGAAAACAAACAAGGGAAACAATTCCCTAAATAAAATCTAGCTCAGGGGAGCCGTAGATCCTACAACAATAAATATTTGTCGAATATACTCTTAAACCAAATCGTCTGGTACACCATTCAGTTCTACCAGGAAAGAAAAATATGACAGAACATTAAATTTTACAGTTTGGGTTATTCGGCGAAACAGGAAGAAAATTTAACCTTTGATACTAAAAGGACACATAACTATGTGTCCTGAAAACATACCGTCCCCGGTATCCTAACTGTGTGTGGATAAAAGTAAAAATTCCAACACCTACTTGAATTTATGCATTACTCTCCACGGAAATGTCACACCGTCCGCCGCCCCCTTCAAGGTCAACGATCCTCGTCCACGCAGACAAAAGGAACTTCTTACTGCGTACACCACGCGGCGGTCATTACTCTGCCAGCTGGTAAATCACGAAACTGGTAAACTCGGAACAAGAAGATCTTGTAAACACGAAGATCTTGAAAACAAAACACCCAAGATCTGATGATTTCAGAACTCCCTCCAACCCGATGAAAAAAACTCCAACAATCACCTCCAAAAAATCTTTCTTAGTACTATCACGAAGTCGTGTTGGCAAAATCCGCCATTATTGTAAAAAATAACTCCACACGAGTTAACGGCATAAATTCCGTTTGGCAAATGCACGAGAACAACTCGGCAACGCGGCAACCGCGCGATTAACTTCATGTCTATAAAAGAGGGTAAACCCAAAACTTTCCGGCAAGCAAATAAACGACGCAAATTCTTTTTGTGATAACCGCAACTACCAAATTTGCAATGCTACATGCCGGCGGAACCAAACAAATAGGCGAATTCTAATTTTGCCTCCATCGTCAAGAGCAGACCTGTCGCTCTGACTTTGCAGCCCACGTCTGAGATACCACCGGCTGACGTAACGCTGGGCGCCTCCGCTGATTACCGTGATGAAGACGGCTTAGTCAAGGTCAAGAAGAGGAGGTGCCATATGCGACCAAGTCAGAACCGTTGCGGCACGAGACTAACGGGGCCTAGCTTCCTATTGCGAGCTACGACGCCAGCAACAGCGATGTACCTGTCCCGCCTGCACTACATGACCAAGACGTAGGACATCGTCGAGTACATGAGTAGTATATTATTGGGCACGCTGTCCCAGTTTCCAAACACACAGCTCACTTTGCTTCGCTTCGCTCCGCGCCGTTCGCCCGCTCACTCCGTTCGCTTGTGTGTTTGGAAGCTGTGACAGCTGTGCCCAATAATATATTGAAAAAAAAAATTACCTTACGTGATTCTCTCCCGTTCTGCATATTCTGTGTTTATAAATAACATGCACAGAGTGCAGATATAGCACTGTTAACAGTACAACCTTGACGTTTGCACATCAGATTTTTTTCATGATAATGAAATTTGTTAAACAAACACAGTCACTAAATTTTGATAAAATATGTCCTGAATCACAAAAATTGTCTTCTCGCCATGGAAAACTTTTACCAAATACAATAAGATGTATTATTTGTGGACCTTCTAATTGCGGAAAAACTAATGTTGTGATAGGACTCCTTCTACATGAAAACGGTTTGCGTTTTCATAATGTATACGTTTATTCAAAAACTCTATATCAACCAAAATATGTTTTTTTGGAGAAGGTTCTAAAGTCTGTTCCAGAAATAGGTTACTCACAATTTCGTGATAATGAAGAAATGATTAGTCCAAATGAGGCAGCTTCGAATTCAGTTATAATTTTTGATGACGTGGCTTGTGAGAATCAGAATAATATTCGCGACTTCTTTGCTATGGGAAGACATAGAAATATAGACTGTTTTTATCTCAACCAAACTTATAGCAAAATACCGAAACAGCTTATACGGGATAACGCAAATCTAATTGTACTTTTCAAACAAGACGATATCAATTTACGACACATATATGATGAGCATGTAAACACTGACATGACTTGGAACCAATTTAGGGATATGTGTTCACAGGCCTGGAAAGATCATTTTAGCTATCTAGTTATAAATAAAGATTGTCAAAAAAATGATGGTGGCTATAGAATTAAATTTGATACATTTATTTGTTTGGTTACATGAAATATATGACCTATTCTTTAATTTATTTATCATTACTATTTAGACAACCAAGAAGTAAACTTGTTCGTTTGTTGAAAATGAATGACGAGAAATCAATAAAACAACTGATAATTAAGTCTTCGGAAGCCGTTAAGAAGAAGCTTAAAAGCATAAAGAATATCAAAATGGATAATGAAATAGCACTTGAATCTGTTTTAAAACCAATAATAGATCCTCTAAATCAATTAGCTAACAAAAAATACCACCTCGAAAATGATGACGCATTAGAAAATAAGTGTGAAGAAGAAAAGGTTAATGTTGAAGAGAATTGGTTAGAAAATGATAAAAATAATACAAATAAAAGAAATATATCTGAAACCAGCGCTTTGTCACAAAACAATTATCCACTGAAACGGAAATTTAATATTTCTGACGAAATTGTTTCCGAAAATAGTGATCCTGATACAGAAAGTGATAACAGGGATGATGACAGTGACTTATTTTTTGAAACTAACGATTCAAAAAAAAGTCCAAGTAAAGAGACTGGTTCCTCTCGGTCATTTTCATCTGAAGTGTTCAAAGATGTTCCGTTTGGTGTAAGAATGGTAAGCGGAAAGTTAATGATGGGTTCAGCATCAGTATTTGTAACGGATGACAGAATTTCAGTTTCAAGTAAAACATATGTTAAGACCCCTGGACTAACGGAATTGATGTTTAAAAAAGATCCTGATTTCAATAAAATAACTCAAGATGATATGCAAAATTACAAAACGATACTAATAAATACAAACGCTCATCGCCGTGGCTACGATCCCGGTCAGCCAATCAAAAGTAACAGAGGTAATAAATATAACCAAATTATAAAACCCTTATTTAAATTACTCGATGCTGAAAATATAATATCAAAAGGTGAAGGATTGCCGCAGTTTAAAAAGGTTGCAGAAAATGTTAATTACGTGTACTGGGACGATCCAAACGAACTAGTTGAAAGGTTAAAGTTGCTTATTGCTTCTCGCGATGCTGGTAACACTGGGCTGGATAATGAAATAATCTCGATTATTGAAGAATTGCGAGAAAGTGGTATTATAGAATGAATATAAACCATGACTATTTTTATTTGTATCATTTGCATATAAACCATTGACAAAATTCCGTCTATTAAAATGAACGTTGATAAATTTGGTCATCATGTTCATAAAAGACTTCGACTTTCAAATTTGAATGATCTAAACACATTTGAAAAAGTTCCATTAAAAAATATATCTGGTGACTACGACTTAAAACCCAACAGATTAATAGGTTTAAAAATACCGCAGGCATTAGATGAAGCTGTGAATAAAGAGTATGTGGATAGAAATACTCAGTTATTTTGTAAAAAGCATGACCTATTCGTTGAACTGCAGGGTATAAAAAATCAAATACAGTTAGTTCAAAATCAGTTAAATGAGAAGTGTTCAAGAGTAGAAGTGAGTAACATTCTTAAAGATCATTTAGTATCTTTAAGAAATAAAAATCATGAGTAAATATAACGTTGTAGATGAGATTCACAAAGGAGCCAGAAGAAATTTTATGCGTCGTTCTGTTCTATTAAAAGGGATTGACGATCTATGGCAGACAGATCTGATCGATATAAGCAGATATCATAAAGTTAATAAGGGTTTTAAATTTATTTTAGTAGTTATTGATGCGTTTTCAAAATATGCTTGGGCAGTTCCATTAAAAACCAAATCAAAAAACGAAGTAGCTATTGCATTTAATAACATTTTGAAGGGTGGACGAGTTCCCCTTAATCTACAATCAGACCTTGGATCTGAATATTACAATGACATCTTCCAAAAGCTAATAAAGATCAATAAAATTAACCATTATTCTACATACTCAACAAAAAAGGCCTCAATAGTGGAAAGATTAATCAGGACTTTAAAAAGTAAATTGTTTAAATACTTCAGCCTTATAGGTAATTACAAATGGATTGGTGAACCATTAGCAGATATCGTTAACACATATAACAATACCACACATCACACTACCAAATATAAACCATCTGAAGTAAAAAAATCTAATCAAACAATCGTTGCTAGTAATATCCGAATAACGCATAATAAATCTGTTCAAAGTATCAATAAATTCAAAGTGGGTGATCAGGTCCGTATTAGCAAGTATAAAGGAACTTTTCAGAAGGGTTACACTCCTAATTGGTCTACTGAATTATTTACCATAAAAAGAATTAATAAAACAATACCACCTACTTATTGCATCACAGATCAACATCAAGTTTTAATAAAAGGTTGTTTTTATGAACAAGAACTTCAAAAAACAAATTATCCTGATATTTATTTGATTGAAAAAATTATTAAGAAAAATGGTAATAAGTATTTTGTAAAGTGGTTAGGTCTAAGTAACAATGAAAATAGTTGGATTGATAGAAGTGCTATCGTTAAAAATAAATAGCATCAACTCACATTCATACTGAACATAGATGATGTATATTATAACATTTCTGCTGGAATGATGTTCATTACTATGTTAGTTATGAAAGGGAGTGGACTTATTAATAATTTGATCAATAATTTACCGATTGAGTTACATTTACCTGGATATAACTATTGTGGACCAGGAACACGCTTAAAAGAGCGATTACAAAGAGGTGATAGAGGTATTAATGAATTAGATAATGCATGTAAGCATCACGACATAGCATACAGTAACTATACTAATTTAGAAGAACGACATAAAGCTGATATAGAGTTGATGAACATGGCAAAGAGAAGGCTGAAATCAAAAGATTCTAGTAAATGTGAAAAAATTGCCTCTTGGTTGGTAGATAAGGCTATGAGGATTAAATTAAAATCAGGCGCTGGTGTCAAAAAATTTAATAAAGCCGTTTTCAAATTGAAATCTCAACTAAAGAAATTCAAACCAAGAAACAACAATGATGCAATTAAGTTTGCGTACCAGGCTGCTAAAAAAATTTTTCATAAAGACAGCAAAATCAAGCTTCCTAGGATTATTCCTATTCCAAAAACTGGAGGAATACTTCCTTTAATTCCTATTTTTGCTGGACTATCAGCGTTAGGATCTTTGGCAGGCGGTGCCGCTGGAATAGCCAAAGCTGTTAATGATTATAAGACTTCTCAAAAAAATACTTTAGAATCTCAGCGTCACAATAAAGTGATGGAGTCAATGAGTTTAGGGAAAGGTTTATACATTACACCATACAAAAAAGGAAAGGGTTTATGTTTGCGTTCTTCAAAAAACTAGTAGCTAGGCTACCCAAAAGGGCACTAACTAATATTGATATCATAAAATATACTCATGATATACCATATTTTCGGGGTGTTTTTATGAGAGATGGTTTGCCATCTAAAACAAAAAATATTGAATGTGCGATTATGAATTTAGATAGTTCTGAAAACCCAGGAACTCATTGGGTAGCCTATATAAAAATACAAGATTATTGTGAATATTTTGATAGTTTTGGGGATTTAAAACCACCTATGGAATTAATAAGATACCTGAAAAGTAGCGATATCTTCTATAACTATAAAAATTATCAAAAACCTAATACAGTTAATTGTGGACACTTGTGTATAAAGTTCCTCGATGAATTTTGGAAAAAACATTTAAATTGAATTTAAATTTCTAAAAGCACTCACTTTCAATATGTCGTTCACACTATCAGTAACTGGAAATAAATCCGCTTTGCTAACAAATTATTCGCCTCCGTTACAGCTCGATGGTGAATATGAGTGTGGTCTCATATATTTTTCTACCTTCAATTCTATACCTAATGTAGATAGTAGAAACAACAAGTTTCACTATGGTAAAAATGAAGTGGTTGAAATACCAGAAGGTTCATATGAGCTTGAAGACGTTAGTGACTTTTTAAAACAGAATATTAAAGATTGTTCTTTTAAATTGATCTGTAATAATAATACTCTAAGCACTAAAATTATCTGTTCAAAAGATATTAACTTTGATCACAATAATTCTATAGGCAGTATGTTGGGCTTTGGACATGAAACATTAGAAGCCAATATATTACACGAATCCTGCTTTCCTATAAGCATTTTACCAACAACCATCATCCGAATCGAATGTGATATTGTAAGCGGATCCTTTGTTAACGGAAATCCTAGTCATATTATTTATGAATTTGCACCTAATGTACCACCGGGCTATAGAATAATTGAAATACCAAAAAACTTGATTTACTTACCTGTGACCCGGAACAGCATTAATGAAATAAACATACGATTATTGGATACTAATAACAACCTAATCAATTTGCGAAACGAAGAACTACAGTTGTATTTGCATTTAAAACGAAAATGATAGATTTTAATAAAATATCAGAACCTATTAATAAAGAGCTCAGTTTACGCAGCAAACTCTCCCAGAGACCACCTATAAAAAAACATAAGTTAACCAAACAAAATAAACAATTTTTGAAAATTATTAAGCTTCTAAAATGAGCATTTTAAATATAGCAGACTCATTCGTTCAAGACAATAGCATTGAAAGCTATCAGGTGCATTCTTACAAACCTTACGTAAACAGTTTTAATCAAAATGATGAAATACGTATACCTATTAATCAACAAGATCTTTACGTTTTACCCTCATTGAGCACGTTATATATAGAGGGTTCGGTTACAGTTTACAAAAGTGGTGATCCAAAACAGAAAGTTAATAGCATAGAGTTTATAAACAATTCTATACTCTTTCTCTTTCAAGACATAAAATATGAAATTAACGGCATAGAAATTGATAGAATAAAAAATGCTGGAGTATCAACTACCATAAAATCATTACTATCTATGAATGAAAATGAATCGAAGATGTCGAGGTTTTGGGGTTGGGATACTGATGGAATAAAGAATACTACAGGAGGTAATTTTTCGGTGTGCATACCTCTTAACAAAATTCTTGGATTTGCTGAAGACTATAAAAAAATTATCATGAACGCTAAGCATGAGTTAATTCTTTTGCGTAGTAACACGAACCTAAATGCTATAAAATTAAACACTAACGAAGTATTGCAAGACATTTCTATAAACAAAGTCGTATGGAGGATGCCTCATATAAAAGTATCTGATCGTGAGAGAATTAATTTGTTAAGATATTTAGAAAGGGACAGAGCAATCAATTTAGCATTTAGAAATTGGGATCTATATGAATACTCGCTTTTACCAAGGACAACAAAACACACTTGGTCTGTAAAAACATCATCCCAATTAGAAAAACCTAGATATGTAGTTATAGGGTTACAAACTGATCGAAAAAGTAATGGTACAAAGGACATGTCGCAATTTGATCATTGTCATTTACGAGATGTTAAAGTTTTCTTGAATTCCACTTATTATCCGTATGAAAGTTTAGACATAAAATTTGGCGAAGATAGATATGCTTTATTATACGAAGCGTTTGCAACATTCCAACATTCATATTATGGTCGTCGTTGTGAACCGTCAATAAGTTTTAAAGAGTTTAAAGAAAAAGCGCCTTTGTTTGTAATTGACTGCTGTCGACAAAACGAAACAATAAAAACAGGGCCTATTGATGTGCGAATTGATTTAGAAAGTGATGTTGACTTTCCTGATAAAACATCTGCATACTGTCTTATATTAAATGATTGTATATTTGAATATAAACCACTTACAAGTATCGTAAAAAAAATATCATGAGTACTGAGTATATTTTTTGTGATTTACAAGGTTTTAAGGACTCCAAAAATGGATTTATTCTAAAAGAATTTGCATTGGCCACAACGCTTTTTACACAAACATTTCTTATAAAACCACCTTTCCCTTTTACATCATTATCTTACCAAGAAAAGAAACAAGTTCAATGGGTTGAAAAAAATCTAGGATACATGTGGTCAGAAGGTTATGTTGATTATAGAGAATTTCGAAGAATTATTTATGAATATTTAAATAATAAGAAAATTATTGTCAAGGGAAGCGATAAGATATTGTGGATACATGAATTATGTAAAACCTGTGTTGTAATAGATATTGGAGATAAGGGATGTCCTAACCTACTAAATTTATTAAATACATATTGTGAAAATGACTTATTCTGTTTTAGCAATCATAGAAAATACTGTGCTCTAAGAAACGTAATTTGTATAAAAAAATGGTTTTTTAAGAATTCTTTATACTAAATTTTCATTTTCATTTTTATTTTGGGTGTTTCATTTAAGATCATAATGTATTTTATAGTTTAATTAAGCATATTCATAAAAATAAAACACTTTATAAAAATCTCGATTTGTTTTTATTTAAATCAAAAATATAATCAAATAAATCGATTTTAATTTCTTAAACATAAAAATTTACTAATTATACACATAAAGCATTATCATAGTAAATAAATTTCAATGCACTAAAAAATATTAAATATACGATTACTAAATACACATAAAATTATAACATGTTACAAATTACTGTCACCAATTTTTTTAGAGATTCTTTTTATGACGTTCTCTGTTAAATCAAGTATTTCATCGATTGAATCTTCACAAACCCACTGAACACTCACTGCAGCTTTTTCACTGTTTATCTCCTGACACTCGTGAAGATCATAAACTTCAATTTTAATAATTTTATTTCCTCGTCGAAAGTTATTAGTGATCACAAAACTCGATTGCATCAAATCTTTAGTTGGACGTTTTTTCGATGTCCTCATCCTTTTTTTAACAATATTGGCTTGAAATTGTGGTTGTACTAGTTCAACATCACTCTCCAGCCCTTCTAGCATGTTTTGTGCGTAATAATATGGATCATTCGGATCAGTATGTAGTCCCTGGAAACAAATAGAAAATTAGTGAACTGTTAAAATAATAAATCACAAGAAAAGCTGTTTGATTACAAAAACTTACCAAATGAGACATCGTTGTATATTTAGGTAATTGTTGTTATTCTGTGATTTTCTATAAATTAGTGGAGGTGTTGGTTGCTTGATGGTTAACAACAAAATGAATGCTAAACCATGCATCTGAATGCAGCACAATTGTTTTAAATAATGTTACTGAATCTTATTACCTTTGAAATTGTGTACATAGTAGATTGGTGTCATCAGCATTCACACAGCTACAATCCGTCCAAAATATCTTGATACTTGAAACCCCCCTCCCACATGGGTTCTACCTGTCTTTGTGGATAAACTGAGGTACCAAGATGTTTTGGACGGGTTGTACACTTAAGACTTGTCTACTTCACACATTGTTTACTTTTACGTAGTCCGCAAAAGTGATGATATAGGTAAAAATTTATAAATGGTTAACTAACTTTTTGCTCGTGACTTCACTTGCAAATTCCAACATTTATTAAATATATTATACTTCAATAAACACATATCACGGGAAATAAAAATGCCATTTAATTATTTCTATAGTTATATTTTTTTTATCAGAATTAACAGAAAATAACAATAAAAACGATGTTTAAATAATTATCTTTAAATATAACTACATCATAAACTTGAATTTTAAAGTAAGTTTCAACATGCAGTATCGATTAACATCTAGTATATTAGGTTGTAAGAGTTCATGTTGAGGGTAAAATAAATGAACTACCCCAAGGTAGGGTAGAAACTTTGTCTTTTAAAATTAATCGCTTATCGTCGTTGGCTGACAGCGCAATTTTGTTTACGCTCTGTGTGAACACCTCGTGTTTTATGGATTTAAACAACATATTTTTCTTACGAATCATATTTCCACTGAGCAATGTATTTTTATAATCCGCTGTACTAAGTTTACGAACAACTGACATTTTGACCCCTTTAGCTTTTTTGATGCTACTGTCTAAAGTTTTTATACAATAGAGTTTTGAACGTAAGCCTATAAACTCAGATATAATTTTCCCTCCCATTTCATCTTTAAATAAACCTGGGACTTTTTTATTCAGTAAAGGTAAACTAAATTCATTGTCAGGACTATAATCACTGGTATCAAAATAATTAAGAAAGATGTTTTTTACATCTTCATAAAAATTTCGTGTTTTTAGATCCAAAATAAATGAATCTGTGTCTGTGTATAATAATTCGACATTTTTTCCATAATTAGGTTTTATTACAGAGTAATAAAAATCATACATATGACATTTCGAAAGTTCTAAAACGGCAAAGCCTATAGCAATGGGTTTATCAAGAATAACTCGACGAGGTTTCATTTGTACAGCAGCTAAATTCTCTGAGAAAACCGAAACACTATGAAAATTGGGGGTTGCAATCAGTCGTTCAGCACTTGTCATTTTTTTCGTTTTGTTTGTTTTATCAGCCCAGTGCTTTACTAAATGGACATCAACTCTACGTTCAGTGTTTTCCAACGTTTTCCCAAATATGCTGTTGTTAAGTAGCTTAAAGAAGTCTTGTTCGAATTTAGTTTTAGCTTTTTGACGAAGTTGTGTATTGAGATCTATATATTGCTTCAAAAAACAACTTTGACGAAACGTTATTACTCTATGAATTGTAGTCAGTACTAAACCATTTTCCAAACATTTTTTGAGATGGACATAATGAATGACGTACTTGTATTTATTATAAAGGTTTGGAACGAGTTTAGAATTTTTTCCACCAGGAGGAATGCACTTCTCAGGACAAAAAGGTAAATCATTGTGTTCGTGATGTAAAGTCTCTGGGTACAACAAATCTACTTCTAGTATGTAACCGAAATCAAAATTGTCCGGAATTTTACTAACGTCTAAAGTAGCCATTTCATCTTCGTTTAAAAACCTAAAGTCTGATAATGGTAATGCTTGACACATACTGTACCCATATAAATTATTACAGTCTAAATATACTATAAAGGAATCAGGCTGACTTGAATCATAATTAGGTATGTATTTATGATTTGCCTTGGCATACCGTTTCGAGCACATGCACACCCCACCCCGGATACCACTTTGAATTAATCGATACATTTCTAAATCCGTTATTAATTCTAATCGGACCCCTGTTTTAAGAAGCATCGAATCAAAAGACAAAGACGGGGCAGTCAAATAAAATAAACAGTCGACTTCGTAAAATTTTTTGCATGTGATTCTGAAATTTTCAAATATATCAGTTAACAAAAGCACATCTGTTTTGAGATATAAATCAGTGTATTCCCCTAAGTCGTGGATGCAAAACGTTTTCCAAACTCTCTGGGCATGCTCATAATCACCATCACTAATATCTTCATTAGTAATAGAATTATAAAACTTATCCCTAGATGGTAAATTTTGTTCTGTATAACGATTCCACTGACACATATAATCGTAAGGATAAACCCCTTTTCTCGTAAGCAAGTTAAATTTAATTTCATTAGAAAAATATTTTCTCAAATTTGTGAATTGCTCATTTATCATAGTCTTGGATAATTTTTCCAAGCTCGTATTCAAAAACTTAAACGAGTCTACGAATCGAAGCTGAATGCTAATATCTTCAGAGATAGGGATATACTTCGTGAATGAAATATAATTTTCTTTTGATTTTGGAATGACTTTTATAGGTCCAGGTGTTTCTCCTAATTCTTTAATAAATAAATGACAATCGTATCCTGACAAGTTATGAAAAATTATAGGTATAAACTCAGGCAGCTGAAATTGCAAATTGCAATGTCTGTGTGCAGCGCCACGATAGTTTCCTGACACATGACAATGGTCACGCACTTTATCGCATAAGAGTAAATTATTACAAATGTGACACACACTAGCGTTTTTGAACTCTTTGGATTGTTTTTCTGAAATTTTCATGCTAACAGGTTGAGCTAAAATTCTTTGAATATTTTTTGCATCATCATACAGAGACGCAACAAACTTTTGCACACAATCAGGTCCTCGATAAGAAACAAAACGATTATAACTAGAATCAGACACACACACAATATGATAAGCAAACGCCGCAGGTACGTGACGTTGTAACGTACTTGTACCGCTTAGGCTAGGATCAGTCTCACAGCCTTGATAACGTTCAAGGAGCGTTTCACAATCAGCATATATCACGAAAGGCATCTCTTGTTTACGATTATAATTTTTAAATTGTATGAAGGAACCTTCACGTGGAAGTTCGGTAGCTACACCACAGCATAAATGATTTTCATATTTTATAGTCGAGTTAAAAAACAGTAAACAACATTCACAAAAATACAACTTTTCATGATGTTTTGTCACTTGGCTTCGAACTAGACGTGGTAAATCTTTTATGAGGCAATAATGATTACCCTTATCACTTTCTAAATATAATAAATGTATTGTTTTTTTACTTTTGTCATTTTTCGAATTATATAAAGGGCCCGTAACAGTTTTACCGTTATCTAAACCATAAACCATGATCCTAATATTAGGATTGTTCTTTTCAAACACCGCTATGTCTGAAAAACCAACAGGAAAAGACATACCTTGAATGTTAAATAATCCTTGAAATTTAGGATAAGATGAAACTCGCTCAGGGTGTTTTTTAACTGGGCATAAAAATGCAGTGATACACCACAAAAAACAATAATCATCTTTATTTTGAATATTTAAGCATGCCTTCTTACTTTTGATAAATTTAGGTAAATCAATATATCTTGAACCTCGTAACGGTTGATATTTGTTTATATTGACTTCTAGATGTGAGTTTGTCATAAAAGTCCACCCACTATCCCTTTCTTGGAATTCTTCGACTTTTTTCTTCAAATTATTTGTAATAGAAGAAATTAACTCATCATAATTATGATTCAAATACACTATTATATTTTTTGTATTAAATGATTTTATTTCCTGAGTGTTATCTTTAAACAAAAGAAACAACGCAAATAGTTCAAAGTTAATTTTTAAACAGGTATGGGCCTTTAAATTTTTATCTAAAAGTCCTTTTATTTTATCTTTAATGTTATTGAAGAAGGACTCAATAGAATTTGCATCAGATTCATTAGTAGACGTAATTCGATAAGTAGCAATTCGACTTCGAAAAGCCGATGAAACCGTTTCAATGCCTTCGCCTATAATAATGCAACCTTTATCTTTATGTTCGCGACTTCTCAAATGTCCTGTCCACTTTTTATTAGGAACAGACTCACGGCAAACTGTACAAAAAGGCATGTTGAAACTTACTTTTTATAACAAAAGGAATAAATAAGAAGTTAATTAAAATTTATGATTATCGGTAAGGTACGGGATAACGGAGAAAATTAATTTAAAAACAACGTTTGATACAATACTTAAGTTTAAATTTAATTAAATGATCAATTTAAACATATACTTAAAATTTATACATATATCAACCACTGTAAAATATAGGTTCGGCTTTGCTAAAAACTTCAAAACCTCTTTTTACAAACTTTTGGAGGGCTTCCCACTCTAACGTGCCCTCATTTGTTTGAAGTTTTAAGCCTATTTGTGCCTTCTTCCAACGTTCCTCCGGCTTGGAGGTGACCGCGTCCGCCGTACGATACACCTTTAACTCGATGTAGTAGTCCCCGTCGCCTTCGATCGTTCTTCGCACTTTCCCGTTGGCAACTCGGCTGACAATCGAAGACGTGAGACTACCGGTGGGATTTAGGCCAAACTTTGACTCCTCTAGCCCAAACAAGTCGTCTGGTGTTGCCTTTTTCTTGCTCGTCCTATAAATAATAAAATTTAAAGTTAGTTAAAATATAAATAATATTGTTGGTGAGTTTTTGTTCGTGGAGTTTAGATCTTTCCAGTCAAACATGTTATTATCCCAACTCAATTAACAAAATCTGTTACATATAAAAAAATAGGAGTTTAAAAAATATAGTGTTTTTTTGTTCATTTAAGGCTGCGTCGACCGTAGAACTATTAGACACCGCGCTTGTTCACCCGTGGTCATTTTTTATCGTAGTCGTGTTAATTCAAGTACTTTATTTAAAGTAAAATCAGACAGGTCTACAAACAATCATAACTAAAAAGTATATACCAATAAAATAAAAAAACTATTAATTAAATGAGACTTGAGGATAAATAAATACTAACCTAGTATCTTCAGCTGTAGCAGGAGCTTTACGCTTGTTCGTTGAAGTCCTTTTTTTGTTGCTTGTCGATGCTTGAGGGACAATGGGGGCTGCCACTACGCTAACACTTTCGTATTCTGAGTCAGACCTGAAAATAATAATAAATTTGAAAAAAAAAAAATCATAATAAAAGTGTTTTTATTAACTATATCTTAGGAGTGTATGTTTCAAATTTAATAAAGAAAAACGCTATAATAAAAATAGAGATTAGGTAATTTGTATATTAAAAGGCTTTCGTACACATACTTGGACTAAGAGCATAAAGCTAATAAAAGAGACAAGACAATTTAGAAAATCAAGAATTTTGGAAGACGTACTTGCATTAAGAAATTAAAATAAAAATACAGATAAGAAAATTTTGAAAATAAGGGTAAAAGGTACTTACATACTTGGATTATGAGCTTCGTGGTCGAGAGAAAAAAACGTTAACAGAGGTGACGACTGGCAGCAACTCGCACTAACTTCACTTGAAAATTAGGGAAAATGTGTGCTCCAAACCGTAAACAATTAGTTTTTGTACAAAAATAATGCATGATAAACAGTTTAAACAGCCTATCTTTTAAAGGTAGTAATGATGTATTCCTGTTAATCGATTATATGTTTTATCACCTTACATATAAAATACAGATCTATACTTCCGTAAGTACTTTTTAATACCTTAGGTAGGTATTCGATCAAAAATTTTATAATTTTACTGCAATAGTACATTATTGTAGAGCACGGAAAATAAGCAAATACTTAACGAGTATAAATTTTAAGACCGAGTCGAAGGCAAGAACTGTAAATAATACGATTACTGCTACCGTTTTTGATAATGGTAATGGTATCTGTTCCTATATCTCGTTAACGATAACGATACCTATGTATTATAACGTTAATGTACTGATATTTTTTTTTCTGATTCCGATTCAGGTATCGATACCACTATTAACTTAATGTGAAAAGAGTGAAAGAGGGGTGTAAGGATCGTAGAATATGATTATCTGTAAAGTTTTTAGATCGCAATGAAGTCTAGACCAGAAATTTTAAATAAATAAAATACCAACATTTCCGAGCAATTTAGTAAAAATACACTTTCTACGGGGTGTAAATTAAATGGTATACTTTCTTAAACACAACATATTCATGAAATGATGGAATATGATATAATTATATAATAGATAGTGATGGAAATCATATTTTTTATATTTTTATTTTACTAGATAAAGCTTAAAAATACAAGTTATTTACACAGAGCGTAAACAAGATATTGCTCTTGGCTAATGATGATTACCGATATACATCTAAACTACTATAATTAATAACAAGTTAACTAAAAGGTCACTTTTGTGGATATAAACAAATTCATGCTGCAGTAATCACTCACCGAATTTTCAGTATTAATTTAGCTCTATCAACAAGTCACTCATATAAAAAACATCCGGTATAATACGATTTCGCAACATGAATGTCAGTAAGTTCTCAAATTTCATACACGCTCTCGACTCTATTAACTGACTCAGCAGCACATGGTGACCGAAAGTAGAACAAGTAGCTCTTGGTCAATGATGATTAGCAATATACATTAAAACGACTATAATTATTATCAAGTTAACTGAAATATGACTTTTGTGGATATAAACAAATTCATACTAGAGTGACCACTCACCGAATCTCCAGTATTAATTTAGCTCTATCAACAAGTCACTTATATAAAAAACATCCGGTATAATATGATTTCGCAACATGAACGTCAATAGGTTCTCAAATTTCATACACGTCCTCGACTCTATAAACTGACTCAGCAGCACGTGGTGAACGAAAGTAGAACAGGTAGCTCTTGGTCAATGATGATTAGCAATATACATTAAAACTACTATAATTATTTACAAGTTAACTGAAAGATGACTTTTGTGGATATAAACTAATTCATACTGGATGCTTGGTAAGTGATCACTATCACCCATAGTAATTGACTGTCGGAAACAAAAAATAATAACAATAAAATCAATTTTACAAAAAAGGTGATCTCTGATCGGTGAATCTTGAAGTGATCACTTACCGAGTCACCAGTATGAATTTGGTTCTATCATTTATACAGTAGCATCAAAAAAGCTAAAGGGGTCAAAATGTCAGTTGTTCGTAAACTTAGTACAGCGGATTGTGGATATAAACTAATTCATACTGGATGCTTGGTAAGTGATCACTATCACCCATAGTAATTGACTGTCGGAAACAAAAAATAATAACAATAAAATCAATTTTACAAAAAAGGTGATCTCTGATCGGTGAATCTTGAAGTGATCACTTACCGAGTCACCAGTATGAATTTGGTTCTATCAACAAGTCACTTATATAAAATACATCCAGTATAATATGATTTCGCAACATGAACGACAATAAGTTCTCAAATTTCATGCACTTCCGCAACTCTATAAACTGACTCGGCAGCACGTGGTAAACGAAAGTAGAACAGGTACCTAATTTAATAGTTTTAGTTCCAGAAGGAGCGCTAAACATTTTTTAATTTTATAAAATTTTTGATTTGATTGGGTATATCTTTTCTGTACAAGACAAATATATGAACCCAATTGACCCTGTTGTTCCTAATTTGTATCTGGATGAAAGCTAATGCTTTCTAATTTTTAAAAATAGTTTTACACTAATTTAATGGATAATTAAATTTATTTAAAAATTAGATGGTACATATAATAGTTGATCACTAAATTAAAGGATAATTAAAGCTATTTTAATAAGAAAACGGCCTTCACCCCACTTTCTTAGATTTGTAGATATTTATTTAGAATTTCTATTATATTATACCTATAATTATACATATTTTATTAGAATATCATAGTTGAGATGAATATTATCGATATGTTATATAAATAGAAGCGTTTGTTCAATTTTTTGTTTCTAAATGATTCATTAATTGAATGAAAAAGTAAGCCGATAGTTTCAAACGTCTGATTCACAATACTTACATACACACATATAAATGTAACATACTATTAGACTAACAGTGAAGATATCATTCAGTGTGCTCGTTGTTTTTATTGCAATCATACTTGAATTTCACGAATCTAATGCAAGGACTGTGCGTCTTTGAGATTCTTTTCAACTTGATGCAAAGACCAAGCGGCTTTGGAGTTGATGTTGCCAGCTAAATTTCAAAAATTTAAACAGGTTTTGAAATCTTATGCGAGAACTAAGCGTTTTCGGGATTTTAGATATAGGTCTTATGCAGAAACTGAGCGTTTTTGGGATCAATCAAGAGCTATACGAGAACTATGTGTTTTTGGGTCTTGATTTTAGTACTAGATCTTACGCAGGAACTGAGCGTTTCTGGGATCAATCAAGAGTTAAACGAGAACTATGTGTTTTCGGATCTTGATTTTAGTATAAGATCTTATGCAGGAACTGAGCGTTTCTGAGATCAATCAAGATTTACACAAGAACTAAGTGTTTTTGGGTCTTGATTTAGTTTTAGATCTTACGCAGGAACTTAGCGTTTCTGGGATCAATCAAGATTTAAACGAGAACTACGTGTTTTCGGGTCTTGAAACTATTACATTTCTCAGTTAAATTTAGCTGGCCTCATTTCATAACTGCTAGTCAAAATATATATTTTAAAATTACTAAGTGAGATATCGGTTATATTTTTGAAATATGCAGAATAGAAGAGACCCGTGTAAGTTAACTTTTTCACAGTATATTATTGGGCACAGCTTCCAAACACACGAGTGAATGGAGAGAGCGGGTGAATGGAGCGGAGCAAAACAGAAGACACTAATGTAAGTTAATTTTTTACAATATATTATTGGGCACAGCTGTCACAGCTTCCAAACACACAAGCGAACGGAGTGAGCGGGCGAACGGCGCGGAGCGAAGCGAAGCAAAGTGAGCTGTGTGTTTGGAAACTGGGACAGCGTGCCCAATAATATACTACTTACATGGAGAATGAAACCAACTTTTTGTTAAGAGTGGAGTGGCTGGAGTGATGTTACAACGCTAGTTTCGAGGCGTTCGTGGAAATGTGTTCTTTATGGAAGTGTGTAAAAAACGCCCAACAAAGCAAAGCGTCAAACAGCAAGTGGGTTAGTGGGGCATAGTAAGACGGGATCACCGACCACTTGTAGCGGTACGACGCGTACAAATACGACGCGAATGTTGGCAATTTTTACAGATCTTTGTGATGTACTTACGAAACTCCTTTCTTCTTGAATTCATTACTTACACCCACTTCCCCATTTTCCTTTTTCTACTTACTGCTAAACTTTTTTACGTTCTGCGTCTAAATCTCTGGGATGGCTTTAAAATTATCGAAGCGGGTATTCTTCACGACAAGCAAAGTGCGACATCGGTTGCCCAGCTACGTCTTATCATGACCAGTGTGACCATCACGCTACAGTACCGCCCAGGTTAGGTTAGGTTAAGGGGCCGTAAGGCATTGGAATGGAGACCACGTACAGCAAAGCGCAGCGTAGGACGCCCTCGTGCCCGCTGGGCTGACGATCTGAAGGACGTTGCGGGTGGGGGCCGGATGAGGATGACTGAGGACTGCCAAGAGCGGCGTAATATTGGGGAGGCACATGTCCAGCAGTGGACGAATACGGGCTGATGGATGGATGGACCGCCCACACCAGCGCCCCACCCCGACTACGCCGCGCTTTCTGTCTGTCTGTCTGTTTAATCTAAGGGTGTGCCAGGCATATTGAGTAGTGAGAGGCTGTACCTAAGTTGACACATTTTCTTGCAGCCTCCATGATGCACCCTAGTTCCCTCATCTTCGTTTATTTCAACTGATGACGCCTCACAACAAGATAAATTATTTTGAATTTAAATAAATATGTTCTTACGTTTATTTTGCGAAATCCATCGCTATGAATACTCTAAATATTATTATTTTTGTTTCTGATTGATATTTTCTAGTTTGTATTGCACTCTAATAATAAATATTTAAATATGTTTTTTGTATATTAATAGCAAACAAAAGTTTTTGGACAAATAAAGTTATAAATTTAGAACTAAGTTGTCGTTTACTAGGCACACCAAATAGAACTTGAAAATTAAAAGCATAAAATGTTGACCCGAAACCGAATTTTGAGTTTAAAATTAAATTAAATTTTTTTTCAGGGGAGCCTCAAGCATGAAACTGAAGCAGAAAAAAATGTTTGTTTCTTACCCTAGTATGTGGTGTAACAGAAAGGTGTAACCATATTTGAAGAGCTTATTCAGTCAATGGTATAGAACAACTTTTACTATGAAGACAAACCCGAAATCTCAAAAAAAAAATCTGGCCTTCCATACATTTCGGCCGAACGGCATTGCATTTTTCTATGAAACAGTAATTTTTATTTTTCGATTTACAGCGTTTGTTCCATAGTAAAAGTTCTCCTAAACCATTGACTGAATAGGCTCTTCAAATAGTTCAAATATGGTTACATACACCTTTCTGTTACACGTTGTATATTTTTTTTATCTTATAAAATAAAGAAATGGCGGCTATCAAAGTTGCCATTATTAGACCATTTTTGTTACGGGGTCTATCTCAAGCCAAAGTAGTTAGGAATTTGAAGTTTCTGTATATTATGTACCACGTAATGCTGTATTTAAATAAAATGTCTAAAAACGCCGTATTATAATGTAGTTTTAGGGTTACGTCCTCGGAACTCAACCAACTTAATTATGCAGTTTTGACAAATAAATATCTAGTTTGAAATAATTGATCATATGTACGGAACCCCAAAAGAGCGAGGTCCGACTCGCACTTGGCCGGTTTTTTAATCTTGATTGTGGTAAATATAACTTATTTTTGTCACGGGTATTAACAGTGGACTGGTTTAAGAAATAAATCATAAAGAAACAACCAACATATAGATGAATCTGTTCTGGAAATGTAGAATTAGTCTAGAGTCTAGTCCAGGGATGGGCAAACTTTTTTCGGCGCGGGCCAAAATTTACAAACAGTATTTATGGCTGTAATATATTTTTTTATGAAAATTAAAAAAATTGTATTTTCCGAAAAAAAGTCATCTATTGACTCAAGGTTTCAACAACATTAAAATATCTCTTATTTATGGAAATTTTAATGATATAAACTATAGATATTCAAATCAAGTACACTATGAGATAGGGACATAGATATTTATTGCATTTTATTTATAAAATAGGAACAAAAATTTATTCATGTAAGCAAGTACACTATTTAAGTTTCTTTTAAGTTATGTTATTATCTACTTCTGTCTCGATGATTGCGGGCCGGATCGCAACCGTTCGCGGGCTGGAGGTGGCCCGTGGGCCGTAGTTTGCCCATCCCTGGTCTAGTCTAATAGCATTTGGAGTTACTCAACATTCTATAGCAGTCGAGTTGGCAACACAATATTATGCTAAATTAATTAATGGTACAAATACAAACATTACTTGGACTACACACTAGTTCAGACATAGTCACACATAGAAAGTTGTTGAGTAGAATTTGTGGTTTGAATAAATGTTAGTATATAAGGTCTTTCAATTTAAATGGAAAGTAATTTAGGAGGTCATTCAGTATCGTTAATACATCACATTCCACTGCAAAGTACTTTTTTATGCGCGAACTTTTTCTTCACTTGTCCATACAAACTGAGTCAGCTGATCGGACCACTTTGTACTGAGAAGTGAAAAAAAAAAATCGCACAAAGAAAAGTGCTTTGCAGTGGAATGTGATGTATTAACGATACTGAATCACCTCCTAAATTACTTTCCATTTAAATTGAAAGACCTTATATATGTCGCCGCCAGATGGTTAAATCAGTCTCCTATTTGGATGGCTAGATCTTTGGTTAAATAGCGGCAGTCAGTTGAATGGCTAAGCTGATACCTCTACGTTTAACGAGTTGGCTTCCTGAATCCTAGTTCTTTGGAAACGGCTTAAGGTGGCTCCGTCGGAATAATTAGCAACTCGATTCGTGGTGGTTGAAATTTCGAACAAAACCATGTTAAAATAAAGTCCTTATCAGCTCGCACTGCAATATGGCTATTACGTCAGTCGCTGCGGCTGACAAGTGCGAAAATAGTGTGTTTTTAATTTATTTTTTCTAAAATAAAATTAATTTCCAAGAACTGAGAAAACCAAATTATTTTATATTATATTGTCTAGAAGTTTATAAATTTTCATACTGTTTCGATAAAAACTACAGCAGTTATGTTGTTACAAGTGAACAAAAATCGAAAAATAAGGGTAAACTTTGAATTTTCTTGCTTCATTTCTGTATGTTATAAATTTATAATGAAATTGAGGAAAAACCACATCATTATTTGTATCATGCAGATTACTATGTATTTTTCTTCTGTTGAAAAATGCTATAGTTACCGTATTAAGGCGATTAGCGTCGCCAAATTAGCAGCTCGATGTTTGTCGGTACGAGTAACGATGGAATTGACATAGAAATAAAGTTCATATCAGCGCGCAATGCATAGTGACTGTTACGACGCTCGCTGCGTCCTTGAGAGGGCGAAATAGGAGAAAATAATACTTTTCACATGAACGTGATTCTTTGATTGAATGATCATATGTTATGTTTATAGTTATCAAGTTTATCTATTGCTCAAAGTATGAATGAATTAAATCAACCAAGCTGTTTAGGAGCAGTAGGGAATTTAAGCCAAAAAAACATCATTCGGTAGAAATTTGTTTTCATATAGAAGTTTTGGTTGTATGAAAAAGAAAAATGTTGCATATGATGTCTTAAAATTGATAATTCATAATACATTTTTTCAATATTTTTGGTTAGGCCATAAACGAGGAGTAGGTTTTAGAAAGTACCCATTTGGCGATACTAAGGCCCTTAAATGGTTACAAAGTTACTTAGTTCAAGGTCGTTGGCGTTGGTAAAAGCCTTAAACAAGAGCCACCGCGTCATTTGAATTTAGTTATTTTTTGCCACTACAGCGCTAGCAGTCTTATAGCAAATATGGCGGCTGATAAAAAATGTTTTATGATTTTTGTTAGAGAATCGTGTATATTCAGTACCAGAGTATGTTCAGATGAAATTAAATACGTGTACCACCCACCTTTTGGTCTCTCGGTCAAGCTAACAGTAACAGTACCAGTAACAGTATCATAATACCATTTAACTAAAAGGCTAAGCGCCGTTCAGCCCTCTGGTTAAACGTTGCGTGCGTTTAACTAAACGTTTCGCTAAGCATCCTTTAGCTATTTAATTGGATGCCACCATTTAATTAACAACCTAGCCGTCCAATGAAGAGGCTGATTTAACAACAGGGTGGCCACATATACACTGAAGGTAAACCAGGGCCTGTAGCATAGTGTTTAATCCCGTGCGACGCCACTAGTTGAATCACAAGTGCAAGGAGCGTGACGTACTGTTTAATTGCAAAAACATCGTGTCACGCTCCTCGCACTTGTGATTCAACAAAGTCGCATCGCGCGCGATTAAGGCGCTACGTAAAAATTTTAGCGTCCCTGTTACTCCATATGCGAAAAAACCCTCAGTGCGAGTGGGACGGATTCGTGGAAAAGTAGCAAAAGGTCGGTTTTTTATTAATATAAAATGTACTAAGCAATTTTGTCAAAAAGATTTTCAAGGAGACTTTACAAATGCAACTTCACAATGAAATTAGTTAGGACTTCGGAATTATAGGAAAAAATAAAACAATAAAACAAATCTTTTTGGATTCTATCAATTCTATCAAGAAAATTTCATCCAATCACGTTTTCCTTCAGTGCGAATCTTAATCAAATACTCAAAAATGAAATACGTAGATGACGTTATAGTGGAGTAAATGGATTCGAAAAAATCCCATTTTATTTTTGGTATCGCCTTAAACACTGTGCTACGGCTACTGCATACAACAAAAACGCATGTGTTTGTGCCCGAAGTACAAAAAAGACGCACCACGTTTCACTATCTTATACAATAATGATTTGTGAGAAAAGTGGGCGTACGATATTTTGACTGTTTAGTTGATAACATTAAGAGGCTACGCGAATTTTATTTTTGTCACTGTCACTCCAAACGAAAAATCGCGCAGTGCGAGAGGGGCTGATTCAGGGCAAATGCAAAAAATGTTAGTTTTATAATTTTTATACAAAAACTAAAATAGCTAGCAAAATTTCAAATATCAAATCACTAGATATTGTTGAAACACACCTAATAAAATATATTTGAGTTCTGTATATGGTTCCTATTCGTCAAACGAGGAGAAAAAGTGTGTTTGAAGACCCCATTTCAACAATTATTTCTATCGAGGAAAATTTATCCAAACATGTTTTTCAATTTCAAATCCCTAGATTATTATAGTCAGGATACATACACCTGAAACTGAATATAATTTTCCGTGTATTTCATGAAATACACAGAAAATAACTACTCGTATTCTTTTCACATATCGCCTTAATTGTATCTGTAGAAACAGTTGTCACTAACAAATGTACATGATAATCTCACGTCTTTCTGACAGATTTGTACGCAGACACTACGGATTGCAATCAGCTACGATCCTGGCACACACCTTTCGCCTTTTTTACATTTTTACTATACATATGTCGTGGGCAGATCGTGAAGTATTAAATCTAAAATCTTTCACCAAAGGCCAAAAATAGGTGCGACGACGAACGGGGCGAGGAGCTTGTTAGGTTTACGCGTAAATAAATTTGGGGAGCCGAGCGAAGCGAATGGATACGCCAACTGCAATTTGGACCTGTCTTTGAAGGCCTACTCCTCTCACACGGGTGGTCCAAAAACTTTCTTAAAAATATATGATAGGCATTATAGAGTCAAAAATAAATTTTAAGTTTCATAAACTGTTTTTCTATTGGAAGTTTTGACAAAAAAAAACGAAAGTCATCGAAAGTTTCACATGATTAACACAAGAATTCTCTTACTCCTTCCAAACGCCTAAAGCGATTTTAATTATTATTTCACAAAATTATAGGAAATTTTTAGATCTAAAAAATTTAAGTTCAAATTTTTTTTTCCATTCATGGTGTCCATGTGAAAAGTATTATTTTCTCCTATTTTGCGCTAGCCGGAGACGCCGTGGTTGTCGTAACAGACACTTTTCAAGGCACGCTGAAATGAACATTATTTCAATGTCGTTTCCGTTGATATTTGTACCAACACTCATCGAGTTGCTTATTTAGCGTGGTCATACGCCTTAACAGAAACATGATCTGCCCAGGCATGACACGCCGACGACACATACACACTCTTCCTACGAGTTCTTTTCCCTGGCCGTCCTAATTTTTTTTAATATGCCTAGTATATTTACAAAACAGTATGGAGCCTCAATAGCGTGAGTCCTACTCGCACTCGCCCAATTTTTTATTAGCCAAAAATGTATGTAGGTACATATTCTCAAGAATTCCCCTGAAATTCTAATAGAGCTAACTTTGTTTTCGTATACGAGGAGCTAGGTCCTAATAGTCCCTAATATGCTTAATGGCTGCCCGTACATTGCGGCGTACGGAACCCGCGGGAGAGCTCCACTTACTTTAATGACAAATCATTAAACTGCTTAATCTCCTAGGGAACCCTAAAGTTTAATACAGTACCGGTCTGAGCATGGATGAGCGTGCCGGGAAATTGTATTCTAATTAATGGTCACACTGGTAGAGGTACGTACTATACGTTATTTACCAAGACGTCCATTCACCCCTCAGTATAATGATACATAATTTTTAGGGTTCCATACTCAAGGGCTTAGGGTCGGGACTAGGGAATGCAATCTCGGTATACCGAGATCTCGAAATACCGAGATCTCGAAATACCGAGATCTCGCACATATATTGCAAGATCAATCAGGCATCGTTATCAGTGCGAGATCTCGCAAGATTTGCGAGATCAAGCGGCAGCGCATATTACAGATCCAGCTAGGGCATTGACGATACTTATTCAAATAACTTAAAAGAAAAAGAAAAAGCTTTGGATTTGCTGGGTCGAGAAGACAATAACTGCATTTTGCATCATAAAATTATCAACATCATTTTGTTGAAATTGATGACTATACACATGGAATTAGAAAGAACCTTGTCTGCGGCTGGCCTAGCCTAGGCTATATAAAATGAAAACACACGCTATCTTTAAATAAAATCATATACTCTACTCCACTGTTCACACTAAACAAATTTTCCAAAGAAACATAACAAACATACAACATGTACCTAATACAGTTGGTTTTTAAAGTTATTATGGAAAGGAGAATTTATTTTTTCATTTGCACTGGTATGTTTCGTTGGGAGAGCTTTTCATTATGGTCAGTAGAATAATATAATTAACTATTATAAGTATGTTTAAATACATCGTTTTAATTGGATTGATATATTGTTTCAGTTTTTTTATTTACCAGTAGTTGAAACAATATGTTTTCGAAAGAATTTTTATTAATGCAAGACTTCGCTAATACCGAGATCTTGCGAGATTGATTTTTTCTAATATTGCAAATACCGAGATTGACATTTAGGTGCAAGATTGCATTCCCTAGTCGGGACCCTATTACTAAGACTCCGCTGTCCGTCCGTCTGTCACCGGCTGTATCTCATGAACCGTGATAGTTAGACAGTTGAAATTTTCACAGATGATGTATTTCTGTTTCGAGAAATCTTTGAAAAAATCACAAAAAAAAAGTATGTATCTTAAAAATCGTAAATATTATTGACTGTGTTACTATATCTTTCAAGTATTTCAAGGCATGCAAAAAAACCACTCCGAGTGGGGTAAGCTAGTAGGATAAACCACTAAATACACACCTAGACAGAACCTGCAAATGACTGACAAATAAATACATACATACATACATACACTCACGCCTGTCTCCAAGAGCGCAGAGACTACAGATTACCATCTGCTAGGATCCTGAAACACCTCTTTCTCTTCCACATCCATCAATCTAGTCATACAAGCTCTTCTATTTCGGGTACTTTTTACATTGCCCTTCTTCAATATATCGCCAATTTGGTCAGCATAGGTCCTTCTAGGGCGGCCTGGTCGAGTTCTGCCTTCGACTTGGGCAAAATAAATTTCTTTCGTCACTCTACTTTCATTCCTCCTCTCTACATGTCCAAACCACCGAAGCATTCCTTTTTAGGGTTCCGTACCCAAAGGGTAACCAATGGAATCCTATTACTAAGACTTCGCTGTCCGTCTGTTTCGACGACCCCGACTGCTTTCACTCGTTTACTATAAATATGTGAGGATTCCTTAGGAATGGTTTAGTATAGATATATATAACTCATTCCCATTCTGATCTTCTCACGAGCAATATCAGCAATACTGGCAGACCTCAACTGGCTTTACATATAAGGAAACCTGTCTTTCTCTTCAATCCCTGAACCAGCGAATGCCCAGTAATTAATTTTGGGTCAGCGAAGGGACTTACTGTTACTCTACCATATAGGTACTCGTACATTTATCATTATCTGTAGAGTATGTAATTTACACTTGCAATTATCGGCACTTGGCTAAACTTGGAAAGCATCTTGAGGAAAAAAACCACTCTTGTATACAGTTTCACCATTATCGTTAAAGCCCTAGAAATTAATTAAGGCGATATGTAAAAGTTTAAGCGTCCCTGTTACTCCATATGCGAAAAAAACCTCAGTGCGAAAGGGACGGATTCGTGGAAAAGTAGCAAAAATTATATTATAAAAATATATTTTATTCATATTAAATGTTCTAAAGTTGCTATCAAAATTTCATTTAACCAGTGGGCCTATTATGTATCTCTAGTTGCCTTCTGGACTGGGTGTCTATCATCAAAAACATAGATATACTATCGAATTCCGATTTCCTAAAGATATGTTCGCACTTGAAGTGACGACACAGATTGTTAATAGTTCAATACCCACTAAAAGCAATTTTGAAATTTCAGTTTTTATCCATGTTTTTGATGATAGGCACCTAGTTCAGTTGGCAACCAAAGATATAGAGAAAAAGAAGAATAAAATATAATTGCAGTCCACATGTCATTCTAAATTATCAAACCAGAAGAATTGGTGTCGAAAAAGACCTCATTTCAATAAATATTTCTATCGAGCCGAATTTCTCCAATTGCGTTTCTGTTCTAACAGATCCTTAGAAAAAGATTCCAAAAATAATATTTTATTTTATCAAAATAATACATTATTTACTGAAGTAGAAATGCAAGTTCTTAAAGTGTCAATTTCATTTCCGTAGCGCCTTAATATTCGAAACCGGTTTGGAGTAGTGTTGAGAAAGTAAAAAATAATAGTGAAACTGTGTATAAGATTGTTTCTTGTTTCTTCAAGTAGAGTACTATTTCAAGACTGCAGCCTATTTGCATCCTGGAAAACCATCTGTAAAATAAAGCGTCAAGCAATTATGTATTCTGTACGACGCACCCATTTAAATACCCCTGTCGCTTTAGACGTTCCAGGCGAAAACTCGTATCATCAATAGAATTCAGTGTTTGATAAATTCAGCTGCCGTCCTCGCTCAATATCTAACAATGTTTGCACCCTTAAGTCCTGGAAAAGCGTATTATAAGCTTGATAGCTCGTAAAGTACGACAACTGAGCTTTCTTATTACTGAGCTTGTATTGGACCCTTTCTGTAAGAAAATGGAAATGTAACATAATAATCATATTATAAATTTAGACATTTAATTAGCTAGTTAAACTTAAATATTGGATAAATATAATATCTCGTGCCTATGTATGATTTTATTCTGCTACACAGTTCAATACAAGTTTTTTTTCTCTGTAAATCAAATCCAATCTTGATGATCTTGTAAATGCCATTAGGAAACCACTTCTTTAGACCTGCCTTCCAGTGTCAACATTTTGGTACTCTGAAAAATATCTTAGTTCGTGATGAATCCAAATATATATTCAACCCGTAAAATTTATTCAAGCCATGATCTTGTCTGTTATATATACTATCGATAATCTGAACTTAACAGACTAAGTTTTGTGAAAAAGTATATTTTGTGCCATCAGGGAAAATTGCATAAACTTACATAAGTACATAAACTTAAAATTACTTGGGAATTAATTAGAAAAATTAAATAAACTTGTTCTAAAGCAAAGCCAAAAAGTGTATCTACAGCGTAGTTTCTTCGATAATTAATAGATAGATAAATATACAAAAAAATATGTATTTTTTTTTGGATTTCTGTGAAATGCTCCACCTAAATATTCTCAATTCAATCGTTTTCGACTTTTTTGAGTTTTGCCGCGAATAGATAGACAGATAGATGGAAAATCTAATAAGTAGACACCAAGGCTTCTCAATAAAGATCCTCGGAAAATAAAACTGAACTCCACCACTAATCGATTAAACAGACCTAATCAGTGCTGCTAGATCAGCACATTTTGCGCCGGATTTAGCGCTTTTTTTGACCACTTAGCGCTCAAAATTCGCTTTGGGCGCCTAGCGGAAAATCTAGCGCTACTTCGAAATGAGTTTTGTTTCATTATTTTTAGCGGTTATTTAGAATAATTTTAGAAAATTAGCGCTATTTTGGATTGAGTTTTGTTTGAGTGATGATAATTCTACTTGCATTGATTTAATTTGGTATAAAAGTTCTTTTAAAAGTTCTTTACAGCTCCATAAATGACGTATTTATCTTAAAAAGCCAATCAATTGCAATCAGCTAATCAATAAGTCCACCAACATACAACGTATAAATTAAGCGTTTTTTATGAAATATTATGTTTAGCTGAATCTAGCGCTTTTTTACATCGGAGTTAGCGCGCAACACTCAATTGGACCTGGCAGCCCTGGACCGAATATTCTCTCCAGAATAAGAAGAGCCCCTCTGTGTCCTCGTACAGATTATCTGAGGACCGACACAAGTTAGATCCGAGGCAGGGCCGCGGCGAGCACGTCCCGCGTACTTGTTTAAAACTAGCTCCCACTGAAATAGACTGAGGGCCCGGCTAGTTTAGATGCAATTCCTTAATGAGATTAAAACATGTCTTTTCAAGTGACAAAGTTGAGCCAAGATCGTAGCAGACAAATTTTTGGGGGTAATGGGATGTACACCGAGTGTAAATTGATAGGTAGATATACCTTTAAATGAAACGCACATAATCTACTGTTCATACTGCAACCATTCTACGAAGGAGAATCTAGTTTTATATTTTTATGCCTACTCAGTCCACAAACTCTGTGCACGCCATTGCATGGATGTAACTATTACTGAGGTCAATTAAATATCAGGAAACTTGCCGCACGAATAAAATCTATACTGATAAAATAATGAAGTAGGAAAAAAGTCGTGTCTGTACTGGAAAAAAAAACTGGATCACGTTGTAGTATGATGAATAAACGTTTATTATTTTACTTTAAAAATGCTTAAAATGTGTGTGGATCTTTTCGCGCTGCTTGAATAAGTGCCAGCAAAGTTTTATGGAATTTCATTGCTGGTGAGTTTCGAGTTTTATTTTATCATCAAGGATTTATCCAAAGCTTTCGACTTAGTTTCTTATGACATCTTGTGCCAAAAATTAGAAAAGCTTCAAATGCCCACCGAATTTCTAAACATTCTAAAGTTCTGGTACTTCAATCAAGAAAACTTAGTGAAATGGGGGGATGTACGGTCAGATACATGTAAGATGGAATGTGGAGTAAGACAGGGGGGGTTAACGTCACTTAAACTATTTAACCTTTATGTTAACGATTTAATTGTTAAGCTCAGCACAACACATATCGGTTACCATATTGATAACACATGTTAATTAATATAAGTTATGCAGATGATATGGTTCTGCTGAGCCCGTCAGTCTCTGGCATAGGAAAGCTCATTAAAATGTGTGAAGAATATGCTATTGTGGGCTCAAATATAATACCACCAAAAGTGAGTTTATGGTTTTTAAATCTGGGACCAAGGGCCCTTCTTATTTATGTACCACCTATAACCCTTTACGGTACTTCCCTCAATAGAGTTAAAATGTTCAAATATTTAGGACACCTAGTAACAGAGGATCTACGTGATGATGCGGATATTGAAAGGGAGCGAAGGGCATTATCAGTCAGGGCTAATATGATAGCGCGCAGATTTAGTCGCTACACAGTAGAAGTCAAATTGACACTTTTCCGAGCATACTACACTTCTTTTTACACAGTAGTTTATGGACTAAATACACAAAGAAATCGTAAAAGAATTCGCGGTCTGTATAACAACGCATTCAGAGCATTGGTTGGGCTGCCAAAGTGTGGTGTTCTTTTTTCGTGTGTGCTGTCAGAGTGTTGCAATCATAAAATAAAAATCATAAAAGGAAATGAGCAGGTTTTTTATTTTCCTGGTCAGGCTTTAAATGTTTTTGATGTTTTATTTTGTAAACTTAATAAGTTGTGTTTATTTTATTTTTCAATGCAAGTGCTCGTAAAGGCCCACTTTTTCAAAACCGAACAGAAAGTCCTGTGCATCCTTTCCTGTGTACTATAAATGTTATACTTTTTTTCCACTGTTTAACGGCTCTGGATACAGTCCCTTTGAGCCAATCATTAACTTGCAAAATTGTGACAATGTAACTTTCAACTTTAATAATTTAATTGTTTTCTTTGATTATATTTGTTTTATTTCCTCACACTATGCATTGAAAAACGTAGTATGAAACACGGGCGTAAGAGCAATAAATTACTCGGTTTAGTTAAATTAAATTCTCCTCGTCATTTATTCCCTTTTGCCCTTGTAGCATAAACTACTATTATTTTATTGTAATGTCTTATTGTTAACCTTTTTAAAGTGTATTGTACGAGTATGTATATGTATATGTATTGTTTACTTGTAATTTTGTGATATGGGCCTAGTTGCTCGCAATAAACGTTATATTATTATTATTATTTCTCACACTTCGCTGGTGGAGGAACATACTCAGGTGCACAAACATTTTTTTAGAAAAATAATGCAAAAGACCGAATAGGGATTTTTATAAATAAAAAAATTGCATAAAACAATTGCGAGGAGATAATATGGAAGTTACCAGATTATTAGGAACGTGTTTGCGAGAACAATATGATTTTCTGGAGACGTGACTCAACAGTTATGAAATGGGAAATGGGAAACTCCACTCCGTAAGACTGCAACAATTGACACATCGAGTTTTTATTTGTTTAAATTAAGGGTTGATTCTCCCGATTTGTACCTAAATACAGGATGGACCAAAAGTCCGTTTACATTTGAATTACGTCGAGCAGCGATAATATTAAGAAATAACAGCCAGAATAAACTTTTAGCTAGGACAACTTTTAACAATAGTTTACGATATGAATAAACATAATATACTTTTAATGATATTATGGTGGCTTCAAAATAATTGGATTTTTCATAAGCGTGATTTTAGATTATTTTAGAAATTTGCAGCTGGTACCATGGCTATGGTATGGCCAATGGTTTTATAGTTATTGTACTATCAGTAAAAATATGTTTAAAGCAAACTATTGTTAAAAGTTGTCTTAGGTAAAGGTTGTATTTTGGCCGATATAATGATTTCTTATTATTTTGTTACAAATCCGGAGGAACGACCCTTAAAGCACAACTACCACGTATGCTATCGTACAATTATTTTAATCAGTAAGTAATTTTCTTCTGACATTGATAATAATAAATTTTAATAATTTATTTTTTATTTTTCTATTTCTTAACGCTTTGATTTGGATTACCAGCCAAACTCGATTTTAGGACAAACTATTTTTTTTACTTGGCCAGACTACTTAGTTCTTAATAATAATAATAATAAAATTCTTTATTGCACAAGTTAAATTTTTGTACACAGGCGAGCTTAATACTATTTAGTATTTTCTACCAGCTAACCTTTGGCAATGGGGAAGTTTTTGGGGTAGTGCCATGATTTCTGAATATAGATTTCTAAATATATAGTTCTTCGGAAATTTCAGAATTCTTCAGCGCAGAAGCGAGCCGATAGGTAAGATAACATAACCTTCGTGGGTATTTTTATAATAACCCAGAAATCAGTTTGGCCCAGGCAAACGTATAAACGTGTTAAGACTATGAACTTGTTGAGATAATATTATATTGTTTAACATTGTAATATCGGTAAAAGGGTAACAAATATTTCTGAAAGAAAATGGTACAAATTAAGAAAAAAATGTACAAATTGATTCCCAAGCATTCAGAGCTTGTCCATTGTTTAATATTTTTAAAATCAAGCTTTATTCAGGGGATTAATTTCATTCCAGGAAACATGATTACAAAATGTTTCAGGTAAAAGGGTTTCTTAACCTGTTTGCTTGCAGGAGGACGAATTCGTCTCGTGTAACAATAGATTTCTGTTGTTATATATTTTTTGTTAGTAAGAGGGTTAGTTTTATGTAAATTTAATTTGCTAAGTATCAACAAAGTAGAAACTCTGAAACTAGAACTTATTAAAGTAAAATAAAAACTCGAAATATTTCTTCAAAAAACTTGTAATAATCCATGCTATTAAATATAAAATTAATCACATTTTCTAACGAACGAAGAGGTTTTTTTGCTTAAATTTTAGAATTGGGCGAATAAAATCGTTTTTTTTTTAATGTTCAAACGTAGTTTTCAGTAGAATAATAGAAAACAGTGGGCCATCGGAGCATTTATAACTGTTGCTACAAGTGCTACGGGTGGCGTAGCAAATTTGTGAGGAAGAAATTGTCAGGCCACTTCTCTATGGGCTACGCTATGATAGATTTATTTGACGGTATAGCAGTCACGCTGTATATGAAATAAACTTATATGGTTGAAATTTTATCAAAGACTAAGTATTACTACGCATAGACTGACACAAACATCTCCCATACATCAAGGCGTAGCAAATTTTTTACGCGCCCTTACGACATTAGGTGTCGTCAAGTGTTGCAAATAAGCATAATTTGTTTAATTGGCTGCAAGTAAACTAGTTACCGAGTAAACATGTGGCTGTAATAGCTTTGCTTAAAAAAACTAGATGGCGCTAAGTTGGCAACACTAACAGTGAATATTTCAGCGCCATCTATTATCGAAATGGGAATTATTTTTATGTTACGTGACATCGCTGTGCCACTAGCGTCACCAATCATTTTTAGCATCGTGTTCGTTAGAGGATTTAGCAACGCCATCTAGATTTCGTAAGAATTTTACACCTTTTTTTAGCTACAAACTAATGTATGAGAACTGCTAGTATAGACTAGTAATACTTTGTCTATGGTTTTATAAAACGTCACTGCTACACTCATAACGTCCAATAAATATGCTCCGATATCGTAGCACTGATAACTCCTCATGAAATTGCTACGTCGTTTTTTAGGGTTCCGTAGTCAACAACAAGGAGCCCTTATAGTTTCGCCATGTCCGCCTGTCTGTCTGTCTGTCTGTCTGTCTGTCCGTGGCTTAGCTTAGAGACTATTAGTACTAGAAAGCTGTAATTTGGCATGGGTATACGTATTTATCACGTCAATAAAGTGGTACAGTAAAATTTTGAAAAAGATTTTTTTTAGGGTACCTCCCTTACACGTAAAGTGGGGATGATTGTTTTTTTTCTCGTCTATCCCCTAGTGTGGGGTGTCGTTGGATAGGTAATTTAAAAATATTAGGGGTGAGGGAAGATCATTTTTCGATCCAGGGTTCCGTTTGCGAAATATTAAACTTAAAAGTGTTAATTTTTGTTAGAGTCAATGTCCCCCCTTCTGCCGGCGAAACGGTTGTATTTGGAGACGTAAAAAAAATCACGGCAGTAGTATATATAACGAAATAAAATAAAAAAAACTATCACAGCTAAGTAGGCTTTACAAGTTAACGAGTACAGATCGCGCCAAACTTTTTGTCCCCTCTAAACACGGGGCGATTCGCATCAGCAGGAACAAAATGTATGGGCCGTTCTTGGGAAGAGCAACTTCTGAGCGGACTAGAAGTTTGGCGCGATCTGTATTATTATAGATAATGGTACGCAACCCTTCGTCCGCGAGTCCGACTCGCACTTGGCCGGTTTTTTTTTGTAGCAACAGAAAAAAAGTGCTCCGATGCTTCACAATGTTTTCTATGTTTTGAACATTTTATAAACTGACGGATCTGTCTTATTTATTTTAATGAGTTCTAACCACGGTTCAGTACCATTTTAGGTAGCGCTTCAAATAAATAAAACTTTGATAAGAATCTGGTTAAGAGCGGTTATGCAGCCGGATTTTCAAAAACCCGCCTTTTTCTAATTAATCGAATTAGAACACTTAAATTCAAAATTCACTCAATAGTTATTCAACAAAACCTTATGTTGCGTATGTTGTGTATATTTTGTATGTTGCCATTACAAAGTTTCAATTGGTTTCTATAAATTAGAATTTCAAAATTTTTAAGCTCTTGTCCTACAGCTAAAAAGTCTTGTCTAAAAAGTCTTGTTCTAAAGCTAAAACCAGCAGTAATTTTTTTTTTGATAGCTAAAAAAATTACGTTGTCATTGGCAATCAAATTGAGCTTAACGGCATGTCTTTTGACGCAATCTGACACGATTTCATCCTAAAAGTGATAAATATTCCTATTGCTAACATCTAACATCGGTAATACCAAGAATTTTTAAAAATTTAAAGGTTTTGTGGTTTGTTATAACTAAATAATTATAGTAGATGTTAGTGATTGTTGGCACTTGGTGGAGTTTATAAAACATTGTTTTAAAAAAACACTTGTACTTATCCACATATTACGTACAACTTTATTATGCCCGACCGGTTTCGCTGTAAAGCATTTTTTAGGGCTTTTTACACATCCTAACTATTTATTTGTTAGTTAGGATGTGTAAAAAGCCCTAGAAAATGCTTTACAGCGAAACCGGTCGGGCATAATAAAGTTGTACGTAATATGTGGATAAGTACAAGTGTTTTTTTAAAACAAACTAAATAATTACTTAGTTACTTTAAAAATATACTGATATTTCACTACAGAAGACGTATCTATTGACGAAAATGTTTGAGAAAAAACACTTTTTTGGCAAAATAAATGAAAAGAGACAAACAAAGCTTACCGTAATACTACAACCACATAATCGGGATTCGGCAACTGTTCGCGTTGTCGTCAAAGAATTCAAAAGTAAAGATAAGCCCTTACCGTACTATGACAGCACCAAAATGTTTCCACCTTTAAATAGGTGACGCTCACACGTTTGGAATCAGTGCCCATTTGAACACAGTGATAGTTGGACGTCTTAAATGCACTTAAAGTTTTGAATTTTAACGACTTTAGTAGTCTGATCAATTTGCTGACCGTAGGTAGACAGATTGCGTATTCATATTGTGCGCGAGTTGGCATTATTTTAACGCACACATTGAAAAACAATGCAAAGATTTTAGGTGCCAGGGCTCATCTAAACTTTTGAAATCGTGGCATGTCTGGCCACGTTTACAGCCGCGAGGTTCTCGCCTTGAAAGGGACAAAGCTATGTGAGTAAAGCAAAATGCAATAGAGTCCATCTTCTTGACTCGTATAGCTTGGTCCCTTTCATAATCGCGAGAGAATATTCCTACAAACATTCGCCCTATGGTCTGGCCGTAAAGTTAGAAGTTCTTGAAATTACTTCTTTTACAAAAGTTTTGTGAAGAGGCACAAATTCCTGTTTTTTCTCGTTGGCCTTAAACATTTATTGGCGAGGGTTGGGTCGTAAGTAACCTGAAGTAAACTTTGATTTTAGACAAACTTACAGATAGTTTTTCACACTTCGACTAAATTTAGTTAGGATAGAAGTGGTATTTTAGGTTTTTATTTACTGAGAAAATGTCGACCGCCTCTGTGGTATAAAGGTACGAACTGGAGGTCAAACGTCTGCGTCTGTATATAAGGTCTTTTCATATGAAATTGTCGTTTTCTATAAAGAATTTGAAGGAAACTCAATTTTCAGTACTAACATTTTTGCACTTTTTACGAATGATAAATCCAAATTATGTAATTTCTTGTGTGTACTCGTATGAATAAGACAACATTAAGCTAACAGCTACATTAATTGAATTCTTGAAGAGTGTCAGCTGTAAAAATTTATTACGAATCTTATCATGCAAATGGATGCCATTTCGGACGAACTGTTTTTGAATTATAATAAAAATATTATAAAAATATACACCGCACATTTTTTTTTACTTTCGCATACTTTTCTGAGTGCCCCATGTGTGTGTTGTTGAATGTATGTGCGAATGTATAAAAAGCGTACTTGAAAAATAATAAAAAAATAAATAAAGATAATGAGAATATATAAAAGTTGAAACTAGCTGAAACAAAATCTGAGACTAAAATATTTCAGACTTCTTTCTCAAAAAGCTTTTATGAATTGAAGCTAGAAAATACAGAATCTAACCTGAAACACACAGGCTGAAATAACGCATGGTACCCCCAAGACTATCGCAGACGACGGGTCCTGGAGAGTGTTGTTTTACTAAAGGGCTCTTCCTGTATTCCTCAAGGCTAAGAAAACAAGAACCAAGATGATATGTTATTATAATACAATCCATTGTCATTTCTGGTAGACCTATATACAACGTGTAACAGAAAGGTGTAACCATATTTGAAGAGCTTATTCAGTAAATGGTATAGAACAACTTTTACTACGGAACAAACCCTGTATATCGAAAACAAAATTTAACTGTTTCATAGAAAAATGCAATGCCACTCGGCCGAAATGTATGGAAGGGCAGATTTTTTTCTTGAGATGGAGGTCGCAGGTTCATATTTGTGCTCGCAGTATGGTAAAGGGCATTAGCCCCAACACGACGGGGAAAAATTAATCTTCGGTGAAAGGTGTATTGTGGGACGGATTCGTGGAAAAGTAGCAAAAAGTCGGTTTTTTATTAATATAAAAAGTACTAAGCTATTTCGTCAAAAATATTTTCAAGGAGACTTTACAAATACATATATTCTTTTATTAAATAAACAAATATGTATTTGTAAAGTCTCCTCCGCCATCCATCGCTCCAAGGCATGGTGGCCCTCCTGGTAATTTGCCTGTGAGCTGTCCTCTTACTCTCCCCCGAATTACTTCGAAGGGGTCTCCAAATTCAGGTGGAAGAGCTGATGCCGGGCACGACTCCACACCATCATACTTGGAGACCCCCTCGAAGTAATTTGGGGGAGAATAAGAGGACAACTCACAGGCAAAAAAACAAGAGGCCCATCATGCCTGGGACCGATGGATGGCGGTATATCAATCCCTAATAGCCGGGCCTTATATGGAACAGACTGGTGACGGGCAGCGGCGTCACTGGTGCGAGGGTTCCGGCACCGCGCTCACCAACCCGCCTGCCCAGCGTGTGTGAGTATGGTCAATTCTTCCAGGATGAACGCCGGTAGTGGCAAAGTCCTGGAAAGGCTTATGTCCAGAAGTGGACGAACTAAGCTGATGGATGGATGGATGGTCTCCAAGTAAGATAGTGGTACCTCCACAGTCGAGCCCGGCATCAGTTCTACCACCTTGAAGACGTCCAATGCGTTGTACAAATTAAATTAAAAGATATATTAACACAGAATTACATTACAAAAAATACAATACCAAACCAAAGATTTCAAAAAAGTTTAGATGAGCCCTGGCACCTAAAATCTATTTTATTGTTTTTGAATGTGTTTTGAATGTGAAATGTCACATTTTTGGCTTTATTCGTATTTATTGAAATGTTAGTGCACTATATACGACGCTATATTGAGACCCCTTTTCTCGTAAAAATTCATTAAGGCGTCCAACTATCACTGTGTTCAGCTTCAGATGAGCACTGATTCCAAATGTGTGAGCGTCACCCATTTATAGGTGAAAAGATTTTGGTACGCTGTCATACTACGGCAAGAGCCTATCTGAAATCTTTGTACCAAACAGTATATAATAATAATGTATCAGAGAAGAAAGCACCATTTTAAGAAGCTTTTAGCGAATGCGTCCACAAATATACATTTACCCTCTTATTGCATAAAGTTGCGCAGCCAGAAACTGGTCGCCATCCGCTAACTTTCAGAGGTAAATTATTTTTATTTTCCATAGAAACCCTAAATGGTTAAGTGCAAGTAGTTGTTAGTAACAAAGCTCTGCAACTTTACGAGTATGGGCGTTGTAAAAACCGAAAACCCCTATTAGATTTATTATTTTGTCCGTCTGTGCGTAGATCTGTCCGCAGCATTAGTGCGTGTTAGGAGATCAGTGTTGAAGAAGTCAAGGGCAAAAGTTAGTTTTTAATTTATTGACTCTCAGCTCAGTTTATGGGTATTTAGCAATGTATACGTTTAGAGGAAAGACGATTAAATTTTAAAAACAAAAATCGAAATATTTTTTTGGAAAATATTTTTTGGGTACGATGTATGATATGACTCTTGTTCACCATATGAAAAACGTGAATTATTAGTAAATTTTATAGCACCCATCGAAGAATCAAACCATTATCAACTTTTGTGATGATGAAAGTCAGAGAACATTCTTTACTCTTGCAAGGTTTTCGCTTCCTATATTTAGAGCTTTTCGTTCTAACACTTAAATAGTTAAACTTCTGTATCCGTCTGGACCGTCTGTGTGTCAGTGGCTATCCCAGGGAGGGAGGGGTCCCTTTAAGGTATCAGGTCCACACTTATAACTCTAACGGTAGAACGGTAGAATAACGGTAAATGTAAAACTATATTTTAAGACCTATAGTAATTACGCACGTTGCGGCCATCCTTGTTTTTTGACCTAATCCACTAGGGGGTATTCCTAATAATAAGATCATGGCAATCTAAAACATTAATTAAGCGGAAATTAAGTAAGCGGAATAAACTGAAATGAAATATATTTATTTATATAATGTTGGTATATCAGATACACTTACTGGTCGGTTTTAATGTAGTATAATTAAATATCCAATATAAATAAATATGTCCAATAGTTTTATTAAATAATAATTTGGGGAAATACACAAGGAAATAATAAAGGCTAGGTTTACTTAAATTTAATAAAAAGTGCTGCATTTGGCCCCGCGCCCCAGCATCACTAGCATTGCAAGTCGAAAAATAAATAAAGATAAATTCTTTACAATACATTTATTTATTTTTCAAAAAAGTTCGTATCTCCACGTAGGTCTTAAACTTCTTTGCAAGATACTTTTATAAAATTCTTGGTATTTTTTTTTACTAAAGTACAATGACAACCACAAGCTCTATTTTTTTTTTGTGTATTTCCCTTATAATTATTTACTATAAAAAACTATAATACATACATTATTTAATTATATTACATTAACACAGACAGTAATAAGTGTATCTGATATACCTACATATTCAGGGTGTAATCGTTAAGTGTGACCAGGCGATTATTCCGTAACTATTACAGATATCAAAAAATTTCAAACTGATATCGAAAGGACGTTACCTAATCAGTAAAATGACATCAATAACTTTTTGAAAATCGAATGATAAGTATCCAAAATTTTGACAATAAACATTCCGATACATTCAGTATTAATGCGATATTGAAACAAGGTTTATTACTAATTTGAAGTGGTAACATAATTAATTTACACGTGTATCTACTTGAAAATCATTATTATCAAATCATACGTAATCATAAAATGAGATTAAGGTAAAATGAGTACTAGACCACTTAAAATAAGGAAACTAAAACCTTTCTACTAATCTCAAACTAAATGTATGGGAATGTTTAATTTCAAAATATTGGATACTTCTCGTTTGATTTTCAAAAAGTTATTGATGTCATTTTACTGATTACGTGACGTACTTTCGATATCAGTTTAAAAAAAATTTATATCTGTAATAGTTAAGGAATAATCGCCTGGTCACACTTAACGATTACAGCCTGTATATAAATATGTTTCATTTAATTTCAAATAGAGTGTAATCAATTCACATTTACATATATGTTCATATTGTTGCATATCAAGTTTATTTAATACGTTTTATTCAAATAAGTTTAAGCAAGACTAAATTTCTGTCCAAATAACACTCAAAGGAGTAGAAAAACAGAGCTCGTCATAGTTTAAGGCGCTCTTGTCCCAAAATCAGTAATTTCAAAGTCAAATAGAACTTTCAAATACCATCTAAAACTTCCAAAAAAAAATACGCAATATAGTTCGAACCTTTATCTAGGTCTTCCACGCATGTGTTACACGATCAGATAAATTTTGCTCTATAGAAATAATTCACAAACATAGCATGTAATAAGACCTTTCAAATCATGCCATTTCCATAATTCCACTCTTTTATTAACGAAACATATCTGGTAATATTGCTCTTCAAATTTTCTAGGTCGACCACGTAAGTGGGTTTTAATAAACATATTCCTTATTTTTAAACAATTTAAAAACCGATAAAAACAACGAAAAAGTACAAAAGTGTGGTTATTTTCTTTACTCCTTACACGTAAAGAAAAAGACAGAGAGTCACTCTTCTGGGATATGCACAAAGAAAACAGCTAAAAAATGCAATACAACCGCAATGCTATTCTTGAACAGTGTGTGTAAGTTTTGATATAAAATTTCAATGTTAAAACCTTTTGGCGCGACTGTACTAGTCAAGTAGCAACTTTACTCCAATGTCTAGTCGTAAGGGGACATTAAAACTAAAACTTTCCTACTATTTGTTGAACTTCCATAGCTTAGCTCTCTGTTTAACTTTTTAAGTTAATAATCGCTTGTTTGAGTAACGACTGCTTTCAAGTCCATTTAAACGAGTTTTATTAACTATATGTTTACCCTGGTAGTAGATAGATAAGCTTCTACAATATTTTCAATATTTAATTTCAAACAGTAGGAATACAGAATATTTCGAGAAGTAATTTGCTTCTATTTCAAGAACATCAAGAATCGATTAAAATCTACAATTTTTATTTTATCATATTGTTAGGTGCAAACCTATGAAATGTTCGTTTTGAATGGAGAATTTGAAGAAAACTCAATTTCAGTACAAACATTTTTTAATTTTTTATAGGAATGACAAATCCAAATTTTATATTTATTTTTGTGTTTGAACGAGACAGCATAAAGCTAATAGCAACATAAATTAAATTTTTGAAAGGGAAATTATTAATCGGGCGAATAAAAATATAATTAGCGAGTGTCCGAAATAAATACCAAAGCGTGCGAATAAAAACACTGAGTGGGCGAATTCAAAGTATGAAATCGAAAATATTTCACTAAAAGTCAAAAAATAGATGCAACGACGAGCAAAGCGAGGAGGAGCGTGATAGGTTTAGATGTAAGATAATATAAGGAGCCGAGCAAGCCGAAGCGGAGTGAGGCGACGCGACGTACTGAATATTTTAGTACGCTATTTTCAGTATTTTTGATACCTTAAATTTGAATTTATATTCACTCGTTTCAATACTACAATTTTTGAAAAGCTATTGAATAACGAGAATAATGAATCCATGAATATGTAAGAATATTTCGACAATTTCTAAGGTTCTAAATCCGTGGTTTTATCCAATAACTCACATGCTGAATGGCGTAAACTGAAATACAACTACTATTATTTAGTTTGCTTTCTTGTACCCACATAAATAAACTATGTTATTTGATTTGATTTGATTTGATTTGATGGGCCAAGCGCACCCTGGACAGATAAACAAAGATGCAACTGACAAATATTTTACTTCAACTGGTGGTAGGCTTTAGTCGTGGCACCACCACCATGCCGCCAAGTGACTCTTTGCTTCTCAGTGTGACGTTATAGAAGCCGTATTGGGAGAACCAGCCTAGGTCACATTGACGGTTCTCACCAGGCAAGGCCAAGGGTAACCCCATTTTGAATTAACAAAAAAATATAAAATACCGGTCAAGTGCAAGCCAGACTTGTGTACCTAGGGTTCCGTAATTCAGTATCGTGGATGAAAAATTTAATTTTGCCGTTTTGTTTTCGTGAATTTCTCGACAGCTATATTTTTTCTGTAATTTTTACGTAAGCATTATCTTTTTCTTATTTTTCCGTACACCAGTTTTGGAGATAAGGCGACATACATTTTTTGTGGTTTTTCGAGGAGAAAATTAGCTAAACTATATATTTTACAATCAGATATTTAATATCTACAATTGGTATCCATATTGTATTTTTTTTAATATTTTTTATTTATTTTACTTTATTTTTTATATATCTCATTTTTGTTCAAATCACTATGGTTTTCCTGTAATAGACAAGTTATGGATTATACATTTTTTTCATATTTTTGGATCCACCAGCAGCACTGGCAGCATAGTGTTTAATCGCGCGCGACGCCACTAGTTGAATGAATCACAAGTGCAAGGAGCGTGACGTACTATTTAATCGCAAAAACATCGTGTCACGCTCCTCGCACTTGTGATTCAACTAAGTGGCGTCGCTCGCGATTAAACACTATGCTACCGGGCCAGCTTCGGATATAAGGAGGAGGACATAAATTATATTGTGGTTTTTCAAAGATTTCTCTAAATCAGTGCCAGTAAATAATAGTAGTTAAAATATTAATATTTGATAAAATCAAAAATTTGATACCCATATTTAGTTTTTAGGATTTTTTTCCTCTTTTTTTAAAGGAAATATTTTGAAAAAAATTTTTTTACGCCGTATTATTTGTGCAAATGAATGCTATTTTTTTTATAAAACTTATACTTGCGATTGTCGGCACTTGGTGAAACTTGAAACACATCTTGAATTAAAACACTTGTACTGTAGTTTCACTTTATTTTTGTTAATAAAGGTTAAATAAACCGGTTAAATAACCGGTTGGGAGTTAACAAAAATAAAGTGAAACTACAGTACAAGTGTTTTAATTCAAGAAATGCTATTTTTGTGTCAAATTTCAAGTCTTCGTCTTTAACGGTGCTAAAGTTATGAGGCTGTGATATACGGACGGATGGACGGAAAACGGAGTCTCACTATAAAGGTTACTTTTGTATCTTTTAGATACTAAGGAACCCAAAAAATAGCACTCCATCCAAGTATGCCAACCATAATTTTATTTAATTTTAAGTTTTCATATGTATTTATATATATGTAGAGAGAATGAATGAAATTAGAGTGACAAAATAGATTTATGGTGCGCAAGTGGAAGGTACAGCTCGACCAGGCCGCTCTAGAAGGACGTATGCTGACCAAATTGATGACATACTGCAGAAGTACAACGTCAAAAGTACCCGGAATAGAAGAGCTTGAATGACTAGATTGATGGATGTGGAAGAGGCGAAAGAGGTGTGTCAGGACCGTGGCAGATAGAAATCTGTAGTCTCTGCCTACCCTTCTGGGAGACAGGCGTGATTATATGTACGTATATTAATGTTTAGTTCATATCCTTTTTGATTAGAATTTGAAGTACGTTTATATATTTATTTAAATACGAATATTATAGATAATGTTAACATAGATACTAGTACTATTCTACCTATACCATAGACGAATACAGCCTACAGACTCCTCATAACAGGCAACCGATTTCTGTCAACACATCTGACTGAACCAGCAGATACAATTCGCCACTCCAAAATTATATTAGTATATTTTTTTATGAAATTGAAGTACACCTAACCTTTATTTCCTTGTGTATTTCCCCATAATATGATTTATTATATAAAACTATCACCTGTAGACATAGATTATATAATTATAATATATTAAATTAAAACCGACCTGTGATAAGTGTATCTGATATACCTACATGACATAAATAAACATATTTCAATTTCAATTTCAAGTTTGACGATAAAACTTATTGGAATTAATTAATTTCAATTTGAAATTGCTAAGTTCAAGTCATTTTAATTCAATCTTGTTAAAATTTATTTGACTTTTTAATGTTTGAAGAGATTAATTGTTTACTTAATCTTCTTAGAGGATTGTTGAAATTAAAATTGCTTAAATTCGGATTTTCTTTTCAGTCTCTCTTTTGACGGCGGACGCTGTTTTTCTAAGAGATTGAATTCTTTTAGAAAATAAATAAGCTGAATAAACGGGGCTTTAAAAAAGCACCTAATGTATTTTTTAAAGGCTTAGGTGGATTAGTTAATTAACATATAACTAATATACCTACATACATAAGGGCTGAAGCTGAAGCGTGTTGTGTAAGCGGACCGACCGCGATCACCACCCAGCTATGGTTGCGAGATGCTTACCTATTGCTACTATAATTTAATATAAGTACCGAACTCCGCAATCACTGATAAACCCTATGGGTTTTTGTTGATTGTGCATTTTTGTAACTAGGTTAAGATTTTTGAAATTAAAGAAAATACTTTAAAAAAAAAAACATATATGTAACAAGTGTAAAAAAAGATTCGACTGATGACGGCCCCATACCGTGGCCGAAACCTATTCTTATTGTTTTACTATTAATAAATAAAGTCAATAAATAAATAAAGCTTAAAAACGCTTAATATATTTATCAACAAGTGTACAAAAGACAATATTTCCTATGCCGTAGTTAACCATTCTAATTTCACAAATCGCGATCGCGCTTCCTATAAAGACGTCAACTGTTATAGAAATTGATAACTAAACTAAATATAAAATTTCTCAGTGTATTTGACGGTGGATAGTTTCAGGAAAGTTTATAGTTTAGTTATTTAAAGATTCCGCTTGAGGTTTATATGAATAATGTTTGTATCTTCTCAAAAACACATTTACGTACAACATAATATATACAAAGGACCTACCGTATATTTTCATCAGAGAACAAGTTTCCTAAGGCGCTCTCTCAACCTGAATATTTTTGTTACAAAAATGTTTTTACCAAAACACATTTGTTAACTTACCCGCCGCCTGTGTAACACACACTCATCACTGAATTTGACGTAAGACTACTGAGTGACCCTTAATGTAGGGTGACCATAAATATGCTAATACGTACAAGAAATATAAAATAAAGACAAAGTAAACAATTAATAACGTAGTTTTAGGTTGTGTTCAATATCAGGATTATTTTATACAGATTAACCATTATGATTTTTTAAAGAATTGTCGGCTATGACGTCACTTGAGAATTTTAGACATTATACTGATTGTGATGTGTGATTGCTCATAAAAAAGTGGTATGGTTGTGCCTGTCTAATCATCTGTCAAATCAGTCGGCAGCAATTTTTTATAAATTTATCTTGGTTGCAAAGGACACATTTCTAAACAGCCATTTCTCAAGTCACGTCACACGTAGACAAATGGAAGATGTAGCTCTTTCGTAAAAATATTCATCATCATGAGGTTGTTTAGACCACAAGTTCTAAAATACGGCTTATTAAACCTAAATCTCGAAAAACCCTGTTGTTTGTAATATTTTCTTTTTGTTTCTGTTTTTCTGTAAACATGTGCAATAGATGTATATTCAGATTTTTGTACTTAATCCGTCAACTTATATAAGGTACGATCGTACCGCGAGTCTATTTTATTCAATTGTCATTTCAAATCAATAAGTCTACGGGTTAAGATATTAGGTGCTACTTATGTTGCATGCTAAATAACATTACCCTACGAGGTGTCCACGGAAGACCAGCATCGTGGTACAGAATGGTGCCATGACACATGCTGAGTGGGTGTCACTTCTGTTTTTTTTATTATTGCTTTTATTGTATTTTAGTGACACCAATAAAGCTTTTTCTATACAATTCTATTCTATAAGACGATATTTATGTTGTCCGCAGACAAAGTATTGTTTTAACTGGACTTGATACTTGTGCAAGTACTCATTTTCCAATGGCTCCCATTATGGCACAGTTGCACAAAATATTATTATTATTGCATTAATAAAAGCTGTATGTTGTACTGTAAGTGACCGTAACATACTTAAGACTGTATAGTCTAAATTTATATTTTTTGAACTATTTATGTAGATGCCCTTTTTGGAGGCTGTACTGTACCCTTAAAAGACATTTCATATTTTTTATAAGAATGATGTGTATCCTACGTTGAAGGCACTCTTCAGCTCGAGGTTTATCTCCGGAAACCGAGAGCATGCCGCTGTTCCCTTCGCGGACCTGTCCTAGTATTTGTCCTCATCTATAAGCTTTGGCGGATGATTGTACGCAAAATACCCGAAAATACTTATTTGTGCAACAAGAGAGCAAAGATTTTTTTTTTGTTGCGAGTGCCGAAGTTGAATCCCGAGCAAGCGAAGGATTCTATAATTGAATCACGAGCGTAGCGAGTGATTCTACTTTAGAATCCTGAGCGTGGTGAGGGATTCAAAGGCACAAGAAACAAAATAAATTTGCTCTGGTGTTACACATACAACTTTTCACCTCACTATCGAGAAAACACAGATGTAAACACATCTTATTATATCGTATGGTCTGAACTGCTTTGGATCTTTATTCAAAACATACATGGATAAGATTGAAAATATACAAATAAAATTTTAAAATTCCTAGTCAGTGAAAATATTAGAAAAAAACACAAAAATAACATCGAAATATTGTACTCAATCTGTTAAATACTACCGGCTTCATTAAAATATAAATATATGATTGCAGTAAATAGCCATAGCACCCGAGGTCATAAGATACCTAAACAGCATGGGCTCAACACGAGAGCTGTTGCTCAAGGTGTATATGAAACTGTAAATGTGAATAAATATTGTGTCGGCAGAATGTTAAAGCGTAAAATTCCAATGTTATATAATGAAATGCCTATTCATATAAGATCGGAACAAAATAAAAATAAATTCGCGAAGTTATATAAAACCATAGACAACTTACCTTCTAAAAAACATGAAAGCATTTTATTATTTACTTTTATTGTACCTACCTACTTATAATTCAGTAACTCGGTTAATTTTTACTTGGTTTTGTGGGATTAAGTTATCTTTGAAATAAATAAACATATTCATTAATTCACTTTGTTTTTAACTTAAATAATATATAATACAAAAATTAATTTGCAATTTTAGAAATATAAGTGCGACAAGGATGTAAAATTCTAAATGAACGTGGAGAAAAGCAGAACTAATGTCACCTTCATATTTTAGCAGTTCGCCGCGTTGTTCAGCGTCTTCAACAACTGTCTTCGATAGTAAGTTATCATCGGTCACTAAAACAATGTAAGCTTGTTTTCACCTCACTAGCTCGAAAAACGCGCCTTTGTTGCTTAAAAACAGTGAGCAAAATCGACTTTTTCTCACTGGTTTTAAGTGTTTTAAATTAAGAACGCTGTGAATTGTTCAGAAACTCCATATCCTTTGCTCAAGAGAAAAAAAGGAGACAGCAAACATCAGCATGGCGGCTATCTCTTTCACTCTATATGAATTCTATACACTTTACTCTATATATTTTTTTAATTCTTGTTACGAGATTACTACTTCTGGTTCGACTTAATTTTGGATTTACGCTACAGAATGTATAAACAAAAGAAACGTTGAGCGCCACTTAATTTATTAAGTAAAAATTAAGAAAACCTTTATGACACAAAAAAAAAGAAAATTCTCCTTCAGAATAAAAAAAAAAAAGAAACAACTCTACTAGTATAAAATAAAGATAGATGTTAAGTTTAAAAAAAATTGAATAATCTAAATAATATTTACATCAAAATTCAATCCTGAATTTTCTCAAAATATATTTTGTAATGTCCTTTATATAGGACAATTCTTAAATTCGGCTAAATATTATTATTTACATTATCTTGCACCATGAGTACTTATCTTACTCGTCTTGAACCTCCTGTACATCCTTTATATAGGACAAAACGGTCCAGATGTTTTCGAACAACTTTCTTCCTTCGCTCTCGATCTTTCAATTAAAATTAATGAATTAAAGGACGGCAGCACGCTGCAATGTAGAAATGCACATCTTAAATAGGTTTATCCCTAAGTATAAACAAGGCTACCAAGTAACAAAACAAATAACATCAAAACGTTACCTGCCGTCCGTTTCTAAAATTTAACTTAGTTAACTTCATGGAAAACAATTTTCGAATACTCCGTTTCGATTAATTTTCTAAACAATTCAGCATTTTAAATTTATTTCTTCGATAAGATATTAGTTATTATTTCTGACATTTCTTTTCTAACCTTTCTTCACCATTCTTTCATAGTTTGAATTTTGAGAAAATCCATAGATAATAAGTACAAAAGAAGGAAACACAAAAAGTAAAACGAGGAGATATACAAACGTTTTCTTACACGGGTAAAATCTAAATGTATAAAATCTCGTGTAACATCGCCCCCTTCTTTAAAGTGAAAACAATTCTGAAAAGATTTGTTTGAACAAAAAGTCTATGGCAAACAGATATAAGTTCTAGATTATTAAAAGGTAAACATGTATAGAATGCAAGCGAGTACTAATATTCATATACTGTTGCCATCACTTAGTAACAAGTATACCTGGTATATGTTTAGCCTAATTTTTGAATAGTTGTGCATAGTATTTCAAATATTAATTAAGGCGTTACATGTACAATATCTTTAATGTGCGTTAATCCTATCAAACGCCCATTCACATCTACTAAACGATAAGTCAATGGACTCACACGTTCTTGAACAATACATTTTATATTTCTAGGAGCTAATTTACTAGCAAAGTGTTCTCCTGCTTTAGACAAAACATAGTTTTTCTTCCAGACTACCTGACCTTCTTTCAATTCTAATGGTCTTCTTCTTAAATTATAAACTTTCTTACTACGTTCGTAAGCATTCTTCAAATATTCTTTCGTCTTTTCGAAAACAGACTGAAGCTCTTTAAGAGTTTCTGAATATTTACTTCTGTCTGGAAAGACCAACTCTAATTCATTTAGCCGAGAACTTTTATGAAAAACTCCATCTAAGATTATTTCCTTACCATGGACCAGGAAGTACGGAGTTGCTTTAGTGGCCTCATGTACACTATTATTTATAGCACACTGAATACTTCTTAGATGTTTGTCCCATTTAGTGTGTTCCTTTTGAAGGAAACATGAAATCGCGTCCCCTACCACTCTATTTACCCTTTCGACAGGATTGACTTGAGGGGTATAAATAGATGTGTAGAATAGATTTGGGATATTATATTTATTTATAAATTCCTTAAAATCTTTTGATGTGAACACACTACCGTTGTCACAAATCACAGTTTTTGGGACGCCATGTACTAAAAATACTTCCTCTTCCATTTTTTAACTATAGTTGAAGTAGTTGCTCGGCGTAAGGGGAAAATAAAAGTATATTTCGAGAAATAATCACATATGACCAAGATAAATGTGTTACCATTTTTTGATCGAGGCATAGGACCGTGCAAGTCGACCGAAATAGTCTGAAATGGTTTGTCTACCAGTTTAGTTTGACCCATTAGACCAGGTTTTGCTTTGTTTGTTGATTTATTCGCTAAGCATGTTTCACAATTACGAACAAATTTTTTAACATCTACTAATAACTTTGGCCAATAGTATCGTAAAGCAATACGTTTTAGAGTTTTTTGCACGCCGAAATGACCTGCAGTTGGCTCGTCATGGTTTTTCTTCAATATTTCTAACCTTTCTGATGCTGGAACTACAAGTTTCCAGGAAGTATCAGATTCTAAGCCATAACGACTACGGATGTACTTGTATAATTTTCCTTCACTTACAGTAAATTTTGGATATTTATGGGGAAAATTGGTAGAATTCTCACATACATCATCGTACCATTTATCTCCTGTAGGAAAATTAACTACGAGTTCTGCCATTTCTAACCTACTTAGAGCATCAGGGACAACATGTAAATGTCCTTTTCTATGTTCGATATCAAAATCGAACTGCATGAGCCTCATGGCCCACCTTGCCAATCTGCCACTTGGTGATTTTATACTATAAAGCCATTTCAGAGAAGCATGATCCGTTATCACAGTAAAATGTGTCCCTTCAATGTACCCTCGAAACTTTTCGATGCTAAAAAGTGCCGCTAAACATTCTTTTTCTGTGACGGAATAGTTCTTTTCCGCATTATTAAGGCTTCTCGAGGCGTACGCAATTACCTTTTCTTCTCCATTTATCAACTGAGTCAACACACTCCCTAAGCCTTTGTCACTAGCATCGCATTGTATGAAGAATTCTTTCGTAAAATCTGGACAAATTAACACGGGTGAAGTAACAAGATGGTTCTTTAGTTGTTCAAATGCTTTCTGGGCTTCTTCTGTCCACTCAAATTTCAATTTCTTCTTGCTAGTTAGTTCATTAAGAGGGGACGCAATAGTTGAAAAATTTGGAATGAAACGTCGATACCAACCTACCATTCCTAAGAATCTCTTTACCTCTCTAGCTGTTTTAGGCGGGCTTAAATTTGTAATAGCTGCTACTTTATCGAGGTTGGTTCTAAGTCCATGTTTATCAACTGTGTATCCCAAGTAATTTAACTGATCCCGACAGAAATGAGATTTTTCTGTGTTAATCGTGAGGTTAGCTTCCTTTAACTTCTTAAACACTTTGTCTAATAATTCTACATGTTCATCAAATGTTTTAGATATTAAGATAATATCGTCCAGATAAATAAACACTGAATAAGATAAATCTGAGTTCTGGAACTCGGGCCCGAATAATTTGTCCATAAGTCTTTGTAAAGTTTGGGCTGCTGTTGACAGTCCAAAGCACATTCTGCAAAATTGGAAAAGTCCTCTTTTGGGAACTGAAAAAGCTGTTTTCTCTTTGCTTTCTTGTTCTAATTCTATTTGCCAGTAAGCAGATTTCAAATCTAATGACGTCATATATTGAGCTCCACGAAGTCCACTAAGAATAGAATTGATATTTGGAAAAGGGTAGCTGTCAAACTTAGTAATGTTATTGAGTTTGCGACAGTCCAAACATACTCTGGGTTCACCGTTAGCTTTTCTGACGATTACGAGTGGGCTATTCCATGGAGAATTTGATGGCTCGACTACATTAAGGGACATCATTTTGTCTAATTCCTTATGGATAAGTTCTAACATAGCTGGAGAGAATGGGTGATTCTTTTGCCGAACTGGGAGAGAATCACCAGTATTGATAGTGTGTTTAACCAGTGTTGTTTTGCTTAGGCCCACATCAGCTTTTAAAGTCTGAAACATCTTGATTTTTTCTTCAATTAACCGTTTCTGATCTTCTGATAAATCATCTTTTGAATGTACGATTGACGTAGGTGCTACAAAACAATTATTATTCGACAAAGAATCTATCGATAATAATTTTGTTACTTCTGTAGTTATTTTGAACATTTTCCAGAAATCAATTCCTAGGATAACAGGAGTTTTGATTTCGTCTATTATTAAAAATCTTACCACTTTAAATGAATCTTTGTACTCAACAAGCAAATCGGTGGAACCTTTGCTCATGCATTGTGTACCGTTGGCAGTATATACAGGCCTTAGTTCAGTACTGTTTAATTGAGCACCAAAATTTTGAAGTTTTTTAAAAGCAAATGTGTTCAAAACGGAACAAACAGCTCCCGAATCTAACAGGGCCATACACTCTTTGCCTAGGATGTTTATTTTTAGGAATGGCCTAGATTCGCCCTGTTTTGGGTTGAAATATACCTCATTTATTATTTTCGAGTTTAAAAAGTTTTTAACATGAGATAGCCAATCCAACCATTCTTCTTTGGTAGTTTTCTGTAACGTCTTATTCTGTACTATTCTATTATTTATATTGTTAAATTCTGTCACATTTAAGTTGGATCTTCTTTCGAGGCTTCGGCTGAGTTTAAACATTTCTCAGGCCTACACCGTTCACAATTGGGGCGAATGACACCATCATTCCCACAACCATAACAGTATACTCTTTTATTGAATTTACATTCTTCCGGTTTATGACCTTTAGCTTTACATTTATAACATGAAACCCTACTATTATTTCTTTCGTTTGTCAACTCAGTGACATTATTTTCTTTATTTTTAGCTCTAACTTCACTTTCGAATGCATAGCAAAGATCTCTATGAAGAATATTTTCTTTTCTAATTGGAGGGTTCACATTGGCTGCGCACTCTGCTTTTAAGTCTTCTAAAACCTTGCATTTTTTTCTTAACTCGTCCAAGCTTTGAAACTTTTCTGTGAAAGTCTTGGACTTATAGTAAGGTGCTAAGTTACCTTTTACTATTTCTACCTTTTCTTGTTCTGGAAGTGGGCTAGTCAACCTATCAAAATATGTCATCATAACGAAAATAAACGCGCAAGCACTCTCTTGTTCGTGTTGTGTACGTACGTAAATTTCTTTTAAAGTCTTCCTATCATAGGAAATCGGTAGATACTCTTCTTTTAGCTTTTCTACTAACGAGCTCCAACTTTCACACTGTCGTCCATAAAATCTAAACCACTCTAGTGCTTCCCCTTCAAACAAATCATACGCTCCATTCAATAAGTCCTTTTTAGTCAAACCTTTGCATGCTCTGATCTCATCAACTTTTTTTGTAAATGCAATCACACCCATTTGGCTGTTTCTACCGGAAAATTTTAAATTCCAGTTGTCAATAGACCTGCTCACATCCACAAAAACTTTTACCGTTTCTTTGCTACATGCTTCATGAGAATGGACATTCGAAAAAGGCCCTCGAGTTGTATTCTCAAGATTATCAATCATCTTGTTGGTTTCTGTATCGTTATTAGAAATGTCAACCGATCCTTGGTTCACCGAAAGGGATTGCAAAATCGTCTCACAATCATTCTTCAAAAGGGTAATCCTATCGCAAATCATGGGGTCTTCTGTCAATAAATGACTTAGCCTAGCTTGAACGTGTAAAGTTCGGGATTTTAACCTGTTCAACAGTGACAATTCATTGTTAGATATTTCTAACAAATTTTTTATGTCAGTAATCTTGGAACTACACGTGATACATTCTGAGTCAATGTCTAAATTATCACAATACTGTTTTTCTATTTCTAATTTGTCATCTTTCTTTAGCTGGGCTAATTTTCTTCTCATTTCTTCTACAGTATCATATTCATTTATTCCTCGAATCAATAATTCATGTTTTAGTTCGTCTTTCAACAAATGTTTAAAGTTCATTGTAGCCATTGTTTAAAGAAAGATGTACAAATAACCTTTCAAATGTACAGTTCTATTCTAATATTTCTTTTGTTTATACAGCCACCAAGCCCCACGTTGGGCGCCAAATATGTTACGAGATTACTACTTCTGGTTCGATTTAATTTTGGATTTACGCTACAGAATGTATAAACAAAAGAAACGTTGAGCGCCACTTAATTTATTAAGTAAAAATTAAGAAAACCTTTATGACACAAAAAAAAAGAAAATTCTCCTTCAGAATTAAAAAAAAAAGAAACAACTCTACTAGTATAAAATAAAGATAGATGTTAAGTTTAAAAAAAATTGAATAATCTAAATAATATTTACATCAAAATTCAATCCTGAATTTTCTCAAAATATATTTTGTAATGTCCTTTATATAGGACAATTCTTAAATTCGGCTAAATATTATTATTTACATTATCTTGCACCATGAGTACTTATCTTACTCGTCTTGAACCTCCTGTACATCCTTTATATAGGACAAAACGGTCCAGATGTTTTCGAACAACTTTCTTCCTTCGCTCTCGATCTTTCAATTAAAATTAATGAATTAAAGGACGGCAGCACGCTGCAATGTAGAAATGCACATCTTAAATAGGTTTATCCCTAAGTATAAACAAGGCTACCAAGTAACAAAACAAATAACATCAAAACGTTACCTGCCGTCCGTTTCTAAAATTTAACTTAGTTAACTTCTTGGAAAACAATTTTCGAATACTCCGTTTCGATTAATTTTCTAAACAATTCAGCATTTTAAATTTATTTCTTCGATAAAATATTAGTTATTATTTCTGACATTTCTTTTCTAACCTTTCTTCACCATTCTTTCATAGTTTGAATTTTGAGAAAATCCATAGATAATAAGTACAAAAGAAGGAAACACAAAAAGTAAAACGAGGAGATATACAAACGTTTTCTTACACGGGTAAAATCTAAATGTATAAAATCTCGTGTAACATCCTATACACAGGCTATACACAATCCCACAGCTTGACGGATACCATAGACAAGATGAACTTCTCGAAATCCTATGTATGGCCTCCCAATGTGTATGGAATCCGAACCGTAGACAATACACTCCGAATAAACAACTAACCTCTATAGTAATACAAGTAGCCAGTGGCTACTAGCCACGCTGGCTATTGACGACCAGATAATGATGAAATTTGATTATCGACATTTTGGTGCTGTTCGCTACAATAAGTCACGTGAGCAGACTCTGAACTAATGACAAAGATGAGAAAATGAGGTTATCTACTATAATAAGTGTCAACTTTAGTTTCCGGTACGTTCGCTTCAAATCGACAATAAAAATGTCCATGTATTGTATTGCTAGAATTCATCAGTGGTATCAACAAATGATGTGATTTTGATTTTGTTAAATGTTGTGGAGGGATGTGATATATGTAGGTAAGCGGAGAATTCTCTTACTAGTCAGTCGACTTTTAGTCTCAGAATACAACTTTCTGTTTCCCCTTACGTCCCGTGTTTTATTGGTATTCCTGAATAGCACAAACTTCTACCGGAAACGGATAGATAGAGTAAAACGCCCGCGTGATGGTTATGTTTTGCGTTTTAGATCGGTTTATCAAAGATTTTCCGATTTTTCGCGGCTTTTGGGATTCAATTAACACTCCATACATTTATTTTATGTGCAATATTTTGATATGGTGTGTTTTTTAAAGAAAAAAACCATTGAAGTTCGTTCGAAAATATTGGTGTCTATACATCTGTGTTTTCTTGCTAGTGAGGTGAAAAGCTGTATGTGTCACACAAAAGCACATTTATTCGGTTTCTTGTGCCTTTGAATCCCTCACCACGCTCAGAAGTCTAACGTAAAAATCACTCGCTACGCTCGTGGTTCAATTATAGAATCCTTCGCTTGCTCGGGATTCAACCTCGGTACTCGCAACAAAAAAAATATGTGCTCTCTTGTTGCAAAAATAACTATTCTTTGCATGAATTAAGTAATTAGTTACCATAAAAAATATACTGATATTTCACTACAGGAGAGACCTCATGCTATAAAACCCTATCACTTGCACCACACCCCTCGTGTCATGGAGTGCCTAGGAAGCATCTGCTTATGACGGTTTTTACTGTCCGCCTCCGGGATACGGCAAAGAAATGTATCTCAAGAACAATGTTGCTGAAGTTGCCGGCTCCAGGGCTCTTTCAAACTATAAACATAAACTGGGAAAGTGAAGCAAGTTGTTTGAAATAATGCAGGCTTTAACAATTTTGCGTTCATTTTCTTTTTTCTTTATTGTACACACACGGCAGTGGCGTACATAGAACTTTTTTCCGGAAAAACAATCAGAAGGTCAGGTTTGACAGTAAAAAAAATCATGAGAAAAATTTAAATTTGAAAAAAAATATTTTGTATGACGCCAGGGTAGGCACTGCCTACCCTAGAGTGAACATTTTCATACCAATTTTTATTTTTTCAAAGAAAGCATCGTGGAGAAACCTGCATGCCCTAAAAAGTTTGTATTTATGCCCGAAGAACGGCGATAGGGCCCACCACACATCACGTTGTGACGTAATAATCGTCGGTGAAACGCAGGTGTACCGAGTTTGGTCTGTGACTTGCATTTCACAGTTCTCACACGGGAACAGATCTGACACCCCCTCGGGGATTTATGTCGTGACGACCTATATGTAAAGATAAAACATCTATCAATTAAAACTAAAACAGGGAATTCTGAAGTTTTAAGCGACTGAATCTTTCAGTTGGAAGCTGAAAACCCACTGGATTGCCCACAAATATGATCATGTCACATGTTCCGCAGTGTATTGTCATGTGCAGCCATCTCCGGAAATGACACGTCACTTCCGCCGGATGAGGGGCGCCCCACAACGTGCCCAATGTCTATTGTCTATGCCTATCTATTTCAAATTCAGAACTGATCGTACGCACCCTCATAAAGGTATTTAATTCAAACGAATTTAAAAACCTATTCCGATGACTACCTCCCTTGTGCAAGAGGGACGACAGTATATCTTAGGTGTGGCCAAATAGCTTATATAACCCACTGATATGTATAACTGATATGATATCTATGTATCTTCGATGTGGCCAAGAAGCTTATATACGGTTAAATTCCCATGGCTTAATTTTAAAAGTTTTCTTATTTTTTTCAGAGAATTTACGTAATTTTAGTACATAGTTTTCATTATTTTGGGATATATAGGTAAATTAACCTTGACTTTTTTATGATTTTTTAAAGAATTGTCCGATGACCTTGTCAACTGATCGTGATGTGTGATTGCTTATAAAAGAAGTGGTCTGTCTCTGTCTGCCTACTCATCTGTCATCTAGCGTAAAATTAGTCTGAAGCAATTTATTATAAATTTATCTTGATAGCAAAGTACACATTTCTAAACAGCCATTACTCAAGTGACGTCACACGAGGTCAAATGGAAGTTGCAGCCTTTTCGTAAAAATATTCATCATCATGAGGATTTTTAGACCAAAACTTCAAAAATACGGCATAGTAAACCTAAATTTTTAAATGGTTTTCGAATTAACACACCTTAACATAATTTAATCTATGCCTATTAAATTAGTTGGCAAAATTTTAAACATATATTATGTAGAACATGTCTATATGAACAACTTTTTAAATTAGGAATCTGTGCAGAATTCTTAAAATTGGTTTTCACCTTTCCATACTGGACCAGTCAGCTGGTCGGGGCAATTGGATGAAAGGAAGTGAAAAAAAGTTACGAATTTCGCTTAGCTCCCATACAAACAGTTGTTCATATAGACTAGTACTACTGAGATGGCTCGCCGGGAACTCGCTCGCCCCTTACCTGCCCTCTACATGAACACATAACATATATGTTATAACCAGACTAGGGGGCTGGGAGGTTATTACAAGCCCAAGAAAAAAAAAATACCTTGAATTCTTTGCATATTAAAAATGAACAAAAAAAGCAGAAAAATTTACAGTATTTTAGTTCAAAACTAACATAGCCTTAAAGGAACATTGACGCATTCTGTTTCAAAGTGAACACCCATAAATTTCACGTGAACGAAGTATATAAAATTTTATATAAAAATGATATCTACAGAATCACAAAAACATAAATAAAAATCAGGTCCCAGCACTCAGGTGTAGACATTCGTGTAAATAAACAATCAATCACAATTTGTATCGAAAAAGCCCTGAGCATTCCGCGAGATGGGAACTTTTAATTTGTCAATGTCACATTCTGGATAAACTTCTTAATTCACGGCCTTTCCTAACGGCATCGGTTTTATTTTATCAGATACTGTACCAAATTTTCTGGTAGTAAATAACTTAACCGAGTAATTTATTGCTTTTACGCCCGTGTATCATACTACGTTTTTCAATGCATAGTGTGAGGAAATGAAAACAAATATAATCTTGTGAACTTTAAATTATGATTGGCTCAAAAGGATTGTATCCAGAGCCGTTAAACAGTGGAAAAAAAGTATAACATCTATGGTACACAGGAAAGGCTGCAGGTTAGCCAACCATTGCAAACAAATAAAAAAATAAAACTATAAAGCCCTAGGGCAAAATAATCAACTTTCTGTTCGGTTTTGATGCATAAAAAGTAGGTCTTTACGAGCACATGCATTGAAAAATTACTTAATTCGCTTAGACTAATGACCTTAGATTATGGTCGTTTTTACAACGAAGAAAAACAACGAGGAAAACTCTAATTATAAAACTACGTTGTTTTAAAGTCTACGGTTTTGTTGGACGTGTATCTTAAACAACGGTTCTGACTTATTTCTGACTACACGTAGAATAGAGAGCCCTAGCCTATAATGTCAATTCGCTTAGATTAAATTATGTGAAGGTGTGTTAATTCGAAAACCATTTCGTAAATCTCGAATAAAGGTTTAATAAGCCGTATTTTAGAAATTGTGATCTAAAAAACCTCATGATGTTGAATATTTTTACGTAAAAGCTGCAACTTCCATTTACCTTCGTGTGACGTCACTTGAGAAATGGCTGTTTAAAAATGTGTCTTTTGCTATCAAGATAAATTTTTATAATAATTTTCTTACGACTGATTTAACAGATGGATGACAGGTGAGTATACAGACAGAGACAGACAGACTTCTCTTTTTTTGTAAGCAATCACAAATCACAATCAGTATAATGTCTAAAATTATCAAGTGACGTCATAACGGACAATTCTTTAAAAAATCATGAAAAAATAATAGTTAATTTATACAACGTGTAACAGAAAGGTGTAACCATATTTGAAGAGCTTATTCAGTCAATGGTATAGAACAACTTTTACTATGGAGCAAACCCTGTATCTCGAAAAAAAAATTAACTGTTTCATAGAAAAATGCAATGCCGCTCGGCTAAAATGTATGGAAGGGCAGTTTTCTTTTTGAGGTTTCAGGGTTGGCTCCATAGTAAAAGTTGTTCTATACTATAGACTGAACAAGCTCTTCAAATATGGTTACACTTTTCTGTTACACCTTGTATACCAAAATAATGAAAACTATGGCCTAAAATGGCGTCAATTACCTGAAATAAAATGTAAAAAAAAAATTATAAACATTAAGCTAAGGGAATTTAAATAATTATGTATGTTTAGGTTAAGGTATTAATTGTTATGGGCCTAGTTTCCTTAAATAAAATGATTTATTTCTTTATTGAAAGTCTACCAACTGAGATTTGAATGCAATCTCTGATTGGTTTAAAAACTCTCGTAGTAGAGTTTGCCGGAGTTGGTAGGCAAAATACACTCCGGAAGCCGCAAAAAAAGAGGCATTTTTGGGTATATCATGAATTCTGTTAGAACTAGGGTCGGGGCGCCTCGCTTTGCTCGGCTCCTTAAATTTATTGACATGTACACCTAACACGCTCTTCCACGCTCCGCTTCACTGCACTCGTCGTCACACCATTTTTTTTTACTTTTTGTTGAAAGATTTCCGCAAATTTGCTAAACACCTTATTGTCAAGCACTTAATACTAAAATCCTTCAATCTGCGGAATTCTTTCCTGAAGTCGATCTCGGAAGCGACGTACAATTTCTGAATATTTTTATATTATAAGTTTTGTTAAAAAAAGACTTAATCTTGCTAAATTTCTTGCCCTTCTTCTTAGCAAGACTAATCGAATTGGCGAAGGTAGGCATGTATTTATATATGTAGCCTGTTAGTGTGTAGTATATAAGGTTAAATAATTATTATTAGTTGGCGAAACTCAAAATATAGGCAGTACTAGTCTATATGAACCACTGTTTGTATGGAAGCTAAGTGAAATTCGCAACTTTTTTTTTTCTTCCTCCCATACAAGTTGCCCCGATCAGCTGACGGTCCAGTATGGAAAGGTGAAAACAAATTTTAAGAAATTCGCTTAGCTCCCGTACAAACAATTGTTCATATAGACTAGTTCTACCTATGTTTTGAACTGCAGCAGTTGAGAATGTTGAAAATATTATCACTTTAATAAATATATATATATATAGTATGCTTTAATTAGCTTTTTATTTATAATTACACAATAAAACTTGAAATATATACAATAAATAAAAGAAAATTGAAAACTTGAAATATATTTCGGCCCTTAGTGGGCCGCTGATGACGGCCCACTAAGGGCCGAAAATATTATCAGTTATCTTTTAAACGATCTTGAATAGGGAAGAGACGCCCAATGCTTGTTCGACTTTTTCACCTTATTTTTGTAGTTCTGTTCATGTCACTCAGGTATAATATTTTTACCTGAATTCTGATTTTATAAATGAAAATATATCTGTTATTTCGCGTGGAAAGTTTTCAAGAATAAATTGCTTTATTTCGTCTGATTTTGCCATAAGAAAAGTATTCGCTCGTGTTTTTTTTTTCGCTTATTACACTAGAAAGAATCTTTTAACCTGTAAGATAGCTCGAAGCCACGATCACTAAATAATAATCATTAAGAGGGTAAGGGTCAAAAGCACAAGCCATTGTAATTAGGAAAGCTTGCAATAATCATAGCTGGCTAAGGCTTGGTCTATATACGAAGAATTTTTTTTTTTATAATCATTGGATTTACGCTTGGCCACTACCACGCCTGATAAAAAGCGTCGATGAGACCTAGGATGAGGTGCGCTAGACCAGAAATTGGGAGAATTAAATCAGGCAAGGCGTGTAAGTCTTTCCAGAGACTTTTACGGAAGATGGTAACGAACGAATGACTGATACAGCGCAACCTATGAATGAATGAATGAATGAATTTATTTCAGAAAGAAAGTACATAATGTAGTATTTTTGTGCGTTACATTATTATATTACTTAGGGCTATCTTAACTTACTTATATGTATATACATTTAATTTACTAACCTAAATAATATACTTAAATATATTAGACATTAATGCACATAATTATTACGGGTATCAAGGGTCGAAAACTACACACCGTGCTAGTAAAAAACTGTTTGACGGTCATGTAGTTCGCCGTTCATAACCTTCAATTGGTTTGCATTAAGTGTACATAGTATTTTAAATAAATAAATAAACCTAATAAATATGTAATTAACAAGTTTGTACATAATCATTTATTTATAAGGAAGAACATATAATAATATATAAGTACAGATATGCATATAAATATTGTGTGTGCTGAGGACATCTAAATACGTAAAATTAGTTGAGTTGAGCGCAACCTATAACCACTACCTCGGTTTCTTTGACTTACGGCCGAATTCACAAACGTCACTTCGGCTTTTTTGGATTTGTAACTATTGTAAGTTGAATTCCTAATTAAGTATAAAGACGAATCGAAATACATGAATGTATTTCGCGATACGCGACATGTTTCGAATTCCTTCCAAATTCGTTGTCAAGCGACGTCGCGTATCGCGAAATACATGAATGTATTTCGCGATACGCGACATGTTTCGAATTCCTTCCAAATTCGTTGTCAAGCGACGTCGCGTATCGCGAAATAAATTCATGTATGTTGATCCGTCTTTATACTTAATTACGTCACTTGGGCTGTCTGTGAATGAGTGAGACAACAAGATGTCTAAGCCATAGAATAAGAACAACTTCTTATTCTATGGTCTAAGCACACATGCCACTAAGCTATTTGTCTGTATCTAAATGGGGTCGCTTAGACTTTGAGCTTTAAAGTGACGTTTCTAATGTAGCGGTAAACTACGAGTCAATTGGTTCAAAGCAGTGGCGTGCATAGAACTTTTTGCTGGAAAAGCAAAGAAAAGGTCAAGATAAAACAATAAAATATTTTCACTAAACCTTTTTTTTTTCAAAGTAGTATTTAAATTAACATTATATCATTGCAGTATAGAAACGCAGAAAGAAAAGTAAATCTTTATGTTAGGAGCTCTGAACCGGGATACGAACCCGGGACCTCTCGCTTACCGGGCGATTGCTCTACCAACTGAGCTATCCAGGTCTCAATACAACTCGTGAATTTACCAATGTGCTTTCCCATACTTCAATGATATTTATAGATACCCACTTTACAGTGAGCCACTTGGCGCCTAGAGGACGCTATCCCGGTTCAGAGGTCCTCACATCCAGATTTACTTTTCTTTCTGAGTTTCTATACTGCAATGATTATAATGCTAATTTATATCTCCTTGCGATGGATAAATCGCCAAGTGTTCGAACATAGAAAAGCAATTAGAAGGTTAAGTTTGAAACTAAAATAATTTTTTAAATTTTTTTATTTCAATCTTAACCTTCTAATTGCTTTTCCAGCAAAAAGTTCTACGCACGCCACTGGCCAAAAGGTTGTAGTTTGACCTTAGACCATTGGTTTATTGGTCTGAGAGTTTGACACATAGCCCCACTTGGTCTTCGCCAGGTGTTCTTCAGGGCATTACTTATTGATGTCACGTCGATCAGTACTTGCTGTTTTTGAATTTTAAATCTAGCCTTTTCAGTTCCTGAATATAATATAAGTACTTTGGCTTGTAAAAACAATGTGAAATTGTTTAAAACGGCGGACGATTATTACAAATTCAATATGAGATACAAGCAGAAATTAATTAGGCCGATTATTAAATCTTCTTTGATTCAAAAGAACTGCTACCCTATGGCTATAAAGATGTTTAATAACATTCCTTAAGACATAAAGGAACTTGCACATAGCTTATTTTAATATCGACTATGAATCTGGCTCACTGAAAATACATTTTACACAATTCGCTTAGATAAAATTATGTTAAGGCGTGTTAATTCGAAAACAATTTCAAGATTTAGGTTTAATAAGCCGTATTTTCGAACTTGTGGTATAAAAAACATCATGATGATGAATAATTTTACAAAAAAGCTGTAACTTCCATTTGCCTTCGTGAATTTTTAATTTTAGAAATGTGTCCTTTGCTATCAAGATAAATTTATAAAATTTGCTGCCGTCTGATTTAACAGTTGGATCACAGTATAAGCAAAGACAGTAGGGAAAATGAACCGAATTCCCGAGTTAAATACCTACGCGCTACCGAAGCGTTAGGGCTGTCGCTCATTCATATCATAACTTGGGTTTTTCGAGATACGATAAGACTCGTCATCGTCATATCAATATTAAAAATAAGCATTAACTTATCTTAAATAATAAATAATGAACGATTAAAAAGCCGTTTGGGAGATACAGGCCGTTAAAGTTTTGACACTCCCATGCAACGACACGTCTCACTAAAACGTCATAAAACCATGTCAAATGTCAAAAAATGTCAAGGTTTTTCTCCACTCATAATTAAACACCCAACATTTCACACATACCTTTTTAACGACCTTTTTAATAATATTCCTAGTATAGATACTATATAGTATAGATATAGTATAGATAGCCTTTCGCTCGCGGGTCCGCCCGCGATTATTCAATCTTTGCCCCGTTTTTGGCTTGATGTTTTTTTATCAACACTATTATAGCCTATAATTATACTGTAATAGAGTCTATACTGTAATAATAAAGAAAGCGTATCCAAATCCATTGAGAGGTTCGTAATTTAAAACGGAACAGACAGACAGTAAGACGGACAGACGGTATGGGTTCGGGCATTTGATTGGATTTCACCTTGTATGATATATATTTTATCTATAATTTTAATCGTATATACAAGGTGACTTTTTGATCATCGTCCAAATTCATACTGGAGGCTTGATAAGTGGTCAGTATCATCTTGGATCAATAACAATTTTTCTGAAATTCGTAAAATGAAATTTCGGCTTCCCATAGAAATTCACTTCCAGTCCCGAGTGAATCACTATGGGGAGTCGAAATTTCATTTTACAAATTTTACAAAAATTGTTATTGATCCATGACACTCATCACTTACCAAGCCACCAGTATGAATTTGGACGATGATCAAAAAGTCACCTTGTATATTGCTACATAAATTAAATAAAACTTTAATCTAGTTTTTTTTTCAAGATGTGTTTCAAGTTTCACCAAGTGCCAACAATTGCAAGTATAAATTTTGTTTAATCATATATATTTATAAGATTAAATTTTGACTTGTGAAACGTGTAGGTATTATACTGGGTGGCGCAAAAGTAATGACCCTATTTCGTTTAGCTACAACTACTTTTCTATAATAATAAACTGTCATTAGTTTTTTCAATACTATATATTTGGCTATCAAATTTCGTCCCATCAAGATTTAAATATGATGTCTATTAAGTAGTGACCTCTGGAGTTGATGCACATTTGAGCCCTATTTATGACATTTTCCGTAACTTGTCGCAACACTTCCGGTGATATGTTCCTTATTTCTCGATGAATATTTTCTTTTAGGGCTGCGAGAGACTGTGGCTTATTCACATGCACCACAGATTTCAAATAACCCCAAAGAAAGAAGTTTGGACTCGTCAGATTGGACGATCTCGCAGGCCAATGCAAATCGCCAAAACGGAGATGATACGGCCTGGAAAGGAGTCCCTCACTAAGTCCATAGCTGTGTGTGCCGTGGCGCCGTCTAGTTGTAACCAGATGTGCTCCATGCCCAATTCATCCAAACTGGGTGTCAAAAACTCCCGTAACATGGTACTGTAGCGGTCGCCAGTTACAGATACCGCATTGCCTACAGTTTCTTGGAAAAAATAGGTTCCGATCACTCTTTCGGCATAGACACCACACCACACTGTAACTTTTATTGGGTGTTAAGGTGTTTCTTGAATAATGCGCGGATTTTTAGGACCCCAGAAATGAGTATTTTGCTTATTGACATGTCCCGAGAGATGAAAATGCGCTTCGTCGCTCATAAGCAATTTTGAAGGAAAATCATCCTCTTCAAGGTTGAGATTGAGGACGCGCTGGCTGTACTCTAGACGAGCCCAGTGGTCAGTAGGCAGCAGCTGGTGAATCATCTGAGTTTTATACGGAAATATATTCAAGTCTTTCACCAAAATACGGTGCAAAATCCGCCTAGAAATGCCCAATTGCGTGACACATCGCCTCGTTGATGTTTCTGGACACTCTTCCACATCTTCGTGCACAGCATCGATATTTTCAGCTGAACGGCCAGTTCTTGGTCTGCCAGACTTAGGTTTATCCAATGTGGAGCCAGTTCCTTCGAGGCATGTGGCAAAGCGTCGAAATGTGCGACCAACCAGTGCTGGGCGGTGGGGAAATCGTCGACGGAACTCACGTTGTGTTTTTATCACTGATAAATTATTCCGTAAAAACATTGACACGATTATTTCAAGTTCTTGGGGAGTAAAACGATTTATGTTTATTTTTGGTGTATTTTACATTTGTTTACTACACAATTTTTTATTTTAAGAAGACAGGAGACGCCATTAAAAAAATATATAAGCATTTTCTATAGTGCCATTACTTTTGCGCCACCCAGTATATACCTACTTTGCAAAATAAACTATTTTAATTTGAATTTGAATTTAAGACACAGAAAGATAGACAGAGAGACAAAAATTGTAGTTTTGGCCTCAGTACAAAACTATTTACTAATAAATAACTCGTTAAATTTAAAATTTCACAAAAATATTTAATGTACAGATAGACATGACTTTTTTTCTACTATAGCTAAAGATAGATGATTGTTTACGTAATGATTGCCCACGGTAACTTCCTCCACATTTACTCTTACCCATTCCAGCAAATTCTATAATAGCGGAGTTGTATACCATAAATATATTTACTCTGAGACATATTCCGCATATTCGTCGTATCTGCCGTTTGATTGAAAGTACCGCGCGCCGCTCCACCGATTGGTTGGCTAGACTTGCTTGCGGCGGCGCGGCGGCGGCGACGGCGGCGACAACCGACAAAAAAGTCCAATTCAAATTCAAAGAAACCTGCTTTTTGTTCTGACAAGCGTACTTAAATCTATTAACTCTTTATTTTGCCCTGGTAACAGACAGTATGAACATACATAAAAAGAACGCGACAATTTCAAAAATTTAATTTATAATGTAAGTAGGTAGGTACTACTCTTGAGTGATATTTTTTAGTCTTACTTTTGGACATCAGCCGGAAGTCTAAAACAGGCGATTTCCTTTTTTCGTGACGAATTTAGGCATCCAAATGCGCAACAATATCTTTGCGACACCGTGATCAGCGGGCCTATTGTGTATCTCTAGTTGCCTTCTGGACTGGGTGTCTATCATCAAAAACATAGATATACTATCGAATTCCGATGTCCTAAGGATATTTTCGCACTTGAAGTGACGACACAGATTGTTAATAGTTCAATACCCACTAAAGGCAATTTTGAAATTTCAGTTTTTAGCTATGTTTTTGATGATAGGCACCTCGTGCAGTTGGCAACTAAAGATACAGAATAGGGGGGCTGGTCGGCACAGACTTTACAAACGCCACGTCCTATCACCCGCTTACGTTTGCGCGTACTGGCAAGGCAAGCGCGGCGCGGCGCCACGACTCCAGCGATTGACGCTCCATTTCTGCTTCTGATTCTGTCTAAAGACGGCGTGTAGAGCACGCGTCTGATGTCTGAGGAGCGCTTCCAGGTAGTTTCCCTACTGTCTTTGCTTATACTGTGGTTGGATTCAATTCAAATTCAAATTCAAAATTATTTATTTACCAAATACGAACAAAGATTCTTACAATAAAGAACTTAATTACTAAGAAAAAAACCTAAATATAAAGTATTTTACCTATTTTACAATTGAAGTATTCTTGTGGCCCCAGACTAAGCGAGCTTGACTCGTGGGTACCGACAGTAATTTTTTCCAAGATTTATGGTTTTCGCAAAAAGTTAGGCAGTATTAGTGTTAGTCAGTCAGTCAGTTTAGAATTTAAGATAAAAATTAAAAACAGGTTATTTACAATTATGCTAACTACATTCTAACTAAAAATAAAAGCAAAACAAAAAGAAAATAATTTCGGATTCATCACACACTAATTGAATGTTATTTTTCCTTATTAATATATATATATATAATATATACATAAATAAATATAAATATTGATTGTATATATATGTAGTAGGATGTGTAATATGATTTGAACTATTATATACTAATAAGATCGGAGTCCATTAGGTGATAAAATATAATGTTACCATTCGGCTTTTCTTTCTAAATATTGATATATATAGTTGTTTTATAAATTATACACAGTAATTAATATGGGCAAGATATATTTCGAGTCCTTTTGGACTCGGCATCAGTTGCATTGACAATAGATTGACAATAGATATGACATTAAATATAAAAGACAATTTTTTTTTTTTTTTTTTTTATTTTTTTTTTTTTTTTGTGTTTTAGTGTTGTTTGTTAAGGCCTGGTCCAAAGTGGGCACCAAGCGACCAGATGAATGAGGATTCCCACGTGCGAAGCTGAATATCTGTGAGTGCCGGGTGAAATGACTTAATGATGCGAACTGTGAAACAATGGTTGAAAGGCGAATTGTGAGTGCGTGTGTGGGTTGGTATTGGTAGAGTGTTGTTGTTCATAGAGTCACATGTGTGGCGATGTTGGTTGATGCGTATGTGGAGTGCGTTTTTGGTCTCACCTACATAGAAAGCCGGGCAATGTCGGCATTCTAAGAGGTAGATGCAGTTGCTTGTCTTGCATGTTGTGTTTCTTTGTGCATGTAGAGGTTTTTGTGTGTGGTGAGTGTTTATGAGTGGGTTTGTGTTGATGATGGAGCAGGTTTTGCATCGTGGCCGCCGACATGGTGTTGTGCCTGTGCTTGTGGTGTTGATGTTTTGTAGAATAGCTTTTGTTTTGTTTAGGATGGATTTTATGTTAGCATTTTGTCTGTAGCAGATTGGTGGGTTCTGTGGTAGCAAATCTTTCGTTTCATCATCATCATCATCATTAGGTGGTGATTTTAAGAATTTCCTCCGTCTCGTTGTAGGTCATACTGAGAAGAGCTTCGTTTAATTTTCTTTTAACTTCGATGCACCTTAAATCACGAAGGTCGCAAATTTTATGAAGCTTGTTGTAGACAATTTGGATGCAGGAAATCACAAAATTTTTGAGCAAATGCTGTGTTGATTCGTTTAACCGGGGCTTTATAAATTCGCTTTCTTATGATGTGAGAGTAGTGAGGTGAGTTAAGTAAACTCTTGTGAACCATGAGTACAATTTTCCGAATAAACAGTCGGCGAACACTCAGGAGTTTGGATTCTGAATATAGTGAATCAGTGGGGTGCCTATATTTCCGCTTAAACATAACTTTTATAACTGAGCGCTGTGCTCTCTCTACCTCCATCATTGCGGTTTTACCAGCTCCACCCCATACTGGAACACAATAAGTCATCAATGATTCACATATAGCCGAATAAATACTTTTTAGAAGGTCTATGTCTGCTGAATTACGGATAAATTTCATAATATTTATTACTTTTCTGACTCTATTTGACAGTAGATGAATATGTTCTTTAAACGAAAGATGTTGGTCCAGAATCACGCCCAAGTATTTTAAAGAAGATGCTTTACATAACTGTGTACATGAACATGATGGAACTGAATTTATTCTCGTAACACCGCATTTGTGGATCCTAAGACAAGCTGTTTCTGGCGGTTGTGATGCCGATGTTTTATGAAAACATAAGTATTTTGTTTTTTCTTCATTTAACGTCAATAAGTTTGGATGACAGATGAATAGAATAAATTAAAGAGTAAATAGTATGATTCACAATCAAACATTCGATTTTAATATAGCAAAGCGATTTTTTTAAACTTAATGCCTACGTACACTGATTTACTAACTTAATTTCCAAACTAAATCTATCTATCTATATTATATAAGTAAAAGAATACCCTGCATCGACTGACCATTGATGTCTGAGTGACCGACTGACTGACTGACTGACAGATCTATTAACACCTAAAGTCTGCACACCTATGAACATGAAATTTTGGCTGTAGTTTTTTCATTTTTTATTTATTTAAATTATTATAAAGGAAACAAATCTTATATTTTAAAACAATGCCCTGTAAAACTGTATAAACAAATTGACTGCAAGAATGAGTCTCGTGAGTAACAAAAAATAAATCGTTTTCTATTATATAAAAGTAAAATATAAAAGAAAATAAAACTTTGTTTACATGATTAATTATTGAGTGTCTCTAAAAGATACTTTTTAAGAGACCTTTTAAACCTATGTTTATCTTTATTTGGCTCGTTTTGGATATCCTCGGGTAAACTATTTAGCAGATGTGGTAGGCGTTTTCTTAAAGTCCTGTCACCAAAGTAGTTATTTACTTTAGGTACTTCAAATTTACCATTGGAAATCGAGCGTGTACCATGATTGTGATTTATTAATGACGCTCGAATGACGCTCTTAGTGGATATGTACTAAGAATAAGGTATTTTAGGAAATTTCTTTGGAATCGAGAGAGAATCAGGATCCGAGCAACAAAGAGCTTTGCCGAGCAAGCAACGCTGCGGGACGTGCGCTAGTTTATCATTAATTTTACACATATAAAGCCCGTTATAACCAAATAAATTTCGTTCCATGTGCTTCCAGGGTGCTCTGAAATTCAACCTATTCCTTGAAAGGAGTTATACTAGAGATCATTTCAAAAAGATTCGAAAATAAATGGTCTCCGAGGCACAAGGGTTTTTAAGATATTTTTAAAGTTTCAGAGTTTGATTCAAAAATAATGATTCCTCTCTCGGCACTTATCTGTTATTTTTCTGATTAATGATAAATGAGTGATCGTTTACAAAAAACACATTCACACATGCCCATAATTTCCATAATCTCAGAAATAAAAGGTCTTACGTGGAAAAAAAACCATTTTTATTTTGTAACTTTTGAAATATTGACGTGTTTTACTTGAAAAAAAATTTATCATTTTTGACCCCTAGTTGATAGGCATTATTTTTTGGAAATGATCTCTAGTATAACCCCTTTCAAGGAATAGGTCGAATTTCAGAGCAACCTGTATCTTTAGCATATATTTTAAAGGGCTTACAGAAAACGTATTACTTCAAAACCCTCGCCATATTAAATGCAGTCAATGCAAGCTTCCCCACTCAGTTTCCAAAACCATACTGGTGCAAACATAAAACTTGCCAACTATCGACTATGAATTACTAATTGGGAAATGCACAAGCCGCACTAATAACAAGAATATTAACAGCAAATTCCCAAGTGCGGTTCATTTCCTAGTGCAATCGTTGCGTTTCACGAACCAACTATATAATCAGGAAAACTATAGTATAAATAAAATATTTTGATAATTTAATATATTACAAAATATACAAAATAAACAAAATATAAAAAAATATATATAATTTAAAATAAAATTATTTTACGATAGCAACATACACAATACATATTTTGTAGTACAGTTTTGTTGAATAACTATTGAGTGAATTTTGAATTTAAGTGTTTCGATTAATTAGAAAAAGGCGGTTATTTCACAATCAAAATTCAAAATTCAAAAAGTTTATTTTGCAAAGTAGGTAAGTATATATAATACACGTTTCACAAGTCAAATTTTAATCTTATAAAAATATATGTAATAAAATAATAAATGTACATGAACTACTTAGATTTAATGTTTATTTAATTTATGTAGCAATATATATACAATTAAAATTATAGGTAAAATATTATTATACAAGGTGAAATCCAATCAACCGCCCGAACCCATACCGGAGACCCGGCCAGGGACCAGGAACAAGGTTCAATGATCACCAACCGAGCCCCCAGCACGAATCCAGGCGGCCGACCAAATCACATTCTATATACTACATAGTAATAGGTTACGTATATAAATACATGCCTACCTCCGCCCATTCGATTAGTCTTGCTAAGAAGAACGGGCAAGAAACTTGGCAAGATCATGTCTTTTTTTTTAACATAAACTTAAACTATACATTGAATTACTTATATCTACTTTAACCAAGGGATAAGAAAATACAAGACAATCCGGCTGCGATACCGTTTTTAAACCAAAATCTCAAAATAGTTTTCGAATTGTAATTTAATCTAAGCAAATTGAATTAATTTACTTTCGTCCGGCCTAGGCAACACTGTGCGGCGCGCGTTTTAGGCGTTTTTGGGTTACACGCCGGAAATACACCGTAACAAAGCTTCCCTACAGAGTTTCCGTTTATAAGAAGAACTCTAAAAATCTAACTTACGGGCTTTCGTGATATGAAATAAGCACACATTAATTTATTTATGCATCCAAAACTCAACGAGCAAACAGAATAACTTGTAAATGTGTGTTTATGCACACAGAACTTGCCAGAATACGAGAAAGTTACTACGATATTATATTTAAGTATTAAATATGTAAGTTAGAAGTTGTATACAGATTAGTATTTTGAAGTGGATAATTCTATATTCGCATCTCATATAGGGGGCCCCGCCCCGTATCAAAATATTTAATCGCGCGCGAGGGAATTTAGTTGAATCATATGTGCGAAGAGCGTGAGACGATGTTTTTACGATTTAACAGTATGTCACGCTCCTCGCACCTGTCATTCAACTAAGCCGCGTCGCACGCGATTAAACATTATGCTAGTCAAAAACTAGGCATGTAGCTATTAAGCACCAATTTTCAGTCTAAGCCAAATATCGATATATAATAAATAAAAACACATTTAAGAAATTAATTTAATCACAAAACAGTTAAAAATCGAATGAAATTTTTTCTAAATTAAGTTACATCATCACATATATCGCAATAAGAAAATAAAAAACCGGCCAAGTGCGAGTCAGACTCGCGCACGAAGGATTCCGTACCATTATCTAAAAAAACGGCAAAAAAATATGTCTGTTGTATGGGAGCCCCCTTAAATATTTATTTTATTCTGTTTTTTAGTATTTATTGTTATAACGGCAACAAAAATAGATCATCTGTGGAAATTGCAACTATCTAACTATGGTTCATGAGATACAGCCTGGTGACAGACGGACAGACAGGCGGACAGACGGACAGCCGAGTCTTAGTAATAGGGTCCCGTTGGTTACCCTTTGGGTATGGAACCCTAAAAAGAAACAAAAAGTACAGAATTAGGAAGGGATCTCAAGAGCCAAGGTGAGAAATTGTACAGCGCCCGGTTTGCGAAAGGAACCGACACTGTTAATACAAAATAACTAACGAGTAGCGTTTTCAAAACTCATGGTGGGCCCACAGTACATTTACGCCTGTTTTATCGTCGTGTCACCATAGACGAAGTAAGTATTACTGCTAGTCATTCCCATACATCAGTTTGTATCCACAAAAAAGGTGTAAAATTCTAACGAAATCTAGATGGCATTGCTAAATCCTCTAACGACACGATGCTAAAAAATACCAATTAGTAACGCAAGTGGCACAGTGATGTCACGTAACATAAAAATAATTCCCACTTTGATAATAGATGGCGCTGAAATATTCACTGCTAGTGCTGGCAACATAGCGCCATCTAGTCTTTCAAGGCAAAGCTATTACAGACACATGTTTACTTGGTAACCATGAGAGTTTACTTGCAGCCAATTAAACAAATTATGCTTCTTGCAACATTTGGCGACACCTAGTGTTGTAAGGGCGCGTAAAAAATCTGTTAAACCTTGATGTATGGGAGTTGTCGATCTATTCGTAGTCATACTAACCCTGTGGTCCGAAATAGAATTACAATAGATCATAAACCATTCACTTCATACTTTCGTAATCGATTTTAACGATGTAATTCTCTTTCGGACCGCATGGTTAGTCTATGATGATACCTATCCTGTTTTCACCGATGATACTTCCGGCCCCAACGTAATAAAAGTACAAGGGGGCCGAAGCCTTGAACTTAGCCCCCTCATGGTTCACTCTCACTTGCTGCGGTGGCAACCGAATGTTGGAGACCAGTCACTGATATGTATATATCTCAGATTATATATGGATTAGATGTCATGGCTTTGACAGCTTACCGGTTTGGTTTTGAAGTTTAAGATACCCCTACTATAATCCTATAAGTACAATGACAATTCCTTTCGGGGACAGACGTAACAGCGGGGTAGCGGGGTACTATAAAATTTTGTCAACTAATACGAGTTTTTCTATACCACAAATGTCGCCTTTTTGGTCGGTATTGTTTCTGGAATTTACGATGATTTCTACCATAGATTTAGAATTAGAATGTACAAAATAAACAATGTCGTAGATAAAATGATACCAAAAATTACTATGACATTACTATTACATTTACTATTTTACTTAATACTTTGGGCAATCCTGCATATAACTACTAAATACAACAAAGGAAGGCAATACGTTACTGTAAAAACTTTTTTCTGGGCCGATTAATACGAGAAATTGGGCAAAATGTGGTTCAAAACATTCTAATGACAAAATCATATTTACCTGTGAAATGTGTAATTATTTGGGTTATTTCTCCTTGTCGCATCACAATTACTCACTGCACAAGATAAGCCAATCACTTTTTATCAATTTAGTTACGTATTATTTAAATATTATTATAAAATCCGCAATCACACCCAAGCAAGCGGGACGCTATGGGCACTTACTCGAAAAAACATTGACACAGCTGTTCTTTGTTGTGCATCTCTTTCTCTCTTGCAAGGTGTTCATAAAGGTAGGACATCTCTTTTACACGCTATAGACGTCTTTTAAGCGCAGCGAATCCTATGTCTATGATTTCAACCTTTGTTTAGACAACTATAGGAGAAAATAAATTACCTGTATAATTTAAAATTAATTTCTTGAAAGAAATAAGTAAATAAAATTAATAAATTAGTAATTAATCTGTCGACACCACTCATATGTATTATAATATGGATGGGTTGCAAGGCAGTGCTTGAAAGCGTACCGGTTTGCTTTTGAAGTTTCAAAAGACTCCTACTAGTCGACCAAATAAGTACTATGACAATATTCCTTTCGGGGACAGATGTTATAAGGGTGCAAGGGGGTAACTGTGTACACTATATCATTTTGTCAACTACAGTAGAGCCACTGAGTGATGGCGCCTATGATGTTTAAATGCCTACAAAGTATCGTAATTATTTATAAGCAAGTGTGAATTAAAAAATGTAATACTTCTTTGTTGTTGAATGTTGCTTTATTGTGCAATAGAATTCGTATAGAAACAAATCATTTTTTTTTTAAGTTTTTTAATTTTTTATAGGTCGTGTTTGAGGTCGCCAAGTTACGCAATAATATTTAATTAAAAGCAAAACAATGACGAAGTTAAACTAAACGAAAATAAATGATAGTAAAATACTTTTTTCGATTTAGATATTTAAACATCTCTTGGGGGCCCCGGGGCACTACACCGCATAGCCCTCCGATAGCTACGCCACTGGTTTTGGCACATTTTCCTTTTGTATCATTATGTTGAATGTTGAATGACGTGTCTAATGTTGAGTAAAATCACACTTGATTTTTATTTTTAACCGAAATTTGAAGTGTGCCTCATCACTAAATGCAGCTGTCATAAGTGCTATCACTCAGTGGCTCTACTTTAATAGGAGTCTTCGATATCACCTATGAATGTCGCCTTTTTGGTCGGTACAGTTACGATGTTGACAAGAATGTGATGTCCCATTTCAATCTTTGTTTAAATAACTTTCGATAAAATAAAATTCCGAGAAAATAAATTACCTATATAATTAAAAATGAATAATTAACGTATTTATAGATATATCAAAATATACAAGCTATTGTCATTACATATTTCAAAATAGTGGGAATTTACAGAAAATACAAAAATTAACACATTTCTTTTGATTTAATAATATAGACATAATTTTTCGTTGCAAGATTCTATCGATTGATGCCATAAAAAGGTTTTTTTTTTTTGCGAAATGAGCAGACTTTTCCTGGCCTAGGCAGTCACTATCTAAAAGCTTTGAATGTAGTTTTTATTTTCTCCAACATCGATGACGAGTGTCTTTTGAGCAAATTTCTCTATCTCTTATATTTTCCTCATACTGCCCCATCGCAATGCGACAACCTGTTTTGCAAAAAAGACGTACAAAACAGGGGTTGGGTTTCAAAAATGATTTCTTCGTGCACCTCGGCATCCTGTATGGAGTATTTAGATAGGTATAATACAAATGTTATGTTTTTATTTCAGCGTTGAAGGCTATGCGTCGTTGTCGTCGAAAAACTGAAATATTTTTTGTTTTCAGAAATACCAAATATAATATATTGTATGTATATGTTGCCATCGCAAAGTATCGATTGGTTTCTATAAATTAGAATTTCTAAATTTTTATTTTAAGTCTTATTTACAGGAAGACATGATCTTGCTACGTTTCTTGCCCTTCTTCTTAGCAAGACTAATCGAATGGGTGGAATTAGACATATATTTATTATATATTCCATCAGCCTAGTTCGTCCACTGCTGGACATAAGCCCTTCCAGGACTTTGCCACTCCCGGCGGTCATCCTGGAAGAATTGCCCATACTCACACACGCTAGGCAGGTGGGTTGGTAAGCGCGGTGCCGGAACCCGTGACGCCGCTGCCCGCCACCAGTCTGCTCCATATAAGGTCCGGCTATTAGGGATGGATATAACGCCATACATCGGTCCCAGGCATGGCAGGCCTGCCTGTGAGCTGTCCTCTTACTCTCCCTCGAATTACTTCGAGGGGGTATCTAAGTAAGATGGTGGTACCTCCACAGTCGAGCTCGACATCAGCTCTACCACCTTGTATTATGTATTATATCTATTATATATTATATATTGCATATAACTATAATATCAAGTGTATTTTTTTGTTAAATTTGAGTAAACCAACCTTTATTATTTATCTGTGTATTTTCCCATATTATTATTTATTATATAAAACTATTACCTATAAACATATATAATTTAATTAATTACATTAAAACCGACCTGTAATAAGTGCATCTGATATACTTACATTGCATAAAGAAATATTTTTAATTTCAAACATATTTCATTTCATTTCAATGGAAACGTTGCGATGGCAATATACACAATACATAGTTCATAAGGTTTTATTGAATAACTATTGAGTGAATTTTGAATTTAAATGTTCTGTTTCGATTAATTAGAAAAAGCGAGTTTTTCACAACTCGGCTGCGAAACCGCTCTTAATTATTATGTTTTTAAAATACGGGTAGAGTATCAAACTATTTAAGGCGATTACCATCGCCAAATTAGCAGCTCGATATTTGTCACTACAAATATCAACGGAAACGACATTGAAATAACGTTCATATCAGCGCGCAATGCATAGTGGCTGTTACGACGCTCGCTGCGTCCTTGAGAGGGCGAAATAGGGGAAAATTATACTTTTCACTTGGACGTGATTACTCGATTGAATAATCTTATGTTATGTTTATAGCTATAAAGTTTATCTATTTATCAAAGCATAGATGAATTCAATCGGCCAAGCCACTCAGGAGCAGTAGGGAATTTGAGGTCAAAAAACACCATTCAGTAAAAAAAAAAAAATCATGTAGAAGTTTTGGTGGTATGAAAAAGAAAACTGTTGCATATGTTGTCTAAGAGTTGATTATTCATAATAAATTTTTTCATTATTTTTGGTTTGGCCATAAACGAGAAGTAGGCTTTAGAAAGTACCCATTTGGCAATAGTAAGGGCCTTAATATTTAACACCGTGACCCTAAAGCTGTGCCATAAACGAGCGGTGCGGGTAACGAAGCGGATTTAGTGCACTGATATTGCATGCATATTATTATAGCAGCAATAAAGGGAAAATATGAGTTACAGCTTTTAAAAGATCAACGTCTACTTTTATTACTCTAAAAGTACAAGGAAATAAAATTCACAATACCTTTACAAGTTTACATACAAATAATTAGATTCTAATCATGCAGAAAATACAAAAAGTAGGGTCAAGCTAACCTTACGGTCATGTCATCTCAGATGTATATTGTGTGTGAAATACGGAATTATTTATTGATCGGTTTCAATAACCCTATCGAGGGCTCATCTGAAGGAGCACCAAATTACACCAGCTTGGCGGACTGGCTTCCCTCGAGTGACGGACTCCGATATAAGATCAGATGATTCTTGTATTTATTCAAACTTCTGAAATAACTTCGCTTGCGCGATGTAAGCTTTCTATAGAACCCCTTTAAAATGTCAAGATAGTGTGTAAGGATACTTGATAAAATGGACCATTCAATGAGGACTTGAATGGGACTGGTTTTGTGACGTCAACGTATTTTTTAAACGAATGGGGACTCTTTAAAAATTCTACATCACGCAAGTGAAGTTTTGTTGGATACTCAAATAAATACAAAATCCTCCAGTTATCGGGGTCCGTCACTCGAGGAAAGCCAGTCCGCCAAGCTAGTGTTATTTGGTGCTCCTTCAGATGAGCCCTCGATAGGGTTATTGAAACCGATCAATAAATAATTCCGTACTTCACACACAATATACCTCTGAGATGACATGACCGTAAAGTTAGCTTGACCCAACATTTTGTATTTTCTCCATGATTAGGTATTATGAATTTTGTTTCCTTGTGAATTAAGGCGTCTTCCTACTTTTATGTCAAGTCTTTTTTTACAGCCAAAACATACTGAAGACTCGGTAACTGCAAAGTATGAATGTTCAATAACTCTTTTGGTGACATATTCGTGCGTAATTATTTTTATGTTTTTCCGTTTCGAACAGAATCTGTCGCGACATAGCGTTAACAATTAAAATTATAGAGATTCTATTTACACTTTTAATATTAGGGTTCCGTAGTACCTAAAAGGTAGAAAAGGAACCTTTATTGTGAGACTCCGTTGTCTGTCCTTCCGTCCGTCCGTATGTCACAGCCTCAAAAAATCATAACTTGGCACAAAAACAGCATTAATTCGCTCACATAATACGGTGTAAAAAGAAATTTAAAATTTGAAATTGTTCAAAATATTTCCGATACAAACGAGAGGAAAAAGAATTAGCTTAAAAATACAATATGGGTATCAATTTGTAGACATTAAAATGTTGATTGTAAAATATATACTTTCATCATATTTACTGGCATTTATTTCGAGAGATCTTTGTAAAAGCATAAAATGTATGTCCCCTCCCCTTATCTCCGAAACTGGTGGACCGAAAAATATGGAAAAAATAAAATATTATAAAATATAATATAGGTATCAAATTGTAGGTATTAAAAAGCTGATGGTAAAAATATACACTTTGACTATATTTACTTGCATCTATTTCGATAATTCCTTGAAAAACCACAAAAAATGTATGCCCCCCCCCCCCCTTATAGCCTGGGGAACCAAAAAATATAAAAAAAAAACTTTGTAATAATGTGCTTACATAAAGATTACAGGAAAATCAGAAATTGACGAAAACAAAATGACAACATTAAAATTTTCTCTTCCCAAAAACTGTCGAATTACGGAACCCTAGGTACGCGAGTCTGACTGGCACTCGACCGGTTTTTTTTATATAGCTATATTATACATTTATGACATGACTGATATCATTTGTGACTAATTAGTAATAACCCTATTACATGTCGTGGCCAATATCGTAGAATTGACCATTTCATGATCTGCCTGGGCAGATCGTAAAGTATGAAAAGAAAAATCTTTCACCAAAAGTAAATAATTGGTACGACGACGTTAGGAGCGTGTTAGGTTTACATGTAAATACATTTGGAAAGCCGAGCGAAGCGGAGTGGAGTGAGGCGACCCTCCCAATTTTAACAGAAATACGATATGGCCAACCAGATCATGAAATGGACAATTCTACGATATGCCCACGACATACATAAACTGAACAAACACCATATTTTACTTAAGAGTGGTTTCGCAGCCGAACTGCGAAAACCCGCCAGCTTTTTCTAATTAATCGAAACAGAACACTTAAATTCAAAATTCACTGAATAGTTATTCAACAAAACTTTATTACCTATGTATTGTGTATGCTGCCATCGCAAAGTTTCCATTGGTTTCTGTAAATTAGAATTTCAAAACTTTATAAATTCAAAACTTTTGAAACTCCAATTTACAGGAAGCAATAGAAGCTCTGCGATGACAAATGACACAATAGGTAATTACGTTTTGTTGAATAACTATTGAGTGAATTGAAGTGTTCCGTTTCGATTAATTTGAAAAAGGCGAGTTTTTCACAAATCGGCTGCGGAACCGCTCTTAAGTAAAATTATTCTCTATAATAAAAAAATGCTATCCAAGGTAAGATATGTAAGAACTTTTACCCTTTTCTATCAATTCACACACTATTGAAAAATACACAAAGAGAAAAATACCATTCACGCGGCGCCACAAAAAAGAACCTTTTAAAATGCGCAGGCAACCACACCATTCAAACCACTTCAAAAGGCCATCAGCCATCACATGACAGCTATTCTATCGCCAAAATGATGGCACCATATCTAAAGACTAGCTCAAAGCTCTTACGCCTTCACAATAAAAGCGAAACTTCTTTGGTCTGTGGGACAGCTCTAGTTCTAGTTCGGCATTCACCTGGACACAGGATCACATATCAGCCTTGTGACGTTATTTGATGATTAATGGCGTCAGAGGTCGACCATTTGGTAATGTTGTGAAATGTGTCGAATATCTAAGAAATATAGAGCGTTTAGGTATTTGTTCGCGCCACTTCTTGTGGCTCTCATACTGCGGGGTAGTTGTGAATTAATATTTTCAACTGTCATTTTCGCTGCATCTCCACCCGCTTAGTTTTGGACGCAAATCAAGCAGTCGTCAATCAGAAGCCTTTCACGCCGGAGGTATACGCTGATTGTCATTCGACTAGGTCCTACCTCGACCCTACCGCCCGCCATTTTGAGATCGCACCCGCTGTGCGCCTCATTTTCATCTATTACTATTACGAAGAAGACTAGCCGAGAAGAGCGCAACCAGGCACGAAGAGGAAGAAGAAAACCATCTTGGAGAACACCAGAGACTTGGTGGCTCAGGCGAAGCGTGGTTTGTGGTGCATGCAGCTCCTTCCCAAGGTCAGATCTTTCATCTTCGTAATTTATTTCTCTTCACTTCCCGCTATTTTTTAAAACCTATGGTGATACAAAGCACTGCCGTCATATCGCGTGCTCATTTTTTGGCCATTCGAGCCGGATCTAGATCCATTTTAGGCCCTTTGATCTGCGATCTATAACCATTTTTTGGTATTTCCAACCGCTATCTTCATGTTCTTTGTCTAAAGAACACGTGAATTCCGCTCTAATTTTCACTCTGCCCGCAGTATTACCCCGCATTCCCGCTCTTATTTGCATTATCTATGCATTAAAACCCCGCATTCGTCAAAATATTAGTGATTCCATTTCCTATATACTGGAAATTATAAATTATCTACAGTGAAATACGCCATTCTGTTAATTTATCCGCTGCGATTATACCATTTGATCATTTCACAGAAAATATTATCTGCCTACCTGCTAATTCTTAATATTATCGAGAGGTACTCGTACACAGGTTCGTCCGCCGCCCGTGTTATCTCTAACTCATTAGCATTATTCTATGTTGTAGTCAGTATAAAACTTTCAATAGTTCTGGTACTTGCCTAACTTTGTACTATATAACATGCCAAATTCCGCAGAAGCTGCAAAATTAAAGATGTCGTATAGTTTAAAGAAGCTTAAAAATAAAAGGCAAGAATTGTTTAATCGCCTTCAGAGAGTTTATGACTTTTCTAAAACCGCTTTAGAGGATGTTTCTTCGGCAGAATTGTTTATGGCCAATGTCGAAACTTTGGATACTGTACGCTCAGAAATTCATGTAATCATAGATGAAATTAATGACACAGAGGTATTGATAAATCCTAATTTTGAACCAAATTATCAAAGTTGGTCAGCTTTTGAGGATCTTTACTCCCATTGCAAATACATCAACCGGAAGTTATCACATTCTTCGAAATCGGCTGACTCTAAAGTTAAAGCTCCACGTGACATGGAATGTCCCAAAAAACCTACTATCAAGCTTCCAAAACTGGAACTCGTTGGTTTTTCTGGTGAAGCTACTATGTGGCCAACATTCTATGAAACATTTAAAACCACGATTCACGATAATCCGGACTTGACCGACAACGAACGAGTACAATACCTGATGGGTAAACTTTCTGGCCGGGCACTTTCGATTTGTTCTGGAATCACACCGAACGCAACTAACTACGACATAATCTGGAAAACACTCGTTTCTACTTTTCAAGACTCGCGTAGTTTAGCCACTACTTATTTGGATCAAATGTTTGAATTTCGCCCTTTAACTACCGCTAGTTCAAAAAACTTGGACTTGTTTTTAGACAAGTTCTGTTCCGCTGTTTCGTGTTTAAAATCGCTGAATATTAAAGATCTTTCGGATTTTATCCTTATGTATTTGGCCCTTAAAAAACTTGATGTTGAAACCGCTCGTTCATTTGAAATGTTTAAACGTGGTTCCGATTTACCCCATTATGATGAATTAATATCATTTTTACGGGAACAAACTAAGATACTGAACCGCACTGCACCCGCAATTACCGCTCCCGCTCCGAACCGCTCCGTTAATAATAATAACAACAAAACCGGGTACAGTACCAAGTCAACCCATGCTTTTGTCTCCGCTTCGACCAATAATAATTGTTGTCCGCTATGTAAACAATTAAAACACTATAATTTATATAAGTGTCCCGAATTTGTGAAACTAGATATCGAGAAAAGATTTCAGTTCATCAAATCTAATAACGGTTGCACCAATTGTTTAAGTATTACGCATAACAATTCCGCTTGTAAATCGTCTTATAATTGCCGCCATTGTAATTGTAAACACCATTCGATGTTGTGCCGCAAACAAAATGTGATGAATACTCACACCGCGCTTGGTCAAAATATTACCGTGTCTCCACGCACACATACGCAATCTTCGAGGTTGGTGGATCCTGCCGTATCGGCGACTAACACAGAACATATGACTAATGATTCTCAATCCGTACCAACTGCGAGTAATAATATTTCTTTATGTAACTTACAGCCTAACTCGCAGCGTAATGAAACATGCCTTTTAGGTACAATTCAAGTGATCGTGAAAGATTCTAACGGTATGTCTGTCCGTCTACGTGCGCTCTGCGACCCTGCGTCACAATCCAGTTTTTCGACGGTTTCCTGTTGTGAGAAGCTTAACTTAAAATATGAGAAAATTCCCCGCGCTTTTGTTAAGGGCATCGGCTCTTCATCAAACCCAATTAAGGGTGCGACAAACCTTAAATTGTTTTCACGATTTGATGATTCGGTTTCAATTTCGCTTGACACTTATGTAATCGACCGTATTACCGACAACTTACCATCGGTGCAGGTGGATTTGTCTACGCTTTCGTATTTAAAAGATATCACACTTGCTGATGAAACATTTTACTTACCGGGTGAGATTGATATTCTTATCGGTGCATCTTTATTCGCGGATATCTTGTTATCAGGCCGCGTCTCTGGTCCCCCGGGTACGCCGACGGGATTTCAGACCATCTTCGGTTTTACGCTAATTGGTAATACGCCTGTTTACCAAAATACCGCATGTTCAATTTCGTTATGCTCTTATATGGAGATTGAACCGCCAATAGATTTTATTTTACAAAAATTTTGGCAATTAGAAGAGGTGCATTGTGAACCTGCTTCTAGTCCCGCAAATGATGAATGTGAAAAATTATTTATTAACAATGTGTCACGTGACCCCGCTGGTCGCTATTCGGTTTCTTTACCGTTCGCACGGAATCCTAACATACTAGGAAACTCGTACCATCACGCAAAAAAGTGTTTTATGTCTCTTGAGCGTAGGTTTGTTTCTAACGCAGATTTACGTTCCGAGTATAACAATATAATAAATGAATACCTAACTAAAGGTTACATATCCCCGCTTCATAATGATGACCAATTATCTCTTGGTTATTATATTCCGCATCATCCCGTAGTGCGTGTTGATAAATCAACGACAAAGGTGCGTATTTGTATGAATGCCAGTACTAAGACTGACTCCGCTGATGGTACTCGTGTCTCATTAAATGACACGCTGCACACAGGTGCTAATTTGCAAAACGATTTGTTTTTAATTTTACTTGACTTCCGCTTGTATGAAATCGCTTTTACCTCGGATATCAAACAAATGTTCTTACAAGTTTTGGTTAACGCCGATGATCGCAAATTTCAAAAGTTTTTATACCGCTTTGACACGTGTTCACCGCTTATCGCTTATCAGTTCCAAAATTCGAAAATTTCGATAATATCATTTGCAGACGCAAGTGAACGTGGATACGGATGTGTCGTATATATTAGAGTACAAGATGACTCAGACACTTGCACTAGCATTCGGCTGGTATGCGCAAAGTCAAAAGTCTGTCCGCTCAAGACCGTCAGTGTCGCCCGCCTTGAGCTTTGTGCCTCGTTACTCATGTCGAAATTAACTCGTCGTGTAGTTGACGCTTATAAAATACGTCACAATATTGAACGTATTTACTGTTTTACCGATTCTATGGTAACTTTACACTGGATACATTCCTCACCGCACAGGTTTAAAACCTTTGTCGCGACGCGTATAACAAAAATAATATCCGCTATTCCCGCTGAATGTTTTTACCATACAGCTGGTTCTCAAAACCCGAGCGACTGTCTTTCCCGTGGTCTCACTCCCACGCAGTTGATGAGTCACCCGCTCTGGTTCACTGGACCTGCTTGGCTTTATCTGGACGCTAAAGAGTGGCCAATCAAAACAATAGAATCAGCTTCTATTGAAGAAAACTTGCCGGAATCAAAAACAATTTCTCTTCCCGCTTTTAGTAATGAAGAACCGCATCCTCTTCTTTCTCTTTCGGAAAGAATTTCGTCATGGCTTGTGCTTTTACACACAATCATTTACATATACCGATTTTTACGTATTTTACCGCGCTCTAATATTTTTACCGCTACCGATATGGATTTCGCTGAAGTTGCATTGATTAAAGCTCTTCAAGCATTTTATTTTCTTGATGAAATAAAAAGATTAAAGTCAAATAAACTTTGTTCTCCCGCTTTAAATCGACTATCGCCATTTTTAGATAAAAATGGATTGTTACGCGTTGGTGGTCGACTTCGCAACACAGACATGACGTTCGATCAACAACACCCTGTGTTGTTACCTCGTAAAAATCATATTGTCGAATTGATTATCATTCATTATCATCGCAAAAATTGTCACACTGGACCAGTGGCTTTAATGTCAATAATCCGCCAAAAATTTTGGATACTTTCCTGTCGAAATATTGTTCGTCGCGTAATACATAGCTGCAATTATTGTTTTAAGGCGAAGCCGAGACAAACCTTCCCTTTCATGGCAGATTTACCATCATGCCGCGTTAATGAGGCTAAAGCTTTTGTCCACTGCGCTGTGGATTATTGTGGTCCTATCAGTATCACTCCGTATCGAAAACGTGGAGTCCGTCCCGTCAAATGTTACCTCTGCATATTTGTATGCCTGGTGACTCGTGCAGTTCACGTTGAATTGGCAACTGATCTTAGCACGAACACTTTTCTTTCCGCGTTCAAACGTTTTTTATCTAGACGTGGAGCAGTGTCTTTCGTATATTCAGATAATGCTACGAACTTTGTAGGCGCTAGAAATGCCCTCTCAGAAATTTACAATTTGACAAACTCCGAAGAATTTAAAACGTCTTTCGCGAATGAACTTGCCGATCATAGAATACAATGGAAATTTAATATTCCACGTAGCCCACATTTTGGGGGACATTATGAGATATATGTCAAAGGATTTAAGACGCATTTGCATAGAGTAGTAGGTACTCAACTGTTGACCTACGAAGAATTATTAACTGTAGTTACGCAAATAGAATGTGTCATAAATTCTCGTCCGCTTACGCTGCTGAGTGAAGATCCATCTGAACTTAGCGCGTTAACTCCTGCACATTTTCTGATGTCAACTCCTTTAAAAGAATTACCCGCTTGTAAGGTGGCTGATGAGCCAGTTAATTTATTACGTCGCTACGCGTTGCTTGATCAAATGGTAGAATCGTTCGCAAGGCGATGGAAGAATGATTATCTCCATCTTCTCCAGTCTAGAGGAAAATGGAATACACCTTCCAACCCAATCAAAATTGGATCTGTTGTCGTTGTAGTTACCGATAACACTCCACCGCTTCAATGGCCGCTCGGTGTTATTGTAGCTGTATACCCTGGCAAAGATAATGTCATTAGGGTAGCTTCTGTCAAAACGACGACAGGTGTTTACAAACGACCTGTCGTGCGTCTTTGCCCTCTCCCATCTCAATAACTCCTTTCTTTGCCCCCGCTTCAAAATTTCGTTATTCTCTGTCTTATTTTTACTTTTCTATTCTTATTTTAAAACCAATGGTTTTAACGCCGGGGGCAAATGTTCGCGCCACTTCTTGTGGCTCTCATACTGCGGGGTAGTTGTGAATTAATATTTTCAACTGTCATTTTCGCTGCATCTCCACCCGCTTAGTTTTGGACGCAAATCAAGCAGTCGTCAATCAGAAGCCTTTCACGCCGGAGGTATACGCTGATTGTCATTCGACTAGGTCCTACCTCGACCCTACCGCCCGCCATTTTGAGATCGCACCCGCTGTGCGCCTCATTTTCATCTATTACTATTACGAAGAAGACTAGCCGAGAAGAGCGCAACCAGGCACGAAGAGGAAGAAGAAAACCATCTTGGAGAACACCAGAGACTTGGTGGCTCAGGCGAAGCGTGGTTTGTGGTGCATGCAGCTCCTTCCCAAGGTCAGATCTTTCATCTTCGTAATTTATTTCTCTTCACTTCCCGCTATTTTTTAAAACCTATGGTGATACAAAGCACTGCCGTCATATCGCGTGCTCAGTATTAGTAAAATAATTTGCACAGTTGGGCACGGAAAAGTAAAATAAAGCTTGGAAAAATAGTTTGCAATTACCTTACACAGGGACAATTTAAGGGTCCGCATAAGGTCAGATGCACAACTTGAAATGGCCATTACACATTATGTAACTTGTTCAAACGGATTAATAAAAATAAAGTAGATTGCGCTGCTGTTTGGAAAAAACGCAAAAGCTTAATGTTCGCTTGATAGAAAAAAAACTACAAAATTACCTCTAAATTTCGAGGTTTTTGAGTGAAAAATGATATGGCCTTGAAATTTGTATTAAAAATAAGTGAACCATAATACCGTCTAAACATTTTATTAAATAAAAACGCAGTTTTTCGTGAGCGAGTTTCTTGGTGGTCGTAAAAGCCACGGCTGAGGGCGCACTATTTTAAACTAAATGGAAACGTCATAGAGCTCAGTTCTGATTGATGTAAAATGCGGTGCTTAATCTGACTTCATATGCAGCCTTAAAGTCGAATTGCTAATCAGACAGAGTAAACTGACAATTCCTGATAGTGGGAAATGCGCTTTTAACTCCTATGGCGCATGAGCCATTTCACATTGTCGCGAACTTTTGAAATTTCTCATGCACCATAGGAGATATAAACCGCATTTCCCAGTCACAAACTGTTAGTCTACTCCCTCTGATTATCAATTCGACTTTATGTACTTCAAATTCTGGATTTTGGATTCATATAATTGAATTGATCAACTTACGTATTTGTGAACATACATATAAGTGGGATACTCGGAAAATTCTGCGAAAGTAAAAAAAATGTTTTACCGTGTATAGTTTTATTATAAAAATATTTCAAAGAACTCTCCACTAGCATCTTAACAAAGTTTCATGCGTCTAAACCAATTTTCGAAACACTTTTTCCAGTCCGCCTCAGACGCCTCTTCTATGGCCTTCTAGAACGGTGTTAGTGCATCTTCCGGCGATGAAAACTGTATCTCTTTCAGTTGATTTTTTATTTTAGGGAATAAAAAGAAGCCACATGGTGCTAAATCAGGGATGTAAGGAGGGCGACACAAAAATTCAACGGGTGTGCTGTCCAGGAAGTCCCTCGTTTTGAGCGCTGAGTGCGCTGGCGCGTTGTCATGGTGAAGCAGTAGCTCGCGGAGCCCCATGTTCGGCCCTTTGTTGCGCACAGCAGTAAAAACTTCTGCAAGTATTTGGTAGTATACCATTTGGCATTGATGCAACTTTGATTTCGTAGAGAAATTGACAACAATTGAAAAAACTAGCGATCAAAATCTTACCTGCGCTTCCCGATCGCTTTCATTTCTTTAAAAAAAAAATTGGAAATTTTCATTTAAAAATTGTGTTATTTGGGATCGTCGGGGTATGCCATAATTGCACATGCGTTTTGAACCCTTTGTATTGCATTACTAGTTTTGCCGAAAACTATTACTAGTTGTAAATGAATGGGCACACAAACTTGCATGAAATAACTAAATTTTGCCGGAAAAGCCTAACTGCAATTAAACTGTGTTCGCGAAATGCCATAAATCACATTTATTAAATATGTTTAATTCAAAAGTAATTTCGTAGCCATCGAATTATTTCGATGTTCGTTCTTCCTTAAGAGCGGTTTCGCAGCCGGATTGTGAATAACCCGCCTTTTTCTGTTTAATCGAAACAGAACACTTAAATTCAAAGTTCACTCAATTGTTATGCAACAAAACCTTATTACCTCTGTTTTGCGTATGCTGCCATCGCAAAGTTTCCATTGGTTTCTGTAAATTGGAATTTCAAAATTTTTGTATTGTGTGTGTTTCCATCGCAAAGTTTGGATGGCAACATACACAAAACCAAACCCAATCGAAACTTTGCGATGGCAACATACACAATACATAGGTTTTGTTGAATAACAATTAAGAGAATTAAGAAAATTAGGAAAATTAAACAATTAAGAAAATTAAGAGAATTTGGAATTTAAGCATTCTGTTTCGATTAATTAAAAAAGGTGGGTTTTTCACAATCCAGCTGCGAAACTGCTCTTAAGGGAAAAAACTACACATACATATCGCGATGGCATCCCCGAAATAGGTGACGGACCTGTTTCTGAACGTGGACTATCACTAAAACAGTCAATACTCGTACACCCTTTTTGCACCAACGATTTTTACGTCCCAAAGTGATCTCTAGTGATCTCTGATCCTTACAAAATTTTTTTGGGCATGTCAGTTTACCTCAAAATGTTTACCGTCACCGTTCAGCAAGGTAAGTATTAAAATACTATTCACATAAATTCTGAAAAACTCATCGGTACATGGTTAAGGCGATATGTAAAAGTTTTAGTGTCCCTGTTACTCCATATGCGAAAAAACCCTCAGTGCGAGTGGGTCGGATTCGTGGAAAAGTAGCAAAAAGTCGGTTTTTTATTAATATAAAATGTAATAAGCTATTTAGTCAAAACTATTTTCAAGGAGACTTTACAAATACATAATATCCACATTTTGAATGCAATTTCACAATGAAACTAGTTAGGATTTCAGAATTACAGGAAAAAATAAAACAATTTAGAGGTCTTTTCAGAATTAAATTCTATCGAGAAAGTTTCAATCAAATACTCAATAAACATTTACCGAAAAATGAAGTACGTAGATGACGTGATTTATATAAAAACGGCTCACCTCAATACGTGTTATGATCGGGAAAGCCGACCAGTTTCAGCAGATTTAGACTGCCTTCATCTGGGCGAGTAAAGACGTTTACTCGCCCAGATGAAGGCAGTCTAAATCTGCTGAAACTGGTCGGCTTTCCCGATCATAACACGTATTGAGGTGGGCCGTTTTTATATAAATCATGAATTATCCTCAAGTCTCATTTAATTCTATAATACGTAGATGACGTTATAGTGGAGTAAATGAATTCGAAAAAAAAACATTATTTCTGGTATCGCCTTAATAGGCATGTAGGTTCAGAATCTGGGTTATTACCAACCGAGCTATCGTTGTTTCTGAGCTACTACTTCTTGTCTTTAAATTTGTTACTAAATTTTTTTCAGTTCGCTTGTGCCAAAATGAAAATTAGTTTTTAGTATAGTAAACATATATCTACAGATACTCGTAGTAAAAAATAGGTGTTGCAATGCAAATTCGTAATTACTGCTGATACATTCCTGTCTAATTAATGAAAACCACAGAATAGATGAATTATTCAACCGACGGTCTACTATATTGAACGAGATTGTAAATAAATGTTGCAAAAACCGGCCAAGTGCGAGACTTTTTTTAGGGTTTTGTACATATGACCATCCATCCATTCATCAGCCCGTATTCGTCCACTGCTGGATATTACGCCACTCTTGGCGGTCCTCAGTCATCCTCATCCAGCCGCCGCCCGCAACGTCCTTCAGATCGTCAGTCTAGCGGGCACGAGGGCGGCCTACGCTGCGCTTTGCTGTACGTGGTCTCCATTCCAATGCCTTACGGCCCCAATGGTTATCATATAGTTATGACCAATTATTTCAAGCTAGATAATTTAAACAGAAATTATAAACATTATTACCTACAAATTTCATGAAACAAAACTACAAAATTAAGTTGGTTGAGTATTTGGGGACGTAACCCTAAAACTGCGTTTTTGATATTTGTTGTTTAAATACAGCATATAGTACATAGTATACAGAAATTTCAAATTCTTAACTGCTTTGGTCTTTGAGATAGACCCCGTAACAAAAATGGTCTAAAAATGGCAACTTTGATAGCCCCCCATTTCTTATTTCTTCAAGATAAAAAAAATCACAAAGGTTTTTATACTCTACTTAATGAGTTCTAGACAACGACAACCCACATGATAGGGTAAAAAAATTATTTTTTTCGCCTTCGTTTACATGTAATTAACACACCTTAACATAATTGAGTTTAAGCAAATTTAATACAATTTTGTATATTTATATGAACGCAGCCAATTTTCTTTCGCTCGCTGTTTTTTGGGCGTTGTACATATTTCTCACGATTTCGAATTAAAACCGAAGACTTGACCCTTAAGTATGTAACTTAACAGCATTAACCGAAGCTTTCCACTAAAGAGCAGTCAAGGCTAAATGCTCTCTGAATATTTCAGGAGATTAGTAACTACATAGTAGCCCACCGAAATATCTATTAACCTGTCCAATCCCTAAGGCGATCGTTGAAGCCGAATCGTCTTGCGAGTATTTTACTTTTAGGACGACATTTAGTCCACGTTTGACGTGTTTTTCATCTATAATTTCTGCAAGCACTAAGGGAGGGGAATATGTATTAAGGTGGATGGTCGCTACGCTCGTGTTTTAAATCGTCCTCGTAATTTATTCCTTTGCGCCCTTGTAGCATAATAGTAGTTTATGCTACTAGGGCGAAAAGGAATAAATTACGTAACCAAGTAATTTATTGCTTTTACGCCCGTGTATCATACTACGTTTTTCAATGCATAGTGTGAGGAAATGAAAACAAATATAATCTTGTGAACTTTAAATTATAATTGGCTCAAAAGGACTGTATCTAGAGCCGTTAAACAGTGGAAAAAAAAGTATAACATCTATGGTACACAGGAAAGGCTGCAGGTTAGCCAACCATTGTAAATAAATAAAAAAAAATGATAATAATAAAGCCCTAGGGCAAAATAATCGACTTTTTGTTCGGTTTTGATGCATAAAAAGTGGGCCTTTACGAGCACATGCATTGAAAACTACTATTATTATTCTGTGCCAAAAAACGTCTACAGATATTTATGTCGTATATTGTCGTTACGTTTGCTTCACGCCCCATATTATGTCAGTTCTGTTTGTCAATACATCAATCATAATATCAATGGCTTCTTGATTAACATTACTTGATGGGCTAATGGGTACAGATGAGTTGGTTATGTGTAATACCCTTGGGTTTAATACTCAAAGGTAATACCCGTCTTTAACATATCGTCACGGCATACATCCCTGAGGGAGTGCCAGAGGTGTTCCTGAGTGTGGTGCACTCACTAAAATAGGACAACACTCGTAGCTTCCTCTTTTCACTGAAAGGTGGTAAGCCTACTTGCCAGTGTACACTAGGCACAAATACATACTTTTTAGGGCATGAATATTTATCTTATAGTGGTAATTAGGTATATATATTTAATTATTAATTGTTCACAATGTTCACAATAAAGCGTCTATTCATAGCTTTCACAAACCTGAACTAATCTAGGGCTTCTAAACTACGATAACTAATTTTACGTGGGATTCGATTAGCGTGCGCGTGTGTTAGCTTACAATAGTTAGGGAGGCGAATAGGGGAATTTTCGGTAATACTCGAGCGTGGCAGTTTAAGATATGAGAGATACCTTAGACCTAATAGAACAACCTTGTAAAGTATTTAGCTCTATATGTAGTGACGCGCGCCTAGGATAGACGATCAGATTAGTAAAAAAAAAACGATAGTCTGAAATACTCGAGCGCGTCAGATTAAGATATTGGGGGTTGATTTTATTATTATGTAACTGATATATATCCTGACCGGCGTGCAGGACACGAACCCTGCGTTCCGAAATAGAATTATATCGCTAAAATCGATTACGAAAGTATGAAGTGAATGGCTTATGATCCATTGTAATTCTATTACGGACCGCAGGGTTACTATACTCTTTGCCGGCGTGTGAGCAACGCTTGCGATTGTGTATTTATTTACTGAATGTGTATTTTTATATTTATTTATACTATGTAGGCATGTAAATTTCATTATTATTTTTAACTATTAGGTATCTACTATTAATTTAATCCTGTTTCTGTATAAGTATTTTCGTGCACAATATGAATATCTTATTTATATCAAATCTCCCTATCACCCTTGGTTTGCTGGAAAAAATCTCATTATTGAGATAAGCACACCATTGTACATAACTTTTATTATATAATTTAGAATTAAGTTTTCTGTAAGCAATAAGAATAGATAAATAAAATAAAATAATATAACAGGGATAACAAACTATCTCCATGCAAAGTTGAATCAAAATACATGGATAAGGCAGTATAAAAAGTCGCTTTATTATTTGCCATAAAAAAAGTCGCTTTATTCGGTGGTGGTTTCAATTTTGGAACACTTTGTGCCAGGCTGCTGTCACCGCTAGTTGTGGAACGACGACGGCAGCAACGGCTTTTGTCACTTACGGCAATCGCTACACGACCATTATACAACTGTCACATGACCACATGTCTCCGTGTATAGTGGATCTTGTGGTGTACAGAAATCCTGTTTATTCACCTAAAGTGGTTTATGTAATGTTAGATGTTGCATAGGGTTGCCACCCGTACTTTATAATAAAGTTTTGTAATCTATTTCGGAAAAACGTACTTTATTCTTTCTTTATGAGGGCAAGTACGCGAAGGTACTTTATTTTTACGTATTTAGATGTTTGTAAAATCGAAAAATCAAAACTAATTTACAGCAAGAAAACCAAAATGTTGATCGTAAGTTCTGTCATCTCCTCACAAATGTCATTCTGTTTAGAATTGTCTTCGAATTTTAGTCGTTGTTCTGTTGCATCTATAGTATGTTGTTATATGGGTGATCTTTATGAGGAAGTTTCTGCATAAGAAGAGTTACATAATGCTAAAATAAATAACTCTATAGACAAACAATATCGTCTGCCACCGCTCTGCGGGGCAACAGAAAATTTGCGGGGACAAGGTGTTAGCGGGGAAGCAGGTGGTGTAGCGGGAACGGGGAAAAATAAAATTTTATAAATCTTGACAAAGTTTTTAGCAGTTTATAACACATATTATTATATACAGTAAAGGGTAATAAAAACATACGGGGAAGAAAAATTCAAAATACCTTATTTTCATACAATGTACTTTTTTGACATTGTTATTAGTATTTTATTATTGTAATTTTAATAATTTTATTCTGTGTTAGACTTTAAGTTCATACCCAGTACATTTAATATACCTAATTTTGTTGTGAATTAATTAAATAAATGAAATGAAATGAACTTTTTTCCTACCTTAACAATCAATATACTTTATTTGCTCAAAAAAAAGGGGGCAACCCTAGTGGTGCAGTAAGTAGGTGTAGGTTGGATTACAGTAAGCACTTGGAATTTGAGATTTTATCTTTGGCAAATCAATAGATGTATCTTACAAATTGATGATGATGATTTGGTTAATCTTGATGATCATCAAATTATGTTTATCAACTTCCACAGTAATTACAGCATCAAAAGCAGTTTTATAAGTACCCACATTGTTTGACCGGTGTTATAATATTACATATTCTGGGCTATGATTGGCCAAATTTATTATAAAACTGCTAAAGAGTTAATCACAAGCGATAAGGGTCTGTTAATTTGTAATGCCACACCCTCTTTTCGTTCTTGCTTCTGACTCTCCGAGCGGTAGTTCCCGTTCATTTTTATAATAGGCAAAGGCCCCCTTTCCATTTATACACTTTTTATTATGTACACTTCCTTTTTTATATTAGGCAATATTTTATAAAAGGCCCCTCCTTCCATTTTTTGCATCGGGCTCCGAAAAGGCTAGTATCACCACCGAAAGAAAACATTCCTCTATTTTCAAAAATAGGCAAAACTGCATTCAAAAGCTTTTGATCTCAAAATGAGTTCCATTTTCACGATTGCAAAGTGTCGTCTTTTGTGTAGAGTTATGGTAAATGTTTAATTTAATTCCGATTGAACTATACAACGTGTAACAGAAAGGTATAACCATATTTGAAGAGCTTATTCAGTCAATGGTATAGAACAACTTTTACTATGGAAACAACCCTGAAAACTCAAAAAAAAATCTGCCCTTCCATACATTTCGGCCGAGCGATATTGCATTTTCTATGAAACAGTAAAATTATTTTTTCAAGATACAGGTTTTGTTTCAAAGTAAAAGTTGTTCTATACCATTGACTGAATAAGCTCATCAAATATGGTTACACCTTTCTGTTACACGTTGTAAAACTTGCAAGTATGCCAAGTTAAATCGCATTCCCTTAAATCAAGATACTAATATTATTCAAAAGAAATCGATCCTCAAAATAGACGTGTAAAAAGTGTAATTTATGTACCTTTATTCAAAAGAAACTACATATTTGAATTTCATTATCTTACAAATTAACAATGGCTGAATTCATACATAGCTTTGTGGAAGACATATCCCAACCTACAAAGTTATGCCACGGACGTCCAAACAAACTAAGTACTTTAATTAGGAACCTTGTCTCAGCAACATGTCCTCTTGATAACTCTAAGAAGAAGGAAGCTTTAAAGAAAATTAAAATGTTCTTGTACACTCGGCAGTGTCAAGAAGTTAATTAAGTAAGTTTTTTTTTTCTTTTCTTGTGGCTAACCACGACTCAAGTCTTACTCTACGTAATTTTTCTTTGCTGAACGTTTTGATTCATTAAAAGTGTTTTATAAACTGTTACAGTTCTTTTTTATGTCTATGATAACTTTTTACTTCAGGCTGGCTCTGTTCGTGAATAAGTAAGAAAAGTGGATGTACGAGAATGAATTTAAAAAAAGGTCAATCGGTAACACGCCTAAGTTTACAAGCCACATCATCAACTTTTGAAATTTATCAAATTAAATTAAAATTATAAAAACTGTATGGTGTCAAAATAAGGTCTTTAGGTGGGTCATCCCGCTCAGGTGCCATACAAAAGCTTTAGGTGTTTGTGACGTTTGTGATGGTTTTGATCTCAATGAAACTTTGCACACATCTTAAGATAATGTTTCCGCACTCCGATCCATCTCTCATCAAGAGGTACGAGATGGCGAGATATTCAAACGGCGCTGAAATGGCGTGAAATGGTTTCAGGTAAAAACTGTTTTCCGTGAAAGTCTGTATTTCTCTCTTTTTTATTTAAAATTTAAAAAATTATACAAATTGCTAAACTTTGCGTAAAAACTAGGCAATATTCACGTCAGCTAATATGACGGTGTTTCATCAAATTTTGCTTTTTGGGCTGTATAGAGACGTAATCAGTTGTCGCTAGATATGTTTGTGAGTGATCACGCGAAAAGGGACACGAAAGGATACAATTATTCCGAGAAAAATGAATCTTATAACTTATTCCTGAAAGCTCTAATTTGCTAAATTCTTTCAGGTCGTTTAGGTCCCTTTTCGCGTGACCACTCACATTTATTAAAAGAATATGAAGAAAATAAGCTGTTGTCTTAACAATCAGTTTTTACCTTTTGAATTAATCTTAATAAAAAACCAGGCGTGAAGGAGCCTTATAACCCTTTTAATTCTCATCAATCAACGCTAAAATAATAGCGAAACAATACATCACAGTCCAGATCATGGCTTGGATTCATCTTACAAATAATTAGTACACCAAAATTACCAGAAGGTAGGCGGCGCGGCGGTAGCGCAGGGGTAGAACGCTGGCCTCTAAATCTTAAGATCCAGGTTCGATCCCCGGTCGTGCATGCACCAATGAGTTTTTTGGAATTTATGCGTATAGTAGAAGGAAAAATATCGTAGGGAAACCAGCGTGCCCTAAAAAGCGTCTATTTGTGCCCGAAGTAGGGCAATAGAGCTCACCACACATCATTTACGGACGAAATAATCGTCGGTGAAAATATTAATCACGCCGACAAAGTGGTAAAAAGAAATGTTGAAAAAAAATTTATGCTAGGTATGTACCTCCCCTTCACGTAAAGTGGGGATGTTTTTTTTTCTTGTCTATCCCATAGTGTGGGGTGTCATTGAATAGGTCTTTCAAAATTATTGTAGCTGTGTGAAACCCATTTTTCTATTTAGGTATCGCCCCTCTGCAAGTTAAACGATTGTTTCAAAAACAACCGTTTAACTGGCAGGGGGACCATCTCAATATGGCACGACACGTACTTGACCGGTGTTTTCTGTTTTTTATACAGTAAAATTAAATTTCCCTACTCTACTCCTAAAAAAACAGAGTGAGTATCGGTACAGTTTTTCCAATAACTGGAGGATTTGATCAAAAACAAAAATTCCCTATGCAATATCACATTTTATGTAAAGCGTAAAATTGGTTAAACAAACTTCAAAAAAGAAAAGAAACTTGAGTATTTTGTTACATCACGAGAATCTTATCTTGAATGGAATAAGGTTTAGTATACTTGGTAATTTTAACAGATTAGTTGTCGTCTTATACGATAGTCGACCACTTATCGTCGTCATTTTGTCACTTTGTAACTAAATGTTAAACGTCATATTTTCAACTGTCTGATGCAACGGGTATTGTAGCGACGACAGCGCCTTTTATTTAGAATAAGCAAGGCGTGAAATCACAAACCGCCCTCGTGAGCGTTCAGTATGTGCATTACAAGCTAGTGTGGAGTCATGAAATTGCTGATTGTAGCAATAAGTAATTGCGCACGACTTGTGGCAAGTCACGTAGCCTAGTCAGTTCTCTTCCCGACTTTGTGTAGTATCAACGTGTTTTCTTACGTGGTTGTAGCCACTAGAATATATCGGACTATTAACCGCTAACCTGTGTTTCACTCAGTTAACACCCCAACCTGCCAAAGTGGTGACCCCGAACGTCGATTTCTGGACAGTGCGTTTTATGGCTGTTGGGGTATCATGTTCGTGAACTGAACAGACAGGACAGCGGGAAGAGAACTCCCCGTCGAGTAGAGTCGTGGCTCGGCGGGAATTACAACGACTTACGTTGTGGTCGGCAAGTATCCAAGAGGTAGAGGCAGAAAAATTAAAAAAAACGCCGGCAAGATGACAACCCGGAAGATACAGCCCGGAGGAGAGATATTATCGAAGGACAACAGCAGGAAGTCAGCATTAGCCCGGAGAAAAAACGAAACCCGGAGGTCAGCAGTAGCCCAGATAACAAACATAGCCTAGAAGACAGCATTACGAAGAAAAAATTGGAACGTGAAGGTGCGGACGTGTTGCAAGTGATGACTTCGACACCGTTACCAAGAGAAGTAAGAGAATTCAAGAACGTAGCTACAAAAGAAGAAAATGGAGGAATATTTTGAGAAGCTTTCTGAGCCATGGAGGTATTTAGCGAATTTTTATTAGCAACATACGACATGTGCAAAGAAACAAGACCCCGATATACATTACAGAGAAACCAGGATGTGAATATGAACACACACATACGAAAGTGCTGACAACGTGTGACAATTCTTGTGACGACCGGATACAGTACAAATCCATGCAGTGATATCGTGTTACGAAGCAACTATTTAGATATTTTATGAACCTTTGTATTAATTTTGTTTAAGGTACAAAGTAGTGATCATACTAGAAAGAAATTTATAAGAATAGCTAAAGGTATTAGATTTGGGGAACGCGGATTAAGCAACTCAGATCTCAATGCAATAGCATGTGTAACGTAGAAATTATAGATATGAAATGTTAGGGTTCCGTGAGTTTATAACTCGAATATGAACCCGCGAACTTAATGAAACTATAGATATGGGCAAGCCATATTTTAACCTGAAAACTCTTCAAGTTGTTCCGAGCTCTCGGTGAATCGTAAAATGGCCTAGAGAGTATTTTTGCAAACTATCAAGTTATATTTTTTCTTTCCGCATTAAAGGAATCCTAGAGAGATTTCCGAAACTTAGATATTTTTTCTTTCTTTTCTTGTAGATTGTATTTTTTTATGGTTTTATTATTGTTTTCAAGTGATTTATAATGTCGATATACACTCAGGTTAAGCAGGAAACGCTATCTGAATGACATCGAATTAGAGCAAATAAGCAAAGATGAATAAACAGGGTTCCGTAATAGAATGCAAATGTAGACCCTTGATGCAATGCGAAATTTATTTTTTATTTTTTTTGAATTTTATTGAATTTCTTGTGTATTGTGTATGAAAATGTCATTTATGTTTGTAACTTGTATAACTATGAAGCATGTAAGTAGAAATTTCCGGAATTTTTTCTTACATGACGTAAAGATATACTATTGGTATACTAGATATTTTTCTAGCTTTTGGATTGATCACCAAAAAGTTATAAAATGTTTAGGATTCGAATAGATGTCAGATAAAATGTATTTCATGTGTTAGGTAACAATTTTTATTTGTATTTTTCCTCTATAAATTGTTTAAAGTTTTTTATAATAGCATTTTTTTTCACATTATTATACTGTGTAAAGTGCAGTTATGAATTGTGTAGTTGAACAAATTGAAAATTTTCCATTATAGCACTATTTTTGATATTGTAACACCGTTATTATGTTATTTTACTGTTTCGATATTCAAGTGTTATCTGTTAATTTGGTATTCAATTTCAGAGTAATTTCTACAGAAGTTAGTGTTAAAGAGTTTTTCAGTTTTATATTCATTTTTTTGTATTGTTTTCTTAAAGAATCTTGTGTAATTTTATATTATAATTAGTCTTTACATTATGGTACTACACAATGTTGAAATTTTATTTCATTGAAAATTATTTTCATTATAGCAAGATAAGAATTGCGTCAGCCAGTAGGCAGTTTCATGTTACGAGCTTGTTTTGTGTTTACAATTGTTTAAATGTCGAGTCAGATTATGATATTATTGCAACAGTGCATCAGAGTACAATCAGTATAGTATGTTTTGAAACATTTAGGTACAATCAATGAAAGATGTTTTTAGTTTGTTAAAAATTTTATTTTGAAAAATTTTTTTTGTAGAAAGGGATGTACTGTGGAGTCATGAAATTGCTGATTGTAGCAATAAGTAATTGCGCACGACTTGTGGCAAGTCACGTAGCCTAGTCAGTTCTCTTCCCGACTTTGTGTAGTATCAACGTGTTTTCTTGTGTGGTTGTAGCCACTAGAATATATCGGACTATTAACCGCTAACCTGTGTTTCACTCAGTCAACACCCCAACCTGCCAAACTAGTATATCAAGTAGTTACAAAAAAAATCAGTGTACAAGCATTCCAGATACAAACCTGGGTAGCGCAGTCGCGTCGGTAGCGCGCCTGTCATGTAAGAAGGAGGTCGCAAGTTCAAATCCTGGTCCGAGGAATTTTTTCAAAATATTTTTGCTTGTTTCTGAATGATTTTAGATTTGTAATGTCCTCTAAAATGGAGTTTCAAAAGTAAAATACTTTACTATAAACTCATATTTGAACTATTACAAATTCCGAACAAAGGGTAGTTATTACAATAGCCTTCGCAGAAACTTATGAATGCTTATGGAAGAATGGAAAATCAGAAATCACTTGGATACCATTCATAAACTATACAATGAGCCTACTCTTTTGTCTTCCTGCATAACTTTACATAAACATTCATTTAATGTAAAAAAAAAACTTTTTCTCCTGACGACGACCACAAGTTGGTCGAAATAATATCGAAGATAATTAATACTATTTTATTTACATGTAAAATTGGCGAAATTTTTTTACAGATTCATGAGTTCATAGTTCCTATAATTCAATAGCTATTTCCATTATTTGATTTTTATATGAAAGTTGATTTCAAGGTCCTACATCTACGTATTAAATTTTGTCTTCACTGTCAGTTTTATTAACAAAAAATTAAATTTTAAAAACAGTTCGTCCTGAATGCCATTCATTTCCATGATAAGATTCGTAATAATTTTTTACAGTTGATACTTATCAAAAATAAAATTAATGTTGCTTAATGCTTGTTAGCTTAATGTTTTCCCATTGATACACAAAAGAAATTACATAATTTGGATTTGACATTCCTAAAAAAAATGCAAAAATGTTAGTGCTGAAAATTAAGTCTCCTTCAAATTTTCTATAGAAAACGGCAATTTCATATGTAAAGACGTAATTTAAATTAACATTATATCATTGCAGTATAGAAACGCAGAAAGAAAAGTAAATGTGGATGTGAGGAGCTCTGAACCGGGATTCGAACTCGGGACCTCTCGCTTGCCGGGCGATTGCTCTAACCTCTGAGCTATCCAGGTCTCAACACCACTCGTGAATTTAACGATGTGCTTTCCCATACTGCAATTATATTTATAGATACCCACTTTACAGTGACCCACTTGGCGCCTAGAGGACGCTAGTGTATTCGTAAAGACGTTATATTTATAATCTGTTTAAAATAAGTAAATGTAAAAGAAATGCGAGTTTGTAGGTAATTTTCAGACTCAGATTTGTTTACTGAGTACGCGCAAAAATTTAAGTACGTTCCACAACCCGCCATATCTATCCTTTGTGGTTGTTTTTCTATGACAACCCAGAATCCCTATTAGAGCACATATTTTAGTGTGCAAGTCAGTATTTTTTGAGGTGCAGTTAGTATTTTTGATAGAACACTGCGAAGTAGCATTTTTAGCAGTATTTTCTGTCGTGCGTTTAAATAAATGGCGTCAAAAACGAAAACAATAGCGCGCACTTGACTTCTTTTACAACTTTTCTTTCAATATATAAGTTTAAACGTAAAAACTAGGGATGCAACGAATATTCGGCAACTATTCGGTATTCAGCCTATTTGGCCATTTTTTTAATAGTAGACGACCTAATAATGAAAATAAAAACAAATTTTTATCAGAAAGTATATATTTGGTAAATTGGCAGAAAATTTCGTTTTTATTCACTTTTTTTCCTTCTCCACCTCACGAAATCTTGACTTTACATAGCAAACTTAGTATCTTCACTACAAATCTCGAAATATTTCCAAACGGACGACTTTTATTAATTACTAAAATCATTTTCAATTGTTCGTAGTAAAAAACACAAATTGCGATCACAAAAGTAAAAAACACAGCGCACCCGTGACACACACTATGTGCTCGAAAATGAGCTATCTTTCGCCACCCCGTCGATCCGCGTTCCCCCGCCAAATCTCTCGCCAAATATTCGGCGCTTCGTAGTATGTGGAGTCTCACCTACAGCGCCGCCGAATATTCGGTGTTCGGTATTCGGCCAAATCACAATTCGTGGCGTCTCTAATAGAAACCCTATCCATGAGAACTTTATAACAAACTTATTAAGAGGCTATGCGAATTTTATGTTTGTCACTGTCACTCCAAGCGAAAAATCTCGCAGTGCGAGAGGGGCGGATTCAGGGCGAAAGCGAAAAATGTTAGTTTTATAAAAAAACTAAAATAGCTAGCAAAATTTCAAATATCAAATCTCTAGATATTGTTGAAACACACCTAATAAAATATGTTTTAGTTCTGTATATGGTTCCTATTCGTCAAACGAGGAGAAAGAGTGTGTTTGAAGACCTCATTTCAACAATTATTTGTATCGAAGAAAATTTATTCAAACATGTTTTCCAATTTCAAATCCCTAGATTATATAGTCAACATGCATACACCAGAAACTGATTATAATTTTCCGTGTATTTCATGAAATAAACAGAACAGAAACACCCGTATTTTTTTTCACAGATCGCCTTAACTACACGTAAGTAAACCCGGAAACAATAAAGGCTAAGTCAAATCTTGACTTGTTACTTGAACATAATACCTGTTGAAATGGAAGAAACTGGGAAGAAGGAGTTGTGAAAAAACTAACAAGAACGATTCAAGCTCGCTTTAAAAATGTTCCGTATCCTTTTTATTAGTGAAAATGTTGATTATTTTATGGCAACTTTAAAAACTGGTACCTGCGGGTCTACCGCGTATTTCTGATTTTCATCAACATCAACTTGAGATTGAAATTTGACGTGCGTGCAAAAGAGATGGCTTGTTAGGCGGACGTCGTCAATTTCAATCTCAAGTTGATGTTGATGAAAATCAGAATTACGCGGTAGACCCGCAGATGATGAATACTTCCCAAAAAACTACTTAATTAGCAACAAATATTTGGGAAGAGGTCAAAAACGAAGTTCTGTCATTTTTAAGTAAAAATTCCACTGTTTGAAATACGAAATTGTGCGAGGTGAACCTTTTTCGGCCTGGCACTGAAATAGCGTCGTCGTTGATTAAAAAAATATATTATATTTCTACACTGGTTGTTATGATTGACAGTTTTAATCAGAATTTAATTACATTTTGGTTTATCAAAGTCAAAATAACTGTTAACACAGAAATCGATTTCATCCGCTAGAAAGTTCCGTATTTTGAAAAGAAATTAATCGCATTTTCTTGGATGCAACCAGGATTATTTTATATTTTACCTAGAAAATTATTACACATGGATTGGCAATTCTTTTATAATAGGCTACGGGCTCACCGTAGGTAACCCTATGTATCGAGTAACAAGATGTGGCCAATTCGGAGATGTGTAGAAAAAAACTACATCAATATAAACAGAGTTGCCTGAGCTCAACCTGGAGCATTTTGTACAGTCAGCAAAACATAATTTTTCTCCTAACTTTATGAAAAAATTCCATTTAATACTCGAAATTAGTTTTGAAAATCGAACTTTCCGGGCCCTATTGCGGAATGACTATCAGGTCAGTTTAAAATATCATATTGAAATTCCATTTATTGCACAATTAGGTTCTTTTTGACGTTTGTTTTCATTTCATGCTAGATAAGGTTCTTTTGGACGTCCTTAGTTCGTCTTTACAATCGAAATTCCTTGCGTTCCGATTCACGATAATCGATTATGTCGCGTCTGATACTCTTTTTTCGCAAAATGATACCGGCCACTAATAAAAACGGCCGGCTGAAGCCTGAAAAAAAAAAGGTAAAAACCGCGCCGAGCTTTGCAAAGTCTTAAAATACATTAAATTTGAAAGGAAAAATTTAACATTTAAATACATAAATCAGGTAGTAGAAAAAGTATCGTTCGCAACTATTAAAAATGGGTTTTCTTACCCTCGGAATGTAAGCTTTCGACGTTCGCCTTCGGGTCACGTCGAAACTAGCTTCATTCCTCAGGTAAGAAAATCCGCCATTTCATACTCGTCACGAAATATGCTATTTCTGATAAAAAATACGTCTGTAAGTAACAAGTACTAGGACAATAAAGTAAGTAAAGTAACGGGGCTTAAAAAGATAAGGTTTGAGCGTCCTATGTTTATACCAACGTGAGTCAGCCTGATTTTATGGAAAATCGATTTATTTGAGAAAATCTATCAGCATCGTTTTCTGCAAGATGTGACCAATTTGTAGTTGACTAGAAACGAAAACTACATCAAAATAAACAGGGTTGACTGGGCACTCATGGTGCGCCCGGAGTCCATAAGTATTTTTATGAAGAAAAGGAAAAAAGAAAAGCCTGGATGGCTAAAGAAAAAATACCTAATGGATCAAGAGAATGCAGCTACCCAAAAAGGCGTCTTAGCAATGGCAAAATAGCTTTTTGTAAGTGCGGTTTGTTGGAATATCCATGCTATTAAATATATCGTATTAAAAAGTCGAGTAGTAGGTGACCAGCGGGTCTACCGCGTAATTCTGATTTTCATCAACATCAACGCCAACAGGTGTCATCCCCAAAACATTGCATACTAGCCTCAAGATATTGGACATCCATTCATCAACTTTCATCCTTCTCCAAAAAGCGGTAATATTAAATACTTGTAGGAATGTCCGTAAATTCCTAGGACATGAATAATTGTACGCATGCACTTGGCTTTGGCCCGTGCCATTTTACCACCTCTAGAAACATCTAAGAAAAAAAAACATAATGACAATAATAATAAATCTTTATTTCAGACTGTTCTGTCCATATACAAGTTACATTAAAATTTACAATATGTTAAAATATCGAAGATTTAAAAATAATAATAATAAAAACAAACACAAACTTAATATGGTAGGCCGTTTGGTATTTTATAGATTTCCAAAATCTATTAATTTGAACATCAAGTTAATGCTACTAAGGTAGAAATATAAAACCAATTTTGGATTGAATATTTCTGCCGATTCATTTAAGTCCTAAAAGCTCTTCTATTCCAGATGTTTTGTTTATTTTTTTTTTTTCTCGTGTACGGGTTAACCTCCAGTTGTTTTTCTCTGCAGAACCCTAAAATTGTTCTTCAAGTTTCTATTGGAATAGTCGTAGCCACTTCCACGTAAAGCAGTTTTATACAAGTATTACTTCCGTAAAATACAAATGGATATGAAACAAGGGGGTTTGAAGGAGCAATAATAGCGCAATCGAAATATATTTGATGTAAGTACCATTGAAGAAAAGTTGACTGACCCACTTTTTGCATGCAAATAATAAGAACGGCACTTTCATCGAGAGTAAATACCATTTTTACCTGAGTTTAGTTTCTACACTTCTTTACTTTGAAGAATCATAGGGAGATTTTGTTCCCCTAAAAGTAAATCTATCAAGAATCAACTTTTGTATTTTTAAAACGAATTTGTGTTTTGCATTAAATAGGGCACTAGAAAACACAATGTAATTTTTTGAGTTAAAGGCACTTTACTTTATTTATGTTTTCTCCCAACCGGTTTCGGATTTTACACCATTTTCAAGGGAAGATTAAAATACATTTCATTGACTTTAGGCATTAGCTGCGAGCTACGTAAACAATGATTGGCATTGTCAACTTAAGGCGCTACGGAAAAAATTGCCAATTTCAGAACTTCTATATCTACTTCGGTAAATAATGTATAATTTTGAAAAAATAGTCTATTATTTTTGGAATCTTCCTCTAGGGATCTGTTAAAACAGAAACGCGATTGGAGAATTTCGGCTTGATAGAAATATTTATTGAAATGAGGTCTTTATCGACACCAATTCTCCTGGTTTGACAATTTAGAATGACATATGGACTGCAATTATATTTTATTAGATGGGTTTTAACAGTATCTAGGACCTGGTTAAACGAAATTTTGATAGCATCTTTAGTGCATTTTATATTAATAAAAAACCGACTTTTTGCTACTTTTCCACGAATCCGTCCTTCTCGCACTGAGGGTTTTTTCGCATATGGAGTAACAGGGACGCTAAAACTTTTACATATCGCCTTAAGAGTGTATAATACCCCAGATTGAATTCAAGTTTCACCCCCACTTCTCCGCACCTCACTTCCCGATCGCTCGCGGCCGGCCGCGGCTCGCACTCGCACACCTGACACCTGTGCAGTGCGTGACGTCACGCTATTTCGTTAGGATAACTACAACTATTTTCGGACAGCTATTTTAAGTAATGAAAATATTTATTGAAAAGCTTTATTTTATTTTATAGGTAGGCCTAAGTCACAGTATAAATTATACTGTGCCTAAGTGATTATAAAATAAAATACACGGTAAATTTAATTTATTTACATTAGTTAGTAAGTATTCTATTTTACCATCTTTAATTTTCGGCTCGTGTGCATATTATGAATCATGCATGTTATATGTATATTAAAAAACGGTCAAGTGATGTGTTTCAAGTTTCAAGTTTTAAGTTTAATTATTTTTTATGTGTCTTATAAGGTGTCCCACTGCTGGGCAAAGGCCTCCCTAGTTGATACCACATATCGCAACTTGCCTGCGCTACTTCCGGCTTTTATAATATAATAAATATATATAAAATATTTCGTCACTACATGATTTCCTGAGGGGGTGACAGAGGTGTCCCGAGTGAGAGCTGTGAAATGCAAGTCACAATCCATACTCGGTACTACACCCGCGTTTCAACGACGATTATTACGTCCTAACGTGATGAGAGGTGAGCCCGCCGTTCTTCGGGCACAAATGCACTTTTAAGGGTAATGCAGGTTTCCTCACGATGTTTTCCTCCACCGTTCAGAAAGTGGTAAGTAAGAACAAATACTATGCACATAAATTCCTAAAAATTCAATGGTGCATGATCGACGAGGGATCGAACCTGGATCTCAAGATTGAGAGACTAGCGTTCTACCCCTGAGCTACCGCCGCTTTATGAGCTTAATTTGAAACCTACTACTACTTTAGGGCCGAGAAGTGAGGACTCATAAAAGTGAGGACTTTGCCCTTATGGGAAACAATATAGAGACTGAGCACGCGATATCACGGCAGTGCTTTGTATCACCATAGGTTTTAAAAATAGCGGGAAGTGAAGAGAAATAATTACGAAGATGAAAGATCTGACCTTGGGAAGGAGCTGCATGCACCACAAACCACGCTTGGCCTGAGCCACCAAGTCTCTGGTGTTCTCCAAGATGGTTTTCTTCTTCCTCTTCGTGCCTGGTTGCGCTCTTCTCGGCTAATCTTCTTCGTAATAGTAATAGATGAAAATGAGGCGCACAGCGGGTGCGATCTCAAAATGGCGGGCGGTAGGGTCGAGGTAGGACCTAGTCGAATGACAATCAGCGTATACCTCCGGCGTGAAAGGCTTCTGATTGACGACTGCTTGATTTGCGTCCAAAACTAAGCGGGTGGAGATGCAGCGAAAATGACAGTTGAAAATATTAATTCACAACTACCCCGCAGTATGAGAGCCACAAGAAGTGGCGCGAACATTTGCCCCCGGCGTTAAAACCATTGGTTTTAAAATAAGAATAGAAAAGTAAAAATAAGACAGAGAATAACGAAATTTTGAAGCGGGGGCAAAGAAAGGAGTTATTGAGATGGGAGAGGGCAAAGACGCACGACAGGTCGTTTGTAAACACCTGTCGTCGTTTTGACAGAAGCTACCCTAATGACATTATCTTTGCCAGGGTATACAGCTACAATAACACCGAGCGGCCATTGAAGCGGTGGAGTGTTATCGGTAACTACAACGACAACAGATCCAATTTTGATTGGGTTGGAAGGTGTATTCCATTTTCCTCTAGACTGGAGAAGATGGAGATAATCATTCTTCCATCGCCTTGCGAACGATTCTACCATTTGATCAAGCAACGCGTAGCGACGTAATAAATTAACTGGCTCATCAGCCACCTTACAAGCGGGTAATTCTTTTAAAGGAGTTGACATCAGAAAATGTGCAGGAGTTAACGCGCTAAGTTCAGATGGATCTTCACTCAGCAGCGTAAGCGGACGAGAATTTATGACACATTCTATTTGCGTAACTACAGTTAATAATTCTTCGTAGGTCAACAGTTGAGTACCTACTACTCTATGCAAATGCGTCTTAAATCCTTTGACATATATCTCATAATGTCCCCCAAAATGTGGGCTACGTGGAATATTAAATTTCCATTGTATTCTATGATCGGCAAGTTCATTCGCGAAAGACGTTTTAAATTCTTCGGAGTTTGTCAAATTGTAAATTTCTGAGAGGGCATTTCTAGCGCCTACAAAGTTCGTAGCATTATCTGAATATACGAAAGACACTGCTCCACGTCTAGATAAAAAACGTTTGAACGCGGAAAGAAAAGTGTTCGTGCTAAGATCAGTTGCCAATTCAACGTGAACTGCACGAGTCACCAGGCATACAAATATGCAGAGGTAACATTTGACGGGACGGACTCCACGTTTTCGATACGGAGTGATACTGATAGGACCACAATAATCCACAGCGCAGTGGACAAAAGCTTTAGCCTCATTAACGCGGCATGATGGTAAATCTGCCATGAAAGGGAAGGTTTGTCTCGGCTTCGCCTTAAAACAATAATTGCAGCTATGTATTACGCGACGAACAATATTTCGACAGGAAAGTATCCAAAATTTTTGGCGGATTATTGACATTAAAGCCACTGGTCCAGTGTGACAATTTTTGCGATGATAATGAATGATAATCAATTCGACAATATGATTTTTACGAGGTAACAACACAGGGTGTTGTTGATCGAACGTCATGTCTGTGTTGCGAAGTCGACCACCAACGCGTAACAATCCATTTTTATCTAAAAATGGCGATAGTCGATTTAAAGCGGGAGAACAAAGTTTATTTGACTTTAATCTTTTTATTTCATCAAGAAAATAAAATGCTTGAAGAGCTTTAATCAATGCAACTTCAGCGAAATCCATATCGGTAGCGGTAAAAATATTAGAGCGCGGTAAAATACGTAAAAATCGGTATATGTAAATGATTGTGTGTAAAAGCACAAGCCATGACGAAATTCTTTCCGAAAGAGAAAGAAGAGGATGCGGTTCTTCATTACTAAAAGCGGGAAGAGAAATTGTTTTTGATTCCGGCAAGTTTTCTTCAATAGAAGCTGATTCTATTGTTTTGATTGGCCACTCTTTAGCGTCCAGATAAAGCCAAGCAGGTCCAGTGAACCAGAGCGGGTGACTCATCAACTGCGTGGGAGTGAGACCACGGGAAAGACAGTCGCTCGGGTTTTGAGAACCAGCTGTATGGTAAAAACATTCAGCGGGAATAGCGGATATTATTTTTGTTATACGCGTCGCGACAAAGGTTTTAAACCTGTGCGGTGAGGAATGTATCCAGTGTAAAGTTACCATAGAATCGGTAAAACAGTAAATACGTTCAATATTGTGACGTATTTTATAAGCGTCAACTACACGACGAGTTAATTTCGACATGAGTAACGAGGCACAAAGCTCAAGGCGGGCGACACTGACGGTCTTGAGCGGACAGACTTTTGACTTTGCGCATACCAGCCGAATGCTAGTGCAAGTGTCTGAGTCATCTTGTACTCTAATATATACGACACATCCGTATCCACGTTCACTTGCGTCTGCAAATGATATTATCGAAATTTTCGAATTTTGGAACACGTCTAAGTGGCGTTTAATACGTAAATCCCGCAAAACAGGTAGCTCCTTCAAATAGTTTTGCCAAATCTGCGCAATATCAGAGGGTAGTGTTTCATCCCAGTCTAATTTTAAAATACAGATTTTCTGCAAGAGTAATTTTGCGTACAAGATCACAGGAGCGGTAAAGCCGAGGACGTCGTACTGACGTGCTATCACGGACAAAACATTGCGTTTAGTACATGGGCGACTATCTAGCGATACAGTAAAAGAGAACTCGTCAGAATCAGGCGACCACTGTAAGCCAAGAACTTTAAGAGTTTGAGTTTGTTCTTCAAAATTCTTACTAGAATTTAAGCGGTGAGTATCAGGCAGTGTATCAAGTAACTGTTGACAGTTACTAGACCACTTGACGAGCTCAAAGCCACCGGCCTTAAGCAATCCTACCAGCTCATCTCTGAGCTGTAAGGAGCCCTGCACGGTGGGCGTGCTATAGCAGATGTCGTCCATGTAACAGTTTCGTGCGGCTACAGTAGCGGCGAGCGGGTACGCTGAACTCCCATCCTCACAGAGTTTCCTGACTACTCTCATCGCAAGGAAAGGGCTACTACGTAGTCCAAAGCAGACGCGATTGAACTGATAAGCGATAAGCGGTGAACACGTGTCAAAGCGGTATAAAAACTTTTGAAATTTGCGATCATCGGCGTTAACCAAAACTTGTAAGAACATTTGTTTGATATCCGAGGTAAAAGCGATTTCATACAAGCGGAAGTCAAGTAAAATTAAAAACAAATCGTTTTGCAAATTAGCACCTGTGTGCAGCGTGTCATTTAATGAGACACGAGTACCATCAGCGGAGTCAGTCTTAGTACTGGCATTCATACAAATACGCACCTTTGTCGTTGATTTATCAACACGCACTACGGGATGATGCGGAATATAATAACCAAGAGATAATTGGTCATCATTATGAAGCGGGGATATGTAACCTTTAGTTAGGTATTCATTTATTATATTGTTATACTCGGAACGTAAATCTGCGTTAGAAACAAACCTACGCTCAAGAGACATAAAACACTTTTTTGCGTGATGGTACGAGTTTCCTAGTATGTTAGGATTCCGTGCGAACGGTAAAGAAACCGAATAGCGACCAGCGGGGTCACGTGACACATTGATAATAAATAATTTTTCACATTCATCATTTGCGGGACTAGAAGCAGGTTCACAATGCACCTCTTCTAATTGCCAAAATTTTTGTAAAATAAAATCTATTGGCGGTTCAATCTCCATATAAGAGCATAACGAAATTGAACATGCGGTATTTTGGTAAACAGGCGTATTACCAATTAGCGTAAAACCGAAGATGGTCTGAAATCCCGTCGGCGTACCCGGGGGACCAGAGACGCGGCCTGATAACAAGATATCCGCGAATAAAGATGCACCGATAAGAATATCAATCTCACCCGGTAAGTAAAATGTTTCATCAGCAAGTGTGATATCTTTTAAATACGAAAGCGTAGACAAATCCACCTGCACCGATGGTAAGTTGTCGGTAATACGGTCGATTACATAAGTGTCAAGCGAAATTGAAACCGAATCATCAAATCGTGAAAACAATTTAAGGTTTGTCGCACCCTTAATTGGGTTTGATGAAGAGCCGATGCCCTTAACAAAAGCGCGGGGAATTTTCTCATATTTTAAGTTAAGCTTCTCACAACAGGAAACCGTCGAAAAACTGGATTGTGACGCAGGGTCGCAGAGCGCACGTAGACGGACAGACATACCGTTAGAATCTTTCACGATCACTTGAATTGTACCTAAAAGGCATGTTTCATTACGCTGCGAGTTAGGCTGTAAGTTACATAAAGAAATATTATTACTCGCAGTTGGTACGGATTGAGAATCATTAGTCATATGTTCTGTGTTAGTCGCCGATACGGCAGGATCCACCAACCTCGAAGATTGCGTATGTGTGCGTGGAGACACGGTAATATTTTGACCAAGCGCGGTGTGAGTATTCATCACATTTTGTTTGCGGCACAACATCGAATGGTGTTTACAATTACAATGGCGGCAATTATAAGACGATTTACAAGCGGAATTGTTATGCGTAATACTTAAACAATTGGTGCAACCGTTATTAGATTTGATGAACTGAAATCTTTTCTCGATATCTAGTTTCACAAATTCGGGACACTTATATAAATTATAGTGTTTTAATTGTTTACATAGCGGACAACAATTATTATTGGTCGAAGCGGAGACAAAAGCATGGGTTGACTTGGTACTGTACCCGGTTTTGTTGTTATTATTATTAACGGAGCGGTTCGGAGCGGGAGCGGTAATTGCGGGTGCAGTGCGGTTCAGTATCTTAGTTTGTTCCCGTAAAAATGATATTAATTCATCATAATGGGGTAAATCGGAACCACGTTTAAACATTTCAAATGAACGAGCGGTTTCAACATCAAGTTTTTTAAGGGCCAAATACATAAGGATAAAATCCGAAAGATCTTTAATATTCAGCGATTTTAAACACGAAACAGCGGAACAGAACTTGTCTAAAAACAAGTCCAAGTTTTTTGAACTAGCGGTAGTTAAAGGGCGAAATTCAAACATTTGATCCAAATAAGTAGTGGCTAAACTACGCGAGTCTTGAAAAGTAGAAACGAGTGTTTTCCAGATTATGTCGTAGTTAGTTGCGTTCGGTGTGATTCCAGAACAAATCGAAAGTGCCCGGCCAGAAAGTTTACCCATCAGGTATTGTACTCGTTCGTTGTCGGTCAAGTCCGGATTATCGTGAATCGTGGTTTTAAATGTTTCATAGAATGTTGGCCACATAGTAGCTTCACCAGAAAAACCAACGAGTTCCAGTTTTGGAAGCTTGATAGTAGGTTTTTTGGGACATTCCATGTCACGTGGAGCTTTAACTTTAGAGTCAGCCGATTTCGAAGAATGTGATAACTTCCGGTTGATGTATTTGCAATGGGAGTAAAGATCCTCAAAAGCTGACCAACTTTGATAATTTGGTTCAAAATTAGGATTTATCAATACCTCTGTGTCATTAATTTCATCTATGATTACATGAATTTCTGAGCGTACAGTATCCAAAGTTTCGACATTGGCCATAAACAATTCTGCCGAAGAAACATCCTCTAAAGCGGTTTTAGAAAAGTCATAAACTCTCTGAAGGCGATTAAACAATTCTTGCCTTTTATTTTTAAGCTTCTTTAAACTATACGACATCTTTAATTTTGTAGCTTCTGCGGAATTTGGCATGTTATATAGTACAAAGTTAGGCAAGTATCGGAACTATCGAAAGTTTTATACTGACTACAACATAGAATAGTGCTAATGAGTTAGAGATAACACGGGCGGCGGACGAACCTGTGTACGAGTACCTCTCGATAATATTAAGAATTAGCAGGTAGGCAGATAATATTTTCTGTGAAATGATCAAATGGTATAATCGCAGCGGATAAATTAACAGAATGGCGTATTTCACTGTAGATAATTTATAATTTCCAGTATATAGGAAATGGAATCACTAATATTTTGACGAATGCGGGGTTTTAATGCATAGATAATGCAAATAAGAGCGGGAATGCGGGGTAATACTGCGGGCAGAGTGAAAATTAGAGCGGAATTCACGTGTTCTTTAGACAAAGAACATGAAGATAGCGGTTGGAAATACCAAAAAATGGTTATAGATCGCAGATCAAAGGGCCTAAAATGGATCTAGATCCGGCTCGAATGGCCAAAAATTGAGCACGCGATATGACGGCAGTGCTTTGTATCACCATAGGTTTTAAAAATAGCGGGAAGTGAAGAGAAATAATTACGAAGATGAAAGATCTGACCTTGGGAAGGAGCTGCATGCACCACAAACCACGCTTGGCCTGAGCCACCAAGTCTCTGGTGTTCTCCAAGATGGTTTTCTTCTTCCTCTTCGTGCCTGGTTGCGCTCTTCTCGGCTAATCTTCTTCGTAATAGTAATAGATGAAAATGAGGCGCACAGCGGGTGCGATCTCAAAATGGCGGGCGGTAGGGTCGAGGTAGGACCTAGTCGAATGACAATCAGCGTATACCTCCGGCGTGAAAGGCTTCTGATTGACGACTGCTTGATTTGCGTCCAAAACTAAGCGGGTGGAGATGCAGCGAAAATGACAGTTGAAAATATTAATTCACAACTACCCCGCAGTATGAGAGCCACAAGAAGTGGCGCGAACAGAGACTATTTAGGGGAAACTTTGATTGATTCAGCCAAATTCATACTGGAGACTCTGTATAGGTTCAGAATAAAGGCTCAGTAAACCTTTTGGTGAAATCCAATAATTTTTTTCGTTTTGCCACTGTTGTTTAAGTAGCCCCAAATCGACCAGTAGAGGAAGGCTAGTAGAGGATGTTTTTGATTTTTGTACGAAAGTCTTTGAACTGACCACTTACTAAGCCCCCAGTGTGAATTTAAAAACTTACGTTGTGATATTTTCTGTTTGACGCGGTGAAATGCTATGCAGACTTTACCTTGCGCCATAAAGCTGTTCTCATTTCGGCGTTATCGCAATAACGCCCATCCATCCATCAGCCTAGTTCGTCCACTGCTGGACATAAACCTTTCCAGGACTTTGCCACTCCCGGCGGTCATCCTGGAAGAATTGCCCATACTCACACACGTTGGGCAGGCGGGTTGGTAAGCGCGGTGCCGGAACACTCGCACCAGTGACGCCGCTGCCCGTCACCAGTCTGTTCCATATAAGGCCCGGCTGTTAGGGATGGATATACCGCCATCCATCGGTCCCAGGCATGGTGGGCCTCCTGGTTTTTTGCCTATGAGCTGTCCTCTTACTCTCCCCCGAATTACTTCGAGGGGGTCTCCAAGTAAGATGGTGGTACCTCCATAGTCTACCACCTGCAAAGCTCTAACACAATAACGTAATGTATTAATTTCCACAGTAGGTAAGGCCACATTTCCTTTTCTCATTTACCCAATAGCATGTTGCACTAAAGTGCCTTTAAAAGTTTAAACTTAACATCACTTCCTGAAACTACATAATACCCACATTATTTCCTCTCATACTAAGCAATATCGTGTAATAGCTAAAAAACAAAACCTTTCCAGCACAGTAATTGTAGCTCAACGGAGTAGAAACATTAAAAAACAGAAAAGACTTATACAGACTAGTTTTATACGGGTTCTGTCTTTGATATCTTAAGACGTTAAAACATGCCAAAGTGCTGCCACCTGAGTAGGCAAAGATATATATGTTTTTCTTTTTTCATTAACCTGAATTCCTGCTGTCTTGTATTTTCTTATCCCTTGGTTAAAGTAGATACGAGTATAAGTAATTTGATGTATAGCTTAAGTTTATGTTAAAAAAAAAGACATGATCTTGCCAAGTTTCTTGCCCGTTCTTCTTAGCAAGACTAATCGAATGGGCGGAGGTAGGCATGTATTTATATATGTAACCTATTACTATGTAGTATATAGGATGGGATTTGGTCGGCTGCCTGGATTCGTGCTGGGGGCTCGGTTGGTGATCATTGAACCTGTTCCTGGTCCCTGGCCGGGTCTCCTCCGGTATGGGTTCGGGCGGTTGATTGGATTTCACCTTGTATAATAATATTTTACCTATAATTTTAATCGTATATATATTGCTACATAAATTAAAAAAACATTTAATCTAAGTAGTTCATGTACATTTATTATTTTATTACATATATTTTTATAAGATTAAAATTTGACTTGTGAAACGTGTAAAGTTCTAAGCCCGACCTACAAAGAGGTATCAAATCTTTGTAAATCTACAGTCATTTGTTAGTATGTTTTTTCGTGATTGATTGTGTGAAGTTGAAGTTCGATACTGCAAGCTATTATTTTTTTGTGATATTTTGTTTAACGCAGTCTGACGGGATTTTTCACAATGGAGAAAATTTAACACCGTGCTGTGATTAAGTACCTCAATAAAAAAGGTCTTTCACCTAAAGAGATTCATTAAGATATGGAAACAACATTAGGGGAATCTGCTCCATCGTATTCCACTGTCAAAAAGTGGGTAGCTGAATTTAAACGCGGTCGGGAGACCATTGAAGATGACCCAAGGAGCGGAAGGCCTTCAACGTCTACCACTAAAGAAAACACTGACAAAATTTGTGATCTCATCCTAGGAGACCGACGATTGACCATAAGTAGGATACCTGAGATGACAGGCATCAGTTATGGCCGAGTGCAAAACATTATAACTGTAGAATTGGGGGTCCGTAAGGTTTCTGCTCGCTGGGTCCCAAGATTGCTTTCAGCTGACCAAAAACGAGTTCGATTCACAATTTCGCGTGACTGTTTGGAACTTTTTGAGGCAGATGCTGAGGATTTTATGTCTCGTTTTGTTACCATGGATGAAAGCTGGGTTCATCACCATACTCCTAAAACAAAACAGCAATCCAAACGGAAAAGATCTGGCTCACCCACGCCGAAAAAGGCCAAGTGCGTTTTGTCAGCCAACAAAGTCATGGCATCTGTTTTTTGGGATTCGAAGGGAGTTATTTTATTGGATTATTTACCTAAAGGTGAAACTATAAATTCACGCTATTATTGTAACCTATTACGAAAACTTCGCGAAGAAATAAAAGAAAAACGGCCGGGGATGTTGCGTAAGAGAGTTTTGTTTCTTCAAGACAATGCACGAGTTCACACTTCGGTTGAAACGATGGCTGTGATCCGTGAATGTGGTTACGAGTTGCTGCCTCACCCACCTTATTGGCCGGATTTAGCCCCCTCTGACTATCATCTCTTTCCAAATTTAAAAAAACATTTGGTGGGATCAAAATATTCGACTAGAGAAGAAGTGATAGTCGCAGTTAATGACTATTTTGACGACCTTCCGGAATATTTTTTTTCGAGGGTATAAACTGGTTGCAGGTCAGGTGGAAGAAGTGTGTTGATCTAGACTATGACTATGTCGAAAAATAAAAATAATTTTGAACCCACTTTTCTTTCATTTTCACGGTCGGGCTTAGAACTTTTGGATTCACCCTCGTATATATACCTACTTTGCAAAATAAACTTTTTGAATTTTGAATTTTGAATTTTGAGAACAAAAAAATATTTCTCACTTGCTAAAATAATCATTGAAAATTTACTCAACTGAATGTCTAGAAATAGCAATGAACTATTAGCACAGTTTTCATAGACAACGTCATTCTAAACAGTTTTATCCACGCAAAGGTTGTCTGGAAGAGATCGCTCTAAGCGATAAGGCCGCCTGTTTGTGCCTACATAATAACTTAGGTAAAAATTAAGTATTTTTATTTCTGTTCCTTTTTTTATGGTGTACAAATAAAGTTGTATTGTATTGTATTGTCTTCGATGAGCTAAAATTTTAACTTTTGCTAAAAACGGCCGCTTCTGGCATAAGTTAAAATTGTAGCTATAAAAAGACGTTGTTTTTGAAAACTTTTGCTATGTAAAAATAGTTCATTGCTATTTCTAGATATTTACTTGAGCAGATTTTCAGTGGTTATTCTAGCAAATATAAAATGTTTTTTTTTTCTAAAGTGGCAACACTTTCGCATGTTATACGCGTTAAGGCCCCAGACTCTCTTTGCAACATTTCGCTTTCATCTTACCTGAGTCTTTAGAAGTGGCGCTCCCCCCGCTGCATTAAGATGTTAGAGACCGCACCTGAATGTTGCTCTACTTCGTTAAATGAGTGTACGATTACTTAAAATTTTGACATGTGAAGATTTTTAATTATTCAAGTAACGGTAATTTACAAAGTTTGGTTTGTTTATCGGAACAAACAAAATGAATTTGCAAAAGCAAAATAAACAAAAGTAAATCTACCTGGAATAGATGGCTTATTGGTAGCAGTAAGAGTGATTAGTATTTAGACACAATACATTTAGGTCATGCAATTATTTGCAAATTTTTACCGAAGGGGTGTCAAGAGGTGTTCCGAGTGTGAACTGTGAGATGCAAGTCATAAGTCCACCCATACGTGTACCTATAAGTACACCCGCGTTTCTCTGACGATTATTACGTCTCAACGTGATGAGCCCTATCGCTCTAAGGAAACCTGCATGCCCTAAAAAGCGTGTAGTTGTGCCCGAAAATTTCTTTATTCATCAAGATTTTCATTTAACTAATGCCTGACATAAAGAATACCTTTATAAAATTTGGAAATGTAAAAAATTAATAATCAAATTGTAACAATGAAAACATTTAAAATTATGTATTCCTTATACTCACACACATATTACAATCAGTTCTTAAAGTAATATAATATCAAAAATAGAAACTCTTACGGTAATTAAGTGTCTGTCAGTTTGTGTGTCCATGATTATGACTAAGGTGCAATAAAAAAGGTAAAACATGTAGTTTTAGAAATGTGATGTTTTAATGATAAGAACCGCAGCTGCGTACGTTCTTTTGTTTTGATGCATTATTGTCTAGCACGTTGTTATCTCGACTGTCGGTTTTAGTGACTTCGATAGCTTTTTAAGATATTTTAAATAAAAGTAATTAAAGTAATAAAAAGGATGTAGCTTCGGCTTTAGTTATTCCAAAAAGTGGCGACAGCGGTGCTGGTATAAAATTTGTGTCACGCCATCCCCGTGAGTTTTTTAGACCACAACTTCTAAAATACGGCTTTACGGGTTTTCGAATTAACACACATTAACATAACTTAATCAAAGCGAATTAGGGCATGCAATTATTCGCAGATTTTTACTATCCGGATAACGGATAATGTATTATCCGGATAACCGGATACTTATGGTAAAAATTAAGGGTAGTAATAAAAGCTCCGAAAACTAAATTAAAACCGCCCAAAAAAACGGCCTACCGCAAACATCTTGAAAAAAAACCGGCCAAGTGCGAGTCAGACTCTAGTCAGAACCTAGGGTTCCGTATTGTGGATGATAAATTTAGTTTTATAATTTTTTTCGTGAATTTCTCAACCACTTTATTTTTTCTGTAATTCTTACTTAAACGCGTATTACCATGATTTTATTCATATTTTTCGGTTTACCAGTTTTGGAGATAAGAGGGGGGACAAATGTATATTTTTTATAGATTTCCGAGGATTTATCGAAATAGATGCAATTAAATATAGGCAAACTATATATTATTACAATAAGCTTTTTAATACCTACAATGTGATACCCATATTGCAATTTTATATTTTTTTTTTTCATTTATTTTACTTTTTTTATATTTTTAAATCACTATAGTTTTCCCGGTTATTGGTCAGTTATGATCTATAATGGACATTTTTTTCATATTTTTCGGTCTACCAGTTTCGGACATACACATTATTGTGTTTTTTTTTTAAGATTTCACAAAACCAGTGCCAGTAAATATAGTAAAAGTATATATTTTTACAATCACCTTTTTAGTGTCTACAGTTTGATACCCATATTGTATTTTTAGGATATTTTTTATTTTTCTCACTTTTGTTTTGAAAATATTTTAAACAATTTCAAATTTTTCATATTTTTTTTACAATGTTATATGTAGGCAAATTAATGCTATTTTTGTGTTAAATTTCATGTCTTTATCTTTACGGTGCTAAAGTTATGATGCTGTGAAATACGGATGGACGTAGATTAGACTTTATTTTATCGAAACAGGGATTTCTTAAAATATTTTATCCATAGTTGTTTACTTATTAAATGATAAGTGCAATATTCAAGTAGAGCAACTTTCATGATACAGTTCACCTCTCCATAAGAATCTACGCGAGGGAAAGGGAGCAACCGTGCGAGCGGGAGGTAAAATGACGTCGAGCTACACAACACACGTCTGAACGCTGCGATGTCCCAGCAAAACTGAGGGAAATATCGACGCGTTTTGTGTTTTAAACTCTCGATAAGTTTCGATTTGATAAATGTTCTTAAAATAATTTTTTAAATACCGTTTTTTTGTTATTTCACTTATTAATAGTTCTATTCTACGTGTTTTAAATTTGACTACTAGTATGGGACCCAATTCTAAAAAAGTGCTCAAATAACGATTTTCGTAGGACTCACCTCGGACATACCTACTACCGGTATGTACTTATTAGGCACATTCTCCTTTATACCAAAAGTGCGGTAGTAGACTCTCTCAGTGGTGGAGGGGGTAGATATTACGTAAAAAAGATGGCGGCCGGCCTATAATGTTCAGCGATGTAGCTCGATAACTACTTGACCGATTTACTTGATTAAGGTGTCAAATTAAAGTGCATTTAATGAAAATAACTAACTTCCTACATTGATTCATGTAAAACTTAATTAAAATGAGATAATACAAAAAACAAACCTCTCAAAAAAAAACACTTTTTTGTTTTCTAGATAACTCGCTAAATACCAAGATTTTGTAATTTTTGATTGAAACAAAACATGTTGCAGCATTCATTTGAATTACAATTAACTTTAAATCACGACAATCGACTAATAAACAAGGGAGCTACGACCATTTACGTGCGCGGTGTCAGCGCTAAGCGTGCTGAAACGGTGGGTGGTATGAAAATTACGGCGACGTTTTATACAACTACTACCCACGCCCCAAGACGCAACTTGTTCATAGAATTCGTATGCAATGTGGTTACTTACTCTTATTTATGATGCATGGTGTCGGTGTGAAAGTATCTATAGATGAACCACACAACTGAAGGAACGCCCGCGGTACGAACGAAGCGTCGGGCGGCGCGGAGGTAAGAGTCAAGCGGGGTGAGGAGATGCGAGCGCGGGGCAGGGTCGCTTCTAGCTCCGCGTCACCCGACGCTCCCCTCATACCGCGGGTATTCCTTCAGTTGTGTGGTTCATCAATAATTAAATAGTCAAATGTAAAATTTCATGTATTAGCGTAAATTTCGTGGTTTAAATAGCTAAACAACCTATATGTAGTGTGACTGAGCCTCTGAAATATTTGAAAAACAATTGGAATTTGTGTATGATTTGCCAGAGACCAAAAAAAGGTGATTTGAGTAAAGCCACTCAAATAGGATTGGATCGGTTTACGGAATGCTTTGGTATTCGTCAAAAGCATAATGACTTGACGTGGGGAGACTTATTTCAAAGGATTCAAGGTAGGTGTTTAATCACATCATTCTATCAGCGCGGCAGGTCAATGACCTTTGACTTTCTTGTTGCAATATCTTTATTGTACAACAAAATACTGGGTAAATGGGTGTTACCGAAAGAAGGGTTTTATCCTAAGTATACCTATCTACTATCTACTTATCTACCTACTGCTAGGTAGAATGCCTACTTACATTCTTAAGATCACATCATTCTATCAGCGTGGCAGGTCAATGACCTTGGACTTTCTTGTTGCAATATCTTTATTGTACAACAAAATACTGGGTAAATGGGTGTTACCGAAAGAAGGGTTTTAGCCTAAGTATATACATATATCTCTATCTACTTATCTACTTACTACTAGGTAGAATGCCTTCATTCTTATGTAAGTTTAAGTTCTTCTGATGGTCTCTAAAATTGGTCGATTTTATATAATTTATAAATACATAGGTACTTATTTTTTTGTTTGTTATAGTAATCGGGGATATTCAGAATAATACAATACTATGGCACAAACCTTGTTATTCATCTTTCACTAGTCGAGTAAATTTGAATACCCTTGAGAAAAAATCCACTGAAAACGTTTCGCAGGAAACAGAAGACCAGCAGGTAAGTTAAAATTTTTTTACAATTCTTTATTTCGGACAAATTATTTATGGTCTAACTAAATACATAAATATAAAATAAATATATCGTCACTACATGAATCCCCCCCACGGGGTGTTCCGAGTGTGAACTGTGAAATGCAAGTCACAGTCCATACTCGGTACACCCGCGTTTCACCGACGATTATTACCGTCCCAAAGTCCCAAAGTGATGAGTAGTAAGCACTATCGCCGTACTTTGGGCACAAATATACGCTTTTAGGGCATGCAGGTTTCCTTAGGATGTTTTCCTTCACCGTTCAGCAAGTAGTAAGTAAGAGCAAATACTACGTTGGTGCATGCCCGACCGGGGATCGAACCTAGGTCTGTAGATTGAGAGGCTGGCGTTCTACCCCTGAGCTACCGCTACTTCTGCTGCTGTTGTCTATGCTTTATTAACTAAAAGGTGTCAAATAACGCAATTCTTTAAAAAAAAAAATTTTCTTTTCAGGATCCATTACGGAATGAACGCTTATTACGCAGTAGAACTGAAACGGTAACTGATATGTGTATCCTGTGTCAACAAAGAAAAAAAATCAAAGATAATGAGGAAAAGTTAGTGCAAGTTCAAACGCTTCAAATAGCAAATCGAATTCGTAAAATCGCTACGTGCAACAGTACCATCAGTTGCCGCTTAGGTACTTTAGATCCTATTGCAGCTGAGATAATGTACCACAGGTCATGTTTAAAAAAAAATTCTGAGCAAAGTACGAAAACTGACCAACCTGGAAAAGAATCTTTATCGTTATATGATCAGGCTTTTAAACAATTACTACAACAAATCGATGAAGGCTTTAATGCGGGACATGTTTACGCATTGGGTACATTATCGATTGCTTTTAACAATATCCTTTTATCAATGGGCATAGAAAATCCTCAATATCCAAGAAAAATGCTTTTGAAGAGGTTAACTGACCATTATAAGGATCGCATTGACACTTCTTTGTCCAGGAGACGAAATTAATCTGTGCTAATTTTCCCTAAAGTCAGTATTGCGGCTGCTGTACAACAAATCCAGAATGTCTGCCAGAAACGTAGCGAAAATATCACATTTCAGGACACAGAGGCTATGACAGAAGTTGGAGAAGACCAATTAATAACAAGAATGTTCTATCACGTTGCTCAAAAAATCAAGAGTGACTTAAAATCTTCAAAAGGACTAGATAACATAACTGACTTAACAAAGAAAGCAGCTATAGATATAGTCCCGGAAAGCTTGCAAATATTAAGGCTAATTTTAGGAAACAATAACAAAAACGAAGAGGATTTGGAGAACAAAATAATTTCATTAGGACAGGATATTTTGTATGCGAGTAACAAGCGCAATCTCACTCCCAAACACATTGGTATAGGATTAGCCATTCATCAAGCTACGAGATCTAAGTCTTTAATAGACCTGGTACATGCCGCTGGAAATTGCGTCAGCTATCAGACGTTAATGCGCATAGATACTTCCTTAGCAAACCACCTCTTAAACCAGTTCAAAGATAATGACATGGTCTTTATTCCCGAAAACTTATGTCGAGCTCAAAATGGTCAACATTTCATTCATTTCGCTACAGATAATATTGATATTTTAGAGGAGACCATTGATGGACGAGGTACCTTCCATGCTACACAATTAGTGGCTTTTCAACGTGGACCTTCAAAAAAGATAGACAGCACAGTGAGACTGGAAAGATCTGCTGCTCTTCATGATGTACCCATCGAACTTCTAAGAGTGGATGCTGTCCCTGATATAGAGAAACCTAATATAAAGATATCAGCTCAAGTGGATCCAACACTTTTTAAAGAAGTCCAGGATAAAAATCCCATAAATGATCACGATGTTATCTGGCTGACATGTCGCTCATCTCATAATCCAGATCAAACGATACCATCATGGACAGAAATGAACAAAGTTGTTACTCAAAAGTCTCACCAAATTACAACCATTGGGTATACTCCAATCCTCAATCATCCTGCACATGAGACCGACACACTGGTGGCAGTGCTAACTCGTTGCAAAAAGATTACTAAAGCTCTTGGTCAAACAACTACTGTTCTGACTTGTGACGAGGCTCTTTACTGCAAAATCAAAAAAATTCAATGGAACAGTGATCAATTTAATGATGTAATTGTGCGCCTTGGAGGGTTCCACTGGATCCTTAACTTTCTGCGGGTAATCGGGCAACATTTTGGAAGCTCAGGTCTATCTGACATTTGGATTGAATCAAATATTTATGGAGAAACTACTGCTCAAAGTATAATCGATGGTAGGCACTATAATCGCGCAATACGAGCTCTGAAGTTAACAGCCGATGCCTTGTGGAGAGTTTTGTTCCACAAAATAAAAGATTGGGCCAATAAAGAGGGAAAATATCCCGCAGACATTTTAACACAAATCGATTCTCTAGGGAAGTGCATTGAACCCAGTTTAGAACTGATATCCAAGTGGAATTCACTTATAACAAAAACAGATGTTATTTATGATCTCGTCAAACAATTCGACGAGCAGAACCAAGCAAACAAATTGTTTGTGTTTTGGAGATCATACCTAAACTTGGCAGGTTTGGTCTTGAAATTTATAAGGGCAGAACGAGAAGCAAACTGGGCATTGCACCTTGAAGCTGTTGCACAAATGTTGCCGTGGTTTTTTGTGTATGATCACACCAACTATGCACGTTGGGGTATGATATACTACACGGATATGCAAGCGTTGCCAGAAACTGCAAAAGAGGTGTACGATCATTTTATGAATGGCAATTTTGTGGTAAAAGAAACATCAAACGCCTTCAATGAAAAATCTCCGGATCAAGCCCTTGAGCACATCAACAAAATTCATAAAATTGCTGGTGGCTTAATAGGAATTACCAGAAATGACTCGGCGCGTGATAGATGGAGTGTGACTTTTAACTACCGTTCCCATTTATCAGAAATGGCAAGGAATCTTTTTGGAGTGCAGCACGATGAAGATTGTGATCATATCTTTACAACGAATCTCCAAAAAGACGAGGGTGATGTACAAAAATTAGTGAAAACATTTCAAAAACTGAAACTCTTCGACGATGGAAACACAAAGTTGATTAATATCTTTACGGGTGAAATAGCATCGAATGAGATTGCAGAAGATCTACTCTCGGCTCAATCCCGTGGAGTGAAGTTAGCTGAAGACTTTTTGCTTCGACGTTTAGTCGAGAAAGAAATAGATTTTTACAGCCCTATTAAGAAAGTGAGAACAAAAACATTCAAAGACTTACATATCTCCAAATTAACTGGAAAAAGCGGAAAAAATGTTGCTACTATTGATACAAATATATTGGTTCGTCAAATGTTTTCAGCTGTCAAGAGCGGGCGCCCAATTGATCTAAAAATCATAATGAAAAACGAGTTACGTGATCCTCCTCCATCACTTTTTGATAATAATGGACTGATCAGACACACACCGAAGGCAGTTCTTGGCAATTTGATTGCAGAAAAAGCCACATTTGAATCTATACCTGATGAAAGAAATATAAAAACTGCCACCTTGATCGATGGCCATGCTCTGATTCAAAGTATTGGAAAACCCAAAGGTGCTAAAACATTCGGAGACCTAGGCAACATCTTTTTAGGATCTGTAGTATCAAATTTTAAAAGAAATAATTGCCAAAGTGTGCATGTTCTCTTTGACAGGTATGATAGAAGTTCTATCAAATCTAATACTCGTGAAAAGCGAAAAAAATCCGTCGTTCCAATTGAACATCAGATTACAGGGCGTGATACACTTCTGCCTATGAAATGGAACAGGTTTATACATTCTGCTGAAAACAAAGCCCGTTTAGCCGATTTTCTCTCAAAAGAAATCACTATTCAATCATTAAAGCTACCCGCTACTCAAGAACTTCTTACATCTGGAGGATATTTAGACATTGAGCAGATCAGCACCAATTCTCAGAGAAACGTTGAACACTTGAAGAGCGATCATGAAGAAGCTGACACACGTTTCATTCTTCATGGCATTGACTGCCGTCAGTTGCATTTCGAAAGACTAATTATCAACTGTCGTGACACAGATGTGCTGTTGCTTGTACTTTACTTCTATGAGAGTCTTCCAAGTCAAGTTTGGATCAAGTCGGGCACAAAAAAACAACCGAAATTTATATCAGTCAATAAGATACAAGAAAGTTTGGCGATTGGTGTTAGGAAATCAATGTTGGCATACCACAGCCTCACTGGTTGTGATACTACCAGTGCATTGTCAGGCTTGACTAAGAAAGCGAGCTGGCCAATTTTTGTCGAAACCTTTCATCTGTTAACAGACTTTGGCTTAAATCCCGAAGTTTCACAAAAGCAATTTTTGGAAGCTGAAAAGTTCATTATTGACGTGTACACTAACAAAAAGCCTGGGCTGCAATCAATAGAAAACCTTGACGAGTTACGTGCATCAATGTTCCAAAACATCAAGGATCTAGAAAAATTACCACCAACTCGTCAAGCTTTTCGCCATCATGTCAACAGGGCAAACTTTCAAGCATTTTGCTGGAGGAACGCCGATGTGGCACGTCCCATTTTGCCCGAGCCCACAAGTTGTGGATGGCAGTATAATGAAAATGGAGATTTAAAACCAATTTCTACATCTGAAGCCCCCATTACTTTGAAAGCACTTGAACTTATATCTTGTCAATGTAAAGCCGGTTGCCGATCATTTCGTTGTGGGTGCAGTGCTAGAAAGCAAAATTGTATGGAAGGTGTGTGTCACATCGGCTTAAAATGTTTTAATGAGCATAACAATGCGAACGAATCTGACTCTGACTAAATTATGTCTTAAAGCAATATACTTAAATAAGATCATTGTAAGCAGTTATAAATAATACTTAACTTGTAAATATATTTTAATTTTATTGTTCCTCTAACCTCTCCTGTTCTTCTATTGTAAAAAATACGAATATTTTTGTTACACATATATTACATGTTCGACTTATTGTACAACACAAAGGGACAGATTGTAGGTAGGTTAAAAATTAAAACACTGCTCGTTATTAGCCCACACACACATATACTAACCTTTCTTCTTCGTCTTTCCTTCTTCCTTCTTTAATCTGTGTTTTACATACCTACGTACATTACACATGCACCGCATTGAATGGTCCAGATCGAAATCCGTATGGAATTTAGAACACACTTTAGGTCTAGATCATGTATACTCAATATTAGACAAATAAATTACATAATTTTCCCATAATTTTAATATATAGTTAGGAAAGACATTTCAGAATGAATCAGACAACCAACAACTTTTTTACATAGAAAGCTCTGAATAAGTTTTGAACTATGACCTTGACAGCTTAGCACGCTTGTCGCTGCGCCGCCCCATACGTAAATGCCTGTATCTCCCTTGTTTGTTTCTCGATCGGCATGATTTGAAGTTTATTGTAATTCTAATGAATGCCGCAATATGTTTCATTTCAAGCAAAAAATTCAAATTCCTGGTATTTAGCGAGTTATTCAGTAACTAAAAAAGTAGTTTTTTTCGAGAAGTTAGTTTTTTTGTAATATCTATTTTTTTTAAAGTTTTACATGAATGAATGTATAAAGTAAGTTATTTTGCATTAAAAGCACTTTAATTTGACACCTTAACCAAGTAAATCAGTCCAGTAGATATCGAGCTACCCCGCTCAACAATATAGTCACAGCCGCCATCTTTGTTACCTGATAGCTACCCCCTCCACCACTAAAAGAGTCTACTACCGCACTTTTGGTATTCAGGAGAACGAGCCTAACAAGTACATACCGGTAGTAGGTATGTCCGAGATGAGTCCTACGGAATCGGCCTCAGAATTGATTGGAGAACAGACTATACGCTAAACGATAGTTTTCTAGTAGAAAAAAAATATTTTATCAGTGGTTGAATTCATAAAATCACAACTACTTAAAGCACTCGAAATAAGAAAACTAAAGTATTATCCAAAAAAGTAACCAGGTAAGATTATTGTTGAAGGTATGGGAATAAATGTTACCTGAATAAATTTCTTGTTTTTGTCATAATTTTTACGTGACGTGTGCATGAATGAGACTCTCAACGCGTAGAACATAAATATAGGTATGTTTAAAGCCTAAAAAACCTATTAAAAGTAGCATTAAAGTAAATGAAAAAATAAGTTTTGAAATCTTCAAATTCCACACTATAAATTAACGTAAAATGTATTTTATTTATTGCTTTCTTACTAACTAAAATAAAATCTTTCTTTTCTGATAATTCTGCAAGAATCCTGATTTTTAGGGGACTGGAGCCTTAAGGCGATACGTAAAAGTTTTAGCGTCCCTGTTACTCCATATGCAAAAAAACCCCCAGTGCGAGTGGGACGGATTCATGAAAAACTAGCAAAAAGTCGGTTTTTTATTAATAAAAAATGTACTAAGCTATTTTGTAAAAAAGTTTTTTAAGGAAACTTTACAAATACATAATAACCCACATTTTGAATGCAATTTCAAAATTAAATTAGTTGGGATTTCAGAATTACAGGAAAAAATTAGAGGTCTTTTCGGAATTCAATTCTATCGAGAAAATTTCATCTAATCGCGTTTTCCTTCGGTGAGAATCTTAATCAAATACTCAATAAACATTCACCTAAAAATATTTCACACGTAGATAACGTTGTAGTGGAGTAAATAGATTCGAAAAAAAAAACATTTTTTTTTGGTATCGCCTTAACGTTTTTTCTACCTAAAAAATGTAGCAGTAAGTACTGTCTAGTCACTAAAAGGTCCAAGTTTGATTCCTTCTGCCAGGGCATGCGCAAATGAGTTTGTCAAAATATTAGTATGATTGCGGTTAGTATAGAAACGCAGAAGCAAAGTAAATATGGATCGAGGAGCTTTGGGTACTAAAATCTGGAACCTCTCGCTTTCCAGGCGATTACTCTACCAACTGAGCTACCCTTGTCTCAACACAAATGGCGAATTTACTCAAGTGCCTGTATTTATTGACGTAAGTATTTTTTTATTTTATTTAAATATATTTTTCTTCTTTTTGTTTTAAATTATATTATTGACCCAATAAAACACATTTTATTGCAGTGAATTTTCTTATGTTTACAAATTATTAAATTAGTAAATTTTCATATGTCACACAGAGACAATCTTCGTTTTAAGATAATCGTTAAATTTTGTTACTTCGCATGTGTCGCAACTCGCGGCCTCTGGCAGAAGATCAGCGTCACAGTTCTGCTGTGGCATTTGCTGAGTCGAGACCTTTTGGTTGGCTGCATCTTATGAACTACCTCAGGCTGTATAATTGTTATATGTTATATAGGTATATATTATATGTTATATGTATGTCTTAAACTGTTTATTATTTAGAGTATTTGGTTCTTTGTAATGGTGTAGCTCTCAAAATAAACGCCTTTTCTTTCTTTCTTTCTTTCTGTACTACTCGGACGCTACTCGTACCGTGAACTCGGGCGCGGCTCTATTTTTACGAGCTGACTATGATAATTTTATTAAAGCAAAATGGCGTCAACTAAGAAAACAAAGCGGATGTCAAGAAAAAGTGGATAGCAGATACTCAAATTGTTCACTGTTTAGTCTCAAATCATTTTTAAACATGTCTTCCTCTTCCACTTCCCGAATTAAATTATTTGTAGCACACAGTTAGCACAAAATTTTTCTCTTTCTTTGATTTCCTTCCACTTCATGATTTTATACTTCAGCCATCAACATGTCTGCAACAAATTCTGTACCTCGCAGCAGCATATTAGTCGTTGTCATCTTGATTGGAGAAGACAGAAAATGCTACTTGGACGCTGTAAATGTTCTAACTGTGAAAACCGAATTCCAAGTGGGCTCCTATACGATTAGCTCGTATGATCGCACTTGGTCCGAGAGAACTCGTATAGTGAAAACCCGGTAGAGCATGTGGAGTGAACAGACTTTACCAGTTGCCACGATACAAGTAGGTATCCAAGTGCGCTCGGTCCGAGCTGGCTCTCCTGGCCTATTATGTATCTCTAGTTGCCAACTGGACTGGGTGTTTATCATCAAAATCATATTTATACTATCGAATTCCAATTGTCTAAGGATATGTTCGCACTTGAAGTGAGGCACAGTTCGTTAATAGTTCAATACCCACTGAAGGCAATTTTGAAATTTCTGTTTTTATCTATGTTTTTGATGATACGCACCCGGTTCAATTGGCAACAAAAGATCCAGAATAGGGGGGCTGATCGTGTCATTGCGGCTGTTGAGCTTTTTAGCGTCTAGTGACCTATACTTATTCGTCTATATAGCTACAGTATCTGATTTATCACCTTTCTTAAGGAAAGAGGATCATATTTTGATGCCGTACAAAAAGAATTGTCGTCTCAGTTGTACGCTAATGCATAAAATCGAATAAAAATTAAAATAACTTTATATATCGCCTAACCTATACTTCCTATCCGTATTGAAATTTTGGGTAATCAACATGTTTCAAAAATACATATGGCAGTTCATAAACATTGGAAAAATGCAGTAGTTTGGTGTGTAGGCTAAATAGGATAGCAATAAAACGTAAAGAGCTAGGATACGAAATCGCGGTAAAAAGTTACCGTCTAGCCTTAAAAAGCAATTTGATTAAAGCGTGGCAGAGATTTTACGGAAGCTTACCTGTGTATAAAGTTGTATTACATAAATTGGCCAAATTGGGAAACAGAACTGATTTTCTTGCTTTTAGTGCTTCAGTTGCGATACCATCTTTTTCGGAGGCTTTTATCGTTCTATCGTGGGTATTTTATGCTCTCGGGAGCCAGATTTACCTCGTAACTGGTTATTAGAGGGTTGTTTGGTATCATGGTCAGGGCATATTTAGCCTATATTTGGTATTTTTCGGACTGTTTTTACGCAGTAAACAAATCTTATATCTCAATACAATGCTCTGTAAAACTTTATAAACAGTTTGACTGCAGATATGAGTCTCAGGGTAACAAAAAAGAAATAATTTCCCCCAATTTGTAAAGAAGTTATTAAGGTAGTAAACTATCCCCCTTGAATGTTGTATCTAGATATACAAGGTTAAATTAAATTAGTTGGCGAAATTCGAAACATAATGTAGAACATGTCCATATGAACAATTCTTAAAAATAGTTTTTACCTTTCCATACTGGACCAGTCAGCTGATCGGGGCAATTTGTGTTGAGGTAAGAGAAAAAAGTTACGAATTTCGCTTAGCTCCCATACGAACAGTTGTTCATATAGACTAGTACTACCTATGTTTTGATGTTTTGAGTTTCGCCAACTAATATTATTTAACCTTATATGGAGCAAATATAGCGGCATCTATCAGAGTACGTTTTTCAGTTAGAGAACCCCACCAAAGCTTTATCACTACAGCTTGAAATAGACACGAAAATTAAATTGTCTGAGACATAAACCTCGAAGTATAAACCAAACAAAGACTTTATAGACACGTACGAGGCAACGTATTTGCTAAAGTACGTACCTACATAAGATAAAAATAAAACATTTTATTAAGTTGTTTATAAACTTTTAACTTTATTGTACTGCTCGTATCTTTGTAAGTACTTAGTCTTTCAGACACTAACAAAGTAGGTTATACTTATGTCAAAATAAATAAAACGCCATTTAATTTAAATTCTCCACCTTTTTGATCCAGTGGTAGGGCGCGAGAAACCCAAAGACGTGGGTTCAATCCCCGCGGTGTACATTAATTTGTGAGGGTCTGCATCCATCGAAGGTGGTTCTTACAGCTGGTGACCGAGAAAACCACAAGTAAGGTCGGGTTTTACTCTGATAAAACCTACTTTTACTACATTGACGAAAACCGTAACGCTATTAAATGTACAGAATTATCTCAGTTCGACTGGGAGAAAAATGTATGGGAATTTTTGTGTCAAATTTCAAATTCATGATCGAGCTGTAGGAAAGAAGCCTGTCTACCTATTGGACAGAGAGAGCCAGGAACCATGTAAGCATTAATTATCATTATTTCACTTTTAAAATATCTCTTTAATATAATGACAAGTATATAATAAGGATTTTTTACTCTATCTAAGGACCGACCTATGTGGATTTGTGACCATTATACAGGGTGGAAAAAATGAAAGGGCCCTGGAGGGGAACTACCTTAAATCCTTTAGTTAGCTCATTTTACTGAAAGGAAACATTCATTAATTTTTTTAAATAAACAAAACTGCATTCAAAGATCTTCTAAAATTTGCTTGTCTAACCCGGGAACTGAACCTACTAAAAATTTAAAAAATAAACCCTCGCTATTTTATTATACGAATCGGTAGGATTATTGTTCAGGAAAAAATTTGTCTACTAAACTAAACTCTTACACTCATCTGTTGTACGAGATACCCATGAAATTGAATATTTATTACAAGTTCTTTATTAACAATACCTAGTACTGTTCACTTGTAAAGTAATAATTATATGTACGCCATTATTACACAATGACAACACAGAATGAAAGCAAAACAAAACAAAATTTTAATTTGGAACGTATTTATGGTTCGAACTTCAAATTTGTTTATTTGCAAAAAATGCGTTGCAAAAAAAATACGTTCCTTTTTTAAACTTTTCGTCAGTACGCCTAGTGCAAGAAGTAATTGTGCTCTGCATACATTTATTATTACCATTTGACGATTTTCTTATTGAAGTCTTCAACAAGGTACTTAAGATAAATAACATTAGCAAGCTTGTACTTCATACGATCTCTTTGGATGTAAGAGAGATAAGAAAATTAGAACGTTTCATTTACTTGTTACAAGTGAACAGTACTAGGTATTGTTAACAAAGAACTTGTAATAAATATTTAATTTCATGAGTATCTCATACAACAGATGAGTGTAAGACCAAATGTTTATTAGACAAATTTTATTCTGAACAATAATCCTACCGATTCGTATGATAAAATAGCGAGGGTTTATTTTTTTTATTTTTAGTTGGTTCGATTCCCGGGTGAGACAAGCGAATTTCAGAATATCTTTGAATGCAGTTTTGTTTCTTTTAAAAAATAAAGGAATGTTTCCTTTCAGTAAAATGAGCTAACTAAACGATTTAAGGTAGCTCCCCTCCAGGGCCCTTAAATTTTTTCCACCCTGTATATCTGCGGTAATTCGGTAAAAACGACCGAGGCTTCATAAAAATTTAAAATGATACTTACTTTACAAGATTATTGCAAATGAGTGAGATACGAGTAATGTTCTCCACGATGGTAAACGGCTTTAGACCATATCTCTTAGTAAACGGCACGCCTGGCGTTATGGTTACATTAATATAAACTAGTGTTTTGCGTGGTGCGCAGGCTGCAGGCAGCCCGCGTGAGTTGTAATTGTTCTTTGTTGTACTCTATTCATTGTTGTTTGTTGTTGCATTTAGTTGTTGTTGTAACTTTTTCGTTAACGTGACAGGACAAGGTATCGAGTAAAAAACACGTTTGAAATTGAGTTGCAACAAATTATCAGACGACATTCAAGTAATGGGCAGAAGTCAATTGTATCACGAAATGTCATCGGCCATGATCGGGTGGGAAAAAAGTCATCGGTCATGATCAGTTTTCAAAATTGTCATCGTCGTAACCGTAATAGCGCGTTGAAATACGTGTGGTAACTTTGATTCAATTGAAGTGGACAAATATTTTGCTATTGTGTACTCTGACAGTTGTTAAAAGTCCAAAATCTTAACGGTCGAAATGTGCTTGAACAAACTTTCAACGGAGTCGAATCCCGCTAAGCCCAATCTCAAACGTTTTCGAGATAGGTCCAAATGAAACAGTCTTGTACTGCCCCCGGGGTTAAGTGAACTCGGCCTCATGAACTCACATACTCGGCCTTCGGCCTCGTATGTTCGTTCATCGGCCTCGCTTATACTCGGTTCGGCCTTCGGCCTCGCCGCTTGGTACTGTTTGGTCTCCGGACGATTCCTCCGGAATCGTCCTCCGGGGTCGGCCTTCGGCCTCCCTAGAATGACATCAGATATGACTCTGGTGGCCGCGGCGTCGTGCTCGGCCGAAAAACTCGCATGTTCGGACTCCGAACGCTGCCAGCTCGGCCTTCGGCCTCACTGGCGCGTTCTACGTCATCACATGCTCGTTTTTTGGCCTCGCTATAAAGGCACTTGTAGGCTCGGCCTTCGGCCTCGCCAGGATCCTTTACGCGAAATGTTTCCTCTGACATCTGTCAAGTGTCCAAACTGTCAACGGTCGAAATGTGCTTGAACCAATTCAACGTAGTCGAATCCTGCTAAGCCCAATCTCAAAGGTTTGGGAGATATGTCCAAGTGAAACAGTATTGTAATGCCCCCGGGGTAATGTGAACTCGGCCTCATGAACTCACATACTCGGCCTTCGGCCTCGTATGTTCGTTCATCGGCCTCGCTTATACTCGGTTCGGCCTTCGGCCTCGCCGCTTGGTACTGTTTGGCCTCCGGACGATTCCTACGAGGCCTCCGGCCTCGTAGGAATCGTCCTCCGGGGTCGGCCTTCGGCCTCCCTAGAATGACATCAGATATGACTCTGGTAGCCGCGGTATCGTGCTCGGCCGAAAAACGCGCATGTTCGGACTCCGTTCTCCGTCCTTACATAATCGTTTTTCGGCCTCGCTAGAAAGACACTTGAAGGCTCGGCCTTCGGCCTCGCCATTAGATCCGATAAAATGTCCAATCCATTTTTTTTTCGAAAAAGTGTCAAAATCCTGTCGGTTGTCTAAAAGTGTCAAATTTGACAGTGGATTCGTAATCACCGACCCCACCTGCCCCTTGATACCGAGTTTCAAGCGAATCGGAGCACTTTTTTGGACCTGTCAAAAAAATGTCAAATTTATTTATGCAGTCGCGTAGCGCTCGGCGGACAGATCACTAAAGTTGAAACCGCAACTCGCTAGGACTTACGGTTCGGGAGATATGGCCGATCAAAGTTTTGGCAAAAAAAATTATTTTTTTCGACTTTTTTTTTTTATTTTATTTTCAGAAAGATCTCGTCGAGCCCTTTTCTTAGAGTACCATGAACATGGGTCTAGCTCTAGCCGTTTGGGAGATACGGGCCGTTAAAGTTTTGACACCGGGGGGGGCTAGATCTCGGCGAGACCTTTTCTTAGACACCCATCAACATGGGTCTAACTCAAGCCATCTCGGAGATACGGGCCGTTAAAGTTTTGACATTTGAAAAAAAAAAGAACTTTTTTGTCACCCAATGGTCCGACCCCTAGGGATGTACCACCTTCCGTTCCGAAGATATGGCCAAAACAAAATTTTTTAGAAAAAAAAAATCCCGTCCCTAGTGACCGGGGACATCCCTAGGAACTGCGCCCGCTCGCGCTTCGCGCTCGCGGGCTTGTTCCGGCGAACTTTCTGTCAAAAATGACAATTTTTCCCATCCCTAGTACCCAGGTACATCACTACGAACTTCGCCCGCTCGCGCTTCGCGCTCGCCGGCTCGTTCGTGCTCGTTCGTAGGCTCGCCTACTCACTCGCGAAATTTTTCCGGACTCCCATACAACGACCCGCCTCACTAAAATGTCAAAAAACCATGTCAAATGTCAAAAAATGTCAAATGTCGGATTTTTTCCCCACTCTGTATTAGACACCCGACATTCCATACATACAACACTATAATGTCAGAACACTCTTTCCAACTAAACTACCATGTCAGTGCGTCAGTGAGTCAGTTACCGTTTTGTAGCTTTATATACAGGGTGGAAAAAATTTAAGGGCCCTGGAGGGGAACTACCTTAAATCCTTTAGTTAGCTCATTTTACTGAAAGGAAACATTCCTTTATTTTTTAAAAGAAACAAAACTGCATTCAAAGATATTCTGGAATTCGCTTGTCTCACCCGGGAATTGAACCAACTAAAAATTTCAAAAAAAAACCCTCGCTATTTTATCATACGAATCGGTAGGATTATTGTTCAGAATAAAATTTGTCTAATAAACATTTGGTCTTACACTCATCTGTTGTACGAGATACTCATGAAATTAAATATTTATTACAAGTTCTTTGTTAACAATACCTAGTACTGTTCGTTTGTAACAAGTAAATTACACGTTATAATTTTCTTATCTCTCTTACATCCAAAGACATCGTATGAAGTACAAGCTTGCTAATGTTATTTATCTTAAGTACCTTGTTGAATACTTCAATAAGAAAATCGTTAAATGGTAATAATAAATGTATGCAGAGCACAATTACTTCTTGCACTAGGCGTACTGACGAAAAGTTTAAAAAAGGAACGTATTTTTTATGCAACGCGGAGCAACAAATTTGAAGTTCGAACCATAACTTCCAACATTTTTAAAATCGATAAAAGTATTCGTTCGAAATACAAATTTTGTTTTGTTTTGCTTTCATTCCGTGCTGTCATTGTGTAATAATGGCGTATAATTATTACTTTACAAGTGAACAGTACTAGGTTTTGTTAATAAAGAACTTGTAATAAATATTCAATTTCATGGGTATCTCGTACAACAGATGAGTGTAAGACTTTAGTTTAGTAGACAAATTTTATCCTGAACAATAATCCTACCGATTCGTATACTAAAATAGCGAGGGTTTATTTTTTAAATTTTAATTGGTTCAGTTCCCGGGTGAGACAAGCAAATTTTAGAAGATCTTTGAATGCAGTTTTGTTTCTTTTAAAAAATAAAGGAATGTTTCCTTTCAGTAAAATGAGCTAACTAAAGGATTTAAGGTAGTTCCCCTCCAGGGCCCTGTCATTTTTTCCAACCTGTATAGTCAATTAATATAACTTTATGACTTTAAAGCTTTTACTATCAACTTTTGACACCGAAAACGCTACAAATTAGTTTTAACGTATCAAAATACCGGTCTAAGTTCTATCAGGCACCGTTATAGATATTTTATATAACTCAAGATTTCAATAAACTCCATTATAAAAATTTACGATCTATACCTCTCATCATACACCTCTTATACACTTCTACTAAACCAGTATAAAGGGTGTTATCAAACTCTATAACTCTCTTATAAGATATACACTAACTCTTTAATATCTAAGCAGAACCGAAATACAGGTCCACTCCAGCTTTTTTTTACGCTAAAATGTTAGTTGGAGACGATATACATATATTTTATTGCGGCGTCTCATAGCCGTTGAATTCGTTAACAAATAGGAAGTTAAACTGCAGGTGTCTGTACATACTATCGGAAATAATTGTGCAGATCCATTTTCGCCATTACTTCGATAGTAATAAGAGCTAAACTTGGGTCTGCTGAGCAATGGTACGACTATAAAGGTAGCACTATTTCCAAGCTTTTTCTCACGGAAACTTAAATTTCCACGATACGATTTTACAGTTCCTATCCGGATACCCTCAAAATATATCCTGGATCCGCCATCTTAAGTCGTAAACAAATATCGGCGCAAACTAAATAAAACTTTTATAAGGTCTAAACCTCTTTACGCTTCTCGTTTATGTTTCGAGGTGTATTGTTATCATCGGACCAACTTTTCTTTATCTCCTACACCTTTATTTCTGATGGTTTTCTTCATATTTTATCACCGCGTAAAAGAGTGCGTGTACTTAGCGATAGCGTACTCTTGCGCGAATTTACGGGCTCGTAAAATGTAGCACGGGATTATTCTGTAGGTGTGTCCAGATAGGACGCGAAATTTATTTATTTATTTATTTATTAAGACTGTACCTGAGCCTAAAGCATGACCAACTCCAGGCTATCTAGGATTCGTTTGAAGAAATTCGGATTCTCCTTGTATTGAAAAAAAAAATATTTGGTTTATTAATCTTTTCTCTAGGGATCTTACGTATAAATAATGTACTAAGTTTTATACTTTTGTCAAAAAAAATTTTTTTCACCCTCTTTTTTGTGGTCTTCAAACGTTCGCTTCAAGAACGCGGTTAAGAGATCAACTTGATTTTTTTTTCCCATAAAATAGGTAATAGAAATATGAAGGTGTATCACCTAACTTCAATATTTTTTTCCCTACAAAATATTTCAGTAAAAACACACCAATTTGTTGTTTCGCTGCGTGATCACTAGTATTACGCGTCCAAGAAAAGAGGCCAAAGAGCCAACATATAATCGCCTCTATGAAAAGCAAATAAAGTATTTGCCATTAGACTTATTGTGCTGGACGGGTAATAAAAAAAGTTGCTAGAGTATGCCATATTTTTCATATTTTGCTAGAGTATGCCATTTACTACTATCACATATTTCTATATATTTGTCCCGCTGAATAATACAAATTACAGAAGCACACAGCCCTCACATATAAATCCGTTACAATCTAAATATAAAAAGGCTTTTATGATATAGGTACGAATCATAAGATGTACCTTAGGTAGTTTTATTTAAACCTAACATAACATAATAACAACTTAAAACTATCCTAGAAATAAAACAAACCTATCCACTAAACAAAATTAAACATCAACTTTAAAATATAATACAATAAATTTTTTAATAATTACAATTTAAAAAAGAAACAATTACAAATAAAAAACTGGATCCAGATCGCTGTCCCTCTGGATGGCCAGACTTATTCTCTGGCCGAGGTAAGCGCCAGCCCTCTGGTCACCCGAGACGTTGACAAGGCGCGATGAAAGTTCCTTAAATAATTTTCTTGCCTCTGGACCCCACGGGCCCAAAGTCTCGACGCCAAACGGCATAAACATGTAGCAGCTATCTAAGCTGACATATATGCGCCGCTTGTTGCTTTCGGCCGAATCCGCCGCCGCACCAGCAGCTTTACAAGTTTGTCTAACATGGGAGGCCGTCAGTGTGTCGACGCATGTAGCGTCCCACACTAGCGGACGCCCATGTTTTCAAGGAATTAATGACATACCATAAGGTCCTCTAAAAAGGCCGTTTTGCATGAATCACATTATGATTCTGTTCTAATGACGTCTCTTTTGCACGCGTGAAATAACTCTGACTCCATCCTACTTTCAAATAATTTTATGATTCATCCAAGTCGGCCCTTTTAGATCCTCTGGCATCTTGCCATCGGCTCGTACAATCCCCTTTGGTTCAAGAGTGCACGGTGACAAGGGCCCTCCGGATGATGTCAAAATAAAATAAACAAAAATATAAACTGGCTAAATTATATGAGTACTATCTACACCAAAGCATTGCACAGCAAACAATAATAAACTTATTAATTACAGATCAAAAAATATGTCTAAAAATTTTTACGCAGGAAATTAAAAATTTTAATGAGAAAGACAAGACCGTTTTGTCCACAGATATGTATAGTTCTATATGTTTTTTTCACACTTCACGTTCAACGGCATCAATAATTAAGGTGATAACTGACCCTTAATAAAAATGAAAAATTAATTAAATGAAAACGTTTGAAAGAAGGTACCTACATGTTGTTGCTTGAAACTTCAATAAAGGAATACTTTAGTACAATAACAGAACGAAAATATTAAATAAAAAGTTAGACAAATAAAAAAAATCCGCGACAATGTCAATTAAAAAGTACGTTATGGATATGAAGTTTATTATAAGTAGCGTCATTGAAAAAAAAAGGGTTCAGATAATGTTTTATAGTTCGAATATTATTTTTATAATTCTTTCATAATTACATACCAAATATTTTTGGTCTAAGAATTCTGAAGAATTAGAATTTTGAGTACAAAAAAAAGCATTAGACTTCGTTATAAGGATAACACTGCGGGTTTATTTAGCAGTCGTTGTAAACTCTTCCAAACAACTCTGTAAACAGAATAGGTACATAAAACATAGTACGATACTATCTGAGGAGAATACAAAGTGTCCGTTTTACAAAAAGGCTGCGGAAATAAACGGATATTTTGTTGTGCTTTAACAAATCCCGTCAAGGACAGTAAGGCTAACTGCTTAGTATGTTGCTTGTGATTTTAAACTTAAATAAAGCGTACAAGAAATCATATTATAACTATGACACGATCAAGGTGTGATTTCGCTTTTGTTTGTTTTGCCATCCTTAGGAAACTGCTTAATTCTTTAAGTTAAATAAGTATCCGGTATTACAAAAAATGACCTAGGCGACCGAGCTCCGCTCGCTCGGGACAGATGTAAAACGTCTAGCTAGTGTTTAAAATCTCTTTTGTCGATGCTATTACTTAATTAAACTAAACGGAACTATCTAATCACGTCAACATGCATTTGATGCGCAAAACGGAATACACTCATTCCTGCTACGTCACGCATTGACACTGATTGACACAGACATGTCTTTGGAAAATTATGCGTTTCAATGTCATACGAAGCAATACAAGATGGTACTCGTGAAAACACGCAAAAATTAACTTTTCAGAGAGATGGTAACTATCGATTTTTCGCCTTCGGAAATTTGTACTGTTAAGTTGAATTAAATCCTTAGATACGTTTTTTAGAACCCGATTACAAATATACCTATCATCATTCAGCCCACAACCACTCACTTTGAGGCATAGGCCTCTTCTTCTCCACGCTATTTTTGTCGGTCTCTCGCGCATCCATTGCCCACCAACAGCCCAGACGATATCGTCTTGACATCAGGCCTTCGGTCCACCCACTGAACGCTTTCCTGACCTCGGCTGCCATTCTGTTACTGCCCTAGTCCACCGTGCGTCTTCCCGGAATAGTACACCCATATACAACATACGTACATATACAAGGTGACTTTTTGATCATCGTCCAAATTAATACTGGAGGCTTGATAAGTGATCAGTATCTTGGATCAGTAACAATTTTTGTGAAATTCGTAAAATGAAATTTCGGCTTCCCATAGAAATTCAGTTCCAGTCCCGAGTGAATCACTATGGAGAGTCGAAATTTCATTTTACGAATTTCACCAAAATTGTTATTGATCCATGATACTGATCACTTACCAAGCCACCAGTATGAATTTGGACGATGATCAAAAAGTCACCTTGTATAATAAAATAATAGCTGAAATCGAAAGTCGTTAAGAGCAGTTTCGTAGCAAGTATGTGAAAAACCCGCCTTTTTCTTATGAATCGAAACAGAATACTTAAATTCAAAATTGACTCAATAGTTATTCAACAAAACCTATGGTGAAATCTTTGGTTAATACACGGTGATTAAGCGAAAAAGAAAGAAAATTTTGCACTGCGATGGCAGTATACACAATATAATAATAATATAATAATAATAAATCGTTTAATTCAGTCAATTATAGACCATAGTTACACAACACATACATTTTACAAATAATATTAAAAAATTGTACAATAGAAATCAAAAAAAGCTTAAATTAAGAATAAAATAATAGCTTACTCCAGTATTTTACAATTTATTACAATTTTACAATACCTATTTATTGTGTATGCTGCCTTCGCAAAGATTCCAATGGATTCAGCAAATTAGAATTTCAATATTAGAAATTTAAAAAAATTAAAATTCTGATTTACTGAAACCAATGGAAACTTTGCAATCGTACTGCAAAATTTTCTCCGTTCTTTTTCGCTTAATCACCATTTTTTGGTACTTGAAAAATGCTAGCACACAGAACGCACGGTCTACCCCCGAGAAGACATCCATAGTGACTAAATTCGAAGCCATGCTACCAATAAAATTGACATACCCCCCGCGCCCCAGGGATTCGTTGTGTTCACGCAGAAAACTAAACACATATAAACTTTCTTTTAGGACATCTTGTACATGGCCAAGGCGGTATTGGCATCAGTTATCTTAAGTTTTGTTTTTCAAGTTCTATTGTTCTATTTAGTGTAAAATTTAGGAAAACATGTTATTAAACTACTAATCTGTCTAACAGCGCTAAATTCAAAAACTAAACGTGTGTTTTGATTTTGGAACCCTTTTTTGTGAGATGCATCAAAAACCTATTCCATATTTCTCTGTTTTTATCGTTTGTATTATAACATCACAGAACATACATAAATTAAAGGTTTTTTTTAATATAGCGGCTACGCGTATTTAAATGTAAACATCACAATATCAACATTAAAGTAATTATCTAAAATTCAAAACGGGCATTGAAATATATTTTTGATCAAACGAATTGTATTGTATATATTTACTTTTCGAAAATAATTTTGAATAGACACGAAAGGATGCGTACACAATAATGATAGAAATCTAATATTTACCTCAATTTGTACTGTTATTTGATTTGTGTTGTAATAATTCTGAAATAGCGCTGGACTGCGACTCTTTAGTAGGTACCCATCTATCAGCCCGTATTCGTCCACTGCTGGACATAGGCCTCTCCTCTCCAATATTTCACCACCCTTGGCGGTGCTGCGTCATCCTCACCCAGCCGCTACCCGCGATCTTGATATTTTCTTGTTTTACCCTATCCCATCTCATTTTACCTTATTTATTTTCATATACTTGGAATTTTTACCAGTTTCTAACATTATTATTGTATGATTGAATTGATGTATGATAAAACTCGCGTGAACTGACATACTAAATTATTATTACATACGGCTTGAACACTCACGTGTGATTGTTGTTGAGAACGACACTCGCCTTGATAATGCCGAAATTGTATCGGTGAAACGGTTGGCTTATAGTCAACAACAATCACACGTGAGTGTTCAAGCCGTATGTAATAATAATTTGTTATTGTATGTTTTACATTTTTCCTTATACATATACAATGTGTAAAAGAAAGGTGTAGCCATATTTGAAGAGCTTATTCAGTCAATGGTATAGAACAACTTTTACTATGGGACAAAACCTGTATCTCGAAAAATAAAACGACTGTTTCATAGAAAAATGCAAAGTAAGTCGGCGGACAGTATGGAAGGGCAGTTTTTTTTTCGAGATTTCAGTTTTGGCTCCATAGTATAAGTTGTTCTATACCATTGACTGAATAAGCTCTTCAAAGTTACACCTTTCTGTTACACCTTGTATAAGACAAGAAGTAAATTACTTATCCTATTTGAGTAAAATTGGGCTCCACACAACGCCGTTGTGACTGAAAGCCGCACTGCTCCATACATAAATATGTAGAATTCCAAATTTTTAGGGTTCCGTACCTCAAAATGAAAAAAACGGAACCCTTAAAGGTTCACTTTGTTGTCCGTCTATCCAACAACAACGTCTGTCTGTCCGTCTGTCAAGAGCCATTTGCTCGGGCCCCGTGTGAGTTATCAAGTTGAAACTGATACTTCCTACAGAAATCCACGCCCCCATGGTGCTGTAAAAACAAAACTCAGTGCGAAAAAGTAATGAACTTTAGATATAATCAATTTCATACAAATTTGCTCACCATAATAGTAGTTTATGCTACAAGGGCGAAAAGGAATAAATTACAAAGACGATTTAAAACACGAGCATAGCGAGTGTTTTAAACGTAACCGAGTAATTTATTGCTCTTACGCCCGTGTATCATACATTCATACTACGTTTTTCAATGCATAGTGTGAGGAAATAAAACAAATATAATCTTGTGAACTTTAAATTATGTTGGCTCAAAAGCACTGTATCCAGAGCCGTTAAATAGTGGAAAAAAAAAAGTATAACATTTATGGTATACAGGAAAGGTTGCAGGTTAGCCAACTTCTCGTATATAAATTAAAAAATATATATTAAAGCCCTAGGGCAAAATAATAGACTTTCTGTTCGGTTTTGATGCATAAAAAGTGGGCCTTTACGAGCACTTGCATTGAAAAAACATAAAGGGCTCTTCCAGTTGACTTAGAAACATGAAATTTCGTTTAAAGGTACATAGGAAATAAAGGTATAGAGGAAAAAAATATTTAGAAAATTATTAAAGACCAACTCAATTAGATCTTTAGATACATTAAATGGATCGTAAGTGTCAAGTTTAGTTGGTCGTTAATAACTGCAAGTGGAATTATTTACCATAATGTTCCGTACCCGTATTTTGTGGTGGTACGGAACCCTTTGTGTGCGAGTCCAACTCACATCATTGGTCAAATTATTGAGATACCCGTATAGACAGACGGATGAAATGTTAAATATCACGAACCGAAAATGCAAAATGCAATTTTAAATTCTGTAGTTTTTACATGCAAATTAACTATAAATAAATTTGCATACTGAAAAAAATTTTAAAAAATTGTGTTTACAATTTACACTCTCAACAGAGTGTGTAAGCTAGGAAAACTGGTGCGATTTGTATGCATATAATGATAAATGTCATATTTCACTAAAATCGTTAATGTTACTGAAAAAAATTTGACAAAATAATTGATAAAAATTGCCCATTTTTGTAAATTCGCGAAAAAATTAGTACGCGTACGAAAAGTATACAAACACATACACTAGAAACGTAATCGATACAACAATTTGCGTACTGAAAAAGATTAATTTTTTAGAGCCGATTATTTAACAAAAATAATTACAAAAAATTATCGTATCGAATAAAAATTGAGGATAAAACATGATTTTTGCAAAACTTGATATTGATCACCTCAATAACGTCATCGCAGAAGCGTCTTCACTCGCCCAGAAGAAGGCAGTCCGAATCTGCTGAAACTGGTCGGCTATTCCGATCAAAAAGTGTTATTAAGGTGAGCCGTTTTGCAATAATCAATTACATACAATTATTCGCGAAATTTGCACTCGCACAAAAGGTATGCAAACATCATCGCATCGATTTTTTACTATTTCCATCAAATTTAAAATATATCATCCATCCATCCATCAGCCTAGGTAGTTCGTCCACTGCAGGAAATAAGTCCTTTCCAGGCCACTCCCGGCGGTCATCCTGGAAGAAATGCCCATACTCACACACGCTGGGCAGGCGGGTTGGTGAGCACGGTGCCGGAACCCTCGCACCAGTGACGCCGCTACCCGTCACCAGTCTGTTCCATATAAGACCCGGCTATTAAGGATGGATATACCGCCATCCATCGGTCCCGGGCATGGTGGGCCTCCTTGTTTTTTGCCTGTGAGCTGTCCTCTTACTCTTCACCGAATTACTTCGAGGGGTTCTCCAAGTAAGATGGTGGTACCTCCACAGTCGAACCCGGCATCAGCTCTACCACCTCGAAGTACCACCATACTAAAATATATAGTAATGAAAAATATTGGTCAAAACAGCGCTTCTTTTTACATTTTTAAATTAAACTTCGAGTGCGTTGCACATAGATGTAAATTCTAATTTTGATATTTCTTACTAATTTGGTCGTCGAAGCAGTTCTCGGAAATTTGCATACTGAAAAAAATTGTACACCTCCATCTACCATGACCGCCCGGTCTGTAACATGTAATATGGAACTTCGTTCAAATTATGTTAAAATGTTCACCAAGTAACCGCCTTTATTCTAGCAGTGTTAAATTCGTAATCCTAATACGCTAATGGATTTTAAAAGTTAGGAACTACAAATGGACTGATGTGGTTTTCTAAATCCCTAAGAAAACAGCCGTTACGGTTGAGTTGGTCACATTGTTGGTCAAACATTCCCTGGTCCGTATTTTATTTGATTTAACAACGTACTTAGTGGAAGTTTCCTGGGCTGTATTTAATTTCACTATATTTTTAGGCGATACTCTACATTTAGAGTTTAGATACCCCTTTACACCTGGATTTTTCTTGAAATTCATACAAAAGGTAAAAACTGAATGTGAAGTAAACAGCTTATTTTCTTAATTTTTTTTTCATAAGTATTACCTAACCATATCTATTTACGTCTCTATACAGCCCAAAAACCAAAATTTGATGAAACACCATCATAATAGCTGTCGGGATATCGAGAATATTGCCTCGTTTATAGTTTAGCAAGTTGTATAATGTTTATTTATACTTGCTTATTTATAAAAGCTAAAAAGGCTTTAAAATAATATTTATTGAAATAATAAAAGAGAGAAATACAGACGTCGCACATGTAAAAAAATATGTCGTTTATACACTTTTCTATAAATAAACAGTTACCTTTTCATGGAAAACAGTTTTTACCTGAAACCATTAAACAAATTCGGCGCTTTTTGAATATCTCGACATCTTCCACCACTTGATGAGAGATGGTAGGTGTGGTGTGGGGTGAAAGGAAAACATATATAAAGATGTGTGCAAGGTTTCATTGTGGTCAAAGCCATCAGGACGTCACAAACACCTAAAGCATTTATATAGCAGCTGAGCGGGATGGTCCACCTTAAGCAGGGTTTACATGTAGGGTACTTAAAAGTAGAGTACATAACTAGCGTACTATTTAGCCGACTACTTTACCACATTTGTTATTCACTCTACTCTCCCAGTGGCTATCTTTCAGTGGCGTGCACAGAACTTTTTGCTGGAAAAGCAAGCAATTGGTCAGGAGTAACAATGAAAAAATATGAAAATATTTAATTATCACTTTGAAAAAAAAAAGTTTGTATTGGAAATGTTCACTCTAGGGTAGACATTGTCTACCCTGGCGTCATACAATTTTTTTTTTCAAAATGATATTTAAGTTTTTTTATATTTTTTTCATTGTTATTCAATTGCTTGCTTTTCCAGCAAAAAGTTCTGTTCACGCCACTGCTATCTTTAGTATCATTTAGTTACCGTTTACATTAAGATAGTTATGTTTTTATCACTGGTACTTCACCCGTGTAAACTAGGCATTAGTAATTGGTATTGGTTAATTCTAGGAATGTCCAAATATTTGTTTTGTTTGACAAACGTTCCGTATTTTGCAAAATTAAATTAAAGTACAATTCAGGTCATAGAGAGCATGAATGAAATTAGAGTGACGAAATAAATGTATGGTGCGCAAGTGAAAGGATCTATCGAGCCGCCCTAGAATGAAGTATGCCGACCAAATTGGTGACATGGAGAAAGGCAAAGTCTAAAGTACCCGGAATAGAAGAGCTCCTACAAGTGAAAGAGGTGTATGAGTAGCAGATGGAAATCTGTAGTTTCGAATAATGACGGATGTTTGATCCAGTACGGACAGCGAGCGTGGAGCTCACTGAGAGTCACAAATGACATCGCATTGCGTACTGTCCAGGAGGGACAGTTTTTTACTGGCCGAAAATTGGAAAACGAACAATAGGTTATGAAAGGAGATCATCTGTTACTCGAACTCAAACTTTAATTAAGGGCAGCCTAAGCACTGCTGTAAGGTGTGTTAATTCGAAAACCATTTCGAGATTTAGTTTATAAAGCCGTATTTTTGAACTTGTGGTGTAAAAAACCTTATGATGATGAATATTTTTACGAAAAAGCTGCAACTTCCATTTGCTTTCGTGTGACGTCACTTGAGAAATGGCGGTTTGAAAATGTGTGCTTTGGTATCAAGATAAATGTATAAAAATTTGCTGCTGACAGATTTGACAGATAGATGACAGATGAGTAGACAGACAGTGACGGATCACTTTTTTTTAAAGCCACACATCAAAATCATTATAATGTCTAAAATTCTCAAGTGACGTCATAACATAACTGTCAATTATTTAAAAAATCAAAAAAAAACAATTGTTAATTTATATACCAAAATAATGAAAATTTTGTCCTAAAATGGCGTATATTCTCTGGAATTTTTTTTTTAAATTTTTATTTCAAATTAAGCTATGAGAATTCAATAACAAACTTCAACTATACCCCAAGCCACAAATCGAGAGTATCGTTTGACAGACACTACTGTCATTTCCCTGAATAATGTGGCCAGATTTATTTCACTAGTGTTTGCATGAAGTGATGGGTTCGATAAATTAATTCGTTCAATTCGTTCAATAGTATAGAAAAATGACTAAATTCATTAAGTCAAGAGACAAATTTTACTAATAACGACGTGATTCCAGAAATATAATATGTTGACTAATATAATATTTATGATTAATCAACATAACAACATTCCTAGCATACGTCCTCCTTGTAATGGTTTTATTAAACGATTTTATTTAGCTTGCCCTGTTTATTTGGGTCTAATCTAGTAATTGAAATTTGACCCCCTTCCTGTTGAAATTTGGTACGCACCTTTAGTTCTGATGATAATATAATTTAATACATTCGTTGTCATTGTAAATCCAAGAATGGCGGATTAAATATTTTTTGACTACTTCCTCAATATGGATATCAAATGAAAGGGTTTGATATTTGTTTTTAGAAAAAAATCAAACATTGAGAGAGCTCCAATGAGCCGTTTTCCTTGACAGCTGTCAGTTGAGTTTCATCAAAATGAATAAGAAGGCGCTAGTTTAGTTAGCGCTAGTAGAAGTTTTCAGAAAACGAAGTGTCAAGTTTATGCAGAGACCATAAACAAACTAGAGTTGAGCCAGACTATGGTGTTTGGTACTTTTTCCCGCACATTAAGTTTAAGTTTTGTGAAAGTAGTATTTCTTTCTGGGTAGTATTTAGAACATAAAATGCGTACGTGTGCCGTTGTAGGTTGCAATAATAAAGTACATCACACTTTAGACTTTGAGAACCAAGTGGATTAAAGCAACTAGGGTAGATATAAAAATTAAAAATTGGGCGACATCTGCGAAAACATTCATGCTTCTGTTCTGATCATTTCACCATTAACGATTTCAAGGAAAAAAGGCGGCGTTTTGCACTTACGTAATGCAAAAAATCGCTTTTTCTCCCTCTGAGTGGGTGGCAAGAGTTTTAATACGAGTTGCCTCCAACGAACTGCTGTAACAAGACCGTTGGTAGCGGCTCTGTACCTTTTGTTTAAATTAAAACCTATAACTTTTAATAAGATTTATATTTTTGATTTCTTTAACATTTCTTTTTAACTTATTTGTTTCATTCCTACTTATTGACTAAGATTCGCTGTCATGGAATTCCATATTTTAAACCTATTTTTAAATTAATACAAAGTAGACGGACATCTACACTACAGTAGACATCATACATTGCCAGCATAAACGCAACCTACTTGTATGTGACTCATTACACTACACAGAGCAGAGATTTACCTCCTCCTACCTCACATACTTATCTCCTACCTTTACCTCCTTGATGCCAAAAGTGGAGTTGCTGCCTGCGATGTCATGGACTAAAGGAAGAACATAGGAGTGGCTAACAAGCAAAAATATAGCATTCGATGCTACAAATACAAAAGCCACTCTAATAGATATCGTACGGCAGAACAAAGACCAATGTGTCAACAAGTATGTTGTGGACGAGATGGCAGCGGAGCACGGAGTCACAATCTTACGCCTGCCTCCGTACCATTGCGAACTCAATCCCATTGAGCTGGTATGGGCGCAGGTAAAAAGTCATGTTGCCATGAATAACAAAACGTTTAAAATGGCGGAAGGAAAAGGCCTGTTAGAAGAAGGGATAAAAAAAGTAACACCCCAAAAATGGAGTGACTGCGTGACTCATGTTATTAAAGAAGAGGACAAAATGTGCCGTCTCGACCACCTAATTGATGGCGTGTTGGATAGTTTTATAATCAATGTTAATGATGAAAGCAGCACTGACAGTGACACAGATTTTTCAGATTAATAAATTTAGACACTTAAAAGCTCGATTGTTTTATTTATCATATTGTTATTAAATGTAGAAACAACAAAAACCAATAATATGTCAATCGATTCATTCGCTAAGTTAATTAATTATTTTATGAAACAATAATAATTCATTCGTTCACTAAGTGAATGTATTTAATTAATACCTTTAGGACATCTCTATTTATTTTTCGTCGTCATATGGTATCACAGTAAACGTCAAACGATACTCTCGATTTCTGAATTGGGGTATAACAACAATACTTGCGAGTGCTACGTTTTACCCTAACTGATATCGCCCTCAGAGGTATTTTGTCTATCTGAGCAATGACGCCTTAATCAAGTCATGTTGGAGTTCATAAAATACATTAGGGAGGGATAAATAAAGAGGTAAAGGAAAACAAAGAGAGGGGAAGACAGAGAAAAAGCAGATAAAGAATAAAGCAAATATCGGGTCCTTTAAAGACATATAATTAATAAAATAAATGGCGTATAATAGAAAGGAATTGAGATATCTACACTGACAAGAACTAGGCTTGAAGTAAAACTTCCATTGTTTTGTTTTATAAGTGTTAAATTTTAAATTCCTATAAACGAACTTGGAACCATCTCGTTTCATAAACTAGCACTCATATAGTGGCTTATTATGTGACTGTTTTTTTTGCAACTAAACCTTCGCCAACTGCCCGACATGTGGAGATTATTACGTAAATAGCTATATAGCAGTGGCGTGCACAGAACTTTTTGCTGGAAAAGCAAACAATTGGTCAAGAACAACAATAAAAAAAATATGAAAAAATTTAAATATCAATTTGAAAAAAAAAATTGTATGACGCCAGGGTAGACAATGTCTACCCTAGAGTGAAAATTTTCTATACAAACTTTTTTTTTTCAAAGCGATATTTAAATTTTTTCATTTTTTTTTTATTGTTGTTCTTGACCAATTGTTTGCTTTTCCAGCAAAAAGTTCTGTGCACGCCACTGCTATATAGACTTTAAATGCCTATCAGCTACCCCAACTTCCCCTTCCCACCATCCCATCCCATCCACTTACTTCAGATGTTATGATGTAGTCACTACAAAATTTTCTTAGAGATTTTAATGAGTTGAAAGAAGTTTCGAGTAACAAACGAATAGAGTTTCGAAATATGAATGAAGTAAGGACAGTGTAACCGCTGGCTACAGGAATGCAGGGCTGATGGGATTTGACACGGGAGAATTGTGGAAAACAATGTGGGTGCACTGACCTGGTTGGAATGTTGATGGGCGAGCCGACGATACGGTAGATACGCGAGATTGGTTGTGGCGTCGCGAATGTGTGCACACACGTATTGTTCGGTCGACGGTTGCGGCGAAACAGCCAGCTGCGCGAGCGCGCAGACGTGCGCCTCGGGAGGCGTCTCGAGCCGAACAGAGTGAGTGAACCGCGGGTTGGCGCCAGCGCGCGAGTCCATTGTGTCGCCAGGTGGCGCCAGCGCTGCGCCGCGAACATTAGTCATGCACATGCGCGAACGTCACGCTGGTAGCGTGAACAGACAGGGTTGAAAAGCTTCCACTGAATTTACTAGTAAGTTTTGCAAGTATTTACACTATGGCTAGGGTTGTGAACTCTCGAAGGAAACAACCCGGAAGATTTGCAAATCGGTGGAAAAATTTCATGAAAATCGATAATATTTGTTGATTTTTTAATTTGCTTTGTTTTGTGGAAGCATCTATTATTTACACATAATCATAAAATATTAACATGGAAAAAATTTATTGCGTAATTAAATTATTTATTTTTCTTATTATATTATTTATTATTTTAGTTAATGACATTAATTATTTTATTTTAGAAATTCCGGAGAATTTATTGCATCCCGGGAGCTCGGGAGGTTGAACAATATTCCCAGAGACTCCCGGGCATTCCGGGAGGGTTGGGAACCCTAACTATGGCTCATCAAAGAAGTTTTCTACATCAACCACCTGCCAAGACTTTTACTTCGCATGATTTGACTCATATTAACTGGCATTAGAGACAGTAATCGTTAAGCAGATGTATCTTAGAGCTATGTTTTGATCAGGGCCGTCTCTTTTCTAGCCAGTAAAGTTGTGTATCCCCCCTGCCTCGTCCCCCAATCACCTGGCGTAGTATAATTATATTCGGCATCATATATCTTCTATATTAAGGAATACCCTGAGTGACTGATCTGTCAATTGGAGCTAGAAATATGGAATTTTGACTGTAGGTTTCTTGTATGACGTAGACATCCTCTAAAAAGGGATTTAAGGAATTTTCGATGGGGTCGAGAGCAACGCTGATGTCCGTTTATCGTGATATAAAGAAGAAAGCAAAGAGCTTTATTTCAAATACCACGGGAAACAAAACAAAAAAAAGAAAACAAATTACAAACGAAATAGCCATATTCTGTGGTTATGAAAAAGGAGTCCACCTCAGCTTAATGCCACAGCCGAAGCAACAGCGCTGGTATTCTGCTGGATCCTAGTAAAATTAAAACTAATAACTATAACATAATAATCTAAACATAACATCATCTAAATATATATTATATATATATAAATGTCTTGTATTTTCTTATCCCTTGGTTAAAGTAGATATAAGTAATTTGATGTATAGTATAAGTTTATGTTAAAAAAAAGACATGATTTTGCCAAGTTTCTTGCCCGTTCTTCTTAGCAAGACTAATCGAATGGGCGGAGGTAGGCATGTATTTATATATGTAACCTATTACTATGTAGTATATAGGATGGGATTTGGTCGGCTGCCTGGATTCGTGCTGGGGGCTCGGTTAGTGATCATTGAACCTGTTCCTGGTCCCTGTCCGGGTCTCCGGTATGGGTTCGGACGGTTGATTGGATTTCACCTTGTACTGGGTGGCGCAAAAGTACTGACACTATAGAAAATATTTGTATTTTTTTATAATGGCGTCTCCTGTCTTCTTTAAATAAAAAAATGTGTAGTATACAGATGTAAAATACACCAGAAATAAACATAAATCGATTTACTCTCCAAGAACGTGGAATAATCGTGTCAATGTTTTTACGGAATAATTGATCAGTGATAAAAACACAACGTGAGTTCCGTCGATGATTTCCCCACCGCCCGGCACTGGTTGGTCGCACATGTCGACGCTTTGCCACACGCCTCGAAGGATCTGGCTCCACATTGGATAAACCTAAGTCTGGCAGACCAAGAACTGGCCGTTCAGCCGAAAACATCGATGCTGTGCACGAAGATGTGGAAGAATGTCCAGAAACATCAACGAGGCGATGTGCCACGCAATTGGGCATTTCTAGGCGGATTTTGCATCGTATTTTGGCAAAACACTTTAAGATGTTTCCGTATAAAACTCAGATGATTCATCAGCTGCTGCCTACTGACCACCGAACACGTCTAGAGTAAAGCCAGCGCGCCATCAACCTCAACCTTGAAGAAGATGATTTTCCTTCAAAATTGCTTATGAGCGACGAAGCGCATTTTCATATCTCGCGACATGTCAATAAGCAAAATACTCACTTCTGGGGTCCTGAAAATCCGCGCATTATTCAAGAAACACCTTTACACCCAATAAAAGTTACTGTGTGGTGTGGCATCTGTGCCGAAAGAGTGATCAGAACCTATTTTTTCCAAGACACTGCAGGCAATGCGGTATCTGTAACTGGCGATCGCTACAGTAACATGTTACGGGAGTTTTTGATACCCAGTTTGGATGAATTGGGGATGGGGCACATCTCGTTCCAACAAGACGGCGCCACGGCACACATAGCTATGGACTTAGTGAGGGACACCTTTCCAGGCCGTATCATCTCCGTTTTGGCGATTTGCATTGACCTGCGAGATCGTCCAATCTGACGAGTCTAAACTTCTTTCTGTCGGGTTATTTGAAATCTGTGGTGTATGTGAATAAGCCACAGTCTCTCGCAGCCCTAAAAGAAAATATTCATCGAGAAATAAGGAACATAGCACCGGAAGTGTTGCGACAAGTTACGGAAAATGTCATAAATAGGGCTCAAATGTGTATCAACTCCAGAGGTCACTATTTCATAGACATCATATTTAAATCTTGATGGGATGAAATTTGATAGCCAAATATATAGTATTGAAAAAACTAATGACAGTTTTTATTGTAGAAAAGTAGTTGTAGCTAAACGAAATAGGGTCATTACTTTTGCGCCACCCGTTATAATAATATTTTACCTATAATTTTAATCGTATATATATTGCTACATAAATTAAAAAAACATTTAATCTAAGTAGTTCATGTACATTTATTACATATATTTTTATAAGATTATTACATATATTTTTATAAGATTAAAATTTGACTTGTGAAACGTGTATTATATATACCTACTTTGCAAAATAAACTTTTTGAATTTTGAATTTTTGAATTATAACAATATCGAACTTAAAGTAAAAAAGCGTAAAATGTAAAATACATGCAAATGATGAGAAAAATAAATAAAATGTAGTCGATTAATAAGTAAATATGTAAATCTTAAATAAATGAAAAATGCATATTTATAAAAATACTACAAAGATTATTTAATATTAAGGCATCGGTATTTGCTTTTCTATTAAATGGCACTTGAGTTTAATTCGAAAATTAGCCTTTGTCTTGAATTCTAGAATAAACTATTAACCCGCTTATTTTAATCGCTAAGAAGAAAGGAGGTAAACAGCTGAAGGATTTTTATTTTATCCTTTCCCAAAATTAAAATTTTTACGTATACAAATTATTGTTTTAATCTTGGATTTTTAAACAAAATCCTTGTGGGCAAAATGGCTAAAATACCTTTGCCAGTAACAATTTCTGTTTGTATAAATAAAAACAAAAATGCGTGACCATAGAGCACGTAGGTAGAGGGAGATAGAGCATGATATGTGAAATGTCATTGACAGCTAGTTTTTTTATGAATAAAAATATATTGTTACGTGTTTATTAATACTCATAATATCTTAATGGGTTTTCTATTATCTTACCTTACACAAAATAAAAACTTGTGGATTGTTCAAGTAAGAAATCGAAATTTTTTCAACTAAAAGTAAAAAAATATAGGTACGAAGACGAGCGGAGCAAGGAGGAGCGTGTTAGGTTTACATGTAAATAAATTTGGGGAGCCGAGCGAAGCGGAGCGAGGCGACCCCTGTAATTTTTAACAGAATTCAACAGAGGCATATCATGATATGCTCAATTCTTCGATATACCAACGAAAATACAAATTATTAAAATCAAAAAAAGAAACACCTAAAGAGAGCCAATTACCTAGTATGTACTAAGAATAAAAAGTGGAAGAATATCGTATTTGTTCGTTACATAAAAATATGCTTTTTATTTAGGATTAACAAAATCAACCTCAAAAAATATCAAGTCAGAGCTAATCATCTTTGTTACTGTCCTCTAAGGCGAGCGATTTTATTCCATCTGAGAAAGAGCGTGACCGACCGTGCGCCCACGTTCGTTCGCCGGGATCTCCCGCACCCCTTGTCCCCTAGTAGCGGCCCTGAGTTGTGTAGTGGGCGCTTCTCAGGATCCGCTTGTGACATATTGCAACTCCCCAAGGGCCCCCGAGGATATTGGAAAACCTTGAGAGTTCGCAAGCGATTGCGAGTTACGGAAATCATCGAATGTTTGAGTCCTTTTATTTTATTTTCGTTTTATATAGGTACATCTATTTTTATTTGCGGAGTACCAATTTTCTTTATTGCCGAATTTGTATGCACATTATTCAATTTCTTCCTACCTAAATATTTACATATTTCAGATAGAATTTGTCTTGCTATTTCATATATGTATAATAGGTATTAATAATTATTATTCTAATCTTGTTATGCATATTTACCCACCACAGGTAGTTTGAACAAGGCTAACGCACACTGGCTCCCGTGAGTCACTTTCATGGGTATTAATTAAAAATCAGTGCTGCAAAGCCAAATGTTCTGCAGCAATATGCTAACACGAGTACCCTTTTTCACAACCAATTTTGGTTTTAAAATAATAATATTTTTTTTACTTTATTTTGTACGTTGTAAGTTTTTTCCGTTTTTAGGGTTCCGTACCCAAAAGGTAACCAACGGGACCCTATTACTAAGACTCCGCTGTCCGTCTGTCTGTCTGTCCGTCTGTCTGTCCATCTGTCCGTCTGTCACCTGGCTGTATCTCATGAACCGTGAAAGTTAGACAGTTGAAATTTTCAAAGATGATGTATTTCTGTATAACAACAAATATTAAAAAACAGAATAAAATAAATATTTAAGGGGGCTCCCATACAACAGACATGTTTTATTTTGCCGTTTTTATAGATAATGGAACGGAACCCTTCGTGCGTGAGTCCGGCTCGCGCTTGGCCGGTTTTCTTATTGCTTATGTTAAGTTTTAAGTTACCCTTTTGTATATTTATATGGTGGCTTGAAATAAACTGTTTACTTACTTCATCATCATTCAGGCCACATCCAGCCACTGTTGGGCACAGACTTCTTCTTCTCAACACCATTTTTGTCGGTCTCTCGCCAGCCTCATCCATTGCCTACAGCCCTGACAATATCGTCTCGCCATCGGGCCATCCGTCTACCCACTGACCGCTTTCCTACCGTTGGCTGCCACTCTGTAACTGCCCTAGACCACCATACGTCTTCCCGTCTAGCCAGATGTCCCGCCCATCTCCGTTTACCGACATCTTCGACTCCAGTTCGTTGTCGAATCTCGACGTTTGGTACACGATCCACAAGAGAGATGCCCAGCATGGCTCGCTCTATAGCCCTCTGCGCCACTTTTATTTTGTGGATGTGAGTTTTGATTAGCGTCCATGTTTCGGCACCATAAGTAAGGATAGGCAGGACACACTGGTTGAATGTCTTTGCTTAAAATGGTTTTCAAGTTACTCAGTTCAAGGTCGTTGGCGTTGGGAGAAACCTAAATCTCCAACTTTCAGGGTCAGTGCGTTGTATTCTAGAACAGCTATTATTAGTTTTAGACTCAACACACGTTGGCGACTGCGTAAAATATTTATATGAGAAATTTCACAGTGCCACAGAGGAACTAGAGAGGAACCAAAATTTATAATCCCATCAAAAACATAAATGTGAATAAGAGCCAAGTTCAAAATTATGATATATGCCTTGGTTGTTGACTTCAACGACAAAAGAATTGAGATCTAAATGGGTACCAAGTTCAATAGTCAGTCCCGAAATGTATTTATAACAAACTTGAAATATCATTTTTTCTTATAACTTAGGATAATATATTGAAGCCTAAGGTCTGACTTGGCTAGTTTTCATATACAAATTATATTATAGCCTTCGCAAGTTCTAAAGATGTAAGTTCTTATTTTATTCTTCCGAAACTTTGGCTTGCTGGTAGAAACTAGCCATCGAACATAGGGCTCTTCCATGACTGTTTTAGTAGTTACTTAATAATAATTCATATATTCGAACTAGCGAAGTCAGACCTTAGACTTCAATATATTATAGCTTGAACTTGGCTTGGACTTGGCTTGGCACATTACCGCGTGTCTAGATACAATAGTATTTTGTGCAACTGTAACATAATGTGAGACATTGGGACACGAGTGCTTGTTTACGAAACGAAAGAAGTGAGACATATTAGCACATTAACAAATGCACAAGGTCTCGTAGACGCTTTTTACCAGGCGCGTTAGTGATCAAACGTATGATCATCGTGTATTAAAAATAAGAAAAAAAACCGGCCAAGTGCGAAAACTGTTGTATGGGAGCCCCCTTAAATATTTAATTCTGTTTTTTAGTATTTGTTGTTATAGCGGCAACAGAAATTCATCATCTGTGAAAATTTCAACTGTCTAACTATCACGGTTCAAGAGATACAGCCGGGTGACAGACGGACAGATGAACAGACAGACGGACAGACACACAGAGTCTTAGTAATAGGGTCCCGTTTGTTACCCTTTGGGTACGGAACCTTAAAAACGGAAAAACTTACAATTACAAATATTAAAAAAGTACAAAATAAAGTAAAAAAAATATTATTATTTAAAACCAAAATTGGTTGTGAAAAAAGGGTACTCATATCAGCATATTGCTGCAAAACATTTGGCTTTACAGCACTAATTTTTAATTAATACCAATGAGAGTGACTCACGGGAGCCAGTGTGCGTTAGTCTTGTTCGGACTACCTGTCTGTAACTGTCTAACTATCACGGTTCATGAGATACAGTCTGGTGACAGACGGATGGAGAGCGGAGTCTTAGTAATAGGGTCCCGATACTTACCAATTTGACACGGAACCCTAAAAAAACATTTTAGTCAATTCTTTTTGACTGCCTTAGCCGCTTCAATCATATCCAGTTATTATAAAGCTGTCTAAAGTAGTAATTATGAATAATTCTGTTTGCACGTTCGGGAGAAAAAACACAAAATCAACACAATAATAAATAACGCAAATGATATACGTTTCACACGAATAAAATATGTTTTACATGAATAATTTAGCCATTACGACACTTCCAATTTCCGGTGTGAAGAAGAATAATGAGTTCCGATAAACATCTGTAATGTAACGTGGTAATAAACGAAATATGAAGGAAGGGTCGAGATTAATGTGTTGCAATACTCGTAAATCTGAATAGATTTGGATTGTTTTTATAAATAAGCTGCCCAATTTACTTAAAGCTGAGTTTCCATTTAGAGTAAAAAGAAAAAAAAACTAATCAGGCGAAATCTGTCCTCTTATAGGAAATAAGGCGAAATATTATATAGGAATAAGTCTGCCCTCGCCTTACAGGTGGGCGATTATGAATGACAATCGATTTACTCGATTATGACAGTCATTCGAAAGTTTCGAAAATATAATCGATTATGTTGAAATTTTAGCCTTTATTAATGAAACAATAAGAATCAATTTTGATGATAAAATAATACGAACGAGTAGCTGTTATGATCGAATGACATGCTGCTGGTGAGACAAAAGATGAGTCTAATTGAAAAAGAAGTACAAACAAACATGCCATCTTATTCACTATACTTCGTTCGTAAAGTCTCGCCTATTCTCTTTTGTTTCTTGGTTTATGTGCACGTCTGTCCTGTAAAAAGTCTAAGCTGTTTGCGTGTTTTCGAACGCTTTCGTTCGGAAGTACTTATAATCGAAAACTACTCGATTGATTAACAAAAATTGAATTGTATGTCAACTATGATGTGTAGCATCATGTAGTTTTATGTTTGTGTAGCATTATGAACGAATAATCGAATGGTTTCTTTCGATTATGGATATCAGTAGTTTGCTTATTTTGTAGTCGATTATTGAAATGAGTAGTTTCGAAACTTTCGATTATCAAAATTAGTCATAATCGCCCATCTGTACCTTGCCTTCTTTGAATGTATCCTATCTTATATTTTGTGCAATAAAGTGCAAATGAATGAATGCATTCTGTGCTATAAAATGTGAGTAGCCTTCTAGTATAATATTAATTATACCTATGTAATTGTGATTTTATTTATTATTTTGGAATTAGAGAGATGGGATTTTAAAATGACGACCGTTTTATAACACTATTTTATGACCTTTATTTTGTTATCAGCTTACTATTATTTGGTTTAAAACCAAAAACTCAAATGAAACTAATATTTAGATCGTATAGTTTTGGCCTGTCTTTCCGATTTCATTGGATGCAGAAAAATACAACTAAGCATGATAAAAGAAATAGAAATAAAAACCAGCCGACCACAGAGACGGACACAGAAGAAAAAAAAAAGAAGTCAATGTTTTCTTTTATTTTTATACAAATTTTTTTATTAAAGAATTGTGAAGCCTACACCGATCGCTTTAATAAAGTTTCAGCAATTTTCAGACGGCACTTGATATATCAGTTTCATATTTCCTTGTTTAATAAATTTCATTAAAACTTATTAAAAGTTCACGCAAACGCCACACATCGCTTCTTGAGTTCAATTAAAAACTCTTCTAGTTAAGGGTGCGGTTATGTTACCTTACATACTTTTTTTCGCTCTGTTTCGTTTATGGTGAGTTTTTATACTGGTTGTAATTATTCAGGCAACATTTAAAACATATACAGTGCTCCCAAAGTGTTAATGCGCATACAAATCTTCGCCACCGTTCGGCAAAGTTCGTATTTCCTTACACTTTCTAAACAATCGATAAAGTCACGTGGTACGTCCGGTCGCTCGGCTACAGATTTGTATGCGCATTATTACTTTGGGAGTACTGTACACTCGTTACTAATTCTACATTAGTTTACTAGCAATTCTCTTACTCACGATACACCCATTTTTAGGGTTCCGTACCCAAAGGGCAAATCGGAGCCCTATTAATGTCACTCTACTGTTCGTTTGTCTTTCTATCTGTCTATCCGTATGTCATGGGTCTCTATCTCGTAGACGGTATTAGATAGAAACCTGAAATTTTTATATGTTGGGTAAAATGTTGATCCAAAACCGAATTTTGGATTTAAAATGTAATTAAATTATTTTTCAGGGAGGCCTCATACAATGGAGCCAAAAAAACTTTTTTTTATCTCGCCCGAGCATATGGGGTGTCATTGTCTAGAGCACATGAATATGTATTTTTTATCTTAAAAAATAAAGAAATGGGGGGCTAGCAAAGTTGCCATTTTTAGACCATTTTTTTACTAGGTCTACCTCAAAGGCCAAAGCAGTTAAGAATTTTAAATTTCTGTATATTGTGTACCATATGCTGTATTTAAACACAAAATTAATAAAAATAATATAGATGGTAGACTATATGGCAAATCTAAACATTTTAGAAAAACCCAAAACTTTAAGTTCGCTTAATAGAATAAAATACGAAGTTACCTCTAAATTTCATGTTTTTTGAGTGTTACCGGGCCATTCTTAAATTATACAGCCTTGAAATTTGTATTTAAAATGAATGAACAATAACCCCGCCTAAACATTTTTTTAATAATTTCATCTAGAAGCCGAGTTATAAAATAAATACGAAGTTTTTCGTATTTATAATTTAAAAAGGCGTGTTTTTCAAAAATAAAATCTATCGAGTGAATTGTGTCTAATTAGATAACTGTCTTGAGAAAGGAAAGCTAAAGGTCTGAATAAACATGTCTATGAGTTTTACATTGATAGAGTCAAAAGTTGAGCAAAAACCCTTGGAATACCAAAGGCAAGGCCTTAAAGAGCCTTCCTTAAATAATACAATCTTGAAATTTGTATAAAAATAATATAATAAATATTTTTTCAATGCATGTGCTCGTAAAGGCCCACTTTTTATGCATCAAAACCGAACAAAAAGTCGATTATTTTGCCCTAGGGCTTTATTATTATTATTTTTTTAATTTGTTTACAATGGTTGGCTAACCTGCAGCCTTTCCTGTGTACCATAGACGTTATACTTTTTTTTCCACTGTTTAACGGCTCTGGATACAGTCCTTTTGAGCCAATTATAATTTAAAGTTCACAAGATTATATTTGTTTTCATTTCCTCACACTATGCATTGAAAAATGTAGTATGATACACGGGCGTAAAAGCAATAAATTACTCGGTTACGTTTAAAACACTCGCTACGCTCGTGTTTTAAATCGTCCTCGTAATTTATTCCTTTGCGCCCTTGTAGCATAAACTACTATTACTTCAAAACCTTTTTTTAACCGTTTAATATTATACAGGGTGGAAAAAATTTAAGGACCCTGGAGGGGAACTACCTTAAATCCTTTAGTTAGGTAATTTTACTGAAAGGAAACATTCCTTTATTTTTTAAAAGAAACAAAACTGCATTCAAAAATATTCTGAAATTCGCTTGTCTCACCCAGGAATCAAACCAACTAAAAATTAAAAAAATAAACCCTCGCTATTTTATCATTGGAATTGGTAGGATTATTGTTCAGAATAAAATTTGTATAATAAACATTTGGTCTTACACTCATCTGTTGTACGAGATACTCATGAAATTAAATATTTATTACAAGTTCTTTGATAACAATACCTAGTACTGTTCACTTGTAACAAGTAAATGACACGTTATAATTTTCTTATCTCTCTTACATCCAAAGACATCGTATGAAGTACAAGCTTGCTAATGTTATTTATCTTAAGTACCTTGTTGAAGACTTCAATAAGAAAATCGTTAAATGGTAATAAGAAATGTACGCAGAGCACAATTACTTCTTGCACTAGGCGTACTGACGAAAAGTTTAAAAAAGGAACGTATTTTTTTTGCAACGCGGAGCAATAAATTTGAAGTTCCAACCATAAATTTCATTCAAAATTCAAATTTTGTTTTGTTTTGCTTTCATTCCGTGCTGTCATTGTGTAATAATGGCGTATAATTATTACTTTACAAGTGAACAGTACTAGGTATTGTTAATAAAGAACTTGTAATAAATATTCAATTTCATGGGTATCTCGTACAACATGTGAGTGTAAGGCTAAATGTTTATTACACAAATTTAATCCTGAACAATAATCCTACCGATTCGTATAATAAAATAGCGAGGGTTTATTTTTTTAATTTTTAGTTGGTTCAGTTCCCGGGTGAGACAAGCAAAGTTTAGAAGATCTTTGAATGCAGTTTTGTTTCTTTTAAAAAATAAAGGAATGTTTCCTTTCAGTAAAATGAGCTAACTAAAGGATTTAAGGTAGTTCCCCTCCAGGGCCCTTTCATTTTTTCCACCCTGTATATACAGATTCTTACGAATATTAAAGTAGTAATTGAATAAAAAAGAAAATTTTCGATATATATTTCGACCCACTTGGGATCGTCGTCAGTCGATATTCGATATTCGACTGACTGGGTCGAAATATATATCGAAAATTTTCTTTTTTATTCAATTTCTACTTTAATATTCGTAAGAATCTGTATATATATATATATAATAAAACGGTATAAAAATAAGAGAACAAATGACCCCGTGGGCAGGTTTTAGAATATTTCAATAATTCCATCTAGAAGCAGAGTAATTTTGAAAATTCAGATTTTCGTGAGCGCGCGTATTTCTTAATGATCGTAATCGAATCGCCACGGCTGAGACGCGCTATTTCAAACTAAAAGGAAACGTAAGAGAGTTCAGTTCTGATTGATGCAAAATAAGATGCTCTATCTGACCGTATATGCACTTCCGAAGCATGCAGACTGAACACATAATCGGTGGGATTTGAACCCACGACCTCCGGATTTGTGATCAGGCGACCTTCAACCACAAGACCACAAAAGTTACCTAATATATATATTAATAACTTGACAGACCTCAATACCGTCGATGCAAGAATCGTGTCTTTTGCTGACGACACTGCCCTTGTTTTTTCAGCTCCGTCTTGGGATCTTGCATTCAAAAAGGCTAATAAAGGTGTTGCAATTGTGAAGGAATGGCTTGACGTGAACCTCCTCACGCTCAACATAAGTAAAACAAAATATTTATGTTTCAGTAAAACAAATCACACGGAAGCTGAGTATGATTTTCATTTAAAGCTACACACTTGCAATAACCATTCGCATTCATACAACTCACATTGCCAATGCGATATAATTGAGCGTGCAACTAACATTCGGTATCTTGGCGTCATTGTAGATGATAGACTTAACTGGCAAGCTCACATAAAAACCCTATCAGGTCGCGTACGAAAATTATCATTTTTTTTTAGGTCAGTTAGGAACATTTTAAACACAAAGCTAATATATAGTGTCTATTTTGCAATGTGCCAAAGTTTGCTTTCCTACTGTATTAGCTCTTGGGGTGGCGCAGCAGACTCACTTATTAGAAATAGAGCGAGCTCAACGAATGGTTATCAAAGTAATGCTTAGCAAACCATTTCGTTATAACACAGACCTTCTACACAAAGAAAGTGCCATATTAAGTGTACGAAGATTATTTATATCACACATTCTTTTAAAATCTAGCACAGCCTTAGAAATAAACGCACCGAGTATTAGCACGCAAATAAACAACAGGTCAGTAAGGCTGGAGGGAAAACTTCACGTTCCTAGAATGAGTAGTAAATTTGCACAGCGTTTCAAAACTTTTTTATATCCCTTTATTCACAATCAAATCAATAAGGAAATTAATTTGGCAGATAACACAAAGTTAAAACTCCAGCTAAAAAGAGAGCTGAGTTCTTGGCTTCTAGCCAAATCATATGACAATGTAGAAAGTCTTTTGGATGTCATTGAATAATTAAAACATAAAAAAAAAAAAAAATTATTATTATTAATATAGGTATATATTTTTTTTGTCTTTTGTTATTCGTATATTATTAATAAGTATTACTTACGCTATAGGCTTCACCTGTGTTTTTTTTAAGTATCATACATACATTTTATCAGTTCGTTTTTTATTTTTTTATTTTATTATTATTATTTTTCTTTTTTTTTTTTTCATTCTTGGTATTTTGTGTTTTATTTATATTGAAACTAGTACATATTTTGTACATATTTGATATAATTTATATGTAACTAAATATTTTATTTATTATAACATATATTATATTTGATATTCAAAATATATATTATTTATAATACCTATATTATTTTACATTTATTTTGGATCACACTTTAGATTTAGATTTAAGTAAAAATATATTTAATCTATGTTAGCACGGGCGGGCGCCTTCTGGCAAAAAACACTTGTGCATCCCATGAAACGGAGGATTCTGGTATGGGAGCACGCATATTATATTCAATAACGTGTACTAAGTTAGTTGTGCAAAATTTAATTGTTTGTTGTTTTTTTTTAAAGTTAACATTAGATTAGTTTCCTGTACATACTAACATATCAGAATAAATAAAATTTGTATTTGTATTAATATTTCAGTTTCGTAATTAATGTAAAAGTAAGAAAAGTTTGATATAAACGTAGCCTTACCAAGCACCCTAATTATAACCGCGAAAATCGATTCACGAAACAATTTAATGATGTAAGTCAATTAATATTACGTGCTGCCTCAACACTCATGTGCATTACAAGGAACTTCAACAACATTAATGAATTTCGCGTAGGCTTCTTCTGACGCGTATCGTATATATGCGTTCAGACTACGTGGCGTAGTGGTTCTACGAAGCTTAAAAACTGACTACGGCACCCGCTACGCCGTGGCGTAGTGGTTCTACGAAGCTTAAAAACTGACTACGGCACCCGCTAACTGTGGCGTAGTGATTCTACGAAGCTTAAAAACTGACTACGGCACCCACTACGCCGCGGCGTAGTGGTTCTACGAAGCTTAAAAACTGACTACGGCACCCGCTACGCCGTGGCGTAGTGGTTCTACGAAGCTAAAAACTGACTACGGCACCCGCTACGCCTAGGCGTAGTGGTTCTACGAAGCTTAAAAACTGACTACGGCACCCGCTACGCCGTGGCGTAGTGGTTCTACGAAGCTTAAAAACTGACTACGGCACCCACTATGCCGCGGCGTAGTGGTTCTACGAAGCTTAAAACAGACTATGACACCCGCTACGCCGCATCGTAGTGGTTCTACGAAGCTTAAAAACAGACTATGACACCCGCTACGCCGCGTCGTAGTGGTTCTACGAAGCTGAAAAACGGACTACGGCACCCACTACGCCGCGGCATAGCTCTTCTACAAAGCTGAAAACAGTGGTTCTACAAAGCTGAAAAAGCTAAAAAATTTACTACGGCACCCGTTACGCCGTGGCGTAGTGGGTCTGCAAAGCTAAAAAACTGGCTAACTGCGAGTTTGACTCGCTCTCAAAGGGTTTTATACCACCACACTACTCGTATTTAAGTACGGAACCCTAACACAATATCAATAACAACAATATCGATGCCAAAGCAACATCAAGGTGACAAAGTTTGGTACCCAATTTTGAACCCAAATTTTTATTATTTATTGTTTTACTTTAAAGTTTTTACTAACATATGAATAAATTTGAAACCTGTATGTGTTACCTATTTAAAGATAGAGCTAAGTTTAAATTTCTTGAATATTTTGTTGTTTGTCTTGGTAGAGGCCAAAGTAACAAGTGTTTAATTGTCTTACTGTAACGGCTTCAACTATAAACCGTTGTAACAGACAGACAGAGAGAGACCAAGGCTTAGTATATACCCTATAATACTTTGCTACCCGTTTAGCACCATTTGGGTACGGAATCCTAAAAACTATTGTATCATAGCACTTACTATGACGTAGCAAAAATGGGACACGAATGCGTTCTGACTAGTTATTATACGCTTTCAAATTTAAGTGCAATAGGTCCCCCGACCGTCCATTTGACAAACTTTTAATTCTACCTCAAATCTGCTATAGCCGCTATTAACTGACCACTGTAACATAACGCTCCGGTCAATTGAAGCTTACCGCTGCCTATACGACCTCGAAACCACCTTTATATGACCAGTTAGTTCGATAACGTCACACAACATGGCCGCATTATTATTGTGAAGTCATTTAAATGTAGTTGAAAAGTTAATATAATTTTAGGGGTTATGTTGAATGCTGTGGAAATGTGTGGTTTTGATCATACATTATCTATGGGTTTGACAGATAATAAATCTAAGGCTTTTATTTTTATCGAGTAATTTTAAATTTTCTATTATCACACATCTAACTAAAAATTTCAAATGTAATATATTGTCACGACATTAATCCCCGACGGGGTGTCAGAAGTATTCCGAGTGTGAACTGTGAAAAATGTGAGTTACAGTCCACACGTACACGCGCGTTTCACCGACGATTATTACATCCCAACGTGATGAGTGGTGAACCCTATCGCCGTTCTTCGGGCACAATACACGCTTTTTAAGGCTTGCAGGTTTCTTTACGATGTTTTTCTTCACCGCTAAGCAAGTGGCAAGTAAGAACAAATACTATGCACATAAATTCCAAAAAACTCATTGGTGTATGCATATCCAACTGGGGATCGAACCTGGATCTCAAGATCGAGAGGCCCACGTTTTATCCCTGAGCTACCGCTGTTATTAATGCTTTTACCTAACTAAACGAATACAACGTATTAAATTCATAAAGTTTTGAGCTTACCTATATTTATTGAATTAATACACGTTCATGAACTAATTTAGATGTAAATTTAATTTATATAATAATGTAGTACATATACAATACACATGATAGTTACCTAAAATATGTATATACTGCTCCTATAAATTCTAATACGTTACATATATAAATACATGCCTAATAAGTCCGCGGTTTGCAGTTGTTACTCGCAAACAAATTTCAATTTGGTATTTATTTTTATTTTTATAATTTTACTTTCCATGTTTTACTGTCCATAGTTTTTGTTATGGATAACATAATTAACCGTTTTAAAACTGTGTATGTACTGCTAGAAAATTATATTGACTCCTATTCTACCTAATTTAGTTTTTCCGGGAAATGCAACACCTCTTATACAGAACAAAACATTAAATTATGCTTCTCCCTCTGTACTGTAATGGTTCAAACGTCTCGACCACAAAATCGGGGGTCACAAGTTCAAATTCCATAGAAGCAAATTTGTTTTCGGTATGTGTGCTTTGGAAGGAAGGCACGTTAAGGGATTTAAATTACATACTTAAATCAACACTTCTCGAGACAAATCTTTCTCCGACGAGTGCGACATTTCTGCTGGTTGTTCTTCAAGGTGCCGTTTTATCACCTCTCCTTTTTGCATTATTTATTAATAATATTTTTCAGCATATTTCAAGTTCCTACCAGCTTTACGCTAATGACCTTTAAATCTATAGTCAGGCCAAACTCGATGAACTTCAGTGTGCTATCACAATGACAAATGAAGATTTAAAAAAAGTGTCTACCTGGAGTAAACAACATGGACTTCAAGTAAATCCTAACAAGACACAATTTATAGTAATTGGTAGTCTTTACTTTATATCTAGGATTGATTGGCATTTACTACCGCAGATAATTTTTGATGGTACCAATGTCCCCTACAGTATTAAGGTGAAAAATATTGGAATATTTGTAGATGAAAAGCTTACCTGGGGTCAACAACTTGATGAGGTTAGCCGTAAAATCTTTGCTTCCGCCTTCTCTCTTAAAAGACTCCGAAACTTTCTGCCAACTGCGACCAAGGTTGCGTTTGCAAATTCTCTCCTGCTCCCTATATTATTCTAGATTACGCTGACTGTTGTTACCTAGACCTCACCGAGGAACAACTTAATAAACTCGAAACTTCAAAACTTTTCTATTAGGTTCATATTTGGATTACGCAAATATGACCATATCTCACAATTTCGTTCTCACCTTGAGTGGCTCCCCATCCGTCTTTATCGCAATTCTCATATTCTTTTTCTTCTATACTCCGTTTTATTTAATCCTTTATACCTTTTCTAAAAGACCGCTTTGTGTTTTTTCATACTAAGAACAGCCTTAATTTGAGGTCATCTGTAGATCTTTGCTAAGCAGTGCCAGTTCATATAACCGTGTTTTTATGTTAACTTCTTTACTCTTAAAGCTGTTAATCGAATTGCAACATTTTCTTCTCGATTTTGGCGTTCGTGTGAGTAAAGTGTGTAGAGCGCCATCTCACTCTTTCCCGTAAATTGTCTCTCTTCCTAGCTTTTCGATTTTATATAATAGATTCGCTAAACTTTCAATGTTTCGTTTACATTTTGTTTCTCGTTTTAATTTAACTTCATAAGGAGTTCGAGTTTACGATTGCTCTCAAACAAACGTACTTCCAGTGTAACTGCTTGTGTTTATGTTGTGGCCCCAACCATTAAATTGTTTTAAATTTCAAGTTTTAGGCCCTTAAGTCAGAAATTTCGTGAAGAGTGGCATTCATATAGAAGTATACGAGAGAAGAGACTTCGAAAGTTTCTCAAGTTGAAATATTAAAATCATCAATCTTTCGAAACAGATTTTTTTTATTTACAAAGGTATTGAGGCCGTAAAATCTACGTATGGGGTTTTATTGGATGTTAGTTTATTCTAAAATACCGTGAAGAGAATGCTCTATGTTTATGTTGCAGATGTATTGTAAAATCCGCGGTTTTAAAAACCGCTAGATGTTTTACGAAACAACTCCGTTATGTACAACAGCTGAACGACGTTTGGCGGTTTTACATTATTACTGAATTGTATAAACGTTTTGCGTTATTCAATGCAGCGGTCAACGTTTAGCGGTTTTGCAAAACAGCTTCGCTCGGCTCCTTATTTTATCCTATATGTAAACCTAGAGAGCTCTTCGTCGTAACACATATTTTTTTACTTTTGGTTAAAAGACATTTTACAATAAATCTAAACGTGTGTAGCAGTAGCAGTGCCAGCTGAACCTAACATAGCTGTTTTACATAACGGAGCTGTTTTGTAAAACAGCTATCGGTTTTGTAAAACAGCTGATTCTACCATCCAACTTCGACATACATATATACAGATACACGGCAGTTTGATTGGAGGCCAAGTTCGAAAAATGGACGACGCAATTACTACAAAAATTTTACCATCAAATTTGCAAAATGAAAGAGATGTAAAAACTAAATATTATTATTTCTTTTAATACCATGTTAAATATTAAAAAAATTACAATAAATTATTTATTAAGCAATAAATAATATATATTTATTACAACCAATTTAAAAGTAAAATATATATTTTTTTTTTTATAAAAATTTCCTATAATTTGGTGAAATAATAATTAAAATCGCTTTAGGCGTTTGGAAGGAGTAAGAAAATTCTTGTGTTAATTATGTGAAACTTTCGATGACTTTCGATTTTTTTTGTTAAAACTTAAAATAGAAAAACAGTTTATGAAACTTAAAATTTATTTTTGACTCTATGATGCCTATCATATATTTTTATGAAAGTTTTTGGACCACCCGTGTGGGAGGAGTAGGCCTTCAAAGACAGGTCCAAATTGCAGTTGGCGTATCTATTCGCCTTAAGGCGCTCTTATCCCAAAATCAGTAATTTCAAAGTCAAATAGAACTTTCAAATATCGTCTAAAACTTCAAAAAAAAAAACGCAATATAGTTCGAACCTTTATCTAGGTCTTCCACGCATGTGTCACATGATCAGAAAAACTTTGCTCGATAGAAATAATTCACGAACACAGCATGTAAAAAACCTTTCAAATCATGCCATTTCCACAATTCCACTCTTTTATTAACGAAACATATCTGGTAATATTGCTCTTTGAATTTTCTAGGTCAACCACGTAAGTGGGTTTTAATAAACATATCCCTTGTTTTGAAACAATTTAAAAACCGATAAAAACAACGAAAAAGTTATTAAGTGTGGTTATTTTCTTTACTCCTTACACGTAAAGAAAAAGACAGAGAGTCACTCTTCTGGGATAAGAGCGCCTTAATGTGAAAAATGCACGAGAGAAATATTTAAAAAAAAATATGTAAAATGTTGCTTATTCGCCTGCTCCATTACTTAACACCATACTGAACTGGACAACGTCCTGTCCATAACCTACGATTACCTCACTCTCATCTGATGTAAACATGTATTTTTGGACATTTTCATAAACTCTGGGATCCAGAGTCACATTAAATGGTTTATAGGGTAATCGAATAAAAAATACATGAATGAACATGTGAAATTATGTGAATATGGTAGATTCATTCCCCAGATTGGCTATTATTGCATTGTTTATGCGCCATTATTCTCTTCGTAGGTCCAATCTTATTTTATTGAGCTTGCAGTGCCCGAGGCAAATGTAGATTTTTTTACTGACTTAAAAAAAAGAGGAGGTTCTCAATCCGGCTGTAATTATACATATAATTTTTTTTTGTATTTTCTTCCATTATTCCGTCATTTCTTAACTGATTTAAACAACTCGTTTAAATACTTTTCCGTTTGAATAAGTTTGCTTTTGAGTAAGTCCAGTTTTAGTTTGGTCATGATCGGATGAAAATCTTCAGAGAACTCCTCGCTAAATGAAAGCATACCACCGTATAAAGACAGTCGCTTTGAACTGGAATGCTGATTGCAGTGCAATAATGGATTTTTAAACTGTGGTATTACTTTAGTTTAACAGATGTCATTATGCCCACTTGACCTTCGATTACGGCCTCACCACTGCTTGGATGTTAGCACATAACTCTAGATTGCAGCAATCACTTTGTGTCAGGTAGGGTACTGATTGCAGATTATTGTATTATTGCTTGAAAATTTGCATTTTCTCCCATCTGTGAAAACTTGTAATTGGCTTTTCTGTTACTAAGTTTGTATGTTTTATATATATATATATTAAAGCTGTAAGCTGTAAGTGTAAGCGAAAAAAAAAACTTGCTACTTAAACATTATCATAATACCCACTTGACCATCGTTCTACATATACAATAGCATATTGGTGTTTTCGTTGCTGTATCATAGAGAATGCGCCGACTTCTAAATAACATATATTATAGGAAGAAGAAAGAAGTCAGCAAAATTATTATTTCGGTACAATCGGTCAGTTTATAACTATTTCAAACTTTTAGTGAAAGTCTTACATGTGAAGTCGGTTACTATTTTTTTGTAAAAAGTTAAATTTAATTTAAGCGAAATAATTGACGGGGAAGAGTACATGACAGTATCTAACTGTTAATTTGACACCCGTGATCCCCCTGACACACTACAGTCATTTATTTACACTCCAGTATAGTTAGTAGTAGCATATTTACACTCTAGACACTCTGCGAATGAGGGCTAGGCCAAAAAAGTCCAAGTTCAGTTCAGTTCAGTTCATTTATTTATCTTTTGGTTCATTACTATACACTTAGATATGTCATCATACATTAATATACACTTAGATATAACTTTAAAATACTAAATAAAAAATACAATAAAATTACAAACTTATCCAAGATAGCACCAAAACATAATCTAAAATACAAAATGACAATAATTATTTACCCTATGTCCAACTACTATCATATAAAACAGCCACAAAAGCTTTGTCCTAAAAACATATATATAATTACTATGATTAAAATAATAATGTCAGAATTAAAATATTCATAAAATAGACAAATAAAATTAATAAAAAAAACATGAAGACTTCGACCTTCACGACAATTTTGCTGTAGTATGTGTGTTTGTGTTTACAAACGTATATGTTTGTATAAGTATATTAATGCAGTATATACGTGCGCGTTTTTACAGGTGGTAGAGCTGATGCCAGGCTCGACTGTGAAGATACCACCATCTTACTTGGAGACCACCTCGAAGTAATTTGGGGGAGAGTAAGAGGACAGCTCACAGGCAAAAAACCAGGAGGCCCACCATGCCTGGGACCGATGGATGGCGCTATATCCATCCCTAATAGCCGGGCCTTATATGGAACAGACTGGTGACGGGCAGCGGCGTCACTGGTGCGAGGGTTCCGAGACCGCGCTCACCAACCCGCCTGCCCAGCGTGTGTGAGTATGGGCAATTCTTCCAGGATGACCGCCCGGAGTGGCAAAGTCCTGGAAAGGCTTATGTCCAGCAGTGGATGAACTAGGCCGATGGATGGATGGATGGAGACGTACGCGTCGGTAGCGAAAGGAACAACGTGTTCCACGACACCTCTCGTTCTTTTAGTATGAATATTATATAGTATGATAATAAAGCCGATTCTGAAGGCTTTAATTTTAGTTTTAGTGCTGTCAAAACTAAATTTTCTTCATTGCGAAATAGTTTTTAAAGGTTAGGAAGAGACAAAATTTATGAATTATAAATATTAATTTATTTTGGCAAAATTTAAGTTTTAACAGCACTAAAACTAAAATGAAAGCCTTCAGAACCGGCTTTAATTTGTATAAATTTTTAACCCAATTTCCTGTTTTATTCTAGTAATTTGCCGAGATGAGATGAGAATCTCGGTATTTTATCGAGAATATTAATATTGCGTCGATTTTTATAACTTATACCAAAATATTTCAGTGAAAACACAATGTCGGTACATATTGTACATCCTATTGCATATTCTATGATGCTCCCTTGGAAGCTTTATTGAAGTATGTACCGCACAATGCACAATAGACGCAGTCCTAGCTGATCAGCTGATTTACATATACCTATACAATACGGCACAATTTCAGTACTTACACTGTTGGAAATTCATACACAGGTAGATACTAGATAGGTAGGCACTCAACATAAGCAGATTTCTTATCTAATCTTATAAATAAGCTAATTACAACATCAATTATTGTAATTGAACATAAATATATTACATGTTTATCGGTTTTTGCTATTGCAAAACAACGTAGGTACTTGTAAACCGTTTTTCATGTTGAAATTAGCTTCATTGGCGATTTGCATGGAGACTCCCCCGAACTTCGCTTATACGGCGCGTAGAGCACGCATCTGTGTGCGTGAGTTTTTTTTTTGGAATTTTGCTGGAATAGCCTAACTGACATGTTCGAGAAATGCCATTAACTTTGCATAACAAAATTACTTTAACTAACTAACTAACTTTGCATTATTAAAGTGCATAACTTAACTTTTCTTGTTAAGAAGTTAAAAATTGAAAAACGTTTTAGTATTTGACAGATAACACCAATAATTCAGTATTAGTGAAAAACAGCATTTTAAGTTTGTTTTGAGGAGATCATAACTAATTGTGTTCAATGTGAAACTGTTGCTTTATAGACCTCAATAATACGGAACTATCGGCGTCAAAAGGCACAGATCAAAATGCTTTTCGATTTAAAATTTATAAACAAGAAAAACAAAGTTAAGTTATGCACTTTGCGCCAAGCTACTGACATTTAACCTTAATCACATTTATGATTAATACTTGCGATTGTCGGCACTTGGTGAAACATCATCATAATCTTGATAAAAACACTTGTATTGTTTCACAATATCAATATTTTATTAAGAGTATGACATAGCCAAAACAAAAACCAGTTCCGGGCGTGGCTTATTCTATTTTACGATAGCGCGCGGGGGGAAATTCGTCCCGGTCTCTAAGCTCTCGTCACCATAGCAAAAATACGAATAGAGTGGACGAGGCAGGGTCAAAAGTAATACGTATTTTATTTTATCTAATTTATTTGTGTATTTCGATCATCGTCACACGGTATTGATCCTACTTGCTATCACGTCGGGACGTAAATTTATTATGGTCGGCTAAAAGTGGTTTTTTGAGTGTTTGATTTATCAGTTGACCCTCGGAACATTTCAGACACTCCTTTAGAGATACATAATAATATTGTGACGGTTAATTGTCACCATTACCCATTCTTTAAATATTTTTCGCCCGTTGAGCTGGTTTTACACTTGCGGGAAAATAAATTGGACCAAAAATTTCTTTACAAAAAAATTTTACTAAAGTTATTATTACAAAAAGTGGAAACTAACAAATATTCTCAGAAGGAATGCACCACGTCACTATCTATCTCACTGTAGCCTATATCAATTATGAGTCTCTCATTCAACCACGTTTAACTGCGTTACTATCTCATTCCAACTCATTTTAAATAGCGTCACTATTTATCTCACTCTAACGCGTGTTAAATGGCATTTCTAATGAACGTCAAATATTTTTACTGCCCGCCACTCTTTCATTCTAAATTCTAATTATTTAAAAAAATACGCAGCTCCTTTGGTAGTAAAATAGCAATAACTTTTTTTTCAAAAGTAATACACAGAAATTGCCAGATCATTTGAAAAACAATATTTGATGAGCCGTTATTTAAGACAATTTGCAAAACTAACATAGGACATTTTTTTCAGGGTGTGGTATCGAACTAACCTAATTACAAAAAATTGCTCATAAATTGGGTTTTTATTTTTCTTCCTGATGTAACAGCATTTCAAGGTTTATTTTTGACTTTATCAATAGCATGACTATTCAGAGTTGCGCAACAAAAATTTTATTCTTAGAATTTAGAACTGGTTAGCTTTGACTCTCAAAAATATATTCGAATTTATAAAGGTACCATCAGCTCGAAGACTATCTACTTTTTGCTGAGGTCATAATTTGATATTCTGGTCAGTCATGAGCTGGCCTACCAGCCTTCCAAGGGAAAGCGTTGACTTTTGGGACACCTGTTTACCCTTGGGATAAATCGCCAAGTGTTTAAAATATAGAAATTTATTTGTATCATAGTTTGAAATGTTCAGGTCCCTTTACGCAAAATGAAAAAACAAAACTCTTTTAGGATTAATTTGTTGTCCCTATGTTTGTCTGTTTGTCCGTTTGTCTAGGCAATTTTTCTGGGTAAAATCAATAAATGCTAATATTTACAGCCCTGTAAAATATACATATTATAACGTTTTTATGGACTTTCGTTTAACTTTTTCATACAAATTTTATCCTTATAAAAATATAGAGATCAACACTTCACATAATATTTTGCATTTGAAAGAAAGCACAGAAAGGAACTGTAGAACAAATAATGTAAAAAATATAAAACCATATCTTTCTATTCTAAAGGGATTAATAATTTACTGTTTGTTCAATGTGGCGATAGCTTTGTTTATTATTTTTTTTTTCTTTGTTACAAAGATAACAAATATTTTCATACAAAGTTTTCCTTAAGGGCTTTTAACAAAATATTAAGAAATAATTATAACGGTAAAGTACAACTTTTACCTAAGACAATTTATTGTTAAAAGTTTGCTATATGCATAAACATATTTTAATGATATTATGGTATATTCAAAATAATTGGGTTTTCCATAAGCGTGATATCAGATTATTTAAGAAATTTTACGGCTGGTATCACGACGACGGATAAGCCAATTATTTTATTACTATTGTAATATAATTAAAAATATGTAAATACATACAGCAGACTTTTAACTATAAGTTTTCTTAACTAAAAGTTGTATTTTTACTTATTGAAATTGTATTTCTCATCAAGAAGTGCAAGATGACAAGATATTCCAAATAAGTTAATTGAATTTGTGAAATAGTTTCAGGTCAAAACAGTTTTCATTGAAACGGTAATTGATTATACTTAGCAAATTGTGTAAACTTAGTCATCTAGTGTAACTTAGCAAAGTGTGTGAACGACGCCTGTATTTCTCTCTTTTTTATTTCCAGTATAGATAAAAATATACAAACTTGTTAAACTTTGTGTAAAAACGAGGCAATATTGACGATATCCTGACAGCTATTATGATGGTGTTTTATCAAATTTTGCTTTTTGGGCTGTATAGAGACGTAGTTAGATGTCACTAGAATATACTCGTGAAAAAAGATATGAAGAAAATAAGCTGTAGACTTCACATTCGGTTTATACCTATTGTATGAATTTTAAGAAAAATACAGGGGTAAAGGGACCTCTTAAGGAAAACCTTGTATTAAACTATTTGTTATCTTGGTAAAAATAATTCAAGGAAAAAAATAAACAAAGCTATCGCCACATTGAACAGTAGATAATTAATCCCTTTAGAATAGAACAACATGGTTTTCATATTTTTTACATTATTTGTTCAACAATTCCTTTCTGTGTTGACTTTTAAATGCAAAATATTATCTCAAGTGTTCATCCCTACATTTTCATAGTGAGAAAATTTGTACAGATAAACATAGGGATAACAAATTAATCCTAAAAGAGTTTCATTGTTTTCATTTTGCGTAACAGAACCTGAACATGTACCGACAGGATTATCTACGATCTAATAATTTTGCCATGCACTGTAAATATTTCAAAATAAATTTCTATATTTTAAATGCTTGGCGATTTATCCCAAGTAAGTGTACCTATATAATTTGCAAAAAACTTCACTTATTGGACCTGAAATGGCGAGCCAATACTAGAGGGTAATTTCACGAAAAGGTCATTGACCTTTGTTACAGATCTCAGTAAGTATAAGTAAATTAATTTGGGTTTCAATAACGATCACAAAATTATTCTTTTAGAGTATATTATTTTCCCGCATAAAAGTACGAATTCATTCCAAATCCATTCAGTTTTGTTGTTATGACTATGGCACGATGTAGCTAAATCACTCATACGCATATTTTGTTGAGTTTTTAACGGCAGGAATATGATGCTCCTCGAAATATTACTTTATAAAATTAATTTCAATGTGTTTTGAAGTAGTTTTGGGAGATATGTATAGCTTGCAAAAAAGGGCACAGGTTCCACGTCTTACGGGCGCCAACGCTAGGCGTAGACTGACAATATCTTGCTGCCGCTGACTGCATCAGTGGATTTACGTATTTTTGGAAAAAGGGGGTGCTTTTTTTGACCCGAATAACGTGGTATTTGGAAAATGAATAGATATCATTCACACTAATTTTATTAAAAAAAAACCAACAAAATCGCGAAAGCGATACCTGAAACAAAATCGATAAGAAGTGTGCAATAGAGGGTTACAAAAAAATTCATTGACAGTACAAATATGAATCGATTAACGTGTTTGTGGAAAATGAATACCTTAAAGTTCAACCAAAAACATGTATTTTTTTTATGGCTATACGTAACCTAATTATTGCAACAAAATCATCCGAAAGCTGACATTTTATTTCTGTTTGTATTTTCGTTCCCCTTAATCCAACTGGTTTCGCCTTACGGCATTATCAAGGAACTGTTAAATATAATAAATAAACAATAAAGGAATGTGTAGTTGTTGTTTACATTGCAGATGGCGAAACCGGTTGGATTAATAACAGAGTGATATTGTGAAACAGTACAAGTGTTTTTATCAAGATTAATCACATTTATTTATTATGTGTAAGTCAAAAATAAGAAGAACCATCTTAAGTTGTGCGTTTCGTAGATGATACAATTCCACTTAAATGATTCTTTTATCGTTTGGTACAATGGGCTCTTCTTTTTTCGCAATAAAGGTTTTTTCAATAAAAGTGCTCGTAAAGGTCCACTTTTTATGCATCAAAACCAATTATTATTATTTTTTTATTATTTACAAGAAGTTAGCTAACCTGCAACCTTTCCTGTGTAACATAAATGTTAAATTTTTTTCCACTGTTTAACGGCTCTGGATATAATCCTTTTGAGCCAATCATAATTTAAAGTTCACAAGATTATATTTGTTTTATTTCCTCACACTATGCATTGAAAAACGTAGTATGATACACGGGCGTAAGAGCAATAAATTACTCGGTTACGTTTAAAACACTCGCTACGCTCGTGCTCGTAATTTATTCCTTTTCGCCCTTGTAGCATAAACTACTATTCATTTCTAATTGTCAATTTTATCTGTCAAATTTACCGAATAAACATTTGTACCAGTTCGGACCACATCACAATGGACAAGCAAACAATACGGCGCGATGTTAGCACGGTTTACCCCATTGTACTGTTGATCCTTAAGACGTACCCGCATACAATGTTCCCAATCTCGGTGCAGGTTTTATGTAAATACCAAGCAATTTTATCGGCGACTGTACTGAAGAGAAATATAAATAAACTCTGCTATGTAGATGTTCTGTACCAATATTTTAAACTTGCCTAGATCTCGGTCGACGAACTGGATTAGTCGCTGGTTCGTGATAGCAAAGAATATAAACGATAGGCGGGTTATATATATTCGAGTCCCGCCAGAGATTACTTTTTAAAAGTATTAGAAGAATTGGTACTGTTCAATCTTGTAACGCACTCGAAATATATTTAGATCAGCCTTTATCATCCAGAAAAAAATTATGATGGCTTGTGATTAGGGTTACCAACTCTGGGAATGAGATTTTCGGGATTTATGGAATAAAGATCGGGACAACCAAAATAAAATCGGGACTTCTTAAAAAAGATTTTTATCGTGATTAATCGTGAACATATTTAACATAGTAGAATAATTACTTACCTTTACTAAAATTTAGTCTATGCTAAAATTAAATTATATCTGATATTGAACTATAGTACATACGATACGAGAGCGATTCGGCTCGTGCCGCAAACTCACACTCGTCAGAAAACGTTTCTCGCACGAGTGTCGTATAATTTTTTATAGCACAAGTGCGGAAAATGCCGACTTTACGCACGCGCAGCGTGCGTAAAGTGGTCATTTTACGCACGGTGTGCTATAAAACAAATTACGAATTTTTTTGTTTTTAAATGAATATTTGTTTTAGTATTTGGCGCATTTTATACATTTCCGTACGTAATCGAAAAATTTTAAACATGTAAGTTGAATGAAAAATTGGGAAATGTTGAAAATCGGGAAACGGGACACAGGGGCCTGAAATCGGAATATCCCGATCAAATCGGGACAGTTGGCAACCCTACTTGTGAGAAACATATAATGGTATTTTGTGAAAAGGTGACGGAATGTGAGACATTGGAACATGTGCTTGTTTACGAAACAAACGAAGTATTACACACTTTTTTGGAAAAATTTGTAAATTAAAAGAAACACCGCGCTCACCTAACCCAGCGTGAGTGAGTATAGGCTATATTCCAGTAGGACTAGGGTTTCCAACCCTCCCGGAATGCACGGGAGACTCTGGGGTTATTGTTCAACCTCCCAAGCTCCCGGGATGCAATAAAGTCTCCGGATTTTCTAAAATAAAATAATTATCATTAACGAAATAGAAAAATCGAGCGAAATAAATAATTTAATGACGAAATAAATTTTGTTTTTTCTTACCAAATATGAATGATGCTTTTACAAAGCAAAGCAAATTAAAAATAATAAATATTACCGATTTTCATTCAATTGCCCACCGATTTTTTCAAATCTCCCGGGTTGGTTCTTCCGAGAGTTGGCAACCCTAAGTAGGACCGCCAAGAGTGGCGAAATCAGTGGTGAACAAACCACGCTTATGAATGGAGGCCCACCTCATGCCACGTAATTTATGTGCATAGTATTTATTTATATAACACTTCCCGGTGATGGTAAACACGCAAGCCTTGAAAAGCGTGTATTTGTTCCCGAAATCCGCCGATGATATTGAATATTATTTAGCCAGTTTAAATAGTTACAATTTTGTTTTAATTATTTAAAATACAATCTTAGTTAGCCTTTGTTTGTGATTTGTGTAGGGGATGAGCGCGCCTCATCATGACCTGATGAGGCGCCAGTTAGTTGCGCTGGTGTGGCCACGTGAGACGTATGCCAGAAGAGAGAATGGCGAAACGCATCTTATATTGCGAGCTTCGCAGTGGAAAACGGAAACAAGGCGGGCAGTTCCTTAGGTTTAAGGACGTGCAGAAACGTCACATGAAAAGTTGCAACATAGAACATTTGACATGGGAGTACCAGGCTGAAGACCGAACTGTGTGGCGGCATACAGTCAACACTAACATCTTCGAGTTCGAGACTAAACCAAGAGCTACTCTTGACGCCAGACGTGATGAACGCCGATGTAGACCACGCCACCAGCTGCCATACAATACAACTACTACAATGGAAAGCTTGCATGTAGCCTGTGCTACCGCACTTTCACAAACAAGATAGGCTACATAAGTCACATGGCCGGCGCTCTCCACAGCCGCAACAGTCGCTGTGACCGAACTCGATCGGATGAATCATCATCATCAGGGGATGAGCACTGCCCAGCCGTATCACAGTTTTTTTTTTTTAACTAGCACGGAGGTCTGGTTTCATTTACGTATAATGTTTAGAGCTTTAGTTATCTAAGCTTGTACTTTTTAGTAAAAATAAATTATTAATATTATTATTATTATGTAGGTACACTTTTCAGTCACGGGCCCATAGGGACCCGGTCATTTGAATAGCATTCATGGGGCCGAAGCCAACATTGAAGAGGCATTTGGTACCATTTAATCTAAATGTGAGATGGCTGCATCCATGGAGGCCTCTCCCTCAATGTATCATTGAGATACACTAACGGACAGTCCCCCAAAGTTACCAAACTATTGCCAGGAAGGAAGCGACTTGGAGTGGGCTATGAGGATGGGATGCTAAATGGGCCGGATAACAGGGCTATGGAGTGAGATAACGGACATCTGCCTCGAAAATCGGCAGACGGTCACTTTCTGCTCGATAAACCCCTATCTAGCCACCATGGGCGGCCAGGGGGCAACACTATGTAAGCAGCTAAGGTTTATTATTATTATACATATATTTATTATATCACGGGACTTTGTAGTCCCGGACCTTTGGGAGGCGTGCGTGGAGGCGAAGCCAACACGTAGAGGCTCTTTAGACAATTCTAAATGTGATGTGACACCAATCGACGATTATCCCAGTACGCACTGTAGGAGTGCACCCAGGGACAACCCCCGGTCTGAGTAGGACTATTGTAAGCAATGAAGACACAGGAAACCAGACTATTGGGTTATGGTGCTAGTGGACTGGATATCTGGGACTATGGAAGAAACTATAGCGCCTACCCGACCTATGTTAATAACAGGGAAAAATGGGCAGACGGAGACTCGCCAACTCAATTAAATGGGCCCCCCACAAGGTCGCTCGCACGGAGACACAAGGGGGCAACATTTGTTGTTATTATTATTATAAGGCTCACGGGGGTGTATTTATTAGGACGTGAAAATCGTCGATGAAAAGAGGGTGTACGGAGTTGACTGTTTCAGTGGCAGTCCACACAAAAACACCTCTGATACCCTTAGTGACGTTATGTGTCATGTTTTGTAAGCAAAAATCTTTATTTTTTAAATCCAGAACTTTTTATTCTGTAATATTTGTTAAATTTAACGTAGCACGTGTGAAATAATTTAATTTTATCAAACAAAGTAATGTATGTCACATGTACTTAGCAAACTGCCAGCACAGTTTGAAATAGCTAAGTTTTTGTTGAATGTCGTGCCAGCTCCGGACATTCTATGTTTTGCCCGGTTCCGGCCCGGCTGATATGCTAATATGTTACGGTACAAGAACTGGATTGAAGTTATTCACTCATTAATGTAAATGCGAAAGTAGATTTTACTAAATATTTGAAGAAATTATTGTGTTATACGAGTACGTCATACAAACAAGGTTAGTATAGTTACAAAAACATAAATATTTTTTTAGCGTTACGCAAATAGACATAAAAACCCTTAAGGTGGATGCGACGGTTTTCGTTCCCAAACGCACAGCTTGTTTTTGAATAAAATTATATTAAATTAATGTGATTTATTGAATAACGCGACAACAGTTTAAGGTTAAACATCAGTCGCTATGACGTCACTTGAGAGTTTTAGACATTATACCGATTGTGATGTGTGATTGCTTATAAAAAAGTGGTCTGTCTCTATTTGTCTATTCATCTGTCATCTAGCTGTCAAATCAGTCGGAAGCAAATTATTTGTTAGAAAAGAACACATTTCTAAACAGCCATTTATCAAGTGACGTCACACGAAGGCAAATGGAAGTTGCAGCTTTTTCGTAAAAATATTCATCATCATGAAGTTTTTTAAACAACAAGTTCTAAAATATGGCTTATAAAACCTAAATCTCGAAATGGTTTTCGAATTAACATACCTGAACATAATTTAATCTAAGCGAATTTCCGTCGATGTTCTTACCGACACAAGTTGCTAATTTAGGGTGTGGATGCAGGTTAGTAACACCAAATCAGCAGCTTAGTGTGTGTCGGTACCACAGAACTATTAATAAACTATTAATAAGGAATAGAAATGCCATGAAAGCAGTGACTGCGACGCACCGATTTGATCAATACGTCAAGACATAACCCACGGGCCTCTCATTCCTCAACCGAACGCGTTAGAACAAACATATTGTAAAAATGGTGTATTGCAGCGTGGAAAATTGTCCTAATTCTTCGAATAACGCAAATAAGACATCCAAATGAATTTCATTTCACTCGTAAGTAATTTAAACATGTATTTACTGTGATATTCACAGAATAAACCTTGCGGTAAATAAAAGTTCAACCTTACCATGAAATATTTATGGTTGTAGCGAGTAGCGTTGACAATATTTTGTCCATTACAGGTTATAAAGAGTGTCACACATTGAGTTAAAATATTAACGCCGCAATGTATATTTTTCAAACATTATCAACATGGACCTAACTGTGTCATAGTACGGCCGCTGGTCATGGCTTTTTACACATATATGTATAATAGCTTGGCACAGTGCCATGACGCGTTTGGTATTTTACATCTAAGCTTCATGTAAATACGGTGTTATTTTGGCTGTATGAAGACGGGTGAATCTATGAGTGCGCCGCGTATGTTTGCTAACTAATACTACTAACGATATTCCAAAAAGTGGCGACACCGGTGCTCGTATAAAATTTGTGTCACGCCATCCCCGTAGTCGGTACCAATATCGATGAAAAGGATATTGAAATAACGTTAAATATCAGCGCGCATTGTAAAGTGGCTAATTCCACAATCGCTGCGTCTCCGATAGCGCAAAATAGGAGAAAATAAAACATTTCACATGGATGACATTGTTCGATTGAAAAATTCCATATACAGTCTATTTTAAAACCTATTAATCAAAGTATAATTGAATTAAATCAACCAAGCCACTTAGGAGCTGCAGGAAATTCAAAACAATAAAAAACACCATCCGGCTGAAAAAAATTGCAAAAATTACTTGGTGATACAAAAAAAAAATACACCAAATGTTGTCTTAGAGTTGATAAGTAATTCATGTTAATTTTTTTTTCAAGCTTTTAGTACAGCTATGAACGAAAAGTAGGCTTTAGAATGTACCCATTTGAAGGTACTAAGCGCCTAAGGCGATATGCGAAGAAAATACGGGTGTTTCATTTCTGTGTATTTCATGAAATACACGGAAAATTATAATCAGTTTCTGGTAAATGCATTTTGACTATATAATCTAGGGTTTTGAAATTGGAAAACATGTTAAGATAAATTTTCCTCGATAGAAATAATTGTTGAAATGAGGTCTTCAAACACACTTTTTCTCCTCGTTTGACGAATAGGAACTATATACAGAACTCAAACATATTTTATTAGGTGTGTTTCAACAATATCTAGAGATTTGATATTTGAAATTTTGCTAGCTATTTTAGTATTTTTATAACAAATTATAAAACTAACATTCTTCGCTTTCGCCCTGAATCCGCCCCTCTCGCACTGAGCGTGTTTTCGCTTGGAGTGACAGTGACAAACATAAAATTCGCATAGCCTCTTAAGGCCCTTAATACCGCCAAATGGGTACTTTCTAAAGCCTACTCCTCTTTTATGGCCAAACCAAAAATATTGAAAAAATTTATTATGGATTATCAACTCTAGGACAACATCTGCAACATTTTTCTTTTTCGTACCACCAAAACTTCTATATGAAAAATTGTTTCAACTGAATGGTGTTTTTGGCTTGAATTTCTTACTGCTCCTAAGCGGCTTAGGTGATTTAATTCATTTATGCTTTGATAAATAGATAAACTTGATAGCTATAAATATTACATAGAATTATTCAATCGAACAATGACGCCCATGTGAAAAGTATTATTTTCTCCTATTTTGCCCTATCAAGGACGCAGCGAGCGTCGTAACAGCCACCACGCATTGTGCACTGATTTGAACGTTATTTCAATGTCGTTTCCGTCGATATTCATACAGACAAACATCGAGCTGCTAATTTGGCGACGGTAATCGCCTTAACTGCTTTTTCTGAAAAAAAAAAAGCATTTTAATATTCTTGAATAGAGGGGCAGATATCAAAATTGGACTCGTAGGATAAAACTTCAGAGAAACAAAGAGCTTTTCTTGTAGAGAAGCCTGTAACAAAGTGGTCGCTACTTATTGTTTTAAATTGAGCTATTAATTATTAATTTAAAAGGGCTTCAGCTTGATGAAAGGAAAAACAAGTAATTTTCTTCATGGCCCATCGGATCGTTTAATTAAGACCCTTTTTGACCTTTTAAGGGTTCCGTCAATAATTTGCTCTATTTGTTATATATATAGATGTCAAATAATAATGATGAATAATGAAATTTCCAGAAGAAAGAAGTGTGTTCCAGTGTGTATACTGTAACTTTAAACAGCTTATTAAATTTTAAATATTTTGAAATTCTATTTTACAGAAACCAATGGAAACTTTGCGATGTCATCAGACACAATAGAATAGAATATGATTTAGAAGAGAAAATAAAGAGAATAGAAGAGAAAATGATTTTATTTATCTAAAAATTACACAATAACACAATAGGATTACCTTGACGCCTACAAGGGTTTATGTACCGGTGCTATAGGCGCCAAACTCTTCCCTTACAGAGTTTTATAAAAAAAAATAAAAAATAAAAGAGAATATAAAAATAAACAAAAGAGCATGCAGCTTAACTTATAATAAATACATAAATCAAGGGCATGTGAGAGGGTGGGTCTCATATAATATACATAGGTTAATAATGTTTTGTTGAATAACTATTGAGTGAATTTTGAATTCAAGTGTTCTATTTCGATTAATTAGAAAAAGGCGGGTTTTTTACAATCCGGCTGCGAAACCGCTCCGATGGGGGATGCCATGAAAATTGGTCGACCACCAACAACACGCAAAATTGGTCGACCCACGCGCCGCCCGGCCACCCCCTCACCACCCTCCCCATCACCCGCCACCGCGTTGAGCGCAAGGGTGACCGAACGCACCTAGAAATTTAGCCTAAAAACATATATAATTTACTAAACTAGAAGGAACAAAGAAACTGTTTTTCAATCATATTTTGTAAACTATTATTAAAAAAAAAAATTGCAATCAGCGAATATTATCTCGGGATTTATCTCGGAACAATTAACTACTTGTGTGTCGATGCCCGCCGTCCTCTACCTACCTCTTACCGCGCGGGCGATCCTTCAGTTGTGTGGTACTACTATAGAAAAAAACATTTTTATAACATAAAGAAATTATAGTTAAAAGGCTATGCGAATTTTATTTTTGTCAATGTCACTCCAAGCGAAAAATCGCGCAGTGCGAGAGGGGCGGATTCAGTGCAAAAGGGAAAAAAGTTGGTTTTATATTTTTATCAAAAAAACTAAAATAGCTAGCCAAATTTCAAATGTCAAATCTCTAGATATTGCTGAAACACACCTAATAAAATATGTTTGAGTTCTGTATATGGTTCAGATTCGTCAAACGAGGAGAAAAAATGTGTTTGAAGACCTCATTTCAACAATTATTTCTATCGAGGAAAATTTATCCAAACATGTTTTCCAATTTCAAAACCCTAGATCATTTAGTCAAAATGCATATACCAGGAATTTATTTAAATTTTCCGTGTATTTCGTGAAATACACAGAAAAGAAACACCCGTATTTTTTTTTGTATCCTAATGTAGCCGCGATCCTGATGAGAGCAGGATAGATAGGTAAAATGCAAAAGCAGGACTGAAGCATAGCATTGTGCAGCCTCTTAAAATATGACCACAACTTTCTGTTACACATTGTATATTCAGCTTATAACTTCAGCTGAAAATAGAGAAGCTTTTAACCCAACGATGCTTTTAACATAATCGCTCTTAATCCCAACTATGCGAGAAGTTTTTGGAAAGAGGTTCCATATCGCACATAACACACCAGAAGCTTGGCGAATGAGAGCTAAGCCGAAAAAAGTGTAAGACTTCGACCGTCACGACACTTTTGTGTTTGTGGATTTACAAGCGTATGTTTGTGTCTAGATATTTGACTGCAGTATAGACGTGCGGCGTGCGTGACAGTAGCAAAAGGAACTTCCCACGACACCTCTCGTATTTTTACACATGTAAGTACGTATCGGGTAAAAATTTCATTTTGCGGCAAATTTTTTGAATATTTTAATTTTCGTCAGAACAGATAGTCGTTCATAAACTCACACCGAGTAGGGTTTCCTACTCGGGTCGCAACACTAACCCGTTAAAAAATCAACTCGCGTCTCAACACTGACCGTTCAAAAATGACTGTGTGGTGCCGACTTTTTCAACATCAACTCTGAGCAGGGGCTCTACCGCGTAATTCTCATTTGTATCAACTTCAAGCAAATGCATGCGAAATTCAACGCGTGCAAAAGAGATGGCATGTTAGGCGGGCGTCGTCGCACGCACGTCAAATTTCAATCTCAAGTTGATGTTGATGAAAATGAGAATTACGCGGTAGACCCACTGAATTCACATAGGCTCCTACGTCAACGTCACTTGACAATTTTGCGTTAAACCTCTGAACGATATATTTATCCCATCCCACTAATTTTATAAATGCGAAAGTTTGTGTATGTGTGTATGTGAGTTAGTATGTTTGTTACTTCTTCACGCTTAAACTGGTTGACGGATTTAAGTGAAATTTGGAGTGGAGACAGCTTGTACTCTAAATTAAAACATCATTCATCCATCAGCCTAGTTCGTCCACTGCTGGACATAAGCCTTTCCAGGACTTTGCCACTCCCGGCGGTCATCCTGGAAGAATTGCCCATACTCACACACGCTGGGAAGGCGGATTGGTGAGTGCGGTGCCGGAACCCTCGCACCAGTGACGCCGCTACCCATCACCAGTCTCTTCCATATAAGGCCCGGCTATTAGGGATAGATATACCACCATCCATCGGTCCCAGGCAGGGTGGGCCTCCTGGTTTTTTGCCTGTGAGCTGAATTACTTCGAGGGGGTTTCCAAATAAGATGGTGGTACCTCCACAGTCGAGCCCGGCATCAGCTCTACCACCTGTAAAAAAACATAAGATTACATTTTATCCCGAAAAAAAACAAGCACTGTTCCCCTAGGAAAAAGGATGATGTTAAACCAAACACCACGCGCGTGGAGTCGCGGACAAAAGCTAGTACTAAATATAATGCTAAAATGACAACTGACGTTTGGAGTGACACTTCACGACGAAGCCCGTTCAAAATCTCAGCGTTACAATCCGAGTGTTCCTACCCAGCTTAGGGTTCTTTAATGAACGCACCTCAGAGCATTCTCGCGCAAAACGTAAAATCGTTTTTTTTTTGTTTGCATAAAAATCAACGGTAGTTCAATCGGTAGGTTGCCGGACTCTCAATCTTGAAAATCACGTTCGAATCCTGCCTACATTCGAATTTTTCGGAATTTTTGTGTTTAGTATTTGAATACTGACTTTGCTGACGGTGAATAAAAAGCGTGTATTTGTGCCCAAAATGAGGCGACAAGGATCAACCCTATCCCGTGTGAACGTAAAAATCGTCGTTGAAAAGAGGGTGTACGAGTTTTGAGCCATTAATCGCAGGTAAACATGTAATTCAACATCCAACAACTTAACCAACTACCCCCGAAACAAAACTGCTACACTTCTCCGCGGCCATTCTCAAGAACACATTTCTTTAGCCACCTTAACACTTTTCGGGCTAGATCTAGCCCTTTTTACGATTGAATTTCTCCAGATTTCACTATTTAGCACCTAAAAGGGCGATCTAGCCTTTTTCACAAAAACCTCTCTTACCATGCTTGTTGAGTTGATTAAAAGATATTGCGTGCCTTGTGGTGTTAAGAGGATGGCATACCCTAGCAATTTTTTTTATTAACCGTCCAGCACAATAAGTGTAATAGCAAAGACTTTTTTTGCTTTTCATAGAGGCGATTATATGTTGGCTCTTTGGCCTCTTTTTCTTGAACGCGTATTACTAGTGATCACGCAGCGAAACAACAAATTGGTGTGTTTTTAGCTTATACTGAAATATTTTGTAGGGAAAAAATATTGAATTTAAGTGATATACCTTCATATTTCTATAACCTATTTTATGAAAGAAAAATCAAGTTGATCTCTTAACCGCGTTCTTAAAGCAAACTTTTGAAAACCAAAAAAAAAAGAGGGTGAAAAAAACTTTTTTTTGACAAAAGTGTACATTTTAGTAGGTACATTGTTTATACGTAAGATCCCTAGAGAAAAGATTGATTAACCAAATATATTTTTTTCAATACAAGGAGAGTCCGAATTTCTTCAAACGAATCCTAGATAGCCTGGAGTTGGTCATGCTCAGGTACAGTCTTAAATTTGCCAATGACCCTAATTCAGTAAGTATTTTTTAATTTTCACTGTGGTAAGCCTACTGCTACTTTAGCGGGGAATACCACAAATTGCATGATTTTTTCACAGTACCTATTATAATGCGGTCTGTACGAGTGCTTTTAGTTTTGTTTGTCTTATTACTTCAGTTGCCGAAATCGTTGTTTTAGCGTATGTGTGCACATATGCGAAGTGAATTTTTTTTGCACTTTCTAGCCCCACTTTTCAAGAATGAATTTGTAAAATCTAGCCCTTTTTTGGGTGTCCGCTAGCCCCTTTTCAAAAATCAAGTTGGTAAACTCTTTAACACTAATTAAAAATCCTAAGGACTAAAAACAGTGAAAACAAGGGTAAAACACAACAGCGAGGTGTCAATTAGTCTCAATTAGACCGACACACGACACTCTTTGGTCGGCGTCATTACCAACGCCTGTTGATTTCAGTGACCCTCTGGCCTGAACCGCAGTGGCTTTTGTACTGTACTGCGCTTTGATCAATTACGGACTCTTGGCGTACAGCCAGATACGAAGTTGCTCAACACGTTTGGGCACTAAAAATGAAAGTAAGAAATTCATCAACTTTGTGACTGGCTGAAAATAAAACTTACAGCTGAATGCGGTTTAAACTTCTGTTTGGTTTCGTAAACAAACGAAAACTTTTAATGCTGTTGCGAGGCTGGTGTTTTTGTTTGTATACCTACATCCGCTTATCTGTATATCTCTCTGCAATACGTCAAAGGCAGCAGACGGGTATTGTCGACGTAAAAAAAAATATTTTTTTTTTCCATTTTGTTTCAGACAGTTCATTTATAAATTATTTTCTGAAAATTTCTAGGGTCCTGATGGAATTCTGTACCTATAAGCTAAATTTGAAGGCAATCGGAGAAAACTTTATTCATTTATTCGAATATACGAGTATTCGACGGAACCCTAAAAGCAGCTAAGTTGATTATAAAACGAGATTTCCTACCTATACGCGGTCGTATTTTCTTGCAAAAATTTCAAAGCCATATCAATTTTTCGAAACACGCTTCTCACCGTCGTCGTTTGTAGTGAGCAGGTATTTTTGCTCTTTGTAATTATGGGTCAATTAGTTCACACAACGTTGTCCTTCCGGCCTTTAATAAGCTGTGCGTGGACGCCGGACAAGGGTTGGGAAAGTGGCTTCATTGTCAAAACACAAACACCTACTTTAACGGTAACAAAAAAAAGAACGAGTTATTCCCATAGCAAAATTTAAAAAAAAAAAATTTTTTTTTTTTTCGGAGATTATACGCCATTTTAGGACATGGATTTCATCATTTTGGTATATAAATTAACCATTACTTTTTATGATTTTTATAGAATTGTCCGATGACCTTGTCCCTTGAGAATTTTAGACATTATACTGATTGTGATGTGTGATTGCTATAAAAAAGTGGTCTGTCTTTGTCTGTCTATTCATCTGTCATCTAGCTGTCTAATTAGTCTGAAGCAAATTATTATAAATTTATCTTGACACCAAAGGACACATTTCTAAACAGCCATTTCTCAAGTGACGTCACACGAGGGCAAATGGAAGTTGCAGCCTTTTCGTAAAAATATTCATCATCGTGAGGTTTTTTGGACCAAAACTTCGAAAATACGGCTTATTAAACCTAAATCTCGAAATGGTTTTCGAATTAACACACCTTAACATAATTGAATCTATGCCAATTACGTTACATTATCATTGAACTACTTAAATGTATTCTATGTCTCTGTTTTGACTACGTAACCGATTTTGGTCGGTATGCGGTTGCCACAAGAAATGAAGCCTCAAAAATCTGGCGTTGTTTATAAATACTCTAGCCCTTAGAGCAGGAATGGCGAAACTACGGCCCGCGGGCGATCTCCGGCCCGTGACCATCAAACAAAAATCAAGTAAAGTTTTCGTATTGTTAGAAATTTCGCAGCTAACTTGAAAGTTAAATTTAACTGCAATTTGCAATTTATTCCTTGTTACAATGGTTATTTTATAATATTTCACAATAAATAAGTGTTTCAAAAAATACATATTATTATTTTTATTTCAGTAAATAATGTAGCCAAAAATGCAACAACTTGGCCCGCCATATATTTTGTTAGTAAATATTGGCACGCGAAGGAAAAAGTTTCCCCATCCCTGCCTTAGAGCCTTAAATGAGTGTTTTATGGGTATCCTGGAAGCAATGATATTACATTCTAAAGCTCGGAAAAAGCGGCGGTAGCTCAGGGGTAGAACGCTGGCCTCTTAATCTTGAGATCCACGTTCGATCCCCGGTCGGGCATGCACCAATAAGTCTTTCGCAATTGATGTGCATAGTATATTTTGTTCTTACTTACCACTTGCTGAACGGTGAAGGAAAACATCGTAAGGAAACCTGCATGCCCTAAAAAGCTTGTATTTGTGGCCGAAGTACGGCGAAAGGGTTCACCACCCATTACGCTAGGACGTAATAATCGTCAGTGAAACGCGGGTGTATCTGAGTGTGGAAGTGTAGAATGTGACTTGCATTTCACAGTTCACACTCGGAACATCAGAGATATCCATATGCTTGGGATATCTCTGATGGATAAAATCCGAAACGAAGATATCCGTCAGAGATCGAAGGTGACCGACACAGCCTGCCGAATCAGTAAGTTGAAGTGGCAGTGGACTGGCCATATTTGTCGCCGACGTGATAACCGTTGGGGCCGTAAGGCATTGGAATGGAGACCACGTACAGCAAAGCGCAGCGTAGGCCACCCTCGTGCCCGCTGGACTGACGATCTGAAGGACGTTGCGGGTGGCGGCTGGATGAGGATGACTGAGGACCGCCAAGAGTGGCGTAATATGGGGGAGGCCTATGTCCAGCTGTGGACGAATACGGGCTGATGGATGGATGGACTCGGAACCCCTCTGATACCCCCTCGGGGATTTATGTCGTGACGATTATATATAGTTATATGGAACTGTTTCAAATATTTTACAAACAATTTATAAGTGGGTAGATTCGTATTTTTTGTAAGACTTTTAGGTGTAAACATTATTTACATTTGCAATACTTTGCTCGTAATAAAAGAGCTGCTGAAATATGGCTCATACAGCGTTACAATTCACACGCAGGGTGCTCAAAATCAAGCGACTTTATTATCACGCGGTTACGTGATGCAGAGATAATTTGTTTTGTTTTTTTTTTTTTCATTTTGCTCTTGTAGTACAATTTTGTATCATATAGGTGTACATAGAAAATTTTGGTAAATTTACTGTTACAACGTATATTTTGGTTACAATTCGATTATACAATTGAAGACTGTTTTGGAAAAACATCCAATATCCAATTTTTTCGAATTTGTTTTTTTTTTGCTCTGTGGATTCTCAATTGTACATAAAATAATCTGGTTATATTAGAATCAGCAAAAACAAACAAAGTACATTCAAAATGTAGCTACGAAAACAGAGTGTTTCCGGAAAAGCCACCAACGTCAGTAAAGTTTCTATGAAGAGTAGCCAATAATTTAACAAAATTTTGTTAAATTCTGATTTACAAAATTAAGTATTTTCATATATCCAAGTTTAATAAAAAAACATAAATAGGAACTTTTCCATGTAACTAATTTTATAAGGTTTTATTTGCCTATGCCCAACAGTGGGTAGCTGTGGACTGATTGGTGTTGATATTTACTTCCTGTAAAATGACAGAAAAGTGACATTGGTGGTTTTTCCAAAACACTCTTCAATTGACTTGCAAAAAAAAAATAACCGAGAAAAACACTTGCCTATTTAAAATCCTTGTTTACTAATTCATAAAAATAAAAAATAATTAGTGAAGTTTGGCTACCAATACAGCAAAGTTATTTAATAGGTTTATGTAATTTTTTTTTTAATGAAACGATCCTTATTAAGAAGACTTCGTTTTTTTTTTAATGTAAATTGGCCAAAAATAGCACATGTTTTGGCGGAAAGAAATTATAATCATGAAAACCAAGCTGCCATCAGCACATAATTTATGATAGACTTTGTTATGGCCTATTTTGTAAGACGAAAAAGCATATCCTTTATCGAAATCTCGAGTGGTGTTTACTTCGTTTTAGGACGTGACTATATTGTTTTATTAGTGAAGATACTTCATCCCAGTTCGTAAAAGTTTTTATCGAAACGATAACATTCACAAAATGGCCGCTGCTTCAATTTTATTTTTGAACGACAGAAAACAACTGAAAAATTCTTTTTTGGTATGATTTACCAATTTTATGGTCCTCTCTAGTAGTTTTGTATAACAAACATGGATTTTGCATTGAGTAAGTGGGATGTAAAACTTTACATTGTAATTTCCTTTTACTCACGAACGCGTGATTTAATAAAATGGTGCGCGTTCTCTTTTGTGTAGACGTGATATAGTTTCTGTGAAAAACAGTCTTGTTATAAATTGTAGTTTTTGTGAAAAAAACGTTTTTCATAACATCAAAGCTTGCAAATTTTTAATAGATAAGAGGTTTTTAGGTTTATGCTATAGGAAACCCTATAATAACTATAATTTCATCGTGACTGTGTGTCACAGTTTTAGATCCCAAATACCATATCTATTTATTTTTTGAGCAGTCTTTCTACAATTTGTAACTTAGTAGTTACAAATTGGCTAATGATCGAAGTTAAAAATTCTTTTTGTCTCATTTACTCGCCTACCAAATTTCATGATCATGATTTCATTATCAACGATACACGAGTTATACCTGGGCGACAGATAGTACAATAAATCGTCTAAAATCTCTTGTGTTGGACTCTCAGAATAAGGTTATTCTAAGGTTTGACCAATCCTCAGAATAAGGAGTATTCTAAGGACCAATCCGTACTATCAAATCACGTCAACATGCATTAACCGCACAACGGAATGGACTTCATTGCCGTCAACCATAGACTTGGGATATTATTGGCAAAAAGTGACGCTTGAAAAAGAAACAGAAAAAAAAAGAGGACCTTGATCCTTGATCTGTGTGTCTGTGTCTTTAGAATCATCTTAGAATAAAGAAATTCCTTATTCTAAGGTCTGTGTCTCTGACGTCTGAGGTCTGTGTCCAAACCATAGACTTAGGATTACGGGATTACCCCAGTATATCCTAAGTCTATGGTCCTAACAATGATATATACTGTGTAACAATAGTATTATGATATCTACTGTCCTTAGCATAAGAGCTTTTTCTAGAGATGAAATCTAGCTAGATCGATTTTTAAATTTTAAATTTTATCGAAATCGTTTGAGCCGTTTTCTTGAACCGGATCACAAATAAATATAATATGCAAATTATTAATATAATACAAATTGTTTAATTCATACATTTATTTTATTGCTTAACTATTTATTTAATTCTCTTTTAAAATGAAATGTTTCTCTGTCTATACATTTTTATTTTTTGTTGTAGTTATAAAGACATTTTTAATGTTATGTTAAAAAACGCTTGTACTTATCCACTTTAATATACAAAAATAAGAAAAAAAACAAGGAATACCTCGTTTAAAATGTAGATTTAGAATACATGATCTTGTACGAGTATACACAAATAAAATACATACTGACTCGGTAAGCGGACCACGGTTCAAAAAGAGTTATTAAACTTTATAAGAGTTTAATAACTCTTTTTGCAAAATACCAACATTTTAATTGTGCCCCTCATCGAACCGTTCAATTTCGCCAACTAATCAGTGTTTTTGCATAGCCTTGACTATATGCATCTCACTCCCACTTACAGGTGTGTCTATCTTTCTTTATCACTGCGTGGCTTAGCCAATCAAGCGCGTGAAAGCGCACTGAAATTTGGCGGAAATTATTTCGAACAAACCAAGTTCCTCTTAAAGGGTAGTTGTTTATGGTGCCCTTATACTAATTTAAAAACAAACCTGAGTCAAATATTACCGGAAGCCTAATTTTAATTTTGCGTTTTTCACAGAAAAGTTCATTGAAACTTAGTCCCGATAAGTGAATTTTGTATTATTTTAATAAAAGCTACCTATTTGAAGTTTATAATAGACCTTGGTTTTAGTTATGGAAGTGCCTCAGCTGCCGGATGCGGCACATGGGACAGGCTCCGGAGCCGGCATTTGAGGCAGCTGCCGGAAGTCACGTGATTAATTTGTTTATGGTCTTTTGATTCGTTACTTCAGAAATCGAATTGTTGTTGGTGCAGCTGGTGAGAACACTACCTATACATTAATAAAATTCAGGCTCGAATTCGCTTAGATTAAATTATGTTAAGGTGTGTTAATTCGAAAACCATTTCGAGATTTAGGTCTAATAAGCCGTATTTTAGAACTTGTGTTCTAAAAAACCTCACGATGATGAATATTTTTACGAAAAAGCTGCAACTTCCATTTGCCTCCGTGTGACGTCACTTGAGAAATGGCTGTTTAGAAATGTGTCCTTTGCTATCAAGCAGAGGCGTGCCGTCCATAAAGGCATATAGGCACTGCCTACCTTGCAATAAGTTCAGCGCTTTACAGTTAAACACAGTCTCTTGACCAATAACAACGCGCGGTTACGCGCGGTAGAGCGCGGAAATTCAAACTTCCATTAAGAACACGCGTACTTTATTGTATGACCGAAGAAGCTACTAAAGGCAGCCTAATCACGCACACTTTGAAATTCTCGTTCACGCAAGTAAAGCACGCACACATCCATGGCTCGCTTTGAGCTCGATTACAAAACCACAATAAATTATTCATCTGTATTTTGCTATTATCACCCTTATCTTCGCGCCGTAAAAGTCAATTCTGCAAATAAAGCTGTGCCTCGTTAGTACGCTACGATTACATTACGTAGTATGCAGTCACCAAAGGAGTAAAAGGAATGTCTCACCTTTTTATTTTATCCGTGTTGCATCAGTTGTCTCATTGCGAAGAAAGCATTTTGTTTGTTTTTATTAGTTTTCTTCCTGGTGTTATCGCGCGTGGAATGTTTGTTTATTTACGTTATTCAGAGCAGAGTTCGGTTTCTTAGTGCATGCATATATAAATAGGTAGTATTGGTTCGGTGATTTTGATGGTTGGTTTGTTCTGTTGAAATGGAAAAATTGACTTGTGAAAACTTGACGGCCTTGTGTGTTTGACAAAATTGAAAAATCCGGCGTTCGGAAAATTATCTTTTGAGGAGAAACGAAAGGTCATAATTCAAGGAAAGTGTATACCAGAACTACACAGTTGTGTCAAAAGAAAGGAGCGGTAACTCGCCAATTAAATAAAAACTATTACGAGTCATATAAATGGTTGTCGGGTTGTGTACACACCAATGCCCTGTATTGTTTTCCGTATATTTTAGATAGTTAGATAGTCCGTGTAAGTTACAAACCTACTTGAGGTGGTCAGAACTTTACTTCTTTTGCTGTCATCATATGAACAAGCTTACTCAAATATTTGATAAGTTATTTTTATTTTCATTAGTCAAAATAATTCTGCCTACCTAGGTTAAATATGCTGTGCTATCAAGATAAATTTATAATAATTTTCTTCCGAGTGATTTGACAGATGGATGACAGATGAGAAGATAGAAAGAGACAGACCGCTTTTTTTATAAGCAATCACCCATCACAGTTAGTATAATATATAAAATTCTCAACTGACGTCATATCGGACAATTCTTTAAAAAATCATAAAAAATTAATGGTTAATTTATATACCAAAATAATGAAATCTATGTCTTAAAGTGGCGTAAATTGTCTGAAAAAAAATAAAAAAAATATATTTTAGAGCTATGGGAATTTATGAAAGAACTTTTCTTTTTTGAACGAAGTTTCTTATCACCATTATACAGATTATACTCCAGACAGATAAAAGTGTAACATTTCGACCGTTACTTTTTCAACGTATCGCTTTCATACACTTCTTTATTACTAACGCTAAACATAAATTTCTTATCAATATCTATACGGCGGCTTGCGCGTCTGTAACGAAAAGAACTTCGTCCCAACCGGGTGTTTCACCACTCCTCTCGGCTTTTTTTATCGGAGTTAGGAATTTGACGAACTTCTCTGACCAAAAAGTCGAAAATAGGTACGATGACAAGCAGAGAGAGGTGGAGCCTATTAGAGTTACATGTAAATAAATTTGGGAAGCCATAGTAATCAATCACAAACGTTTAAGAACCCGCTCTGTATTTTTCGTCTGTTTGATACGAAGTATTTTTTTAATATTTTTCAATGCAAGTGCTCGTAAAAGCCCACTTTTTATGCGTCAAAAATGAACAGAAAGTCGATTATTTTGCCCTAGGGCTTTATTATCTTTTTTTTATTTAATTACGAGAAGATGGCTAACCTGCAACCTTCCCTGTGTAACATAAATGTTATACTTTTTTTTTCAACTGTTTAACGGCTCTGGGTACAGTCCTTTTGAGCCAATCATTAACTTGCAAAATTGAAACAATGTAACTTTCAACTTTAATAATTGAATTGTTTTCTTTGATTATATTTGTTTTATTTCCTCACACTATGCATTGAAAAACCTATTTATTATATCTATGCATTGAAAAACTCGCTACGCTCGTGTTTGAAATCGTCCTCGTAATTTATTCTTTTTTGGCCTTGTAGCATAAACTACTATTTCTCATCTTTACCACAATGTTTTTGTAAAAACCAGGGACATACACCAATTCATATCGGCCGTCTAAATGAAGTCCTAAAATTTATTTGAGAAACCTTTGGAAATTTTTTTGGTACTTAGACATTATGAAGAACTTTTCGGAACGGGGTCGTAAGTACCAAAATAATTTGCAAAAGAGAAACAATTCAATTAAATAATTTTAAGCATTCATTTAGCCGGCCAATATGAAGTGGTGTATGTCCTTGGTTTTTCCAAAAACATCGCGATAAAGGCCAGAAAAATGTTTAACAAAATGCTTGCATTGTCGTCGTCGTGGCCCGGGCTCTTAGACTTAGAATATCCTAAGTCTATGGTTTATACTACATTCCCATTCCAAAAATTATGATCACAGAGTACATTATACAACGGGATTACGATCCAAACTAAAAACTGTGAAAATTAAAAAATCGCAATTAATGTCTGTGCTTCTTTGAAAGACGTTTGAAGTTGTCTTGAAGCGGTTGAATTCTTTTCGGATCAAAAGATGACGAAGGCGAACTTTGTTCGATTAAAATTATAAAATGCCAAGACGCGCAGATGTTCCCGAATTCAATGCAGACACGGAACATGCACACAAATACAGAGTCATTGCATATGGGTTTATTAAATTAGTAAGTTCTTTTGGGATTCGTTTACATTCTTGGTTTTTTGGTTATCTGTTCAAGACTGAAGTTCCTTTACCTAAGTGTAAAGGCAAGGAAATCACCTTTATTTTAATTATATTACTTATCGAGATACATCTATAATCTATACTAATCTTAAAATACTAAAAATATTATGTCTGTACATTGAAGATTTTCGCGAATATTTTTCTGGGGAGAAACCTAAAATTTGTGTCTGTATACGTGTATACGTGTGTATGAATTTGTTTTTCAAAATATTTGTGCTTTTAAATTTGTTTCTGATCGATTGCAAGTTTGTAATGCACTCTAATAATAATTAGAGTATTCAAAGCGATTGATTTCGCAAAAAAACGTATAATCTTAGTATGTATGAATACTCTAAATATTATTAATTGCAGGTTCGCATCCTGGTCCAAGGGATTTTTTCAAATTCTTGTCTAAGGGTTTGTTTCTGATTGATCGTTTCTATTTGTAATGCACTCTAATAATATTTAAAGTATTCATAGCAATGGATTTCGCAAAAATAATAATCTTAGTTAATGAGAACTGTGAATTTCTTAACTGAAGAAGCAACAACATTGTAGCGACGACAGCGCCATCCGTTTCTTAAGAACAAGGCGTGAAATCACATAACACCTTCGTGAGCGTTCTATATGTGCAGTACAAGCTAGTATATCAGGCAGAAGCAAAAATAACAGTTGACAAATATGATGGAAGAATTCACCGGTCTCGGTAGGAATCTCGGTGGCGCAATTGGTAGCGCGCTTGTCTTGATAACAAGAGGTCGCAGGTTCGAATCCTGGCCCGGGGAAAAACAGAATAAATTAATATTTAAGGGGGCTCCCATACAACAGACATTTTTTTTTGTCATTTTTATAGATAACGGTACGGAAACCTTCGTGCGCGAGTCCGACTCGCACCTGGCCGGTTTTTTTTTTCAAAGGGAAATTCCTTGGCCGCTTTGAGCGATTTTTGGTAGGGTAAAATGGGTTCGCGTCGCCGACATGCTATGAAATTGGCCAGCAGTGAAATGTTTTCACTTGTATCGGCAGTCCCCATGAATACCTATGTTTTTTTGTTGCAGTTAGGTGTATTTATTTACGGAATGCTTATTCACTGGACGGCCCAAGCTAGAGTTACATTGGGATTTTTACTTGTAGTGTTTTTATTAGTGGGCTTTATATGTGCACCCCTGCACGGCGGTCTTTTAATCTACGGTGGATTTAGGGTAAGTAAAATAATCCTTCAATATTATAATTCATAAATGACAGTGGGCCAGTGGCGTGCACAGAACTTTTTGCTGGAAAAGCATACAATTGGTCAAGAACAACAATAAAAAAAATATGAAAAAATTTAAATATCACTTTGAAAAAAAAAAATTTGTACGACGCCAGGGTAGACAATGTCTACCCTAGAGTGAAAATTTCCTATACAAACTTTTTTTTTTCAAAGTGATATTTAAATTTTTTTATATTTTTTTTATTGTTGTTCTTGACCAATTGTTTGCTTTTCCAGCAAAAAGTTCTGTGCACGCCACTGCTGAGTGGGCAAATTCGGTCCAAGCGCCGCCAAGATCAAGACATATTTTAAATGAAAGTACATAATGTGGTCCTCAAGCAAGCAAAGCCCCATCAAAATCTATCGGAGAGTTTTCGAGATATGACTTGATCTTGTTGACGCGGGGCCCAGACGAAAGTTTTCGCAAATTTCCTGACGCTAGAACATCAACAACACCAGGTTTTTTAGGGTTCATTGGAAGAAACTAGGTCTCTCCTCATATTGAAGAAAATATATTTATTTGTCGATCTTTTATCTAGGGATTCCACCTATAAACAATGTTTTAAGATTTATACTTTTGTCAAAAAAAAATGTTTTCCAACCTCCTTTTTTTGTTTTCAAACGTTCGTTTCAAAGACGCGGTTAAGAGATGAACTTGATTTTTTTTTATAAAATAGGCAATGGAAATATGAAGGGATGTTACCTAAATCCAATATTTTTTTCCCTACAAAATATTTCAGTATTAGCTAAAAACACACCAATTTGTTGTTTCGCTGCGTGATCACTAGTATTGCGCGTCCAAGAACAAGAGGCCAAAGAGCCAACATATAATCGCCTCTATGAAAGGCCAATAAAGTCTTTGCCATTAGACTAATTGTGCTGGACGGGTAATAAAAAAAGTTGATAGGGTATGCCATCCTCTTAACGAATACATTTTATAATATTATTAAAACTCGCGTGAGGTAATATACTAAATTATTATTACATGCGGCACGCCGATCGGCGGCTGCCAGTGCCCATTTGACAACTACGGTGACCGCCGCGTCGTCGTCCTAAGAACGACACTCGCCTTGATAATGCCAAAATCATATCGGTGAAACGGTTGTTTACTTTAGACGCCTAGAATACTTTAGACGCCTCTGAAGGCATCCGCAGGAAGACACGGTGTGTCAATATCCTTTTTGCATGGTGTTGCCACGCGTTATTATTTTTGTATGACTTATAAATAATTTTAGGAAATTAAGGAGGTCAATTATATACTTATTTTTATTTGATAATGCTTTTTTTGAGGTAGGTATAACAATTTGTCAAATAACTGCGCTTTGAATTTAGACCTTTGCTTTATATTATGATATACAACAAGTGTTTCCGAATATAAACGAAGATTGCCGAGGTGCATGGCTTATCTCATACAATATGGCCAAACATATAATGCACCAATGTATTTCTCGTACACTGAGAAAAAATATTGCTGTGCCTACAACCGTCAAAGGTGAGCCACAATATAACGTTTTTGGTATCTTTTTTTCGACATCCACGAGAAGGCAAATATCATTTTAGATGACGTTGCCACACACCACGAAATAAACTAGTGTTGTTGTGGTCACTGTAAAAACGTTGTCCTTTTAGGATCCAACTTTTGTGTTTGTTGCAATAAACTCGGCCTGATCTTCTGTCCAAAAGTCACTACCCTGACAATGTTTGTTATATTGACAAATCGGATGTTGCATCTGTTTTTATAATGAACCGGCATTTAAATTGTTGCCATTCCAATAAATGTCCAACAATCCAAAAAAACTCGTTTATTCAGAAGAGGATCTTTTCAGTCACGGGAACAACAAAAAGTTCCAAAGCTTTTATTGTGACATTGTTAGCCTTTATTTTTCTCAAGGAATCTTCGCCACTGTTCGGAAAAGATCGTATTTCTGAGCACTCGAAAGACGTTATATCTATGCCGTCGGCTTATCGTAGAATTCGGCCAATCGTAAAACATGAAATTGATAGAACGAAGTGAGATTTTACATGTAAATAAATTTAGGGAGCCGAGCGAAGCGGCGCGAAACGAGGTGACTCCTCCTAGTTTTACAAAAATATAATATGCCTAGGCAGATTGTAATATGCTGAATTATACGATATTACATGTTTACACCAATTTATTTAATAATTAACCAAAAAAGAGCGTGTAATATAGCTCTATACAGTTTGATGACAGATTACATATATAGACCACTGCCAAATTATAATGACGTTTTAATTGCTTTCGGATCCGATTGTTTGCGATTGTTCTAAATTATCCTGACTCTTATTTTTTCACTCATAAATTTATGACTCGGTTATTTTCGAGAATACGAAAACTGGCGAAGATTTCTTTGTGCATTATGTCTTTACCAGATCTTGTCTGTACTTATACCTAATATGTAGTAGTGTGGAATGACCTGCCCCCACCTATTCGAGAATGCAAGACGAAGGCTAATTTTCAAATTAAACTTAAGTGCTATTTAATTGAATAGCTAATAACGACGTCTCGATATGAAATAATATATGTAGTATTTTATAAATATGCATTTTTTTTAAATACTTGTATTATTTTATTTATTTCAGATTTACATATTTACTTATTAATCGACTACAATTTATTTATTTTTCTTATAATTTGTATGTATTTTTACACTTTACGCTTTTTGTTTTAAGTTTGATATTGTTATATTTAGATGATGTTATGTTTAGATAATTTTGTAATAGTTATTAGTTTTAATTTTAGTAGGATCCAGCAGAATACCAGCGCTGTGGCTTCGGCTGTGGCATTAAGCTGAGCTGGACTCCTTTTTCATAACCACAGAATATGGCTATTGTGTTTGTAATTTGATTTCTTTTTTGTTTATGTTTTCTGTGGTGTTTGTAATAAAGCTTTTTTCTTTCTTTTCTTTCTTTATTTCTAGTTTCAATGACTTTAACCGAACGGACCCATTTTTTTTTTTTTTTTTTCAGGAAAGTCTGGTAATGATGAGGCGCGCCACGACTTTATGTCTTCTCATCGGAGGATATGACGTGTTCTTGGGCATATTTGGATTTTGCATTTTTATAACGTCTTTAAAGTTTACCTTTCATTTTTTGCTCATGTTTTTGTTCCTTGCACTGGCCTTAAATATAATACGTAAGTTTTGTTTATTTTTACTTAAGCCACTTGTTTAAGGCGCTACGGGAAAAAAAATCGATACTTTTAGAACTTGCACGTCTACTTCAGTAAAGAAGGCATGTTAAACAGAAATGAGATCTTTTACGACACAAAATCTCCTGGTTTGACAATTTGGAATGCAGTATGGACTGCAATTATATTTTATTAGATGGGTTTCTACAGTATCTAGGACTTATTATGTATCTTTAGTTGCCAACTGGACTGGGTGCCAATTATCGAAAGCTGTTGAATTCCAATTGTCTAAGGATATGTTCGCACTTGAATTGACGACACAGTTTGTAAATAGATCAATACACATCATAAAGGCAATTTTGAAAGGTCAGTTTTTATCTATGTTTTTGATGATAGGCACCTAGTCCAGTTGACAACCGAAGATACATAATAGAGCGGCTGGTTAGACGAAATTTTGATAGCAACTTTAGTACATTTTATACTAATAAAAAACCGACTTTTTACTATTTTTCCTCCTATTCGTCCCTCTCGCTCTGAAGGTTTTTTCGAATATGGAGTAACAGGGACGCTAAAATTTTTACATATCGCTTTAACAGATCATCATGAATAACAATCAAATTAGTCTAGAATATATTTTATTTTCAGGTAATTAAAAACATTAAAAGCGAAATTACCTTAACATTTTAAAATAACATATTCCAAGTTTTTGTATCTAAACTAATGTTGTGTGAGTTTTCGTTCAAGATAAAATTAATAATTCGTGAGTTAAGAGCGGTTTCGCTTCCGGATTGTGAAAAACCCACCTTTTTCTAATTAATCGAAACAGAACACTTACCGTGTTACTACAAAACGGTGTTTAACTTTTTAAAGTGTTTAAATCTGGTGTTGTCGCCTTTTCTTTCATATTGTAAAAGAGTGACAGCAACAGATTTAAACACTGTTTAAAGTTAAACACCATTTTGTAGTTACACCGTTAAATTCTAAATTCACTCAATTCAACAAAACCTTATTGCCTTTGTATTGTGTATGCTGCCATCGCAAAGTTTCCATTTCGAAAATTTTGAAGTTCTAATTTACAGAAGCCAATGGAAACTTTGCGATGGCAACATACATAAGAGATGGGTAATAAGGTTTTGTCCAATAACTATTGAGTGAATTTTAAATTCAAGTGTTTTGTTCGATTGATTACAAAAAGGCGGGTTTTTCACAATCCGGCTGCGAAACCGCAATTAATGTTTTCCTTACTTGTAAACTCTAGCCGAGAATTACAAATATAGTAATTTTTTTGTTTTTTGATGAATGAGACAGTAAAACGAAGTTGTTACCAAATATATATTTTTTTGTGGTTAAAAACCGACTAAGGGGTCATCTCGGCCACATAAAACTCGGACGCGTGTCCGAGTTGACACCTTTCGATTAAATAAATTTTATTGGGGGTCAACTCGGCAGACAGTGAAAGTTTGAAGTAGTTATGTACAGTCAACACAAGAAGTCCTTAGAAAATGTAATATGATTTAAATTCTTAAGACAAATAACTACGTGGCTTCAAAATAAAAACAAAATATCAATATTTAAATAGGTATATATTATAACAATCAACATCACAAAAATATGAACTAATACTTATACCTAACTGTAATTAATCTAATCACCAATAGGTATAACAGAGTTTCAAGCATATGGCACTTATTATCTCTATATTGCTTTTAATTTTTTTTATAGCTTTATTCGAAGTTTTATAGTAGGTATTTGGATCCAATCCTTTCTTAGATTGACTGTATTTTGTATGTGAGGCCGAGTTGACCCCCAATAAAATTGATTTAATCGAAAAGTGTCAACTCGGACACGCGTCCGAGTTTTATGTGGCCGAGATGACCCCTTAGTCTAAAAACCATAACTTTAACGATAGGTTTGTCTAAAACAATATTATCATTCGATTGATGACGGCTCCATAGAAGGAATCGAAATATAATAATATAAAAAGGTAAATAATATAAAAAGGTAAATAATGAATAGTAGTTTATGCTACAAGGGCGTAAGAGCAATAAATTACTCGGTTACGTTTAAATAACTCGCTACGCTCGGTTTTAAATCGTCCTCGTAATTTATTCCTTTTCGCCCTTGTAGCATAAACTATTATTCATTATTTACCTTTGAAAGACATTTAATTATTTATGGAATATTTATTATAACAAAAGTACAAGTAAATACGATATATTTCGATTCCTTCTATGGAGCCGTCATCAATCCAATACGTTTTTCAATGCATAGTGTGAGGAAATAAAACAAATATAATCTTGTGAACTTTAAATTATAATTGGCTCAAAAGGACTGTATCCAGAGCCGTTAAACAGTGGGAAAAAAAAAGTATAACATTTATGGTACACAGGAAAGGTTGCAGGTTAGCGAACTTCTCGTAAATTAAAATAAATAAATAATAATAAAGCCCTAGGGCAAAATAATCGACTTTCTGTTCGGTTTTGATGCATAAAAAGTGGGCCTTTACGAGCACTTGCATTGAAAATAGTTACATTTATTTTAATTATATTCTACTTATTCAATCAACAAAATGTCTAAACAGTATTTTTAGTATTTTAAATGTTTAACAGTAATTTAAATATTTAGTATTTTAAATGTCTAAACAGTATTTTATACTACTTATTCATGAACGTATTTAGCAATTTTGTGATTCACTTATAGATGCTTTCATAAAACATTCAATCCATTTGTGCCAGCTTGTGACCTATCATCCATCCATCAGCCTAGTCCGTCCACTCCTGGACAAAAGCCTTTCCAGTACTTTGCCACTCCCGGCGGTCATTCTGAAAGAATTGCCCATACTCACACACGCTGGGCAGGCGGGTTGGTTAGCGCGGAGCCGGAACCATCGCACCAGAGACGCCGCTGCCCGTCACCAGTCTGTTCCATATAAGGCCCGGCTATTAGGGATGGATATACTGCCATCCATCGGTCCTAGGCATGGTGGATCTCCTGGTTTTTTTCATGTGAGCTGTCCTCTTACTCTCCCCCGAATTACTTCGAGGGGGTCTCCAAGTAAGATGGTGGTACCTCCACATTTGAGCTCGGCATCAGCTCTACCACCTTAAGCCCACGATATAAATAAGCTGTAAATTTTGTACAATTTGTATTTGTATTCTTTTGTAAATGCACTTAAGTCAAAACAGCTTCTTTTAATTATATTAAAAGTCCAATTAAAATACCAGAATCGTTAGAAGGGTTGTATAAGTGCAGTACTCCTATAAGATACGCAAACTAGGGCTGCGTTCAATTTGATCACATATGAATTCAACGTGCGCAAAAGAGATGACAAGTTTGCGGGCGTTATCCCACGATCAAACTGAACATAGTCTAAAATTACTTTGCTTGTTGGAGATTTTATCGATGCTACAACGACGTTTTTTTGTGTAACTCCTATAACAAGTATGTAGAGGTAACATTAGAAACAAATTTTGATTGACCAATTAATCCTACCAAAACTGGGAGGGTGTCGCCCTCACCTTTAATAACAAACAATGGAGAGTATTTTGATAGAGTTCATGATATAAGTTAATTTTGGTGAATTAAAAAAATATTGCAGTTCATGTAAGGAGCCTCCCCGAGTGGCGTAAACTCAGATAAACCCACTTTACTCTAAATAAGCCCAATGTACCCTGAACTGTTGAAAAAAGACCCAACTTACTGAAAAATCCAATTTAAATAAAAACTATTTTCACTATCCATACATCCATTAGCCCGTATTCGTCCACTGCTGGACATAGGCCTCCCCATATTACGCCACTCTTGGCGGTCCTCAGTCATCCTCATCCAGCCGCCAACCGCAACGTCCTTCAGATCGTCAGTCCAGCTGGCACGAGGGCGGCTTACGCTGCGCTTTGCTGTACGTGGTCTCCATTCCAATGCCTTACAGCCCTAACGGTTATCACGTCGGTGACAATTATGGCCAGACCACTGCCACTTCAACTTACTGATTTGGCAGGCTATGTCGGTCACCTTCAATCTCTGACGGATATCTTCGTTTCGGATTTTATCCATCAAAGATATCCCAAGCATAGCCCGCTCCATAGCTCGTTGAGCGACCTTCAATCGGCGGATCAAGCCTTTGGTAAGAGACTACGTCTCAGCTAGTATATTCACTATATTATTGTAATTTGTATTTGTATTCCTTTCACCTCAACTTTTCGGCCGTAGCTTGTCGTGCCGCCAAGTGATTATTCATGTTCTGGCGTGACGTCATTCGTCCGTTACCGACTTCCGCAGATTTTGTCTCTGGACAGGCTGATAAACGCCGCGCCCACACTCCCTCTCCTGCTTTCTGGCCTTCATCCTACATCTCAGCATTGACGTTTCATTGAACGGGTGAGCGAAGCGAACGAAGTTTTCCGAGTCTACTTAAGACTGTACATGAGCCTAGAGCATTAACAACGCCAGACTTTCGAGGATTCGTTTGCAGAAATTTGAACTCTCCTTGTATTGAAAATAATATATTTGGTTAATTGATCTTTTGTCTAGAGTTACTACTTATAAACAATGTATTAAAATGTATATCTTTATCAAAAAAAAAAAAAAGGTTTCCACCCTCTTTTTTTTTTGGTTTTCAAACGTTCGTTTCAAGAACGCAGTTAAGACGTCAACCTGATTTTTTTTTCTTAATATAGGTAATAGAAATATAAAGCGATTCTAATTAAATGCAATATTATTTTCCCTACAAAATATTTCAGTATTAGCTAAAAACACACCAGTTTGTTATTTCGCTGCGTGATCATTAGTATAACGCGCCTCTATCAAAAGCAAATAAGGTAATTGCCATTGGACTTATTGTGCTGGACGGGTAATAAAAACAGTTGCTGGGGTAGGCCATCCTCTTTAACAATCCAGCGTTTGTTTGTATGAATGTTTGTCCGACGATAACTCGAGTATCGGGACGTCATGAAATTTGGTAGGCGACTAAATGAGACAGAGAGAAAAATCGGTCAAGATCGAATTGCGAGTTCACAGTTCAAGGTGAACTACCAGTCTTATAGGACCTATATAGGATGGGATTTGGTCGGCCGCCTGGATTCGTGCTGGGGGCTCGGTTGGTGATCATTGAACCTTGTTCTTGGTCCCTGGCCGGGTCTCCGGTGTGGGTTCGGGCGGCTGATTGGATTTTACCTTGTATAATATATATTTTACCTATCATTATAATCGTAAATATATTGCTACATAAATTAAATAAACCTTTAATTTAGCTCATGTACATTTATTATTTTATTACATATATTTTCTTTATTAGATTAAATTTGACGTGTAAAAAGTGTATATATCTATACCTGCTTTGCAAAATAAACTATTTGAATTTGAATTTGAATAACTTCTTTCCTCTATGGACCAATAAGATCATGACTCACACATACAATCTTTCTTTTCAGGAGTAGCATATTACGACTTCTTCTTATTCAGCGCTTATACAAAGATCTTAGATGGAGAAGCAACGACCTTGGTGGACGAGAGAAATATCATGACTGAAAAACTTCGAAATGTCACGATACGAGGTCACGAAGAAGAAGATGAAATAGATGAAGAAGAAGAAGAAAATTAAGTTTTTCTATCAGTACAAGTGTTTGTTGAAATCAAATTGTTTTAAGTATTGTTTTTATCAAGTTTACTTAAATTACGTCTAATGTTTTTAAATAAGTTAAGATTTAAAGCTCATTTTAATTTATTAATAGTTCCGTGACCTACTTAAAATAAGCGGCCACATGTAAGTAAATACAGAACTAGGGTTATTATACAAAACTAGGGTTATTTATTATGCAAAACTAGCGTTATTATACAAAACTTAAAATTAAAGTTAGACCGATTGTACTACTCGTAATTGTCATCTTTTGAGATTACGCGAAAGTGGACGGTAAATTTATCTTTGGAAAAGTAGCTGGTTAGTGTACTTCTGGAAAAGTGGCCGTTTAATGTACCTCTGGAAAAGTGGCCGGTTAATGTACCTCTGGAAAAGTGGCCGGTTAATGTACCTCTGGAAAAGTGGCCGGTTAATGTACCTCTGGAAAAGTGGCCGTTTAATGTACCTCTGGAAAAGTGGCCGGTTAATGTACCTCTGGAAAAGTGGCCGGTTAAAGTACTTCTGGAAAAGTGGCCGTTTAATGTACCTCTGGAAAAGTGGCCGGTTAAATGTACCTCTGAGAAAGTGGCCGGTTAATGTACCTCTGGGAAAGTGGCCGGTTAATTTACCTCTGGGAAAGTGGACGGTTAATGTTCTTCTGGGAAAGTGGCCGTTTAATGTACCTCTGGAAAAGTGGCCGGTTAATGTACCTCTGGAAAAGTGGCCGGTTAATGTACCTCTGGGAAAGTGGCCGGTTAATGTTCCTCTGGGAAAGTGGCCGTTTAATGTACCTCTGGAAAAGTGGCCGGTTATGTACCTCTGGAAAAGTGGCCGGTTAATGTACCTCTCGAAAAGTGGCCGGTTAATGTACCTCTGGGAAAGTGGACGATTAATTTAACTCTGGGAAAGTTCTGTAGGTCCACTTTTCACGCTTATTTTTAATAATAGAAGGTGAAAAGTGAGTTTGCGCTTAAGGCTCAGAATCCACCGAAGCGGAGAGAAAATGCTTAGTGGCTGGGGTGTATCCACCAAAAAACACCAATTTAGAAAGTCCTAATAATGCCTAGTTTACACGAGTAAAGTAGAAAGTCGAGTACCTGGGTTAACAGTACCTTTTACATTACTAGCCAAATGTAAACGATTGCAATAGTTAAAAATCAAAAGATATAAAAGAAAAATATTTACACAAGTTACTGTACCACTAACTAACCTTAGTGTGAATCTGGCTTAAGCCTGTAAAGTATGAAGGGAAGTTCGATAATAACAATAACAGCAGAAGAAGAAGGAAGAATGCTTTTTTAATGTGTTAAGCAGTAAGTAACATTATTTTTTACTTAAATCCTTTACAATTGAAACGTTATTTATAACGATTTATCGTCATACTAGAAGTAATAATCGTTTTAAGATTTTTATAAAGCCTGCTGATTACAATAAGCACTAAGCTAAAAGTCGTCAATTTATTTCCATCTCTAGGTGGGACTAGAACCGGCGCGGCGGCACCGCTTGCCGCACACTGCTTCGCTCATCACCTCTCGTCTCCGCTGCGCACCGCCACGTCGCGCCATCGCGCCAGTTTTCCAAACAAATTCATTCTTTAATTTTTTATTCTATAGTGCACACATGGAAATATAAACATAAACAAAACTACAGTGAAAAGAGGTGCACATTAGCAAGCTGATCTCAAAACAGAGATGTCTGGCAGTAAAACCATCATAATATGAATAGTAGCATAAACTAAGTAATAATCATTCCTGTCTACACAGAGAAGAAAAACAAACATACAAGTATAAGTCTATTACAAAATATAAATACAATCTTTAATAGTAGTTTATGCTACAAGGGCGAAAAGGAATAAAATACAAGGACGATTTAAAACACGAGCGTAGCGAGTGTTTTAAACGTAACCGAGTCATTTATTGCTCTTACGCCCGCGTATCATACAACGTTTTTCAATGCATAGTGTGAGGAAATAAAACAAATATAATCTCGTGAACTTTAATTTATAATTGGCTCAAAATGACTGTATCCAGTGGAAAAAAAAGTAACATTTATGGTGCACAGGAAAGGCTGCAGGTTAGCCACACATTGTAAATAAATTAAAAAATAATAATAATAAAGCCCTAGGGCAAAATAATCGACTTTCTGTTCGGTTTTGATGCATAAAAAGTGGGCCTTTACGAGTACTTTCATTGAAAAATATTATAATTATACATAGTATACAACGTGTAACAGAAAGCTGTAACCATATTTGAAGAGCTTATTCAGTCAATGGTATAGAACAACTTTTACTATGGAACAAACCCTGTTATCTCGAAAAAAAAATAACTTTTTCATAGAAAAATGCAATGCCGCTCGGCTGAAATGTATGGAAAGGCATTTTTTTTTTTCGAGACTTCAGGGTTAGCTCCATAGTAAAAGTTGTTCTATACCATTGACTGAATAAGCTCTTCAAATATGGTTACACCTTTCTGTCACACCTTGTATAAAAAACTGCATAAACACCTCTTATCCGCTTAAACCGCTTCCACCAAAGTTGAGTGGAGAGGAGATGGATAAATAACGAAATGCTATTGGTTGTTCACGACACATCCCCTCTCTTCTCCACTCATCTCTGCTTTGGTGAATTCCGGGCCTAACTATGGAAAGGGAAGAAGATAGAAGAAGAAATATAGTAATATAGTGATATTTCAGCGTTGTGCAGCCCCTTAATATAGTTAGTGTTTTGTTCAGAACTTTAAATTCAAGTTTACGCATAAATTTCCGCTATTTGCACCTATCAACATCAATAAATTAAACATTAATCACTCCACAAGCTGGGCTTTTTCCAAACGGAATACAAATTACAACCAATTCATCTCACGCCAAAATCGCCCTTATCACCTGAAGCATAACAGTGAGAAATTCCCATCGATTTTGTATTTCTGTAATCCGTAATCCGGATTGGACGAGCATTCATGAGGCCACATCATTTGTGCAAATGTTCTGGTTTCAGAAAGTACTATGAACGAGTAAAGAACTCGCACCTATTATTAGTACGTATTCCTAATCCAAAAAAAAATCGGCAATGTGCGAGTCGGGCATCGCTCTTTTAGGGTTCCGTACTGTAACATATAGCTAGGCAATATGTTAGGTTTAGGTAAGTAGGTTAAAGGACTATTTGTTCGTGTTTAATTGGCAATCGATAACCTTTATGGATCGACATATGTCGTATTGACTGATTTATTTCGTGTTTTCCAAAAATAAATACAGATCCAGTATAAAAGATCTTTCAAACAAAACACGAGCAAGATTCCTTCTGGAGTCTTGACAAAGTAAACGTGTCTCCATCAAAGATTTCAAAAGTAAAGATAAGCCCTTACCGTACTATGACAGCACCAAAATGTTTTCACCTTTAAATGGGTGACGCTCACACGTTTGGAATCAGTGCTCATCTGAACACAGTGATAGTTGGACGCCTTAAGTGCACTTAAAGTTAGCCATCTTAACAACTTTAGTAGTCTGATCAGTTTGCTGACCGTAGGTAGACAAATTGCGCACTCATAAGTGTGCGCGCGTCGGCATTATGTTAACGCACGCATTCAAAAACAATGCAATAGATTTTTTGTGCCAGGGCTCATCTAAACTTTTGAAATCTTTGGTCTCCATAAGATTCCTCCTGGAGTCCTATCCAAGTAAAGCTGACTCTCCGTAAGATTCCTGCTGGAATCCTGTCGAAGTAAAGTACCTCCGACCCGATAAGCGAGTGTCCTAAGAAGCTCAGGGCTCCCCTACCTTAATGTGTGCATAATATAAGTTAATTAGTGAGAAAAATCGAAAAAAGAGAATGAAATAAGGCCTCCAAGTATAATACCTCGTCTTATTCAAGAAGAATCCTGCTACATCCCGGAACGAGCAAGCTGCTCGTTACAGTACATATGACCGTATGAATTATGTCAAACTAATTATTTATTTAATTTTACGTAATGCTCTAATTTTGTCAGACATAAAAACTGTAAAATTAGGGTTGGTTGAGTATTCGGGGACGTAACCCTAAAACTACATTATAAGTCAACGTTTTGGTATTTGTCGTTTAAACAGTTTAACAGTTTAATCAACACAGCATAATTTATGGTACATAATGTACAGAAATTTCAAATTCCTAACTGCTTTGGCCTTTGAGATAGACCCCGTAATAAAGATGGTCTAAAATTGGCAACTTTAATAAATAAAAAAAATAATACATTTATACTCTACTTAATGAGCTCTAGACAATGACACACCCCAAATTGTTTTTTCGGCTCCATTTTCTTGCACATGCCCCCCTGAAAAATAATTTACTTGCATTTTAAATTCAAAATTGGGTTTTGGGTCACCATTTTACATAACATATAAAAATGTTAGGTTTCTATCTCATTCCGTCTAAGAGCTAGAGACCCGTGACTTACGGACAGACAGACATATGGACAGTGGAGTGACATTAATAGATTCCGATTTGACCTTTGGGTACGGAACTCTAAAAACTGGGAAATCGAACCAGTTTAGGGCCAACCACATAGAGCGCGTTCTGTCCTACGGTCCAAACATGTTCTGAGGTCCAAACAATTAGAACGCGGGTTTTCCTTGACCGCCACGGTCTGTGTGTGTAAAGATCAAAGCATATATTACAGTGACCACGGAATCCAGAACGCGGAATGCAGAAGGCGGAATGCAGAACGCGGAATGCAGAACGCGGAAGGTAGAACGCGGAAGGCAGAACGCGGAAGCCAGAACGTGGGTCTGTGTGGTCTGCTAGATTAGAGGAACGGAAACCTTTATCGTGAACCCTCATCGCCGTTTTGTCTGTCTTTGTTCTGTTGCATATGTTACCAGCCAAACCCGTTTTTAAGAAAAACTAGTTTTTCCTAGGCCAAACTAGTTCTTCGGAAATGCAGCGCAGAAGTGAGCCGGTAGGTTAGGTTAGAAAGTTACGTACAGTGCGCGCCAATCTTTTAGTCGCCTCTGAATGAGTTACGAGTGCAAGCTTGCGCAGGTACAGTCAAGGAAACAATAATATCAACGGTTGATTATTAAATGTTTACTATAAGTGGGAAGGTGTACTTGTTCTACCTACCTATTTAATTATTTATTGATTATTTTAGTGCAATCTTAACTACATAAATAAAACGCATTAATATAAATACCATTTTCCTACATTATCGCCTTAAAACGCTATAACGTCCGCGAGGCATAACAACAACAATAAACTTTAACAAACTAAATCAACAAAAATTTATCAAACTAATTCAACAAAACAACAAATAAAGGCAACAAAAACAATAAACTATAACAAACAGATTCAACGATAAACTTAACGAATCATGGAATTTTTTCCTCGAAGTTACTTTTCATGCATTTTTCATTACTTTTTTTTACTAAAAGGCGAGCGGGGTCAGTGGTGCGGCACGAAGGCGGGTGTGCTCCACGCCCTCGCTCCTGTAACGTCCCCCGGACACCGTAAAACGGCTTTTGCGTCGCCTCTTGCGGTTATCCTCAGAGGCGACTAAAAGATTGGCGCGCACTGTAATGTGAGTCGCGGAACGTATAAGTTCACGACATGGCGGAAGTGCGGGAGAGTACATACATGTCAGTATGAAATCACCCGCACTTCCGCTTGTCGCGTAAGTGGTACTTAGTGGAGCGATCGCTATACATAACTGTCATCGTAGTTATTTTCTATGATATGATAACTCAGACCCAGGCATAGGCAAAACTAGGCTTGTCCTAAAATCGGACTTGGCCGGTAACACAAATAAAAATGGCATACTAAGTTGATAAAAAAAGTGAGTTATTTTTGGGCAGTGAGTTATAGTTTCGGTCCCGTAGAATTCTGCAATTATAACATTATTAAAACTCGCGTGAGCTGACATACTAAATTATTATTACCTGCGGATTGAACACTCACGTGTGAAACGGTTGGTATATAGTCAACAACAATCCCACGTGAGTGTTCAAGCCGCATGTAATAATAATTCAATCCTGCGAATAATTACCTAAATACTCTTTTCTAAAAATAATAATTTACAATTAAAACTTCGTTATTATTTTAGAAGGCCGTTTATCAAGACAAAATATAAAAGGTATTTGTAACAATAGAACCATAGATTTAGTGCAACTCACTTTTATTACTATGAACAGCTATCAAAACGACTAACACCGAGCTATAGCAAAAACTCATAAATTAACAAAACCAATACTATAAAAAGATCACTATTTACCGTATGTTGCGAACCTAGATGTGAAAAGTTTTCACTTCCGCCAGTTTTTTCAATAAAGTTCACATAAGATGATGTCCTCGCCCAGGTTGTATGGTGATTGATCAAATCTGAATAAATACCAACGGCCAAGCCTACCTCTGGTATTTCATCAACATCTCCAGTATCTTTGCAAACTAATGGGGAACCCGAATCGCCTACAGCCACGTTTGGTGGCATCGTTTTAACGCACAGTGTTTTTCTGCCAAGTTTCAAAACATTCTTACAAACATAGCACGGTAATACTTTCACGTACCCTATTAATAACTCTTCTGACATTTGATCCTTCTCCTCAGCATCAATCCGTCCAAATCCAGCCACTTCACATTCTCCGGTATAATCCTTGAATACCTTCGCGTAATTAATAGTTTTTATATTATCGTTTAAAATGAAAGGGGTTTCTAAAACTACCACTGCTATATCGTCCTTTGGCCAGTCATAATCTGGATGGAAAAAGATTTCTTTAAGTGGCCTCCACTGTCCTTCCATATCTTTCGTGTAAAGGTTTCTTAAGTTACCCATGACAGCAATCATTTTTTTTAACTCTTCAAGGTCTTCTTGTTCTTTTTCAAAGCAATGAGCTGCAGTGAGGGTTTTCGAAGGAGCTATAAGAGCGCCACCACATTCACTGCGGTAGACAACGGTCCCGGATGGTTGATCAGGAATGGAGTGATCACAAATCTTCTTGAATGATACAAAGTATGGAACATCGCTAACTTTTGCTTGGACAACTTCGATTGTTTCATCACTTACAGTAGTGTCTGGATCTGTACCTATTTGAGTAGATTGCTGTGAAGTGAGTTTTAAACCTAATAATATAGGGAGAATAAATTTTAACATTTATTAAGACTATGTTATGTAATCTTTTTCATTCTTGTAAATTGGTTAATTTATGACAGCAAAATAATTGATTTATTTTTCTTGCAAATTGAGGTCGTTGATGCCAATGCAAATTTTAATGTAACATAGGCGTGTGAAGGGTTTAGAAATAGAGTGGGCACAAGCAGTGGAGGCAGCACTTTTTGTAAAATAGAAGTTTGATTGTAGATGGGCAATCAGTAAAAACTGGGGTCTTACCCCGAAACGTGCTTCTCCACTGCCCCGTCACTGTGGAAATAAGAACGAAAGTGGATAAGTGACGATACTGAGCTCCAGCTTCCCTCTACTGAATCAGTTGTGCCAGCATTTCGATGCCGTTCGGCTCTATTTCAAAGAGCTGTGCTAGCTAGGCTGACTGACCGGGGGTAAGTGCACAAAATTCACGATCGCAGAGAGTCCATGGAGGACCATCAATGCCCCCATTTTGAATTTTGAATTTAGAATTGCAACGTCTATAAAGGCTTAATGTCTATTTCAAATTCAAATAGTTTATTTTGTAAAGTATTAAATAATACATCTTATAAAAATATATGTAATAATATATGAACTAAATTAAAGGTTTATTTAATTTATGTAGCAATATATATACGATTAAAATGATAAGTTAAATCTATAACTATACAAGGTGAAATCCAATCAACCGCCTGAACCCATACCGGAGACCCGGCCAGGGACCAGGAACAAGGTTCAATGATCACCAACCGAGCCCCCAACATGAATCTAGGCGGCCGACCAAATCCAAGGTGGACTATTTTCAAGGTGGGCATGTGCCCACCTGTGCCCACTAATTGTAACCTATAAATCCTGTCTTCTAATGTCTTAGCCCGTTGACCCCGGCTCCGCTCGCCCCATGACTGCTCAGCTACTTTTTTTTTTAATTTACCTTAAAGAATTATTAGCGTACACTACAAAATAAAAAACTTATAAAAAATCAAAAATAAAAATCTATCACGTAATAAATTTTAGACGGGACGGAACCAATATCTGTGCCTTTCGTGGGACAGTGGTTTACCCGGTTTATCCACCAGGGGTGGCCAAACGGTCAATCATGGCCAGTCAAAAATAATGTATTCCCTCTTAATAAAATAAAAAATACTACATATTTGTACGCTGTTTCATTTAAAATTTCGTGACGTATGTTATTGGTAGATCACACAGGGTTTCGTCTGTAAACAGTAGATCTTGGGTCTAATCAAGTTGGCCACCCCTGTACTACGAGTAGCCTCTTCCAAATGTTGAAACTTCTTGATACACCAGCTAGTATTGTACATGTGAACGCTCAGAAGGGTGTGGTATGCACATGAACCTAATAATGCATTTCACGCCTTGTTCTAAGGAACAGAGATGGCGCTGTCGTCGCTAAATTATGTGTACAGTGCGACAAGGCTCTGCGGATTGGCCATAGTCAAAATCAGAACTAACGCTACTATCCTATCCCTTGTTTCAAAGCTGCGCGCCCCCCTGTCACTGTCATCCACGTGCCAGGGCGAGTTTTTTTTTTTCTGTTTGTTCCTTATTGACTTTTCTATATTGTAAGGCACTCTAATAATGTGAAGACTTTCCCATGCAATGTAATTTACTGCATAATAGATAATTTTTATCTTAAAATCATGAAGAACCGTAAAGAATCCCACTAAATCCACGTTCCATATTACATGGTCCATACTACAGCGTAGCGGGTGCACTAAGCAGAAAAATTGGGATCGTAGCGCTTGCTACGCCGTATCAAAAACTAAGATCGTAGTGCTTGGTACGCCATAGCCAAAACTGGGATCGTAGCGCTTGCTATGCCGTAGCAAAACTTGGATCGTAGCTCTTTCTACGCCGTTTCAAAAACCAATATCGTAGTGCTTGGTACGCCATAGCCAAAACTGGGATCATAGCGCTTGCTACGCCGTATCAAAAACTAAGACCGTGGTGCTTGGTACGCCAAAGCCAAAACTGGGATCGTAGCGCTTGCTACGCTGTAGCAAAACTGGGATCTTAGTGCTTGCTACGCCGTATCAAAAACCAAGATCGTAGTGCTATACGCCATATCCAAAACTGGGATCATAGCGCTTGGTACGCCGTAGCCAAAACTGGGATCGTAGCGCTTGGTACGCCATAGAAAAACTGGGATTGTAGTGCTGGCTACACCGTAGCAAAACTGGGATCTTAACGCTTGCTATGCCGTATCAAAAACAGAGATCGTTGTGCTTGGTACGCCATAACCAAAACTGGGATCGTAGCGCTTGCCACGCCACGCCGTAACAAAAACTGAGATCGTAGTGCTTGGTACGCCATATCCAAAACTGGGATCGTAGCACTTGCCACGCCACGCCGTAACAAAAACTGAGATCGTAGTGCTTGGTACGCCATAACCAAAACTAGGATCGTAGCACTTGCCACGCCGCACCGTAACAAAAACTGAGGTCGTAGCGCTTGATACGCCGTAGCAAGACTGGTATTGTAGCGCTTGGTACGCCGTAGCCAAACCTGGGATCGTCGTAGCCCTTGCCATGCCGTAGCAAAAACTTGGGTCGTGGCGCTTGGTACGCCCTAGCCAGAACTAGGATCGTAGCGGTTTCTACGCCGTAGCAAACATGGGTCGTAGCGCTCGCTATGCCGTAGCAAAAAGGGGACACGATCGTGTTGTGTGCTTTTCAAGCTAAAAGTTAAAATACATAACATACTCGTAGATTTTAAAATGGTTATTGTATAAAATTACTTTAAAATTAGTCAAAGTCACATTTAGAATGCATAAAAATGCGTTGAGTGATAACGTAGTTGTAAGTGAATTTTGTACGTATATACAGACTTCAACAGTCATTAAGACGGAGCATTTGATACTAATTTTAAAGAACATGTACTGACCATACTTACGGGTTGATTCTCCGGATTTGTAAGAAAATATTAAGAAATAATAATAACGGCCAAAATACAAATTTTAGCTAAAAGCAATGTATAAAAATATTTATGCACAAAAGTATTTTTAATGATATAAGGGAAGCGTGTGGCGTAGGCCGCCCTCGTGCCCGCTGGACTGACGATCTGAAGGACGATGCGGTTGGCAGCTGGATGAAGATGACTGAGAACCGCCAATAGTGGCGTAATATTGGAGAGGCCTATGTCCAGCAGTGGACGAATGCGGGCTGATGGATGAACGGATTAGGAAAGTTACAAAGTCAGAATTTTTTATTACATTTTTCTAATTCACTCTTACGGAAAACACAATTATTTTCATATACTTATCTATACTTTCAGTAACAGAAAGCAAGTACCAATTCAGTATAAATGAACTTGAAAAATAATTGTTTCCACTATAAGCTATTTATAGAAAATCAGCGCATAAGAGAGTCGTTAGGTTAGGTTTAAAGTTATTGGTAATTTTTTTATGACAACCCAGAAAATGATATAGTGCGAAACATAAATTTTAGGAGGGCTTAATATTTATTACTGCAATAAGGCAATTACAACATCAAAAGCAGTTTCATAAGTACCTAGATTGTTTATCCGATGTTACAATATTACCTTATAACACCGCGATTCTGCGCTGCGATTGGCCCAATTTATTATAAAACCGCTAGGAACCCAATCAATAACACAGACAAAAAATAAGTTCTGAGCTTATTTCTTAAGCCACGCCCTCTTTATCCTGATTGGCCTTCAAGTCAGCAATACTGGAACAACGCAACAGATCTTCATGAAATTCTTCTCATTTTTCGTGAAATTGTTAGTTGAAAATATTATAAATAAAGACGATATTTTTGATAGTTTTAGATAAAGTATTGTGTGCAACTGAACATAATTAGACATTGGGACACTCGTGCTAAATTATTACGAAACTCATTTCATTCGTGTCGTAAACAAGCACTCCTGTCACAATGTCTCAAATTATGTTACAGTTGCACAAAATACTACTATAGTTGGTTTTGTTTTTTTGAAGCGCTTTACATTTTTTTTATATTTCCACTAAGTTTAAAGTAAATTTATCCCATAAAGTTATGTATGCCACTTACGAATCCCTAAATCTAGAATTGGGCAAATCGTAAGGTATGAAATCGAAAATCTTTCACCAAAAGTCAAAAATAGCTGCCACGACGAGCGGAGCAAGGACAAGCGTGTTAGGTTTATATGTAAATAAATTTAGGGAGCCGAGCTAAGCAAAGCGAGGCGATTCCTCCTATTTTTAACATGATATGCCCAATTCGCATAGATTGAATTATGTAAAGGTGTGTAAAATCGAAAACCATTTCGAGATTTTGGTTTTATTTTAAGCCGTATTTAAGAACTTGTCGTCTAAAATACTTCATGATGATGAAGCCACTTCCATTTCATTTCAAAACTTCCATTTGCCTTCCTGTGACGTCACTTGAAAAATGGCTGTTTAGAAAAGATAAATTTATAATAATTTGCTTCCGACTGATTTGTCAAATGGATGAAAGATGAGTAGATAGACCACTTTGTTTAAAAGCAATCAATTAGTATAATGTCTAAAATTCGCAAGCGATGTCATATCCGACACTTCTTTAAAAAATAGTGGTTAAATTATATACCAAAATAATGTATAGGTCATATATGCATCGGATAACATAGATAATTTCATAAATAATAACTTGCTATTCATGTGACATCTGACTAATAAAAATTCTTCTCGTTTCTCGTTATTGAAAACAAGCCTTTTAATCTTCTTTTCCTAAATAAATAAATTGCTGCTACAAATGAAAACTATGTCCGAAAAGGGCATAATAAAAAGTCAAGATGTAGTTTTCTCCATTTAACGGGTGAAGCAGGCCAAAAGTGAGATTATTTTATGTTCGCACAATCTCGAAACTCACATCTGTCTCAGTTTTTACTGCGCGGCAACACTCACCGGCCTCACGTCAATGTTGACAGCGCTACGTCTTGTCTTTATACTAAGTCTATGTTCTCTACATGTAGTTTTTTATTGTAAATTTTAATGAAATTGTTTATTGTTAATAGCATTATACATTTTTTATGCATTTCACAGTTCACACTCGGAACACCTCTGACACCCCCTCGAGGATTCATGTCATGATGACATATTTATACAAGGTGACTTTTTGATCATCGTCCAAATTCATACTGGAGGCTTGATAAGTGATCAGGATCTTGGATCAGTAACAATTTTTGTGAAATTCGTCAAATGAAATTTCGGCTTTCCATAGAAATTGAGTTCCAGTCCCGAGTGAATCACTATGGGGAGTCGAAATTTCATTTTACGAATTTCACCAAAATTGTTATTGATCCATGATACTGATCACTTACCAAGCCACCAGTATGAATTTGGACGATGATCAAAAAGTCACCTTGTATATTATGTTACTGATAAACATGGATCCTTACCTACCTTTCGGAGCACGTAGTCCAGGAAGGGGACAGTTCCATACTGGTCGAAAATTGGAAAACGAGGTTGTCCGACTAATTAACAGATGGCAGCACTTATATCCTAAATCACAATACCGTTTTCTTCTCTCGTTATACTTATTTCAAGTTTGGCGATAATACAGGGACGAGTTGTTTTCGTGTGACACTAGAATACTTTGTGTTCAGAGACAAGACAGTCTTGTCTAGAATTAGAAAATTCTTTGATAATAATTTTTTTTATCTTAATTCTGTGATTAATTTATAATTTGATTGACATTTTTAACTTAATTTTTATTTAATTTTAATTCAGTAACATAATTGATATTAGATGTAAATTCATATTTTAATCAATTTATTATAATTTTAAATTTAATGTAATTAATGGTAACTGAGTAATTTATTGTAGCTAAGATCTGTGTTTTTGATTTTGTATAATGCAGCATGGAACACCAAATTTATGAGACGAGTAAAGGAAGCTAGTCCCCACCACCCAGGGAATCCTACTGTGGGGACTAGAGAACGCCAATCTTTGTTTTTAAACTGTTAATAAATAAATTTGAATTTGAATTTGAATTTGAATAAATAAATCTTTTTAAGTGTTTTTTTAACTCTAATTATGCAATACTATGCATTTACAAATAAAGATTTAGGTAAGGGGCCAATATGTAGGTGGCCGTTCGATTTAGAGCTCGAATTTATTCAAGGGTCGTTGTCGCGTTACTGTCGATATACATCTCAGTTTAGCCATCTACCGGTCCATCGATGGACTGTGAACCGTCGATGCGTTGTATGCAAGTAGGCCGGTCCATTCTACTAGTCCATTCATTGAACGCCCATCGCTAGTTGTGACGTCGAACTAATGGACCATGCAGAGGAATATTTTTCTTCACTATATTGCTATGCCATATATGCAAAGCAGGTTAATTTTTTTTTCTTAACATTTTCCACGTATAGGAAAATAAGCGGTGCATAAGGTGTACATAAAAATAGCAAAAAATGGAGCCTTTATGAGTTTCTGATGTTTGCATCTTGGTCTGTGACGGAAAAAATAAAATAAAATGAATATTCACGCTATAAAAATGACTTTTCAATGCATGTGCTCGTAAAGGCCCACTTTTATGCATCAAAACCGAACAGAAAGTTGATTATTTTGCCCTAGGGCTTTATTATTATTATTTTTTTTAATTTATTTACAATGGTTGGCTAACCTGCAGCCTTTCCTATGTACCATAAATGTCATACTTTTTGCCACTGTTTAACGGCTCTGGATACCTAGTCCTTTTGAGCCAATTACAAATTAAAGTTCACAAAATTATATTTGTTTTATTTCCTCACACTATGCATTGAAAAACGTAGTATGATACACGGGCGTAAGAGCAATAAATTACTCGGTTACGTTTACTCGCTACGCTCGTGTTTTAAATCGTCCTCGTAATTTATTCCTTTGCGCCCTTGTAGCATAAACTACTATTTTATATCTATTTACTTATATAATAAGGTTATAAAAAAGTCGTATCTGTACATCGAATATTTTTGTGAAATTTTATATGAAATGGTTTACTTATTTAGTATTCTACCGAGGCCGAAACAACAAGTTTTGTCTGTCAGTCTGTCTATAGACGTGGCAGAGACAAAGATTTCAAAAATTAAAGATAAGCCCTTAGCGTAGTATGACAGCACCAAAATGTTTCCACCTTTAAATGGGTGACGCTCACACGTTTGGAATCAGTGCTCATCTGAACACAGTAATAGCTGGACGCCTTAAGTCCACTAAAAGTTAATCATTTTAACAACTTTAGTAGTCTGATCAGTTTGCTGACCGTAGGTAGACAGATTGCGCACTCATAAGTGTGCACGCGTCGGCATTATATTAACGCACACATTCAAAAACAATGTAATAGATTTTAGGTGCCAGGGCTCATCTAAACTTTTGAAATCTTTGGGCAGAGATTGAATAAATAAGCCGAGTTGAAAGTAGCATATGTTACTCTCTGGCTCACAAACTATCTCTATGCAAAAAATTACGTCGATCCGTTGCTCCGTTGCTGCGTGAAAGAAGACCACAGCAACAAACCAACAAACACACTTTCGTATTTAATTAATAGGGGTACGGTTAGTGGGATGAGGTGAAAATCGATCAGTATAATCAGTACAGCATTTGTTATAGAATTAAATGAGACTTGAAGATAATTCATGATTTATATAAAAACTTTTCGGCTTTCCCGATCATAACACGTATTGAGGTGAGCCGTTTTTATATAAATCACAGCATTTGTTTTTAATAGATTGCAGCCTAGGTAGGTATATAGGTATATATAGGTATAATAGATAGACTTATTTATCGGATAACGCTAAAAATATGTAATCTCTCGCTAATTAATCCTTTTGTTCTCAAGGGCTTGTTTAACTTTTCACGAGTTACGCTGGCTTTGAACAAAGTCAATTTATATTAAGCACATTAAAATATTGAGGTTGATACATTTTTCATTTTGTACGCCATTATACAGGATCAAAAGTCCAGCACCATCCAGACCAGGGATGGGCAAACTTTTTCCTGCGCGGACCAAAATTGAAAAACAGTATTTATGTTTTTGAATTTTTGGCTGTATTATAAATTTTTATAAACATTAAAATATTTGTATTTTCCGAAAAAAGTCATATACTGGCTCAAGATTTCAAGAACATTGAAATATCTCTTATTTATTGAAAATTTAATTATATGAACTATAGATATTCAAATCAAATACACTATGAGATAGGGACATAGATATTTATTGCAGGTAATTTATAAAATAGGAACAAAGATGAACTTATGTAAGCAAGTGCACTTTTTAAATTATTTTTATTATCTACTTTTGTCTCGATGATTGCGGGCCGGAACACAACCGTTCGCGGGCTGGAAATGGCCCGCGGGCCGTAGTTTGCCCATCCCTGATCCAGACAAAGGGATTTTTCAACGTAGTTATACTGAGCAAGTGATATGACAGCAGAGCTTTGTTATCATCATAAGTTTTAAAATACTTAGTGGCAAAACAAGAGAGAATATTACAAAGATGAAACACAGGGGATCTAAAAAGGCCGACTTGGGTGAATCATAAAATGATTTGAAAGTAGGATGGAGTCAGAGTTATTTCACGCGGGTAAAAGAGACGGCATTAGAACGGAATCATAATATGATTCATTCAAAACGGCCGTTTTAGAGGACATGAACTAAGCAAGGAGATGCATGCACCATGTTTCTGGTGTTCTCCAAGATGGGCTTCTTGTTCTTATTAGTGTTAGTTCAATTCAATTCAATTTATTATCTGCAATTAATTACATGTCATTACATTATACATAATGTAGTTTTGGTTGATTAAAAACTAATAATAAAAGGTAAAAATAATAATTTAACTCAAGATATATTTCGGGCCCCACTGGGCCCGGCATCAGTTGAGATTCTGACAATTAATTAAATATGACATATAAGTTATTTACAAAAAAGAAAAAAGTAAAAAAGGTTTATTTACAATTTATCTAAATTTAATTTTCATTCAAATTCATTCATTCATTCATTCGATCATTCATTCATTCATTATAATTTATTTAAAGAAATTATTACTAGACAGTGGTACCACCCAGCAGCCGCGATAGGTATGTGTATTGCGTTGATTCCTGCGGCTGATAGATGGCGCCACCGTTGCCACACCTTGGTCTGGGTTTCTCGTGTAATGTGTCGGAGTCGTCAGAGTCGTCAGTGTTATATGTCATATTTTTAACTTATATGTCATATTTAATTAATTGTCAGAATCTCAACTGATGCCGGGCCCAGTGGGGCCCGAAATATATCTTGAGTTAAATTATTATTTTTACCTTTTATTATTAGTTTTTAATCAACCAAAACTACATTAAAAATCTCATAAAAAAGAGACAAATATATATTGATCAAAAAATAAATTATACATAACATAGATAACAATAATAATTATGAGTTCCAATGTAATTCTACCCACAGGGTGTAGCATCAATATTAATTACTTATACAATCACATGCAATTCTTAAAACTAAAAAAAGAAAAACAACAAATTACAATTTAATATTTACAAATGTTATGTCAAATTCAGCAATATTACAATAAATGTCAAAATGTATATAGAAATTTAGTTATTGCTCATATTCATAAAATTCTTTGAGGTCATAAGGGGAGATCATCAACAAATACATTTTCAGTTCGTAGTAAAAAGTGTTACTATTTAGGATTTTAATTTTATCAGGCAGTGAATTGTATATTTTTATTGCAGCCATTTTTGTAGCTTTACTGTAAGAAGCTGTTCTACTATTATGTGCCTTGAGATTATTTTCATAACGCTTATTTAAACGGTCACTATAGCCTGGAGTTGGCGCTCTTCTCGAATACTCTTCTTCGTAACAGAAGATGTAGGTGTTTGATGTTCGGCGCAAAGCGTGTGTGATCCCAAAATAGCGGCGGTGGTGTAGAGTCAAAGCAAATACCTATTTTCTTTTTTATTTTATTCTTATATTTTTATTTTTGTAAGTTTATAGTATTATCAAATCTAAGAAAGCCAAACTTATTTATTTAAATGGTATTTCTCCCTTTTATATTTAGTTAAAGTAGTTTTTTTATTATTTTTCAATGCAAGTGCTCGTAAAGGCCCACTTTTTTTGCATCAAAACCGAACAGAAAGTCGATTATTTTGCCCTAGGGCTTTATAATTATTATTATGTTTCTTATTTTATTAACAATGGTTGGCTAACCTGCAGCCGTTCCTGTGTACCATAAATGTTATACTTTTTTTCCACTGTTTAACGGCTCTGGATACAGTCCTTTTGAGCCAATTATAATTTAAAGTTCACAAGATTATATTTGTTGTATTTCCTCACACTATGCATTGAAAAACGTAGTATGACACACGGGCGTAAGAGCAATAAATTACTCGGTTACGTTTAAAACGTAATATGTTCCTTTGCGCCCTTATAGCATAAACTATTATTACATTAAACCTGACCTATAATAAGTGTAGACAATAAACCCGTATTACATAAATAAATACATTTATTCATTTCATTTCCTAAAAGAACGACAATCAGCGAAGGCCTCCATCAAACGCTTCTAAATGATGAGTGACGGTTTGCGTCCAAAAACCAAGCAGGTTGTGATGCAGCGGAAGGAACAGTTGCATGCGAATGTTCCACTACCACGCAATATGAGAGCCAAAATAAGCGGCTCAAACATCTACAAACCAATTTCTTCCAGAAAAATGTATAAACCAAATTTTAATTTTAATTCCATGAAACCCAGCAAATAGATTCCCAATAAAGAAAAGAAAATAAAATAGCAACAATAACGTGTTCACAACTCCGGTCCGGATATAACCGGATAGTAACCGGAACTGCTGTCATAATTATCGGAAAACTTTAAAATAGCCTGTTTTGCAGTAAGCTGGAATAGCGCAAGGAGTATAGCAGCTGCGCTTGTTATTTTGATTATTGTTAGTTTAATGGAACTATGAGTATAAAAATAAATTTAGCTGTTTGCGAAACTTGCGATATTATACATAGGTCCAGAGATAGGTAGGACGTATGATACGGTACTAGGTGCGGATTTTTTTCCATGTATCCAGTGCCGTATTAGTCTATAAGCAAATTAACCAATTCCCATGACTTAACTTTTAAAATATTTTAAATTAACATTATATCATTGCAGTATAGAAACGCAGAGAGAAAAGTAAATCTGGATGTGAGGAGCTCTGAACCGGGATTCGAACCCGGGACCTCTCGGTTCAGAGCTTCTCACATCCAGATTTACTTTTCTTTCTGCGTTTCTATACGGCAATGATATAATGTTAATTTATATCTCCTCGCGATGGATAAATCGCAAAGTGTTCAAACATAGAAATTTATTTCTGTCATAGCTTTTTTTAAAAGATTTTATTTCAATTTTTTTTTCAGAGAATTTACGACATTTTAGGACATAGTTTTTATTATTTTGGTATATAAATTAACCATTATTTTTTTATGATTTTCTAAAGAATTGTCCGATATGACGTCACTTGAGAATATTGGACATTACACTGATTGTGATGTGTGATTGCTTATAAAAAAGTGGTCTGTCTCTGTCTGTCTACTCATCTGTCATCCAGTTATCAAATTAGTCGAAAGCAAATTATTATAAATTTATCTTAACAGCAATGGATACATTTCTAAACAGCCATTTCTCAAGTGACGTTACACGAATGCAAGTCGAAGTTGCAGCTTTTTCGTAAAAATATCTATCATCTTGAGGTTTTTTAGACCACAAGTTCTAAAATACGGCTTATTAAACCTAAATCTCGAAATGGTTTTCGAATTAACACACCTTAACATAATTTAATCTAAGCGAATTGCTTGGAGCATCACGTCTCGCGTGTGCACCATAAACAGCACCGAAATAGTATTTTTCATTACGAGTGCGGAAAGCCTGTCATTGCAAAGAGTTCCGACAAATGTCTACCCGAGCCGAGGCGCAGCCGAAGGTGAGGGTTGACAGTCGGAACAAGTTGCAATGACGGTTCCGCACGTGTACTGAACAACTATTTTTAATACAGTTGCGAAAAAATTAAGCAATTTAATAAAATAATAAAAACAATAAACTCAACTAACTAATACTCCACGCAATAAATTCTTCGTATGTAGATATGTAGCGATTTTTTGACTTTTCCGGTAAAATGTTCTCCGAAGCATTTTGTGCAATTATACTGAGTTCCGGTGGTGTTAATTCAAATAAAATATCCTCGAAATTTCTCATTTTGTGCAACAAACAACTAAACCCGCAAAGAAAATTTTTGGGAAATGGCGCCAACCGTAAAATAATATAAGCAGAGATTTTTTTTTTCCTCAATTTGTCCCATTTTTGGACAGGCAAAGGTATCTAAGAGACCGCAGAGATTTTTTTTGTTTTCTTCACCCATTCTGAGTAGGCAAAGGGAACTTTGCCCATACAGCCAAGTCTTCAGTAGAATTTTTTTATTGATATAAAATGAAAATGAAATTTAATGAGATGAAATGAAATGAAACCTAACCTAACTCATTGAATCAAATCATTAAATTTGATATTGAAACAAATTAGTACCTTCTTTTTAGAAATATTTGCATGAATCATAAAAACTTCTATGAATTTTTTTTTGTAAAAACTTCGTGGTTGGTTTTTTCTTTTTAATATACATTATTTTGACAGTTGGGAAAGAGAACGCACGAGTTCGGAAAAGGTAAAGAAAAAGCTCGAGTATGTAATAGCCTACATCCCGAACGCTATACGTCCCTGCAATACGCCACTTTTTGAGCAACTGTATTAAAAAAGTATTTTCTAGCACATGACAGGTATAGCTTATTTAAAATCCGCGCGTAATTAAATTTACTAGAACAATGAACTAATGACCAATGAGATGTCGTTGCGTTGATTCACGTGAATTTACGAATATTTACCGAAAAGTCAAGGATTAAAACGAACGAAAATGCTACAAGAGAGACTCAAGGCTTTATCAATATTGAATATGGAGGCAGATGTGCATATAGAAATTTAAATTTGTAGATGTAATAATAATTTGCAATATTCCGCTAAACACTCTTACCATGCTATTCAAAATGCAGACTCAAGCACCGCCCGCCCTCCCGCATAAAACATGCACAAGTAAAGCAAGCAGTACGAGCACAAAATAAAGCAATCTTAAATAACAAGCAAGAAAACTTATCAAGATAAGATAAGTTAAGATAAGATAAGATAAGTTTTCTTGCTTGTTATTTAAGATTGCTTTATTTTGTGCTCGTACTGCTTGCTTTGCTTGTGCATGTTTTATGCAGGAGGGCGGGCGGTGCTTGAGTCTGCATTTTGAATAGCATGGTAAGAGTGTTTAGCGGAATATTGCAAATTATTAATACATCTACAAATTTATAATGGACTTCCGCAAAGTAACGCCTTTTTCAATAAATTGTATATAGAAAATTGACACTATCGTACGTGAATTTGCTGTCCGTAAAAGTCACAGGTCGCATTTCAATAAATAATGAAAAAATGGTATGCTTTGGTTTTTATTACAAATTCACTTATCTTTTTCGTGCATATTCTAAGAAAAGTATAAGAGTATTATATTATTTCTACGTAATGATCAATTTTTTTGAAATTAATCAATAAAAATAATTTATTTCAGAACTAGGTTCCATACATTCCAATTAAAAATAATAAAAATAGAAAGTTTGATTACAAAAAAATCAATTAAACAGTTACAATGTCAATAAATTTAAATAAAATTAAAATTAGATTAGGAATTAATACGTAACATTTTTTAAAGACCGACACTGCTTCACTAGACAGTAGCTAGGGGGCCCATAGGCGTGAATTGCCTAGGGCAGGGGTCGGCAACCTTATGCTATAGCCGGGCCACATATGTTGCCAGAGTATCAGTGCGGGCCGCACTTATATTTATATGTTCGGGCATGTATTTTTAATATTTGAAATGAAACGCATATATATTCATACAATTATGTCTTTTTTAATTGAACTACTATACTAACATAAAAGTAAGAACTAGTGAGATTTTTGAGGCTGCATTTGACTTGCAAGTTTTTTAACGTCTGCTTTCATTTTAGTAGTAGACACGCGCAGTATCGCGTCTAAATGTTCATCCGTTAACCGCGAACAATTCTTATTTTTGCGGTAGTTGAGAATTGAAAAAGTCTGCTCACACAAATATGTACTACCAAACATAGTTATTATCTGCTGAGCAAACTTTTTCAATTCTTTGAAGTTTTCAGAACTCAAACCTCCGTAGAACTGTATCAAGTCAGTGCTTTCCTTAAATGCCGTTTTAAGTGTGCTATTACTTTGCAAATCTACTATGTTCATTTGCAAATTGCTTGGTACCTCACTAATATCAATTGCAAAAGGGTTTTGGAATATTTCCATGTTAAGGGAGCTCTTTTTAAAGTCGGTGAATCGATTTACAAACTCAGTTTGTAGTTGTGTTAACACGTTTCTCATTGTAATATTTTGCCACACAAAATTATCTCCAGCTTCTTCCACGGCTTTCTTGCAATTAGGAAAATGGTCAAGCTTTTTTTCATCAATATGCTTGATAAACAGTTTCAGTTTCATTTCAAATGACTTTACATCTGTATACATATCGCAAATCAATTTATTTTTTCCCTGCAAGCGTTTGTTGAGCTGATTCAGTTCCTTAGTCAAATCAGTCAAAAAACCAAGATCGATAATCCACTGTTTGTTAGTAAGCTCTTCTACTGGCTTTCCTTTCATCTCCATGAAGTTGCCAATTTCTTTCCTCAAATCAAAAAACCGTTCCAAAACGGCACCTCGACTGAGCCACCTCACTTCACAGTAGTAAACCACGTCACCATGTTCAGCTTCCAGATCTTCCAAAAACTTTTGGAACTGACGGTGTGTGAGCCCATTTCTTCTTATAAAATTAACAGTGGATGTTACAGTATCCATTATTTCTTTCCAGGATATAACTTTGGAGCACAATGCCTCTTGATGGACAATACAGTGAAAAATCAATGGCACAGTAGATCCAGAATCTTTCACTTTGCTGATGATTCTCCCAACAACACCTTTGTTTTGACCGCTCATGTTCTTGCCTCCATCGGTAGTGACACTTGTTAACTTTTCCCAGCTTAATTGCAATGAATCCAGAGCTTGTTCCACATGGTGAAATAAATCTTCTCCCGTAGTTGTACCTTTCAAACTGCAAATTTTCACAAGCTCTTCGTAAACAGTAAAGTTTTCGTCAATGCCGCGTACAAATATGAGTAGCTGTGCTGTATCCGACACGTCCGTACTTTCATCCATCGCTAAAGAGAAGCAGTCGAAAGACTGCGCCTTATCCCTGAGTTGTTCACACAAATTAGCACCCAAGTCTTCAGTACGTTGGGTGCAAGTTCTTGCAGAGAGACTAAGACTTTCAAACATTTTTTTCTGCTCTGGGCATATTTCTTCTGCAATAGCTAAGACACACTCTTTTACTAATTCACTATCGGTAAACGGACGTCCACTTTTTGCAAGAATCTCTGCTACCCTGTAACTGGCCCGAACATTCGATTCGCTGTTGTCTGCCACAACCTTAAATATGTTTTGTTGATTTTGTAATGACGATTTCAAAGTGGAAATTTTCCTTTTCCGTATTTCTCCTTCAAGACAGTCAAATTTAGCTTTGTGCTCAGTGTCGTAATGTCGCTTCAGGTTATATTCCTTTACTACAGAAATACTCTTTTGACAAATCAAGCATAACAGTTTTCCTTTAAACTCGATAAAAAAGTATAATTCTGTCCATAATTCGTTAAAAACTCTTTTTTCTTCTTCTATCTTCCTTTTTCTTGAAGCCATGTTTATATAATTATTCTGTAACAATAATGAAAAAAATTAAATTCGTTGTAAAATTATATGTTCCAGTTAGCACCTACAAATTCAACTCCACATTCAAATAATAATTAAAACATGACACACTCGTAACTAACTTCATGTCATGTAACTACAATCCCCGTCCTTATAACATTTACCCATCAATCTGAAGGTTCACATTAACAAGCAGTAAATAAAATAAAACAAAATGCTCGCGAGTGCATACAACTTACCTCATACGTCGTGCGTGAGAAGCTATCAGCGAAGGGAAGAAAGGTGAAACGAAACGCGTAGCTAGCAACCAGATGAGACGTGAGTTTCCGGCGAATTTCCACAACCGAATGTGGCGAGAGCCTCGCGCGGCTGTGATTTTAACTAAAACCGGTCGCTTTGAATTTTTTCGCCGCCGCACACCTGCATCTAATCAAAGACTGCCGCCCCGCCTATTGTCTCAAAGGAGCCGCCCGCCGCAGCACGTGCGGCGGATAAACGCAAAAGAAATTGCCAAGAATTGAATAAGTACAGCAAATATTTATTTTCGGTAGAAACAATACATAACATCACAGTCTTGATAAACAGTTCTTAAGAAATGAAATAGAGGTACATTTTTATCACCCCGCGTGGGAGCGAGCTTTCAAGAATACTCTCATGGCCCAGCAGCATGGCCGTATAAATTCTAGTGAATTTATATGGCCTTTTGCTTCGGTATTTTTTTCTTACGGACCTCAGGCTTGCGGGCCGCACCGAGATAGTCTACGGGCCGCATGCGGCCCGCGGGCCGCCGGTTGCCGACCCCTGGCCTAGGGCATCGGTCGGCAAAAGGCGGACCGCGGAAAGTCGAAACTTGGACCGCCGAATATTGTTAAATAACTTACCCACCTGTTAAATTAAAATAATATTTTATATAACTGCCATATAGAATGTAAGTGTAATTTCTCGCATTAATTAAAATTTGTTAATATATAATATATAATATTATATTATATAGTCTTATATATATTAAGCGTCATTAATGCCGTATGATGATAATTGTATACTATAGTAAGTACTAACTATAGTAAGACAAGTAAAACATGTCATGAATCGGGGTAAAAGCTTTTTATTTTTTCGTTGGTAGAGCTGATGCCGGGCTCGACTGTGGAGGTACCACCAAACTCTCGAACTTTTACTCGGAAACCCCCCCGAAGTTATTGGGGGAAGAGTATAGGACAGCTTTCAAACAGGCACAACCATGCCTGGGACCGATTTATGGCGGTATATGTATCCCCAATTGCCGGACCTTATATAAATAAAACAGACTGATGATGGGCAGCGGCGTCTCTGGTGCGAGGGTTTCGGCACCGCGCTCTCCAACCCACCCGCCAAGCATGTAAGTAAGGCCAGTGTCTAACAGTGGACGAAGGTAGGCTGATGGATGGATGGATGATGATACGTTTCTGTATAAAGAATGAGCTTCTGAAGATCACCCGCCTTTGGCCTTTGCAAATTTTCGCTTGTATCAGAATTGCCGTCCTGGTTCCGTCTATAGTTAATACATAAGTGATGTGTTTGAAAATACCCAAGAATTTTCAAAATGTAACTTCATTGAAAATTTACCGTATATCTGGTGCTACTGTACCATACTGTACATATACATAGACAGAATAGAGAGAATACAGTAACGGTTTCTGTTCTTTCTGACTATACACCAGAGAAAACGCTCAGTTTTAATTTCGTACGGAGATCGATTAAAGTATTTCAACTTTGTATCTCTCGAACATCGGCGATGGATCGTTGACAAAATTCTTTTGTATAAGATTATGAGAAACGCCATTGAGTATCCTCAATTACTAGCTAGGATACAATTTGTCATTCCCAGGCAGGGGCATTGTCAACTTTTCACCCTTTGTAGTGGAGAGGTCTAAAACAAATTTGGGCCACAATGCAATTTTTAATCGTTTATGTGGGGATCACAACAATCTTGTAAAAAAATGTCATGTGGATATTTTTGCAGTCTCTCTTAAAAAATATAATTTATTTATTTATTCAGAAACATCTATTTTTACAGGCTAGCCTAATTCGATAGATATGTATATTTACAACCACAAATCTTACTTTATACAAACTTAATATGCAATTTCAATAATTTTACAAAAACACCTTCTTGTAGCACAGCACAAACAACGATATGTTGCGTAAGATAGTTGCAAAGAATTGGAATATTTTGCGATAAATTTTTTAAGTTTTTAATTTTAAGTTTTACGTTTCATACAGTTTTAGTTTTAGTTTTACTTTTTTAGTTCATTTAAAATTATTTAGAATATTAGTCTTGTGTTTTAACACGTCGCTTAGAGCGCTATTAAGTGTCCCACAGGCATGGTGTGTTTGCCTATAATTGGGAATACACTCGTACATGTGTGTTTGTCTTTATATACCTATTAACTTTTGTATGTGTCATTTCTGTTGGCAGACCAATAAAATAAATAAATACTGTAATTCTGCACTTTCAATCCATCGGCTCAAGTTGTTCTTGAGCTACGCTATGGATGGATCATAGACATAGAACACTTTTTTCTTCTTTAACCAGACCTCAGACCAATAAACCAATAGACAAAATCTAATTAAGCAGAAACCTAGGATGGTAAAGCTATGCTACTTTCACATATATAACTCTCCGTAAGATAAAACAAGATGGCAGTTTTTTTATCAGTACGTCGATTTCAATCCGGCTACAGCCCTATCTTTCAAACGCTTGCAACTAGGGATGGACCGGACTACCGGTTTACAGACTTTATCGATATCGATTTGGATAAAAAAAAGCCTTAATAATACTTGTTGTACAGTTAGAGAACTAGATTATCATAGTATTTTGTGCAACTGTAACATAATTTAAGTCATTGGGACACGAGTGCTTGTTAACGAAACGAACTAAGTGAGTTTCGTAATAGTTTTGCACGAGTGTCGAAATGTCTATTTATGTTCAGTTGGACACAATATTTAATCTGCGAGCATCAAAAATATCGTATTTTAATAATATTTTCAACTAACAATTTCACGAAAAATGAGAAGAACACTCGTTCATGAACTCCGAGTTTATCGACCGGTAATGCTGCGTTGAGTACCAATTAGAAGCAACTAGTATAAAGTGGGCGTGGCTTAAGAAATAAGGTCGGGACTTATTTCTCGTCGCTGTTGTTGATTGGCTCTCTAGATGTGTTATAGTAAATTGGGCCAATAGCAGCGCGGAATCACGGTGTTAAAATGTAATATTATCAGATAAACAGTATAGGTACTTATAAAACTAATTCTGTTGATGCAATTACCTTATTGTAGTATGGGAGTAGATAAAATAATATATGAAATTGAGAAACCTGCCAAATATTTATGGAATGAAATAATCAACTTTATTTTCAAAACTAAGAATACCACGTTTACATACATATATCCACACATACACGGTCCACTCCCACTAAAAATACATATTTTGAGAGGAAGGCGCCGCCATGAAAACTAGCCTCCTTAACACTCAAAAGGATCCCTCTCAAACAATTATGAAATAATGATAAAAATAATAAAACTCAGAAATATAATCAGAGGATAAAAGAAACAATTTGTTGCAAACTCCAGAATTACTATTTTACATATTATTATATAAAAACATCAAAAATATAAATAACATATTGACCTTCGCATACAAAATGCATAATTGAATCGTTTTAATGAGAAGCTTAATTTTTTTCAAACTTAATGGTTGTTCAATTTCTCAATTTTCTCCAGTGAGTACGTTTGATTTTCCCATGTCAATAAGATTTACAAAGCAGCCAAAAATAAACGTATTTATTGACCTTTGAAAATTATTGTTTTCGTCAGAAATGAGCGTATATTTTCGATGGGTGCAGTAATTTCCTTCGTCATGTGATGTATTCTAAGTTTCAAATACGTGTCGAACACGGAGTTATCCAACAAATGGTCATGTAGGTCGTCAAGTACGTCTGTCTCTACCAATAATCTTTGTGAAATTTGGTTTATAATAGATGTGAAGTGCTGTGGTTTTCCTACACTTTTTTTTGTAACTACAGCCTCAAACTCTCAGGATTTTCTCTGCGGTTTGGCAGATTTTTTGAATGCTTTTTGATGGCTTAGTCAGCCCTCCTCTGCCTTTTACACTCATTAGAGGCATGCTGTTAGCAGGTCTTTCCAGGGCTTGGAGAAATTTTTTTCAATGCAAGAATTTTTTCAATTTACGCACTACAAAGCCAGCTTTTGATGGTTCCATTGCAGTCCTCAAATCCTAGAATTAAATACAACACTTATTGGTAATTTTTAAACAGATAGTAGTAAAATAAGCATTTAAATTTGTGGAACAAGAGAGCAAAGTTTATTTTTGTTGCGAGTGCTGAGTTTGAATCTCGAGCAAGACTCTTCGGCTAATAGCAACAAACCATCGTTTACGAATGTCTTCATTTTTGGGGAACCTTAAGTAAAATAAGCTAAATCAATACTCCATATTAGCACAAAATCAGTAGAATTACCGACAACTGTTTTGACTTCACTAATAACCTCAAAACGGATTTAATAATTTTAATGATTTTAGGATTTAATTTTATTCTAAAAGCTATATTTACGTTACTATATGAAAACGACACGTCGTAAAACGCTATCTTTCTTGATGGAATTCCATTTTATGGTTCATTTACTAGGAAAACATCACTTTTTACTCACTTGTGAAAACTGATATTTCTGTTCGAGTTTTCTTTATTCCCCGAATGGGATCTGCAACCACGCACGTAGCAGGACATTGTCCTTGTATCTTCAACTCTCTTCCATACGATAATTCGCAGCAAAACACAACTTAAATAAAATTTTGTTTAAAAATCTGCCGACTTACTTCCTAACCTAAACACAAGCTATAACGCGACCAAATTACAAAGGATTGCTAATGTTGCCACTTAAGAACAGTAACAGTACATTATAATTTGGTGACTTGGACAGGAGTCATTAGGAGTCAAAATGAAGTTTTGGGTAGTACGTTTTGACGGCACCAAGACTTGTCTATTGGTTTTTTTTTTTTTATTTTTTATTTTTTTTTATGGCAGTCTATTGGTTTATTGGTCTGAGAACGTAGATGGAGCATAGAATAGATTTGACATTGTAATAATAATAAAAGAAGAGAAAGAGATGCAGTCATATGAAATCACTTATGTGTAAGCAAGAGGTATCTTCAAATTTTGTCCCTTTCTCGCGTATACGATTTTGTTTGTTTGCCACAATTCAAAGTTGTGGCAGACAAACGGTTGAACCAGCAATTTGAGTGAGACTTTTTGTGCTTCCATGCTTAACGCGTTCAATACTCGTGTTTCTGTGAAGTGCTGTGAATACAAATAACTGTAGCAAGATGGTGAATTGCAGTATTTTAAGCTGTAAACCTTTAACCTTTAAACCTTTCATTCGTAAGTGTTTATGTTTTGCGATTTTATGATGTTGAAATCTATGGTAGCAAATGAAATCACAATTAAACTATTTGGCACATCTTTTAGTTACCTTTCCACTGGAAATATTAGAGTAATTTATGAAAATCTTTTGTTTATTTTTCGTATTAACCATATCAAATTATGAAGGGCATGCTAAAGCATACATCTGCACCATGGTTGTGAAAATTCAATTTAGTCGGGCTATAGTGACTTCAGTACTTCCATGAGAGAAAAAAGTATTTTACCCATTAATTCGGGTAAATAATATACAGCCTTACTTAATATCCCAGATATTAATATTTTTCAATAGTAATAATAAATAAATAGAATATTTAAATATTTCTTTAGTCCTGTTGCCAGTGTTGCCAGCAAAAAGACGATGTCATAAACATTCAACAAAGTCGGTGCAATTTTTTTCGCGTGTTTGTTTATCAAATGGCAAACCTATATTCTTACAGATATCCGGCTGATCTGACTCTAAGGAACGTGTGGATGAGAGCTGCGGGTCGTACGGATTGGTAACCTACAAAATATTCCCGTGTTTGTTCCAAGCACTTTGAGAGGCATCGTTTTAGAATAACAAACTGCCGGACTATTCTCACGAAAGACCAAGACTTTTGGCCAAAAAAACCCTCTACATAATCTTTTGCAAGAGTGCATAAAAAAGTGTTTAAATTTAAATTTGTTTTCAGAGTTGTCAGACCACTTCGCTGAGCAATCTATTATTGATAGCCACTATCCGCTTTTGATAAAATGTATATGTAAAAATATCTTAACACGAGAATATATAATGCGTCAAAAAAAATTGTTGATAGTGGGGAAAAAATAAGAAACTTTTACACAAAGCTTGTTTTATTCAAAAGGCAGTGATTTTTTGTCATGTGTAGTGGTTGGCAAACAGGCTGACGGTAACTGTTCATCGCCACCTATGGTATTGTTGTTGGCCTTAATAAACTCAAATCCATGTTTTTTTGCATATATTTTGTTTTCCGTGACCGTGATTCGTTAGACTTAAAGCTCCTAAGTAGTGCCAATATTTGGAAAATTAAAAAATATTGGAAAAATTGCATACATACATTGTTCCTAGTAAACATAAATGGTAGTAAATAAAGCATGTTATGAAAATATCTTCTTTTTTTTCTTTCGGATTACATGTTTTGATCATGGCAGTTATTTCGTGTCCGATCGGTCGGCTGTAGATTTCTATGCGCATTATTTATACGAGTATCTTTTATTTGTCAAATAAAAAATACATTTGGGGAGTTAAGGTTTCGTGTTGGCAACCCAGGGTAAGTACTTACTGCATATCTCCATCTCAAATGTATACGCGAGTGACTCGTCTATCTATACTCTGTCTACGTCTGAGAACCAGACTGATAAAGAGCTCTGTGGCCGTATGGAATTCTAAACGTCAACTGTGGCAATGTTTCCCGCCTTGGATTAGAGCTGGATCACAGCAAAAAGCGGCAAAATCAAATTTAACAAAAAATTTCAATTAAATAGTTTAAAACGGAATATTTAAGGCGTATAAAATGAGCAACTCGCTAAATGAGCTACTCGATGTGTGTCGGTACAAATATCAACGGAAACGACATTCAAATAATGTTCATTTCAGCGTGCCTTGAAAAGTGGCTGTTACGATAACCACTGCGTCTCCGGCTAGAGCAAGATAGGAGAAAATAATACTTTTCACATGGACGCCATGAACGGAATAAAAATGTTGAACTTGAATTTTTTAGATCTAAAAATTTCCTATAATTTGGTGAAATAATAATTAAAATCGCTTTAGGCGTTTGGAAGGAGTAAGAGAATACTTGTGTTAATCATGTGAAACTTTCGATGACTTTCGATTTTTTTCGTCAAAACTTACAATATAAAAACAGTTTATGAAACTTAAAATTTATTTTTGACTCTATAATGCCTATCATATATTTTTATGAAAGTTTTTGGACCACCCGTGTGGGAGGAGTAGGCCTTCAAAGACAGGTCCATTCCATCGAAATGGTAACTTGTTCTGTACCGAAATGTCCGAACAATCACCTAAAAAATGATGGGAAGCGTCAGTTTCACAGGTAAATACGGCACCGCTACCCAAAGTTTTACGTACATATTTTTCCATCTAAAACTACAAACAAATTGCATAAATAAGGTATTTAGTTGTAAATTATCATAATTTCTGTTAGGAGAGTACACATTTTCTCATAAATATTGCATTTTAAAGATTTTCTTACGTACGAAAAGATTTGTTGGGTTAACACTAGGGGCGTACCTTTACTTCATCACCCAATTTTACACACACATAAGCAGGTGTCACACACATTGACACTCTATTTTGGCAACATCGTATTTCCTTGGCTCTATTTATCTATGAGATGAGATACTATATTTATGAAAAGAGTACGAGTACGAAAATATATAAAAAGAGTACGAAGGATATGAGGTGTACAAACTAAACATACGAAGCACTAAATATGCTTCGTTTAAAGTAGGAGTCCCCGAAGACAGCTTTGATTTTTTTACGGATGCGGCTTCCTGGCCACCCCGTATAAGACTGAGCGTATGGCAGAATTTTCGTAAATAAGAGTCCAGATAGTATCTCGGCTATCTGTAGCACTGCCACGGTAATAAGTTTTTTATACCAGAATGTTGGAGGCATGAAAAATAAAGTAAGCGAAGCGGAACTTGGTATAAGATCGAGTGGGGCTGATCTAATCGCAATAACGGAGACTTGGCTAGTAGAATCAGTGTTCGACGCGGAGCTGTGCCCGCCTGACTACTGCGTGCTGCGGCGCGACCGCGCCGACGGCCGTAACGGAGGCGGCGTGTTGCTGGCCGCGCGACGACCGCTTACACTGCGTGCATGCCCGGCCACCGATTTGCCAATCAAGGACGTAAAGGATGAATTTATTTGTGCAATTGTTTCGTACCGTGACATTAGGTTTCTATGCTGTGTCGTTTATTTACCTCCACATTGCAAGGACTCTCTATATCTAAGTTTTTTTAATTATACAGAAATATTATGTGATACTTTTAAATTGAAAATACTTATTTTAGGCGATTTTAATTTGTATTCTGCAAGTAAGACTGTGCGCGATCACTACGAGTATTTCACCGCACGTGTTGGATTGCACCAACATAATACAGTAGAGAACGGGTTAGGGCGGTACTTGGATCTCGTGCTCAGCGACATGGACGTGGGTCGTGTAAGCGTGTGCGCGGCTGTGGCGGGCGTTGTGCCCCCCACCCCGCGCGGTGAGCGCGAGCACCCGCCGCTTTGGATTGACGTGACGTTGGCGCGCGCGCGTCGTCCGGTTCCGGTCGCCTGTGGGGATGCTAGTGACGGCAACGACTGGAACTTTAGGAAGGCTGACTTCCATCAACTGTACTCTAGATTGCAGTCTATTGACTGGTCACCAATTTACGAACTCAGTGACGTTGATAGTGCAGTTGAGTTTTTTTACGAGAGAATGGAACAATCCATGCATGGCTGTGTTCCTAGGAAAAAGCACATTACTGCCGATGAACAGTATTCGTATCCCGTTTGGTACACTGCTGAGATTATACGTGATATAAAGTCTAAATTTTATTACCTAAAACTTTATAAAACTCACAAGACTACAGGTTTTTTTAGGATTTTTTGTCATTATAGAAAATTAATCAAGTCAAAAATTAAGGTAGCTTTTCAGCGGTACATAAATAAAATGGAGACAAATATAAATAATAATCCTAATGAGTTTTGGACCTACATAAAAAACAAACGTGCTGGCAATGGAGAAAGTGATTTTGACGACCCCCCTGCCGTAGTTACAGAAGCTTTCGCTAATAATTTCAAAGGTGTGTTTTTGAATAATGTCCCTAAGCTTTCGGTCCAGGAGACCCTTTCGTCTGAGTCAGGAAGGAACCCGGCGGCTCGGGTGCACGTCGGCGTAATAAGTCAGACGGAGCTACTGATGGCGTTAAAGCGGTTGAAGCCCAAATTCTCATGCGGTCCAGATGGCTGCCCGCCTTATGTTCTGAGGGATTGTCGCGAGGTGCTCTATGCCCCGTTACTATTTATATATAATTCGATCTTAGCGCAATCAACTTATCCTGCCTCCTGGAAGTTATCAAAGGTCATTCCGGTATTTAAATCGGGATCGAAGTCCAATGTTTGCGACTACAGAGCAATCGCTATACTATCGCCATACGCAAAGGTATTTGAATCCATTCTGTACCGTCGTATATTAAACCAGGTATCACCCTGGTTATGTGACGCTCAGCATGGATTTTTGCCAGGTCGGTCTACAGCAACTAATTTATTGTCCTTCGTCCAGCATGCTTCTACAGAAGTTGATAATAAAAAGCAAGTTGATGTAGCCTACTTCGACTTTCGCAAGGCCTTCGACCGTGTCGACAACGATGTGTTGCTCCGCAAAATGGCTGCTATTGGCTTTACACCACAACTGCTGCATCTTTTTGCCAGCTATCTGTCGGACAGGATGCAGTATGTTCAATATGGCGGCTGTATCTCGAAGCGTTATTACACTAGGTCAGGAATAAGTCAGGGCAGTAATTTGGGTCCGTTGGAATTTTTAATATTTATTAATGATCTCCCAAAATTAATATCTGATGACTTCATGATATTAATTTTTGCGGACGATGTTAAATTGGTTGCGTCACTAAATACCATCGATGAATGTCGACGTTTTCAGCGTGAAATTGATGCAGTTCACTCGTGGAGTGTCAAAAACTGCTTAGAGCTGAACGTCGATAAGTCGTTTGTATTTACTTTTCACCGAAAGCGTGATCCTCTCCATTTTCCTTACAAGCTCGCTGGTTCACCGCTACCGCGTGCGCTGGATTTTGTTAAGGATCTTGGTGTACTATTTACTGCTGACTTGAAGTACAGCTACTATATTGAAGAGTTGAGTAAGAAAGCGAGGAAGGCTCTTGGATGGGTATTGAGGTTATCAATGGATTTTAAAGACCCTCGCACGTTTCGTACTTTGTTTAACTCTTACGTTAGGAGTAGGCTGGAATTTAATTCGACGATCTGGACTCCATACGAGGCTAAACATGTACTTACGATCGAAAAAGTCCAAAAACTCTTCCTTCGTAATTTATACAAACGTACCTTTAAGTATTATCCCTTTTTATACCCAACGATGTTCCTATTGGGCACGTTAGGGTATAACAGCTTAGAGCTAAGAAGGGATTCCACAATGGCTATGTTTATGGTAAAAATTCTAAGAGGTTTGACTCATGTCCCATCGTTGCTGGCACTGATATATCTATGGGTGCCGGATCAGTACACGCGCGCGCGCAGTCATAGACTGTTCCAGTGTCCGGGGGCTCGCACTAACCTCGTGAACAAGGCCCCTCTCAGCCGCGTGCTTCGTTTACTCAACGGTATGGCTAGAAATCAACCAGAGATGGATATTTTCTCTGCATCACTGACCCAAATCCACACATGTGTGGTGAAATACTTGGAGCAGTAACCATATTTTTATTCTAAGTGTATGTATATTTTGATTTTTAGTGTATTGAAATTTGTTTCTGTTTTCCATGTATACGCATTGGACTTGTGTCTGTAATGTATTCATGTGTATTAATAAATAAATAAATAAATAAATGGGATGCACTGACAGACAGACAGCAAATCTTAAGGCGCTACGGAAAAAAAATCGACATTTTAAGGACTTGCATATCTACTTCAGTAAATAATATATTATTTTGATAAAATAGTATATTATTTTTGGATTCTTTTTCTAGGCATCTGTTAAAACAGAAACGCGATTGGAGAAATTCGGCTCGATAGAAATATTTATTGAATTGAGGTCCCTTTCGACACCAATTCTCCTGGTTTGACAATTTAGAATGACATATAGACTGCAACTATATTTTATTATGGGTTTTAACAGTATCTAGGACCTGCGAGGCTATTATGTATCTCTAGTTGCCTTCTAGACTGAGTGCCTATCATCAAAAACATGGCTATACGATCGAATTCTGATTTCCTAAGGATATGTTCGCACTTGAAGTGACGACACAGATTGTTAATAGTTCAATACCAACTAAAGGAAATTTTGAAATTTGAGTTTTAATCTATGTTTTTGTTAATAGGCACCCAGTTCAGTTGGCAACCAAAGATACAGAATAGGGGGGCTGGTTAAACGAAATTTTGATAGCAACTTTAGTACATTTTATATTAATAAAAAATCGACTTTTTGCTACTTTTCCACGAATACGTCCCTCTCGCACTGAAGATTTTTTCGCATATGGAGTAACAGGGACGCTAAAACTTTTACATATCGCCTTAACGCTAGGGTCTCCATTTTTTGGTATAACCATTGAATATTGTAACATTTTTCATCTTATATTCCCGCTCGGAATAATATTGGAGGATCAAAATTCAAATAACGAACTGAAAGCTAACGGTACTAAATTATTCATGACTATACTGAAAATGAAAAAGGAATTTCTAAAAAAGATAAAACAATTGGTATGTGATCTAGAGACCACACCACGAAAGAAGTCTCCAGTCAAGTATGTTTGACCTGCGGAGACATTTCTTGGTAGTTATGATAATCATTAATCTTGTTATATCTAATAAAACTGGCCAAGTGCGTGTCGGACAATTTGCGGACTTAGAAGGTCCATAAACTTATATTTACTACCTGTTTTACACAACTAACAACTTCATCTAAGTAATTTTCAATGGAATTTGTACGAAATTTTAATTTTAAGTTGGTCGACTATTATTCGTTAACTTGTTAAGCCTACTTGGCTGTGATAGTTTTCCTCTTAACTTCGTTATAAATAAAAATCATCCCCATTTTACGCGTACGAAAAAAAATATTTTTTTCAAGATTTTATTTTATTACTTTGTCGGCGTGATTAATATGTGTACCCATGGCAAATTACAGCTTTCTAGTACTAAGAGCCTCTGAGCTAAGCCGCGGACAGACAGATAGACAGACAGACGGACGGACATGTCGGAACTATAAGTGTTTCTTGTTGACTACGGAACCCTAAAAATGGATAAAACCACAGATATGTTGAATACAGTTCTGTGGGTAAAACCGAACACTAAAAACCCACAAAAAACCACAGCCAAAAACTAACGAAGAAAGTTTTTAGTGTCCTAAAAATAAAATATCGTCAAGACAAATATCCCAGTGGAGGTGTCAGAGCTGTTTCCGGGTGTTGATTGTCAACATTCAACACTCGTGCACCCTCTTTTCACTGACGATTTTTAAGTCCCAACGTGAAAGGGGTTACCGCCGTACTTCGAGCAAAAATCACTCTTTTCAGCACTCCGAAGTGAAAAAATTCGATCGATTTATTCGTTCGATCGTATAACCATCTCTAATACACTCTAAATGCGTGTGTTAGGGATGTACATATGGTCGAATGATAAACGATCGATCGTATCTTTTTGGGAGTACCGGGCCAGGGCGGATTCTGGAAACCTTTTTTATTATTTTTCATACTACTTTGTTTATCGCTTGACTATAATGAAGTGTGATGATTATTCTACCAACTATAACTACTTAAAAGTCATGAGAAACATGTTATAAATCCGGGCAAAAGGTTTTTATTTGTTTCTGTTCAAAGGTTCTAAAAATCACCCGCCTTTGACCTTCGCAAATTGTCGTATGATTGTGTCAAAATAGCCGTCCAGCACTCGTAGCACAGTGTTTAATCGCGCGCGACGCCACTTAGTTGAATCAAAAGTGCGAGGAGAGTGACACGATGTTTTTTACGATTAAACAGTATGTCACGCTCCTCGCACCTGTGATTCAACTAAGTGGCATCGTGAGCAAAAATTGAGAAAGCAGAAACATCAATCATTTCCATAGAAAATGCCTTGTAAAATCGCCCGAAATCTGCCGTAGCAAATTTTTTCGCACTTGCGAGTATGGCCGTCCAAGTTCACCCAACGGGGGTCATGACCCCCCCTGGGCCTAGCTCAACTTTTTTTTTCTTTAAAGACACGATAAATTTACCTTACAGGTGGTAGAGCTGATGCCGGGCTCGACTGTGGAGGTACCACCATCTTATTTGAAGACACCCTCGAAGTAATTCGGGGGAGAGTACGAGGACAGCTCACAGGCAAAGCCCAGGAGGCCCACCATGCCTGGGACCGATGGATGGCGGTATATCCATCCCTAATAGCCGGGCCTTATATGGAACAGACTGGTGACGGGCAGTGGCGTCACTAGTGCGAGGGTTCCGGCACCGCGTTTACCAACCCGCCTGCCCAGCGTGTTTGAGTATGGGCAATTCTTCCAGGATAACCGCCGGGAGTGGAAAAGTCCTGGAACGGCTTATGTCCAGCAGTGGAAGAACTAGGATGATGGATGGATGGATGAAATTTACCTAAAATTACACAAAATTGTATTATATATTTGGACTAATTCGGAGCCTGTGACCCCCCCTGGCTCGCAGGCTGGATCCGCCCTTGAGTTCACCTCACAGTGTCCTTTAACGTTCATCAAGTAGTAATTATATAAAAACTATGCACATATTACGAGAAACTAGTTGAGACCTGTTCGACCAGAAAAGATTCGAACCTTGGCCGCTGATTTTATTTTTTAATAAAATCTTAAACAAAATCACACAAACCACAAAACTAATACGAAGGTACAGTAACAGAAATAAAAGATATCTCCCAATGTTGCCTCAATTTAGTGTGTATTTTACTAATTAAAAATGCCGTTAGGATTAAGGTGCTGGACTGGTCTTACCACCCGGCTGCGTACTGGTACCACTGGCAGGTGGAGCCGATGCAGCGGTCACATTCTCGGGCGTACGGGTAACACCGCTCGGCGGACTGGTATTATTGACAGGCGTACTCGCGTTATTGTCAGGAGGACTGACGTCATTTGCGGGTTCATTTGTTATTTCGGTAATTCTGACCGTGTTAATGAGTGGATCGTTCGGCATATTGGCAGGTTTGTTTATAAAATCTGGCGTCACGACAGATTCTTCTTGACTTCTCATTTTCTTAAACATTAATAGTATAATGACGTCGATACACAGAACTCCTGTAAGTAAGAAAAAATGTTTATTTAAAGTAGTATAAACAATACCGTAAAGTTTTTGTGTAAATTTGCGATATTACTAGCCTATACGAAAGCTTTTATTTTTGAGGCAATACTGAAATAGCAAAAAAATATATAAAAAAGGCAACCTTGAAAGACCGAAAAAAAATTACTGTTCCATCACATAAAAGTGGACCCAAAAGGACCAAAATATGGAACACAAATGGAACAGTGCTAAAAATACTTTGGAATCCTACTGATTTAAGAGGCCCCTTTACGCGCAGATTTTTCTTAAGATTCATACAAAACTGAATGCGAAGTCAAACAGCTTATTTTCTTCATATATTTTTTCATCTAGCGACATCTAACTACGTCTCTATGCAGCCCAAAAAGCCAAATTTTATGAAACACCATCGTAATAGCTGTCAGGATATCGAGAATATTGCCTCGTTTTTGTGCAAAGTTTAGCAAGTTGTATGATTTTTATCTATACTGCCATTTCACTAATTCGGCGCTTTTTTAATATCTCGTTATCTTGCACCTCTTAAGAGCGGTTTCGCAGCCGGATTGTGAAAAATCCGCCTTTTTCTAATTAATCGAAACAGAACACTTAAATTCAAAATGCACTCAACTTTTGAACTTTAAAAAATGTTGTCGGAGGTGTTTCCAAGTGTTAACCATTACTGGAACACTCAAAACTCATACACCCACTTTTCACAGACGATTCTACGTCGCTACATGTTAAGGAGTGAGCCTTATCGCCGTACCGCTTTTCACCTTTCAGCAAGTGGTGAGCATACAAATACTATGCAAATCAATTCCGAAAGAACTCATCGGATTTGAACCCAGGACTTAAAATTGAGAGGCCAGCATTCAACCAACAAAGCTACGGTGGCTTTTTTATTTAAATAATAATATGTTTAATAAAAAGCCGCCATACATTATTACATTTCGCCACATATTATGTCCAGCCAGTATACTTGGGATCAACACTGCCAAATGATCCCTGTAGATGGCGCATCGTCGATTTGGCCATGAAAATCTGTCATTTAAATACATTTTTATGGTTTTCGCATAGTTTTTCATGATTATCGATTAATTTCTTGGAATTATGCCTTTGTGTGCCGTACCAGGTTGTTTTAATAAAGGTGTTAAGGCGCTCTTATCCCAAAATCAGTAATTTCAAAAGCAAATAGAACTTTCAAATATCGTCTAAAACTTCCAAAACAAAATACGCAATATAGTTCGAACCTTTATCTAGGTCTTCCACGCATGTGTTACACGATCAGATAAACTTTGCTTGATAGAAATAATTCACGAACACAGCATGTAATAAGACCTTTCAAATCATGCCATTTCCATAATTCCACTCTTTTATTAACGAAACATAATATTGCTCTTTAAATTTTTTAGGTCGACCACGTAAGTGGGTTTTAATAAACATATCCCTTATTTTTAAACAATTTAAAAACCGATAAAAACAACGAAAAAGTACAAAAGTGTGGTTATTTTCTTTACTCCTTACACGTTAAGAAAAAGACAGAGAGTCACTCTTCTGGGATAAGAGCGCCTTAATTTATTTCCGATAAACCCCACATCGAAAATGAATAACAACAACAAATATATAACATATTGGAATACAGGTTATAAGAGGAAGCATAAATCTGTCATTTTAGTATTGTTTTTGCGTAGTTTTTTGTGATTTTCGATAAATTTATTGGTATTATGCCTTTGTGTGCCGTACCAGGTTGCTTTAATAGTGGTGTTGAATTATTCCTGAAAACCCCCATATTAAAAATGAATGACGTGATAATGATAACAAATATATAACATATTGGAAATACAGGTGATAAGTGCAAGTAAAAAAAAATATTGGAGAAAAACATTAGGAAAACCGGAACACACACAACAACAAAGTATAACATAGCCGGACCGTAGTATTTATTGGCTGGACCTATGCTAGCGCCATCTGTGATTAGCTTTGAGAATTACTATCTTTACATCTTTAGCTAACAAATAAGCAATGACACTTACGAATCATATTAAAAGCGAGCACCCAAAAGCAGATCTGGATGAGGAACTCCCGTGTGTACTTGGAATTTTTGATGAAAGCGCAGGCTCCGAAAACGCCAACCATGACGTCATATGTCCCGATTCCTAGAGCCATCCACAACGACGCGTTTATAGCGCGCATTTTCGCCTGAAACGACATTGTTGGAAGTGCTTATTCTGATCCCCATTTAATCCTATAAAAACTACTCGGTAAATTAAAATTATAAATAAATGAAAATATTTTATTTCGGACATCTCCAAGATAGTATTAGTAGACTTAATAGTAACAAGGAAAAAATAATAAAAAACCGTAACAATAATTAATAACTATACGAAAACAAAAACACTATGAAGAATGCACAAAGAGCGATCAAGGAGATGAGCATCACCTCCAGTGGCGACGTAAATCTGTCGGCTACAGTCTCCAGGATGCTGTTGGGACTGTCCCGCATCCTGCGGATCAGGGATGTGGTCTTTTTGCGAATTATGGTCGCAAAGCCATCAGCCATGCACTACATAAGCGGAGCAATCCCATCAACATCCTAAAAACATTACTATATTGGACTCGCAGGGTGTTCAGAGATCTCTTGGTATACCTGACCCACAGATTAATTTATTATGATAAATTCCCGTTGTCATTGCAAGAATTTTAGCCGTTCAGTCTGATTGTTGGTAATTTACGGATTAATTTATTGAACGTGCTCTCTAGGCATTCGAGGCTGCATGGCAAAAATACTTTGCCTAGCCCAATGCAAAACAAGAAATATCTCAACAGTGTAACTAAGAATTGGGCCAATCACAGCGCAGAAAAACAATGTCCAAACAGGTAAGCTTATTCTAATTATAACACCAGAAGTGGTTTTATTTATTAACATACATTGTTCGAACGATGTTATAATATTACCTTATAAATAACACCGCAATTGTGCGCTGTGATTGGCCAAATTTATTATAACACCGCTAGATAACCAATCACAAGCTATAACGGTCTGTCTTAATTTACCGTTCTCGCTTCTGATTGGTCTCAGGCGTGTACATACTAATTCTATGGTCTCAGGTATCATGACGAGTGTCACGACAAAATTATAAAGAGAACACTTTTAGTAATTTTTCGTGACATTGTTAGTTGAAAATATTATAAATAATGTCACGCGAAGATGATAATTTTGATGGTCGCAGATAAAGTATTGTGTGCAACTGAACGTATGTAGACATTGGGAGACACGTGCAAATATAATATCACGGAAGTGTCTAGCCTGCCACAAGCGGCCGCTTAGCAAAATAATATATTCTACCACTAGCAGCAGAATAACAAAAATAATTATTCTACCACAAGTTTATGATTATTGAAATGTACTTCCTAACTTCAACAAGATAAGGTACAATATTTAATACACGTTGGTTGAACGTAGTGAGTATAGCTACTGGTGGCTGAATAGCAGAAACGGCTATCCTGCCGCAAGTTAATTTATTGTTCATTTGAACCTATCATTACTGAAGTATTTTTATGACACAAATTCATTTCTGCATCGGCTATGGCGCGGCGGGAAGTGCAGCCCCTTCGCCCTTGCGTAACAAAGGTCAGGCTCACGCGGGTGCCTGGCCGTTGTTACGGCGGGCGAGGGCTTCCCTCCCTTCGCGCCTTCGGCTTTTTATATATACTCTAGGGTAAGAAGCCAAAAGACTGTATAGAGTCGGGTTGTGCTGAGTTGGTCTTGCCCTTCTTCTTTGCAAGACTAATCGAATGGGCGGAGTTAGGCATAAATTTACATTTCAATAATTATAAACTTGTGGTAGAATAATTATTTTTGTTATTCTGCCGCTAGTGGCAGAATATATTATTTTGCTAAGCGGCCGCTGGTGGCAGGCTAGACACTTTCTATTATCTCTCGTGTCCTTATGTCCCACATTATGTCACAGTTGCACAAAATACTATTTGAATACTTACATGCATCCCCGCGAACATCAAGCACCCGCCATGTATAAAACTGGGCACAATTGCAATCAAGAGCATTGCTTGCAGAATAGCCCCAAAGTCTATATCACTATTGTATACCGCCACAAATAGAGCGACGTATACGAATACGGTTATCTGGAAAAAAAATGACTGTGTGTGAGTTTAGGTGGTAGAGCTGATGCCGGGCTCGACTGTGGAGGTACCACCATCTTACTTGGAGACCCCCTCGAAGCGAAGTAATTCGGGGGAGCGTAAGAGGACAGCTCACAGGCAAAAAACCAGGAGGCCCACCATGCCTGGGACCGATGAATGGCGGTATATCCATCCCTAATAGCCGGGCCTTATATGGAACAGACTGGTGACGGACAGTGGCGTCACTGGTGCAAGGGTTCCGGCACCGCGCTCTCCAACCCGCCTGCCCAGCGTGTGTGAGTATGAGCAATTCTATATGTTGAACAGGGTCACTACGATGCTAATAAAAAAAACTGTATCCAATTCTGTTCAGTGGTTTCGGAGATGTGCGTGAACAAACAGATAGACAGAAAAGAATTTGAAAAGTTGCTTATTTTTGTTTAATTACTCTTTCTATTTTTATTACTTTTCTTCTATGTACTTCAATGTAATGGGAGTTTCACTCTGGCATTTAAATTAGTTAAATCTATCGTTATTTGGTAAAAAAAAATCACAATATCGGTTCTTCTGAAACACTGTGGGGCAGTATAACTCTAAAACATTCAAATTTCAGTTTCTCTAGGTTTGATGGTTAACAAATTTGAAGAAGAACGAAAGGAGAGGCCGATACCGAAGTGATTCCTTCAGTGTCGGAACCAGTGCCGGTTTTAGCATTGACGGCGCCCTGGGCGAGAATTCTACAGCGCCCCCTATCTGTTTCCTAAATTATTCATGTGCAAAAAAGGAAAAAAAAACAAGGGAAAGATTATTTCAATATTCAATCATGACCATTTATTTTAACATAATTTAATAAAATTTTACTTTTCTTGCCTTTTTATTAGCAAACTCCTTTATTAAGACACCGAAATCAATGTTTTCTGCTATTTCATTTTCGATTGATAGAGTTGCCAAGTTTGTCAATCTAGATTGAGATAATGTCAAAACTCACGAGGGCGCGAGTGTTGAAATTCTTCCCAAAGTGAAACTAACTTCAAGCTGGGGACCTGGACTGACCCAACCTATTTGCAACTACGCTCGCCACGCCATCCCGTGATTTAAACTGACGAGGGGGCGCTGGCTCCCCTTGATGTCTGGCGCCCTGGGCGGTTGCCCAACCGCGCCCTACTCTAACGCCGCCACTGGTCGGACGGAACCATAATGCCATGATTACACGTAGCGGGTATAGTCAACACCTTCTCTATATCCAGTGGCTTTTAGTGATGACGTCATCACTAGCGGTACATGCGATTTTACTATAGGATTTTCAACAACAAGTTTTTCATTCCCATTTTATTTTTAAGCACCGTGTTTATTCATAAGAATTAAGAAACTTATGACTTTTGAATTGTTTACATATTTATGTATTATTTTTATAGTTTTTAATTTTTTTGTATTAATTATAATTAAATTTTATAAATCTGCCAAACTACCCTGAAGAAATGTCTTCCTTGTATCACTAGTAATGACGTCACATTTGAGTTGTCAGGCCTGTACAGAATGTACAGTGGAGACCACATCAAGCTATACACTTGCTGTACGAAATTAGCCCCTACAGAGAAGAATATACGATAGGTACAAAGTCCAATGTGTGCGGTCTTCACTGTACACTGACAGTAGGTGTTGGTATAGTGGTGAGACAGTAAGTAGGTAACGAGTACAGTGGTGAGACAGTATACTAGGCCGAGAGAGTAACCTGGACGAGTAAAATGAAATAAAAAATAAAAAGACATTTATTTAACACCCCATTACAGACAAAGTAGAATCAATGTTCTTGAACGTAAAGTTGTGTGGCACTGTTAAAAAGGACGAGACTCAGCATAATGTTCCTATACCAAAGTCATTAGGAACGCTGTTATTCTGCCACCACCATTAAAAAAGAAAAACATACTTAAATAACTTACTATTTAAACATTTTCAATTTAATCAGCATACACTCGTAGTTATAATATTAAAACAGAAAAATAATAAAATGTAATTGCAATAGAATAAAATATAAATTTTGCGTAGTTATTGGATATAAAACTTTACTATATATTTATGTACTTTTAGCAATATATAAACCTGTATACATAATATATATTAACATTATAGTTATACAACGTGTAACAGAAAGGTGTAACCATATTTGAAGAGCTTATTCAGTCAATGGAATAGAACAACTATTACTATGGGGTCAACCCTGAAATCTCAAAAAAAAATCTGCCCTTCCATACATTTTGGCCGAGCGGCATCGCATTTTCCTATGAAGCGAGTAATTATTTTTTTTCGATATACAGGATTTGTCCTATAGTAAAAATTGTTCTAAACCATTGACTGAATAAGCTCTTCAAATATGGTTACACCTTTCTGTTACACCTTGTATATACGTACATACTTTATATACGTGTACATACACGTGTCAGATCAGTTTTGATTCAGTAATGGACTAAAATGGATCGCAGAAAAAATGTTTCAAACAGATTTTCACCTCTTTGACCCCGAAGTCGTTGCGTTGATGTTCATTTCATTTGCTATTGCAATTAATGCTGCATCACGCTTTTGCCTGTTTTTGTGATCAGGGGATGAGAAATTCCATATGCATTCATGAATTTGGTATCGTAGAATTCATTTTAAAGTTAGAATACATTCAAATTCCATTTGTTTTTATTGGCCATTTTTATATTAAATAAAGCTATCAAAATGAAAACTATACAAAATGAACTACTGGTAACAGAGTGATGAGTGACTGTCGAGTGCATGTCCATACGCAACGAGCGGGATAGGGAGTTGCTGCGGGGGCGGAAGAATGAAGCGGGGATGCGGGCACTCGGCCTAGTAAACAAATTATGGTCCGAGTGACTCTCTCGCCAGTCTGCTCGGCCGAGCGGTCGGTCGAGCACTTGTCAAAGTATTCATAAGAACCGAGCACTCGGGCCGAGTACTGTCCCGCCACTCTACTCGTTACGTGTACAACAAAGATTTCAAAAGTTTATATGTGCCCTGGCACCTAAAATCCATTGCATCGTTTTTGAATGTGTGCGTTAACTGATGCCGACTCGCGCACACTTATGAGTCTTATAATCTGTCTGCCTACGGTCAGCAAACTGATCAGACTACTAAAGTCGTAAAAATTCAATACTTTAAGTGCACTTAAGCCTGTACCTGAGCCTAGCGTATGACTAACTCCAGTCTATCTAAAGTCGAGTCCAGAATTAGGCGAACTAACTTGACAGTTCATTGTACACTAATGTTGCCACAGTTTGGCTAGTGCTGTGTATATCGATGTTTAAAAAGTCTAGTTAATCATTATTATTGTGTTTGGAATCAAACTAATAATTTTACCAAGCATAATAATAATAAAAATTAATTAAATTAATTAAAACCCTCTATCGCACTTTCATATTTGCTAGAAAGAAAGGGATGAATGCTATATGTATGGTACATGAAATGTACCGTACTAGCCCGACAGAAACCACCTAAAAGGATCACAATGGCCTGTCACAATAACATCATTATTTTTGTATTTTATTCCTAATTTGAGGAGTAAGTATCGTAAATATCCGCTTCAAACAATACATCCTTCAGATCATATTATATCATATAAATTGCTGTAGTTCGTCCCTATTTGGCAAGTATGTATGACTGTGAAAGTTTCGACGACAATTACTTGATAAAATATAAATAGAATCAGATTTATAGAAGGCACAAGGTTATATCCACATATTTGTGTCGACATAAACCTATCACTATTTATTTTTTCCTATGTCTGGCAACATTTTCGGCTGTCAAGTTAGTTCGCCTAATTCTGGACTCGACTTTAGGATTCGTTTGAAGAAATTCGGACTCTCCTTGTATTGAAAAAAATATATTTGGTTTATTAATCTTTTCTCTAGGGATCTTACGTATAAACAATGTACTAAGATTTATACTTTTGTCAAAAAAAAATGTTTTGCACCCTCTTTTTTTTTTGGTTTTCAAACGTTCGCTTGAAGAATGCGGTTAAGAGATCAACTTGATTTTTTTTTTCATAAAATAGGTAATAGAAATATGAAGGTATATCACCTAAATTCAATATTTTTTTCCCTACAAAATATTTCAGTATTAGCTAAAAACACACCAATTTGTTGTTTCGCTGCGTGATCATTAGTATTACGCGTTCAAGAAAAAGAGGCCAAAGAGCCAACATATAATCGCCTCTATGAAAAGCAAATAAAGTCTTTTCCGTAGGACTTATTGTGTTGGACGGGTAATAAAAAAAGTTGCTAGGGTATGCCATCTTCTTAAGACGTCCAACTATCACTGTGTTCGGATGAGCACTGATTCCAAACGTGTGAGCGTCACCCATTTAAAGGTGGAAACATTTTGGTGCTGTCATACTACGGTAAGGGCTTGTTTATCTTTACTTTTGAAATCTATGGTAATCAAGGTAATAAAGCGCCGATCACACAGAGCGCGTTCTGCGTTTTGCGTCCCAAACAATAGAACGCGCGTTCTCGCGGTCTCTGGGTGTAAAGATCCAAGCCGCCAGCATAGATTACTGTGTGGTCGGCGCCTTATAAACGAGATCCTCGTCAAATCATTCCGAAACTACCAACGTTATTGCATCACGATGTGATTGATTATGTTAAAGTTTTGTTTCTCCGACGGACATCAAATCCCAACTCCAACAACATAGGAGAGGACGGTCATTTAACTAATATACAACATGTAACAGAAAGGTGTAACCATATTTAAAGATCTTATTCAGTCAATGGTATAGAACAACTTTTACTATGGAACAAACCCTGCATCTCGAAAAAAAAATTAACTTTTTCATAGAAAAATGCTATGCCGCTCGGCTGAAATGTATGGAACGGCAGATTTTTTTTGAGATTTCAGGGTTGGCTCCATAGTAAAAGTTGTTCTATACCAATGACTGAATAAGCTCTTCAAATATGGTTACACCTTTCTGTTAAACCTTGTATATAAGCTCATTGTTATATATTTGGCAATTTTTCTTGTGCTGCGATAAAGAGATTAGTGCGCCAAGACAGATTCGATACTTTTTAAGGTTCCGTACCCAAAGGGTATCCAACAGGACCCTATTACTAAGACTCCGCTGTCCGTCTGTCTGTCCGTCTGTCCGTCTGTCTGTCCGTCTGTCCGTCTGTCAACAGGCTGTATCTCATGAACCGTGATAGTTAGACAGTTGAAATTTTCACAGATTTTCTGTTGCCGCTATAACAAAAAGTACAAAAAAACAGAATAAGATAAATATTTAAGGGGGCTCCCTTACAACAGACATGTTTTTTTGCCGTTTTTATAGATAATGGTACGGAACCCTTCGTGCGCGAGTCCGACCCGCTCTTGGCCGGTTTTAAGGCGATTACCGTCGCCAAATTAGCAGCTCGATGTTTGTCTGTACGAATATCAACGGAAATGACATTGAAATAACGTTCATATCAGTGCATAATGCGTGGTGGCTGTTACGACGCTCGCTGCGTCCTTGATAGGGCAAAATAGGAGAAAATAATACTTTTCACATGGACGTGATTGTTCGATTGAATAATTCTATGTTATATTTATACCTATCAAGTTTATCTATTTATCAAAGCATAAATGAATTAAATCACCTAGGCCGCTTAGGAGCAGTAGGGAATTCAAGCCAAAAAACACCATTCAGTTAAAATAATTTTTCATACTGAAGTTTTGGTGGTACGAAAAAAGAAAAATGTTGCATATGTTGTCCTAGAGTTGATAATCCATAATACATTTTTTCAATATTTTTGGTTTGGCCATAAAAGAGGAGTAGGCTTTAGAAAGTACCCATTTGGCGGTATTAAGGGCCTTAAGAGCCATTTCACGTTTTTCTACGAGTAATCAAAAATTTCCAGCGCCTTATTAACCACCTATGGAGCGTGGATAATCAAAGATCTAAGTAAAGAACTTTATACTGTTAAAAAATACCAGTTTTCCGCATTGACATTTAATGTATCATATTAACAATTTTTTTTATAGTGTTCAATCGCCACACCTTGTTTACGGAAAAATAATCACATTGTCAATATCAAACAGCTAAATCTATCATTAAATTTTAATAAATTTTCTGAAAAAATTGTCAAAACATCAGACATAAATTTGTTATTTTTTTTAAAAATTTATTTATGAGAAAACTTAAGACTACTACAATGTAATATTAAATTACGCTACCAATTGCGCCACCGAGGTTGCGCAATTGGTAGCGCGCTTGTCTTCCAATATTATTATGCACTCTAATAATATTTAGAGTGCTCATAGCGATGGATTTCGCAAAATAAACATAATCTTATTACTACAAATTAATTTCTGCCAAACTGCATAACAGTTTGTTGGCAGATGATCTATTAGTAAACTTCGATACAACTTACAATTTAGAGGTACATACTTATGGTAGCTACTTACAGTACAGGCTTACATCACATTTATTTATGTGTAGACACATAATGTAATATTATGTTATATTCATCATATTAATGGTTGGAAAAATATTGGGCAAGGACAAGTCAGACTTTATGGTAAATAACAACAATGTGTATAGGTGCCAAAGCATCATTGAAGCGACAAAAACAAGCCGCTAAAATGGTAGCGCCTGGCTAACAATTCGCGGCTCCCACTGAGTATGGAACCCTAATATCTTAACTGTTATATTTTTCCTGTGATGTTTACATAATCACCTATTACCATGATTTTTTTCATTTTTTTCGGTCCTCTCGTTTCGGAGACGAAGGGGGGGACATGATAACTTTAAGAAATGCTACTTTTTCGAGGTTTTTTTATATGGGGAGTGAGAACCCCACTGCGGTGGATGGACAGACAGCAGAGGCTTAGTATAATAGGGTCCCGTTTGTCAGCCTTCGGGTACGGAACCCTAAAAAGAAGATTTCCGTATATTAACCTAAATAATGTCGCTAGTTTACCACTATTTTTTGTATTGAATAAAGCATTATTACAATTTTCATGTTAGAATAACCTTTGATTCTCAACCAATCGATTCCTGAAATTTTATTGATATTTTTTAAATTTAATTACACCAAAAACATAATTAAGATAAATCCAAAGTTCAAGAAATTACGATAGTCAAACGCGCGTCATACAACTAGCGTAATTTTGTGAAATAGCTATTTACATGTCGTGGCCATATCGTAGAATTGACCATTTCATGATCTGGTTGGCCATATCGTATTTCTGTTAAAATTGGGAGGGTCGCCTCGCTCCGCTCCACTTCGCTCGGCTCTCCAAATGTATTTACATGTAAACCTAACACGCTCCGCTTCGCTTCGCTCGTCGTCGCACCTAATTTTTACTTTTGGTGTAAGATTTTTGATTTCATACTTTACGATCTGCCCAACCAGATCATGAAATGGTCAATTCTACGATATGGCCACGACATATATATATAATATGCTAATATATATATACATATATAGAATATATAATAGAATTGACCATTTCATGATCTGGTTGGCCATATAGTATTTCTGTTAAAATTGGGAGGTTCGTGGTTGCCTCGCTCCGCTCCGCTTCGCTCAGCTCTCCAAATGTATTACATGTAAACCAACACGCTCCTCCTCGTTTCGCTTCGCTTCGCTCATCGTTGCACCTATTTATTACTTTTGGTGTAAGATTTTTGATTTCATACTTTACGATCTCCCAACCAGATCATGAAATGGTCAATTCTACGTTATGGCCACGACATCTACATGATATGATTAGATGTAAGTACATATAAACACGCCTGTCTGTCAGAAGGATAGGCAAAAGAAACTACATTACATATCTCCATCTGCTAATATCATGGTACACTAATCTACCACAATTACCACAATTTACTGACTGGTAAGGTATAAGAAGCCTGTATTTACCACTAAGACTGGATACGTACCTCAAACTGTGCCCTTGTTTACTGTAAAAACTTTTATTCCATGCTTTTATACCCTTGTTTTACCTATCAGCGCCAAATTTAAGTACACGTAATAATCGTCTCACGTAATAATATGAATCATTCATTACATGAATGATTGTATTTCCATGTTACCATTACAGACCGAGCTTTCCATTACATAACAATGATTCTTACTTACAAATTTTGTCATTCCAAAACATATTACTGTCTGTTGTAAGACTTTCTTACTGTATCTAAGTTCAACACCTTCTGAACCGGGATCAATTGTATTTCTGATTGTTTCTGCTATCATTCTCTCTTATAATTTTGAGGTTATTTATCATATCAACTCTGTCAGCAAAAGGTCATGTTTTAGAACACAGTTGCCGCTGTAAAGCTTGCAAAGAAGAATTGTACGAATATCTGACATTTTTACGCAGCGTTTCAGCCATAGAAGCAGCTTGTAGTACGTAGAGAGAACTGTCAAATGTCACAATGTGAATTCGTTACGTTCGAACATAGATCTTCTCTATGCGTTCGAATCAACAAAAACAGACTTTTTCGAGATTTCATTTTTTTTTTAAGACTAGAATACGATTTGTCCTTATTTTGACATCTTTGACACTTATGCTATTTTAATCACAGAAAAAGATTTAAACTATGGCCGTTATTTCATAATAAAATCAATTTTCAACAAATAACCATTATTTTTTTTTACAAAGTAGAGTAGATACCACAATGATTGGCAGTTAAGCCAGCAACCAAATTTGAAACCTTATAAATTTTAAATCCGGTCTGGTATCAACTGATAGATGTTGTGTTGTGTTTTGAAGTTGTGTTGTCTGTAAGTGTCTAAGGACAAGCAGAAAAAAATTCAACGTTCAAATTTACTTTAATAGATAAATTTTAACAAAAGGTTAAAAGCTCCCTATAACACAAATCTTGGCACCGTGCGCCAATCATTGTAACCCCTTAAGTAATTATTAGTAATGTAAATTATTGGCTTCTATTCAATACAATGATTACAATGTCGCAAAAAGTACAAATATTGGTGCAAAATGTACAAAGATTGGCACTGCTACTATTTGTTATAAATATATTTAATATGTTTTACTTTGTCACGGTTCATTTAAACTAAAAATGACACGGTTTGTGAAAAAGTTTTCAATGTTTGGTACATTCATACGAAGCTTAGGTACAGTGATTGACAACCCCAAACCACGTTATTTATTGTAATAAACAAGTGAAATATGCATGAAACGATAAATAATCAATATAGAAAAAAAAGCAGCGGTAGCTCAGGGTAGAACGCTGGCCTCTCAATCTTGAGATCCAGGTTCTATCCCCGGTGGAGTTTTTCGGAGTTTATGTGCATAGTGTTTTTTCTTTCTTACCGGTGAAGGAAAACATCGTAATAAGAAAACCTGCATGCCCTAAAAAGCGTGTATTTGTGCTCGAAGGTTGGCAATAGGGCTCACCACCCATCACGGTGGGACGTAAAAATCATCGGTGAAACGCGGCTGTACTAAGTTTGGCCGGTTTTTCGGCAGATCTTGTAAATTTCAACACAAAATCCGCCGTAAGGCGTAAAAATTAAATTTTAACCTGTAATTTCGCCGGCGGACGCTTAAACACACCGTAAATTTATTTTCAGTAAGATTCGAATAGTAATAAAAAGGCAATTCACAAACAATTTCCCGGTCAAATGATTTCAAATAAATTCGTATTACTTTGAATTAAAAGAATTGTGTCACTGAATTTGTATAGCTATATAGCTCTAGTTCTAATACTGTTATCTCTATGGTTGCATCATGTTTTAGAGACAGCCAAATTTTTTTTTTTTTTTTTAGTTCATGGATGTTGCTTTGGATAAAGTTGGTTATGCTCTAAGGGATAAAGCTCAGACCAATAAACCAATAGACAAAGTCTTGGTGCCGTCAAAACGTACTACCCAAAACTTCATTTCGACTCCTAATGACTCCTGTCCAAGTCACCAAATTATAATGTACTGTTACTTTTCTTAAGTGACAACATTGGCAATCCTTTGTAATTTGGTCGCGTTATAGCGTGTGTTTATGTTAGGAAGTAAGTCGGCAGATTTTTAAACAAAATTTTATTTAAGTTGTGTTTTGCTGCGAATTATCGTATGGAAAAGGATTGAAGATACAAGGACAATGTCCTGCTACGTGCATGGTTGCAAATCCCATTCGGGGAATAAAGAAAACTCGAACAGCAATATCAGTTTTCACAAGTGAGTAAAAAGTGATGTTTTCCGAGTAAATGAACCATAAAATGGAATTCCATCAAGAAAGACCGCATTTTACGACGTGTCGTTTTCATATAGTAACGTAATTATTACGATTAAATATAACGATATTTTTGATGCTCGTAGATTAAGTATTGTGTCCAACTGAACATAAATAGACATTTCGACACTTGTGCAAAACTATTACGAAACTCACTTAGTTCGTTTCGTTAACAAGCACTCGTGTCCCAATGACTTAAATTATGTTACAGTTGCACAAAATACTATGATAATCTATGTAGTTTTCTAACTGTACAACAAGGTATTATTAAGGCTTTTTTTTATCCAAATCGATATCGATAAAGTCTGCAAACCGGTAGTCCGATACATGCCTAGTTGCAAGCGTTTGAAAGATAGGGCTGTAGCCGGCTTGAAATCGACGTACTGATAAAAATACTGCCATCTTGTTTTTTCATACGGAGAGTTGTGTATGTGAAAGTAGCATAGCTTTACCATCCTAGGTTTCTGCTTTATTAGATTTTGTCTATTGGTTTATTGGTCTGAGGGATAAAGCATAAAATACGCCTAATACGAAATATGCCCCGCATTTTAAATCTGACATAAAGCCGTGTCAAAACCTCTTTGCTAAATCCACAGAGCACCAAACAAACCAAGTAGGTTAACACAAATAGTTCGAACCTTAGATGGAAAGCCAAGTAGATCCATTCCCCAATGCTCACACATATTGGTTCTATATTTATGCTCACAAACCATAGTCTTTGCAAGTACTCTGTCAAAGGTTCCTCCCTTCCAAACACTGGTCTGTTCCTTATTCTGAGGTCTGTATACTAACCTCTAAACTGCTGCCGTTAATTCGAGAGAATGATGACAGATGGAGGGTGGCGATATCTCGAAAAAATACTACAAGTCAACAAGAGCTTCTTCACGACAAAAATAAATAAAGGCACGTTAAAAAAATATCAGCGGTACAACAAATGGGACGAAGTAAATCCAAATCATGATCATTTAAACTTTTTGTACAAATAAAAACCCTGGAGTAGAATATATATACGATTCTACTATTTGGTAAGGTATATCAGTTTTATAATACGACAACACTGCCTTACACCGCAGATATTATAAACCTTTTTCTGAAATGTCGATTCATAAAGTCGAGGATTCATACTGCAGGCATTATGATTGCTGATTTGACAGAAATAACTTGACAGTATCGCTAATAGACAACAATTAAGTTTTGTACTAGGAAGTGGAAAATATATACGACAAAAATACTTTTTATTAACAAATGGGACCTTTTAACGATATAAAATCTACCCTAAAATCATCATGATAAATATAAAATATTGAAATGCAAAACAGTAAAGAATAGGTTTTAACCCCTGACATTTGCAAACGTCACCATTCTCTCGAATGAACGGCCGGAGTTTAGTAATACAAGGGGCGCACAGCACAAAGCACAAAGTGAATCAGCACAAAAAAGAACTGTCATTTTGCATGGCGCAGCATGTCCAGCTTAGAGAGAGGTTAGTGCTTCAGCAAATTTGCAACGATTTTGACCACATGAGCTGGTGGTCTAACATCAGTGGTTCTCAAGTTATTTAAGTATTGAGCTTTTTTGGCAATTTTGCGATTTAAGTAAGTGACTTGTAAAAATAATTGCATGCCCAAAATTCTCATAAACTCAGAAATAAAAGGTAATTAATCATAATTCACAGCTCATGATTTTTTAAATGAAAATATCGTTCAAGTTTTTGAGGATTATTCAAAAAAATGTAACACTTAGCGTACAAATTATGAAAATTACTTTCTTGCTTCACTGGCTTTCTAAAAAAATTAAAAAATTGGCATTGAGTTTGGACAAAAATGATTATAAAAGTGCAGAAGTTGCAGACTCAGAATAAGGAATACAAATAGAAGCCTGGCTAAAATAATACGCGGAGAAAGACACCTATTCTTGATTTTCTTACAACATTCTAGTGCGTTAGAGAGAGATGGATATGTATTAGTTTTTTCTTAATTAGGTAGGTTGTCACTAGTTCGTTGCTTTGCTAGTGATGTAACGATTTCGATTTTTGACTATGATAAATAAACCAAATCGAAATGAACCACGACCAATCTGCTTACCACACATTATATCGTATCAAAGTGTGAAAAAAAAAGAGAATGCAGGAGGCACCGACCTTTTTGGTGACACCCTCTTGCTTTAGAAGGAGGCCAAGAGAATTAATAGCACAGTGGTCTCTGTCTACCCCAGTGGGACACATGTTATATTGTGTAAATAAGGAATAATAAAAGGATCTTTCGTTTAGCATAATATTTTTTATTAAGTACAAATTACTATATCGTAGGCAGGTACATAAGTTAAGTCCAAAATTGTGCTTGTTTCTAGTACAAAAAATGCTGTAGCTTGTATCAGAGATACAACCGTAAACTATTTAAGTGGATACTTTTTAAATCGCCTCTTAACTCAATCAAATAGATGTTCGTTGATGTCGCGATGACAGCGCAATTACTAAAGAGGTAATTTCAATTTTTTTATTATTTCTATCAAATAAACATCAACTTGTCTTGAATAATAACTAACAAAATTAATGAACGATTAAAATACCTAATAAATTGTAATAAGAAATCAAATTATGCGCAGTTCAAGTCAATAAGCATTCCCAAAATTCATTTCACGATAGAACTACCCTGTCAAAGTACTTTTATTGTCAACCACTAAGTACGAAAATGTCTTGATCTGCGGAATTTCTTCGTGAAGTCGATCACGGAAGTAACGTACAAGTTCTGAACAGGCCTTTCAGAACGATTTGCGAACATAGAAGTATGCACTTTTCTACACCACAGACATCCATAGGTACTGGTTCTCTTGCCTAAAATTGAAAAATTATCGAGTTAATATACTATAGTATAGTACAAGCACGTACCTACAAACAAGATTGATAATGCAATTATACATAATTATTTAAAGGTTACCAATGTGTCTGTATCTGGTAAATACAACGTCGGTAAAGCATCTGCTTTTAACCGTATCCATTTTAAATTTTCGTTTGGTCCAAAAGAATCCGGCGTAAAGTGTTTGGAACAAATATGACTGCTTTTATTAATTGCCCAATTTGGTCTAATTATTCGTCTAAGCCATTCACTTTTTAATTCTCTTTTTGGAAAAATGTAACAAAAAAATATAGCGCTATTTATTCGGCATTATTGTTCTTTTAACTCGCGCTGCAATTTGCGGTATTATCCTTTATGCACGGCTGCCGCGGGAACCAATGTTCGATAGTTTGCCACACGGACTTTAGTACATCACTATGCGAAAAAACATAACCTCTAATAGTCGGCAGAAAATCTATATAAAACAGGCAAATATCGGTGTAGAATTGAACACGAGTATGATTTACAAGAACTACTATTATTGTTACTGAGTTTTAGGTATGATCCTGCAACTTATTAACATAAAAACTATCAAAACTCACCGATAAAATGATATTTCTTCATTGTTGTTTTCTTTTCTTCCTGTATGCGATTTACAGCCTTCAATCGCACAAGACATTTTATTACAATGTTAAAAAAACAATCAACACAAACAATAATAAATCACATTTTCACGAATTTTGAGAGGAAGAGCATCAACAAATTTAATTTCTCTCGGTGAAGCTGTAAACTTTCGCAAAATGCATTAGACATTTCGATGCCACCAAATTAAGATGTGATGCACGCAACGAACGATATTACAACACAACGATACAACGATACATGAGACATATTTAATTTGATGGTATTATAATTTTTAAAAAACATCCAAATTACATCCATCTGACATTTGTTTGGTTCAATCTAGTGACACACCAGGAAAAAATATAAAGTAAGTACGGTCCGGTGTTTCATTCACTCGTACACAGGAGTATTTTACGTTAGATGAGTACAATGCCTAATGCCCAGTTCTTATTTTAGCCAGGCTTCTATTTGTATTCCTTATTCTGAGGTTGCAGAAGTCACTCTATGTCAGATACCGTAGACAAAGTAAACTTCTCGTAATCCTGTGTATGCTTCCCAGCGTGTATGGAATCCTCAGAATAAGTATTCCTTATTCTGAGATGGAATCCGTACCATAGACTCCGTATAAACCACAGACCAATAGTATAAACCACAGACATTCAATATCATCCGGATACGGGTAGAGTAAAACGCAAGCAACGAACTAAAATTTTATGGAAGCGTAAACTCGCTTAAAACTTGACGCCATAATTTATGTGCCCAGGTGGGCAGGGCTTATATTTATTTGTATTGCGTTGATCAGTCTTGCGCTGCGCGGTGCGCCGACCGCATTAGTGAGCACAAAAAAAAATTTTAAGAAGGAGGAACAAAATCCTTGGTTGCACCGTGTTATGGTGCAAACACTGCAAGAGTCATGGCATCAGTTTTTATGCGTAAGAATTCTAAATTTTTGTAAATTTAAAACCAGAAACTCTAAAAAGGAAATAACCTTATAAACGATTGACAAATTTTTACATTTTCGTCTTTAATACAATAACGTAAAGACTACGACTAAGTCCATTCTTTTCGGTCCGACTCAAGTCTATGGTTGGCTAGAATCGCAATGGCGTGATTACCACTAGCCAATCATATTGCGATTATCGTAGTGACCTAGGTATGTGTAGTATACTCAAAATCACACACAACCTCCGTGTCGTGGGGCCATAATCCTGGGAAGGGATGTACTGAGATAGATTTCCATATATTTTTTTAGTTCGTTGAATGCAAGTGATTTGATGGTTGTGTTGATTTGCGTTTTCGATCGGTTTATCAGAGATTTTCCGATTATTAACGGCTTTTGGGATTCAATTAACATTCGTTACATTTTATTTCATATGCAATGTTTTTATATGCTGTATTATTTAAGAAAAAACTATTTAATTCTTATAAGTTCGTTCGAAAATATGGTTTCTTTACATCTTGTGATTTCTTGCTAGTGAGGTGAAAAGATGTATATGTCACACGAGAGCAAAGTGATTTTGTTGCCTGTGCCTTTGAATCCCTCACCACGCTCAGGATTCTAACTTAGAATAATCCTTCGCTTGCTCGGGATTCAAACTCGGCACTCGCAACATAAACAAACTTTGCTCTCTTGTTGCACAAAGAACTATGTTTGTTTTTTGCCCTCGAATTCTAAGCAACCGAAGATTATTTTGTGAAAGCTTTTACTGTACTTTCATTTTTCAACCACGCACGGTGGTACCTTGAAAAAGTACAAGAGATGCTGCCAATGTATACATGTAGACCATAGATATCCGAGATGTAGACCCTTCGTTCGACAATGCAATTATCAAAATATTTTATAAATGTGATTTTCCAAGGTATCCCAGTGTTATTTAGCTTAAGGGGGTCATATTTGTAGATGGAACGCTAAAAAACTAGCTCTCAGATGAGTACCCATGTCAGCATCAGCATAATCCAGCAAAGTGCAAGACTGTGTTCGTTGGAGACAGGTCACGTGTGACGTCACACTACACACACATACGCGCAAAGTACAAGGAAAACCAGTTTTCACCGGAATAAGGTCACTCAGTTGGTAGAAAAAAATACCTTTTATTTTTCTCTGCGCAGCTCTCTCACTAATTAATCAATTTGGTGCCGATTTCCCTAAAGGGATATATATAAATGAACTATAAAACAAAGGTTCCCACTCTAAGAGGCTTAGCTTTTAAATTAATACTTTGCACTCTAATATTAATACTTTCTGTATAAATTAAGGCGATATGCGAAAAAAATACGGGTATTTCTTTTCTGTGTATTTCATGCAATACACGGACAATTTTAATAAATTTCTGGTATATGCATTTTGACTATATCTAGGGTTTTGAAATTGGAAAACATGTTTGGATAAATTTTCCTCGATAGAAATAATTGTTGAAATGATGTCTTCAAACACACTTTTTCTCCTCGTTTGACGAATAGGAACCATATACAGAACTCAAATATATTTTATTAGGTGTGTTTCAACAATAGCTAGAGATTTGATATTTGAAATTTTGCTAGCTATTTTAGTTCTTTTAATAAAAACATATAACCAACTTTTTTCCCTTTTGCCTTGAATCCGCCCTTCTCGCACTGCGCGATTTTTTGCTTGGAGTGACAGTGACAAAAATAAAATTCGCATAGCCTCTTAACTTTAAAATAATGGTTTCCACTACAAGCTTTTCATAAAAAATCAGCGCAGAGAGTGAACGCATAGAAGAAAACCGGTAAGTTAGGTTATTTTATTACCTTCGTGGTTATTTTTTTATGACAACCCTAACACGTTGTTGTGAGAAACATTAATTTTGTAGTGGAAAGTATTATTTTTGAAGGGTGTAATATTTATTTATAGTTGTGTAATTTTTGAAGTGGATATTTTTTTGGTCGCGCAGGTCCAGAATTTGAACGTCCGTGATCGACTTCACGAAATAATTTTCCATATTAAGCCATTTTCGTATTTAGTACTTGACAATAAAAGTTTTAAAAGGGGAGTTCTCTCTTGGATCGAATTTTGAATAAACTTATTTTTTTCTGACGAAAGATTATTTGAATTCTTGTTACAGATTAATACGCGTTTTAGTCGTTTGTTATTTATTATAAGTTATTATTCACATTAAATTAATGCTTATTTCACCAAAATTATTAAACAAATTAAGGCGCTACGGAAAAAAGTAGACATTTTTAGAACTTGAATGTCTACTTCAATAAATTATGTATTATTTTGATAAAATAGTATATTATTTTTGAAATCTTTTCCTGGGGATCTGTTAAACAGAAACGCGATTGGAGAAATTCGGTTTGATACAAATATTTATTGAAATGAGGTCTTTTTCGACACCAGTTCTCCTGGTTTGACAATTTCGAATGACAATGGACTGCAATTATATTTTATTAGATGGGTTTTAACAGTATCTAAGACCTGCGGGCCTATTATGTATCTCTAGTTGCCTTCTGTACTGGGTGTCTATCATCAAAAACATAGATATACCATCGAATTCCGATTTCCTAAGGATATGTTCGCACTTCAAGTGACGACACAGATTGTTAATAGTTCAATATCCACTAAAAGCAATTTTGAAATTTCAGTTTTTATCTATGTTTTTGATGATAGGCACCTAGTACACTTGGCAACTAAAGATACAGAATAGGGGGGCTGGTTAAACGAAGTTTTGATAGCAACTTTAGTACATTTTATATTAATAAAAAACCGAATTTTTGCTACTTTTCCACGAATCCGTCCGTGTCGCACTGAGGGTTTTTTCACATATGGGGTAACAGGGACGCTAAAACTTTTACATATTAGAGAATGCGTGCCGATGCGCGCGCCGCCGCCATCCGGATACTTGGCCGCCAGCCCACGATTTACGGTTTTCTCTATGATTGACATCACCTTATTGCGAGCTTGCGTTGGTGTCAATAATTTTCAATGTCCATGATGCCAAATAAAAAAGGAGAAACAAAATTCTTAAAGCAAGAAATGTAAGTGTTTAATATCGATACTATTATTGATAGCTTTTTAGTGATAGCACCAATTGTACCCTTCTTTTACTTTTTGAAGTTGTCTTTTTACTTTGTTTCTGGTGTGCAATAAAGAATACTGTATTTATTTATTAAAATTATTACGGGTGAACCCAATTGCAAAAAATATAAGATTTAGTATTAAACATAAAATTTAAAACATAAAACATCAAATTTAAAATACCATAAAATAAAATAACATGAAATAATGTATTGTATTGTATTGATACTTAGAAATATAGAAGCGAAAAATGAAAATGCGTGCAAAAATTTTGTAAATTTACCAAAACAGATTTAAATACTATTTGTACATATTACATTTTATTTACATCTAATATCACAAAGTACCTCAAAAGTAATATAAAAGGTATGAACGTACTGGATTTCATGAGCTATTTATCGATATGGATATTGATGTCGATTATCGATATTGAATCAGAATCGAATACATGTCTCCTCACTATAACACTGTCGGTTCTTATAAGCCTTTAAATTTTGAAGTTTAGTATAAAATACCAAGAAGTTTATAAAAGAATAATGCTAAGAAGTTTACAACCTAAGTGGAGATATGACCTATTTTGAAACAGGTTACAAAATTCTTCGGAATGACTTGTAAAGCCATTTTATTTCAGTAATAATGATACATATACAAAAAAATATCCTTTGCGACGTAAATAAACTGCCTTTACAAAGTGGCCGTTCCAAAACGATTAGTAAATGGATTCCATCTCAGTTGTATCTCTTTTACGAAGTAAACTTTAACTTTACTTTTGACATCTGTCAATTTTGACAATCGGCTTCACAAAAACTAAATCAACACTGGCGAAGCCGCGAGTGGCATAGACTATATAAAGGTGTAAAGTTCGCTGCACTGAACCGATTTTGATTTTTTTTCCGCTGTTGTCTTTCATTGGAAGATTAATTTAAACATAGACTAATTTTTACCTCGGGAAACCCTGGGGTATTGCTCTGATGCGATATTTTGCGATGGCTATTCCCCGGAGAAGCAGAACGATGGAAGATGCTTCACCGACAAAAGGTAGAGGTTCCCTTAGGAATGTAGTTAAAATCTCTTTCCGCGGGGATAAAATTATACACAGGAAAACGTTCTTCATTTTAGAAAGCTAATAGAATTTTGTATTATATAGATAAGAATATATCCTTCGATTTCGATAAACAACTACATTCACCCATTGTTAACCTATAAAAGGTACATAATACTATTTATGTATAAAAAGTTTCTTAAGAGGCCCCTTTACGCCTGGATTTTTTTTAATTCAAAAAAGGTAAATATTTATTGTGCAATCAACAGCTTATTTTCTTCATATTTATTTTTCATAAGTATTATCTAGCGACACAACTAACTACGTCTCTATACAGCAGTGGCGTGCACAGAACTTTTTGCTGGAAAAGCAAACAATTGGTCAAGAACAACAATAAAAAAAATATGAAAAAATTTTAATATCACTTTGAAAAAAAAAAGTTTGTATAGGAAATTTTCACTCTAGGGTAGACATTGTCTACCCTGGCGTCATACAAATTTTTTTTTTCAAAGTGATATTTAAATTTTTTCATATTTTTTTTATTGTTGTTCTTGACCAATTGTTTGCTTTTCCAGCAAAAAGTTCTGTGCACGCCACTGCTATACAGCCCAAAAAGCAATTGATGAAACACCATCATAATAGCTGTCAGGACATCGTGAATATTGCCTCGTTTTTACGCAAAGTTTAGCAAGTTGTATATTTTTTATCAAAACCGAAAATGAAAAATAGAGAAATACAGACGTCGTTCATGTAGAGAGGACTAAGTTTATACACTTTTATATAAATAAACAATTACAGACAGTTTTTACCTGAAACCATTCGGCGCTTTTTGAATATCTCACCATCTTGCACTTCTTGGTGAGAGATGGGTCGGAGTGCTTTGTGGGGGGAAAGGGAAAAATATATAAAGATGTGTGCAAAGTTTCATTGAGATCAATGTCATCAGGACGTCACAAACACATAAAGCATTTATATATGGCAGCTGGAGACAAAGCAAAAACGTAATTTCCTATGGTTAAATCCACTATTCTGGGATAGTGGAGCCTGTGTATCGAATAAACAAGATTTCCTATACATATACATACAGGATGTTAAGATGATGTCGCTGCAGTCGGAAACTGGCAATAACACTCTTCCATGCGAATAATATATTGAATAAATTTTAATAAAATTGAAAAATCGTAAAAGGATACAGTGGTCCCAAACATTTTGTTTCAATAGGTGTATATAGTAGGAAACTAAAAAATAAAAACAAATAAATAAATAAAAAAAATTCATTGATTAATTATAATAATAGTAAAAATTTAACTAAACATAAACAATTAAAAGGAATAAATGTAATATAATATTCAATATAAAAATTAACATAATAAACAATGTAAAAAGTATAATGACGCAAATAAATATAATAATAAATAAATACAATAAAAAAAAAACAAGGTCCCTGAAAAATTAAAATCGGGGGAAAGTGGATTAAAAAAAAGGTGTATACATCTTTTCCATTGAACAGATGATTATTTTTTCGCGTTAGAAAGTTGTTCGTATGCGGACGAGTACTATCGCCAGTTTTCTGCTTCCGCAACAAAATCTTAACATCCTGTATATTTACAAATGTTTCTGCTTTGTTAACCCTCCGGAAAGCTGAAACTTGCGATAATACTATGCAAATTGCAGGACATATTTTACAGGCCCAAATAAAAATTCAAATTGGAGTTAGGAAATGCACTCGCATGCAGTGTTGCCAACCCTATCGTAGAGAAAACTGCATACAAGCTCAAAAAACTGGAGGAAACTAAATTAATAAAAATCGTTAAATATACAGCATTTGCTTATTTTGTATTTTTTAATAATAATAATAAAAAACAAAACATATGGAGGGAGAATTATAAATAAGAAAATAATTAAAAATCTTACTTATAATCAGATTGACGAAATACTTTATAGAAATAGTAGGTTACCTAATTTAGTTAACCGCTAGAGCGATTTTGGGTTGAGATACCACGCAAAAAAAAACTTGAAAAAAAATTAAAAAACCAATCACTCGAGCGAGTATAAACCTATTACAATACCACGGTTTTGCTGAAGCTGAGTGTAATGTACGAACTACGCAGCGAATAAAATAGAGAGCACTACATCATAAACAAAAAAAAACGGCCAAGTGCGAGTCGGGCCTCGCTCTTTTAGGGTTCCGTTCATATGACAAATTATTTCAAACTAGATATTTATTTAATTTTTGTTTTTTTTCTGCTCTAATTCCGTCAGACATAAAAAGTTGGTTAATTATTCGGGGACGTAACCCTAAAACTACATGATAAATCGGCATTTTTATTATTTTTTGTTTTGTTAGCATATGTTACATACTTACAGAAATTTCAAATTCCTAACTGCTTTGGCCTTTGAGATAGACCCCGTAACAAAAATGGTCTAAAAATTGCAACTTTGATAGCCTCCCATTTCTTTATTTTTTAAGGCAAAAAAAATATATGTATATATATTTATACTCTACTTAATTAGCTCTAGACAATGACACCCCACATGCAAGGTCAAGAAAAAAAAGGCCGCCTTGAAAAATAATTGTACTTATCACATTTTAAACTCAAAATTTGGTTTCGGGTCAACATTCCACAACACAAAAAAAAATCAGGTTCCTATCTCATTCCTCTCATTCAAGAGATCCGTCACATACGGACAGACAGACAGACTGACAGCGGAGTGACATTAATTGTTACATAAAAGTCAGTTATAAAAACAAAATGTTTATATTTATATTTGTATTATAATGTTAAAGAAAGTGTATTAAAACATGTGAGATGATATACTTAAGACATAATTAAGTGAGATAGTGTAAAAACAGTTAAGGCGCTACGGAAAAAAAATCGACACTTTGAGAACTTGCATATCTACTAAAGTAAATAATGTATTATTTTGATAAAATAGTATATTATTTTCGAAATCTTTTTCTAGGGATCTGTTAAAACAGAAACGCGATTGGAGAAATTCGGCTCGATAGAAATATTTATTGAAATGAGGTCTCTTTCGAAACCAATTCTCCTGGTTTGACAATTTTGAATGACATATGGACTGCAATTATATTTTATTAGATGGGTTTTAACGATATCTAGGACCTGCGGGCCTATTGTGTATCTCTAGTTGCCTTCTGGACAGGGTGTCTATCATCAAAAACATAGATATACTATCGAATTCCGATGTCCTAAGGATATTTTCGCACTTGAAGTGACGACACAGATTGTTAATAGTTCAATACCCACTAAAGGCAATTTTGAAATTACAGTTTTTAGCTATGTTTTTGATGATAGGCACCTCGTGCAGTTGGCAACTAAAGATACAGAATAGGGGGGCTGGTTAAACGAAATTTTGATAGCAACTTTGGTACATTTTATATTAATAAAAAACCGACTTTTTGCTACTTTTCTACGAATCCGTCCCTCTTGCACTTGTACTTGCACTTGTAACAGGGACGCTAAAACTTTTACATATCGCCTTAACATGACAGTATTGTACAAAAAGGGGAGATATTTCTGCCAACAAACTGCCTTACAGTTTGGCGGGATATAATATTTATCTAATGAATAAACGATTTATTATTATTATTGGGTACGGAACCCTAAAAACTGTTGATTTGGAGGCCTAAACTAAAAACTGCGAAGATTTACTGAAAACAGTAAATCTACAGGTTGGCTACACTGCTCATATGGTTATGTTGGTGGTGGTAAAAAACATGGGGCCTGTATGCATACATTCAATGACTTGCCACGGAACTAGGAGGTTTTGAAATATAAATATGCAAAAGAAACGCTTTTTTAGATACTCTCTAATTAGATATTAAGTCTTAACACGTTGACTGCCATGTAGGTCACCGGTGACCGGACCCCACCCTAAATTAAGACGTCTCGTAGGTCACCGGTGTCCTCAGAGCAGACCTGTTTTCGGAGCTCACATTTTCTACATAGGTAGATTTCGTATTGGCAAGTGACCGGAGTGATGCTGTAGACCTTTACTTTCGCATGGTTTTCATGTACGTCTTGAGATAAAATTGAAGATAAAAAGCTAAATTGAAAAGAATTTGACATTAGGCATGATGACTAAAAAATTCTAATTAGTCCGTTAGTCAGATTATCAGAAAATATTGGACACGTATTTTTTCTATCGTCAATTAAACAAAAAAATATGAAGATATAGCCCACTAAATTTCCGCGTGACGTCACAGCTAAGTACACTTTTTACCTAGGCGTGATGTCACCAGCCCCCACTCCCAAACTTTGACGCGCTTTATCTCCGTAATTGTTTGTTTGATTGACAAAAAAAAATACGTGTCCAATATTTTTTGATAATCTAAACTAAATGACGAACTAAATAGAATAATATTTTGTTTACCCGGTCATCTCCCCTTTTCTAGGAGATGATAATAAAAATGGGTTTTATTATAACAAAAACAAATTATATTATTAAATATCGTACAGACAGTTTGACTGCCCCTGTAGCTGAGTGGTAACCCAGAGGTCGTTCAAACCCCGCGGTCTGCGTGCTTTGGAAAGACGTCTATTTCTAATGGAAGTTGGGCTATAGAGCTCAGACCACCCATCAGGCTTGGGACGTAATAATCGTCGGTGAAAAGTGTGTGTACCAAGTTAGGACTGTGACTTGCACTTCAAGACTTAAGAACGCCTTTGATTCCCCCTCGGGGACTCATATCATGACGATATTTCATATCTTTTTTTTATTTACAGCTAATTGTATGATCACAAAATTATGTCATACTTACAATCAATATAGTTTTGTTCGAATTAACTCATTGTATCGTCATCAATTCCAGGACAGTTAGACAAATGGGCCAACCGATAACCCCCTCTGTCGAAAGGCAATAAAGCCTTCGCCATTTGTCTAGTTGTCTTGAATATATTTTTTCGATTTTATAAGTAGTAAGTACCGTATGTTTTCCACAGGTGTGCTTCTTTGAGAAATTTGTTTATTTGAAGTTATCCGCCCATATACACTCGGTATCATACTTATAACGTTTTTCTTCTCAAGAAAAAACACATTCATTCTTACACAGAAAAACCCTAGGTACGCTAAACGCCAAGCGCCTGGCAAAAATGCGACAGCAATCAGTTGCCGGACGAAAATGTCGATGTTTATTCAGTAGGCGTTTCGTGTATGCCCATCACGTAGCGTAGATATGAAATCGATTTATTTTTATTGAGTTTTTTCTATCTGCAGTACCAGGGCTAACTAGCTAACTACTATTATAGTAAACATTATTTAACAATAGAAATGTTATTTATTTTAGTCAACCACCATAATGTTGTGTATTCTCGTTAGCATAAGTTAATTAGTTCCTTATTTAATTTAGCTAATTAAGGCTCCATCCAAGTACTGTACTCTGCGGTAAAAAGTTCTTTTGTTGTGTTTAGTAGATATTTATTTAACAAAAGAGGTTCCCAAGTTCGACGCTTACGATAATGAAAATTAAGAATAGATAAAATCCTCTGGCCTCTCAATCTTGAGATCAAGGTTCGATCCCCGGTCGGGCATGCACCAATGAGTTTTTCAAAATTTATGTGCATAGTATTTGTGCTTAGTTACCACTTGCTAACGGTGAAGGAAACCTGCATGCCTTAAAAGGCGTGTATTTGTGCCCAAAGAACGGCGATAGGGTTCACCACTCATCACGTTGGGACGTAATCGTCGATGAAATGCAGGTGTACCGAGTGCGGACTGTGATTTGCATAAAAGATGTTACATGAAGGAAAAGTACAAGTGACGCCCTGTAGGGGTGCAGCAAAAACAAGAGGGGCAACTAGCTGCCATTTTAATTATACAATAAACTTTGGTAAGACACAAAAACAAAAAGAATTATTGTATATATTATTAATAGAAAATCACTTGTACTATCCCACAAATTTATTTAATACTTCCTGACCGGTTTCGCCTAAGAAAGATTTCAAAGCCCTTCACATTTGTAATAAAGGCAAAAAACTGAATGCTTTAGAAGCCCTTGAAATCAATAAATTAGTACTCCTCAACCAAGACACGATTCTAAACCATCAACTTGACAATAATAGATCCCCCCTTTTACAATATTTTAACTAAAGAGATTAACTTTTATAAATTGACATTGCATGCACACATTTTTACATAATTTGAAATTTAATGACTTTATTATAATTATTTTTATTGTTTTATTATTTTGTTTTAATCAATTCTAATTTATTTACAATAACAATTTTATTTTATATTTACATAACATGAATTTAAAATTCCCCACTTTTAGGAAAAAAGTTTTTCGGTTGGTATCTACTAGAACGGATAAATTAACTATTACCCTCACTACAAAAATGTGTTAGTGTCATTGATCGCACTGGCTGATGTAAACTATTTATTGTGTAATTAAGATCTTATATTAATTCCTTTGATAATGCCATAAAGGCGAAACCGGTCAGGAAGTATTAAATAAATTTGTGGGATAGTACAAGTGATTTTCTGTTCATTATGTATTCCAAGTTCCACCAAGTGCCAACAATCAACAGTGTAAACATATATATTATTATTTTTCTTCTCGCAAGGCCATTGAAGTATTTTATTTTGTAATGTTATTTAATAATGTTATTTAGTAACACGTACTCTGTGAAAATTTCAACTTGCTATCTATTAATAGCTGAAGCGGAGGCTTAGTAAAAGGGTCCCTATTGGCACCCTTCGGGTACGGAAACCGAAAAATAAATATTTAATGCAGTAGACATGTATACCAAACGTACTTAATTACCTATCCCGGTATAAAGGTCGGCCATAATACGTCACATCCCTGTGTCATCAAGGGACCCGATTAGACGTTAAAATCAGATGTTATTCCACCCCAAGGTAGGGCTGCCATCCGTCCGGGTTTCCCCGGATTTGTCCTAGTTTGGAGGGCGTCCGGGGGCCGTCCGGGGAGGATTTGCAAAAAGATCCGGGTAAAACCCGGACACTATATGTATCCGGGGTAACCACAATTAATTGAAGGATAATCAATAAATAAAAACAAATCTAAGCAAATAATTCATTCGTTCGTAAACCGCATCGAAGCCAACTCCAGCGCGGCAATAAAACATATTTATTGTTTAATGAATAATTATTAATGTTGAATGAAAAATATTTAATGAATAAAATGTTAAATAAAAACTTCTTTTTTTTTAAGAATATTTGTTTTAAGCGTGTCCGGGGAAAAACCGCAATTTGACCGAAATGTCCGGGGTTTTTGAAGTTTTTGTCCTCTGTCGGCAATTTAGATGATGGCAGCCCTACCCCAAGGTCCTAAATCCATGCATTCTTTATTGGTAATGCATAGGGACACATGACAGGGTATTGATACGCTATAAATATCAAAGTACCCTCGCTTTAATATGTAATGAGATTGTAAAGACAACGCAATGGAAACGTATTTGCGGTCGCAGATTAAAGAGTTTTACAGTACGTAGGATAGTCCATAGATGGCGCTATGTATTTTGTGGAAAATTTGTCTTTATGAGTATTATGAGTGTATAAATAACTAAAACGAATAATAATCGTCGGGGAAAAGCGAGTGTGGCAAGTGTTGAGTGTGACTTGCATTTCTCAGTTCATACTTGGGAACACCACTGACACCCCCGCGGGGATTTATGTCGTGACAATATGTTTTTTATGTTTTTATTTCGTTTATATTAAGAAAAGTAGAAAACTCCCTAAAGAAATCCATTTTTTTTTATATTTACTACACTATTTGTAGTAAATAAATTACTTCTGGGGTTTTATAAAATGAAGTCTCATGGTTGTTCCGTTAGTCTGTTCAAGACATAAATAAAAAAAAATTGCCCTACATTTTATAGTAAAATAATTGTTTTAAATCCGTACCTCCATACCCCTATTATAAATGCGAAAGGGTGTTTGTTGGTTTGTCCTTCTTTCACGCAACAACGGAGCAACGGACCGACATGATTTTTTGCATAGAGATAGTTTATGGGCCGAAGAGAGACAAAGACTACTTTCATACATAAATAAATAAATGAAAAATAAAATTGCCTGGAAAAATCAGCACGGGCGAAGCCGCGGACAAAAGCTAGTAAATAAGTAATTAAGGCGATATGTAAAAGTTTAAGCGTCCCTGTTACTCCATATGCGAAAAAACCCTCAGTACGAGAGGGACGGATTCGTGGAAAAGTAGCATAAAAGTCAGTTTTTTATTAATATAAAATGCACTAAAGTTACTATCAAAATTTCGTTTAGCTAGGTCCTGGATATTAATATAATTGCAGTCCATATGTCATTCCAAATTGCCAAGCCAGGAGAATTGGTGTCGAAAAAGACCTCATTTCAATAAATATTTCTATCGAGCCGAATTTCTCCAATCGTGTTTCTGTTCAACAAATCCCTAGAAAAAGCTTCCAAAAATAATATAATGTCGGAGCAAATAATTTCTAGATGTAAACATCCGGGGATTTTACATTGATAAAGATTCTTTTCTGCAGTTAATTATTGATTTAAATTAAAAATCAGTGTGGTTTATTGTTACGTTTAGTTTCTATGATAAGTTTTATAACAAGCAGCACTTTTCTCGAGATTCTATACAGTGTGTCCCTCGTACAAGTGCACATCCGAAAGTGGGTGAAACTATATCTAAATATATCGACAAAAACAAACAAAAAAAATGTTTTTTAATTTTTTTTTAATCTTGAAAAAATACTCCACCTGGGTATTTTTGTATGGGACGCGAGCCAGTGCCTTTGGTTTTACGCTCGTAGAATATATTTTATTTATGATAGAACATTGTATTTTTTTTTTGTTAGAAAGATAATGGAATAGACAATGATAAATAGGAATAAAAGTATAGTAAAACAGGGACATTATTTTGAAAAAACTGACTATTACTGAAAAAAAAGACGGAAAAATAAAAAAAATAATCTTTTAGGATATTATTTTTATGGTAATGGTAGTTGATTATGTTTTGTTTTTGATTTGGTTGGTATGCAACGTCTATTCTTAAGGATTATAACAGTTTTATTTCATTGCATTACTCGCAATAGATCAAAAGTTATGACATATTTTATACATAGTCTCCATGGTAGGCAAAAAAAAATTTAAAACGTAAATTTATAAAACAAAGATTTTCTAAAAAAAAAAACATTTTTTTGTCGATAAAATAAGGTCTCGTTTCACCCCTTTTCGGATGTGCACTTGTACGAGGGACACACTGTAGATCTGTCAAGGGTTGCATCAAATTGTTGTCAATAATTGGATTGCTTATAGTTTGTCGTTCACTAACAAACACGTATAGTCTATACCGGCTTAATCTATTAATTTAGTCCCCGAGGTGAAGATTTGGTTTCAAGCTGATTAATTGCTTATAAATAAAATATCTTACAACCTTAGGGTAACAACCGACCAATAACAAATACAAGCACAATTGTGGTTAAGATCTTTATTCTCATAAGAACATAGTTCACTTAAAATGAGATTTTGCTTAGATAACATTTAGTTTATTGTATGATTTGTCGACAGTGTACACATGTGGGTAGGTAATATTTTACTTTAAAACACGTTTGTTGCAATGTAAGTTTTGAGCTTAGTTTTAAAATTAGATATCAATTCACATTCTTAAATGTCATTTGGTAATTTGTTATAAAGTTGCACTCCACCGTGTAGTAAATTTCTTTTTCCAATGATAAACCTGACGAAAATTTTAAAAATTATTCTCCTTCCAAAACAAAAACTTACATTTACTTCTGCCTTAATTAAAACTTGATATGAATAAACATAATTTTAGCTATATTAGCCTTTTATTTTTAGTTTCAAGCATTACATAATAATAAAATAAAAATTTAACTTTATATTTTTCGACATATTTCGACCTCATCAGTGAGGCCGTCATCAGTCGAATGATTGACAGGTGTAAATAAAAATAAAAATACAAAACAACATCCTACCCATCCCAACACACACCCGCCTCCACAATCAACATTTCAACAACTGCTTCACTGTCCGCATCATTAAATCATTTACTCCACTATTGATCGACATAGACTTCAGGACCTGGGAGACACCATACATTTTGGTCATTGGCGCACACTATGAACCCGGAGTCAACAGACAGCACTGACAGCCTCGACCGACTGACCCAATCAGCTAGTACTCCCTTCTAAACTGCTTTTTTATTTTATTTCTTTTTCCTTTTTTTTATATATATACTCTTTTTTTTATAATTATTTTCTAACATAGCCTATTCAGAATCTATCAACTTAATTAAAACATTTTTTACTTATGCCCATCCAAATAAATATTTTATATGCAGGAAGATGAATGAATCAATGAAATAAAACAACTGAAAATTTACAACAACACAAGAAAGATACAAAATCCAGATGCTGCGAAATCTATTAAGGCTACCAACACCTCAGAAAACTTAATAACTGCAGAATAGACCAACAAAAAGGGTATCATTCCAGCAAAGTACACAATATTTCGGTTTATTCTCATATAGAGAGAACGGGAAAACGAAATACACCGCACCGGTTTGGCACTCGGCCAAGAAACAGTTTCTTACGTTTATTTTAGTCTATATGCGAGCCAGCGTGTTTGGTTGACGGCGAGATAACCTAATAGATTTTGTCGGAAATGTAATAGAGTTTTTGGGGAAATAAATTCAACTTCGTTTATAAAGGTTTTGTTTTTAAGGTGAAAAATGGTTTGAATTTATAAGTGATGTTGTTATTAGTGTTAAAAGTGTAAAGCTGATTGTGAGTGAGCTAATGTAAGTGTTTATTGTCTTTGGTGGATTTCAAAATTATCAAAATGAACAAGTAAGTATATCTCAGTGTTTAAAAGATAAAAAATAAGCTTATAATCTACGTCTTATTGTCTATATGTTTTTCTTACACGGGTAGAGTACCGGATAAAAACATTACTGGTCTACCCTAGCAACTTTTTTTATCAGCCGTCCATCACAATAAGTCTAATGGCAAAGACCTTATATGCTTTTGATAGAGGCGATTACACGTTGGCTCATTGGCTCCTTTTTCTTGGACGCGTAATAAGCAACGAAACAACAAATTGGTGTGTTTTTAGCTAATACTGTAATATTTTATGGAAAAAAATATTGGAAATAAGTAGAATCCCTTCATATTTCTATTACGTATTTTATGAACAAAAACAAAATCAAGTTGATTATTAACCGTGTTCTTGAAACGAACGTTTCAAAACGAAAAAAAAAAGAGTTTTTTTTTTGATAAAGTATAATGTAACATTGTTTATAAGTAGAATCCCTAGATAAAAGATCAATAAATTAAATATATTTTTTTCAATACAAGGAGAGTCCGAATTTCTTCAAACCAACCCTCGAAAGTCTGGCATTTTTCAAGCTCTAGGCTCATGTAGAGGTACTTGATGTAAACAGTTACAAAATAATACTATAGGAAGCAACATATTTGAGCGTACACGTACGTATGTCTACTTTTTATTATGAGTTCTATTTATCAATCCGGGTTTGCTGGAAGAAATCTCTTTTTAGAGATAAGCTCGCTTATGTACATAATATTTTTAAGTACAATGTGCAAATAATGTTTTTTTTGTGTACAATAAAGAATCAATCCATTCATCCATCAGCCTAGTTCGTCCACTGTTGGACATGAGCCTTTCCAGGACTTTACCACTCCCGGCGGTCATCACGCACACACGCTGGGCAGGCGGGTTAGTGAGCGCGGTGCCGGAACCCTCGCACCAGTGACGCCGCTGCTCGTCACCAGTCTGTTCCATATAAGGCCCGGCTATTAGGGATGGATATACCGCCATCCATCGGTCCCAGGCATGGTGGGCCTTCGGGTTTTTTGCCTGTGAGCTGTCCTCTTACTCTCCCCCGAATTACTTCGAGAGGGTCTCCAAGTAAGATGGTGGTACCTCCAAAGTCGAGCCCGGCATCAGCTCTACCACCTGTAGCGAACTACTAGCAAGTTTAATTCAACACGTAGCACTGCTTCTGAGCCCAGTGCCAGCTACAAGAATAGTCCGATAGTTGTATTTGTTTGTTTGTTTGCCAGCAATGGTTTTTTTTATGAATCTATGTTTAAAGTTAAACGTCAGTCGCTTAGCAAAAAGTGCCAAACTTAACTTTGTATTTCTTTTTGCAATATATAACTTTAAGCTCTCTCGTTTCGTACACATTATAATATATATAATCGGGTCTACCGCGATAAATTTTTACCTTTTTTACGAAAAGGGGACACCCGACGTTTCGAGACAGTTACATGTCTCGTGGTCTACGGGAAACTGGCAAGTATTGGCCTACATTGGCCAAACAAAACGTAGCATACAGGAAAGGGTCAAGGAACACATAAGAGCTGTAAAAAACCGGCAGATGTATAAATCAGCGATAGCAGAACATCTTTTATAATCCGGGACCAACCACTGGATAGAACTGCATAACCCGAAAATTCTCTCCACTGATCGCCATTACTACCCTAGAATTGTGCGTGAAGCCATAGACCGTCCATGGTGAAGCGATTGAAATCAAGAAACATCCAAATAATTTCAATCGGGAAGATGGTTTCAAATTTAAATCGCGGGTTTCTTCTCTTAGTGCATCTCCGGATACTGTGAGTGTTGTGTGCCGTGCGTGAATTAGATAACAATTAATTTTAAAGACTAAAGTATTTATGCGGGTAAAAGAAAAATGCTTCGGTCGTCACCTGCATCTCATCACTGCGCCTCGCCATACTTGCCAGTTTCCCGTAGACCACGAGACATGCAATTGTCTCGAAACGTCGGGTGTCCCCTTTTCGTAAAAAAGGTAAAAATGTATCGCGGTAGACCCGATTATATATATTATAATTTGTATTTCTTGTTTAGAAGTTAAAAATTAACAAATATTTTAGTATGTGGCAGTAAACACCAACAGTTCAGTATTAGTAAGGTTTATAAAGCATGAGTTTGAAATTTAATGCACAATTAGTCATGATCTGGTCGAAACAAAGTTAAAACAGCATGTGCATTAAATTTCAAACCTTTGCTTTATAAACCTCACTAATACGGAATTATAAATTCACAACTTCAAATTACTATTTCACACTGTGTAACTTGGTCAATCTATTTATTAAAAACTAGCGACCCGCCCCGGCTTCCCACGGGTGCAATGCTAATACTAAATATACTTCATTATTTAAGGTACTTAATTGGATAAGGATTAATGCTGTATTGCTTAAAATCGCTTCGTAAATAAGCCATTATTTCTCTTAAAAAGTAAAGGATAAAAAATGGTTATTATGGGTTATCTCTAAGAGATAAGACATATACCATCGCGGACAGTTTTGTAAACCTTTTTAAATTGTACAATATTGTTCAGCCAGCGCAGCGTTTGCAATGTAAGCGCAAAAAAATGTGTTTATTTACGACATCACATTAGAAACCTTTAAAATTATCAGTGTTTCTATACAATATTATGCTAGTTTTATAAATATAAACCTTCCTCTTGAATCATTATATCCATTAAAAAAAACCGCATCAAAATCCGTTGCTTAGTTTTAAAGATCTAAGCATACATAGGGACAGACAGACAGCGGGAAGCGACTTTGTTTTATAGTATGTGGTGATAGTGATAGTGATATCTAACGTAATGACTCCATTGTTTCAGGACAATAAACTCCATGTTGATTCTGCTATTAGCATTATCGGTGTACGGCAAGATCGAAGTTTGTGACCAGAAACCCCCGATGGCCACTGTCGATGAACCGAGCGAAAACACAGAGCTTTTCAGTCTGACACTCGATACTAAAGATTCAAAAAATAAGTTCTTACCGGATCAAACATATGTCTGTAAGTATTGCTGGTTTATACACGGTGTTTGGGGCATCGATGTAAATATTTTCAGGGATAATAAAGGAAGTGACTTTAAACATTTTTGACTGAATTCACTTTGGTGCAAAGTTTAATAGTTTTCGAGATATAGACATTTTTTAGTTTTGGCTACTTAAAAATAGGTTACTGCAATGAAATTATAATAAAGCATTATTATAACAAAAAAATACATTTTTCTACTACCTTTATGAAAAAGTTCCATTTAATACTCGAAATTAGTTTTGAAAATCGAACTTTCCGGGCCGCGAAATTACAAAGGTGATCGTTTGAGTCACTACTCAAACTAAAATAGACGAGCTTTTGTTCGTGCAAATTTCTACTACAATACCTAATCCATTTTAGTCAAGAACCTTATTAGGTTCTTTTTGACGTCCTTAGTTTGTCTTTATAATCGAAATTCCCTGCGTTCCGATTCACGACATAATCGATTAAATCGCGTCTGGTAATACTGGCCACAAATAAAAACCGCCGGCCAAAGCCTGAAAAAAAAAGGTAAAAACCACGCTGCGCTTTGCAAAGTCATAAAATAGATTAAATTTGAAAGAAACAATTAAATATTTAAATACATAAATCAGGTAGTAGAAAAATTATCGTTCGCAACGAGTAAAAATGGGTTTTCTCACCCTCGGAATGTAAGCTTTCGACGAACGTCGAAACTAGCTTCATTCCTCGGGTAAGAAAATCCGCCATTTTATACTCGTCACGAAATATACCATTTCATTTTAGATTCTTCCTAAATACACTTCAGTTTAACAATAAAACAAGATCAATGTGTTCATAAAGAAGTGAAAATAAACGTGGGCCGAAATATATTTCGAAAATAATTTTTATACAATGTTTTATTTATACAAAAAATAAAATGAATTCAAATATGGAAATTCAGGTGAATAGACGGATTAAAGATATGTAGTTTTAATAATTTTTCATCATCCATCCATCCATCAGCCTAGTACGTCCACTGCTGGACATAAGCCTTTCCAGGACTTTGCCACCCCCGGCGTTCATCCTGGAAGAATTGCCCATACTCACACACGCTGGGCAGGCGGTTTGGTGAGCGCAGTGCCGGTACCCTCGCACCAGTGACGCCGCTGCCCGTCACCAGTCTGTTCCATATAAGGCCCGGCTATTAGGGATGGATATACCAACATCCATCGGTCTCAGGCATGGTGGGCCTCCTGGTTTTTGCCTGTGAGCTGTCCTCTTACTCTCCCTTGAATAACTTCAAGATGGTCTCCAAGTAAGATGGTGGTACCTCCACAGTCGAGCCCGGCATCAGCTCTAAAATTTTTCATCAAATAACTAATTTAAAAAAAGTTACGAGCCAAAGTCTAATGTTTTTTTTTCTTTTCCACCTATACATTCACTAAATAGCCCTAAATCCCTGTATTCAGCCCAAAAAACGTAGAGTTAATATTGTCTTTCTATCAGCTCTCATCGACCGACTTCCTCACCAGTGATCCTCAAAACACACAACGAGTCCCGACCGTTTCGCTGGTTCATGATAACGGTGGATGACCCAGACGCAGTCAACTCCACTGGGGACTACCGCCAGGATGTGGACGTCGGCAGCCTGAAGACTTTGCCTGAGGACAGCCAATCCAGGTATTCGGAGAGATGCCGCAATACCGTGGAGAATGCTGACATCTCTAATAAGAGAAGTATTGAGGTAAAAATCATAACGAAAAAAAATTTGTTAAAACTTACCAGCCCCTCTATTTTGTATCTTTAGTTGCCAACTGGACTAGGTGCCTATCATTAAAAACATAGCTAAAAACGAAACTTTCAAAATTGCCATTAGTGGGTATTGAACTACTTACGAACTGTATCGTCACTTCAAGTGCGAACATATCCTTAGACTATCGGAATTCGATAGTATATCCACACTGATAGACACCCAGTTCAAATGGCAACTAAAGATACATAATAGGCCCTCTGGAACTTTAAATGAAGCTCTACTGATTCCATTTGGTTCACGCTCTAAGGCAAGGGTCGGCAACCGGCGGCCCGCGGGCCGCATGTGGCTCGTGAACCACTTTGGTGTGGCCCGCAAGGTTCGCAACCACTGCATGATAACTATATTTGGTAGTAAATATTTATGTGCGTAGACATTTTCCATTCTGAACTATCTAAAAAGCAAGCATTGTTCTCGGTTAAAAGGTGCACATTTAGACGCAATACTGCACAAACTGCAGCCCTCGCTGATCCCCTGGTAGCATTTGTGGCCCTCCTATATCAAAAGTTTGCCGAACCCTGCTCTCAGGGTTCCATCGATTAACATGTTGGTTGCTGTATGCTGACTTAAACTGATTTTTTCACGTAAAAGACATTTTCAGGTAAAAAACGAGATTTAAAAAATTACGTAAGTCTTTCAGCAAAAAGTCAAAAAAAGGTGCGACAAGCGAAGCGTAGAGGTGCGTGTTAGGTTAAATAAGAGGAGCCGGGCGGAGCGAGGTGTCGCCCTTATTTTAACAGAAAATAATTTCGAATGATCGCGTAATGGAAGTATGTTTACGCCATAATTCGGTTTTTCACTAAAAAGCAGTTAAGGACATGATTCGATGATATACAATGTGTAACAGAAAGGTGTAACCATATTTGAAGAGCTTATTCAGTCAATGGTATAGAACAACTTTTACTATGGAACAAACCCTGTATCTCGAAAAAAATTAACTTTTTCATAGAAAAATGCAATGCCGCTAGGCTGATATGTATGGGAGGGCAGATTTTTTTTTGGGATTTCAGGGTTGGCTCCATAGTAAAAGTTGTTCAATACCATTGACTGAATAAGCTCTTCAAATATGGTTACACATTTCTGTTACACCTTGTATATGTAAATAATTTTACATGTATAGAAGAAGACGAATATTTAATTAATATAGAAAAATCTGCCTCAATTACAGATCCACTGGATATCACCGAAGAAAAGCAAAGACAAGCAGAAGATAAGGATACGTGCAATGGTCGCAGAGAACCAAGAGACGTGGTACATAGGAGACTACCTGAACATGACTCTTACTAAAAACACTAACCCTCCTTCCGATGCTCCCCCACTTGAACCTGTTGAAGTCTGCAACCTTTGTAGTGAAGCTCGGTATGAGGTGAAGTATCATTTCCTACTCATCTGACTGTTAGGGTATAAGAAACTACCTTCTCTTCTCCAATGAACATACACTGTCCCGACATAAATCCCTGAGGAGGTGTCAAAGGATCTACAGTCGTACATCCCGGCGAGATGGGAGGTGAGACATCACCGTAAATAAGACACAAATATGGCCCACAGCTAAACGTGCCTTCCAAACACGCACGCAGACCTAGCATAAATGTGCCACTGAGGGATTTGAACCCACGACCTCCGAATAAGTTGTCGAGACGTTCGATCCACTAGAGTCTAGTGACTAGACAACAAAAGGCTACATAAGACCATGGATTGGAAAAATGATAATAAATCGATTAAAAAAAAGGTCCTGTTTTTTTTTAAATGTTAAACGACGGTAAAAAAAGACAGTTTGCAAAGTGACCAAACTTGCTGCGGCTTGGCTACGCGAAGTTTGGTTCAATATTTTACAAATCAAAATTTTACATTTTTCAGACAGAAATTCGTGTTATCAGTTAACAGGCATTTTACCGCATCGCAGCGGTACAAAAACAAGGCGAAGATTTTGTATCTCTTTTTATTCTTCAACCGCAAAATTTAAAATTTGAACCGTCATCGCATAGGACAATAGAATTTTAAGGTGAAGTGGAGCCGCAGCGTAATACGTATTTTATTGCAACAGGTAACCTTTTATGGCAAATGGTCAAGAGTTTGGCACCCTCGTCATTACCCCAGCAAACCTGATGACAATGGGTACAGCTACATGATAGGAGCGTCTCACAACATGGACTTCGTTCTATGGCAGCAGGGTACCGGCGCCAGTCCAGGACTTAAGGCTTTAGCTGAGGAAACGACCGTTACAGTCATCGAAAGAGAAATTATTAATTCGGTAAGGAACCCTTCTCTTTTCTGCTCAACCAATCTCTGACCTAAGCCGATCTTATTTAGGTATTAAAGCCAATTCTGAAGGCTTTAATTTTAGTTTTAGTGCTGTCAAAGCTTGAAATTTTCCAAAGAAATTTAGCTTCTAATCCTAACTCTTAAGGACCATTTTGTATCGAATAAAATTTAGTTTTGACAACACTAAAACTAAAATTAAAGCCTTCAGAATCGGCTTTAATACCAAGAATCTTGTAAATGTCATCGGCCCAGCTACCAGTACCAGTTGTCTTCTGACTCTTTGTCTTACATCACTAATTGGGTACATTATGCTTGCGGAAATTTACTCCACCACCTATCACCTCCGAGCCAAGTGGGCAGAACTGTCGCTTCTTAGTCCTCTAATTCACCATCCTATGTCAAAAAAGCTCTTATGGTATGACTGGTGCGTGCCTTTCTACCAGAGTCACTTCTGCCCGAATCTTGGAATAGTTACCAATTAAGTTTCCACAATTTGTACAGGTTCTTTTAATTGCTTATCCATTTGGTCAATGATTTTAGGTAGAACGTGCACTTGGCCGGTTCTAGGTATCAACGAGAATATGTATTTTAAAATAACTTGTTTACAGACGGCGGGACAAGGCGCCAGAACTCTAATCAGAGGCATGAGACGGCACCACCCCAATATGTTCGAGCCATCTCACTCTCTCTTCAGGGTTGACAGGACCCATCATCTGTTTTCTATAGCCGTCGGCATGCGGCCTTCCCCTGACTGGTTTCTTGGCACGAGCAGGTTTGAGCTCTGCAAGGAAGATGAATGGTTGGAATATTACAGAATGCCTCTCTATCCGTGGGATGCTGGAACGACGGATGGCATTTCGTATGAGGTAACGGGTTTTGAATTTGATTTGGTTTTAGCTTACACACTTAATACACGTACATATTCTAAGATAAAACTTCAAAATGTTATTATTATTCTCAAAAACTGAATCCTGAATGTAGCAGATGACTTTGGTTTATACAACCGAACTCGTTCTGGAGACTAAGAAGAAAACGACAGCCACCACTGTTTCTGAAAACAAAATGAAACACATATCTTTGCTCCCATCAGTGTCATATTGTCAAATAGTTTAAACCCAAGTCGCTAAGTTTGGTAAACTAAAATCTCGTCTTGGGAATTTTATATTTTTCTGATCACTTACCGAGTGTCTAGTATGAATTCGACCTTGTAAATTAAAGTCACCTTTGAGAATGTTACATCCTTTACAACATATATCCCAAAGGGATTGGCAGACACACCTATATAGCTAGCTAAAGTTCTTGTCACGAAAGAAGTCCCGCAGGTGAAGGCATTTTGGTTGATTTAGGACACATTCATATTCCAATGAAAATAAAAACTTAAAAACTAAAAACTTCTTTTGTCACATGAACTCTATTTCATTTGTCATTTGTCCAGTCTCCGAAGGTCATGACCCAGCCCATAGGCAACGTGGAGCGAGTGGCTGTTGGATCCTTCGACAGTGCCTCCCCTTTCTACCAGATGAATCTGAATGATCTGAAAGCCTTCGCCTTTCTCGAAGTAAGGAGGCTGGATGTCTTCCCTCTCGTTGGTTGCGAACAAGGTATCTTGATCTTTATTTTAATCTCCTTATTTATTTCCTAATTAGTACTTGCACCTTCCTTAGGTTATTCTGTTCATCTTTCTGTTTGCTTCTAAAAGTTGCCTGGAAGATATTGCCTTTGTACGCCATGTTTAATTGTTTCTTTTGTATGTCCTTATTATTTGTGTACATGTGCAAAAAGTGTTATAAATTCCACTAATATTATAAAATGCGAAAGTTTGGATGGATGGATATTTGTTACTCCTTCACGCCGAAACTACTGAAACAAATATCCTGAAACTTTGCACAAATGTAGGTCTAGACCTGGAATAGGACATAGGCTACTTTTTATCCCATAAATCAGTTCCCATTGGAAGGCAATGGGGTGTCAAGTCCCTATAGAAAAGATGTACTGCCACTCCTTCACGGCGTTGATAATTAGTGGGATGGGATAGTGAGGATGGGATGGGATAGAGGCATTAGTGGGATGGGATGGGATGGGATGGGATGGAATTCGATACGACTATACAAAAACTTAATCAACCCAACTGGCTACATTTTGTCAAAGCCATTATAGAAACCTAAAAAAACATTATGCTTCTTTACTGATAAAAAACTATTCTATAGTAACTACTCGTATCACGTGTAGTTTAAAAATGTTGTGCAAAAAAAATCCATCTTTAACTCATAATATCAGATATAAAACAACAAGACATTCCTAAATCCGCTGCTGTAGCTTTTACCTCTCTATGTAGTAGAATTGCAGTTGGTCTAATGTTTGTAAAAAATAAATTAGATAATCTAACGAACCTTATTCGTGTAACTATGATATACTTTTTCAGGGGAGCCAGCAGAAAATATTCAGGAAGGACAATTTGAGGGCGAAGCAGTGGAGTAAGTATATAATCGCATCTCTTCCGAATTTCCACTAATATAATCAAATATATCGGGAAAATCTGGTGTACAAGTCTGAACTGTGATTCGTATTTCACAACTTACAGTGTACACCCTTTGTCTTCATCTTTGATACCCTCAAGGGTTCATTTTGTGATGATACGTTTTTAGGGTTCCGTACCCAAAGGGTAACCAACGGCACCCTATTACTAAGACTCCGCTGTCCGTCTGTCTGTCCGTCTGTCCGTCTTTCACCAGCACGTATCTCATGAACCGTGATAGTTAGAAAGTTGAAATTTTCACAGATGATGTATTTCTGTTGCCGCTATAACAACAAATACTAAAAAACAGAATAAAATAAATATTTAAGGGGGCTCCCATACAACAGACATGTTTTTTTGCCGTTTTTATAGATTATGGTACGGGACCCTTCGTGCGCGACTCGCACTTGGGCAGTTTCTTTTCTTTATAAATCGGATAGTTGGTGTGTTTGTTTGCGAGCTTATAACTCTGCAATAAATCAATGGATCGAGATGAAACCTTTAAACCGTGATAGAATGTAACGTAGGCCAACATATAAACTACATTTCATCCCGGGAAATAGAACCGTTTCCTACAGAAACAAAAACAAAATCCACACCGGCAAAAAGCTAGTGTCTCTCAAATAAGTGATTTAAGGTGGATGTGACAGATCGCGTTCCCAATCGCAAAAGTTTTGATTGTTCTTTATTCTTTATTCTACACAGACACATTAATAGTAGTTTATGCTACTAGGGCGCAAAGGAATAAATTACGAGGACGATTTAAAACACGAGCGTAGCGAGTGTTTTAAACGTAACCGAGTAATTTATTGCTCCTACGCCCGTGTATCATACTACATTTTTCAATGCATAGTGTGAGGAAATGAAAACAAATATAATCTTGTGAACTTTAAATTATAATTGGCTCAAAAGGACTGTATCCAGAGCCGTTAAACTGTGGAAAAAAAAGTATAACGTCTATGGTACACAGGAAAGGCTGCAGGTTAGCCAACCATTGTAAATAAATTAAAAAAAAATTATATTAAAGCCCTAGGGCAAAATAATCGACTTTCTGTTCGGTTTTGATGCATAAAAAGTGGGCCTTTACGAGCACATGCATTGAAAATATAATTATTTGCAATAAAATACATGTACAGAGGCGAGCTTATCTCTGTATACATTTCTACCATTAGATATATACTTATACAGATAAAAACTAATATAAATAAATACATACATAACTTACCTACTTTAAGACAGACAGAGGTAGTGCTCTTTTATCTTTAACTTAAAATGACTTGTTTAACAATTTTTCAATAAAAAAGTATAAATAGCTGTGATTTATGGCATTATTCGAACATAGTTTAAAGTCTTAAGCTTCTGTAACAAAGTTGTGTTATTTTATGCATTACTTCGATCAACAATAATTAATTAATTATTTTATTGTTGATTGAAGATGCATTACTGTGTATAAGATCCTGCTTGTTTTGCAGGATCATTGAAAACGTAAAGTATAAAATAACACAACATGGCTAGAAAAGCTTAATTGACACTAAACTATTCTCGCCTAATGCCATAAATCACATTAAGTTCAATCGCTCTTTATACAAAAATAAGAAAACAATCATAAGTTTTACATTTGGGAACGCGATCTGTCGCATACAATGCTATGTATTCTTGCAGGGAATCACAACCATCTCCGCAAGTCTTCGAGCTAAAGGCCCATGATCACAAGGACAGCTGTCATGGCGGATGGGGCGAGTGGTCTCCATGCATACCTGATAACGGCGCCTGTGGCATTGGCACGCAGAGCCGGTTGAGGGAGAGCCAGGAATTCTATTATAATGACCAGGTGTGCTGAGGCCATGGGTATGAAAACTGCTGTCATGGTGGTCCCCAAAGTGGCGTGCTCAGGACTTTAATTGGTCAAGAACAACAATAAAAAGATATGAAAAAATTTAAATATCACTATGAAAAAAAAAATTGTATCACACCAGCCAGGGTAGACAATGGTACCGATTCGGTAAAGCACATCTTACCATATTTGACAGTACTAAACTTAATTTACGCGTTCTGTCCTTGTATTTTCGATAAAGAAAGAAAAAGACAGAACGCTTCAAATAAGGTTAGTCCTGTCAAATAAGTTAAGACGTATTATGCCGAATCGATGCGACTGTCTACCCTAGAGTGAAAATTTCCAATACAAACTTTTTTTTTTCAAAGTGATATTAACATTTTTTCATATTTTTTTATTGTTATTCTTGACCAATTGCTTGCTTTTCCAGCAAAAAGTTCTATGCACGCCATAGCTCATGCAGGGTTTTTCAGTCGAGCAACGCATAGAAATTGTGAAAACTGCTTACCGAAATGGTGAGAACTTTACAGAGATGTTTCGAAAATGTCGTACGTATTTCGGTCTTCATTATGCACCGTCTCGAGTCGCTGTGGTGAATTTAATTAATAAATTTGAAACTGCTGGCTCCTACGAGTGGATCGCTTGAAAACATTGCCGCAGCTCGATACAGATGACGAATAGAGGTGGATGGGTGTTCACATGTTTTGTTAAATGTTTTCAAGCGATCGATCACCTGCTTTGACATCCTAAACAGAGCCAAGCGACGAGCGGTAGCGGCGAGCGGTAGCGGCGAGCGGTAGCGGCGAGCGGTAGCGGCGAGCGGTCTGAAACGCGCCATGCACGCGTGTGTTAGCCATTGTTTATATTAACGATATAGATGGTATAATATGAGCTAAGGAAAAATTTGTGACGTAGACATTAAAATAGTCCGGCATGTGGAGCCTTGAGTACCTGACGCGTTTTATTTAATAGCCTTTCTTCTATCATCAGAATTCAGAAGTGGGATCCTTAAATAGATAAATATACTCATCTCCCTTTACATAAACTATTAAAACGCGTCAGGTACTCAAGGCTCCACATGCATTTTAATGTCTACGTCACAAATTGTTCCTTAGCTCATATTATACCATCTATATCTATGGGAATATTTTTGTTAAGAGGATGGCATACCCTAGCAACTTTTTTTATTACCCGTCCAGCACAATAAGTCTAATGCCAAAGACCTTATTTGCTTTTCATAGAGGCGATTATATGTTGGCTCTTTGGCCTCTTGTTCTTGGACGCGTAATACTAGTGATCACGCAGCGAAACAACAAATTGGTGTGTTTTTAGCTAATACTGAAATATTTTGTAGGGAAAAAAATATTGGATTTAGGTAATATCCCTTCATATTTCTATTGCCTATTTAAAAAAAAAGAAACAAGTTGATCTCTTAACCGCGTCTTTGAAACGAACGTTTGAAAACCAAAAAAAAGAGGGCGGAATACTTTTTTTTTTTTTAAAAAAGTATAAATTTTAAAACATTCTTTATAGGTGGAATCCCTAGATAAAAGATCGATAAATCAAATATATTTTCTTCAATATGAGGAGAGACCTAATCTCTTCCAATGAACCCTTGAAAACCTGGTGTTGTTAATGTTATAGCGTCAGGTGTTCCGTTAATATAAAAAAATGGCTAACACGCGCGACCGGCGATAGTACGCGCTCGCCGCTACCGCTCGCCGCTGCCGCGCGCCGCCCGGCTGTGTGGCTGAGCACTGACGGACGGACAGGCACAAGACTTAGTAACAGGGTCGCGTTTGGCAACCTTCGGGTACCCAACCCTTAAAATTACAATAACAATATTTCGTGAAATAAATGTTACATCCAACGATATTGGTTACATCGAACTAATGTTAAACTGCAATACTATATTGAATTTTTAGAAGTCCTAAGATTTTGGGGGGCATATGTAACGTGACCATACGTCCCGTTTTGAAAGGGACAGTCCCTTTTTTCGGTACTACGTCCCGGTGTCCCTGTAAAAAACTTCTTGTTTTAAGAATGCTGTGCAATAACGACGCGAAAAATTCAACAGTCACTCCCCGCTTCCGCAGCGCCGCCCCGCGCTGCTCTCTTTGAGTTTGATTGAATTGTTGGCGAGTTCACGAAATCTCGCAACTGGGGATCTAAAAAGGCCGACTTGGGTGAATCATGAAATGATTTCAAAGTAGGATAGAGTCAGAGTTTCTTCATGCGTGCAAAAGAGACGGCCTCAGAACAGAATCATAATGTGATTCATTCAAAACGGCCTTTTTAGAACGACTACGCGACGTGACGCGCCGCGACGGCACCAAAGATATTCCTATTATAGCATAGACGAACAATACTAACGAAACTAGACGAAAAAAACTAAAATAGCTAGCAAATTTTCAAATATCAAATCTCTAGATATTGTTTAAACACACCTAATAAAATATGTTTGAGTTATGTATATGGTTCCTATTCTTCAAACGAGGAGAAAAAGTGTTTTTGAAGATCTCATTTCAACAATTATTTCTATCGAGGAAAATTTATCCAAACATGTTTTCCAATTTCAAAACCCTAGATTATATAGTCAAAATGCATATACCAGAAATTTATTGAAATTTTTCCTGTATATCATGAAATTTCGTCCATGATTATAGTGCGCTATTTTATACCATACGAAGGAATACAAGTTAAAATTATAGATCTCCAGTATCAGCTTGGTGAAAGTTCAGATAAAATTATGAATTATACAAAAATCATTTGTTTGCAAAAATGGCTTTGATTTTCAAGTGCAAAAAGTATGTTTTTTCAAGGTGCCACTGATTCTGAAGCCATAATTACGTCCCGTTTTAAGCAAAAATAAAAATGGTCACGTGAGGCATAGGACACACATATCTCACCATATCCTCCCCCCCCCCCACCCCTCTTATGTACGGACCTGATAATAAACTTCTTTTCTAGGATACCAACAATATGGCTGCAAAATCAACCCAAGACTGCGATGGGAATCAAGAGACATTACAAACCAAGGATTGCTATTTGGAATGTATTTGAATAAAATGGTTTAACTTTAAACAATTTGTCTTTTCTTTGTGCAATATTGAATCATCATTTTTATCTACACTCATATCGTAAAATCCTGATGAACTCAAAAATAGTGCATAATGACAATTTTTTTTACGAACTTCTAATATAGAAAAAAAAATGAAATAAAAGGACAAAATTAAGCTTTTAAATAACTGTTTCTGTTACAAAATAAGATTCCTAGATCACAAAATAGATACTACCAGAAGGCCGACTCGACCACGGAGCGAAAACAGACGCACACATACATAGACGCGTACGTACGATGATCTCGGCAGAATTTCGTATTGTCATTCACCCGAGTGTCTCCGAGATCGTCGTACGTACGCGTCTATGTGTGCGTGCGCCAGTTTTCGCTAGTTATTCGGAGTAAACATTCTGTAAGTGGTTATTTTGTGCCTAGATGGCACTGTTGCATACTTTAGCAACAGAATCAAAGTCAAAGGTGGAACGTACTCTAACTCTATTACAGTACAATTTTTTTCAAGTACGTACTATCCATAACATAACATAACATAACATAACATAACATAACATAAATACGCTTTATTGTGCACCAAAAGAAAAACAACAAAAAAAACAATACAAAGTTGGAAAAAAACAAAAATATAGGCAACAATGGGCGGTCTTATCGCTTAGAGCGATTTCTTCCAGACAACCTTTGGGTGGAAAATATTTTGGATGTACGTGAAGGCGTAGGCGGTGTACCTATTATAATCAAAAATGCTTAAATAATTATCTGAACATATTTATTAATATATTAACTCAATACGTAAACTAGACACAAAATAAATAAATATTACATTCAATTAAATACGAGTACAAAATATATACTTGTGTATAAGATAGATAGAAATATAAGTACCAGTACAGTAATAAGTAGAGATAAATTAAACTTAAACTATCAAAGGGATAGAAAATCCATCCATCGATCTGCCTAGTTCGTCCATTGCTGGACATAAGCCTTTGACTTTGCCACTCCCGGTGGTCATCCTGGAAGAATTGCCCATACTCACACACGCTGGGCAGGTGGGTTGGTGAGCGCGGTGCCGGAACCCTCGCACTAATGACGCCGCTGCCCGTCACCAGTCTGTTCTATATAAGGCCCGGCTATTAGGGATGGATATACCGCCATCCATCGGTCCCAGGCATGGTGGGCCTCCTGGTTTTTTGCCTGTGAGCTGTCCTCTTACTCTCCCTCGAATTACTTCGAGGGGGTCTCCAAGTAAGATGGTGGTACCTCCACAGTCGAGCCCGGCATCAGCTCTACCACCTGTGTACGACTACGTACTAATTCAGTATTTAGAAATAGGTAATAAGATGATGGGGTTACCAGGGAGCATGACGTAAAATTTGTACATATTCCAAACAAACTAAAAACCACTTTGACATTGATTTTCAGTTTAGAATTAAAAAAAATGAAATTCTAATCTACAGAAACTGATGGAAATTTTGCGATGGCAACAAACACAATATAGGTAATAAGGTTTTATTGAATAACTATTCAGTGAATTATGAATTTAAGTGTTCTGTTTCGATTAATTAGAAAAAGGCGGGTTTTTCACAATCCGGCTGCGATAACTTTGTGTACATATTTTTGAACAAATCGTTGCTTACAAATTATTGAGTCAGTTGGTGTAAAGAAATTTTGATTTTGACGTTATCTCACATATTGTAGCCGATTCTGAAAGCTTTAATTTAAGTTTTAGTGCTGTCAAAAGTAATTTATCTTCTGTACCTAACATTTAAAAACTATTTTGTAATCAGGAAAATTAAGTTTTGACAGCACTAAAACTAAAATTAAAGCCTTCAGAATTGGCTTTATTATTGGACTATAAGCGTTTGTACATACTATGTGGCCGCTAGGCATGCATCTTATTTATGGCCATTTATGATGTATAGGTATACAGGTATATAGGTGTTAAGATGTATAGGTATATAGGTGTTAAGATGAAGCCGAAAACTGGCGATAGTAATCGTCCATACGAACAAATCTTACCATGGAGCCAACCCCCGAAAAGTTACATAGTTACCCGACCAAAATGTATGAAGCAAGTGGTGAACCCTATCGCCGTTCTTCGGGTATAAATACACGCTTTTTAGGGCATGCAGGTTTCCTTACGATGTTCTCCTGCACCGCTCAGCAAGTTGTAAGCAAGACAAAATACTATGCACATAAATTCCGAAAATCTCATTGTTGTATGCGAGACCGGGGATCGAACCTGGATCTCAAGATTGAGAGGGCAGTGTTCTACCCCTGAGTTAACGCTACTGTAAATACCTTTGCCACAAAAGAGATCTACGGAAAAAAATTTTTTTTTCTTTGTTAATCAAATTTTGAACAATATCGTGGTCCTGAGTTGAACCTGCGACCTTGAATTCCTTGTGATCTTTCCTGGTTTGTTATACACTCTAACAATATTAAAAGTAGATACTTACCTGAGTAATTATTTGATAACTCTCAAGACGTTGCCAAATGTGACATCACCATTTGTCGTATTTTTCCTGTGCATGGTATAGTACATTTCAAATACCATGGCCCGATTCCACTTAAGACGGTCATTAGGTGTTAACAATAGGATCATTAGGTGTTAACAAAATACTATGCACATAAATTCCGAAAATCTCATTGTTGTATGCGAGACCGGGGATCGAACCTGGATCTCAAGATTGAGAGGGCAGTGTTCTACCCCTGAGTTAACGCTACTGTAAATACCTTTGCCACAAAAGAGATCTACGGAAAAAATTTTTTTTTCTTTGTTAATCAAATTTTGAACAATATCGTGGTCCTGAGTTGAACCTGCGACCTTGAATTCCTTGTGATCTTTCCTGGTTTGTTATACACTCTAACAATATTAAAAGTAGGTACTTACCTGAGTAATTATTTGATAACTCTCAAGACGTTGCCAAATGTGACATCACCATTTGTCGTATTTTTCCTGTGCATGGTATAGTACATTTCAAATACCATGGCCCGATTCCACTTAAGACGGTCATTAGGTGTTAACAATAGGATTAGTGATAACAAAAGATACCTGGCCAGACCCTTTTGCGGTGTGGTATTTTACACGCAACCTAATGATCTTGATCGTTTAATTTAGTAATCTTTATGAATGTAATCATACGTATTTTTATTTTCAAGTACCAACATTTCTTAGTCACGCTTTAGTTGCATGCAGATTGCACAGACGCGTGCCAATTTGAAGTGCTCCAAATTAGATAACAAAAGGCAAACATTTGAGCTCCATTGTTAAGTTTCAAGTGGAATCGGGCCATGGTATTTGAAATGTACTATACCAGTTTGCATCGGCCTGATTGGCTGAACTTAGTTTATTGAATTATGTCAGAAGTATCCCATAATTTCATTTTTGTCCAGCGGACGCCACGCAGCGCAGCGTTGGTAGGGTATAGCTTTGCCATCCGTGCGGATAAAGCCTGATAGTGTTAGGCTTTTTGACCTCTTGTCCGGCCAAATTTGGTTGCGTCCGGCCCGTCCGGCTTTTGGTAGGCTTTTTATATCTATCGTTCAGTCTCTTCAGTACTGAAGCCAATATCATAAATATTCACAGTCTAACCTTACCGAGTAAAATCATCTACATGCCTTACTAACCTACTTAGCTTAATGTTTATTGTGTTACTCATAAGAGTGAATCTCCATCGGTAACACTTTTATGAACTGGTTCCATTATGTTTTCTCCTTCTTTGCACCTTAGAATAGTTAATAGTTTTTGCCACCTACCCCCCATGCTGTGTTGAAGTATGATAGATAATTAACAGTTACTTGTTTCTAAATTAAAACCAAAACACGAGAATTACCTACATATCATTTAAATAAAAACGGCATCTTATTATTATTATTATTATATTATATAAGTATATTCATGCATATTATTATTATTATATCCATACACGTATGTATACCACACAGATTTCAGCACATACACTACACACGCACACACACCCTCACAAACACATACACCATCTCACCCTTTCTCCTACTAACAAAAGCACAAAAACAATGTAACAAGGGAAGAACGGTCCCTCCTAATACAGGTTATTGTTAGCTTAAAAGGAGGGTCCAAAGAATTGTAAAAATGACTTGTGAATAAATAAAATTTTTGTATTTTGTATTTTTTGTATTTTCTTCAGTCAGAAACGAGAGAGCGAGACGAGACTTGCTGACTCGTCAAGAAACGCAGGTTCAAATACTACCTAATATTCCGTGTTACCGCGCCACCCCCGCACCTAGGGTTGCCAACCGTACTTTAAAATAAAGTATTTTACATTATTTTGGGTCCCTGTACTTTATACTTTTGAATACCAATAAAGTACGTGAAAATACTTTGTTTCAATCTTTACATCAAATTAGACGTAAACTGAAAACAAAAATAGAGCCGTAAAGAAATCCAAGGGAAAATGTATGACTTCCTTCATTGTGGATGATATTTTTATGTTGTGCGTTTGTGCTTATGCAAATAGCACAAAAAGAACAGTTTCACAAAAGGATTTGAGGATGTTTGTATGAAGTCTGGCCTTCCTAGTTCCTACCGCCCGCAGCTACCGTGACATTTTTTTTCAAAAAATCTTTGAACTCCCTTGAATAAAGAATACTTTTTTCTAAAGGACCATATTTTTTATTTACCTTCCCTGAAATCAGAAATACTTTATTTCTTCTAAAAAAAGTTGGCAACCCTACCCGCACCGCACAGGCGCACACACCTCACCCTACGCGTTATATTTTGTAAGCGGTAACTACAATTTTGGTAAGTATTGTTTTACCTTTCAACGTTCGTTACTATGCGGTAAATCTGACAATCCCTTTTTTTAGCGTCCAGCCTTGGGACCAGGGTTGCCAGGTGGTCCAGATAAAAATACCGAACATTTTCCCCTATGACTTTTCTGGTACAATTTGTCGAAAAAAATCAAAGGAAAGGAAGTCAAAAAGGCCAATTCAAACTGAGAGAATTACCGAAAATACCTGACGAAGGGAATTGCTGAGGGTGAACACAATGAAACATAAAGTGAACATTTTAACTTATTTATTATTGCTATTTACAGATTTCAGCAAATTTTTGTGATAAATAATTTTCTGATAAAAGTCATAGCATGATGTAAAATAATAAATTCTGCTTGCACCATATCGACACTCAGTTTGTTTTGATAGTCAGAGCATAAATGTTTCATGTGGCTGAAAACTCTTTCCACGTAGGCTTTGCTGCATGGAACCGCCATATTAAATAATATTTGTTAATAATAGATAATTTTAATATTATAATTTTGATATAAATGTGTGATACGATGATATGAATGGACTTTCGCAAATACCGAACCACACATACTTCGGTATTTTCCTAATACGGTGCTGAAATACTGAACAGTGGGTCTACCGCGTAATTCTCATTTTCATCAACATCAACTTGAGATTGAAATTTGACGTGCGTGCGACGACGCCCGCCTTTCATGCCATCTCTTTTGCGCGCGTTGAATTTCGCATGCATTTGCTTGAAGTTGATACAAATGAGAATTACGCGGTAGAGCCCCAGTTCGGTAAAAAACCGAACACCTGGCAAGCCTGCTTGGGACTCTTTTAAATATTATGTGTTTTATTCGATATTTTTGTCAAAAATCCTTTTTTTTTCTTAGCGTCTGGTATCCAGCCTTGGAACCTAAAAGTCCGGCTTTTTTAACGGGTAAGTCCGGCATTATGATTTTTAGATATGGCAACGCTACTCGGGTAGATCCCGTTTTTCCCGAAACAGTGGGAATTTCGAAAAAAAAATACCTTGTTTCTTGTCAACATTATAAAGGGGAACTCTGTGCAAAATTAAAATTTTCTAGGTCCAAGGGTTTGGCTGGGCGTTGACGAGTCAGTCAGTGATTAAGATTTGTCTACACTCTAATTTTTAATTCCGTAGAATTATGACAGTTCAAGGAAAGGGATGGAACTGTGCCATCCCTTTCCTTGAAATGTCAGAATTTTACGGAATGATAAAATGATGACGATGATGATGACGATGCTGATTTTTATTCTAGTAGAAAAAATAACGTTAAGAAAACCACATAAAAAGCATACCGGATAACATGTCAATGAACTCAAGCCTTGTATAAATTAGATAACATTAACAAATAACAAGACCTACAAGGTACCTGTTCAAAATCATTTCAAGATTTCTATTCTTAGGGTCCATTGATATGAGGATCTAGTAAAACGAAAACAGGTAATCAAGTAGCCTGCCTGGAGTTGGAGTAGCAACGACTAGGAGAAATCCTGTCTTCTCGTTTTTTGCGCGAAAATAAAACCGGTTTTAGTTTCCCCGCCCTGCCCGCTACCCCGCTTTTGTGGCGGCAGCCGGCCGGCGACAAACAAGGTAGACGAGTATGAAGATAGAGGCAAAACGCGCATGCTCCAAAGTCTACCGTTTCCTGATTGGCCAACTGCCTTTCTCCCGCCGCCAACGCCGCGACCGCAACTTGTTGATTGCTCCCTCACTTCACGTCAGTTGGCTCCGAACGAAGCGCCGGGCGGTCGTGTGTCGTGTCGCGCCCGAGTTAACTCCGAACTTCGAAATTCTTTTACGAAATAATGTTAAGTTCCCAAACAAAACCCTGTACAGAAATCCCGTATTAGCTATCTAGTGTAGTGTTTAACCGACGTAGAATAACTTGAATAAGTAGTTTTAAGTTATTGAAACTTAATAGGCTTACTCGTTTACCTGCATGCCTCGTCCCACGAAGTCGTGCGAAGCGGTTACCTTATCGGTGAAACGGACAATTTTCAAATGGATGTGCGTTTGAATTCTGTGATAGTGTGCGTGATTTGTGTGATTACGAGACGTCCCGAGTGCGAGTTTTGTCTTTTGTGACAAGTTTTTACTGTGACGTGCTTGGAATAGTGATTGAAAGTTTGAATTCAGAATCAGAACATGATGACGCGCGGGCGAGAGAGAGGCTACGTTGCCGCGTTGCTGCTTGTCGTGGTTGCAGGCGCAGCGTCAGCTCAATATACCAAAGGTACAGTTTCCTACCTGAGTCAACCTCTTTGTTCCATTTATTCCTGGTACTTAGGAACGGAGCGTATAAGTTTTCAATGTGGTTGTATATATGAAACCGAAGGTTGCATCACGTTTGATAGGTTATTTAGGTATTTTATGATAACGATGGATAAGATCGGTTCCTTTCATAGAAGTATCGGCATTCGGCTTATCTCGGTGACACATCGCTTATATATATAAGTATTTCTTTGTAAATACAAATGAGTAGGTATTCTCAACTTGGCAATTAAGGCGATACCAAAAAAAAATCGTGTTTTTTCGAATCAATTTACTCCAATATAACGTCATCTACGTATTTTAATTTTTGGTTAATGTTTATTAAGTATTTTGATGAAATTTTCTCTATAGAATGTAATTCCGAAAAGACTTCTAAATTGTTTTATTTATTACTGTAATTCTGAAATCCTAACTAATTTCATTGTGAAATTGCATTCAAAATGTGGATATTATGTATTTGTAAAGTCTCCTTGAAAATCTCTTTGACAAAATAGCTTGGTACATTTTATATTTAAAAAAAAAACGACTTTTTGCTACTTTTCCACGAATCTGTCCCACTCGCACTGAAGGTTTTTTCGCATATGGAGTAACAGGGACGCTAAAACATTTACGTATCGCCTTAATACCTATGTTTGTACAACTGCGATAAGTTGGGTACATAAATATCTAAGAGTAAATAACCAAAAAAGATCGATGATCTCAACTCTATTTCAATTTAACAAACCTCCATCTTATACTGTTTTAAAACTGCTAGTTAGGGCTGCTATTAAGAGGATGGCATACCTACCCTAGCAACATTTTTTATTACCCGTCGTGTTTTTAGCTGATTTTTTTTTTCAAAGTGATATTTAAATTTTTTCATTATTTTTTTGTTGTTTTTCTTGACCAATTGTTTGCTTTTCCAGCAAAAAGTTCTGTGCACGCCACTGGCTGATACTGAAATATTTTGTAGGGAAAAAATATTGAATTTAGGTGATATACCTTCATATTTCTATTACTTACCTATTTTATGAAAAAAAAATCAAGTTGATCTCTTAACCGCGTTCTTGAAGCGAACGTTTGAAAACAAAAAAAAGAGGTGGCAAAACATTTTTTTTTGACAAAAGTATAAATCTTAGTACATTGTTTATACGTAAGATCCCTAGAGAAAAGATTAGTAAACCAAATATATTTTTTTCAATACAAGGAGAGTCTGAATTTCTTCAAACGAATCCTAGATAGCCTGGAGTTGGTCATGCTCTAGGCTCAGGTACAGTCTTAACGATATACCTACAGTCGCTGCCCTATTTTGCTAGGGTCTCATCGGGATTCGGGACGCAATCGACAGGGAAGAAAAAATACTAAATTTTAAGCCAAGGCAAATATTTATTCGCTTTATTATTTACTAGCGACTATTATACATATATATACCTTCCTCTTGAATCACTCTATCTATTAAAAAAAACTGCATCAAAATCCGTTGCGTAGTTTTAAATATCTAAGCATACCTACATAGGGACAGACTAGGGTTGCCAACTTTTTTTAGAAGAAATAAAGTACATCTGATTTCAGGGAAGGTAAAAAAAAGTACGGTCCTTTAAAAAAAAGTATCCTTTATTCAAGGGAGTTCAAAGGGCTCGTCTCTTATACGAGTATACATACAAAGGTACCTTCATTTTTTTTTCCAGAATAGCTCTTGTTATTGTTATTAATCTCACGAAATTTCAGTTACCGGAAATCAATAGTTTTCTCAAAAAAAATTTTCAACTTTCGTAAAATAACCTCAAAAATTGTCTTAAGGTTCAATTTTAATTGATTTTATGACTTCATTTTTTTTTTTTTTTTGGTTGTGTTCCGAAACTGCTGTGAGTGACGCATTAAAATTGACGTAATTTAATTTTTTTTGTTGTATTTCGCTAAAAATTGGCTCAAAGGACTAGTATCCAGGATATAAAAAAAAAACCAATGCAGACATTTTGTTTTCTTCGTGATTTGAATCAGAGCACCCGACTCCATGCAAAAAATAGGTTGAATAAGTTCCAAAACCGAATCAGAGCACCCCGACTCTATACAGTCTTGTGGGTACTACCCCTAGAGTGTATATAAAAAGCCGTAGGCGTGGAGGAAGGGCAGCCCTCGCCTTCGGCGACCAGCCTCAGCCGCTACGGCTCGCACGGGTGCCTATGCTTTGTTACGCAAGGGCGAAGGGGCTGCACTTTCCGCAACGCCGAAGCAATTGCAGAAGTCATATTGGGTCTTTAAAGTTAGGTTATGTTCAGTTTTTTTTTTTTTTTTTTCAAGAAACTAGTTTCATTACACCCTCTCCCCAGTGATCCCCCTCCCACTATACGTATACTTAATATTAGAGTTATTTTATCCTACATAAAACATAAAATAACCTTTTAATTTTGAAAAAAAATTATAAAAAAAAAACTATTGATTTCCGGTACCCCCCCCCCCTTAGGGGGGGCTTATACCCCCCTCCCCCCCCATCGCCCCCCCTAAACATATACATAGGTACATATACGTATATAAGAGTCCTTCCGTTCAAAGATTTTTTAAAAAAAATATCAAGGCAGCGGACGGTAGGAACTAGGAAGGCCAGGCTCCATACTAACATCCTCAAATTCTTTTGTGAACTGTTTAGTGAAACTGTTGTCAGTTTACGTCTAATTTTGCGTGAAGATTGAAATAAAGTATTTTCACGTACTTTATTGGTATTCAAAAGTATAAAGTACAGGGACTCAAAATAACGTAAGATACTTTATTTTAAAGTACGGTTGGCAACCCTAGGACAGACAGACAGCAGGAATAGACTTTGTTTTATACCTACTATGTAGTGATAAATACATGTCGTCGGCATCGCAGAATTGGCTGATTTCTGTAAAAATACATTTGGGGAAACGAGCGAGGCGACCCTTGAAAAATTTAGAATTTAAAGCATTTTGAAATTCTAATTTACAAAAAACAATGGAAATTTTGCGATGACAGCATACACAATACATTGGTAATAAGGTTTTGTTAAATAACTAGGTATTGAGTGAATTTAGAATTAAAGTGTTCTGTTTCGATTAATTACAAAAAGGCGAGGTTTTCACAATATTATCACAAAAATCTGCCAATAATTGTGAGGGCGGCCTGAGGCTCTACCGCATAATTCTCATTTGTATCAACTTCAAACAAATGCATGCGAAATTCAACGCGTGCAAAAGAGATGGCATGTTAGGAGGGCGTCGTCACACGCACGTCAAATTTCAATCTCAAGTTGATGTTGATGAAAATGAGATTTACGCGGTAGACCCACTGTTCAGAAACAATTAGGATTTCCATACTTGTAAGATGTTTATCTTTATACAAAGTTTTGGTAACCTACCTATCTTGTCATGCTAATGTAGAACACAGCAACTAGGTACATATTGCAATGATATTCTACATAAATTATTATTACATACGGCTTGAACACTCACGTGTGATTGTTCAAGCCGTATGTAATAATAATTTTGTATGTCAGCTCACGCGAGTTTTAATGATATTCTACATACTGTTTTTGGTGAATTTGAGTTATAAAGGAGCAATATAGTTGACCAACTTTTGCCCGCGGCTTCACCCGCGTTGTTTTGAACTTGGTTCTTTATTTACTACCTACTTGGACTAGGTCAGACCTCAGAAACCTTGCCGCTACCTGTACTTAAATATATATTCATCCATCCATCAGCCTAGTTCGTCCAAGCCTTTCCAGGACTTTACCACTCCCGGCGGTCATCCTGGAAGAATTGCCCATACTCACACACGCTGGGTAGGCGGGTTGGTGAGCGCGGTGCCGGAACCCTCGCACCAGTGACGCCGCTGCCCGTCACCAGTCTGTTCCATATAAGGCCCGGCTATTAGGGATGGATATACCGCCATCCATCGGTCCCAGGCATGGTGGGCCTCCTGGTGTTTTGCCTGTGAGCTGTCCTCTTGGGAGACCCCGAATTACTTCGAGGGGTCTCCAAGTAAGATGGTGGTACCTCCACATTCAAGCCCGGCATCAACTCTAACACCTGTAAATAATATTAATAATATATTATACGTTTATTAGCTTGACAAAAAAAATGTTTGCGTCCTTGCGTTTGCAATATGTACAAAATGCGATATTTGTAAATTTAAAAATGTTTTGCAATCTTTAGGAGCGTTTTTCTCGAAGCTATGGTTTGCCAAGTTCTTTGTTAGCTGGGCAGTGCCTATCTACCTATAACCTAAGTAGGTAGTAGATATATACAAAGAGAACGTGACCGCTATGCTACCATAAAGGAAACAATAGGAACAAAGCTTATTGCTCGGACACCCACCTAGAAGAATAGATACCTAACAACTGTCCAGTCTTCTACGAAGGTTTAAAGTTTAAACCTAGAAGGTTTGTTCTAAAACCAGAGTTGATGGTATATAAAGCATGTTTTTTTTTTTATTAAAATCAGTGACTTAAAACAAACCTGATTTTTGTCCATTAAATTGCATTTGATTAATAAAATACGGGCGTTTCTTTTCTGTGTATTTCATGAAATACACGGAAAATTCTAATAAATTTCTGGTATATAAGAAAGAAAGAAAGAAAAGTAATTCATTTTAAAATACCACAAACACGAGAAAGAACATAAAAACATACAAAATAACAAACAATACAGTTTAACAAACAGTACGAGTAAATATAACATTAGGAAAACAGTGGTAAATAAAAAAAGGATTTCAGCTCAGCTTAATGCTGTAGTAGGGGCTACAGCGCTGGTATTCTGCTGAACCCTGACTTAAAATTAATTTTAAAACTTAACCTATACCTATGCTAGGTAGGTGGCTTATATTTAAATACACATAAAGATAAGAAGAATTATATGCATTTTGACTATATAATCTAGGGTTTTAAAATTGGAAAACATGTTTGAATAAATTTTCCTCGATAGAAATAATTGTTGAAATGAGGTCTTCAAACACTCTTTTTCTTCTGGTTTGACGAATAGGAACCATATACAGAACTCAAACATATTTTATTAGGTGTGTTTCAACAATATCTAGAGATTTGATATTTGAAATTTTGGTAGCTAATTTAGTTTTTTTATAAAAACTATAAAACTAATATTTTTCGCTTTCGCCCTGAATCCGCCCCTCCCAAACGTGTTTTCGCTTGGAGTGACAGTCACAAAAATAAAATTCGCATAGCCTCTTAATTAAAATCACGACAACATTGAAACATCGATATTTATTAAAATGTGCAGTTTTAATTTACTTTGATAATGTAATAAATTGCAATTCATTCATTCATTCATTCATTCATTCACTTCATAAACAAAGCCATTAAGTAAAGGGGCTTCTATAAATTACGTGACACATATTTGGCTTGAGTTTGGACCCCCCCAACCCAACGAACTAAAATTTTAGTTCGTTGCCCCACCCTCTGTAGTGACATCTTGGTGACATTCTTCTTGACCCCCCGCCCTCCGTAATGTCACGTGATTTTCATCATGTTTGAAGGGCAAATAAATTTATCAACGAATTAGTTATTACAGATAGACAGTTGAAAAACAAAAGCGTTAGAGCAGGACTGAATTTTAGCATTGTGCAGCCCCTTAATTAAATAGTTTTAGACGCTATATTTTGACCCCTCAGAGGGGTCGTCATCAAGCGAATGATAAATATATATTTATGTAATAAATAGTACACACACAGTACAGTCTATATAAATAACTGAAAAAAAAAAAGTAAAGTAAAACGCTTTGGAGTATCACTTCGGTGAGACGTCTTCTTACTAACCCATTCCTTGAATAAGAGCAATTTTTTGTGTAATTAATATTAACCTCCTTTTAATCTGTTTATAACTTGTCATGGTTTGATTAAGTATTATTTAGTCTAAGTCTCTCTGCGGAAACTTCAAATGACTAGCTAGAGTTAATTTAAGTTTTTTACTTAAATTAACTCTAGCTAGCTAGAGCTCTAGCTCTAGCTCTAGCTAGCTGTTATTAAAATAGTCGCTAGTTTTCCATAATAACAGTTTTATTACAGTCCTACATAAATAAGTGTCGTATACGAGTTATTTACTTCATTAGGTCTACCTACTCACTAGTAATGAGTAGTTATTTATGTAGGACTGTACTATTATAATATTACAGTCCTATAAATAAGTGGTCGTATACGAGTTATTTACCTACCTACTCACTAGTAGTGAGTAGTTATTTATGTAGGACTGTACTATTATAATATTACAGTCCTATAAATAAGTGGTCGTATACGAGTTATTTACCTACCTACTCACTAGTAGTGAGTAGTTATTTATGTAGGACTGTACTATTATAATATTACAGTCCTATAAATAAGTGGTCGTATACGAGTTATTTACCTACCTACTCACTAGTAGTGAGTAGTTATTTATGTAGGACTGTACTGCTGTACTATTACAGTCTTATAAACTAGTGTCGTATACGAGTTATTTACTTCATTAGGTCTATCTACTCACTAGTAGTGAGTAGTTATTTATGTAGGACTGTACTATTATAATATTACAGTCCTATAAATAAGTGGTCGTATACGAGTTATTTACCTACCTACTCACTAGTAGTGAGTAGTTATTTATGTAGGACTGTACTGCTGTACTATTACAGTCTTATAAACTAGTGTCGTATACGAGTTATTTACTTCATTAGGTCTACCTACTCACTAGTAGTGAGTAGTTATTTATGTAGGACTGTACTGTTGTACTATAACAGTCCTATAAACAAGTGTCGTATACGAGTTATTTACTCCATTAGGTCTACGTACTCACTAGTAGTGAGTAGTTATTTATGTAGGACTGTACTGCTGTACTATTACAGTCTTATAAACTAGTGTCGTATACGAGTTATTTACTTCATCAGGTCTACCTACTCACTAGTAGTGAGTAGTTATTTATGTAGGACTGTACTGTTGTACTATAACAGTCCTATAAACAAGTGTCGTATACGAGTTATTTACTCCATTAGGTCTACGTACTCACTAGTAGTGAGTAGTTATTTATGTAGGACTGTACTATTATAATATTACAGTCCTATAAATAAGTGGTCGTATACGAGTTATTTACCTACCTACTCACTAGTAATGAGTAGTTATTTATGTAGGACTGTACTGTTGTACTATAACAGTCCTATAAACAAGTGTCGTATACGAGTTATTTACTTCATTAAGTCTACCTACTCACTAGTAGTGAGTAGTTATTTATGTAGGACTGTACTGTTGTACTATTACAGTCCTATAAACAAGTGTCGTATACGAGTTATTTACTTCATTGGGTCTACCTACTCACTAGTAGTGAGTAGTTATTTATGTAGGACTGTACTGTTGTACTATTACAGTCCTATAAACAAGTGTCGTATACGAGTTATTTACTTCATTAAGTCTACCTACTCACTAGTAGTGAGTAGTTATTTATGTAGGACTGTACTGTTGTACTATTACAGTCCTATAAACAAGTGTCGTATACGAGTTATTTACTTCATTAGGTCTACCTACTCACTAGTAGTGAGTAGTTATTTATGTAGGACTGTACTGTTGTACTATTACAGTCCTATAAACTAGTGTCATATACGAGTTATTTACTTCATTAGGTCTACCTACTCATACTCACTAGCAGTGAGTAGTTATTTATGTAGGACTGTACTATTATAATATTACAGTCCTATAAATAAGTGGTCGTATACGAGTTATGTACCTATGAGTAGTGAAAAGTAAGACAATAATCATGGTAATGCTGACTCGCACTTGACCGGTTTTTTTTACTGCGTTGTTCACAAGCTATTGATTCGAATAAAATTCCTCAGTTCGAAAAATTTTAGAGAGAAAATTCGGTTGCATCGACCTGCTTCACCTGCGCTCCAAAATTCTCTAAATTGTTCTTTAACTCTTCAAACTTTAGTGCATCCACTTACGCAGTACGTATGCAAAATTCTTTAGTCTTCGTACGTTTTTGGAGTTATTGCCATATTATTCGAGTAAATGAATTTTACTGCAACTGCAAATAAATAACGTTCAAGTAATATTATCGTATTTGTAAGTAAATTATATTTGTACCTATATATACAATAACTACTTAAATCTAATTATATTTAATTTAATATATACAGGCTGCTTGGTAATTCGACCTATTCCTTTAAAGGGGTTATACTAGGGATCATTTCCAACAAATAATGCCTATCAACTAGGGGTCGAAAATTATAATTTTTTTTTCAAGTCAAACACGTCGATATTTCAAAAATTACAAAATTAAAAAGGTTTTCTTACCACTTACGACCTTTTAATTCTGAGATTATGGGAATTCAGGGCACGTATTTTTTTTATAAATGATCACTCATCTATCATTGATCAGAAATATAATAAATAAGTGCTGAGAGAGGAATAGTTATTTTTAAATTATTTATTTTTTGGTTATTATATGGTTTGAAAGTTTGAAAAATAATATAAAAACCTTCATAACTCGGAGACCATTCATTTTCGACACCTAGTTGATAGGACTTAATTCGTTGGAAATGATCTCTAGTATAACTCCTTTCAAGGAATAGGTCGAATTACCAAGCACCCTGTATGGTGTCTATGACAATATTGAGTTCTTGGCCGAATTGATTATAGTAAACAACTTGTCTGGCACTACCTTTAAAAACTATCCACATCACCAAAGGTTAACTGGCAGAGAATGCTAATTAGCATTAAGTTCGCCTTTGTGCATTGTAAATTATTTTGTGCAATAAAGTATTTACATACATACAAACAGACTGTCTTCGTTTTTAAATTTATTCCTTTAAATTATTTTTTTGCATGCGGTATTGAATTGGAGAAAATGTTGATATTGTAAAATAACCGATTATAAATGTATCAAGAACAGAAGTAAAAAAGAACGCCTTTCAAAACACAAATTAATTTAAATTTAAATAAAATCCCGAACAAATCAATTTATAATCAGTATGAAAGAGTTTTATGAGTATCAGAGGAAGTTACAAGATATAACTTCCCCATTCAGGTCTGACAACTTGACGAGGTAGTTACATACTTGCCCGGTCTCATATCTCTAAGTCCAATAAACTTGGCATAATAAACGTCGAAGAGCAGTAAGTAAGCAGACTTAACTTAAGCTGCTAAGTTACTCTCAAGTATAGAGTACAATGGCATGGCTTCGGATTCTGAGATTGAACTTTCTTCACAATTTCAAGTTCTCTAGCTTTTTAGTTGATAACAAAGAGTTAAGGCCCTGCCATTCCAAAATGAGCGTTTTGTTTAATAATTCATATTTTCAGTTCAATATCTCATTCAAATACAAGTAAAATGTATGTTACAACACAGGATCTCTAAAACATAATTAGATCTGAAAACGTAATTGCTAATTTTAGCAAAATGCTAAAATTCAGTCCTGCTCTAACGCTTTTGGTTATCCTGCTCTAATCAGATGACGCGCATGCAAAACTTCAATTATTTTGAAATGGCGACTCCATTATGACATTAAATAATTTATTTATGTAATAAACATGTTTTTTTCTAGTTAGTATCTGTGTGAGTTGGTTTCGTTTCAATCGGTTTAGAAATATGGAAACTGAATCGCTTTTTTCGCGAAATTCATGCTTTTTTAAGAGTTACATAATTGATAGAAGATTAAATATGTGTTTATTTATATAGTGTAATTAATAATTGTCTTGAGCCAAAAAAACACGCCACGTCTTTTTAAAATTTTTACCATCTACATTGACAGAACTGAATCCAACACAAAACTAGAGAGCCCCTTAACTTCGCTCGATGGAAAAATAGTGTTTATATTATAGGAGAAGTGTTCAACCGAGAAAATTAAAACTTGTCCTGAATTTTCTTTACAAATAACCGAAGACATTTGTAGACTCATTTTTATTTATTTCTCAATACTTTTTCAGAAATTCCAGAAAAAACTGAAATTCACTGATTATGCGTGCCCGCAGCGCACGAAGTAAGCGTTCTAATGTAGACTTTCTGATAATATAATTGAGTTCAAAATCACTTAAGAGGATGGCATACCCTAGCAACTGTTTTATTACCCGTCCAGCACAATAAGTCTAATGGTAAAGACCTTACTTGCTTTTCATACAGGCGATTATATGTTGGCTCTTTTGCCTCTTGTTCTTGGACGCGTAATACTAATGATCACGCAGCGAAACAACAAATTGGTGTGTTTTTAGTTAATACTGAAATATTTTGTAGGGAAAAAAATATTGGATTTAGGTGACATCCCTTCATATTTCTATTGCCTACTTTATAAAAATAAAAAAAACAAGTTGATCTCTTAACCGCGTTTTTGAAAAGAACGTTTGAAAACCAAAAAAAAACATTGTTTTTAGGTGGAATCCCTAGATACAAAAAAATATATATAAAATTAATTATAAAATTAAAATTATAAAAGATCGATAAATCAAATATATTTTCTTCAATATGAAGAGAGACCTAGTTTCTTCCAATGAACCCTTGAAAACCTGGTGTTGTTGGTGTTCTAGCGTCAGGTGTCCCGTTATTAAGATTGTTGTGTCGGATGGGCAGGGCCCCAAGTCTTTATATTAACCTTTGAATCACGAATGTGTACAGACGCTTGCAGTTCAAGCTTATTATTTGTAAACGATTTTAGCATCTATGAAGTCGCAATAGAACTGCCAATAGCTTGTCATGCTTGCGTCACATTCTCGTTGACTTCAAACGTTAGCACAACCTTTTCCATTCAAAATATTAACTTGCATATTTGATATGTTCACTTACACCACACAATAATGTTCATTTCAGCGTGCATTGAAAAGTGGCTGTTACGACAACCACTGCGTCTCCGGCTAGCGCAAAATAGGAGAAAATAATACTTTTCACATGGACGCCATGAATGGAAAAAAAATTTGAACTTAAATTTTTTAGATCTAAAAATTTCCTATAATTTGGTAAAATAATAATTAAAATCGCTTTAGGCGTTTGGAAGGAGTAAGAGAATTCTTGTGTTAATCATGTGAAACTTTCGATGACTTTCGATTTTTTTTGTCAAAACTTTCAATAGAAAAACAGTTTATGAAACTTGAAATTTATTTTTGACTCTATAATGCCTATCATATATTTTTATGAAAGTTTTTGGACCACCCGTGTGGGAAGAGTAGGCCTTCAAAGACAGGTCCAAATTGCAGTTGGCTTATCCATTCGCCTTAACATAATGCCGACGCGCGCATACTTATGAGTGCGCAATCTGTCTACCTACGGTCAGCAAACTGATTAGACTACTAAAGTTGTTAAAATTATTAACTTTAATTGCACTTAAGGCGTCCAACTATCACTGTGTTCAGATGAGCATTGATTCCAAACGTGTGAGTGTCACCCATTTAAAGGTGGAAACATGTTGGTGCTGTCAAAGTACGGTAAGGGCTTATCTTTACTTTTGAAATCTTTGCACAAATGTACACTTGACTTCTAGTTCGTTTCGTCCTTCTATATACGACGAATATTTTGCTCGTAAATTAACAGCGTTTATTACACGAAGATGCCATTAAATTGTAAAAATGTAACTTGTTGCGCACCAAATTAATCAAAGAATTACGATTACGCAACAATAGTTTTAGACAATTGGGGAACGAATGAGCGAGTTCCAGTTTGAATCTTGCACACGCAAAGCGTATTTACCTATAAGCGCCGCGCGCGCCTATCGTTTATTGTGGAATGACAAAAAGCCAGTCATGATTAAAATCCGGCCGGAGTCCGCTCTTAAGCCTGTACCTGAGCCTAGAGCATGACCAACTCCAGTCTATCTAGGATTCGTTTGAAGAAATTCGGACTCTCCTTGTATTGAAAAAAATATATTTGGTTTATTAATCTTTTCTCTAGGGATGTTACGTATAAACAATGTACTAAGATTTATACTTTTGTCAAAAAAAAATGTTTTGCACTCTCTCTTTTTTTGGTTATCAAACGTTCGCTTCAAGAACGCGGTTAAGAGATCAACTTGATTTTTTTTTTCATAAAATAGGTAATAGAAATATGAAGGTATATCACCTAAATTCAATATTTTTTTCCCTACAAAATGTTTCAGTATTAGCTAAAAACACACCAATTTGTTGTTTCGCTGCGTGATCACTAGTATTACGCGTTCAAGAAAAAGAGGCCAAAGAGCCAACATATAATCGCCTCTATGACAAGCAAATAAAGTCTTTGCCGTAGGACTTATTGTGCTGGACGGGTAATAAAAAAAGTTGCTAGGGTATGCCATCTTCTTAACTCTAAAAAGCCAGTCAAGACCGGACTTATCCGGACAGATGGTAATTACTTACACCTGACTCATTCGAGACCTTGTTCTAAATATACATAACTGGAAATAAAATTCTATAGTTTTCAAACACAACCTAACCAAGTAACCTAAACCACTTCTGCTTCAGAAGTATAATTATTTCCTGTCCTTTTAACAATAAACTCATTCATTACCCTTAATTTATTCTCCTTATACTTGCACGCACCTTACTACTTATAAAAAAAAACAACACAATCCACTTGTTCTTTATACGTTTCTGCGCTACAAGCAACAAGTCAAGAGGGTTAAGTACAAAAACAGCATTGGAAAGCTAAGTGAACAATAGTTCGGGTTATCAACCGTGTTGCAGCTTGGATATGGCTTCTGGCGCGACACGGCTCGGCTGCCATAGCGATGACGTCATCGTTGTAACCGGACCATCCTGCCTGACGACGGTTGGCCGCGCCATGCGGTTGGTAGGGTCGTGGAAGGTTAAGATGATTTATTAAATTAATACCTTTCTGAGTCATATTCACTTACAAAAACATATTTCGAAATCGTGACGTAGCCCACGCTTAGGAGCCACAGAAAAAGAATAGCTGTGTGTCTGACGGATAGAGGAAAGCAACTTATGTATGACGTGAAGTCTTGACAGGTTTTTGATCTCCGTGATACGGCAGTGAACCTGATTAGTACGATAACAAAACAGTTAAGAGGATGGCATACCCTAGCAACTTTTTTTATTACCCGTCCAGCACAATAAGTGTTATGGCAAAGACCTTATTTGCTTTTCATAGAGGCGATTATATGTTGGCTCTTTGGCATCTTTTTCTTGGACGCGTAATATAGTGATCACGCAGCGAAACAACAAATTGGTGTATTTTTTGCTAATACTGAAATATTTTGTAGGGTAAAAAGCATTGTATATAGGTAAAATCCCTTAATATTTGTATTGCCTATTTTATTAAAAAAATCAAGTTGATCTCTTAACCGCGATTTTGAAACGACCCTTTGAAAACCAAAAAAAAAGAGGGTGGAAAACATTTTATTTTTTGACAAAAGTATAAATCTTAAAACATTGTTTATAGGTGGAATCCCTAGATAAAAGATCGATAAATCAAATATATTTTCTTCAATATGCGAAGAGACCTAGTTTCTTCCAATGAACCCTTGAAAACCTGGTGTTGTTGATGTTTTAGCGTCAGGTGTCCCGTTAAAACTCTTTTTATGATTCCTATTAGAGATGCGCCCGGTACTCGTTTTATACTCGGTACTCGGTAAACTCGGCAATATTTTTAGTACTCGTAATCGGCCGAATAACTCGGTTTATGTGAGGAGACACTCGGTAAAAAAATGTAGTGCAGAAATCATAAAATAATCTTTAAATAATAATATGTACGATAATAAATTAAATAAGTAGTAAAAGGTAGTATATTTAATATTTTTGCGAAATTTTAAATGAAATGAGTTTTATATTGTACTGAGCTGCCGTGTCACGGCAATTTGAAATAACTTAGAACGTCATGATTTGAGCAAATCGCTTTAAATTTAAACAATGTCTAGGAAAAATCAAGAAATTTAAGTGGTTTCACTGTGTAGTTTTCTAAAAAAAAAAAAACAAAGGCGGGTTTTTCACAATCCAGCTGCGAAACCGCTCTTTACAAAAACCTAAAATTATCATTCCATCGTGAAATTTAATTATAAACTATCGCATTTAACAATCTTACGGTGACATACTACTGATGTAAGACTCTTAAGCAAGGTCGCCCTTATTTGAAAAATGTATTGAAGAAACATTATAAATTTACTTTAAGGCGATATGTAAAAGTTTTAGCGTCCCTGTTACTCCATATGCTAAAAATCCCTCAGTGCGAGAGGGACGGATTCATGGAAAAGTAGCAAAAAGTCGGTTTTTTATTAATATAAAATGTACTAAAGTTGCTATCAAAATTTCGTTTAACCAAGTCCTAGATACTGTTAAAACCCATCTAATAAAATTTAATTGCAGTCCATATGTCATTCGAAATTGTCAAACCAGGAGAATTGGTGTCGAAAAAGACGAAATTTCAATAAATATTTGTATCGAGCCGAATTTCTCCAATCGCATTTCTGTTCTAACAGATCCCTAGAAAAAGATTCCAAAAATATTATACTATTTTATCAAAATAATATATGTTTTACCGAAGTAGATATGCAAGTTCTTAAAGTGTCGATTTTTTTCCGTAGCGCCTTAAGCACTGAGATTGTGAAAATTGCGGATGTGCTTTTAAAACATTTTCTATCTGAAACTATTTCACCGGTCTCAGTTGGCTTTTGTTACTTCAATTTGGTAAAAATGGCGGGATTGTTTTCCTGCACATGCTGACGCGATAAAAACATCTAAAATCCGTGATTTAGGCCATTGAGTTATCATCTTGATTTTGAACACAAACACTTGTACTATTTGTTTCATATCATAATTATATTTGTTGCACACTTCCCAACCGGTTTCGGAAATCAATCCATCTTCAGAGGACACAGAATAGTTATTATTTTAATATATGAGCAATAAAACGACAAACATATTTCAACAATGATTATCATTTAGGGTAGGTGATATGATAATATAAAATAAATAAAATAAAAAGACATTTATTTAACACACCACTATTGACAAAGTAGTACAATGTTCTTAAACTTGAAGTTGTATGGCACTGTTAAAAAGGAAGATGACTCAGCATATGTTCCTATACCAACGGCATTAGGAACGCTGTTATTCTGCCACCACCATTAAAAGAAAAAAAACATACTTAATTAACTTACTATTTACTTTAAAATTCAAATTCAAAATTCAAAAAGTTTATTTTGCAAAGTAGGTATATATAATACACGTTTCACAAGTCAAATTTTAATCTTATAAAAATATATGTAATAAAATAATAAATGTACATGAACTACTTAGATTAAATGTTTTTTTAATTTATGTAGCAATATATAATTAACCTAAACATATTCGATAAAATCAGCGTATAGTTAAAATATTAAAACAGAAAAATAATAAAACATTATTGTAATAGAATAAAATATTAATCTTGGATATAAAATTTGGATATATATGTATATATTTTTACCATGATAATGATTATCATTGTTGACATACGTTTGTCGTTTTATTGCTCGTATATTAAAATAATAACTATTCTGTATCCCCTGAAGATGGATTGATTTCCGAAACCGGTTGGGAACCTAACCATCTAACCTAACCTACCCTGACTGACTGACTGACTGATTTATCAGCGCCCAAACCAAACGGCTGGACCAAGGCACATGAAAATTGGACTATAGCAAGGTGAGCAAATTTTTTTAGACTGGTGGCGCCGGCCTATTTTTACTTTTTTCATAAGGCAATTTAGACACAAAAAAGACGAAATATGCTTTAATTTACTTTATTTGTAAATGAAATGAAATAATATCTTTCTTTTTATTTAATGTGAGCTGTGAAGTGGTTTTCCTGATAGTAATTTATCGGCTAGCTGGCCAAACGAAGTGCTGGTGGGCAAATTCAAATGCCTTGGCGGGCCACGTGGCCCGCGTGCGTGGGTTTAGCCAGCCTTGGACTATAGGTTCCTTGTATAATGTAGACATACGCTAAGAAAGGATTTTAGAAAATTCCCACGCGAGCAATCGCTACGGGGCGTCCGCTAGCCATAGTATAAAAACATATAAAGTTGATGCGCGGGCGCGGCTTGTTGAATTTACTATCTGTCACAGAACCGTTTAAAAAAAGAATTCACAGGTCGATAACGATAACGATGCACGGTTGGCTGCCCCGTATCGATGGAAAGATAACAGGACAACGAGCGTAACAAATTATTTAAACCGTATGACCCATAAGTGTATAAGAATAAAGGTGAAAATAGCTTGGATGAAGTGACTCGGTAATATTAGAATCAGTAACACGATTACGGTCACGCGAAATAATTTCACTCACTTGCGTTGTTTTTTTTTTTTATATTTAATTTGCTGTGACTACTAGACCGAGCTGTGTAAGTTTGTTACGTGGTAACTAATTTGGAATAATGTGGTAACTTTTTCATGATCTAGTTTTCATTTCATAACTTTGCATCGACTTCGCAAAGATCTTAGCTAGTACTAGGTACAGTGGAAGTCACATCAAGAACTTGCAGTACTACATTAGTTCCTACAGTGAAGAATATAAAATAGATACAAAGTCCTATATACAAGTTGATTTTTTGATCATCGTCCAAATTCATACTGGAGGCTTGATAAGTGATCAGTATCTTGGATCAGTAACAATATTTGTGAAATTCGTATAATGAAATTTCGGCTTCCCATATAAATTCAGTTCCAGTCCCGAGTGAATCACTATGGGGAGTCGAAATTTCATTTTACGAATTTCAACAAAATTGTTATTGATGCATGATACTGATCACTTACCAAGCCACCAGTATGAATTTGGACGATGATGGTCAAAAAGTCACCTTGTATATGTGTAGCTTGATGTGATGATCACCAGTGGCGTGCACAGAACTTTTTGCTGGAAAAGCAAGCAATTGGTCAAGAAAAACAATAAAAAAAATATGAAAAAAATTTAAATATCACTTTGAAAAAAAAAAGTTTGTATTGGGAATTTTCTCTCTAGGGTAGACATTGTCTACCCTGGCGTCATACAATTTTTTTTAAAGTGATATTTAAATTTTTTCATATTTTTTTATTGTTATTCTTGACCAATTGCTTGCTTTTCCAGCAAAAAGTTCTGTGCGCGCCACTGATGATCACTATACATTATTGTGAAATTCACAAAAAAGGTAATCGTCGGTGAAACGCGAGTGTACCGAGTGATGGACAGTAACTTGCATTTCACAGTTCACACTCGGAACACCTCTGACATCCCCTCGGGGACTCATGTCGTGCGTGACGGTATATTTTTAGAACACGTAAAAGGTAATATGCATTTTTCGGAAAAATTTGCAGTTATGTTTTCCTTTGACAGAACTCTCTCGTTCACGCCTTTGAATCTGCATTGTAGATTTTCTGCTTTATTTCTATCTAATATTATATTTTGTGCAACTGTGATAGGATTGCCAGATGAGAAAACCAAAATATCTGGGCAAAATTTCAAAAAGTCGGGATTTTGGGAATATGGTCAGGACAAATGAATACTACGAATCAAAAAATTATTTCTCAATGCAAGTGCTCGTAAAGGCCCACATTTTTTGCATCAAAACCGAACAGAAAGTCGATTATTTTGCCCTACGGCTTTATTATTATTTTTTTTTTATTTATTTACGAAAACCTGCAACCTTTCCTGTGTACCATAAATGTTATACTTTTTTTTCCACTGTTTAACGGCTCTGGATACAGTCCTTTTGAGTCAATCATAATTTAAGGTTCACAAGAATGTATTTGTTTTATTTCCTCACACTATGCATAAGCTCGTGTTTTAAATCGTCCGCGTAATTTATTCCTTTTCGCCCTTGTAGCATAAACTACTATTTTATTATTAAAATTAAAGTAATTACAACAAAATACTTTTCCGACCGTTGTTATTTGTTGTTTGTCAGGACAATTTGTATTTTGTCGGGACTCTTGACATCATATGAAATGTCGGGACAATCCCGACTAATCCCGACCATCTGGCAACCCTAAACCGTGACATAAGGACATTGGGACACGAGAGCTTGTTTACGAAAAGAAGTGAGTTTTTCGTTCCTTTCGTCAATACTTTATCTACGACCATCAACTACCGTCTTCGCGTAACATTATTCATAAAAATTTCACGGAAATTGATAAAAAGAAGTTCATAGAGTTCAGGTGCGTCTGTTTGTGACCCGCCCGTTTTTCTCGTTGTTTCTGCTGATTGATTGATTATCTAGCGGTGTTATAATAAATTGGGCGAATCGCTGTTTTGTAATGTAAATAATGTTGGTACTTATAAAACCGCTTTTGATGTTGTAATTGCCTTGTTGCAGTATGGGAGTCAACGAACTAAAATTTTATGGAAGCATTAACTCGCTTAAAAATTGACGCCACCATTTATGTGCCCAGTTGGGCAAGGCTTATATTTATGTGTATTACGTTACGTTGATCAGTCTTGCGCTGCGCGGTGCCCCGTCCCCACTAGTGAGCACAACAAAATCATGCCGAGTTGCACCGTGAAATGGTGCATAAGCAACTCAAGCAAACACTGCAAGAGTCATGGCATCAGTTTTTATGCGTCATTATTCGAAATTTTCATAAACTTAAAACCAAAAACTCTGAAAACGAAACACAGTTTATAAACGTTTGACACATTACCACGTATAGTTCTTTTTACATTTTCGTATTTAATACAATGAAATAAAGACTACGACTAGGTCCATTCTTTTCGGTCCGACTCAAGTCTATGATTGGCTGGAATCGGTATGGTGTGATAATCACTAGCAAATGATATTGCAAAATACACCATTAGTGAGCTAAGTACGTGTAGTATGCTCAAAATCACACACAACCTCCGAGTCGTGGGCCATAATCCTAGGAAGAGATGTACTGAGATAGATTTCTATAAAATTGTAGTTCGTTGTATGGGAGTATATAAAATACATTGTCAACAACTAGACCTAGCAAATCCAGATCGGCTTGCCCTTCACATGTCTATCCATTCTGTTCATACCCCTAGATAATACACTGTACACCCTATTCCCTGAGCTACGTTTACCGTGAGCAGACTGAGTGTGTGTTTACTGTATATGTTACGGATAAAGTCAACTGTTTATGAAAGTAGAATAAAAGAGATTTTCAATGCATGTGCTCGTAAAGGCCCACTTTTTATGCATCAAAACCGAACAGAAAGTCGATTATTTTGCCCTAGGGCTTTATTATTATTGTTTTTTCAATTTATTTACAATGGTTGGCTAACCTGCAGCCTTTCCTGTGAACCATAACCATTATACTTTTTTTCCACTCTTTAACGGCTCTGGATACCTAGTCCTTTTGAGCCAATTACAATTTAAAGTTCACAAAATTATATTTGTTTTATTTCCTCACACTATGTATTGAAAAACGTAGTATTATACACGGGCGTAAGAGCAATAAATTACTCGGTTACGTTTAAAACACTCGCTACGGTCGTGTTTTAAATCGTCCTCGTAATTTATTCCTTTGCGCCCTTGTAGCATAAACTACTATTATGGTGCGCAAGTGGCAGGTATAGCTCGACCAGGCCGCCCGCCCTAGAAGGACACACGCTGACCAAATTAGTGACATACTGAAGATCAACGTCAAAGGTACCCGGAATTGAACAGCTTGTATGACTACATTGATGGCTGCGGAAGAAGCGAAAGAGGTGTGTCAGGGTCGTAGCAGATGTAAATCTGTAGTTTCTGCCTACTCCTCTAGGAGACAGGCGTGTGCATATGTATGTATGTATATGTCTCTAGGCCCCGTATTTAATTTTAAAAAACTTGACGAGAATTGATCTACAAAATATGGGAACGATATTTAAACGAATTGATTGATCAATTGATCAAACATGTATTACTGGTAGATACTTAAGGCGATTAGTGTCGCCAAATTAGGAGCTCGATGTGTCGGTACGAATATCGACGGAAACGACATTGAAATAACGTTCATATCAGCGCGCAATGCATAGTGGCTGTTACGACGCTCACTGCTTCCTTGATAGGGCGAAATAGGAGAAAATAATACTTTTCACATGTTATCTTACGTTATGTTTATGTTTATAGCTATCAAGTTTACCTATTAATCAAAGCATAAATAAATTAAATCGACCAAGCCGCTTAGGATCAGTAGAGAATTCAACCCAAAAAACACCATTCGGTTGAATTTTTTTTTCATGTAGAAATTTTGGTGGTATGAAAAAGAAAAATGTTGCAATATATGTACTTAATACTCTAAGGAGTTGATAATTCATATACGTTTTTTTTTCAATATTTTTGGCACGGCCATAAACGAGGAGTAGGCTTTAGAAAGTACCCATTTGTCGATACTAAGCCCCTTAATGATGGTGTTAGAAAAATTTTCACATGGTATTCTTATTTCTGAAAATAAAGTTTATTATTATTGTGCTGTGTTAAAAAAACGCAGCCACTTTTCGTCCGCATTAGTCCGCATTACCAATATTAAACTGGGTCAGCTGCAAATTCTTTTAATGGTATTTGGTTTAGGTTAGACAATTCCCTGAGTATTTTGACCAGTTAAGTATATTCGAAATTGAGGAGTGTCATTTCAAGTGACTTATTTCCACTTTTGAAAATAAATTAACTAATGATGGGAATCGATTTTTAGAATACGATTACACCACTATAACAAATTGTGTATTACAGAAACGCTTAATTCCTCTCTATATTTGACTTTCAATTCACGTATCTAAAACAATTGCGCTTATTTCCACGTCATTTGCTAACAGTATTCAAGACACAAATATTCTTTTACAAACCGACTTATTTCCAATACATGATTCGAGTCTAGTCGCTTGTCTCTAGCAAACAGATGTATTTCCATTCCACACATTTCATAGATTAAGAAAAGCGGCGGAAAAGGCACAGACTAATCTAAAATTCTTTGTCTATGCTAAAAAAGCCTGTAAACCAAGACCAAAGAACAAAAAAAAGTTGTTTTCCTGTAGTCCTGAACAAAGTGACTTATTTCCAAATTATTGAGTAAGGTTTTTTTTACTATTATACATATTTTTTTGAATTAATGTGCTAGTGTCAGAATTACTTAAATACGATCTTCTTTCATGGTGACATGAAAAAAAAAAGTATATATAACACAAATTAATAACGTAGAAGTTTTTGGCATTTATTTAAAAATCTGATAAGGTGGAAATAAGTCCTTTAGAAATGACGCTCCTCAATCGTATTTATATTTAGTACCCGGAATAGAAGAGCTTGTATGACTAGATTGATGGATGTGGAAGAGGTGTGTCTTGATCGTAGCAGATGGAAATCTGTAGTCTCTGCCTACCCTTTGGGAGACAGGCGTGAGTATATGTATGTATGTATGCTATTTTGTACAATCCTTGCAAGATAAGAGTAATAAATGAAAAATATGCAAATAAAAAAGGCAATAACATCCAAGATCCTAGTTTGTTTACATACACACAATACGTTAACTCACGCCTGTCTCCCAGAGGGGTAGGCAGAGACGACAGCTTTCCATCTGCTGCGATCCTGACACCTCTTTCGCTTCTTTCACATCCATCATCCCAGTTTGTTTTATACCGCTTAACAAATTTTGTAATGGGCAAGGCTAACTTAGATTATCGTCCTCGACTTTGCCAGCAACATATCGACAAAAGGTAAGTAATTCGATCATGCCTATGCCTGCCAGGCTGTCACGTTAAGTAGGTATCTAATGGATATTCTGTGTTCATCTAAGTAGGTTATTTAAATATATAGGTGGTTTCTAAAATTTTTGATAATTTTCTAAATTATTACATCTATGACAATATAAAAGAAAATAGCAAAAAAATTTACTGACAAAAAATCTTTTTTTTCTTTCTTAATATTTCGATATCTGATTCAAATAGAAAATGAACCTTCAAACCTCTGCCAAAGGTATGAGATTCTATATCTAACGTGTTATATACAAGGTGACTTTTTGATCATCGTCCAAATTCATACTGAAGGCTTGGTAAGTGATCAGCATCAGGGATCGATACCAATTTTTGTGAAATTCGTATAATGAGATTTCGACTCCCCATAGTGATTCACTCGGGACTGGAACTGAATTTCTATGGGAAGCCGAAATTTCATTTTACGAATTTCACAAAAATTGTTATTGATCCATGATACTGATCACTTACCAATCCACCAGTATGAATTTGGACGATGATCAAAAATTCACCTTGTATACAGTACCATCTCGCTAATCCGCCACCAAAAAATCCGGACTACCGGCGGATTACCGAAAACTACCGATTATAATGTACAGGAACATCAAATTGAGGAAAACAACAAAAAACATAGTAATTTTGTATTAGTACTTAAGAAGGTAAATACATATGTACATTTGTATTAAAATTTAAAAAGGAACTGACACATTAACTAAAACCTGAGTTTTGAAAAATACTGCTCTAATTTGGCTTGTTTTTTGCCAGAATAAATCTTCGTAATAACACGATTACAGAGAGACATCGACTTGCAAAAAATGGGCGGATTATAGAAGTTGTCGGATTATCAAGCGGCGGACTAGCGAGAGAGTACTGTATTATAAAACTAGTTCAACCGCCATTTTTGTCATACGATTCCCGAACGTCTACAAATTTTTAACGAAGTTAGACCAAATTTATGAAACAAAACTGCACACTTGATCTTAAGTTGCTTGAGTATTTGAGGACGTAACCCTAAAAGTTTTCAGTATTTGTTGTTTAAATACAGATATGGTACATAATATACAGAGATCACAGATTCCTGATTACTTTGGTCTTTGAGATAGAGCCTGTAACAAAAATGGTCTAAAAATGACAACATTGATATTACCCCCGTTTCTTTATTTTTGAAAATAAAAAAAATAACATATTAATTATTTATTATAGAGTTCAATCAATCAGCTCTAAAAATGACACTTCACATGCTAGGGAAAGAAAAAACAATATTTTTGGCGCCATTTCCATGTATGAAAAAAGACAAAGTTACACAATGTGAAATGGTCAATCGAAGTTGTGCATTAGACGTTATACGGACCTTTAAAGACATGTAATTAAAAAAGCCTTTAAGTCAATTTCTTAAGCAATGTATGTAGAAAATTCTCGCGAATTTTGGAATTAATATCTTAACGCCATTTTAAGTTTTTTTTTTTGTTGGCTTCTGTTTTTTTCTATCGAAGGAAGTTAATTAAATCACGTTTTTAGATCTACCTATTTAAACCCTCTTTTATAACAGCTAAATTTTTTTGTATGTTAAATATAATAATGAATTGAATAAAATGTTTGTTTAGCTTTTTACGCCGCCTTAATCGAATGCCCTTCTTGAAGTGAAACCACAAGTGTCCGGACATGAACTGACTTTATTTCTACTTACCCACATACACATTGACAATATCTTTCCCTTCCATTTTTTTTTAAGACATTCAAAATTTTGCTTAATCTTCTAAATTACCTCTAATAACAAATTTTACACAAATAAATCTTACATTCCAGTATCTTTACTCTTTTGTCAATAAATTTATAAGTTTAAATATCCGGACATGAACTGACTTTATTTCTACTTACCCACATACACATTGACAATATACTACACTTCTCAATGGAAAGTGCAGTCTGGACATCAGGCTATTTGCAGATTACAGCTAATCCTTTATCCTTTGCCGTGAAAGAAGAAAGGTATTCGTTGCTTGAATAAAGATTTTAAACGACTTTGTACTGAGAAGTCAAGATATTTCAAAAGTTTAACGCAAAGCTCCTTTGAGCGTCTCGGATCTGTCTGCTGGTATTTACAGAAAAGTGAAATGTTTTGTTATTTTCGAATAGATCATTATGTATGAAACTGCCGAAATTTTCTTACAGATTCATGAGTTCATAATTTCTGTAATTCAGTAGCTATTTCCATTGTTTGTTTTTTGTTTGAATGTTGATTTCAAGGTTTTATATCTTACGTATTAAATTTTGTTTTTATTGTCAGTTTGAGAACTAAAATAAAATTTTCAAAAACAGTTCGTCGTAAATGCCATCCGTTTCCATGATAAGATCTGTATGAATTTTTTGCAGCGCACACTTTACAAGAATGAAATTAATGTTGGTGTTAGCTTAAGGCGATATGCGAAAAAAATACGGGTGTTTCTTTTCTGTGTATTTCATGAAATTCTGGTATATGCATTTTGACTATATAATCTAGGGTTTTGAAATTGGAAAACATGTTTGTATAAATTTTCCTCGATAGAAATAATTGTTGAAATGAGGTCTTCAACACACTTTTTCTCCTCGTTTGACGAATAGGAACCATATACAGAACTCAAACATATTTTATTAGGTGTGTTTCAACAATATCTGGAGATTTGATATTTGAAATTTTGCTTAGGTTTTTTGATAAAAATATAAAACCAACTTTTTTCCCTTTTGCCCTAAATCCGCCCCTCTCGCACTACGCGATTTTTCGCTTGGAGTGACAGTGACAAAAATAAAATTCGCATAGCCTCTTAACACAAATAAATAATTTGCTATATCACTCTCAAAAGAAAAGCGCTAATGCACTCACGTACAAAATTAACTTCAAATTATATTGTAATGTTTCCCCATTCCCTCAATAGGCCATTACATTTTACTGCCGGCCCCAGTAGGCGATACGAAAGAGAAAAACTCTGGGAAACAACCTGGGAGTTATTATCACATTCGATTAGTGGAAATGCTAGTGAGGTAATCCCACTTCCGATGTTTGTTTAAAGTTTTAGTCTTTAACAGTTTTTAGTTTCTCTGGTTTAAATAACCAATTAGTCGATTCTTAATGGAACTCTATCTTAAATACATGGTGTTGCCAAAAGAAAATATCTGTCTTCTCTGTATATTTATACAATAAAGCCAATTCTGAGGGCTTTAATTTTAGTTTTACCCCCGGTTTCTGAAAGGCCAATCAATGTTAACAGTAGATTAAAAAATAATTATCTGCGGATTAAGCCAGAAAAAGTGGGAATTTTACATGGAAATCAAAAATTAACTAAGTTAATTATTGATTCATCACTATTCAGACTTCATATGTGCTTTATTTTCACCGTTATTTGCGGTTAAAGTTTTTTTAATCTACTGTTAACTTTGATTGGCCATTCAGAAACCGGGGGTTAGTGCTGTCAAAGCTTGAAATTTTTCAAAGAAATTAAGGTTCATATCTAATAAGGACTATTTTGTATCGAAGAAAATTTAGTTTTGACAGCACTAGAACTAAAATTAAAGCCTTCAGAATCAAATCAAAGCCTCGTCCTTCGCTTACTCAACGGTGTGACTAGGGATCAGCCTGAGGTGCATATTTTTTCTGCATTTCTGGTCCATATCCACGCACATGTGGTGAATTACCTAGAAATATTTTTTTATTTAAGTATAATTAATTATATTAATTTTGTTGTGATTGTTAATTTTTAGCAATTATTTTTATAGTAAAGAAATAAATAAATAAATAATAATATAAAATCAAACGTAAGTGGTAGAGCCGGGCTCGACTGTGGAGCTACATTATTCGGAGGAGTGAGGACGGCTCTCAAACAGGCACAACCAGGCGGTGTTGTCGACTTGGCGACTTTGTCGCTAAATCTAGCGGAATTTCAGTCGATTTAGCGACTTGATAAACAGACTTATAATAGCTATCATACATTTTAGCAACTTTTTTCAAAACTGGTACTCCATACATTTGGCGATATTTTGATAAAATTTTAGTTAATCTGGTGACTTTTATAAAAATCAATCGATAAGAAAACAAATTTAACGGCAACACTGCAACCAGGTTGGGACCGATTTTTGGCGGTATTATCTGTCGCAGGCAAACAGTAAAACTCGGCATTTTCTAAACGCTCGCTAAATTGCTATTTGACGAATCTTAGTCATATATAGAATTCGGCATTTTCTATTCGTCATTTTACAAACGGCGGGCATTTTTCAATTTGCCGAAGTGCAAATTGCAAAACAGCGGGCGTTTGAAAATGACGATGCCGTTTGTAAAATGCCGAATTCTACCATTTGCCTGCCACGTATCCACCCCTAATTGCCGGGTCTTATATAAATAAAATAACCAGTGACGGGCAGCGGTGTCACTGGTGCGAGGGTTTCGGCATTGCGCTCAGCAACCGCCAAGACTAGTGATGTCTTGGAAAGATCTATGTCCAGCATTGGACGAACTAGGCTGATGTATGAATATAAAATCGCCTTAATAGCGCTTCTGTTGTAATTTTATATATGTCTATGTAATATGTGTAATATGAATATTAAAGTATGTGAAAAAAAAAAATTGTTACCAAAGCCTACCAAAAAAATGTATGCTTTTGCTTTTTGGAATACGATTTTTGTTGCGAACAAAGTAAAACATTTGTTAAAAAATGTATTTGATGTGTAAATTCAGTTAAAAATCCTGAGACAAGATGTTCTGTTTTTGCAAACAAGCTCTCCGAAGTAGGAGATTTGCATAGTGTATATATGCAATAAACTTGGCGAAGAATCTTGAAAACTGCAAATTTTTACAGCGTAAAACGTTGTGAACATCCAAACACTTCTCCATTCTTCAATTTAAATTGTAAATAAAGTTCGCCAAGTAGGGCAACTGATAAAGTTTTGCCAGTTTTCCGACCACTCGGTCTGTAGTTTTCTTCAAAAACTTCATCTTGTATGTTACTGCTTAGCGTGTTCGGAGTTAGCAATACGAAGTCCATTTAATATAATTTATTTTCTTTATGGTCACATCATACAACTATTTATAGTTTAGATAGCTTCGTTTTAGTGGCAAAAGTTTTAATAGAATTGAAGATGCATTGGCTTCGTATTGGAATCGATACAATGAATTGTGGTATTGTTAAAATAAATACACTGAAGTTATTTTTCAATTGTTCGGCAAATCTTGAAATAAGTCCCCTCCAACAACAAGAACCATTTCTGATTATCAATAATGTCGTGGGACATCCGGTTGGAACGAAGTTCCTTTCAATACTGACGTGCGTGACGTGACGCGCAAGTCGTCGCCGCGTCGCATCTCTCACCCCACCCCGTACTATGAAACGCGTTAAGAAGCGTTAGCGTTAAAGAAGTGTATGAAAGCGATACGAATAAAACGTAACGGTTGAAATGTTACAATTTTTTCGGCTAAGCCCTCATTCGCCAAGCGTCTGGAGTATAACGTGCGATAAGGAACTTCATTCCAAAAACATGTTTGTTGATTCTACATAAATATCCTTAAGAAAGTTCGAAAGCGAATAGCCAATTCCCTGGGAACAAAACATAGCGGAAACCACGCGAGCAAAGTTCTGGATAAATGTACCTAGTTATGAGGTTAAATAAACCTGTATTATTCAGGTCGGAAGGGTCAAAATTCATTAATATTGTAGTAAGCTAGTAAAACAAACCGTAGTGTACGAAACGGCCAGTAATTAAACTGGCTAGATACACTGGATAGTACAATAGATTGCTATTAGACGAACATTCACACAATGTCTCCCTTGGGTACATTGCCGACCGCAATAAGCAACCGAAACAAAACATATCCTTCTGTCTAGACAATGAAGAACTGTGACTTCCTATTCCTGAACCATATCTCATTCGATTCGGCGACGAAAAAGGGCATTTTATAGACCTTTTATATTGGCTGAACCTTTCTAAAGGGTATTTATTGTATTACCACTTGTATGACGCCGAAATTTTCTGATTTAACAATTGCTTTGGCGTTTTATGACTTTTTGTTTGATTTCCTCATTTAGCTAAAAATAGGTTGTTTCTTTTTAAACGATTCTATTTCTACACAATAGATTCATTCAAAGCAATTAGACCACCAATTTTCTAATAAAAGCTTTTCTATTCCGGGTACTTTTGACATTGCCCTTCCTCAATGTGTCGATATGTAGCAGGCAAATAGTAAAATTCGGCATTTTACAAACGGCGTCGTCAGTTTTTAAACGCTCGCTATTTTACAATTTACCGTTCGGCAAATAAATGGCCGCCGTTTGTAAAATTACTTCGTCATTTTCTAAAAAGCCGAAATCGAAAGTCTTTCAAAAAGTGAAAAATAGGTGTCATGAGGAGGAGCTTGTTAGGCTGTAAGTACATACTGGTAGCCGAGCGAAGCGGAGCAGAGCGAGGCGACCCTCACTACTTCTAAAAGAATTACTATATGCAGAGGCAAATTAGAAAATGCTGAATTCTACTATTTGACAAAGATTCGTCAAATAGCAAAATAGCGGGCGTTTAGAAACTGACGACGCCGTTTGTAAACGGCGGAATTTTACCATTTAGCTGCAACATATCAACTGTGAAAGTAATGTCGTCGTCGTCTCTTGTCCATGTAGTTGTCTCTAGCTGTTTAGTTTTATACCTACACAGGGCCGGATTAAGGGGAGGGCAACCGGGGCTACAGCCACAAGAGAGGGGCCCCCACAATAGTGGTTCCGTCAATAAATTAAAAATATTGATTTTAGTGGACTGTATGCGAAGCGTCAAAACGGCGAACTATACTGGCATGACAAGTACAAAAATTTGGAAAGCTTATTATTCAACAAGTTTTATCACACAATTGCCAAAAAATACGAATTATAACAATAAGATAATGTTATTGTGTACTTATGGAAACAGCGGATGATCGATCTTTAATCAAAGAAGGTGCATCTACTTCGTTGTTGCCCAGGGGCCTCCACATCCTATAATGCGGCTCTGTACCTACATTGCCAAATCCTTCAGTTCTTGGTATGTCACAACTCCAGGTTTTTCTTTTAATTCGTCTTGAACCTCTTCCTGGGTGTGGTGAAAAAATTAGACTTCGGTGGCACAATCAGTAGCGCACTTGTAACGAAAGAAAGAGGTCGCAGGTTTGAATGGATCTTTTTGCAAATATTTGTTTAAGAATTAACAATAAAGTTTATTTAAATTATTATATTTAAACAAACTGCATTAAGCCTTATAATAGCCACATAATAACTATGGAGGCAGTTACACCAATTTTAAGATAAGGTTTGTAATAGGAAACGGCTATTAGTCATGTGTCCTGGTTTACTTATTAGTAAAAACTGTACAGAGTCCACCAGTCTAACCAGTCCACCAGTCTAACCAGTCTAACCAGTCTAACCAGTCCACCAGTCTAACCAGTCTACCAGTCTAACCAGTCTAACCAGTCTAACCAGTCTAACCAGTCCACCAGTCTAACCAGTCCACCAGTCTAACCAGTCCACCAGTCTAACCAGTCCACCAGTCTTACCAGTCCACCAGTTCACTTGAAATTTGTTTCTGATTAATCTTTTCTAGTTTATAATGCACTCTAAAAATATTTAGAGTACAAAGTGATGGATGTCGCTATAAAAACTTGTAACCTTGGTAAGTGAAAATCCTACGGGAATTAACTGGAAAATTCCTAATTAAAAGACGCAAATAGCGTACAATGGATCCCTATTAAGGACGAACGTACATATGCGTCCCTAGGGCCGCGTACGTAACCGACGCGACCGATTTCAGTGGTTAAGGCGCCACTGCCAAGCGTCATCCGAAAATAACTCTATTAATGAAGTTATTTCTCTTCAAACATACCGTTTAAAAATATTAAAAAATATACAGTTTATCCCTCGTACAAGTGCACATCCGAAAGTGGGTGAAACTATTAAATATATCGACAAAAACAAAGTTTTTTTTTTTTTTTATCTTGAAAAAATACTCCATCTTTGTATGGGACACGAGCGCAGTGCCTTTGGTTAACCGCTCGTAGAAAATATTGTATTTATGATAGAACGTTGTATTTTTTTTTGTTAGAAAGATAATGGAATAGGCAATGATAAATAGGAATAAAAGTATAGTAAAACGGGGACATTATTTTGAAAAAATTTACTATTACTGAAAAAAAAGACGGAAAAATTAAAGAAATAATCTAAAAAAAAACATTATTTTGTCGATAAAATAAGGTCTAGTTTCATCCCTTTTCGGATGTGCACTTGTACGAGGGACACACTGTATATTAATTGTTAGTTAAACTATAATGAAAAACTTCATGCAAGGAAATTATTCTCGCGTATAAGGAACAGCATGAAAATTAAAATATTGTTCAAAGTCAAGCTGTTTTTAGACTAAAATTAAGTAAAATTGGTAATTTCTTTGAAACTTCTATGGTATTTATATGGTTCTTGAACTAAGATACAAGGAAAATATTGCTTAAAAAAATAATTTATGGAATTTTTTTCCTTCCATTGCGTCCAAAGTATTATTTAAAAGTATTAGTTTCTCCTATTTTGCGCTATCCGGAGACCCAACGACGTTATTTCAATATAGTTTCTGTTGATATTTATACCGGCAGAGATCGACTCAAGGTCGTTGGCGACTCCCTGCCCCTTAATGCGTTACAAATAAACCCCCGAGTGATACCATTGTCGCGAAGACAAATTCTAATTGACTTTCAAAGTGATTCTATACTTAGTTCGAGAGTTGTGAACTAAAATTGGAAATCTTGATGAATGGTTGGGTTTTGTATTCTTTTGTAGACGTGAGAAATCTCGTGATTTGTATAATTCTTTGTTATTTCGGTTACATTTAGGTGTATATTTTTAATTAGCTGTCAACATTTATGATGTGTATTCTTGTACTTCAGAAGTTTATTATCTTGAATTTTATTACTAGACAGAGAAACTGCAGCCCGTTACCGTATTTCTATGACGCGTATGGCAGGTTGACTTGCAGGGCCGCGTTCATAACTTAGGGGTCGCGTTAAAAATTGTATACGCTATCCAACTGTCAGTGTTGGGACCTGACGAAATTTTTAATTTCTGAACGACTATCCGGAAAACGCAGAATATACGCGCAGACAAAAATTGGTAATTTCTAGAGATGGGCCGACAAGCCGATTGGCCGATTAGTCGGTAAAAAGAAAAAAGCCGACTAATTTCCATAACATGATCTCTTTGACGGTGCGTTCAGTGGATTTGACCAAAGAGTATAGTAGCTATCTAATACCATAGACTTAGGATATACTTATATCCTAAGTCTATGATCTAATATATCTGACTTGTCACTGACAAAAAGTGGCGCTTAAAATAGCAGACGTCGAATACCAAAAAAAAAAAATGTGACATTTAAAAACGATATATTAGAAAACAACGTTAGTGCTGTTCTAAATCCGTGGTGCGATCCTAAAGACACACTGTTGACGGCCGAGTACGGGAACAGTGAAACATGCGATTGAAACAGCGCAAAAATCAATCACACGTCTTGAGATTATAGCGAAATACGAAAACGACATCTATGATGTAAACGTTAGCGCGATAAGCACATAGAAATACGGTAATTGGGCCTAGGTGGCAATTTTAATGTGGTGTCAGAATAACAGCGTTTCCAATACCAAAGGGTATAGGAACATATGCTGAGTCACCGTCCTTTTTAACAGTGCCATACAACTTTACCTTTAAGAACCTTGATACTACTTTGTCTATAATGGTGTGTAAAACAAATATATTTTTATTTTATTTCATTTAATTCATAGTCTGTCGAATTACCCTTCTCGACAGTAAAAACCTGTTTTGTCTGTTGAACTCCATACATTTTTAGCTCGAGTTTTAGAAGTCTCGCTTCCACTGTTTCTCCAGAATAGCCCCCCTGCTCTCGTTCACAATAATAACAGAGGAGTTAGACAGTATGAAATATCCTAAGAACGACACTCGCCTTGATAATGCCGAAATTGTATTGTTGAAACGGTTGGCATATAGTCAACAACAATAGTGTTCAAGCCGTATGTAATAATAATTTAGTATGTCAGTAATTAATTAATACGACACACTTTATTGTACACAGTTAAATAAAAAATGAAGTACAGAGTTTTGAAAACACAATGTTGTACAAGGGCGGACTTATCACTTAAAGCGATTTCTTTCAGCCAACCTTTGAGTGGTGAAGAAAGTATTACAAAATCACAAAATTCTTGATTTTGTTTTGAGTCACTGTCATAAGAGTCATCGTCTATATCTAGTATTATTCATGTATGTTTACGTATTTATATATCTAGCTTTATGTAAATTTACCATTTGTATGTATTTATACTATATTCCCTCTATTTTTTTTATTGTATTATATATACAAGGTGACTTTTTGATTATCGTCCAAATTAATACTGGAGGCTTAATAAGTGATCAGTATCATGGATCAATAACAATTTTGGTGAAATTCGTAAAATGAAATTTCGACTCCCCATAGTGATTCACTCGGGAGTGGAACTGAATTTCTATGGGAAGCCGAAATTTCATTTTACGAATTTCACAAAAATTGTTACTGATCCAAGATGCTGATCACTTATTAAGCCTCCAGTATTAATTTGGACGATGATCAAAAAGTCACCTTGTATATATATATATATATATATATATATATATATATATATATATATATATATATATATATATATATATATATATATATATTTATTTATTTTTATATAAGTACATCATGTATAATATTTAGTATTCATTACCTTTCTTATTTTTGGGCACTATCCTACATTTCCTACAACGCCCCAGGTTAATTGGAAGAAAAGGCTTTATAGCGTTAAGTTTGCCTCTGTCCAGACATATTGTTATTGTGCAATAAAGAATTTTATAATAATTATTATTATTATTTTACGTAATGTGGAGGTGGATACCAAATTTACAAAATAAATAAATAAAAGAAGAATCAAAACCAATAAAGTCAATATACATAATGCCTAATATATAATATACTCCTACCCAAATAAACTTACACAAAATATATTTTTTGTTTTTTATATATATGTACATATACAAATAAAAAATAATTACTGTATATATACTATACATAAAAATATCAATAGACTGAGTGATGAATTGAGACTACCAACCTAAAGAAACTTTTAGGTTGGTATTTTCATTTTTAATAATATTATAGTATGAAATATATCCTTACAAATTCATCCAACTCAAAATAGATTAAAGAATACTTCATCCACTGACCAACAGTCTTATCCTCAGCTCCAATACTTCCGTTTTAAAAGGAAACTCTGCTGGATATTTCAGAGCAATTGGATTGGAACGTAAAAGTCTGAAAAATAGCGCGAGAACTCCAGTTCCAAATGGTAGTGGATCTTCAAACGCTTGACCGAGTAAGTTCACCCATCTGCCAATCCACAAACACCTGTATTCCCTGGTTGCAAAGGTCTTAGCCAGGTGTTTGGTTAGCTTGGTCAGTAGTAGATCATTTCCGGTGTTCCTGCTTTCACAATGTGGCTCTAATGCTAAAACTGTATCATGAATGGTTAGTAACGAGTTTATTGATGGGTATGTTTTTGAACATTAAGCGAAAAAGGTCTCGGTAAAATACACTGGTGGACATAAAAATTGACTCAAGCATTGTTGTTCTACATTTAAGGAAATAACCCAATCATACAAACATAAACATATGAAATATTTATCATATCATTTTAAAGGTATAGGCCTCCACCTTGGATTAAATGCATTTTTGTCTTAAAGTATTTGTTTGCGATACAGGCTGTAATTTTTTTTTAAAGTGTTGAATTAATAAATATTGAAATAATCAAATAGCGAAAAATTTTAAAAAAAACCTTCTTTTACAAAATCATTCATTTATTCATTAATTAAGTTTTAACATTAGTACTTCATGTTCCCCCCTCTAGCCCTTATAACTGCTTGCAGCAGGTTCTTCATTGACCTAATAAGTTTTTAATTAATTAAATGAATTTCACGTCCTGTATAGCGAATACTTTTAAACCAAAATGCATTTTAAAGGTGGAGGCCTATACCTTTAAAATGATATATATATTTCATATGTTTATGTTTGTATGATTGGGTTATTCCCTTGAATGTAGGACAACAATGTTTGAGTCGATTTTTATGTCCACCAGTGTATTTATGGTCTGAATGCGCCTCTTTCAGCGTCAACCGAAAATTACTCTTACTGATAAAGATATCTATCTATAACTTTAAACTCTCGCGTTTCGTACACATTATAATATATATTATCGGGTCTACCGCGATCAATTTTTACCTTTTTTACGAAAAGGGGGACACCCGACGTTGTCCCCTGCAACCACAAAATAACCACTTACAGAATGTTTACTCCGCATAACTAGCGAAAACAGGCGCACGCACACATAGATGGGTACGTACGACGATCTCGGAGATACTCGGGGGAATGCCAATACGAAATTCTGCTGAGATCATCATACGTACGCGTCTATGCATGTGTGCGTCTGTTTTTGCTCCGTCGTCGAGTCGGCCTTCTGGTAGTATCTATTTTGTGCTGCAACTGTCTCGAAAGGTCGGATGTCCCCCCTTTTCGTAAAAAAGGTACAAAATTGATCGTGGTAGACCCGATATATATAGGCATTTCTCTTAAATGAATTGTTTAAAAATTATAAAAAAAATATATTGTGTTATTTAAAGTATAAGAAAAAAAATTGATTTCTGAAAACTATTCTTGCGTAAAAGAACAGTGAAAATATTTATTTCTTTTTTATTTATAACACTTTTTCCACATTTACACAAATAACTTAAAAGACAAAAGAAACAATAGAAACAATTAAACATGGTGTACAAGGGCGGCACTTATTGCTAATAGCAATATATTCCAGGCAACCCTTGGTAGCTAACAGAAAGATGAACAAATTAACATGTGGAGTTGCGGGTGGCGGCTGGATGAGGATGACTGAGGACCGCCAAGAGTGGCGTAATATGGGGGAGGCCTATGTCCAGCAGTGGACGAATACGGGCTGATGGATTGATGGATGGCCCTTCACTAGAATGTCATAAAAACTACCAAATAGTGTGTTCACTATTAAGAAATTTAGTTCTGGGTAGCCAGTACAGTTTATTTTAGGAAGTTTACTGAATAATGGACCAATTGTGATAAAACCTTTTTAAATACTCAATACCTTTTAACTACCCTATTTAGTTCTCACATGACTCTTAATCCCTTAAGCCAGAGTCTAAAATTGCTTACCTCGATATTTGTAGAGTTGTCGAGAGTTGACAAGACTCATGTCAAGTTCTGACTACAATGGCCAATCAGAGTCTATTGACTTTGAACATCGGACCCCCAGGGCTTAAGAGGGCAAATTAGAGAAGAGCATATTGTATGCAATATTTTCTGCTTTTATTTGTATGGCACCCCCCATAGAGATGCTTGCGGCTCTTTTTGACAGTTTTGTGGACCCCAGGATAACAGAAAGCAAAAATGTTATGGGACAGGAAAGCCACTATTGAAGGTCGCTCAAGTCAAAGTTGCACATGTACCATCGAAGAAATTGCCGCACACCCACTTTTTGCTCTTATCACCATTGAAATACGGGCGAAAAGTGGGTCTGCGGATTTTTCCTTGATAGTACAGTGTACACGAGGGTTCTGTCTGTCTTTTGCACGAACGTAAAAAAAGGCGGACGGAGTCGAAGCTACGTAACTACTGAAGCATTGCAATGGCAGCGGAATGTAAGTGTGTGAGTGGACTTATAGAAATCGGCTTACTACGATGTGAATGTGTGCGTGCCCAGGCTCGTGCGTATAAGCGGGTTGGCTTACTAGGGGTGCTTCAGTTGTTTGTTAGCGAAATTCTGTCCGAGATATTTTAACATCCGTGGTCTTTTGTATATTTTCCCGAGATCCTAAATTTGCTCAGTATATTTGGAAGGTAGACAGACCAAATGATTTGGTTATTTATGGTTTCTGGATGAAGCCTTAATAGTGTTTTATTTTATTTTTGTGTTCCCTTTTATTTTCCAAAAGACAAAACACTGTATGGATAAATAAATAGGCACGAACGTTATTAAGAGTACGGCACTAACCGTGTTTATTTTTTATATTTTCCCGAATATTCCGCAGAGTTACATCTGCAATGGTTGCGGGATAAAAACTAAACATGGCGAATTCCTATGTTTACAGCGACCGTGCAAATTTAAAATCTTATCACAATTAGCGTTGCCAATTTGCCATCCGTCCGGATAAAGCCGGATAGTGTTAGCCTTTTTGACCTCTTGTTCGGCCAAATTTGACTGCGTCCGGCCCATCCGGCTTTTGTTGAGGTTTTTATGTCTATCGTTCAGTCACTTCTGTCAGAAACGTGCGTGCGAGACACGCAAGATCCCATACTACCTACATATTCCGTGTTACTACAGCCGCGGCCACGCCACCTCCGTACCACAGCTTTATTTAGCAAAAGTATACTTGGGATGGCTCCTCGTGTCTACAATAAATTACCAAGAGCAATCAGAGAAATAGAAAACATACAGACATTTAAAAGCAAATTAAGACAATTTCTTATTCATAAAGCATACTACACAGTCGTGGAATTTTTGACAGAGTAATTAATTAATATGTTCTATTTCTAATTGACAACGGACTATTGACTGGACCATCAATGATGAAATAAACTGTAATGTTTGGCAGTAGGTATATTTTTGGTTAGCTACAACTGTTATTTCATGCTTTTTCATTATTTCTAGGTATGTAACATACATTTTAATATTTGTACGCCATACATGGCACATCATGGATTAGGACTTAAGTATTGTAACATCCTATTTACCTGTGTTGAACAAATGAATAATTTGAATTTGAATTTGACACCTTCGAATCTTTTGTCAAAAATACCTTTTTTATGAGTCTGGCCTTATGACCCAAAAGCCCGGCTTTTTTAACGTTTTAACGTCAGTCCAGAGATGGCAACGCTAATCACAATGTTACGAGTTCCTACGCGGACAGTAGCTTTAGATAGGCATGTTTTATTATACATATACATATATACATGTTTTGTGTTTAGGCCCAATATTTGGAGGAACCAATATATCCTACACTTTCTCCGCCTAAACTTTTCCACTTCATAATAGAAAATATTCAAGACAGATTAGAACATAAACTTCAGCTTTCTTTTACGCGACCATTTCTCACACGGTTCCCCCATAAAAACGGCGTCGGAGAAAAGTTGAGGACGGTAAAAACGGGACGCCATTTAAAATACCTCGCACGAATTCGCAAATTGATATAAAATGCACCATTTTCATATCTTTGGGCGCTAGTTCCCTCACGTACTAACGAGCTTTGGTAAAAGCTGGGAATATTTCGCTACTTTGTACTTGCAATTTTTAATAAAATAAAATGGAAATCTTCGTGTAGAATTCTTTCATCGAATCACGACAGTTGAATTTGGCTGATATCCGTACCCCTATTATAAATGCGAAAATGTGTTTGTTGGTTCTTTCACGCATCAACGGATCGACGTGATTTTATAAAAAGCTAGTTTCATAAATATGCAACTTACATACATAATACCCACGCACGCCTGTCTCCCAGCGGGGTAGCCAGAGGCTGAATTTCCATCTGTTACGATCCCAACATGCCTCGTCTACATCCATCAATCTACTCAGACAAGCTCTCCTATTTTGGATACTTTTGGACATTGCCTTCTTCAGTATGTCGCGTGAGATAGAACATTTGTACGACTTTTTATTCGGAACACGGAGTCGACTCGAATCGTTTTACGTTATCAAATCTAGAGAAGAAGGTGGTATCGTGGTCCCCTGGTGCCAAACCGGCCCCCCATCACGCCATCTAGGCCATCATTATCAAATGGAGACACGGCACGTGTCAATGTCTTAGACTCTAAGGTCATTGTGCCATGAACTGTATTCCAGTGACCAAATAGGTGAAGTGTGGATAAAACGCTTGATTTGTGGTCTGTGGGCGCATCATGCCTCTTGGCTCTACAATACTCTAAAAAAATTTGGTGACTATGTGCCCCCCCAGTTAAAGTCATGGTAAACGACATTATTTACACATAATCATCCTTTAACATAGAGTCTACATCATGTTAAGGGGCTATACCGTGAAAATTGACACTTTTTGAAGTTATTTATCTGCTATTTTAATGAAGTTCCAAGTAAATTAAATTAGTATAACAATTTTGGGACCTTTTTCTAGATTTTGGTCTATCAGAAACGCGATAGGAGGAATTTCATTTGATAGAATTAATTATTGAAATCAGGTCTAAATTAACACTTTTTTTGATATTCTGACAAATTAGGATAGCATACAGACTTAAAAAATATTTATTTAGATGGGTTTTAACTACACCTAAATTACTGGTTATGGAATTTTTTGTAGCTATTTTAGTTAATTTTGCATAAATTTAAAACCGACTTTTTGACAATTTTCCCCGATTCCGTCCCTTTCGCACTGCGGGTCTTTCTGCCTGGAGTAACGGGGACCTTTGCTAGCACGGTATATCACCTTAAAGGATGATTATGTGTAAATAATGTCGTTCACCATGACTTTAACTGGGGGGCCACATAGTCACCAAATTTTTTTAAATACGTAAAACCGATACTTTAGTACAATTACTTACTTACTTAATTATTATATTTTCGTAAATTATTGTTATTTATTATTGTGTATTTCGCCATATTATTATTTATTATATAAAACTATGAGACATAGATTATTTAATTATATTACATTAAAACCGACCTGTAATAAGTGTATCTGATATACCTACAAATTACATAAATTAATATATTTAATTTTATTTCATTTAATTTTATTTTTATTCATTTATTTACTCAATTGTATAACATTACAGCTAACTAATTCGTTATACAATAATAATTAACAAAATACTAAAACATGAATACCATTTTAAAAAAATAAAAATAAAACAGCTATTGGAAAGAAAACAACCGAAAGTCCAGACTATTCTAAGTTATTACATAAAAAATTTAAAGTTACTTCTGTGAACTCATCCAAAGTACAACTGAGCAAATCTATTTCCTCATTTACTTTATTTAGTACCCTCACAGCTCTAGTGAGTGGCGCCTCTGTTAGGATATAGGCCATAGCAGCCTCCCCGCGCGTCGCCGCAGTCCCCATGTGCCCTCACTGGGCACCACCAGTTTAGTGCTCTCCAGCAACGCGAGATTGCACAGCCAGCCTCTTAAAATCTTAAATGTTGTAGTGGCTGAAGCACAGTGGCGTGCAGTCCATACAGACAAAAAGACACTGTCTACCCTGACAAATACACATCATTTACGCATTTTTACGCATATCGTAAAAAAAAAGTGTAGCCACACCGACCGCCATCTATTGTCATTAGCGGGAACTGCGAGTCTCAGTTCACAGCTGCGATTCGCTCGCTCACTCCAGCCATAGATAAAGTATCTATGCTCGAGCATTCCGAAATAGAATTACATCGCTAAAATCGATTACGAAAGACTATGAAGTGAATGGCTTACGATTCGTTGTAATTCAATATCGGACCAGCCATCGCGGAATGGTGGCTACCGGCCAGTACCGGCTTTTATGTGTGGGTCATTATTCCAACAGTATCTTTGTTGTGTGCGTTACTGTAAGTACATGGCACACAAATGCAAAAGCTTTTGCTTGTTTGCGTGCGACATGTATGCGAAAACTGCAAAAAGACGACGTCTTTTTAGTTTTACGACATTCACCGAAAATTACCGAAGTCTTACGAAGCCGCCTTAGCAGCTGAGCCGGCGCCATCCATTATTGTTTTGCGTTCGTTCGTTACGCAAATTGATGACAAGCAGTATAAATAAAATAAAATTGGGTCTAAAAATTGCAAAAAATGGCTAGTGGTGGTAGTAACTACTGTGAAAGTTGTGCTGGGAATGTGTGTGTGCAAAAATTAAGAATAGGTACGTTTTCAAAACTGTGTTATGCTGAAAAAAAAGAAGTAATCGAGAAAAGCCGCTTCGTACCGGATTCAAATAAAAGGTAAAGCAACTAGAAAATTCAATCCAAAACAATATGAAACATTTAACTGGCTGACAGGTTGTAAACATACTAATCGACTGTTTCTCCTGCTTGTTATGTTCAAATAACCAAACTGTTTGGAACGATGCCGCTTAGCTATATTTACTTGCCTCTATTTTGGGAAATCCTCGAAAAACTACAAAAAAAATTGATGTCCCTCAACTTATCTCTAAAATTGGTTGATCGAAAAATAAAAAAAAATCATGGTAATATGTGCTTACGTAAAGATTACAGGAATAATATAGCAGTTTAGAAATTCACGAAAACAAAATTACATTTTTCATCCACGATACGGAACCTTAGGTACGCGAGTCTGACTCGCACTTGACCGGTTTTTATGTCTACCCTGTGTAAAAACTCTGTGCACGCCACTGCTGAAGCATTAATTAATTATTTAATCTACCTTGAAAAATTTACCGGCACTGTTAAAAAAATTCGAGTCTTTATCGAATAAAATCAACGTTTTATATGGGAAAAACAAACTGGGGGCCGAAATTATACCCCTATCTCTATGATTAAGGGTTATTCTATTGTTGTATCTTAGGCGGTCACCATGTAAAATGCAGATTCATGTATTTTTTGTCTTTTCACCATTCGACAATGGTTAGTACAGAAAAATTGCACATAATTATGAAAACCTGGCAGGTTTCGTACCTGAATCTGAAAATTGAATGAAGCCCGCGGGCCCTTAGACTGGGCTACCATCGCCGCTAAGCAAGAGTAAAGTTCTATTAATAAACCTATACCATGAAACACCGATCGAAGAAGCAAAATATTTTCGAATAGTTTATTTCTTATTGCTGCACCGACATCGGTGTATTATTCCCGATTCAATAGAAAACGTGCAATAGTAATTTCAGCATACGATACTCGAATAACTTCGTGACTTTTAGAACGTACTTCGAATTATGTGTAGTGTGTACTACTATGTATCCTTTTTGGGATGTATTCTTAGCCAACCAACACATTTTCCAACAAATACAAATTTATTGTAAAAAATAAACGGTATGTGGCTGTTTGCATTCTATTCATTTTGTAACCATCGCTAATAATTATAGTCTTAATATAGTCTCTCTAAATATTACAGAATTTTCAGTTGCCTGCTTTTAGAAATAAAGAGGAGAACATGGTTTTTATTTAGGGTACACAGAACTCCGCGAAAATCACAATACTTATGTCCGTTTCCGCAGAAAAATGTCTGTGACAGACAGAATAACGGACATTATTAGTCACCATACCAAAGGTACCTTTTTCTCATTTTAAGAGGATGGCATACCCTAGCAACTTTTTTTATTATCCGTCCAGCACAATAAGTCTCATGGCAAAGACCTTATTTGCTTTTCATAGAGGCAATTATATGTTGGCTCTTTGGCCTCTTGTTCTTGGACGCGTAATACTAGTGATTACGCAGCGAAACAACAAATTGGTGTGCTTTTAGCTAACACTGAAATATTTTGTAGGGAAAAAAACATTGGATTTATATTTCTATTGCCTATTTTATATAAAAAAAAATCAAATGGACGTTTAAAAACCAGAAAAAAGAGGGTGGAAAACTTTTTTTTTTGACATAAGTATAAATCTTAAAACATTGTTTATAGGTGGAATCCCTAGATAAAAGATCGGTAAATCAAATATATTTCCTTCAATATGAGGAGAGACCTAGTTTCTTCCAATGAACCCTTGAAAACCTGGTGTTGTTGATGTTCTAGCGTCAGGTGTCCCGTTAAGTGCGAAACCCTAAAAAACATCCGCCTCAAGAGTCATGATTTAGCAATAAACAAAATGGCGGCGACAAATCAGCAAAATTTTTGCGTGGTCTATCAATTTCTCCGTGGCCTCTGTTGTTATTTGATATTCCCAGCCCTAATTTGTCTTTTTCCTTTGTTGCAGGTTTGTTTTGACGGAGCTACCTGGAGATAGACGTAATTTTATTTCCTTCATTATTCACAACGAGAATTGATTTCGCAATTTTATGAAAATTTCTGTGCCGAGGATTCACGTCTTATGTATACATTCAGTTGTATTTATGGAAAAGGGAATAAATGCGTGCGTACGAATAATTTGTCTTAAGAGGCCCCTGCACGCCTGGATTTTTCTCAAGGTTCATACAAATGGTAAAAACTGATTTGATGATCAACAGCTTATTTTCGTCATAAGTTTTATCTAGCGTCATCTATAATTATGTCTATACAGCCCAAAAAGCAAAAATTCATTAAACACATTATACTAGCAGCTGTCATGATATCGTGAGTATTGCCTATAAGTTTTACGCAAAGTTTAGCAAGTTGTATAATTTTTATCTATACTGGAAATAAAAAGAGAAAGAAATACAGACGTCGTTCATGTAAAGAAGACTAAGTTTATACACTTTTCTACAAGTTTGATAATCTCGCCATCTCGTACCTCTTGATGTGAGATGGGTCGGAGTGCCGTGTGCGGGAAGGGTCATATATGTAAAAATGTGTGCAACGTTTCATTGAGATCACAGCCATCAGGGGATCTAAAAAGCCTTGGGTGAATCATAAAATGATTTGAAAATAAGATAGACGCAGAGCTTTTTTACGCGTGCAAAAGAGACGGCATCAGAACAGAATCATAATGTAATTCATGCAAAACGGCCTTTTTAGAGGACCAGGACGTCGCAACCACCTAAATCATATGGCAGCTGAGCGGCAAGGGGCCACTTAAGAGGCTATGCGAATTTTATTTTTGTCACTGTCACTCCAAGCGAAAAATCGCGCAGTGCGAGAGGGGCGGATTCAGGGCAAAAGGGAAAAAAGTTGGTTTTATATTTTTATTAAAAAAACTAAAATAGCTAGCAAAATTTCAAATATCAAATCTTTAGTTATTATTGAAACACACCCAATAAAATATGTTTGAGTTCTGTATATGGATCCTATTCGTAAAACGAGGAGAAAAAGTGTGTTTGAAGACCTCATTCCAACAATTATTTCTATCAAGGAAAATTTATCCAAACATATTTTCCAATTTCATGAAATACACAGAAAAGAAACACCCGTATTTTTTCGCATATCGCCTGTTATTTGACTTTATTCAAAAGAGGCGTAAATAATATTAATAGCAGGCTTTATAGTATAAAGATAATATACTTATTACAAAATTTTTGTAACAAAACGTAAAAAGTAAGAGATAATTGCTTCCAAATGTAGTAAATACACACATATAATTGAAAAGTCCAAAATTATTTCCTCTCGTAAACTTAAACTACCCAAATAAAATTAATCGTTTTTAAACTAATACAAACAAACAGTCAAATCAGTCATTTCACAAACAAGCTAATTAAGAAACACATGTTTTTGAACAACATTTCATTCATGACACCCTAGTTTTATTATTAACACTGAAAATTATCAGCTCAATTAAGAGCCCATGTGACGCCGAACAAAATGTCAAGAAAGTATAATTTATATTTACTACTCCCTTTTTTCGTTTTTGTTTTTTTGTTATACGTGTACCGTTTAACTGACATGTGTATCAAGTTGGTATGTTATGAAAGTGGAATATCCCTGTAGTTTACCAAACGCAGCGAGCGAAATTCAGCTTTATTTCCTCAATGGTAAAGATCTTTGAATGTTGGAGGGTTATTCTGATATCCCGTGGTGAGCTGCTCGTGACAGGGTCGTTCTAAATGACATTGTCTCGGCTTTCGTCACAATGCTCGGTGCAGAAATTCATATTTTATAATGCTCGGTTCTTTGTAAGGAAGGAGACTTTTTGACCTGTAAATTGGCATGTCAGTTGCAATGTCTGTATTTATTTTTCACGCTATCTTTAAATTTGTGTGCTTCGTAAACTTTCGGTCTATGTAAGTAAAAAAACATGTTATCAGTTCAATATGAAGATGTGTTTTTAAATAACTGTTGTGTTCTAGTTATCGCTATCACTAGTATATATATATGTATATATGTCGTCGGCAAATCGTAGGATTAGGCATATTATGATCTGCCTAGGCACATCATATTTCTGTAAAAATTAGCAGGTTGCGTCGCTCCGCTCCGCTTCGCTTGGCTCCCCACATGTAAACCTAACACGCTCCGCTCGTCGTCGCACCAATTTTTTTTACATTTGGTAAAAAAAGTTGATTTCATACTTTACAATCTGTCAACAACATACTATAAGGCAAGATCGTGGGTTGAATCAATTTTAGGAGTTAGATAAGCGTCATGCAACATTTGATGAACAAGAAATATGTTTCAACTCAATAATATTGATCAGAAAATATCGACTGAAGCGTTTAAATGTTAAGAGCGGTTCGCAGCCAGATTGTGAAATACCCGCCTTTTTCTAATTGATCAAGACAGAACACTTAAATTCATAATTCACTCAATAGTTATTCGACAAAACCTTATTACCTATGTATTGTGTATGCTGCCATCGCAAAGTTTCAGTTGGTTTCTGTAAATTAGAATTCCAAAATATTTTAAATTCTTTTTGCAGAAAACAATGGAAACTTTTCGATGGCAACATAAGGTTTTGTTGAATAACCAACTGTTGAGTGAATTTTGAATTAAAGTGTTCTGTTTCGATTAGCTAGAAAAAGGCGGTTTTTTCACAATCCGGCTGCGAAACCGTTCTTAAATGCGATGAATGTTAAATCAACATTTACTCATATAATCAGATAGGACGGCCAGCCAGACCAAAAATACGATGGCGGACAATCTCCATTATTTTTTACTGGGATGGTCGGAAGCAGCATAGGACCGCCATATGTGGTATCAGCATAGACTAAGTATTACTACGTATAGACCGACAACTCCCATACATCAAGGCGTAGCAAATTTTTTACGCGCCCTTACGACACTAGCCCCCGGTTTCTGAAAGGCCAATCAATGTTAACAGTAGATTAAAAAATAATTATCTGCGGATTAAGCCAGAAAAAGTGGGAATTTTACATTGAAATCAAAAATTAACTAAGTTAATTATTGATTCATCACTATTCAGACTTCATATATGCTTTATTTTCACCGTTATTTGCGGTTAAAGTTTTTTAATCTACTGTTAACTTTGATTGGCCTTTCAGAAACCGGGGGCAAGTGTCGCCAAGTGTTGCAAATATGCATAGTTTGTTTAATTGGCTGCAAGTAAACTCATGGTTACCATGTAAACATGTGGCTATAGTAGCTTTGCTTAGACAAACTAGATGGCGCTAAGTTGGCAACACTAACAGTGAATATTTCAGCGCCATCTATTATCGAAGTGGGAATTATTTTCATGTTACGTGACATCGCTGTGCCACTAGCCTCACCAATCGGTCTTTTTTATTAGAATTTGACACCTTTTTTGTGGCTACACACCTTGCTTAATCGATACACCCATCATACAGTGATAATAGCCATCACGCTATAAACCTAAAAAAAAAACGAAAATATTTATTTTATTTATTTATCTAATTTAACAACTAACACTATTATTACAGGTTGAAAAACCTAATGCAACAGTGCAGGCATAAAAGATAGACAATAAAAAACACGAGAAATCTAAAAAACACATAAAATAAAACATAATAATTAAAGAAAACATGAAATTTTAAAAATATAAACAAATTCACAAACAATATAATGTTGCTCTTGTGAACTCACTCAACGAAGACGAAAAGATATCAATGTTATTTCCATCCTCATTAAGAATTCGAGTACTTCTCAAAGTTCTTGTGCTTTATCGAAAGCAAAAAAAAAACTGTCTCGGACAAAAAAAAATACTAGGTATTCAAGCTAGGTCATAAAATTATGAAAGAAGAACTTTTTAAATCACTTAAACGAAAGTTGCACCATCCCGGGGTATGGAGAGGAGTTAAGTACCTACTTACCTAGGTCCTGGAGGAAGTTGAGTTGCTCTCAACTTAACAAGTTTGAAGGACTACTTAGTACGAGGGGCGTCTTGATGTGTACTACGTGTTTAATACAAGCGTTGCCTTAAATGCAGGTGACATTCCCCTTTTTAGGGTTCCGTACTTTATTAGGCATACCATAATTAATAGATTTGATGAATGGTTCTTGACGGTATTCTATATATGTATAGTTAGGTAGCAATGAAAAATCTTACTTGTAATATTTACAAGTAAGGTTTTTAATATATGGACGGCCCCTTAGCTTCGTCATTTTTGCGAAAATTATACTATAGTCATTGTCGAAACGAATGTAAAGAAGCCAAATTCGTATAAAATCTAGATATTTCTTTATCCTTACGATCTAGTGCCTGAAGATGTGTTAAACGAAACCGGTCGCTAAAGCCCACTTGCAGCATGTTCTGAACTCGACTTTAACTCGGGTTAAGTCAAAAAATAGAGGGTTAAGAACCTGCTCCGTATTTTTCGTCCGTTTGTCGTCGTCGTTGATGCGAAGTATTTCTTAACAATTCATATAAACGGGCTCGTAAGTACCAAAATAATTTTAAAAGAGAAACAATTCAATCAAATAATTTTAGGCATTCATTTAAACGGCCAATATGAGGTAGTTTATGTCCTTTGTTTTACCAAAAACATCGCGATAAAGGCCAGAAAAATGTTTAACAAAATGCTTTGCATCAAAACTGTCGTCGTCGCCGACCGGGTTCTTAAGGGCCTTACTATTGCCAAATGGGTACTTTCTATAGTCTACTCCTCGTTTATGGCGGAACCAAAAATAATGAAAAACTGTATTATGAATTATCAACTCTTAGACAACATATACAACATTTTTCTTTTTCATACCACCAAAACTTCTGCATGAAATATTTTTTAACTGAATGGTGTTTTTTGGCTTGAATTTCCTACTGCTCCTAAGTGGCTTGGCCGATTGAATTCATTTATGCTTTGATAAATAGATAAACTTGATATCTATAAACGTAACATAACATTATTCAATCGAACAATCACGTCCATGTGAAAAGTATAATTTTCTCCTATTTCGCCCTATCAAGGACGCAGCGAGCGTCGTAACAGCCACTATGCATTGCGCGCTGATATGAACGTTATTTCAATGTCGTTTCCGTTGATATTCGTACCGACAAATATCGAGCTGCTAATTTGGTGACGGTAATCGCCTTAAGAAAAAGCTCTCTTGCACCGATCAAAATCACGGGTTAAACTAGGGTTGAACTAAGAGAAAGTCATCAGAATTTAACCCGACTCTCACCTCGAGTTAAACTCGGGTTAGTGAAGTAATGTTACCAGTTTAACTTAAATTGTGTTGTTTCCAATGATATTATTTACATACTATACCTCATTGGTTGCAACTAATTACTTTATGGTAACATTCTAAATAAATGTCAAATGTCAAACAATCGCTTAGCTCGGGTTTACTAACCCGCTTCGATATAGTAATGATGCAGTAGGACTAATGAATTGTCGGGTTAGTTTACTCTTTCCTGGGGTTAGTTAACCCGAGGAGGGTTAAGGATTTTTTCTCGATCATGCTGCATAAGAGGAACAAATAAATACTGTGGAACTGTAGTACAAGTAACATTTTTCATTACTTTCATCGCATTATAAGATAATAGTCTAAGAGCTAGCGACCAAATCGGTCATGTGGCTTCAGCTGTATTGAAACTCCGTTAGCTACTTCCCTGAACAACCTTTTCCGATAATCTTCGTGCTGGCAGGCCGCGGGCGGTGGGTGCGGGTGTAGTGTGGTGGGAAAAAAAATGCGGGCTCAGCGACTTTAATTTTTTATTCAAACTGTTGCTCTGTACTCCCTGTGCACCCAAAACAAATTTTTAATTGATCGGGTGGTGGGAAGGGGTTGCCAGCGTTAATTAAAAGTACCAAGCCGCCGTGAGCCGTGAGCGCGATGACCCGTTCGCAGGCTGATATCTGAGCCCAAATGAAAATTATTATTATTTTGGTACTTTTAATTAACGCTGGCAACCCCTTCCCACCACCCGATCAATTTAAAAATATTTTTGGGTGCACAGGGAGTACAGTACAAAGCAACGGTTTGAAAAAAAATTAAAGTCGCTGAGCCCACATTTTTTTTCCCACCCTACTACACCCGCACCCACCGTCCGCGGCCTGCCAGCACGAAGATTATCGGAAAAGGTTGTTCAGGGAAGTAGCTAACGCAGTTTCAATACAGCTGAAGCCACATGACCGATTTGGTTGCTAGCTCTCAGTCTATAAGAGCACTCTTTTGTCCGTCCGTCCGTCTGTCAAAGTGGTTTTTCTCGAAAACTATAGAGCGGTGCTATCGGATATTACAGATAAACTCGTATGATTTGTGAATAAATAAATGATGATGATTACCTAAACCTCGCGTTTCCTGTTCCAGAGAGAATCTTAAAAATGTTAAAACCGCCATTATTATATTTCCATTGTAAGAAAGGCTACAAGAGAACTTTGTTTCATTTCAAAGCATACTTTGTCAAGTTTATGAGAGAAATTGTTTTGATACAACGCGAGGTGTGCGGCTTTATTTGAGAAAGTTTTCTTTACATGTTTTATTTTCGTACATTTAAGAAGAGTTTTGCATCTTTTATGTCATACTAGACCTGCCCGCAGCTCTGCTTATATAGAATTGTTGAGCCCATATATTTAGTATAAACGCGGAAGAACCCAAAAATTAAAGAGCGAAAATTTTTCTCGAAAATTATGTATTTTCAAATTCTATATTTACACTGAACAAATAAATATATAGTTTATATAGTATATAGACTATGGAGTTTTGTATTTAGGTCAGAAAACAATGAACTTGTTATGTAGTACAATACAACCTTATTTGTACACCATAAAAAAAAGGAACAGAAACATAAATACTTAATTTTTAACTAACTTATTATGTAGCACACACAGGCGGCCTTATCGCTTAAAGCAATCTCTTCCAGACAACCTTTGGGTGGATGAAACTGTTTAGAATGATTGCTGAAATGATGGTGTATTATGTAATCAATCTACTGAGTCCAAAATTGTTTTTTTATTGACTTACCCATGTAGAGCTTGAAATTACAAAATGGTGCAATAAAGATGACGCAAACTACAAATAAGTAAACGTCATGCATGACTGAAGTCATCATTAAGTTACATTTAGTCATTAAGTAAACCAAAATATTCACATAAGAATCTAGGTCGCATTACCATCTCTTAGCCACCGACATTTCCTTGACTTGCTCAAGTTTTTTACCTACCTATACAAATCTAAAGAACTCGGTCTGCCATGCAGCGCTAAAGTGGTCTAAATTCTGTTACACAGGAAATAAACCAAACCGATCCATTCTAAGAACTCAACACAATACACAGAGGTAGCTTCGGAATTTCACAATCGCTAACTTGCTACGATTTCTCGGTGACTCACTGAGCGTAGTGTAGGTAGCGTTGTAGTGAGTTCAGGCAGTACATAACAATATGTCCTTCGGCTTTAAGTCGAACTAATAGGATCTTTGGCAACTTGGTTTCCATTTCCAGGAATTGTCTTGATGTTCCTGGCAAAATTTATGAAATTTATTGTTTACGTCAGGTAGTTAAGGCGATATATATGCGAAAAAAATACGGGTGTTTCTTTTCTGTGTATTTCATGAAATACACGGAAAATTTCAATAAATTTCTGGTATATGCATTTTGACTATATAATCTAGGGTTTTGAAATTGGAAAACATGTTTGGATAAATTTTCCTCGATAGAAATAATTGTTGAAATGAGATCTTCAAAAACACTTTTTCTCCTCGTTTGAAGAATAGGAACCATCATAACTCAAACATATTTTATTAGGTATGTTTCAACAATATCTAGAGATTTGATATTTGAAATTTTGCTAGCTATTTTAGTTTTTTTAATACAAATATAAAACCAACTTTTTTCCTTTTTGCCTTGAATCCGCCCCTCTCGCACTGCGCGATTTTTCGCTTGGAGTGACAGTGACAAAAATAAAATTCGCATAGCTCCATAAGTAATTTTCTGTCTTTTTGTCGCTGATGAAATGTAGTTTATAGTATTAAGCTTGCAATACGATATTATATCTTGTGATGTTTTTAGAGCTCTTCGTTAAGGCGGTTCTTGCAGCTGGTGACCGAGAAAGCCACAATTAAGTTCGGGCTATACTGAGATGTTAACTTAGTAAAAAAAATGAAAAATATAATTATGATAGACTTCAAGATATGTGAAATGATGTGCTTTGATTAGAATTTAATATTTTTATCTATAATTTAACTAAATAAATACCAAAACAGGGTCCAAATTAATACTAAGGTCCGATTTCATTAATTAAGTATGCAAATAAACATTGAAAAATAAAAATTGAAACTTTGTCAAATTGACAATAATATTATGACAACAAATGTTCCTTTGATTAGTTTTGAAAAACTTTAGCTAAACATGTTTTTATACATTTTTAGGGTTCCGTACCCAAAGGGTAACCAACGGGACCCTATTACTAAGACTCCGCAGCCCGTCTGTCTATCTGTCCGTCGTCTGCCCGTCTGTCACCAGGCTGTATCTCATGATCCGTGATAGTTAGACAGTTGAAATTTTCACAGATTATGTATTTCTGTTGCCGCTATAACAACAAATACTAAAAAACAGTATAAAACAAATATTTAAGGGGGCTCCCATACAACAGACATGTTTTTTTTTGCCGTTTTTATAGATGATGGTAAAAGAAACCCTTCGTGCGCGAGTCTACTCGCACTTGAGCGGTTTTTTTATTTAAGTATTGTTAATGACATAAATTATTTTATTTTAGAAATTCCGGAGAATTTATTGCATCCCGGGAGTTCGGAAGGTTGAACAATATTCCCAGAGACTCCCGGCCGGAATGGGAAGGTTGGGAGCCCTCATATACCTCCTTTGTAAATCTCCCGTCAACTACTGTCATCTCCCCCCGAAAACGCCACGCTTTCTGTCTGGAGAGGCCTTATTCCTCTATATTTCGGCTACTCTTCACTGCCAAAGATCCCGAGTAAAGTTTTATTGGACGTTCGTGCCCGGACAGACAGGTAGGTCGAAGCCGTAGTAATAGGTGTTACCTCGATTTACCCTTAGAACACCGGCCTGAAATAAACACGTGTAACCCCCGGTTTCTGAAAGGCCAATCAATGTTAACAGTAGATTAAAAAATAATTATCTGCGGATTAAGCCAGAAAAAGTGGGAATTTTACATTGAAATCAAAAATTAACTAAGTTAATTATTGATTCATCACTATTCAGACTTCATATATGCTTTATTTTCACCGTTATTTGCGGTTAAAGATTTTTTAATCTACTGAAACCGGGGGTAAATCTGGGGATTTCTCCTGCGTTCAGGAGGTAATAACCAAATTCGAATGTTTTAATGTTAATTCAACCTAGCTGCCAATACATTTTTTTTGACAAGTGATGTATTTATTGGCTTATTGAACGGTGGAACCTCTACAGTGTGGACAAATTTTTTGAAGAGTAGATTTTTTTTTTGCAGGTAGCTATAATTAATTATATTTTATATTATTTTAATTTGATTAAGTATTTGTACACAAGTGATTGATTGGTCAATTTATAAATTGGTCGTTATATATTATATTATCTTGATAATGATAAATGCTTACTAATTAAGGTGTATGGTCCAAGTTAGTTTTCATAAAAAACTTGTGAGAACCAATAACAACGACAGAAGTATTATTATTTAATTCTGTTACCTTTTTCCACACGTCCCATCAACTTTACACCCGCGAATATTCAGTTTTTCTTAAAAACAAAATGTTAGTCTAATTTTGCAATTTAAAACTTTCATACAATGGATTACAAAAGTTTTAAATAACAAAATTAGATTTTAAAAAAGTTTTTTTATAAAAAAACTGATTATTCACGGGCGTAAAGTTGATGGAACGTGTGGAAAAAGGTAACAGAATTAAACAATAATACTTATGTTGTCGTTATTGGTTCCCACAAGTTTGTATGAAGATTGCCTTGAACCATCCACCTTAATAACCTTAAATGACCTGTGATGTACAATTATCAATAAGGACTTTCTAAGTTCCATAAAAAACACCACCGAAGTATATTTAAACTCAATAAATGATTGAATTAGGTTTTTTCTGGAAAATAATCGGAAAGCACTTCGTAATATTATTCTCAGTAGGTACTTCAGCGAAAACTACTTATTTCAATGAAGTAAAGTACATAATATAGTTTTAGGCGGGGCGGCGGCGCGCGGCGGTAGCTCAGGGGTAGAACGCTGGCCTCTCAATCTTGAGATTTAGGTTCGATCCCCGGTCGGGCAGGCACCGGAATGTATGTGCATAGTATTTGTTTTTATTTACCAATTGCTGAACGGTGAAGGAAAACATCGTAAGGAAACCTGCATGCCCTAAAAAGCGTGTATTTGTGCCCGAAGAACGGCGATAAGGCTCACTACCCATCACGTTGGGACGTAATAATCGTCGGTGAAACGCGGTTGTACCGAGTGTTTGCATTTTCGGAACACCCCTGACATGCCTTTGGGGATTCATGTCGTGACGATATATGTATACTTGAATAAAATAATAGTTTTAAGTCTACGCGGAGATACATAGTCTACCGACGTTTGATTTAATTTGTCGTTTTGTGGTGGTCTAACACGCGCTGTCGATACATTTCCATCATATTTGTTCTCTCACACAATGACAGACGCAAGTTGGATAGATAGACGTTTTATCTCTGGCGCGTGCTAGCTACACTGGTCAATACCCCATACCAAAACAAACAAGTTAAAAATAAGGCCAGTAAGAAACCAAATTACTAATATTACATATCTTTCACAGTGAGTAAGACGGTTCATAATACAAACTACTGACACGCAAAGGATGCGGCTTGGTCACGCGATGCATTCTTTTATGAATGACATGAATCTGCATTCTAACTAGTATTGAAAACCTTGAAATGTCGCCTTAATTGTTTCGAAAAGAATATTAGGTTTTTGTTGGTATCTAACAAACATAGATTGGTATGCTATGCATGGTATGCTATGGTAGCAAATAATAAAATAACAAAAGGAACATACAATACATACATGAATATTTCCTGTCTCCCAAAGGGGTAGGCAGAGACTACAGATTTCCATCTGCTACGATCCTGAGACACTTCTTTCGCCTCTTCCACATCTAGTCATACAAGCTCTTCTATTCCGGGTACTTTTGACATTGCCCTTCTTCAGTATGTCGCCAATTTGGTCAGCATACTCGTATTACGTCCCTCTAGGGCGGCCTGGTCGAGCTCTACCTTCGACTTGCGCACAATAAATTTCTTTCATCACTATACAAAAGGTAACATAGTATAATTTCCCTAAGAAACAAATTCGCACAACAAGAAAATATAATTGACTATACTTAATAAAGTACAGTGTTGACTGTACTTAATAAAGTACAGTGTTGACTGTACTTAATAAAGTACATTGTTGGGTGTACTTAATAAAATACATTGTTGACTGTAATTAATAAAGTACAGTGTTGACTGTACTATATAAAGTACATCGTTAACTGTACTTAATAAAGTTCAGTGTTGACTGTACTTAATAAAGCACATTGTTGACTGTACTTAATAAAGTACAGTGTTGACTGTACTATATAAAGTACATCGTTAACTGTACTTAATAAAGTTCAGTGTTGACTGTACTTAATAAAGTACAGTGTCAACTGTACTTTATAAAGTACAGTGTCATGAGAAGAGAGCGCATGTTGTTGCAGTAAATTTTAAAGTTCCCTATTTGTCCCTGGCCCCATATATTTAAAGATTTGACTCGTAAAAATTGTATTATGTATACCTACTTTACAAAAGAAACTATTTGAATTTGTAAAGCTTTTTCCATGTTTTTTGATGGAATAAAATGTTTTTTGTATTTGTATTTAATATTGATTGTAATAATTTAGATTAAATAGGCGAAATTTAATCAGATTTAATTAATCAGCTATTCATTTACCTTTCTAATTCATTCATCAAATCCACTGAAAACTTTAACAACTTAAAGTTTGACCGACAAGCAACTTCACCAGACACGAAAAAAAAAAATTGTGAAAAATTCAAGATTTCCTGGCAAAAAAACATCCTGTCCAGAAAAAGTAGACCATCAGAATGAGTCTTAGCAGCTGGTAATAAAGTCGCGTGTTGATTGGATAAATCATATCCGAAATAAAAATGATAAGAGGAACCTTCCCCTGCCTGACTCACAATCTCACAATAGCTTCTCAATGTAAACTGACATTAGAATGGCTGTCACGATTCTGAGGCTTTTCCATCGCTGTGTGAAAGATAAGGTCGAGATTCGCTTAAGAGGATGGCATACCCTAGCAACTTTTTTTATTACCCGTCCAGCACAAAAAGTGGCAAAGACCTTATGTGCTTTTCATAGAGGCGATTATATAATGTCTTTCAATTTAAATTGAAAGTAATTTAGGAGGTGATTCAGTATCGGTAATACATCACATTCCACTTCAAAGAACTTTTTTTTGCGCGAACTTTTTCTTCACTTGACCATACAAACTGAGTCAGCTGATCGGACCACTTTGTACTGAAAAGTGAAAAAAAAGTTCGCTCAAAAAAAAGTGTTTTGCAGTGGAATGTGATGTATTGACGATACTGAATCACCTTCTAAATTACTTTCAATTTAAATTGAAAGACCTTATATGTTGGTTTTTTGGCCTCTTTTTCTTAGACGCGTAATACTAGTGATCTGATCACGCAGCGAAACAACAAATTGGTGTGTTTTTAGTTAATATTGAAATATTTTGTAGGGAAAAAAACATTGGATCTAGGTAAAATCCCTTCATTTCTATTGCCTATTTAATGAAAAAAAAAAATCAAGTTGATCTCTTAACCGCGTTTTTGAAACGAACGTTTGAAAACCAAAAAAAAGAGGGTGAAAAACATTTTTTTTTTGACAAAAGTGATAAATCTTAATACATTGTTTAAAGGTGGAATCCCTAGATGAAAGATCGATAAATCAAATATATTTTCTTCGATATGAGGAGAGACCTAGTTACTTCCAATGAACCCTTGAAAACTTTGTGTAGTTGATGTTCTAGCGTCAGGTGTCCTGTTAATGCGGAAGGTATCCGGAGAAATCGGTCCTACTCAAACGCTTTCATTTTACATTTTGTCTATCCTGCTTAGTGAAACCGGGCTGCTCAGAAATCCCGTGAATGCGTAGTGTTTTTATTTATTATTTTGGAATGAGAATGGAGCCCGGGGTTTTTCATATGACGGCTGTTTAATATCATACTTTGTGCGGCGTTTATTTTGGTATAATATTGTCTAAAATCTAATAAAACTCATATTATAGTAGTTTATGCTACTAGGGCGAAAAGGAATAAATTACGAGGACGATTTAAAACACGAGCGTAGCGAGTGTTTTAAACGTAACCGAGTAATTTATTGCTTTTACGCCCGTGTATCATACTACGTTTTTCAATGCATAGTGTGAGGAAATGAAAACAAATATAATCTTGTGAACTTTAAATTATAATTGGGTCAAAAGGACTGTATCCAGAGCCGTTAAACAGTGGAAAAAAAAGTATAACATCTATGGTACACAGGAAAGGCTGCAGGTTAGCCAACCATTGTAAATAAATAAAAAAAAAAAATAATAATAAAGCCCTAGGGCAAAATAATCGACTTTTGGTTCGGTTTTGATGCATAAAAAGTGGGCCTTTACGAGCACATGCATTGAAAAATTATATTTAGATCAAAGTTTAGTCCTATCTTTGCAATTTAATTCGATGAAGGAAAATGCAAGTAATCGTGGATCGAACGGCCGCAATATTAACGTTGTATTAGCACCATTTCACGGTTTAAAATTTGGGAGTACCCCGCCTTAACACAAAAATCAGTAAAGCATTGTTATGATAATAGAATAGGCCGAAAGAGCGAGAAATCTGTCGTAAAAAGCAAAAGAACCGTCATAATTCATTATGGAAATACCGAACCGTGAAACCCTAGCATGTGTAGTCTAACTCAGGGGTCGGCAACCTTGTGATATAGGAGGGCCACAAATGCTACCAGGCCGGTCTAAATGTTCATCTTTTAACTGAGAACAATGCTTGCTTTTTAGATAGTTCAGAACGGAAAATGTCTGCTCACACTAATATAGTTATCAAGCAGTAGTTGAGAACTTTACGGGCCACACCAAAGTGATTCACGGGCCGCATGTTGCCCGCGGGCCTCCGTTTGCCGACCCCTGCTAACTGTACCTTGTCTTCAATAAAGAGACATGTGTCATATCATATCATAACATAATCTTCCTTTAAAATGATGATGATGATGATGTCGTTCTAATGTTGCGTTCAAGTTTTCGTCGTGACCTTATTATTACAATATTCCTTTGTACTCTAAATTAACGGGACACCTGACGCTAGGACAAAAACTCGACCGACTCGACCTATACTTCCCCGGCACAATCAAAAGTGCGTTCGATTCGAATTTTGAAATAAAAAGTAACGATTGGCGGAGACTTTGACTTTTAGATGTCAATGCTCAGCAGGGCTATTCAAAGTGCAATTACAGTGCAAATTAAATTGACTGGGTGCTAGTCAGAAGTGGGATAATAGATGATCGCGTCATTGGCGATTTTGCGCGCCATTTGCTCTTGATTAATTAATGTCCCTATTCATTACGAGCCGGACATTTTCGACACGCGCAGTGAACAATTTTTTGACGGACATGAACATTTTAAGAGGCTATGCGAATTTTATTTTTGTCACTGTCACTACCAGCGAAAAATCGCGCAGTGCGAGAGGGGCGAATTCAGGGCAAAAGGAAAAAAAGTTGATTTTATATTTTAATAAAAAAAACTAAAATAGCTAGCAAAATTTCAAATATCAAATCTCTAGATATTGTTCAAACACACCTAATAAAATATGTTTGAGTTCTGTATATGGTTCCGATTCGTCAAACGAGGAGAAAAAGTGTGTTTAAAGACCTCATTTCAACAATTATTTCTATCGAGGAAAATTTGTCCAAACATGTTTTCCAATTTCAAAACCCTAGATTATATAGTCAAAATGCATATACCACAAATTTAGTAAAATTTTCCGTGCATTTCATAAAATACACAGAAAAGAAACACCCGTATTTTTTTTCGCATATCGCTTTAAATTGGCTATTTAATAAAATGCCTACCTCATTGCTGCGGGTCTACCACGTAATTCTGATTTTTATCAACATCAACTTGAGATTGAGATTTGACGAGCGTGCGACGACGCCCGCCTAACATGCCATCTCTTTTGCACGCACGTCAAATTTCAATATCAAGTTGATGTTGATGAAAATCAGAATTACGCGGTAGACCCGCTGGTTAGTTAACAAACATCTCATAATAGTGTACCGGTTTCTTTGAAACAATAACAACAAGAAAATAGAACGTTGGCCCCATTTCGTATTTACTTTTCAAGTTTTGACCGTGATATTCAAATGACTGCTATTCTAAATTCTAAATTCGTAGCGGGGGCGATGAGTCCTGCACTGATTCTCGGTAATCGTGAATATTGTGCACTTCCCCCCGGTCAGTCAGCCCAGCCAGGACAGCTCCTTAAAGTAGAGCCGAACAGCTTCAGCATGCTGACACAAAAACTGGTCCAGTGAAGGGAAGGTGGAGCTCGTCGCAATCCCTGCTTTTCGTCTCATGTATTCGGTTGCAGAGCAGTGGAGTAGCACATGTTCCACTGACTCGTCCTCTAGAAGACACCCTCTGCATAGAGGGCTATCGGTGCCACCTGTTTTGAAAAGGTGCTTGTTTAGGTTGCAGTGTCCAGTTATGATACCTAGCATGTCACGTAGGTCGGACCGTTTTAGTTTTAATAAGTATCTTGTTACCTTACCATTCGACTGCGGTATCATTAGTTTTGACAGCCGGCAGTCATTTCGTTCTGCCCATGCTTTGTTGTGTACACTCAAGAGTATGTTTTCGCAGTTCACCCCTGATTGCTTCTGCCGATGCGATGGTCGACACAGATTAGTGCCATGTGTCGTTATATTAGTGCCCTGCAGGGCTGCCATATAGTACTCCTACGATTATTTGTCTTTTTTGCTAACGTACGATCGCAAGACTGAGATCGTATACGAAACATGCGACTTTTTATGATTAATTTAATTAAGTAATAACTGGCAACATTTTTTCAATGAAAAAAACATGCCGCATATTCACGGAGAATCCCCCAGCATAATGTGCGCCTAGATATTACGTTTGAATAAAGACCTTCGAAACCTTCATATAAAGCTTGTAATTGCTTGCGTTCGTTGCTTTTTTGGTTTGTTAGCCAATTAATTAATAGGTAAGAAGTGAAAATTGCACAAAATTTAAGCCCACAGAAAAAATGATGACTTCTGCAAATTTATATAAGAATCAATACAATACAATACAATACAATATCTTTATTTACCAAAAAGCTTACACTATTTTATTACATGCTTAAGGTAACTTACTGAATTACGAACTAAAATTAGTGTGCATGCATAGTGATGGTGATGAGAATAACTGTGGATCCCACGCTAAGTCTAACTTGTCCGGTGGAATCCAAGACTGATTATCAAAATTAATTAATTAATCCGAGGTTTAAAAACAAGAAGGAAGATATCAAGAAAAGTTATTGACATTTTAATATAAAAGTAACATATTTCAGATTATATACAGCTACTTGTAATATTAATAATTTATTTACGTCACTGAATGCCATTTTTAGAATTTGGCAGATATATTTGAAATTTTCATTAATATTTTTTTAATAAAAAAATGATTTTACATACGTACGACTTTTTATTTAATTTTTTCCGTCGAATGCGACTTTTTAGAGCTGATAGTACGATCGTGCCATTTTCACATCTGGTAGCCCTGTCCCCCTATTCTGTATCTTTAGTTGCCAACTGAACTGGGTGCCTATCATCAAAAACATAGATAAAAACTGAAATTTCAAAATTTTCTTTAGTGTGTATTGAACTATTAACAATCTGTGTCGTCACTTCCAAGTATATACATATCTTTAGGAAATCGGAATTCAATAGTATATCTATGTTTTTGATGATAGGCACCCAGTCCAGAAGGCAACTAGAGATACATAATAGGCCCGCTGGTGCCCTGTGTCGTTATAAAATGCCTACCTCATTGCTGGTTAGTTAACAAATATCTCATAATAGTGTACCGGTTTCTTTGAAACAATAACAACAAGAAAGTAGAACGTTGGCCCCATTCCGTATTTACTTTTCAAGTTTTGACCGAAATTTTCAAATGAATGCTACTCGTTCTTTGGTATATTTCGAAACAGTTTAACTGTAGTTATTGAAAAACTTAGGTGAGGTATTAATTGTAGACTTAGGGATGTAGCAATACCCAGTTTTGCCGATACGATATCGATACCGATTTTTGTAGTAAATAATCTGTGATACCGATGCTTAGTAGATAATAAATAATGATGTATGTCTGGCGTTTGAATCTTTATTTTGCATACAAGTTACCTTTTAACAGAGACTGAACCTTAGCAAGTGTAACAATAAATAAGTCAAAAGTCTAATCAAAATTCAAAGAAAATTATTAATTCGGTAATTAAAGTTTACTTTTGACTTATTTTTGTTAAGAAAGCGAAGTTTTTTCAACTGTTTGATATCGGTTGCATATAATCGGCGATGACGATATATCGTTATTGGAATCGAAGATTTCAAAAGTAAAGATAGGCCCTTACCGTAGTATGACAGCACCAAAATGTTTTCACCTTTAAATGGGTGACGCTCACACGTTTGGAATAAGTGCTCATCTGAACACAATGATAGTTGGACGCCTTAAGTGCACTTAAAGTTAATCATTTTAACAACTTTAGTAGTCTGATCAGTTGCTGACCGTATTTAGACAGATTGTGCACTCATAAGTGTGCGCGCGTCGGCATTATGTTAACGCACGCATTCAAAAGCTGTGCAATAGATTTTAGGTGCCAGGGATCATCTAAACTTGTGAAATCTTTACCGATATATCGCTATTGGAATCGCAATCGTTTTACATCCCTAATTGTAGTAATGGAAGTTTCGACTTATTTGTCAGTTTCATAAATCAACGAGATAATAACAGTGTTTGAATTTCCAAATAAACACTTCGGGTTGGTATAACTTAGACGGTTGAATTTATTAGACGAGGTATTTATTATTTAAATGGTTTTGGTAATTTGTATTTGATATAATTGGTATCCAATTAAGAAGGTGTTAATTATTATACTCGTAATTTTGTTAAGAGCGGTTTTTACAAATTTTTTATTTTTTTATTTTGACACCAAAGTTGTTGAAATTCTAATTTACAGAAACCAATAGAAACTTTGCGATGGCAGCACATACAATACATAGGTAATAAAATAAGGTTTTGTTGAATAACTATTAAGTGAATTTTGAATTAAGTGTTCTGTTTTGATTAATTAGAAAAAGGCGGGTTTTTTACAATCCGGCTGCGATACCGCTCTTAACTGTCTGGTGGACTAACTGCCGGTTTCTGAAAGGCCAATCAAAGTTTACAGTAGATTAAAAAAACTTTAACCGCAAATAACTGTGAAAATAAAGCTTATATGAAGTCTGAATAGTGATGAATCAATAATTAACTTAGTTAATTTTTGATTTCAATGTTAAATTCCCACTTTTTCTGGCTTAATCCGCAGATAATTATTTTTTAATCTACTGTTAACATTGATTGGCCTTTCAGAAACCGGGAGTAATAATCTTAAACATACTTTGTGAAATTAAGATACAATTTTATGTAGAAAAGACAAATATTTCGTGGTAAACTTTCACGGGCCAGGATTTGAACTTGCTGTTGCTTACATGGCAAGTGCTCTCCCAACTGAGCTACTGAGGTTCTCACCAGGGGCTCTACCGCGTAATTCTCATTTGTATCAACTTCAAGCAAATGCATGCGAAATTCAACGCGTGCAAAAGAGATGGCATGTTAGGCGGGCGTCGTCGCACGCACGTCAAATTTCAATCTCAAGTTGATGTTGATGAAAATGAGAATTACGCGGTAGACCCACTGGCCCGTTAACTGTTTCCTTCATATATTGTTATCACAGATGAGAGAACCTCGGTAGCTCAGTTGGGAGAGCACTTGCCATGTAAGCAAGAGGTCTCAGGTTCAAATACTGGCCCGTGGAATTTTTTCACAAATTATTTATCTTTTCTTCTTAAGCTCAAATTAAGAGGATGACATACCCTGGCAACTTTTTTTATTACCCGTCCAGCATAATAAGTCTAATGGCAAAGACCTTATTTGCTTTTCATAGAGGCGATTATATGTTGGTTCTTTGGCCTCTTTTTCTTAGACGCGTAATACTAGTGAGCACGCAGCGAAACAACAAATTGGTGTGTTTTTAGCTACGTAGGGCGGCTGATATGTAATCTCCTTGGTCAGAAATATATACAAAAATAATGCTGGCTGGTATGGATTTATATTCGTTTGTTATTCTATTTTCAAAATGTATTACATTCATTTGTTTATTGCATCACGTTTATTTGTCTCCTACAATTGTTTCGAACATGTCGGTAGAAAAAGTGAAAATGGATAAAATCGAGCAGCGTGCGGTGATTAAGTTTTTGACTAAAGAAGGGAATACGCCTTCGGAGATCAGACAGCGTATGTCACGTGTGTTTGGCAGTTCGTGATCTTCCGAATTTGTTATAAAGTTTTGGTCAAGGCAGTTTAAATTAGGTCGTGAGAGCCTCGAAGATGATCCTCGTAGCGGAAGACCAGTTTCGGCCGTCACCGATGAAAATGTAGCCAGGGTGAAAAAAAAATATATTAGAGGACCGACGAGTGAAGCAGTGGGAGATAGCTAGAGATGTGGGCGTCAGTAAAGAGCGAGTCAATGAAATAATTCATGAGCATTTGAACATGTCCAAGGTTAGTGCACGTTGGGTCCCTAGAATGTTGACTGCATTTGACATATGGAGAGGCGTGTCAAATGTTGCGAAGAGTTTTTGGACATGAGTCGAGGGAAAGAGGAAGAAATAATTTCTAGAATTGTAACATGTGATGAGACTTGGATTCGACAATGGGACCCGGAAAGTAAGCAAGAGTCGTTACAGTGGAAATTTAAGGATGAGAAGCCGCCTCGGAAATTTAAGGTCTGTCCATCGGCCGGTAAACTTATGGCTACAATCTTTTGGGACACAGAAGGGATTTTGCTCATAGATTATTTACCGAAAAAAACTACAATGAATGCTGATTATTACTCAAACTTATTATATCAACTAAGAGAGACAATAAAAGAAAAACGGCGAGGTAAACTAAGCAAAGGAATTCTGATTTTGCACGATAACGCACCAGTGCATACCGCACGCACAACAAAGCTAGCAATTAAAGACAATGGCTTCGAAACCATTGACCACCCCCCTTATAGTCCAGATCTAGCCCCCTGTGACTATTTTCTGTTTAGACTTCTCAAGAAAGACCTCAGGCGACGAAGATTTATGACCGATGACGAAATGAAGGCAGCGGTTTCTGACTATTTTGACGACAAACCGTTTTTTTTTTTTTTAATGGCTTAAATTCAATATTTGAAAAATTTAATAAGTGCATTTTACTAGCAGAGGACTATATAGAAAAATAAAAAAAAACTATCCAGTTACGTCTTTTCTTTCATAGTTAGGTAGGTTACTTTTCAGCCTCCCCTCGTAATACTGAAATATTTTGTAGGGAAAAAAATATTGGATTTAGGTAAAATCCCTTCATATTTCTATTGCCTATTTTATAAAAAAAAAACAAGTTGATCTCTTACGAGTAACCGCATTTTTCAAACGAACTTTTGAAAACCAAAAAAAAGAGGGTGGAATCATTTTTTTTTTGACAAAAGTATATATCTCAAAACATTGTTTATAGGTGGAATCCCTAGATAAAAGATCGATAAATCAGATATATTTTCTTCAATATGAGGAGAGACCTAGTTTCTTCCAATGGACCCTTGAAAACTGGTGTTGTTGATGTTCCAGCGTCAGGTGTCCACTTATATAACCCATTTAGTAAAATCAAGCGATTGGAATCACCCACATAGATCATGTACTGGAGACTTGTTCTTTAAGGCGATATGCGAAAAAATACGGTTGTTTCTTTTCTGTGATTTCATGAAATACACGGAAAATTTTAATACATTTCTGGTATATGCATTTTCACTAAAATCTAGGGTTTTGAAATTGGAAAACATGTTTGGATAAATTTTCCTCGATAGAAATAATTGTTGAAATGAGGTCTTCAAACACACTTTTTCTCCTCTTTTGACGAATAGGAACCATATACAGAACTCAAACATATTTTATTAGGTGTGTTTTAACAATATCTGAAATTTGATATTTGAAATTTTGCTAACAATTTTAGTTTTTTTAATAAAAATATAAAACCAACTTTTTCCCTTTTGCCCTGAATCCGCCCCTCTCGCACTGCGTGATTTGGACTGCTTTTCTTGGAGTGACAGTGACAAAAATAAAATTCGCATAGCCTCTTAAAAGGATACAGTTTCAGAACACGTCCTAAGATAACCTAAAATTGCGGATTAAGAGATTCAAAAACAAATTCGTTATTCGAACGGAACTGCTCTCTTTCGCCGATTTTCTGCTTTAAAAAGAATTTCGCTTCGAAGAGGGTCACCATGTTTCAAACAAAATGGTCCAATTTTAAAAATGTCCGTCGAATTATTGGACATTTTAGGGGGTCTGTCAGAAAGTTGTAACGTGATATATTTTTCGTTTTGCTAGTTAAAGAACGAGGGTGCGTTTTTATGTTGGCGGCATGGATTGGAGAAGGGTGAGAGGCCTCATTGGTACCTCAACGTGTTGAGTGATTCACTATTAGTATAAATACCGAGTTTTATTTCAACCGGCTCATTAGTTTTTGAACTATCATCAATAAAGCAACTCAAGAGCGGTTTCGAAGCCGGATTTTGAATAACCCGCCTTTTTCTAATTAATAAAAACGGAACAATTAAATTTGACATTCACTCAATAGTTATTCAACAAAACCTTAATAGCTATGTATTGTGTATGCTGCAAATTTTCCATTGGTTTCTGTAAATTAGAATTCCAACATATTTTAAACTCAAAATTTTATATATGTACGGGAACGCAAATATCGAAAAACGATAAGCAAATGTGGTTTCTATTTATGGCAGGGAGTTAAACGATTTCACTTCTCTAACAACATATCATATCCAGGGGAATTTAAAACCAGTCTATGATACTTGTAGCTTAAGACAGCCCTTAACATATACAATTGACGCAGTGTTAACAGAAGTAAGATGACTATGGTTTACATTTTCGAAGGCCAGGATTTCGTTTTACAAATAGCGCTATCTCTAGCACGTATATATTATGAAGGCAACGTTAATATATGAAAATGTTCTCTATTTGCTTGCCATTAAAAGTCAGGGCATGGTCATTGATATAAAAACAGAAGATGCGGTATGTTGTTTTATCGTCAACTCGAAAAATGGACCTCTTTTTTGAACAAGCGCCACCGAACGAAAGCGATAGAGCGACGAGCTTCGACAGTGGCGCGAGCGGATACAGGTACATGGGCTAGTATTTGTAGCTCCACTTGCGGTAAGCCGGGTACCGTCACTACCGTGTCTGCTCTTTTGTTTTGTCTAAGGGCAAGGTTGCTAAAATTTTGGTAGCTTTTCGTGGCTCATCAAAATTTACCTCAAAATAAGAGTTACACAACGAAACGTCAAGAACTGATAAAATCCCGTCTCGTTATAATAAAGCCTTTTATATGTAATACTAGCGACCCTTTGCAGGGCATGTATTATACATATAAACCTTCCTCTTCAATTACTCTATCTATTAAAAAAAAACGCATCAAAATCCGTTGCGTAGTTTTAAAGATCTAAGCATAGGTAATAGGGACAGACAGACAGCGGGAAGCGACTTTGTTTTATACTATGTAGTGATTGACAAAATATCAACAGTCCCACAATGCTCTCAAATCTTTGCGCCATTGCCACCCTACTTCCTTGGATATTTCCATCTAATTTTACCTGACTGTTTTACTTTCATTAGAAAAAACGTTTTCCCTTTAGATTTGCGGAAATTACTGGCTCACAATGTTTATATTCATCTCCATGGTAATTCTAATAATAACGTGTCGGGAACGTGTTTGATTTTATACGAAAGTATTATAATTCCGTGAATTCTTAGTAAGCTTTATTGTTTTTTTTCTTGTTCTGTATGCAGAGAATAAACAAAATACTATTGGCATTTTAGTGGCTGCAATGATATTAAAAGAAAAATTAAGTATATATATCGTCACGACATGAATCCCCGAGGGGGTGTCAGAGGTGTTCCGAGTGTGAACTGTGAAATGCAAGTCACAGTCAATTATTGCATCCAAACGTGATGGGTAGTGAGTCTTATCGCCGTTCTTCGGGCACAAATACACGCTTTTTAGGGCATGCAGGTTTCCTTACGATGTTTTCCTTCACCGTTCAGCAAGTGGTATGCAAGAATGCACATAAATTTTGACAAACTCGTTGGTGCATGCCCAACCGGGGCACGAACCTGGATCTCAAGATTGAGAGGCCAGCGGTCTACCCCTGAGTTGTTACCTCCTTAAAATAAAAATTTCCTAAGTTAATACAATAAAGATAAAACCGTGACACGAACAGAATTTAATTATAAAAATATATTATTTAGGATATAATGTATTTTGTAGTACACGTATGTATGATTACTTATTTTAATAAAATTTCCCTTTCCCGCTCAGGTTTGCTGGAAGAAATCTCTTTTTAGAGATAAGCTCGCCTGTGTACATATCTTTTAATGTATTATATGTCTTGACTGCTTTTCTGTGTACATTAAAGAATAAAGAATTCTGTACAATTTAGAAACTCACTTTTTAGCTCTGAGCTGAAAAGCACGTGCAGAATTACCTAGAAAATTATACAGATAATACATGAGTATACAAATAATAATACTCATAAATTAAAAAAAAAAATCGTTAGTGCATGTTCAACCGGCAAGATTTGAACTCGGGTCTTTTTAGGGTACCGCTTTAAGTAATAAAGTACAGTTGACCCAAATTCATAATAAATAGCTGTCCTAATTGAGCGATTGATACCTAAATAACTAATAAACTCCATGGAAAGTTTCTCGTACATAGTTGGCGTACCTTGACGCTTTTTTTAGGGCTCCGTTTTAACAGAAACCCTTATTGTTCCTTTCTCTGTTAGTCCATCTATCCTAGCTTCAAAGTCAAAATGCAGAATTCTATGAGCATTTCTTGTAAAAATACAAAATAAAGAGACAATTTGATATGTTTGAATTTGATTTTAGAATCAAAATTACCCTAACGAAAGCCGTGTTCATCAAACCGAATCGTTATTTGACGATTCTTAGGGTCCCGTACCTCGATAGAAAAAACTAAACCCTTGTAGGATCACTTATCCTTGTTTCAAAGTTTTGACTATTTTTCCTATTTCTCCGAAACGGCCTAAGGTATCACTTTAGAACTTCTAATATAGAGTTTTTTTTTAGTGTAGTGAGTTTTTTTTTTATTATTAAAAGTGACCTACAATCTAGAAATTCTCACAAACGGGCTTTCGCTCAAGTAAAGTGTGTAATTTTTACGAGACATATGACAGCGGGCAAACTTGTATGGGACTAGGTCCAAGCGCCGCGCCGCCAAGATTAAGATGTATGATAAATAAAAGGACATAAATGTAGTCCTCAAGCAAGCAAAACCCCATCAAAATAAATACAAGGTGACTTTTTGATCATCGTCCAAATTCATACTGGAGGCTTGATAAGTGATCAGTATCTTGGATCAGTAACAATTTTTGTGAAATTTGTATAATGAAATTTCGACTTCTGTATATATAAAATTCAAAGTCCTGACTGACTGACTGACTGACTGACTGACTGACTGACTGATATATCAACGCACAGCCTAAACCGCTGGTCCTAGGGACTTGAAATTTTGCATATAGATACCTTATATAGTGTAGGCATCCACTAAGAAAGGATTTTTCCAAATTCACCCCCTAAGGGGGTGAAACGGGGGTCCAAAGTTTGTATGGGGAAACAAGATTAGAGACTATTTTATTCAAGACTTCACAAGAGTACTCCTTCCTATCTTTAAATGAGTAAACATGTGTTTCAGGTTTTTTCAGAATCCCACCCCTAAAAGGGGGAAATGGGGTGACAAAGTCTGAAAATCAACATGGGTATCGGTTGTATGGTTTATCAGGTCGCTGATTACGAAAACAACAACGATTTTAAAATCCAACGTAGTGGACGTAAAAAGGCATTTCCAGAATTCAACCCCTAAAAAGGGGAAATGGGGTGACAAAGTCTGAAAACCAACATGGGTAATATGGGTATCGTTTGTATGGTTTATCGGGTCACTGATTACGAAAACAACAACGATTTCTAAATCCAACGTAGTGAACGTGAAATACCATCATCCCCTGTTGGGGTGCGATGGGGTTGATATGTTGAAATGTGTAAATATCAATATGGGTGTCGTTCTTATGGTTTTTTGGGACGTTAATTATGAAAATGGCATCGATTTTGAAATTTAATATAGTGGACATGAAAATTCTTGAAAGTATGTGTGCCAGAGCAAATCGGCTGTAACAGACGAACAGACAGACAGCCTATTAGGGTTCCATTTTTTCCTTTTGAGGTATCTATCTATCTATATATCCACAATCTATCTATCTATCTATCTATCTATCTATATCTTTCAATATCCCAGCAAAATATCTTTGGAATGGAAGGTTGAAGGGGTTGGACCACGGGGTACCAAAAAAAGTTTTTTTTTATGTGAAAACTTTGACGGCCTGTTTCTCCCAAACGCCTAGACTTAGACCCATGTTGATGGGTGTCTAGGAAAAGGTTTCGACGAGATCTACCCGCCGAAAGTGTCAAAACTTTACAGGCCCGTATCTCCCAAACAGCTAATGCTAGACCCATGTTCATGGTACTCTAAGAAAAGGGCTCGGCAAGATCTATTTGACGTTAAAAAAAAAGTCGAAAAAAAAATTGCCAAACATTTGATCGGCCATATCTCCCGAACGGCTAATTGTAGGGAGTTCGGGTTTCAACTTTTGTGATTGGTCAAGCCGGGGCTACATGACCAAAAAAAATTAAATTTGACAGGTTTTGACAGTTTTTTGACAGGTCCAAAAAAGTATTCCGATTTGCATAAAACTCAAGGGGCATTCGGGGTCGCCAATTACGCTGCTGTATTCAAATTTGCCATTTTTTGACAACTGATAGGGATTTTGACACTCTTTCGGAAAAAGCAAGTTTTTCGGCCGAGCACTACACCTTGACTCCCAGTGGGAGTGAGAGCACTTATAACATTTGTTTCTGAAAAAAATGTAATTTGTTTCCTGTTGGCCACGCGGGCGAAGCCGCGGGCAGAAGCTAGTCCCATATAAATTCAGTTCCAGTCCCGAGTGAATCACTATGGGGAGTCGAAATTTCATTTTACGAATTTCTCCAAAATTGTTACTGATGCATGATACTGATCACTTACCAAGCCACCAGTATGAATTTGGACGATGATCAAAAAGTCACCTTGTATATAAAAATAAAATAGAAAGAAAGAAATTTATTTGGGGACAAAAAGAATACATAGCGAAGCAACATATATGTAGGTACATAATGACTATTAACTTAAAACTAGTACTTATAATTAACATATTAAATACAATAGTCAAAAATTAGGATGAAGCTATCCCATGCATTCAACGTCACCAAATTGGCCATAACTCAGCATGGTGCTGTGACAATAACACATATTTATACAAACATAATGTATGCATACTACGCCACAACGCTGGTATTCTGTTACATAAAATGTATTCGTTAAGATTTTTTCAATGCATGTGCTCGTAAAGGCCCACTTTTTATGCATCAAAACCGAACAGAAAGTCGATTATTTTGCCCTAGGGCTTTAATATATATTTTTTTTATTTATTTACAATGGTTGGCTAACCTGCAGCCTTTCCTGTGTACCATAGACGTTATACTTTTTTTACACCGTTTAACGGCTATGGATACAGTTCTTTTGAGCCAATTATAATTTAAAGTTCACAAGATTATATTTGTTTTCATTTCCTCACACTATGCATTGAAAAATGTAGTATGATACACGGGCTTAAAAGCAATAAATTACTCTGTTACGTTTAAAATACTCGCTACGCTCGTGTTTTAAATCGTCCTCGTAATTTATTCCTTTGCGCCCTTGTAGCATAAACTACTATTAATGTTTTAATTACAAGAACTGAAGTACGGGAGGTTGTAAAACATAATTAGTCATATCTCGAAATCTCTCCGATAGATTTTGATGGGGCTTTGCTTGCTTGAGGACTACATTATGTCCTTTCATTTAAAATATGTCTTGATCTTGACCACGGACCAAATTTGCCCACTGTCATTTCTACTTGCGCCTAATTTCGTACAGTTCACAACGCAAGCGCCCGTCACTTAAGGCGCTCTTATCCCAGAAGAGTGACTCTCTGTCTTTTTCTTTACGTGTAAGGAGTAAAGAAAATAACCACACTTTTGTACTTTTTCGTTGTTTTTATCGGTTTTTAAATTGTTTAAAAATAAGGGATATGTTTATTAAAACCCACTTACGCGGTCGACCTAGAAAATTTAAAGAGCAATATTACCAGATATGTTTCGTTAATAAAAGAGTGGAATTATGGAAATGGCATGATTTGAAAGGTCTTATTACATGCTGTGTTCGTGAATTATTTCTATCGTGCAAAGTTTATCTGATCGTGTAACACATGCGTGGAAGACCTAAATAAAAGTTAGAACTATATTGCGTATTTTTTTTTTGAAGTTTTGGACGATATTTGAAAGTTCTATTTGACTTCGAAATTACTGATTTTGGAATAAGAGCGCCTTAAATACATATTTTAAACGGTACGGAACCCTCTCAGACGCGCGTCCTACTCACACTTGACAGTATTTTTTATCCTATCGTCCAAAAACCAGGCGCTTTGACATTCGGCTGCTCAAAAAACTCTTACCCAGCGCTTTTGTATTAGCTACTTGATGTTTATTGTTTGCTGACTCCGCTCATTATTGTAATCGACCTCTGTCACAGCTCTTGAGACTTCGATATAAGAACCAAAATGCAGAAACCGTGCAAGAACTTACTTGGGACGCCATCATTCCATAATGGAATTTGATGTAACGAGACGATACCAGTATGACATGTTCTGTTTACTTTGATGTTACTATGAAACTATGATATTGTTTGCTGTACGGTTATTTTATTACTTTTATGTGCTTTGTATTTTGTTATCTAAAAAGGAGTTCTGTATTAGTCTAGTCCAGGGGTCGGCAACCGGTAGCCCGCGGGCCACATGCGGCCCGTGAACCACTTCGGTGCGCCCTCAAGGTTCCCAATCGCTGCATGATAACTGTGTTTGGTTGTACATATTTATGTTAGCAGACATTTTACATTCTGAACTAACGAAAAAGCAAGCATTGTTCTAAGTTAACGGATGCACATCTAATACTGCACATTTCCACGTCTAAAATGCAAGTCAAATCCAGCCTCAAAAATCGCATTAGATTTTAATAATAAATTGTGTTTTAAACTACAATAAATATGATACGAAATTGACTAATGCGTTATTTATTATATGCGGCCCTCGCTGATCCTCTGGTAACATTTGGGGCTATCCTATGTCATAAGGTTGCCGACCCCTGGTCTAGTCAATTACCCAATTTGTATTTCGAATTTTCGATATATATAAATTGCTTTTAGTTACCAACTGGAAATATTGCCTGCTGTTTAAATAATGCCTGGGCTGTATGAAAACTGCTAAGTCGAATCGGGCAATGTGATCAATATCTATAAACTCAATTATTTATCACATTGTCCGGTCATTATGAATATTGCTATGTGATTGTTGGGCAATTTGACAATATAGGTACTTTTAACAGGTAGTGGGATGATGATATTGATCTCAAACTTGATTTTAGGACAAACTAGTTTACCGGCTCCCTTCTGCGTTGAAGGATTTCCGAAAAACTAGTTGGGGCTAAGCCATCAAAGTAGTTTTGGATTGTCATAAAAAAAAATAACCACAAAGGTTATATATGTCTAAACCGTATAACCCAACCTGAAGTCATATAAAAACAGTATTTTGTCCCACTGTAACATAAGTTGAGACATTGGGACACGAGTGCTCTCGTTCGTTTCGTAATAGTTATGCACGAGTGTCCCAATGTCTAATTATGTTCAGTTGCACACAATACTTTATCTACCACTACCAAAAATATCGTCTTTAATATTTCATGAAAATCGAGAAGACATTCGTTCATGAACCTCGGATGCGTCGTCCCGGTAATGCTACCTTGAAGGTCAATCAGGATAAAGGGGGCGTGGCTTAATAAATAATTGGCTGTTGTTGATTGGGTCTCTAGTGGTTTTGTAATAAATTGAGCCAATTGCAGCGTAGAATCGCGGTGTTATAATATAATATAACACCGGATAAACAATGTAGGTACTTATAAAACTGCTTATTGCAGTATGGGAGTAGATGCTTAAATGTATTTTTATTTCGGACTTGTTCCGCAACATATTCAAAGATGGCATAACAGTGTTGAACTTTTCTCTCTTTGTTCGTCAAGAATTTCGAACACCTTCATAGTTTGACAGCAGCCATGCGTCATCGATTGCCTCAATACAACAAAGGCGTATTGTAATTATAACACCGATTCCTTCTAAGTGCTATCTAGGTTATACAGCTCAAGTCCTAAGTCAACTTACCACCAACTGACGCCAAACACTTTACAAACTTGTTGAACCGTCTTCCTTGGTAGTAAGGTTGGGTATCAATTGGCTAGGAAGTACATTTATCGTGGTCATCTAGTAAGATCATATGTCAGAACCACTCACCCAATGGACATTGATCTGGTACACAGAACATGCACAATTTTGAGATATCGATCGGGAGTATAGGGTGTTCATTTCAGATCGTTCGCATTTCGAAAACAGTCACTTGCCTTTGTTTTTTTCTTACTACTTTCATAAAGTTCTGCATAATTGGTTATTCCAAAATTTTCATCAAGCCATTTTACTTTAATATTGTTATTATTGTATATATATTTATCATATCTCGGGAGTCGGGACTATGTAGTCCCGACCTCTGGGAGGCGTGCGTGGGGCCGAAGCCAACACGTAGAGGCCCTTTAGATAATTTTAAACAAATGTGATATGACACCAACCGACGATTATCCCTGTACGCACTGTAGTAGTGCACCCAAGGACAACCCCCGGTAAAAAATGAAAACAAAGAAAACCAGACTATTAGGTTGAGGTGCTAGTGGGACCATGGAAGGAACTATAGCACCTGCCCGACCTATGTTAATAACACGGAAAAATGGACAGGCGGAGACCCGCCAACTCAATTAAATGGGCCCCCCAAACGGTCGCTCGCACGGAGAGACAAGGGGGCAACATTTGCTGAGCGGCTAAAGGGTGGAGAGATGCCACTGGACTTTAAACGACGATCACTTGCTCCCTGAGGATCCAGCATCACGTGCCCACTCGCCACTTACGTTTCACATCCACCCTTCGAGCATATAGCTCTTGCTACTGACCGGCCTCCCACGGGAAGCCAGAGGTGGGGGACCTGTTCCTTGTCATTGTTAGATCCGCCGGCCAACAAAAGCAAGCTGAAGATGAGGAACAGGGCCTTCCCCCGGGGAGCACGTTCGGTTCCGTAGGATCTCTACTACCCAACAGCTCGCTGCGTTATGCCCTGTTAGCCGGGTAAGTTTTGTACACGTTGCCCGCCTCTCACGTGGCCTGATGTTCGGCTCGGACGCAGGGTTGGATATTGAGAGGCTTTTTATTATTATGTAGGTACACTTTTCAGTCACGGGCCCATAGGGACCCGGTCATTTGAAAGGCATTCATGGGGCCGAAGCCAACATTGAAGAGGCCTTTGGTACCATTTAATCTAGATGTGAGATGGCTGCATCCATGGGGGCCTCTCCCTCAATGTATCATTGTGATACACTAACGGACAGTCCCCCACAGTTGCCAAACTATTGCCAGGAAGGAAGCGACTTGGAGTGGGCTATGAGGATGGGATGCTAAATGGGCCGGATAACAGGGCTATGGAGTGAGATAACGGACATCTGCCTCTAAAATCTCTCACAAATTTAAATATGGCAGATGGTGACGTGGGCCCCCTATCTAGCCACCATGGGGCGGCCAGGGGGCAACACTGTAAGCAGCTAAGGTTGTCGAGAGGTGAGTCTGCGGGGCGCAAGATCCTTCTAACAGTCAAGTGCCCCCGGCGTTATGACATTTTACACTTCCAACCTGGAGCATAGGTTCCGCTCTTGCATCTCCACTCTGGCCGGCTGGTTAAGGCAAGCGCAGAGGTAGGGGGTGTGTTGCTGTGTGTATGTGTGTGTGTAGCGCATGTGTGATAGTGTCCCCTGGAGGTAGGGTCCGTGGTGTCGCCACTCACCATCGGCTCGCCACAAGCCGCCCTGCGGTAACTGATTGCACTGGACGTACTGGACATACCAGAGGGCGATGGGGTCGTCACATCCCTACGCCTTTTTATTATTATTATTACTGCTCCAAAACTTCTGCACCATAACGTGTCAACATTTGATATAAAATTGGTGATGTAAGCATTTTTAATCGACTGACTCAGGATGGGGAAGTAATAATTGCAAAGCCGTTGTAATTCAAAGAGTAAAAGTTGTTATGTATCAAAGAATACTAAAAAGTTAAAAACGTAGTGTCAACAATTCTACATACATATTTACAGTAGTCTCAAAGTATTAATGCGTATACAAATCTATAGCCGAGCGACTGGACGTACCACGTGACCTTATTGATTGTATAGAAAGTGTAAGGAAATACGAACAGTGGCGAAGATTTGTATGCGCGTTATTACTTTGAGAGTACTGTATGTACCGGTACGGTAATAATTAAATCAACACCCTATGTTTTACAGTCCGATAAGATCCTCTAGATCAAGGATTTATATAGTTTCCCCTACGGCCCACGGGCCATCTCCGGCCCACGAAGCGTTGAAATCCGGCCCGCGACCATCAAACAAAAATCAAGTGAAGTTTTCGTATTGTTAGAAATTTCGCAGCTAACTTGAAAGTTCAATTTAATTGCAATTTGTAATTTCTTCTTTATTTCAATAGTTATTTTGTAATATTGCACAATAAATTAGTGTTTCAGAAAATACATACTAATATTTTTATTTCAGTAAATAATATAGCCAAAAAAGCAACACTTTGGCCCGCCATACTTATATTTTCTTAGTAAATATTGGCACGCGAAGGAAAAAGTCTCCCCATCCCTGCTCTAGATAATAGATAGGTACAGGATAAAACAATAAAATGTATTCCACTGTTTCACACATACCTACTAAGAATAGTAGTTTATGCTACAAGGGCGCAAAGGAATAAATTACGAGGACGATTTAAAACACGAGCGTAGCGAGTGTTTTAAACGTAACCGAGTAATTTATTGCTCTTACGCCCGTGTATCATACTACGTTTTTCAATGCATAGTGTGAGGAAATGAAAACAAATATAATCTTGTGAACTTTAAATTATGATTGGCTCAAAAGGATTGTATCCAGAGCCGTTAAACAGTAGAAAAAAGTATAACATCTATGGTACACAGGAAAGGCTGCAGGTTAGCCAACCATTGCAAACAAATAAAAATAAAAAAAAATAATAAAGCCCTAGGGCAAAATAATCGACTTTCTGTTCGGTTTTGATGCATAAAAAGTGGGCCTTTACGAGCACATGCATTGAAAAAATATTTGTAGCAATAGCTGTTGATAATTTCAATGAAACTTTAATATTAAAATAATCCATAATCTGCTTATGAAACTACGTGAGATTTATATTGAAACCGATATCGTGTATCAACATTAAAAAAATTGACCGCCACATCGATCGGTGTGCCTGTCCGTTAGTCTTACGGTAAGACGGTATTTCGCAGTCGAATTGTGAAAAACCTGCCATTTTCTAATTAATCGAAACAGAATATTCTAAATTCAAAATTCTCTCAACTATTCAACAAAACCTATGTATTGTGTATGTTTCAATTGGTTTCTCTGAATTAGAATTCCAACATTTTTAAAATTCTTATTTGCAGAATCCAATGGAAACTTTTCGATGGCAACATAAGGTTTTGTTGAATAACTATTGAGTGAATTTTGAATTTAGATATTCTGTTTCGATTAATTAGAAAAAGGCGGGTTTTTCACAATCCGGCTGCGAAACCGCTCTTAACAGCTAAGCCTGTTTGAGCAGTTGGCATGTCCAAAGAAAATAAGGAAAATCTTTTAAACCGAAATGTTTCATTGTTTCAGGTACTTTTGGAGCTACCACAAAAAGGACATTCTTTAGACTGCTTCATAAAAACCTCATTGTAATTTTATATTTTTCCGGAGGTATTGTTTATGTCATAAAAAGTCCCTGTGGAATCCCTCCATATTGGGCTTTGCTACTACAAAGACTGTCTCACATATTTTAGCCTCTACAAATGTCCTAACACACGGTCATAAGTACGAAAATCCATTGACCCACGAGGCTGGTTACGTGACGCAATGTGTACGTTTATTGATGATGTTTACTAGCCCTAAACTATTTTGTAGCCTTATGAGTGCGCTTTTCCATTACCCTTCTCGCTTTCTAAATCAATCGCAACCTTAAACGTTGGGAATAAAAGTCGTTTTCGAGTAAAGTGCCAGTGGAACATGCACCAATTTTTCAAAGTCACAATCCTTTAAGTTATTTTGTTTCTCAGCGCCGCAGCAAGTCAGAAGATTTGCAACACGAAATATAGCTCGTTTCCTGGCTTTTGTTATCTTGAATTTTAGGGTTCCGTCAACAATAGCAAACCTAAGATTATATGATTTATAGCGAAACACATCGCTTTTCCTATTAAAAAGGCGTGAAATCACAACGCCCTTGTGGGCGTTCAGTGTGTGCATTACAGACTGGTGTATAAATTTTGAGGTGTATATACCAATATGTTCATGAATAATAATTTTTATAATTTTATAAAGCGCGTTTCTTAGTTTTTCAAACAAAAACTCTTGACGTTAGAGACTAAAAATGGTTCAAATTAGATTTTTATAACTTACTTACCGAAATTGATAGGATAGCGATTGCTATTTGCTATCTTTATCGAGACTGCAGGCACTGGGCAAACAAAAATTAAATAAATAGTTATTAATTTTTATCGAGACGTAAAGCGCTAATATCGAAACATTCAATAATCGAAACATTTCCTCCCACTTCCATAACCTTCCCTTTCTTCCAGAATATTAGTATATTAGGCCCGTTTTCGTCAACACTACAGGCAGTAATCAAATAACTTACCTTCTAGAAACCATTACCATCCTCACCTTAATGAATTCTTTATTATCATTAAGGATCAATTCTTCAAATTTGTCACGATATCACAAGAAACAACGATAACGCTCAAAAAACGATGAATGCAAATAAATAGTTAACTTAATGTAAAAATTTACTTTTTAATTATATTGTAGTAGCTTCAAAATATTAGGATTTTGTGATTTTGTACAGATACAGTCATGCATAACTCATGAACTTAGCTGTCAAATCCAAAAAAAAACTCAAGCTCACGACGATGTGCAGTATAAATTATTTCAATGCTAAATTCCCATAGCTTAATTTTTAAAAGATTTTATTTTTAATTTTTTTCGGAGAATTTACGTCATTTCAGGACATGGTTTTCATTATTTTGCTATATATATTGACCATTATTTTTTTATGATTTTTTAAAGAATTGTCCGATGACCTTGTCACTTGAGAATTTTAGACATTATACTGATTGTGATGTGTGATTGTTTATAAAAAAAGTGGTCTGTCTCTGTATGTCTACTCATCTGTCATCTAGCTGTCAAATTAGTCTGAAGCAAATTATTATAAATTTATCTTGATAGCAAAGGACACATTTCTAAACAGCCATTAATCAAGTGACGTCACACAAGGGCAAATGTAAGTTGCAGCCTTTTCGTAAAAATATTCATCATCTTGAGGTTTTTTTTAACCAAAACTTCGAAAATACGGCTTATTAAACCTAAATCTCGAAATGGTTTTCGTATTAACACACCTTAAAATAATTTAATCTATGCCAATTATATAACATCATAACACGTCTGCTTTTTACATGACAGCGTATTATTTGTATACCTACATTGTTCTTAGCTGAAGTACGGCGATAAGGCTTGGGACTAGGGTTACCATCTGACCGGATAAAGCCGGTCTTGGCCGGCTTTTCAGAGTTAAGACCGGACTCCGGCTGGATTTTAATCAAGACCGGCTTTTTGAAGATTTGTCATTATTATTTTTGTATCATACCACATAATGCAAACGTGGAACGAATATTTTCACTAATGAATTCGCAGAGGACGAAAGAAAGAAATAGAATGACAGTTGAGTCAATAAAAGTATAATTTAAAGAATATGAAATGTGCACAATTTTACCGCGAAATTTCTTCAAAAACAAACTTGTTGAAAGCCGTTGCCAGTGACAAAGGTATAAATATGAAGTGCAAAAAATGTAATTTCAGTTAATAAATTTCAACCTAATCTACTGAGTTTTATTTTCAGCAGAAGACCGGACTTTTTTACAGAATTCAGGATTTTTTATTGCTTGCGACCGGCTTTTCTATTTCAAGCCCTGGTAACCCTACTTGGGACGTAACAATCGTCGGTGTAACTTGGTGGCATTTCGCAGTTTATTCGGAACCCACCGATATCCCCTCTAGGATTCATATAGTTACGACGTATTTTTTTTTCGTTACATATCTAAAGCAGCGTTTCTTAATCTTTTATGTTCACGGACCCCTTGGGAAATCAAGCACAATTTTAAGGATCCCCTTATTAAAAAAGCAGCAATAAATTTCGGACCATTTATTTTAGTTCTACAAATAAAAAAATAAAAAAACACTTTTTATGTAAAATACGTTAATGAGAAGATTGGTGCAGCTTTTTTGTAACTAAATTAGTGATATTTGGGTTTATATTACTACTGAGTTGTAGTCTCAAATAGGATTCCACTTTTAATCTATCTGTTACTTAGTAGCACGGCGCGTGCGTAGCATTTACGACGAGACTATTGGTGGCATTTATTTATGATTGTTAAATGGTCCATAGATTAGCCTGCGGACCCCTATAAATATGCTCGGGGACCCCCAGGGGTCCACGGACCACAGGTTAAGAAACGCTGATCTAAAGAATCGGCCCTTAAGCCGTATCGTATCGTGTGACACCATGAGACCGCACTCGAGTCACGCTGTAAAAGTTGAGTCGCGCTTATCTTGGTTTTTATGATGCATTTCGTGGACTTGACATCAACATGAGCTTTGTAACCTTGTTGAGTAACTGTACCTTTTATGATCGTGAATATTGATTGATTATAGTCCTTATATTGATAGTTGAAAAGGTCAGAATCGGATGCGTGCTTCGGTCTGAATTGCGTGAGACCAATGCCCAGTCATGTAACGGTTTAGTATGGATGTGTGCGTCGAATTGCGAGCGAGTGACCAATACTGTCGATCATGCTTATTTAAAAGATAAATCTGTCATCCTGTTAAGGCGATATGTAAAAGTTTTAGCGTCCCTGTTACTTCATATGCGAAAAAACCCTCAGTGCGAGAGGGACGGACTCGTGGAAAAGTAGCAAAAAGTCGGTTTTTTATTAATAAAATATGTACTAAAGTTGCTATCAAAATTTCGTTTAACCAGGTCCTAGATACTGTTAAAACTCATCTAATAAAATATAATTGCAGTCCATTTGTCATTTTAAATTGTCAAACCAGGAGAATTGGTATCGAAAAAGACCTCATTTCAATAAATATTTCTTTCGGGCCGAATTTCTCAAATCGCGTTTCTGTTTAACAGATCCCTAGAAAAAGATTCCAAAAATAATATACTATTTTATCAAAATAAAACATTATTTACTGAAGTAGATATGCAAGTTCTAAAAGTGTCGATATTTTTTCCGTAACGCCTTAACGATCTAATATACAAGGTGACTTTTTGATCATCGTCCAAATTCATACTGGAGCCTTGGTAAGTAATCAGCATCATGAATCGATAACAATTTCTGTGAAATTCGTATTAAGAAATTTCGACTTCCCATAGTAATTCACTCCCAGTCCTGAGTGAATCACTATGGGGAGTCGAAATTTCATTTGATGAATTTTACAAAAATTGTCATTGGTTTATGATGCTGATCACTTACCAAGGCTCAAGTATGAATTTGGAAGATGTTCACAAATTCACCTTGTATATCATAAACCAATATTTTCCACTAAAAACACCCACGATTCGGTCACGGACACCAAGAAACGTCAAAAATCTTTAAGAAAAAGTAGCTGTCAAACGTGGTTGTACAGCTAACTTCAGGCCACTACGAACTAACATGGTATGGACTATGGTGGTGGTTAGTGATGAAATGACACTTCAATTCAATGGTCGCAGTCGGTCACCAAGGTTTGTTCGGTTTGTTTACGTAACCAACTTACCAACGATAGCTGAGCGTGGTGTATCAAATACTGCTAGTCACTGTTTATGCATCGCACGTGTCATACCGAGGTCACGTACTCTTTTATTCTATTGTTCTCCAAAGTTAATCAGAATTGGTGCAAATAATATTTCCTAAACTATACCTTCGAACAAAGCATTTCGGAACGCAGCCTACACTCACCACCATAAAGGTATAGGTTGTAACAAACAAATAAAACGTCAAACTATGTGCCACGTAGGTTGTCCCACTTCAGATCATTTTCATCCGTATTCCAATGGAATAAGAATTTACAACAACCCTTATATCGCTTATGGAGTTAAGGGCCGCAGCAAGAAAATGGCGGCGATAAATTTTATCGACACTGCAGGCAACACAAAGAATTCTACTTCATTGGCATCGCCGTGAGTCACTTTTCATGAATTTCCTTTGTGAGGACTAAAATATAAAACACAAGTTTATGGCCGAAAAGGAAGGTAAGTTGCAGATCTAACGAACGGTCTGTTTTTAAGGGTTCCTTAAAAAACGGCAACCTTAAACTTTAGTGTCCGACTTTCCCGCGATAGACTAATTGTTACCCTGTATAAAACCGGTCAAGTGTAAAAAGGTCTCGCGCCCTGGGCGTTCCGTAACATTCTAACACGATTTATGTATTGCATCATAGATTTTTGCCAATTTTCAACGGATAATAATAAAGCCTCCGAAAAACAAATTAAGGCGATATGTAAAAGTTTTAGCGTCCCTGTTACTCCATATGCGAAAAAATCCTTAGTGCGAGAGGGACGGATTCGTGGAAAAGTAGCAAAAAGTCGGTTTTTTATTAATATAAAATGTACTAAAGTTGCTATCAAAATTGCGTTTAACCAGGTCCTAGATACCGTTAAAATCCATCTAATAAAATATAGCTGCAGTCCATATGTCATTCTAAATTGTTAAACCAGGAGAATTGGTGTCGAAAAGGACCTCATTTCAATAAATATTTCTATCGAGCCGAATTTCTCCAATCGCGTTTCTGTTTTAACAGATCCCTAGAAAAAGAACCCAAAAATAATATTCAATTTTATCAAAATAATACATTATATACTGAAGTAGATATGAAAGTCCTTAAAGTGTCGTTTTTTTTTCCGTAGCGCCTTAAATCCCAGCGAACTGATGCCCACTGTTATACTATCTGAGCAGCGGCAAAAGTAGTTATCGAAAATTATACTAATTTAACTGTGTTACATCAACCGACAAAATAAATTAAACATAGCAAACTAAAATTTCTCACGACCACCTGGATTAAATAATGAACCTCCGAATAAATTACTGAACTTCCGAAAGAAATACTAACTTACACATTACTTAAAAAGCATAATCAAAAACAAAACTATGATCCAAAAGTCAATAAAATAAACTTTTAACAAAAAAATAGCAACCGAATTCAATAGTAACAGCAGTCATTCACTAAAAAGTTAATAATAATTCTATAAAGACTGATGGTGCCGAAGCAACACTTTTGCCGACTTCTTCCTTCCTGAAACGTTATGTTATCTAGAAGTCGGCGTTCTTATATTGGTTTTTATGTTGCTATATCGTAGTAAATACGCCAACTTCTAGATAACATAACCTCATTGAGCCAATTTAACTTAGGTACAGTCTGCAACGTCACGATATACAACGGTAGTTCTATTCTTATTTGTTAATACGGTCTCATAAAGATGATAATCGTGAAAGAAATATTCCGTAAGCAGTATGTACGAAGTTACTATTTAATAATGTAACAAGGGCCGCATTATCTTCTTTCACGCGGTCGTAGTCGCGGACAACAGCTAGTAATGTTGTAATAAGACCGAGGTCATAGTAAAAATAGAATAGTAGGCTATCTTCAAATAAATGTACCGAGCGCGGCTAGCATGTGTGCGTGCCACTACGTACTCGTACACACAAACCACAACACACACACAACGATAGGTACTTTATAAGTCGGGAAGATGCTTCGCAGTCGCGCTTGTTTGCTGTTAGTTTAATCGTAAGAATACATCCATCCATCCATCAGCCCGTATTCGTCCACTGCTGGACATAGGCCTCCCCAATATTACGCCACTCTTGGCGGTCCTCAGTCATCCTCATCCAGCTGCCACCCGCAACGTCCTTCAGGTCGTCAGTCCAGCGGGCACGAGGGGCTACGCTATGCTGCACGTTGTCCCCGTTCCAATGCCTTACGGCCCCAACGGTTATCACGTCGGCGACAAATATGGCCAGTCCAGAACGTAAGAATGGACAGCGAAAATTGATTCTTTGAGAAGAAACTAAAGAAACGATTAACAAATATGATAGATAGGTTTTATGTATTAATTTTGTAAATATTATAGCTATACAACTAAATGAGACTTAGCTGTAAACCCAAATGACAGTGACAACCCTGCAACAGTAGGCATTTCCCGGCGCGGGAGTTATTCTACTATTCTGTTTTTACTATGCCGAGGTGTTATAAATTTTAAAGGATGTTTATTGTACAACGGAGTACACTTATGACTATGATTTGGTACGTGTTAAATTATGAAAGAAAGAAGTCGTCTTTTGGAGCGTTATTTTTATAATAATATATTATATTATAATAATGATTGGAATGATTGCGTGAGTGTCAAATATGTAGAGTATGTCGTAATTGTAATGTACCTATATGTATTATTGTTATGTAGAGGAGAGGTATATGAATAGTATGTAATAGTATGTATCAATAGATAGATATAATTTTATATTGTCTACAGGAAAGTAATGTGTTGTGTTGTCGGTATTTTGTTTTGTAGTGAATTGAATACAATTCTAGGCAGGTGTATGATAAACTATAAATAAATGCGTAGATCAAAATTAATTAGCAAGAAATATTAGGAAAGGAGTAGTAAAAAGAAATTTGCAGCATAAAGAAGATGTAATATTCTTGTATCTGAAAATATATTGATTTATATAAAAACGGCTCACCTCATTTTTGACGATATCTCCGAAACAGGAAATCCGACTTTGATTACTATTTTTGTCAAACCTGAATGTAAGAATAGTTAGCCTATTAAAAAAAGTTTTATCAAAAACATAATTATATTTTATAAGATATAAGCGAACAAACATACCAACGCATTGAATTGAGACCCTCTTTATAAGACGGTTAAATGCGACCAAAATCGAGTGAAATTATTTCGAGGGCATCAAGCTGAAAGGACGTATCTACAAAAATATAAAAGTATCGACTCGTTATTTATACATATTTTTCTTTAATTATAAATACGCCTTTTCACGTCATACACTTAGGCATATAGTATCTATAACCAGTGGAGCAACCGTAACTTTTTCAATACATCATAGAGCTTATAATTATGGATATTTGTCCAAAATGGTCAGAATATTTGGAATTCAGAAAATCTGTAGATACGCCTTTTCAGCTTGATGCTCTCGATTTGTACGTCGAAAAGCTTACTTAACCCTGTAAGGGCTGTAAGTACATCACCTCAAGAGCTGGCAATAATAATAACACTAAGAAGTTATGCAGAAAACTGTCTCAAAAGTTCCTGAGATTATTGAATCAAACGAGTAAACGTTTCTTGCATATTCATCAGAAAGAGGGCTTCGAAATGCACTGTTGAGTAAAATTACCTACCCGCAACCTTACACCTTATTGCCCTGTTTTAAGGTCTACTTTCGGATGGGATCAGTCGGAAATAGGGTCCCGCGAAACGGTTTCGCGGAATCGTTTTCGTAAAGCGAAATAGTACGTGCGAGGTTTCGCTTCCAAGAGATTAAATGCGCGTCGTTGGCATTTCTGCTCTATGTTTGCATAGCCGATTACACATTTTATTCCCCTGCAGGCGGTAGCTGCACTGTAAACAAAAGGGAGTTAAATTGTTATTCGAAAGCTGAGGAAAACTTCGTAGTGTTTTTTTGGTCCGCCAAACGGTTTGTATTTTTGGAAATGGCATTTTATTCATAGTTCCTGAGGTAGTAGATCCAAAAAATGTGTTGTAACTTACCGATTAAATAGACCCTTTCTTTTTCTAAGTTAAGCTCTAAACGAACATGATAATCTGGCTAAGCGAGTCGGGCTCGCGCACATAAGGTTCCGTATCACCACACAATACGGGTACGGAACCCTAAAAATATTATGATAAATAACAACAATATAGATGCCATAGAACATTAATTAATTACAGACTGTAAAAGGAAATAGACTATATGAGACAGGTAGACAAAGATATATATATATATTTTTTCTTTTATTACCCAAAATTCCTGCTGTCTTGTATTTTCTTATCCCTTAGCTAAAGTAGATATAAGTAATTTGTATAGTATAAGTGCTAGTATGTAACTGATACGAGTATGTTGAAAAAAAAAGGAAATATGCTAAAAAAAAGACATGATCTTGCTAAGTTTCTTGTCCTTCTTCTTAGCAAGACTAATCGAATGATAGGGTGAGATTTGGTCGGCTAGGGGCTCGGTTGGTGATCAGTGAACCTTGTACCTGGTCGCTGGCCGGGTCTCCGGTATGGGTTTGAGCGGTTGATTAGATTTCACCTTGTATAATTTAATTATATATTTTACCTTTAATTTTAATCGTAGATAATATTGCTACATAAATGTAATAAACCTCTAATTTAGTTCATGTACATTCATTATTTTATTACATATGTTTTTATAAAAAGTGTATTATATTATGTATACTTACTTACCAACTTTACAAATTTTTTTTTTTCGCCGTGATAGAGGCCGCAACCCTAAAAACGATTTGAAGCCCCAAAAATTACAAAACGTGTCAATTCACTTTTACAACGTAAACTTACCAGGGTTTCCCACACAAGCATCGGTAAAAAGTGGATGTAATGAACAGAATCGTGTAGATCGGTAGAAAGTTATCATCATCGTCGTGCATTCTCTTGTTCATTTGGTTCCGTAAAGCGTAATCTAATCACGCGTGACGTTTTAATTTTCCCTCTCCCTTTGTGAAACCAGAGATGGTTCTCTGTCGGTTTTTAGGGTACCATCGAGAAACGGTAACCTTTATAGCGAACATTTTGTGTATATCTGTCTGTCAGCGGCATAACACAAAAACGGCTGGGCCAATTGGGCTAAAAGGCAAATAGGTATAAAATTACCGTACCTGAGAAAGTACGGAAAATCTTTGATGACGTCAGAGTGTCAAAATATTTTAAATATTTAAGAAGATATCAAGAACTAGCTTGTTGTTAGTATTTGTAACTCTCTGGTTCCGGGTTTGAATCCCACGCAGGCACTAATCATAATTAATTACCACGATGAGGGAAAACAGTGCGATGAAACCTGCCAAACTGTAAAAAGCTGTCGTCAGTGAAAAGTGGGTGTACAGTCAACAAAATAGATAAGTAACCAATCCCAGCCCAAACACTTTGATCCTAAGACCCACTGACAAGTGATTGATGAGTGTATTCGGCGAATGAAAAAAACATAGAGGTCTCATTTCTAACAAAGTGTCATTCGAAGATTGGTACCGGAGACTGAAAAGGGCAAAAGGCTCATGATTGGTTCGTACCAAATCCATTGTTCGTACTGTTGTCATGCGACACTTGATTGGCTGACTCAAAGACAAAATTAAGGGGCTATACCGTGAAAATTTACACTTTTTGAAGTTATTTATCTGCTCTTTTAATGAAGTTCCAAGTAAAATAAATTAGTATAACAATTTTGGGACCTTTTACTAGATTTTGGTCTATCAGAAACGCGATAGGAGGAATTTCATTCGATAGAAATGATTATTGAAATCAGGTCTAAATTTACCCTTTTTTTGATATTCTGACAAATTAGGATAGCATACAGACTTGAAAAATATTTATTTAGATGGATTTTAACTACACCTAAATTACTGGTTATGGAATTTTTTGTAGCTATTTTAGTTAATTTTGAATTAATTTAAAACCGACTTTTTGACAATTTTCCCCGATTCCGTCCCTTTCGCACTGCGGGTCTTTCTGCCTGGAGTAACGGGAACCTTTGCTAGCACGGTATATCACCTTAACGATATTAGAGCCATCGTTGGCGTACAAAATTTTGTTCAACACATTTTATCGTGGGGTAATTTTTCAGTTCTAATCAGACTTCTATGTTTTTTTCGTTCACTGTATGTACTGACCAAATATTCCTAATCTCATACATCACTCAATTGTAGGCCTCATGATCAAAGTGTTTGCGCTGGGCCTGGTTTACTATCTCTTTTGCTGACTATACAACACCCCTGACATCTCGGGAGCATAAAGCAAATATTGTGGTGACATTAAATTGTAATTTATTAGTGGAATTAAGTTCAATAAATTCAAAATTATTTATTTAAGTATAACATTTAGGTGTCGAATCCTCCTTTTAAGTTAAAATAACCTGTAATAGGAGGGATTCGCTCTTTCATTTATAAACAGATACAGCACAAAGATACACTTACATAATACTTAACATTAACAGACATTAACAAAACAATTAACATTAACAAAATTAGGGTTGCCATCCGTCCCGATATATCGGGACTGTCATCGTTATTGAGTCCTCTGTCCCGACGTCCCGACAAACACTAAAATGTCCCGATATCTGCGCCCAGAGGACTGATAAAAGAAATTCTCTGTGGAGTCGATATAGTAGACAATTGTACCGATTCAATGAAGCTCATTTTAACTTATTTGACAGGACTAAACTAAATTTCACCGTTCTGTCCTTGTCTTTTCGATAAAGAAAGAAAAAGACAGGAAGCTTAAAATTAGGTCTGTCCTGTCAAAATAAGTTAAGACGTGTTATGCCGAATCGATACCAGTGTCATATGAGCTATAATAGGTATAATGACTATGACATGCACAGTTTTATTTTTATTTTTGAGGAATTCTATATTAGTGAAAAAAATTAAGTACTTAGAAAAGTATAATACTCGTATTAACTACATTGGCTACGAATTTTACGAACGAATTTAATATGGAGATGACATCAAATCGCGAATAAAAATCAGCTGTTCCATAGAAAAGTTAGGTACATAGATACCCAATCAAAATGTATGAAACAACAGATTTTTTTTCTCGATTTCTCAATTTCATTTCATGAAAAGTTGTTCGTGTGTAGTACAGGTACTATCGCCAGTTTCCGGCTTCCGCAATTTCATCTTAAGGTGATATGTAAAAGTTTTAGCGTCCCTGTTACTCCATATGCGGAAAAACCCTCAGTGCGAGAGGGATGGATTCGTGGAAAAGTAGCAAAAAGTCGGTTTTTTATTGATGTAAAATGTACTAAAGTTGCTATCAAAATTTCGTTTAACCAGCCCCCCTATTCTGTATCTTTTGTTACCAACTGAACTAGGTGCATATCATCAAAAACATAGACAAAAACTGAAATTTCAAAATTGCCTTTAGTGGGTATTGAACTATTAACAATCTGTGTCGTCACTTCAAGTGCGAACATATCCTTAGGAAATCGGAATTCGATAGTATATCTATGTTTTTTATGATAGACACCCAGTCCAGATGGTAACTAGAGATACATAATAGGCCCGCAGGTCCTAGATATCGTTAAAACCCATCTAATAAAATATGATTGCACTCCATATGTCATTCTAAATTCTCAAACCAAAATAATTGGTGCCGAAAAAGACCTCACTTCAATAAATATTTCTATCGAGCCGAATTTCTCCAATCGCGTTTCTGTTTTAACAGATCCCTAGAAAAATAATCCAAAAATAATATATATTTTTTTCAAAATAATACATTATTTACTGAAGTAGATAATAATATGCACGTTCTTAGTGTCGATTTTTTTTCGTAGCGCCTTAACACCCGGTATATCTAAATAAGCGAATAAATATTTGTCTCTTATAATTGCGTATTAATTTACTCCTCATTTCAGAGCGTCCCGAACAGACCCTAGCAAAATATGGCAACCCTAGATATAATAGTAGTTTATGCTACTAGGGCGAAAAGGAATAAATTACGAGGACGATTTAAAACACGAGCGTAGCGAGTGTTTTAAACGTAACCGAGTAATTTATTGCTTTTACGCCCGTGTATCATACTACGTTTTTCAATGCATAGTGTGAGGAAATGAAAACAAATACAATCTTGTGAACTTTCAGTTATGATTGGCTCAAAAGGATTGTATCCAGACCCGTTAAACAATGGAAAAAAAAGTATAACATCTACGGTACACAGGAAAGGCTGCAGGTTAGCCAACCATTGCAAACAAATAAAAAAATAATAATAATAAAGCCCTAGGGCAAAATAATCGACTTTCTGTTCGGTTTTGATGCATAAAAAGTGGGCCTTTACGAGCACATGCATTGAAATACAATTTGTATCTATATTTTGGTATTTGCTAAGTAAACTTTCAAACGAGGCAAGATTCTAACTGGTTTTGTTGCGTGCGTCTAATGTGCTTATTGTAAAATAGTAGTTAATTTGTACTTTCGTGTTGACAAAATTGTTTGTTAAGTCAGCCAGCCGTATAGGAAACGAAAATTGAGTGGTCTAGGGTTCACCAGTAAAATTTCAAACCTTTTTATAAGAAATTTCTTAAACCTTAAGCGCATTAATTACAAGAAGGCCTCAACAATGTTTTTGTTAAAATGTGTTTTTTTACCGAAATAAATATTTTTGTATTTTTGTATTAATTAAAATAAAATTTAGCAAAAATGTACATCTTATTTAATATAATTATCGTGTTCTTTTAACTTTTACATTGAATCATAATTTGTTTTAGCAATAACAGAATCCAATTAATAAGGAAACTACGATGTATAGGCGAAAGGCAATCTTTGATACGGAACCGGTAGCATAAGTCTAACTGTCGTCAGTCGGCCATGATGTCTAAATTCAAATTTCGAAGCGACAACTACAAAACAATAGCGTCGGTTAAAAAAGTGAACTCACAGTTGCGTATCGGCGCGGAGAGTCGAAGTTCGATGCCCGGTTCCGACCATAGAGATGGCAGTATTAGTACTAGAGCTACATAGCCATTCCAAGACGGTGATACCAAAGATTCTGGTTCATGTTAGTAAATAGTGTTTAACTTGATGTCTGTGATTAAAATAGTAGTGATATGTAAAAAATAAGGACCACTCGTATTTTAACAGAACCATCATTTGAGTCCCAAAAATCATGAAAACACTGGTTTAAAGTGAAATGTTACCTATCCTGCAGGTCTGCCGCATAATTCTCATTTTCATCAACATCAACTTGAGATTGAAATTTGTCGTGCGTGCGACGACGCCCGCCTAACATGCCATCTCTTTTGCACGCGTTGAATTTCGCATGCATTTGCTTGAAGTTGATACAAATGAGAATTACGCGGTAGAGCCCCTGAAATGGTGACATTTGACAGGTCGGAAGCCAAACAAAAATGGCGGCCATATCCCTCTATAGTTCAAAGGTATTGTTGAATAACACCATCGTACTAACAGGTGGTAGAACTGATGCCGGGCTCAACTGTGGAGGTACCACCATCTTACTTGGAGACCCCCTCGAAAGGATTCGGGGGAGAGTAAGAGGACAGCTCACAGGCAAAAAACCAGGAGGCCCACCATGCCTGGGACCGATAGATGGCGGTATATCCATCCCTAATAGCCGGGCTTTATATGGAACAGACTGGTTACGGGCAGCGGCGTCACTGGTGCGAGGGTTCCGGCACCGCGTTCACCAACCCGCCTGCCCAGCGTGTGTGAGTATGGGCAATTCTTTCAGGATGACCGCCGGGAGTGGCAAAGTCCTGGAAAGGCTTATGTCCGGCAGTGGACGAACTGGATGGATGATGGATGGGATGGATCCCTCTATAGTTATATATGATAAGCTTTCTCTATGGTTCCAAGCAACTTTAATGAGGGTTTGTTCGTTCAGAAACCTTGTAAAAAGTAGAATCTTGTCATTGAACTTGAGAAATGTCTTTGTTCTTGTAGTACTTGCATTGGTTACTGATTTGTGGTGGAAAAGTCTGTTAACCCGTCTTACTTCATAAGACGCGGCCCGGCGCAGGCGCGCCCCTTATCTGTTGTTCTTCAATTGTTAACTGAACGGGTTAAGGTTATGACGTACAGAATGTACAGGTTCCGGACAATTTAGATGTAATTTTTTTGAAAAAAGCGCTTCATTTGACACCCAACATGAATCAGGGTTCATCCATCCATCCATCAGCCTAGTTTGTCCACTGCTGGACACAAGCCTTTCCAGGACTTTGCTACTCCCGGCGGTCATCCTGGAAGAATTGCCCATACTCACACACGCTGGGCAGGCGGGTTGGTGAGCGCGGTGCCGGAACCCTCGCACCAGTGACGCCACTGCCTGTCACCAGTCTGTTTCATACAAGGCCCGGCTATTAGGGATGGATATACCAACATCCATCAGTCCCGGGCATTTTGGGCCTGCTGCTTTTTTGAGCCTGTGAGCTGTCCTCTTACTCTTCCTCGAATTACTTCGAGGGGGTCTCCAAGTAAGATGGTGGTAGGTACCTTCACAGTATCAGGTGGTAGAGCTGATGCCGGGATTTTCTAGTATATCTTTAATTCGACATCAAATCTTTCATTTACTGGACTAATGTACTCTATGGCAATTGTAGATATGATAATACTATCAGTGATGGCAAAACTGTTGAACAACGGAGTCATTCAAAGTTTACTAACATCCTACCGTGTTTGCACTCAAGCCCTCAAGTACTATAAATAACTTAAATATGACGTAATATGCGAAGTAAATGCATTAACCGTGAATCGTGAATATTTCTATGACGTCATCTTCGGTTGCTTAAAACTACAGGAAATTTTACTATAGTATGTTTTTTAAGTTTCCGTACCCAAAGGGTAACCAACGGGACCTTATTACAAGACACCGTTGTCCGTCTGTCTGTCTGTCCGTCTGTCACCTGGCTGTATCTCATGAACCGTGATAGTTAGACAGTTGAAATTTTCACAGATGGTGTATTTCTGTTGCCGCTATAACAAAAAATACTAAAAACAGAATAAAATAAATATTTAAGGGGCTCCCTTACAACAGACATGTTTTTTGTGCCGTTTTTATAGATAATGGTACGGAACCCTTCGTGCGCTAGTCCGACTCGCACTTGGCCGGTTTTTGCAGTAAGCAGGAAACTGATAGTTTGACAGGAAATGCCGAAATGAAATAGGGCGCGTACGGTGCAGGTAAGTGTATGAGGTTGCATAGAATTTAACACTCAGATTTCTAAAATACGATGCTGAAAATTATGCGTAAGGCGCTACGGAAAATAAATCGACATTTTCAGAGCTTGCATATCCAGAATATATTATTTTGATAAAATATACTCGGCGTCAAAAAAATCGCACCTTTTCAAAAATGTACTTCAATTAACTTTCATTCATATTTTAAACCAATAATGAGGGAACTATTTAGTATCAATTGAAAGGGCATTTAACGACCTTGAAATAAACAATTGTTTCATTTCATTAACAAAACAAATCTCTTAAGTACGTGGTATTGAAAAAGTTTTGCTCAAATATTTTGTTGTATCAAGTAAATTTTTCAAAAGACGCGATTTTTTTGACGCCAAGTGTATGTAGTAAATGATTTTTGAAATCTTTTTCTAGGGATCTGTTAAAAAGAAACGCGACTGGAGAAAATTGGCTCGATAAAAATATTTACTGAAATGATGTTTTCGACACCATTTTCTCCTTTTTTGACAAATTGAAATGACATATATATAGATTGCGATTACATTTTATTAGATGGGTTTTAACAGTATCTAGGATCAGGTTAAATGAAATTTCGATAACAACTTGAGTACATTTTATATTATTAATAAAAAAAAACGACGTTTTGCTACTTTTCCTCGAATCCGTCCCTCTTGCACTGAGAGTTTTTTCGCATATGGGGTAACAAGGACGCTAAAACATTTACATATAGCCTTAAAGGGTAAACCAAATGAATCTTAGCAGTGATTATTTTAGGTCATAAAATATGCAGATGTTATTTTAGGTCATAAAATGTGCAGAATTTCTCAATCAACGCAGTGTAAATAGCCGAATACGCACATAGTTCTAAAATAACTATGTGTTAAATTGTATGTGTAATGAATACCCTAAAAGCACTTCCTAAAACTTTCCGCCAAGTAATATGTAAGACTATATAGGTATATAACCCTAATGCAAACAACCCTTTCATACTATTAACACAATAGACTTTCCAGCTAGTGAAAGACCTTTAACCTACAAACTCTGAATGCAGTTTCATAATAAGCTTCGTTACTTAACCCTTTGATTACAGTTTTAATTTTAGATTAAGTTGTCGGGGCATGGATTGACCGTTAATGAAATGAACATTTTCGTTGCCTCGGACTCAGTGTTGCCGTTTGAAAAAAATTATAATCGGAAGATTTTTAGTTATGAAAATTTCCGTAGGATAACATAGTGACGTGCAATTCCAAATAAACTTATACATTCGAAATCATAAAATATGACATTTGGAAAAAAAAACTTTTATGTGACCAGAGGGCCTATTATGTATCTTTAGTTGCCATCTGGACTTGGTGTCTATCATCAAAAACATAGATATACTATCGATTTCCGATTGTCTAAGGATATGTTCGCACTTGAAGTGACGACGTAAATTTCGTAAATAGTTCAATACACACTAAAGGCAATTTTTAAAGTTCCGTTTTTAGCTACGTTTTTGATGATAGGCAAGTCCAGTTGGCAACTAAAGATACAGAATACAGGGGCAGGAACTTTACGAATTCGGCAATTTGTCTGTTTCCCATCAACCTATTTGAGTTGGTATTTCAAAGGCAGGCAAAGAACAATTTTTGTTGCGTAAAGAACGAAGATAACTAGACACTGTTATGCCAAAACGATCCAACCAACAATCACTTCATTTAGAGTAAATAATGTTTAGTTTTTTTAATGTTGATGTCTTTATACATATGTCAGTATTTCGGTAAATTTATAAGATAGATAAGATAATTAATTTATCAGACATATATATATATATATATTATAGATGTATTCATTGATATATTCTTGTGTATTTGTTTATGTAAGTCTATGATATCTATTAAAATTAAGTTTAATTTGGTAGTTTATTTGTATTTACACTTTATTGATTTTCATTTAATTTACTCTATCTATTACGTCTATCCCCCTATTTTTCTTTTCTAGTGACTATTTCTTCACCACCCAAAGGTTGGCTGGAAGAAATGGCTTTAAGTGATAAGTCCGCCTTTGTACAAAATTATGTTTTCAATACTCTGTTTTCTTTTATATGTCTTTTGTGTACAATAAAGTGTCAATTCATTCATTCATTCATTCATTCATTCATACATGTTTGTAAAATTTTGCTATATGAGAATTTCGTTCCTTGGAGGCACTTTATTATACCAAACTCAAATTGGACTGAATTGTGGATTGGATCGTTTTAGCATAACAGTGTCCAACTGATAACTTTGTTTTCTAAATTTTTTTTAATTCTAATCTAATCGGAAAATCGGTGGACCTGGCAACACTGGCAGTAAATCTTAATTTTGCCCCTATTAGACCAGTCTACGCTACAGTCACGAACTGTAATTTCTATTTTATTTGTAATTTAACTTGTTTTATTTATTACACGGAACTTAGAAACACACCCGGCACTTAACTGAGTTTTGAAAAGGGTTAAACAAAAAGTTTTGGACTTGTCAAAACGGGCTAAGTTTTACTATCTTATATAACTTCCTTCATTTTATACAACTTCCTTCGCAAAGTTTGCACCTATGGTTATTACTTGAAGAAGAAAGCTGGTATATTACACGAAGAAATAAGGTTGAAAATGGCGATACGATTGATTTTATTTTAATGCTTTTTCGCAACGTTATTTGAATTAAAAATCTTTTATGCACCTACAATGTTCGTGGCTCAGAATTTGAAATTTCATGGTATATTTTTAATATGGATTAGAATTTGTCATTGAGGAGAAATAGTGCTTTGAAAGGGTATAGGTAACATAGGTATGTTAATATGTATGAAGTTTTAATGTACCCAAGTTTGTTTCATTATTTTGAGTTTTTGGGTTCCGACAATGGCTGCTTAAATGTCTTTAAAATGTCATATTTTTCCCAACTATAAATATGCCACCGTTTGATAAATATACTGATTTAAAAAAAAATACCGATTTTAATTCTGACAGCACCTTAACGACCGATTTATACATTATCTTGTTAGCGCACGACGAATATTTTATTATTTATATATGTTACAACATAAAAACGAGACAAAAAACCAGGGAGCTTACATTATATTTTCTTCCATTTATATCGTTTCAATAGGAAAAACTGTCTAAAGCTTCTTCAAACTAATGAAGTCTCCACGGTTATTTGTTCTTTTCAAACACGATAAATGGACTATAAAAACCTTAGAGTACGACTTATTCACAAAAACGCGTAAAAGCTGTAAACATCATCAACGAATGTCAAGAGGCTTCGTACAGACTGAGAGCCTATTTTTATTTCAAACATGGACTGCTACAGACCCTATATAGAGGCAGGCATCTTCGCTAAAACTGGACCTTACAGTTTGATGATAAAGTAAATTTTTGATTGACAACCAAGAACCCTCTGGCTTGGGACGGTTCAAACTGGTTGCACTTTTCACCCCACGCTAGAATTTCTTTGAAAACGGAAACGAGGCGCGCACCGTGGCGTGCCCTTAATTATATTTTGTTTGAATGTACTGTGTACCTTTACCTTTATTTAATTTGAGAAGCAGCGCTACCTTAGTCGTTACGAAGCAGGACTTTCAATCTTTAGACCAGCGGGTCTACCACGTAATTCTGATTTTCATCAACATCAACTTGAGATTGAAAATTGACGTGCGGTGCGTGCGACGACGCCCACTTAACATACCATCTCTTTTGCACGCACGTCAAATTTCAATCTCAAGTTGATGTTGATGAAAATCAGAATTTCGCGGTAGACCCGCTGCGTTCAAATACAGCCAATCGGCATGCACCGATGAGGTTTTCGGAATTTTATATATAGTTTGTGTACTTACAACTTGCTGAACGGTAAATAAAACACTAATTTTGATGCTGATTTTTGTATTTTTCGATGGTCAGTTAATTACAATCCATTAACTTAAGATAGTAATAGGTCGACCACCTAAAAAATACAAAATAAGCATCTAAATTACTAAGTTGGCATCAACTGGGTTAGGTTAGGTTTCAACATATTATTATTTTGATGCTGATTTTTGTATTTTTCGATGGTCAGTTAATTACAATCCATTAACTTAGGATAGTAATAGATTGACCACCAAAAAATACTAAATAAGCATCTAAATTACTAAGTTGGCATCAACTAGGTTAGGTTAGGTTACGTTTCAACATATTATTTTTGATGGCAACTTAGTAATTTTGATGCTGATTTTTGTATTTTTCGATGGTCAGTTAATTACAATCCATCTATTAACTTACATGCCCTAAAAAGCGTGTATCTGTACCCTAAGTATGGCGGCTTACCCCTGGTCACTTTGGGATGTTAAAAACATCGGTGTAAGTAAGAGGAAACACTTCTGACTCCCCCAGGGGCGTCGATTATCTACAATGTAAAGTAAATAATCAAAGCCCTTGGCGGTCTAGCGAAGCAGACCATATCGAACTTTGACCGCTGGACACAACTTGTCTATCCCTCTCGAGGTAGATCAACAGAGTGAGAGAGAGAGAAAGCATTGTGTCACGCGCTTTCGAGCTCGATGTGGTTCGCTATGCTAGACTAGCTGGTCCACAAAATAACCACTCACAGAAGGTTCACTCCGCATAACTAGCGAAAACAGGCGCATGCACACATAGACGCGTACGTACGACGATCTCGGTCGAAATCGGTCGAATGCCAATATGAAATTCTGCCGAGATCATCATACGTACGCGTCTATGCATGTGTGCGTCTGTTTTCGCTCGTTGGATGGAGTCGGCCTTCTGTTGGTATCTATTTTGTAGCTGGGGGATCTATGGTGTAACGATTAGCTTTTTCTTTGGAGGAAAATTGTCAGCATCGCCTTTTTTACGAGCACCGGTCTGGTTTTTATTGTTAGATAAAAAGCGCGCATTCCTTTTCTTTTTGCCACCAATGGAAGCCACAGAGTCAGAGCGGTATTTACCGATAACTCAATTTGTTTCTGGTAATCAAGAGAATTACTCTGGGCTTTTAAATCCGTAACAAGGATGTACGGAATCGGAATTAATTTGTTACTCGATACAATTTTATTACATATTCATTATTTAATTTATGATAATTCGGTCGTTTTTAGGGTTCCGTAACCAAAGGGCAAAACGGAGCCTTATTAATGTCACTCCGCTGTCCGTCTGTCTAATTGTCTGTCTTTCTGTCTGTCTGTTTGTCCGTTCTTGTGTCGCGGATCTCTAGCTCTTAGACCGAATAGGACAGAGACTAGAAATTTTGATATTTTGTGTAAAATGTTGACCCAAAACCGAATATTGAAATAAAATGTAATTAAATTATTTTCCGGAGGGGGTCCTTTATCATTTTTATATCCTGGAATGTGTGGTGTCATTGTCTAGATCTCATTGAATAGACTCTAAACATTGAATAGCCTGCAGGGGTCGTCAACCTTATGACATAAGAGGGCCACAAATGTTACCCGAGGATAGCGAGGGCCGCATATAATAAATAACGCATTAGTCAATAGCAATTAACGCATTAGTGCTTCGCACGGGCATGTATTATACATATAAACGTTCCTCTTAAATCAATCTATCTATTAAAAAACCGTGTCAAAATCCGTTGCGTAGTTTTAAAGATGTAAGCATACATAGGGACAGACAGACAGCGGGAAGCGACTTTGTTTTATACTATGTAGTGTTAGTGATGTGACAACATAAAGATAACAGCAACATTAAAAATAATTTTTTGAAAAGTGTCACCTGTAAAAAAATATTACGAATCTTATCATGGAAATGGATGGCATTTAGGACGAACTGTTTTTGAAAATTTAATTTTATTTATCAAACTGTCAATAAAATTAAAACAAAATAAGATGTAAAACCTTGAAATGAACTTTCAAACAAAAAATGGAAATAGCTATCGAATTACAGGAATTATGAACTCATGAATCTGAAATTCACGAGTTGTGTTGAGACCGAGAGGTCCGAGAGCAAGAGAGCCCTCACATCCAGATTTACTTTTATTTCTGTGTTTCTATACTGCAATGACATAATGTTAATTTACTTAGATTCTTAGAGAAAAGTTTAATCCAGCCAACATTACTTCAGCCAAAAATTACTTATTTTTTCTCTTTAAATTCACGTCGGGAAATTAGGTACTTTACCATGAAAATATCGTTAAAACGTTCACCGCAAAAAGGCCGTTCACACCTTATGTTTCCCCAGTCAATTAGAAAATTAAATAAACCTGAACGCGCCTTTTCGCTGCGTTCCGAAATTAATATCAGTTTATGTCAATTAGTTTAGGTACGCACCTTTTCCGCGGGAAAAATTGACGCAGAATATTGAATTAATTAGCGGGTTGTAGGTCGTTGTAGTTCGGATATATCATCTTACCAAAATTTGCTTGAGGTTTCTCCCAACGCCAACGACCTTGAACTGAATAAAGTATCGATAAATAATGGTAAACTTAGAATTTTCTTACCTCAATTCTGTATGTTATAATGAAATTCAGGAAAAACCACATCACTATTTGTATCATGCTGATTACTATGTATTTTTCTTCTGTTGAAAAATGCTATAATTACCGTATAAAATGGTTACAAAATTACTTAGTCCAAGGTCGTTCGCGTTGGTAGAAACCTTAAACCTTGTTCTAGGAGCCGTATTTTTGAATCGTTCGTATTCAATTCACGTGCGAAAATATATACCTGTCTCATCTTGCAAATGACAAGTTCTGATGTGCTACTTGAAATGGGTATACAGGGTGGAAAAAATGAAAGGGCCCTGGAAGGGAACTAACTTAAATCCTTTAGTTAGCTCATTTTACTGAAAGAAAACATTCCTTTATTTTTTAAAAGAAACAAAACTGCATTCAAAGATCTTCTAAAATTTGCTTGTCTCACCCGGGAACTGAACCAACTAAAAATTTAAAAAATAAACCCTCGCTATTTTATTATACGAATCGGTAGGATTATTGTTCAGGATAAAATTTGTCTACTAAACTAAAGTCTTACACTCATCTGTTGTACGAGATACCCATGAAATTGAATATTTATTACAAGTTCTTTATTAACAATACTTAGTACTGTTCACTTGTATAGTAATAATTATACGCCATTATTACACAATGACAGCACGGAATGAAAGCAAAACAAAACAAAATTTTAATTTCGAACGAAATTTATGGTTCGAACTTCAAATTTGTTGCTCTGCGTTGCAAAAAAATACGTTCCTTTTTTAAACTTTTCGTCAGCACGCCTAGTGCAAGAAGTAATTGTGTTCTGCATACATTTATTATTACCATTTAACGATTTTCTTATTGAAGTCTTGAACAAGGTACTTAAGATAAATAACATTAGCAAGCTTGTACTTCATACGATGTCTTTGGATGTAAGAGAGATAAGAAAATTGGAACGTTTCATTTACTTGTTACAAGTGAACAGTTGTTGTTAACAATTGTTAACAAAGAACTTGTAATAAATATTTAATTTCATGAGTATCTCATACAACAGATGAATGTAAGACCAAATGTTTATTAGACAAATTTTATTCTGAACAATAATCCTACCGATTCGTATGATAAAATAGCGAGGGTTAATTTTTTTAATTTTTAGTTGGTTCGATTCCCGGGTGAGACAAGCGAATTTCAGAATATCTTTGAATGCAGTTTTGTTTCTTTTAAAAAATAAAGGAATGTTTCCTTTCAGTAAAATGAGCTAACTAAACGATTTAAGGTAGCTCCCCTCCAGGGCCCTTAAATTTTTTCCACCCTGTATACTTTCGCACGGGAATTGAAATCGAACGATTCAAAAATACGGCTCCTGGTCGCTGGCCGGGTCTCTGGTATGGATTCGGGCGGTTGATTAGAATTCACCTTGCATGATTATAGGTTTTACCTATCATTTTAATCGTAAAGACAGTGGATACAGACAGACAACCATACTCATAACCATTTCGATTGGGTGCGGAACCCTAAAAACAATGATTTACTTTAAAATCCCATCACTGGATTAATTACAAAAAAGAACTGAAAGAAAACCTTCTGCAAGGCCGTTACCGTTTTTTTTTTCGGTTTAACTCTATTCAGTTGACATTGCACTATTTGATTATTAAAAAATAATTTTTAACTTAAAGCTGAAATGGCCTGAGTATGGATTAATGAATGGCGGATAAAATCTAGAGATGTTGACAGAAAAATTTTCCGTGAAAATAAAATTACTTGTAAATGTTCCGCTTCTTTGAAAGCCATTCATTTACTTTTAATGAGATTGAATCTTTTTCATGTTTTATTCACGGAGAGCTTGAAATATTAATGACGTTTTAAGCCAAGAAAAGCAACCTAACTTGATTGCACTTTTTTGAACAATTCTTTTCAGTGTAAAGCGAGTGAATTTTTAACGTGTCCTCATAGTACGACAACGCGTGAATATAAAATTGGAGTAACTCTAGGCAACCACAAATGGAATTCTTTGTTATGAGCAAAAAAAAAACAATTGTTTTTTAGTATAAAGCGTATTAATTTTTAACGTGTCCTCATAGTACGACAGCAGGTGCATATAAAATTGGAGTAACTCTAGACAACCCCAAATGGAAATCTTTGTTATGAGCAAAAAAAAATTCTATTTTAGTATAAAGCGTGTTAATTTTAAACGTTATAATATATATAATCGGGTCTACCGCGATAAATTTTTACCTTTTTACGAAAAGGGGACGCCCGACGTTTCGAGACAGTTGCATGTCTCGTGGTCTACGGGAAACTGGCAAGTATGGCGAGGCGCAGTGATGAGATGCAGGTGACGACCGAAGTATTTTCCTTGTACCCGCAAAAACACTTTAGTCTTTAAAATTAATTGTTATCTTATTCACGCACGGCACACAACACTCACAGTATCCGGAGATGCACTAAGAGAAGAAACCCGCGATTTAAATTTCCCGATGACTGGACTCCATGTGGGAGACAATTTGAAACCATCTTCCCTATTGAAATTATTTGGATGTTTCTTGATTTCAATCGCTTCACGCACAATTCTAGGGTAGATTTTAAACGTGTCCTCATAGTACGACAGCGCGTGAATATAAAATTGGAGTAACTCTAGACAACCCCAAATGTAATTCTTTGTTATGAGCAAGAAAAACAATTCTTTTTAGTATAAAGCGTGTTAATTTTTGACGTGTCCTCATAGACACTCATACTATGACAGCGGGTGCATATAAAATTGGAGTAACTCTAGACAATCCCAGATGTAATTCTTTGTTAGGAGCAAGAAAAACATTTTTTTTAGTATAAAGCGTGTTAATTTTTAACGTGTCCTCATAGTACGACAGCGGGTGAATATAAAATTGGAGTAACTCTAGACAAACCCAGATGTAATTCTTTGTTATGAGCAAGAAACGCTACTGGAAGGTAGGTAGGGAGTGCTTTGGCTGCAAGCGGGTACCAAAGATGCAATAAAAAAGTGACTATAGAATACATGAAATTTGTAACAGATGTAATGAAAACACAAACAAAACTTTTTACATTATATTGTTTCCGTTTCAAATACAAAAGATTTAATTAAATACAAAACTACAAAAGGAGTTATAAAGTTTGTATAAATAGCCTCAAGTTTAGCTGTGTAAGCATCTACTGCCTTAAGGCGATATGTAAAAGTTTTAGCGTCCCTGTTACTCCATATGCGAAAAAAACCCTCAGAGCGAGAGGGACGGATTCGTGGAAAAGTAGCAAAAAAACGGTTTTTTATTAATATAAAATGTACTAAAAACGCTATCAAAATTTCGTTCAACCAGGTCCTAGATACTGTTAAAACCCATCTAATAAAATATAATTGCAGAGTCCGTATGTCATTCTAAATTGTCAAACCCGGAGAATTGGTGTCGATAAAGACCTCATTTCAATAAATATTTCTATTGAGCCGAAATTCTCTAATCGCGTTTCTGTTTTAACAGATCCCTAGAGAAAGATTCCAAAAATAATATACTATTTTATCAAAATTATACATTATTTACCGAAGTAGATATAGAAGTTCTAAAAGTGTTTATCTATTTATCAAAGTATAGATGAATTCAATCGGCCAAGCCACTCAGGAGCAGTAGGGAATTTGAGGTCAAAAAACACCATTCAGTAAAAAAAAAAATCATGTAGAAGTTTTGGTGGTATGAAAAAGAAAACTGTTGCAAATGTTGTCTAAGAGTTGATTATTCATAATACATTTTTTCATTATTTTTGGTTTGGCCATAAACGAGGAGTAGGCTTTAGAAAGTACCCATTTGGCAATAGTAAGGCCCTTAAGGTGCCTCTTCCCTGCGTCATCCGAAAATGAGTCTTTTGATAATAAAGTTATTTCTCCTAAACGGTATGTTTAAAATGTATAAAAAAATATGTTGTTGGTTAAACTATAAAGAATAACTTAATTTTAGGAAATTATTCTCGCGTATAAGAAACGGAATGAAAATATTGTTCAAAGACAAGCTGTTTTAAGACTAAATTGAAGTATAATTGGTTATTTCTTTGAAACTGCTAATGGTATTTGTATGGTTCTTCACTAAAATATAAGGAAAATATTGCTTAGAAAAATTATTCATGGAACTTTTGTCCATCCATCGCATCCATATGATAAATGATATTTTCTCCTATTTTGCGCTATCCGCAAAATCTAGACACAGCGACGTCGTAATGCTGTGCGCGCAAATATGAACGTTATTTCAACACAGTTTCTGTCGATATTTGTACCAACACAGGTCGACTCAAGGTCGTTGGCGGCTACCTGCCCCTTAAAGGCCTTGCCAGACAGAAAGCTTAGCGTGGCGTTTCTGTGTGGTCTGTATCACATATTTTTCCATAGTAAATTGCCCACCAAAAACACGTTACAATACAATACAATGTAACTTTATTGTCACACCGAAAAGAAAAAGAATACAATAAATTTAACTTAAAAATACGAGTACAAAGCGATCTCTTCCAGACAAACTTTAGGTGGAAAAAGAAATTACATTAAGATTGCTGAAGAGGCGGTGTACATGTAAAATAAGGTATATAAAGTAGAAGCCAAGTTATATAAATCATAATATATACTATTACATACATATACCTACATATAAATAATTATTTCAAACATAATAAATACAAATAAATACAACGAGCCCCGACAACGCCACGCTTTTTGTAAAAAGAGACTTTAATAAGTCCTTTTTCATAAATAAAGCCTTCTTACAAGGTCGTCTCATAAGGGTGATGATTGATGCCCTTATGTTACTGAATTATTTATTAGTTTTTTTTAATGCCCTTGTACGCCACTTGACAATGGTATTTTAGTACGAAAATCACTACATTAATAACACGTTTTAAAAAGAAAATTAAGAATTCGTCACGTTTTTTATGTGAATGTTATTCGAAGTATGTCCTGAAGTTGGTTGACAGTTTGACACAGTTATATTGGCTTTTATTTATGAAGATGACGGCTGTGTTTAGTTCAATAGTACCTAACTTTAAGCTTCAGAAGCGCTCTCCAACGAACAAGTCGGAGGTAAAGCTCTTTTCACGAAAAAAGTCTCCTGTCAAAGTACTTATTATGTCAATGAATAAATACAAAAATGCCGTAATGGGCGGGACTTCTTATAAATCTGTAAAATTCAACACGATCATTCACCCACACAAAGTGCGTTCCATTTTCTAACAATGTAATTCATGAGGATATTACGTTTTTTTTTTAACATTAACACTATATCATTGCAGTATAGAAACGCAGAAATGAAAGTAAATCTGGATGTGAGCAGCTCTGAACCGGGATTCGAGCTCCTCACATCCATATTTACTTTTCTTTCTGCGTTTCTGTACTGCAATGATATAATGTTAATTTATATCTTCTTGCGATGGATAAATCGCCAAGTGTTAAAACATAGAAATTTAGTTTTTTTTTTTTTATTGTGAAGAAGTGGCTGAAATGTAATGATGTAATATTTTTACAATCAGTTTATGCAGCCGTTTGATATCGCACACGACATTTTTCAGAAAAAAAATATGAAAAGATTCCATACTAAACATTATCACCTCAAAACTTCTATTAGCTACCACTTTGAAATGGTCATCATAGTTTTTTGACATCCTTAACAAACCTGTCTAACTGAGGTGAAAAGGAAAACTACTATGCCGAAATGATATAATTTCCTTGAATTTAGCTAGCTGGCCCTTGGACTATCACTAAAAAGCGGCTATCATACAGCTTTAAGGGCCCGTTATCCCTGACATTGAGCACCTCATTTTCATCAAGTAGAACTGAACTCTATGATCTTTTATTATGGTTTAAAATAACGCGCTCTGAGCCGTGGCTGTTACGACAATCGAAACATCGTGCGCTCTTAAAAAATACGTTTTTCACTAAAAAAACCTTTTTACGGTGAAAGTTTTATAAATCTATCCGCAAAAGTACTTACTAAATTACATTTTACTTAATTTTCTGTAATGTTCCTACGATTTTGGTAATGTACATTTTATATAAAACGAAAAAACGTGGAAAATCAACCAAGTTTTGAACCGCAAAAAAATCTGCAGAAAGAATGTATCTAAGATATATATATATATTTTTCAATGAAAGTGCTCGTAAAGGTCCACTTTTTATGCATAAAAAACCGAACAGAAAGTCGCTAAAATAAAAAAAGTAAAAAAAATAAAACAAAAGTGACACCTGTTAACAATTTTAAATAACAGATGGTGTTGATTACTTTTGATGATATTAAATTATTGCTCTTCTAATGTAAAGTATGTAAGAATAAAGACAAGTCGATACTTTGAATTAAAAATTCAAACCGTTATTTCCTTCCACCAATACCGGAACTTTAAACTACTGTGTTAAACGGTGTTTAGGTAACTGCATATTTCTAGAACACAAAACCGGTAGCAGTCAATCATTCACCGGTCATAGATAGCCGGTAAATTGCACCATGGATACGAAACTACCACATTATGGAGCCAACTCAATCGATAATCACCTTTATTCCTTGAAAATAAAGTCTTAGTTTTGATCTGATTATCGTAGTAAAATGGACTGATATCAAAACGGTACTAGGTACTAGAAAATACTGAAATGGGGCCGTGTAAAGACCTTTTACAACACATTTGTATTTAAGGCGATATGTAAAAGTTTTAGCGTCCCTGTCACTCCATATGCGAAAAAACCCTCGGTGCAAGAGGGACGGATTCGTGGAAAAGTAGCAAAAAGTCAGTTTTTTATTAATATAAAATGCACTAAAGTTGCTATCAAAATTTCGTTTAACCAGCCCCCCTATTCTGTATCTTAAGTTGCCAACTGCACAGGGTGCCTATCGTCAAAAATATAGATAAAAACTAAACTTTCAAAATTGCTTTTAGTGGGTATTGAACTATTTACGAACTGTGTCGTCACTTCAAGTGCTAACATGCCCTTAAACAATCGGAATTCGATAGTATATCTATGTTTTTGATGATAGACACCCAGTCCAGAAGGCAACTAGAGATACATAATAGGCCCGCAGGTCCTAGATACCGTTAAAACTCATTTAATAAAATATAATTGCAGTCCATGTTATTCTATATTGTCAAACCAGGAGAAATGGTGTTGAGAAGGGCCTCATTTCAATAAATATTTCTATCGAGCCGAATTTCTCCAATCGAGTTTCTGTTTTAAAAGATCCCTAGAAAAAGTTTCCAAAAATAATGTACTATTTTATCAAAATAATACATTATTTACTTAAGTAGGTATGCAAGTTCTTAAAGTGTCGAATTTTTTTCCGTAGCGCCTTAAGAGCTACCTACAGAAAATGTAAACTGTAATTGACACGGCAAATACCAAGCCTTTTTGTGAAAATAAACCATTTTAGATTTTGCAGGTACATTCCTGTTAAAACTGGGTAGGTATACTGTATTCAGCGAGACGATGCAAACCGCTCCATTCACTTTTATCTATTCATACTTTCCACATAGAGAGAAAGAAAAATACATTTATTTGGTAACACGCAAAATATGGTAGGTACGTACAAACTAATCTTAACAACAAGATAAATAAATAAACTTTTGACTGTTACATTTGTATCATATGTGTATCATACTACGTTTTTCAATGCATAGTGTGAGGAAATAAAACAAATATAATTTTGTGAACTTTAAATTATAATTGGCTGAAAAGGACTGTATCCAGAGCCGTTAAACAGTTGAAAAAAACTATATGACATTTATGGTACACAGGAAAAGCTGCAGGTTAGCCAACCATTGTAAATAAATAAAAAAAAAATAATAATAATAAAGCCCTAGGGCAAAATAATCGACTTTCTGTTCGGTTTTGATGCATAAAAAGTGGGCCTTTACGAGCACATGCATTGAAAAATATATTAAAACTGCACAAGAATACTTTTATCAGTGGTAGAATGGAGTTCTTTTAAAGAGTCACACCTTACAGTATAAATCATTAAAAACGGTTTCCGTTTTTAGACGGAACCCTAAAAACACACTGCAAATTCCAGTGAAAAATCTAACACCGCAACATTGTTGCAGCAACAACGGATTTGTAACCAATCCAATTTATTTCTCCCTTGCGTGTCTTCCTTGCTATTTGTTTTGATTATAGCTGTTTCTGGCAGAAAACAAGCTATAAATTAAAGGAAACGACTTAATTAGTGACTTGTTACCAATACCATTAGCGGTCTGCGATGACAGAGAGCCATTTTATCGGAATTGATGTAATATCTGGGCGTGGCCAAAGTGTTTGCGTATGGCGGGACAAACTAGGCACTTTTTTGGCAATTTGGAAACGATTATAGTAGTTTATGCTACAAGGGCGAAAAGGAATAAATTACGAGGACGATTTAAAACACGAGTAATTTATTGCTTTTACGCCCGTGTATCATACTACGTTTTTCAATGCATAGTGTGAGGAAAGGAAAACAAATATAATCTTGTGAACTTTAAATTATGATTGGCTCAAAAGGATTGTATCCAGAGCCGTAAAACAGTGGAAAAAGAAGTATAACATCTATGGTACACAGGAAAGGCTGCAGGTTAGCCAACCATTGCAAATCAATAAAAAAAAATAATAATAAAGCCCTAGGGCAAAATAATCGACTTTCTGTTCGGTTTTGATGCATAAAAAGTGGTCCTTTACAAGCACTTGCATTGAAAAAGCTTTTAAAAGTTGCTAAATTTCACGACTGGACAATAGTAGATAAAACAGTTTTCCAAAAAGATAACAACGTTTCACCAAATAAACATTTTATCCTCTAAATCACTAAGATTATTTCCTGGGAATTCAGTACATAAATCCATAATTGTTTCGTAACATAAATATTTTATCTGAGAACTGGTAACCTTGTTACGACGTCCATAGATCTTTCGCTGCACAGAATTACTTTAACACAGTTTAAACGAAATATAGTGGGTTCATGTAAGCCACATATTGGCGGGCTGCGACTTGCGTTGATCTCATTGTTCGGAAGCGGATGCAAATGGCTGTCGTAGCACGGCATGAGTGGGCATGGCAATGACAGCAAGCTAGTCTATCTATAGGCGTAAATCTTCTTCAGAAAGCATTTCTTTCTTTTTTAAGGGTTCCGTACCCAAAGGGTAACCAACGAGAACCTATTACTCCTATAACTCCGCTGTCCGTCTGTCACCAGGCTGTATCTCATGAACCGTGATAGTTAATGTCAGACGTTGAAATTTTCACAGATGATGTATTTCTGTTGCCGCTATAACAACAAATACAAAAAAACAGAATAAAATAAATATTTAGGGGGCTCCCATGCAACAAAGATATTCTTTTTGCCGTTTTTATAGATAATGGTACGGAACCCTTCTTGCGCGAGTCTGACTCGCAATTGGCCGGTTTTTTTTTCCTATTGCGCTTCTGTTAGAAAGCGTCGGTTAGACCTAGGATGGAGCGCGACCGCCCTGAAAGTGGGAGGGTGAAAGCAGGCGAGGTCTTACTCAGTATGTCGAGGGACTTCTGCAAAATCTACCATCAACATCAAAGTATGTAGCGGAGGAATGACCGAATGATGTAGTATACTCCAGTTTACTCAACTGCCTGTAAACACTCTTTCAGTACCTACTTCTATGACTTCTTATGACGTCCGGTGCCCCCCCCCCCCCCACAGAAAAATTTATCAAATATATTTAAGGTTAATCGTCAGTCGCTTAGCGCAAAGTGCATAACTTAACTTTGTTTTTCTTGTTTGGAAGTTAAAAATTGAAAAACCTTTTGGTATGTGGCAATTGACGCGAATAGTTCAGTATTAATGAGGTTTATAAAGCAAGAGTTTGAAATTTTATACACAAAATGCTGTTTTAACTTTATTTGGACAAGATCATGACTAACTGTGCATTAAATTTCAAACTCATGGTTTATAAACCTCACTAATACTGAACTATTATTCTAACTACTTTGGTCTTTGAGGTAGACCCCGTAACAAAAATAACCTAAAAATGACATCTTCGATTCACACCCCATTTCTTTATTAACGTTGTTAAAAAATATATATATATATATATTTACACTCTACTTAATTAGCTCTAGATAATGGCACCCAACATTTTAGGGTAAGAAAAAAAAAATCAGCTCCATTTTCGTGTATGATTAATATAAAAAATAATTTCACAATCCGGCTGCAATACCGCTCTTAATTGCTAAACAAAGATTGTCTTATTTTAGAGAGTTAGGATAGTAGTTGGTTGCGTCGAGCGTATTTGAAGTATTCAGTTAGTGGTTGTAGCTCCGTTTACGCCACTCCTTTCATGTACCCCAAAAAAAGGGGTAAAAAATATATTGAAAAAGGCGTTACTTTGCGGAAGTCCATCATGAATTTGTGGATATATTAATAATTTGCAATATTCCGCTAAACACTCTTAGGCGGTGCTTGAGTTTGCATTTTGAATAGCATGTTTAGCGGAATATTGCAAATTATTAATGTATCCACAAATTCATTTAAATGGGTATTAATTCGGACATAGGTACGAACTCATTTGTGAAAAAGTTGTTGATATATTTTTATGTATTTCAATACACTATGAAATGAGAAGAACTCTGCAAATAACTTAATTGGAAAACTAGACTGGAGTCTAGAGTGCTTTTAATCATTTTCTTATTTATTACCTTCATAAACACCTCCTCGAATATTTATACTGCGGTTTGTAACAGAAATTGTAAAAGTACCAAGAAAAGTTTTTTTAGGGTTCCGTACCTTAGAAGGAAAAATGCAACATTTATAACATCACAAATAAGATGCACTCTTGTGTCCATTTGTCCGTCTGTCACAAAGGTCAGGTCACGTAGGAATTTGAATTTGCCCAAGTTAGGTCTTGATGACGCGCATATATGTATTATATAGATCAGGGGTCGTCAACCTTATGACATAGGAGGGCCACAAATGTTACCAGAGGATCAGCGAAGCTCGCATATAATAAATAACGCATTAGTTAATTTCGCATCATATCTATTGTAGTTTGAAACACAATTTATTATTAAAATCTAATGCGATTTTTGCGGCTGTATTTGACTTGCATTTTAGACGTGGAAATGCGCAGTATTAGGTCTAAATGTGCATCCGTTAACTGAGAACTATGCTTGCTTTTTCGTTAGTTCAGAATGTCTGCTCACACAAATATGTACAACCAAACACAGTTATTATGCAGCGATTGGGAACCTTGAGGGCTGTACCGAAGTGGTTCACGGGCCGCCGGTTGCCAACCCCTGATACAGATTATTAGAAAAAAAAAACAATAAATGGTACTTTTTAAATTAATATATTGAGTGAGTGAAAAACCTCTAAGAATTATAAAAATATATGTCATTAAGCTCAAAATTTGTTAGAAATTACCGTTTTTCCCCCCTAATTTCCTAGGTTTGAATAGAGTTAATAAATATTGAGTTACATTATCGGTTTTTTTTGACGGTATTGTAAGAGATGCTGAGAAAAAAAATAATTAAAAAAAAAGTTTAAAGTGGTCTATTGACTGTAGTAATGGTACGGAACCGGTTTTTATTTAATTATCAAACACTTGTCAAATTAAAGCACTTACATTTATTTAATTCTCAGAACGCATTTCCTCAGTCGAGGAAAATAGGTTCATTAAATTAATTAACGCTTAGTACCCCTAGCACGCACCAAATACTCTTACCACCATTGCTCTCTCTATTCTGCAGCGGAAATAGAATAGATAGACGGTGTATTATAGCGCGAGGTAGGCGTGCTGAAATTGTTGCTATAATTCCCATAGCTTAATTTCTAAATTATTCTTTTTTTTTATTTAATTATTCATAAAATTTACGTCATTTTAGGACAGTTTTCATTATTATATAAATTAACCATCAGTGAGGCCGTCATCAGTCGAGTGGATGATGATGAGGTCGAAATATATCGAAAAATATAAAGTTTATTTTTTTATTATTATCTTCCAACGCTTAAAACTACGAGTATAAATAAAAAGCTAATACAGCTAAAATTATATTTATTAATATTTTTTATATGAGCACTACTTCCTTCTCCACTAAAACTTTAAGCTGTACTTTAGTGGAAATAGATGAAAATGGTGATTATTTCGGCGGCCATTAAGCAAGGAAGTGGCTGTTAAATCCGGCGATCGTAAAGCCATTCCCATAACCTCTAATATGACTTGTTGCTCGTCATCTTCAAGTATACACCCCAAAAGTCGATGAAAGTCCTTAATGTCATTGCAATAAGCATTAAAACGCCTTAAGCCATGGAACCATTCTCCTGGCGTAGATTTTTGACCCTTGAGTTTAATATGATCATGAGTGGGCAGGTGAAGTTTGAACGGATCTTTATCAAAATTTATTTTAAAATAATTTTTCTTTTCTTTTCCAGGTAATAAATTGCAGTAAAAAGGACCAGCGGGATATTATGTATCTTTAGTTGCCATCTGAACTGGGTGTCTATCATCAAAAACATAGATATACTATCGAATTCCGATTGTCTAAGGATATGTTCACACTTGAAGTGACGACACAGTTCGTTAATAGTTCAATACCTATTAAAGGCGATTTTTAAAGTTCAGTTTTTATCTATGTTTTAGACGATAGGCTATATATAGATATAGATATAGATAGGACTGGTTGTCCACGTGGCAACTTAAGATACAAAATAGAGGTGTCGAAGTTTGTTTCATGTAAGTACTCGTATAATGCCTAATTCTACTATATGACGAAGATTCGTCAAATAGCAAAAAAGCGAGCGTTTAGAAACTGACGATGCCGTTGGTAAAATGCCGAATTTACTATTTGCCTGAGACATATAGATTGTTATTTTAAGTATTATTTTGAATTTATTATAATTAAATATATTTTAAGTATAATTTAATACTAAGCTATAGCCCTCTTGGTATCAGAACCACTGTGTGATCTTTTCTCTGACAGTATGACGGATGTGGTGCGGGAATGCTTGAAATTCAGTGAGAGTGAAGCCTCAATGACGATGTCCTTAGATTCTAAGCCTTAGACAAAAATTTTTTTTTTTTTATCTTGGTTACTTTTGTTGGTTTTATGTTTCTGTAAATATTTTATTTAGATTATTATTATTATCTATTATTACTTTTTTAATTATACAGTGAACAGTGGCGTGCACAGAACTTTTTCCCGGAAAAGCAATCAGAAGGTCAAGATTGAAAATAAAAAAAAAAAAAATTAAATAACACTGAAAAAAAAAAAGTTTGTATGACGCCAGGGTAGGCACTGCCTACCCTAGAGTGAACATTTTCATACAATCTTTTTTTTTTTTCATAGTGTTATTTAAATTACCTATTTCATTTTTTTTTTATTGTCGAATTTGACCTTCTCATTGCTTTTCCGAAAAAAAGTTCTGTGCACGCCACTGACAGTGAATTGGATTAGTCTGTAATGCTGTGCAATATTTTTGATAAATAAATAAATATCAGGAAAGATGGATATTATACTAGTATTTTTTTTGGGTTGATTTTATGTTATTGTTACACTTTTGGTGTTCACAACTTTACCTTTAAAATAAGGGGTACAGAAAGTACTCAACCACAATTAAATACTCGTCATAGCATTGCATGACGTCACGCCAGCCGCCATTTTATTGTACCTTTACTGACCCCACATGGTTCCGTTAGTACGAATGCGTATGTTAAAATATTACTGGAAATACTGTCTCTTGTTAGGGTTTCGTCAAAATAAAAACCATCATTGTCGGACCGATTCGGAACAAATGTGCAAAATTACAAAACTTTTTGAACGGTTAATTATACAGGATGTTAAGATGTTGTACATACATGGTGTTGCGGAAGCCGAAAACTGGCAATAGTACTCGCCTTACGAACAACGTTCCGTGAAAAAAAAATCTGTTCTTTCATACATATTATGTAACTTTTCTATGGAACAGCTGTTTTTTTTTTCGCAATTCGTGTGTTGCTCCCTCAAATCGTTGGTTGGCTAATAATCGCCGGCTTCCGCAACTTCATCTTTTCAGTTTTACTTTTTTTTTTTGAAAGTCACGTTTTGAAACGTGTAAGTGAAGCGTCTTTTTTTAAAACAGATTACGTCATTGACGGAACCCTGGTCCTTTCTGTACGGAAAAATTTAAAAAAAAAAAACTTCGTTGTACTAATGGCCCTTAATCTGAAAAACCGGACAAGTGCAAGTAGGACTTGCGCTCTGAAGGTTCCGTACTATTAAAATAAATTAATAGAGTGAGATAATTTGATTGAAACTTACAAACTTAAAATGACCTACAACATTTATTTAAAAAAACTGCAAAATTAAGTTCGCCTATTATTTAGGTACTGAACTCTGAAACTACATTATTAATCAGTGTTTCAGAGTTTGCAGTTTAAATTTAAATACAGTATGTGATAAATAATATACGGAAATGATAATTTCCTGACTAGTTAAGTTTTTGAGAGGTTTTTGGGACAGAGTGCCGGATTAGCCCATAAGCAAATTAAGCAACTGCTTAGGGCATCACGCCTCGGGTGCACCCAACGACAACAAACAACGACAACATGTTTGTTGTCGACATGTTGTCGTTGGGTGCACCACAAACATCACCGATAAAATATTTTCTAGCTCATGAAAGGTAAGACTTATTGAAAACCCACGTGTAATCAAATTGACTAGCTGGAGTAATGCCATGTCGTTGCGTGCACCCCACGTGAATTTGCAAATCTTCCGAAGAGCCAGGTATTAAAACGAACGAAAATGGTACAAGAGAGGCCCGAGGCTTTATCAATATTGAATATAGAGGCAGATGTGCATATAGAACTTCGACACTATCGTTCGTGAATTTGCTGTCGGTAAAAGTCGCAAGTCGCATTTCAATAAACAATGAAAAAATGGTATGCTTTGGTTTTTATTATAAATACACTTATCTCTTTCGTACTTATTCTAAGAAAAGTATAAGAGTATTATATTCTTTGTACGTAATGATCGATCTCTTTGTAATAAATACGTAACTTAAGGCGCTCTTTTCCCAAAAGAGTGACTCTCTGTCTTTTCCTTTACGTGTAAGGAGTAAAGAAAATAACCACACTTTTGTACTTTTTCGTTGTTTTTATCGGTTTTTAAATTGTTTAAAAATAAGGGATATGTTTATTAAAACCCACTTACGTGGTCGACCTAGAAAATTTAAAGAGCAATATTACCAGATATGTTTCGTTAATAAAAGAGTAGAATTATGGAAATGGCATGATTTGAAAGGACTTATTACATGCCGTGTTCGTGAATTATTTCTATCGAGCAAAATTTATCTGATCGTGTAACACATGCGTGGAAGACCTAGATAAAGGTTCGAACTATATTGCGTTTTTTTTTTTGAAGTTTTAGACGATATTTGAAAGTTCTATTTGACTTTGAAATTACTGATTCTGGGATAAGAGCGCCTTAATGTAATAAATACGAGACAGTCAGTCGAAATGATGTTATTAGACGAATCTTGAAACTGAGTGTACATAAAAACCTTAAAAGGTTTCCGATACACTTTTATGTACTTCTATATAGTGTATATATATATATATATGTTTTTTAATATAAATAAATAACATTTTTCAAAGAAAGACACCGGTCTACCAGTGGATAGGGGGGTCCATAGGTACAGTGGCGCGGATTGCTTCTGGCACCAGTAGTCTTAATCCGGCACTGGGGATAGACCCTGTAACAAAAATGGTCTAAAGCTGGCAACTTCCATTTCTTTATTTTAAAGATAAAAAAGAATAACAAATATACACTGGTGGACATAAAAATCGACTCAAGCATTGTTGTTCTACATTTAAGGAAATAACCCAATCATACAAACATAAACATATGAAATATATATCATTTTAAAGGTATAGGCCTCCACCTTTGATTAAATGCATTTTTGTCTTAAAGTATTTGCGATACAGGCTGTATTTTTTTTTAAAGTGATGAATTAATAAATATTGAAATAATGAAATAGCGAAAAATTAAAAAAAAAACCTTTTACAAAATCATTCATTTATTCATTAATTAAGTTTAACATTAGTACTTCGTGTTCTCCCCTCTAGCCCTTATAACTGCTTGCAGCCGGTTCTTCATTGACCTAATAAGTTTTTAATTAATTAAATGAATTTCAGGTCCTGTATGACGAATACTTTTAAACCAAAATGCATTTATTCAAAGGTGGGGAGGCCTATACCTTTAAAATGATATATATTTCATATGTTTATGTTTGTATGATTGGGTTATTCCCTTGAATGTAGGACAACAATGTTTGAGTCGATTTTTATGTCCACCAGTATATTTGTATTCTACTCACTGAGCTCTAGAAAATGACATGATACACGCGGAGTAATTTAGTTAAAGTTCCAGTTCAGTAATTTGTTTTGGGTCAACAAATTCAACATTCTATGTATGTATTTAATTTACTCCGTCTACGAGCTAGAGAGATGATGAACGGACAGACAGACAGCAGTGTGATATTGGACTCCGTTTTGCCCTTATGGTACGGAACCCTAAAAAAGTACAACTTTTGGTGTAGCTAATAAATAATGTAGTAATAATGCAATACTGTGCTACTCATAAAAAATACATACATATAATGTATATATTATACTAGCTTTTGCCCGCGGCTTCGGCCGTGGTGATTTAGTTTTAACTCTTTTTCCTTTGATTTGAATTCCTTTTTCCTCTATTTTTGTGTGTAGGGGATGATTTTCCGAACAAAGCGCTAAATTTTTACTGCCTCAGGGGTTGATTTTTCAAAAAGGCTGAAACACTTCGTTTTTAATTTCTAACCAATATATGGTTTTTCAGCTACAAAACATACTTATTTTCCATACAAACTTTCATCCCCTATTTTACCTCCTTAGAGGTAAAATTTCGAAAAACCCTTTCTTATTCCTTGTCAACATTACAAAGGGAAGCTCTGTGCAAAATTTCAGCTTTCTAGGCCTAAGGGTTTGGCTGTGCGTTTATGAGTCAATGAATGAGTGAGTCAGTCAGGACTTCTCTTTTTATTATATATATGATATATACCTACACACTTGTAATAAAAAAAAAAACGTTGAAACGACTTCAAAAGTTTGTGTGAAAAAACAAAGTCAGGCAAATGTCGTTGTTAACTTTAAGCCTTTCAAGATATTTCTTCAGACTTTCTTTTCTTTCACTCATTTTTAGCTAAATTTGTCGAGCGTTTTTCATTGTTTTAACAATAAGCCCTGGAAATGCCTCGGTGTCACGTTGTTGTGAACCCTGGAAGTTTACGTAAGTTCTTGAAGACGTCATAATATTTTCAAAATTTTCAGTGGTGTTTCGAACATGTTACAAAATATATTGACTTTTGAAAAGCTTCACTTGTTTTATGAATATATAGGAATAAATAATTAAATAAAATACTTTATATTGCAAAATTAAACTGCTCAAGATTTCGGGTCTACACAAATTCAAAGAAGCAACAAACAACCGAAGCATTCCTGGAAAAATTAAATCTATTAAAATGCTTACTCGTACTATAGATATGAATTCTATACTATACATATATAGACATTATATCCATTTTATCTACATGATATACTAGCTTTTGCCCACGGCTTCGCCCGCGTGTATCCTATCAAATCTGTCAATATTTACCTATTTACTCTTGAGCACAGATTCTAAAATCATAATGAAAAACCATTAAAAGTATCGAAAAGGAAGCTGATTAATTGGATAAAAAGTAGCTTATGTCCTATTCCAGGTCTAGAACTACATTTGTGTAAAGTTTCAGGCCAATCGGTTAATTAGTTACGGTGCGGCGTGAAGGAGTAACAAACATACATCCATTCATACATACATCCAATCCATACATCCAAACTTTCGCATTTACAACATTATAATTGGGATTAGTAGTATGCTGGGATGGAATGGGATGAGATGGGATGGGATGGGATGGGACTAATATTAGAATGGTAGAAGAATCATATGAAATAGATGTAGAATGTAAACGAAAAATGTAGAAATGAAATGGGTTATGTACTACTGAGTCTAAAACTACAATAATAATTTGTAAACATTTTGTATGTGTCTTTATGTTTCGTTTTAACTCGAGAACCACTCAACGTATTTGGATACGGTTTTCTTTATTATCATCGAAGTGAACCTGGTCAACATAGTAGGCTATAAGGGGTGTTAATAAAATAACGACCAAGCCGAAAACAGTCGACAATTGAAAGAAAAAGTTAAAGCTGCGAGCAGAAGCTGGTACTTAATAAAAAATAAAACAAACAGTAAATATTTTAATAATTTGTCGTAAGGTGTTAATTATATACAGCAATTTTTTTTTTTTGGGATTTCATTGGGCAAGTCACGCGACGTATTTTTCTAATTTGTCTCAGTCCGGTTCATTAAACCTGTTTCAACGCTGAAATTTTACGAGCAGCACTTTTCGAACTTAATTCGATATAACGTAAAGAAATTAAGGCTCCGCGGTGTGTAAATACGGTATTTTGACGGATTGCGTGTGGACGAAAGCCGCACGCTACGTTTTAGGGTACCGTTGAAAATGGAAACACTTTCGCGTTTGTCCAGCCAAGCTATCCGCTGCATCGGCTGAAATAAAAAAAAAACGGTTCATGTCGTGGCGATATAATGCGTCGGCACATCGTAGAATTGGGCATGTCATAATCTGCCTGGGCATATCATATTTCTGTTACAACTAGGGGGTCGCCTCGCTCCGCTCCACTTCGCTCGGCTCCCAAATTTATTTACATGTATTTTTACATAATTTGACTTATGGTGAAAGATTTTCGATTTAATACGATCTGCCCTCAACATATCTGCTGTATATCAGTGGCGTGCATCAAACTTTTTTCCGGAAAAGCAATAAGAAGTTCAAGTTTGACAATAATAATAATATGAAAAAATTAAAACACTTGAAAAAAAAAAGTTTGTATGACGCCAGGGCAGGCACTGTCTACCATAGAGTGAACATTTTCATATCAACTTTTTTTTTTCAAAGTGTTATATAAATTTTTTCATATTTTTTTTATTGTCAAACTTGACTTTCTAGTTGCTTTTCCGGAAAAAAGTTCTATGCACGCCACTGCTGTATATAATATGATATGTATTATTTTTATAATTTGTAATATACTTACATCGAACTGTTATTTATTGCCAAAGTATATATTTTTTATTTGCACTTTTGGTGGGTTAATTCTCCGCCTCCTTTATAGTCCAGTCGACCCAGTATTTTCGAATTATAACAAACAGATGGACGGGCGGACACTAATATTAGGTCTTTACATATGAAATTGCTGTTTTCTATATAGAATTTGAAGGTAACTCAAATCAAATCCAAATTATGAAAATTCTTTTGTATATGATGCATTTCCTTTAAGAATGACAAATCCAAATTATGTAATTTCTTTTGTGTACATAACATTGGGCTAACAGCAACATTATTTTTTTTTTTGAAGTGTCAGCTGTAGCAAATTATTACGAATATTATCATGGAAATGGATGGCATTTAGGACGAACTGTTTTTAAAGATTTAATTTCAAAATCAAACTGAAAATAAAAACAAAATTTAATACGTAGATGTAAAACCTTGAAATCAATTTTCAAACAAAAAACAAATAATTAAAATAGCTATTGAATTACAGGAATTATGAACTCATGAATATGTACGAAAATTTAGGCAATTTCATAGGTAAAAACCTATTATATAAGGCTTCGAAACAAACAACGTTTTTAACGAAATCTAAAGACGTCGAAACCTTACAAAAAGTAATACAGAACCCGTATATATCTTCTATACTATGTAAACTTGGCCTACTTTTATAATATTTTACGAACTGTTTGCGTTAATTACAACAGAGACTGTCAAGGTCTGTCGTAAAACTTAGCTTTTTTTACGAGATTTTTTGACGACGGAAAGGAATTTATTGTCCATTAGAATTACGACCGGAAATAACCCCATAGTGAGCGAAATTGACCATTCACACAGTGGTTTCACGAAGATTATACATAATATACTCACGCCTGTCTCCCAGAGTGGTAGGTAGAGACTATAGATTTCCATCTGCTACGATCCTGACACACCTCTTATGCAGTGGCGTGCATTGAACTTTTTTCCGGAAAAGCAATCAGAAGGTCAAGTTTGATAATAAAAAACATGTGAAACAAAGTAAATAAAACTTTACAAAAGAATGTTTTGTCTGACGCAAGGGTATGCACTGCCTTCCCTAGTGTGAACATTGTCATACATTTTTTTTTTCTTCAAAGCATTGTTTAAATTTTTTCATATTTTTTTTATTATCAAACTTGACCTTCTAATTGTTTTTCCAGAAAAAAGTGCTATGCACGCCACTGCTCTTATGTCTCTTCCACATCCATATATCTATAAATAATAATAAATAAATAAATCTAGTCATACAAGATCTTCTATTCCGGGTACTATTGACATTTCCCTTCGTCAATATCTCGCCAATAGGGATAGATTAAATTATGTTACGGTATGTTAATTCGAAAACCATTTAGGTTTAATAAGCCGTATTTTAGAACTTTTGCTCTAAAAAACCTCATGATGATGAATATTTTTACGAAAAAGCTGCAACTTCCATTTGCCTTCGTGTGACGTCACTTAAGAAATGGCTGTTTGTTCAGAGCTAGTGCCTGAAGTCAATGAAATGTATTTTAATTATTTTAAAAACAGATTATAAATATAAATGAAAAAGTTTTAACTTATATATTTCGACCAACTTGTGGTTGTCGTCAGTCGAATTATAAGAATAGATTTTTATGTAAAATAAAATGTATTGAAAATGGTGTAAAATCCGAAACCGGGTGGGAGAAAACATAAATAAAGTGAAAAGTGCATTCGCAAGTATAAATTTTGTAACTTTAAAACTGTAGTAAGGAAAATGCTTTTTGGGGCAGTTATCTTTGTGTGATAAGTTGATCAGTTTAATCAGTTATATACATGGTGACTTTTTGATCATCGTCCAAATTCATTCTGGTGGCTTGGTAAGTAATCAGTATCATGGATCAATAACAATTTTCGTGAAATTCGGAAAATTTAATTTTGACTCCCCATAGTGACTCACTCGGGACTGGAAGTGAATTTCTGTGGGAAGCCGAAATTTCATTTTAGGAATTTCACAAAAATTGTTATTGATCCAAGATACTGATCACTTATCAAGCCTCCAGTATGAATTTGGATGATGATCAAAAAGTCACCTTGTATATTATATTACTGTTTCAGGAACTGCCAGCTATTTATATAAATTCGTATTGTACCCGCATAAGAAGGTATCTGTTCCTAATCGTAAAATAAATCTCCATTATGCAGTCTATTTACATACGGATCCCTAAAAAGCAACGCTCTGGCTCAGGCATACTCAAGCTGCGGCCCGCCGAGCTTTTGTACTACCCGTCGGAAATATCCGTGCACCACAGTTTACCCGCAAAGGTGGAGCCCTTGTCGATATTTCAAACGCGTCATTAGTTGCCCACCTGATAACAGTCGAAAATTGTATATAAATAAGCCAATTATTTCGAAAACCCAACCTAACCTAACCTAACTTTCGCGGGAATAGTCTCATTAATATACGGCCCGAGACAAAGTGCTAATGGGGCCAGAACATGATAAATAATAAAAAAAATATGCCCTAGTAGATATTTCAAACTCATTATAAGTGGTCCACCTGTTATAGGCGAACATTTTATAAAGCCAATTATTTTAAATATCATGGGAATTGTCTCACTAATATACGGCCCGAGACAAAGTGCTAATAGAACAAGATATTTAATAAAAAAAAAAATATGCAAGGAGATGACGTCCCTACCTACTTATAATTTAGTAACTACCTAATTATAGAAAACGAAGTGCGAATCCCTCCCTACAGACAAACCAAATTTCTACTTGGTTTTGTTGGATGTATTTAGATTAATTTATCTTTGAAATAAATAAACATATTCAATTCAATTCAATTTAGAATAGCATGCAGCAATAAGAAAAGAAGGTAGATCTTGACAAAATTGTCAAAAAGGTACAATATATCATCGATCTCACGTTTTTTTTTTTATTAATACCCAATTAAAAACTATGTAGCGGCCCGAGCACCATATAAGAGACGACGGCCCAAAAAATAGTTTGGGTATATCTGCTCTAGCTAGTAGGTATCAATTTTCCGTCCAACAACAACTTTGAAGGAAACTTCCTAACTTTATTGTTGGAAACGCCTAGGTATATTTCTTGCAGGCAGTGTTGCTATATGTAGAATCATTAAGCAAAAATGTTATACTGTTCAGTTTATATTTCTTTTATCAATTAGTATTGTATAGTTAATATAATATATATCTATGTAATAAATTCGTAAGTAATGTTTTGTCTGTACAAGGAAAAAAACGGTCGACTGATTTGCCTCCCGCCTCCGGTGTATATCACTATACCGAGTATAGAACATAGAACATTTTTATTAGTAATGTGCATTACAAGTCAAGTAAAATATATAGTACAATAGTACACTGTGCGATGAATCAAAAATAAATACAAATAAATTAATTCAAATATAATAATTATAAATTGCATTAGAATTTATTCACAAAATAAAGTCTTAACTATTTATATACTATTCTGTGCAGAATTCCTCCACACTGTACAGGTTCCGCTCAATAAGCCATTGTTTTAATTTCGTCTTAAAGGAGCTAACAGTTTTTGCTTCTGTCACGAGTGAAGTATACCGTATCTATGACTAAGTTAGGGCTTGACCTAGATTTTCAACGAAACACCTTTTCGACATGGGTCTTTGTATGATGGTTTATTCACTTAACAGATGTTTTATTCTACGAAGTCTACTGACCTATGGTTGTAGTAGTGCATGCACACGCACTTTCTCTGGTGTGCGTAACCCCGGGAGCGGTTACAAAACGCGCAACACACACAAAACGTGCGTATCTGCACACGTCACTACTACAACCATAGCCAAGTAGACTTCGTAGGATATAACATCTGTAGATCTGTACCATTAAGGCGATACGTAAAAGTTTTAGCGTCCCTGTTCCTCCATATGCGAAAAAACCCTCAGTGCGAATGGGACGGATTCGTGGAAAAGTAGCAAAAAGCCGGTTGTTTATTATGTGACATGTGACAGCGTCACCAAATAAACAAGAAAATTTTTGACTAAATATTAAATTATAATAAAATAACAAAGAAAAGCCCAGAAATAAGTAAAATCATCAGGAAGACGTTTTGATACCAGCAATCTTAAATTAGTATATAAATTAATTAGTAAAATAAAGTAATTGGTTCGGTAATATATATACTTATATAGAAATGAGCTGCGAAGAGTGTAAACAACCAGTAGGCAACAACGAACTACTGAGATGTGTCGGTTGCAAAAAGAAATATCATCACAACTGTAGGAATATTACAACAGCATACTATATGGGACATCTCCTAGAACTACAGAATGGCTGGCGTTGTCCCTATTGTAGCAACGTCACGTTACGTCGTCTCAGATCGGATGATACCCCTGTCCTACGGAATAAGCGACAATTGGATGTTGCTAAAAAGTGCTGCCAAGCTTGTAATGAAGAGGTATCTAATGAACTGATAATGCAGTGTTCAAATAAATTATGCAAAAAGTCATACGACTTTAAGTGCCTTGGATTAAAAAATGAAACCTTTAATGCATTAACGGTAGAAGAAAAGCGTAAGTGGGTGTGCCCGGGATGTGTTTACGCAAAACCTAAGCGCTTGGACACAAATACAGCTGTTCAAGACTCATCATCAGTTTTGCGCGAGCGTCCAGTCGACGTACTCATGCATTCCGATCGCGATAATTCGTCTCGTTACATGTTGAAAATGACGGACGTTATAAAGTGTAATGTTTGTAACATCGTTATTGATGAAATGTTATCGTATATACAGAACAAAGTATCGGTGATTGATGAAGAAACATTGTTGAGAATTTGTACTTCATCATTTAGCAGTGACGAAATTAAAAAATCGAAATCGTTACTATTTGACTCAATTCCAATGGATTTGAGGAAAATCGTACGTAAACATAAAGGAAAAGAAGTGAGAGATCTGCAAGATATAGTGAATCTGTTTAAATCAGCTGAACCTGACATTATTCCTGTGTTTGTGGCCCGACAGCTGGAAAAATTGCCTCCGATTACTTTTGACCACCTCGATTGTACCAAACTATTGAAGGATCTACTACGAGTTCAAGAAGATATTAAAGAAATAAAATCAAGTTACGCTACGACTAGTCAGCTGGAGGATTTGAAAACGGAGTTTTTAACACTCCAGACCTGTTCACCGCCTCCTAGTTTGATATCTAATGTGAACACAAAACATGGTGCCTGGGTAGCCAGTGGGACTAATAGATTATCGAATGACGAGTCCTGTATCTCAATTACAAGTCCTCAAACATCTAATTGTGTAAAAGAGGTAACTAAACCTCAATACAGAGATATTATACAGGTAGGTGGGCTACAAGTACACGGTAATTCATCGAACACACAACGGTCACAAGCGCTAGGAGATGACGCGGGCAGCGCTCAAAATCACGCTGCGAGTATGTACGGGACCGGTACGGAGAAACCCGCCGCCGCCGCCGACGCCGCCGCCGCCGCCGCCACCGTCACTGCCGCCACCTATATGATGTCGCAGGACTCGCAAGCGGTCAGCTCGAACGATCAACAAGGGAGCGCGGATAGATGCAGTGAAGTTGAACACGCAAATAAATGCTCACCGTTATTGCAAGATTGTAATGAAGGATGGCAAAGGGTGACTAAGCGTAAAAACCCGCAAAAATATCGTTTTCTGGGTAAGCCTGGTGTAGCCAGAGACTTGGAGTGTAACTTCAAAGCGGCGGATAGGAAACTTCCTATATTCATTACGAATGTGCACAATGAAACTACGGAGTCGGACATAGTCGATTATATTCTTTCAAAGACAATGGAGATGGTGTCCTTGCAGAAAATTAACATTAAAAAGCAAACAGATCACAACGCTTATAAATTTTTTGTATCGGAGCGAAAGTTATCTATGTTTCTAGATGAAAAATTATGGCCTAAAGGTATTATTTTTAGGCGTTTTGTTAATTTTGAACACAAAAACACGAACGGAGCTATTTCTGTAAACGGCCTTACTAAGCACAATTATGAGTAGTCGACCTTATAGTTTTGCGAGCTTTAATTGTAAAAACGTAAAACGTTCGCTGGATGGTATTAGGGAGCTATGTCGAAATTGTGATCTGATTGCTCTGCAAGAGACTTGGTTACTTCCAGAAGAAATACCTTATCTAAGCACGATCGACAATGGCTTTGGGTACACTGGAACATCTGCAGTTGATACATCAGCGGGCATGTTACGAGGGAGACCATACGGCGGTGTCGCTTTGATCTGGAGAACCAGTGTTTTCCAAAACGTGACGGTGTTGCGGTGTGATAATGTGCGTGTGTGTGCGATTAAAATAATAACATGTGATCGACCTGTGATTGTGATGAGCATTTACATGCCCACGGACATGGCAGACAACTTGCCGGAATTCACGGACTGCTTAAGTACTGTAAGTGCTATTATAGATGAATATGGTGTAGAATCAGTGTTCTTATTAGGTGATTTTAACAGTCATCCTTATGCACTATTTTTCAACGAACTGATGGACTTTTGTACTGAACAGTCTTGGTCATGTATCGATGTAGATAAACTAGGTCTGTCCTCCAACACTTATACGTTTGTGAGCGAAGCTCACGGGTCGCGTAGATGGCTTGATCACTGCATCGGGACGCAATCAGTTGTACATTCGGTATCAAATGTTTATGTGAAATATGATACTCTTTGGTCAGATCATTTTCCCCTCATAATTGAATGTAATTTAAATCTTTTGACACCAAAGTTACCTAATAAAATGCCAGTAGACAGAGGGGTCATGTGGGGGGAGAGAACCGAGGAACAAGTTGCTCTTTACACTGAAGAATGTCATAGGAGATTGAGGTTGATAGATTTCCCCGTGGAATTCAGAGATTGCGCTAATCGCTTTTGTAATGATCATGACCATAGGCGTGTTCTAGATAAATTACACTCGAACATTGTGACTGCCCTTAGTGCTGCGGCCAGGGTCAGCCGAGGAAGAGCGAGGATGAGTGGGAGTGGGCCGCGTATAATGGGATGGAACAGTCATGTCAGTGGAGCTCATCGGGCGGCCAGGTTGAAGTTTCATGAGTGGGTACTATGCGGCAGACCGAATTCCGGATGTGTTTATAATGAAATGTGTCTGAGCAGAAGGATGTTTAAGTCCAAATTAAAATGGTGCCAAGACCACCAGGAGCAGATAAAAATGGATGCCCTTGCTGCAAAACATTCATGTGGAAACTTTCGCGGCTTCTGGCAGGGCACAAGTAAGGTAAACATTCGGCCTGGGCTCCCGGTGAGTGTCGATGGTGTGAGTGATCCAAAGGGCATTGCTGACATCTTTAGAGATCAATTTCTTGTCCAGTCTCACTTGGGACCGGCGCGAACTGGGTTCACTGCTGAGATGCCAAATGAGAAGATGGGAACATGTTTTATTGCAAAGGACGTAGCTAAAGCTCTAAAATCAATGTCTAAAGGTAAATCACCTGGTCTTGATGGCCTCAGCATTGAACACCTTCAACATGCTGGTCCACATATAACAAGAGTCTTGGCAATGTTCTATACGCTGTGCGTGAGCCATTCTTACCTACCCTCTGATCTTTTGAAAACGATTGTGGTACCTGTAGTTAAAAATAAAACAGGTGACGTTGGTGATAAAAACAACTATAGGCCTATCTCTCTGGCAAAGGTTTTTGACGCCATGCTTAATACACAGTTAGACAAATATCTGGTGTTACATGATAATCAGTTCGGATTTCGACCTCATCTGTCCACTGAGAGTGCAATATTATGTCTTAAGCATGCCGCTAGATACTATACAGATCGTAAGACTCCGGTTTATGCCTGTTTCCTAGATCTGTCGAAGGCGTTTGATCTGGTAAGCTATGACATCCTGTGGGAAAAACTTAAATCAATAAACTTACCACGTGAACTTGTCCAAATCTTTAATTTTTGGTATAAACACCAGATCAACAATGTCAGATGGGCAGGTGCATTATCGGAGCCTTATCAGATGGAGTGTGGGGTGAGGCAGGGGGGGTTGACTTCCCCGGCACTTTTTAACCTTTATATTAACGCACTGATCGTTGCGCTCAGCAGTCAGCATGTCGGTTGTCATATAGATGGAGTTTGTGTCAATAATCTGAGTTATGCAGACGACATGGTGTTGTTGAGCGCATCGGTCTGTGGTCTCAGATCACTGCTGATGATATGTGAGGAGTACGCCTTAAGCCACGGGCTTAAGTATAATGTGGCGAAAAGTCAGTACCTTGTCTTTGAGGCCGGTACAGGGAGCCCTCATAGCGTGCCGCCTGTTCGACTATACGGTGTTCCTTTAGTCAGGGTTGAACAGTTCAAATACCTGGGTCATCTTATCACAACCGACCTCAGGGATAATGCTGATATTGAGCGGGAACGGAGGGCCTTGTCGATTAGAGCAAATATGTTGGCTCGCAGGTTTGCACGTTGTTCTACTGAGGTAAAGCTTACCCTATTTAGGGCTTTCTGTACATCGCTTTACACGTGCAGCTTGTGGGCTAGCTACACTCAGAGATCGTACGGAGCTGTCCGAGTCCAGTACAACAACGCGCTCAGGGCGATGTTGAGGCTGCCCCGATACTGTAGCGCATCGGGCATGTTCGCCTGGGCTCGCATTGACTGCTTCCATGCGACCATGCGCAAACGATGCGCGTCTCTGCTACACAGAGTGCGGGCCAGCGCCAACACAATCCTGGCAATGATTTCGGACAGGCTTGATTGTCCCTACATACGCCACTGTTGCAACAGGCATACGACAGGCATGTATGTGTAACTGTAGTGAGAAGCTATTATATATATTATGTGTTTTATTATTATTATTAGTACAATTGAATGTTATATTTAATTTAATCTCTGTTATGTTTTATTCCAATATGAGTCTTAGTAACTTGAAATAAATGAATTTTAATTTAATTAATTTAATTAATTTAATATAAAATGTACTTAGCTATTTTGTCAAAAAGATTTTCAAGGAGACTTTACAAATACATAATATCCACATTTTGAAAGCAATTTCACAATGAAATTAGTTAGGATTTCAGAATTACAGGAAAAAATAAAACAATTTAGAGGTCTTTTCGGAATTAAATTCTATCGAGAAAATTTCATCCAATCGCGTTTTCCTTCAGTGAAAATCTTAGTCAAATACTCAATAAACATTTACCCAAAAATGAAATACATAGATGACGTTTCAGTGGAGTAAATGGATTCGAAAAAAACCCAATTTTTTTTTGGTATCGCCTTTATCGATAAGTCACGCCAATATAGATAACAAAGTAATTGAAAGCGTTTTTTTAAATTGATTATATTACAAATACAATTATCAGTACAAATTATGTAAACAAAACGGCCCACCTAAATATATACTGCAAACAAACAATTATTAATTTATTAATTATATAATTTATTTTGCAAACAAGTTTTTTTTGTGGAGTAACAGGGACGCTAAAACTTTTAGGTAGCGCTTAAGTTGTGATGCAGACACACAAACAGCAAAATAAATCAAGGAACGTTCTTTTTTTAAGAAATTCCCTAAAATAAACACGTGACAAACAAAACTGAAAGTTGGCAACACTGCTTTCAAACCAAACTGTCGACCCCAATCTCTAGGGCTACTTATTCAATGTCCGACTCAGTAAAACTTGCACCTTTCGTGCCACAAGTTCCTTATCATAAATTATATACTGTACAAGATCTGCCCTTCCGCCCTTATCTTCGGCCTGTTGCCAGAAAATCGCTCTTGGATGTAAATTGGGCTTGAACGAATTATCTAATGGACGCGATCAGAGAACAGGTTTTCGTAAACGATAGCGTTTAGTCACATTTTCGGAGGAAACCTTCACACGACTGCGATTAATCTACAGTTCGTTTACACTCGTCGGGTACTAAACGTGGTCAATTTGAATTGGTCGTGTCTTATTGGGCTATACAAGCATTACTTTACTTACGTAAACTAACATATTTTATCTACTCCCATACAACAATAAGGTAATCTCAACCTCAAAAGCAAAAATTCAAAATCATTTATTTGGCATGGCATATTCACAGAAAAATTTAAATATACACAATACATTCACAATTAGAAAATTAGAAACCAAATTTGCTTTTTGGCTTAGATCACAATAGTACATTTGGTATCCATTCAGAAATTATTTCCGTTGGTAAGCCTGATTATGTTTACAAAACTTTGTCTTTATTTTCATGAGAGAACTATTATAAAACTTGGGGCCTTATTTTCTTACTTCTGTATCTATCGTTTTCGCTTTCAAAGGTATCGTGATTGGCTAGAAATGATGTGTGACGTTCGTCGTAGCCACGTTTGAAAGCGATGGCCGAAGATGTCGAAGATATATAATAAAGACCCTGGCAATTTTGGGTTTGACTTGTCTACTGTTACTTCCGTACCTTGCGACGCAAAAAACATTCATTTCGCGAAAGAAGAGTCCCGTAGGGTTTGATTTGTTGTCTAAACTAAACGTACTGTATTCATATTTTATTTTAAATTTAGAATTCAGTTCCCACGCACCAAAAACTCCTATTTCTTAATTGAAATACCGATTCGCGTGTGTGAACGTCCATCATGTTGGCCTACACCTAAATAACTATTTATTTGTTGCGTCATCAACTTATGACAATAGTTGTTGCTATGTAGTGAATTCATATTACATGAAAGGAGATGTAGTGACTAGAATAGAAAAAGGAATGCTTCTGTGGTTTGGAAATGTAGAGAGGATGAATGAAAGTAGAGTGACGAAAGAAATGTATGGTTCGCAAGAGGTACAGCTCGATCAGGCCGCTCTAGAAGGACGTATGCTGACCAAATTGGCGACATACTAAAGAAGGGCTATGTCAAAAGTACCCGGAATAGAAGAGCTTGTAAGACTAGATTAATGGATGTGGGAGAGGCGAAAGAGGTGTGTACCCCTCTGGGAGACAGGCGTGAGTATATGTATGTATGTAAATAGATAGGTGGCATTAAACACAATCTACTGATAATATTGTTAAATCTTTCCAAAGAAACATTACTCAAAATAAAATAAAAAACGGCTAGCCTATTTTACTTAAACAATTACATAGAATATGTATTTATTAAGGATGTAACGATACCGATGCCGATACCGATGTATCGGCCGATATATCGGAATCGCCGCTAATTTATCAACCGATATCAAACAATTTTAAAAACGCGCGAAGCGACGCGGGATGTTGCCGTTCCGTCGCAGACTGGAAAGCCACGCATGCTAGCAGATTATCTGCAAATAATTTTAAACAAAAATCTATAAAATTTAATAATAAACATTGTGTAACAATTCATTTACTCTGTTTAATAATGATTATTATACATACTTAATCACTTCGCTTGTATAATGATAATTAACAATGAATAAAAATTATTAATTTGGATTTGCCACTCTTCATTTGTTAATACTCCTTTCGAGGTTGGGTCTGTTAAAAATAAAATTTTAATTTATTCGATATCGGTATCGGTATCGCTGATTATTTAGGACAGTAATCGATATCGTATCGGCAAAATCATGTATCACATCCCTAGTCATTATAAGTATGTAGGGAAAGTGGAGATTTTATTACTTTGCTTGTTTGAGATAGGGTTTCAGTATGAGCGGTAGAGTTTTAGTCCATTCTCACCCCGTATATCAGATTATATTAGTTTTGCTTATGGAAACTCGTTCAATGTCGAATCAATCAGACTTTGGAATGAGCATTCGCGACTTACATATTCTTGGTGGGCGCGGTTTCCGCACCTAGTCTCTTACTCGGACCTTTGTGCGTGGAAAGTGTGGAGACAGCTATTCCAGCCAGTCTAATTGTGTGCTGACGCCTACGCAGTCTATCGTCACGTGGGTCGGCGTTTCTTCGGTTTCCATACAAAGCTCCGCATAGAGGACTGTCCGTCAGACCTATATTATAGAAATGTCTGTTGAGGTTACTATGTCCCGTAATTAGCCCTACCATCATGCGAAGGTTCAGCCTATTGAGACGAAGTACGAGTAGTTTCTTTGTCAGGCGACGGTCCACGGTTGGTAGAACCGCTTTCGTCTGTCTACAAGGTGTCGCGACTTACATACTACCAGTTTCAAAAGGACATTACCTGTCACTGTATACACTGTATTACCTGTCACTGTCACAAATATACGTATGATATTATATTTATTCAAACTTATGTAGGTATTTATAATATTTTTGTAGTGTGTATTTTTTGTATTTTATTAATATTTTGCCTTTCTTTTTTTTTATGCACGTGTATGATTGGCTAGTCTGGCTTACATTTTTCTTTTTTGTTGTTACGTCCTGGTTTTGCTGTAAGAAATCTCTTTTTAGAGATAACCGCGCCTATGCACATATAATTCTACTGTTAATATAATTTGTTTCCGTGTTTCTGTCTGTGAATTACAGTATAAAAGAATTATAAGGTAAAATTTAAGTAAATATATATTTTATTATTTACCTTAAAACGGCTTTTAATTATTTATGGATTATTTATTATACATATAGACTCTATAATGCTTTTTTTAATAATGACCCAAAGATTAAACTTTTAAACAACCATCAAATTAAACCTGTAATACTAAATTGGCTACAAAAATTGAATTATGATGATGTGGAACATTTGATTAAACCTAATTTTTGACTCCCTTTCGCCTTAAATTAAACTCTTTTTTACTTTTATCCTCTTTTATAGTCAACATTTAAAAATCATCTTTAACATCATAAGTAAGGAATTTCATACAATTTACTCTCACACACACATTCACACACATATACACTACACACCTTCACACACAACTTACAAACAATCTCTAATACAACACAAAGTCGTACTTTATTAACAATAAGTATCTTTGTCTTTATGCCGTACTCATGTATTAGACTGTAAATTAACGTCTTAATTTCTTTATGTTAAATATATTTTGGGAGGAGCCTAGTTTCCACTACACAAGGAAACTTTCTGTGGGAACTAGAGTTTTAATAATTAAGGTAACTTATTTTGAAATAAAGAAATTTTCAAAGAAATTTTCATTTTCATTTTCATTCATATAAACGACAAAAAGAAATAAATACGATATATTTCGACTTCTTTTGTGGTGTCGTCATCTGTCGAATTATAAGTATTTTTTTAAATAAAACCTGTGTCTACGACGAAAACACTACACATTTTTTCCACTAAATTGACTTTTCAATAACGCGTCCTTTTTGTCATAGAAAAATTTATATATGAAAATACGTTCAAAATATTCTGTTTTTACATGTACAAGGGGGATGTAAAAAATACACCGACTTCAAAATCGGCTTTAGACGAAGCAACATCGTTTTGAGGTTATGTGATTGATAAATTGGTTAAAGATCTTTTTTCCCTTTTTAAGGCCAAATTTTAAATCATAGTATTTATTTGAATATTTATTTAGGCTGTTTAGGCCAGTAGAAATCGACACTAAAAAACCCTAAATTCGCAAAGCACGATGTAGTGCTGCATTTTTGGTATGTTGTTTGGATCAGTTAGGGTGATGTAAATCCCAATTTGCAACTTCGAAAAAGTTGTGCTCGCTGCGCACCGCGTGATAAACTGCGAAAATTTGGGACATTTTTCACTGTTTGCTCTAAAAGTCATAAACTATGCGTTTCCGACAAGTAACATTCACTACATAAATGAAGTTAATTAAATTTGCAACAATTTAAGCCTAACCGCAGCTCTCTAAACCTTATAACAACTAAGCTGTGGCCTTTCAAAGATAGTCAGTTTTTCCCGAAAATTTGAAATTTTTAGTTTTGCTCCCGTTTGAAGCAAAATATTGGCAAAACCGCTCGTTCTATGAGAAGGTCGTGAAATAAAGTTGTAGAAAATTTAATTTTCTTTTATTAGAGCACAACACAATCACTCACAATCTGCATATCAAAATATAAGCTGGGAGTACCTCCACGCGGTGAAGGCGGTAACAGTGTAAACTGGCTAAAACTCCCATCAACTAAACAAATGCCTTCGGGCTTATGTTTTGGTTTTGATTTTCGCACAAGATAGTAATTGGAAGTAGCCTACCCGGTAACGCAGGGGAGCAGCCAAAAAACTATTATCTTATTAACGCGAACGAAGTCAGGCTAAATAGTCATATAATAGTAAATAGTCAATAGGATTAACCCACGGTCGGGGAATTTCCAGCAGCGTGCTTGCTCGCTGGACTGCCGGGATGGTATCTATGTTAAACGTGTGTGAAGAGGTCGAACGATATTATGATATATCATGTTCAACAACGGAACAACACGTTGACATGCGACCAACCCAGATCAAACGAGTTACTGCTGACTTGAACAAACTTAACAGCTGGTTTCATATTCACCCTCCATTTGCATCGACAGACAAACTATTATCAATCAGCAGTGGAGTCGTGGGTGGTTCAGAAGTAAACTGCCACTTAGCCCGAGAAGAAGTCTCACAGGAGTAACAAAAATCACTGGGCAGTCGTTTGGACAGGTAACAACCAAAAGGAAAGAAAAAGTGGTAACATTGGCGAGTGCCACAAGCACAGTTAAAGTTCACAATAAGCGTATTGATATCGAGCCACTCACCATCTTTCAGAGAATGTGTATAATGAAGCAGTCAGATGAGCAATTGAAAGAGCATTTCAAATTTGAATTGGCCCCATTCCCAATGGCGTTGTTCAATGAAGAAGGAATGCGAAAAGGGACCAAATCAAAGTTTTACGAAGCTTTCACTCCAGCCTCTGAAAACGTTTCTCTCAATGCCAACACGCATGTAGTAGTAGATGGGGGATACCTCCTGCATACTGTCATCTGGTATCGAAACTCATCTATACAGGAAATTGTGGCTACCCACGTCAGGTACACGTTAAACCACTTTAGCAGGAACGTATCAGTGGTGTTCGATGGGTACCCACAGGAGGGTGCCGATCGGAGTACAAAATCTGCAGAGCGGTTAAGACGATATACCGTTTCTTCCAGTGAAATCGTTTGTGACTCCTCCACGATCATTACAGTACCCCAGGAGAAGATGTTATCGAATGACCGAAACAAAGAACGCCTCATTCAATATCTATGCTCTGCATTTTCTGCCGAAGGGATAGAAACGAAGACAGCGACGGAAGATGCAGACCGCGATATCATTCTGATGGCATTGGAGAAAACCACGAGCAACGATCATGTGATTGTTGTTGGAGAGGACGTGGACCTCCTTGTTCTCCTCTGTGGGTTGGGTTCTACCAGCACCAACTTGCGCTTTCAGAAACGTGAACGTGGCAGAATAGGTTGCATTCAGTATACCACCAGTGCGTTCAACCGAGGGGAAGTTGAAATGCCCAGTGGGTTTGAACTGTTTCTTCACGCATTTACTGGATGTGACACCACATCTGCACTTTTCTGGCAGGGAAAAAGAAAATTGTGGGGACAATTTCAGAAGAGGCAGGACCTAGTAGATCTGGCTGCCATCTTCCTTCAAACAGATGCAGCGCATGAAAGTATTGCTGAAGCTGGCGAAAAGTGTCTGGTGGCATTTTACGGAGGTGTTCCGGATACTCAGAGACTGCACGACCTGAGGTTCAAGCTGTTCGTGAAGACAGCGGCAAATGCAAAAGTAAATCTTGCACGTTTGCCCCTAACCACCGAGGCTTCCTCTTTTCCTGCGTTCCGTACCTACCACCAAGTGCAAAAGTGGCTGGGAGTAGAGATGGACCCCATCGAATGGGGTTGGGAAATGAGCTCTTGCGGCCTTATTCCAATAACAACCCACAAAGAGCCAGCCCCGCCACAGCTTCTCAAAATCATAGCCTGCAAATGTAAAAAGGGATGCAGGGGGGCATGCACTTGCCCAAAAGCTGGGCTCAAATGCTCGGCTTTATGCTTAAACTGCTCACGAAAGTCATGCGATAACGTCGCCTTGATTTTGATAGATGAAGATGATAATGATCCCGAGGAAGCTGAGGAAGAACAGGAAAGTGAAGAGCCTTACGAACCAGAGGAACGTGACAAACCTGAGGAGGAAGGAGAAATTGAACCTCAACCAAAAAAAAAACGCCGAGTGACTGCAGCTTCTTAAACATTTAATTTGCGTATAATCTTTTTTCCTACTTTCCCAAATTTTGTACTTTTGTTAATTACCTATCCTGCAAATGAAAAAGTATTATCCTTTTTATGATTTTATATGCCCTCAGTTTCAATTCTTTAAAAATCTATTTCTACCTTCTTTTTGTTTTTCAGATATTGTGAGTGAACTATTTGTCTCACAGACTTTGTTCTATGCTCTAATGAAAGAAAATTAAATGCACTACAACTTTATTATACGACCTTCTCATAGAACGAGCGGTTTTTGCCAATATTTTGCTTCAAACGGGAGCAAAACTAAAAATTTCAATATTTTGGGAAAAACGAACCATCTTCGAATGGCCACAGTTTAGTCGTTATAAAGTTTAGAAAGCTGCAATTAGGCTTAAATTGTTGCAAATTTAATAACCTTCATTTGTGTAGTGAATGTTACTTGTCGGAAACGCATAGTTTATGACTTTTAGAGCAAAAAGTGAAAAAAGTCCAAAATTTTCGCAGTTTATCACGTGGTGCGCAGCGAGCACAACTTTTTCGAAGTTGCAAATTGGGATTTACATCACCCTAACTGATCCAAACAACATACCAAAAATGCAGCACTACATCGTGCTTTGCAAATTTAATGTTAATTTCCACTGGCCTAGTTTAGCATTGTTCTTATGTAATTCTTTTTCATAAAGAATAAAGAAACAAATATTAAATTAAATTCTTTCTAATATCTAAATGGCAATAGTGTAAGGTAATTTGTAGTACAATAATTGTGACAATATGATTTTGATAATTATTTCAAATAAAATAATTAATTTGGAAATTTCCCTTTGGTTAGAAAAGCAAAATCCAATAAAAATGTTTTATCAAAATCAAGTCTTCATTTCCGTGGTACAAACGAAAACAAATCAATACATACGCGACGAATGGAGAACCTTCTTTTTCGAAGTCGGTTTCTAAATATCAAAGCAGAATTTTAGTTTCGGGCGCTTATTGAAATACCCTTTACATACGTTGCACGCGTTTGTGTGTGTGTGTGTTTTATTTGAGTTTTATTACAATACTTTTTGTGGTGTGTGTCAGTGATTGTGTTTTTTAAACGGCAAGATTAAACTAAAATGGTCCAAGTTTTAGAGTTATTTTACTGTCTGTATCTCCTCTCTAGTTTTTATCGTCACGAAGGGCTGAAAGCATTCGAGTTTTTTTATTTATTTTTATTACATACCAATGGCCTTTTTATTGTTAGCACTGCAATCGTTAAGAGAGCAAGTTATAAAACAAAGATAGTTGAAACTTTTTAGGTTAACTGAACTGTTCTCCTCTAAATGCAGTAGGAAAAGTATTTTTTTTTTAACCAATTTCAAAAATGGAGGAGGTTCTCAATTCGACTGTATTTTGAGCACTGTGGTAAAAAAAAAATAAACATAGAAAAGGTAGTTACTTTGATGATCAACAAGTAAAATGCCATGAAAATATTTTCTCTATTTTTTCAGAATTCCCAATCAAATTTGATTCTTGCCTTATCTTAACACAGCCTACAGAGATTTAGAAATGTGGACAGATGGTAAAAGAAATTTAATATTTCGGAACGAACCCTAAAATCTAAACAATGAAAACCTTTTTTAATCCCAAGCTACTGAATGGATTGAACTGAATTTCAGACAGAACACAAAGGATCGGTGCTGCATACGAATAGTAACAAGATTTCCGCAATCGTGGTCTTGCAAGAAATCCAATCAGCATTGATAACGGGCCAGCAGTTTGAGAGGGTGTCGACTGCACATTCGTTGACGAAATGGCAATTTGTTTTAAGGTTCCGTCAGAAAATGAAAACCCTTTATCACTGTAATGAATATGTTATGTAATGAGTAAAGAATATTGGTTACTTCACATTTAGGATGACAAAACAAATGAAGCGGATTTAAATTTATTAATTAATATGAGGCAGATTTTAATTGACAAGGTGATACATTTATTTTACATACAAAATTTATTTTTATAGATTATCTTATATACAGGTTGCTTGGAAATTCAACCTATTCCTTGATACGGGTAATACTAGAGATCATTTCCAACAAATAACGCCTAGGGGTCTAGGTCTAGGGTCGAAAATTATATATTTTTCCAAGTAAAACACGTCGATATTTCAAAAATTACAAAATAAAAAAGGTTTTGTTTCCACTTGAGACCTTTTATTTCTGAGATTATGGGAATTCAGGTTTTTTTTTTTTAATGATCACTCATTTATCATTAATTAGCAAAATAACAAATAAGTGCCTAGAGAGGCGTAGTTATTTTTAAATTATTTGTTTTTGGTTACCAGTCTGAAAGTTTGAAAAATAGTTGTCTATCTACTCGGTTACGTTTAAAACACTCGCTACGCTCGTGTTTTAAATAGTCCTCGTAACTTATTCCTTTTCGCCCTTGTAGCATAAACTACTATAATATATCTTTCTTTTACCCTAAGGTTGCCTGGAAGTGCTATTAACAATAAGTGCCGCCTCGCACGTAATTTTTTTTAATATAATTAAGTACTTTAATTTATTTCTCTCTTAGTTCAATACTTTTTCTGTAAATATGCAGAAGTGTAATAAATAATTATAAACAAATAATTTAATTAAACAACTTGAAATTTTAACATCAAAATAGGTTATGTACCTTCAACGTTTTGGAATTGATTCGTAGCAAAGTTTTTTTTTTTAATTCGCATATCGCGTTTCTTTTTTTATCTGTAATTTTTGTAAAGCACTGTGTTACTCTGTGTATTCGTCAAAAAATAGATAAGTAAAACTCTTCATCAATTAAATACACAATAGTAATATATTCTAAACTTTTCTCTACATCAAAATTTACGAAATTTGCAGACTGAAATAAAATAATTAAGGATTTCAAACAAAGAACTGAATATTAAATGTAATTTAAGCTCTTTAATGGTGAGAACCTAATTATGAAATAAAGCAAACAATGACTGATTATGATTATACAATAATTTTGGGGTAAGTAGCAAACATTACGACAAACTTTGTTTTTGTTAGAAGCCCCGTTTTGTTGTTTCCACAAAGCCTCAAAACTTCGGTCTCGTTCCACCTGATCTTTGGTCCTTTAAGTATTTCAAGGGTTTTTGCTTAAGAGCGGTATCGCAGCCGGATTGTGAAATACCCGCCTTTTTCTAATTAATCGAAACAGAACACTTAAATTTAAAATTCACTTGATAGTTATTCAACAAAACCTTATTGCCTATGTATTGTGTATACTTTATTCGCAAAGTTTCTATTGGTTTCTCTAAATTAGAATTTCAAATTTTTTTCAATTCAAAATTTTTGACATTCTAATTTGCGTAAACCAATCGAAACTTTGCTATAACAACATACACAATACGGTTTTGTTAAATAACTATTAAGTGAATTATAAATCTAAGTATTCTGTTTCGATTAATTATACAGCCTGGTGACAGACGGACAGACAGAGAGGGACAGCGGAGTCTTAGTAATAGGGTCCCGTTGGTTACCCTTTGGGTACGGAACCCTATAAAGAGAGCGATAGGAATGAATCGATACAAAATATTAATAAAAAGATAAAAAATGAATGAGTAAATGAAGTTAAAATATCAGGAGCGAATTTAAAAATCAATTCACCCTTAAACGCGGCGGGCATCCGTCAGTCTCGCAACGGTTCTATGATTGTCTCCAACTAACAGGTCAAAACAAAGATTCAAATGGGGTCCAAAACCGAACAGCGTAACACTAAGTTGTTTCTTTCTAATAACCATTATGGCTAAGTTTATGCTTATGTATTTCTTGTAGATAATAATTAAGAACAAACTTAAATAACATTATAATTGAATTAAGAAGACTGAAATTAATAAGACTAGTAACCTTAACTAAAATATTTTCTTTAAGTAGAAAATGTCGCTCTAATCGCCGCTGTCCTCGCTAAAAGGAAAGGCTTCAAAACTGTCACTAGCGACGTTGTCGGTTTGGGCACAAAATAACCACTTACAGAAAGTTTACTCCGAATAACAAGAGAAAACAGGCGCACGCACACATAGACGCGTACGTACGACGATCTCGAAGATACTCGAGTGAATGCCAATACGAAATTCTGCCGAGATCATCGTACGTACGCGTCTATGTATGTGTGCGTCTGTTTTCGCTCCGTCGTCGAGTCGGCCTTCTGGTTGTATCTATTTTGTGGTTTGGGGTTGTGTTGTGTGTGACCGGTGCTAATGAAATACGAAAATACGACTGGAATAACTAGTACATTGTATTCGAGCGGTGGAAATAAGGGCCTGTCGAAGTGAGTTAGCAGGCCGAAACTTGCCGAGAGCTGCTATAATACGAGACAGGCAAAACCCGTTTCCGCCGAGGCATATATACATACATACATAGAGCTTTACATGTGAGGCAATAAATAAATGCGTTTGCAAAAGAAGGCTTAGCGAAGAACTGGAAGAAATCTCTTTATAGAGATAAGTTTGCCTTTGTACATGTCAATTTGTTTATAGTATGTTTGTAAATATTATTAGAGTGCATTACAAACTAGAAATGATCATTCAGAAACAAATCCAAACACAAGAATTTGAAAAAATTCCCCGGGCCAGGATTCGAACCTGCGACCTCTTGTTATCAAGACAACCGCGCTACCAATTGCGCCACCGAGGTACCTACCCAGACCGGTGAATTCTTCCATCATTGTCCACTGTTATTTTTGCATCTGCTTGATATACTAGCTTGTACTGCACATACAAAACGCTCACGATGGCGTTATGTGATTTCTGATTGATCTTTTCTAGTTTGTAATGCACTCTAATAATATTTAGATATTCATAGCGATGGATTTTGCAAAATAAACATAATGTTTGTATATGTTTATTTTCTATGTACAATAAAGAATAAGAATACCCAATTCGCTAAATGGCTACCAGTCTAGGAATACCCAATTCGCTAAATGACTACCAGTCTAGGAATACCCAATTCGCTAATGACTACCAGTCTAGGAATACCCAATTCGCAAAATGACTACCAGTCTAGGAACACCCCATTCGCTAAATGACTACCAGTCTAGGAATACCCAATTCGCTAAATGTCTACCAGTCTAGGAATACCCAATTCGCAAAATGACTACCAGTCTAGGAACACCCCATTCGCTAATGACTACCAGTCTAGGAATACCCAATTCGCAAAATGACTACCAGTCTAGGAATACCCAATTCGCTAAATCACCAATGCGATAAATGTGTTATTCGTGAAATGACTAAATCTATAAAAGGTTAATTCTTTAAATGACCAGTTCTAACAATGACTAAATCTCAAAATTACCAACGTTTCTCAGTACAATACGACACGTCCGACAGGGGTACCAACCAACCAACGTACGCCCACTTTCCACCGACGATTTATTCCGTGCCAACGTGATGGATGGTGTGCCCTATTGCCATAACAACATTATAGCGACAGAAATAAGCCACTAAAATGGTAGCGCCTGGCAAACAATTCGGCACCCTCTTAGTGCGAAACCCTAATAATATCTTAACTGCTACACTTTTACTGTAATATTTACGTAATCACCTATTTTTTTAAACCAATCGAAACTTTGCAATGACAACATGCACAATACATAGAAGGTTTTGTTGAATAACTATTGAGTGAATTTTGAATTCATGTGTTCTGTTTCGATTACCTAATTAGAAAAAGGCGGGTTTTTCACAATCCGGCTGCGAAACCGCTCCTAAGCCCAAAAGAACAATTAATTTAGCGAAATTGAGTTTTCTATGACAAAATTAGCTTCTTGTTCTTTTCTCTTTCTATACAAGCAAGTATATAAAAATTCTCCCATATAAAAGGTCTTAATTATTTTACCTTTGATGTGCGTAGTTTTTAGAATAAAGGAACAAAATTACCTTGCGAATTATTTAGATACTGTCAGTAGAAATTGTGCAGATCCACTTTTTGCACTCATAATATTTGTAATATAAGCAAGTGGGTCTAATACAAGGTGACTTTTTGATCATCGTCCAAATTCATACTAGAGGCTTGTTAAGTGTACAGCATCATGAATCGATAACAATTTTTGTGAAATTTGCATAATGAAATTTCGACTTCCCATGGTAATTCACTCCCAGTCCTGAGTGAATCACTATGGGGAGTCGAAATTTCATTTTGTGAATTTTACAAAAATCGTTATTGGTTCATGGTGCTGTTCAATTACCAAGGCTCAAGTATGAATTTGGACGATGTTCACAAATTCACCTTGTATATCTTATATCTGCAGAACTTTCCCCGATTGCACAGTTCTTGATATAACAACGCGAAAAAATGACGATTACTTATCTCGATCAGGAGCATAAGGTCAAAAGCGTCTTTTTTTTCTTTATTTTTCTTTTTAGTAATCTGCAATCAGTCCTGTAGACCAGCGTTTCTTAACCTTTTTTATCCACGGACCCCTTAGGAAATCAAGCACAATTTTAAGGACCCTTTAATAAAAGAGCAGCAATAAATTTCGGACCATTTATTTTAATTCTACAAATTACAAAAAAAATATACTTTTTCATATAAAACACGTTAATGAGAAGGCTTTTTGGTGGCAAAAAACTTATGGTGGCATTTATTTATGATTGTTAAATGGTCCATAGATTAGGCTGCGGACCCCCATACATATGCTTGGGGACCCCTAGGGGTTCGCGGACCACAGGTTAAGAAACGCTGGCTTAGGGAAATGTCAAATATGACGTCATGGATGAAAACGATGTTACGATCTTTAGCTTAGAATGTATTCATAAATCCAACGCAGTCGAAATAGGAACTTTACTTCATAAATTCATCATTAAATAATCAAAATAACTAACCAATAATATTCGTATAAAAGCTAACTCAGAAAAATATACGAGATAGAAATTAAAAGTTAAGTAAAACAATCTTTGTACTTACAAGAAGCAATCGAAACTGTTATAAAATTTCTGTCACGTTTCTTTTTATTAGAGTGATTTGAAGTGAGTTAAACTTTTTATTTTTTGTTTTGCTATAAAATAAAATATTTTATATTAAATTTTCATTTATTTATCTTATTTCACAGCGCTTGTTACAAAACAGGAAGTTAGATTAGTTTATAATAAAACATATATATATAAATATATCGTCACGATTTGAATCACCGAGGAGGTAACAGAGGTGTTCCGAGTGTAAACTGTGAAATGCAAGTCACAGTCCACACTCGGTACAACCGCGTTTCACTGACGATTATTACGCCCCAACGTGATGAGTGGTGAACCGTATCGCCGTTCATCGGGCACAAATACACGCATTTTGGGCATGCAGGTTTCCTTACGATGTTTTCCTTCAGCAAGTGGTAAGTAAGGACAAATACCATGCACATTCTGAAAAACTCATTGGTGCATGCCCGACCAGGGATCGAACCTGGATCTCAAGATTAAGAGGCCAGCGTTCTACCCCTGAGCTACCGCCGCTGTCTAAGTTAACTATTAATGAGCAAAATAATAATTTTTAGATAGAATCCATAGTATTCTCATTTGCATACCTAAACCTAATCAGAGAACTACCTATTTTTTTCATTATGTTCCATTAAATTTATCGCAGAAAAAATAAAACTGACGCAAGCGCAACGCACGCAAGTAGATATTATTGTAAAAAATCTTTTTTATAACAGTTAACTTTTGGATTTTTACTCTATAAGCTCTAATTTCTTTGTCTACGCTCCAAAAGTCACTTTTTATAGATGATTGAAAATATACATTTTTATATTTTTATATCAATCAATATATGTCAGCGGTTTTCTAACTTTAAATACTTATATATGTCATGTAATATTTTTCTATTCGCCTGATGACGACCCCGAAATATAGCGCTTAAAATTGTTTAATTAGGTAATTATGTTCATATAAGGTACAGCATACAATCAATAAAAAAGCCCTTGTTCAGTATTTTTTTATAGAGGTATTATACGTATTAAAACTTACTCATCAATTTACAAACAAACTTTCCCATTTGATTCAATTAGTTGACGACTAAAAGTGGATTATTTAGTTGTAAACGCGCAAACTTTGGTGTGAATAAAGGTCAGTTTACACTCGCCGACCCGAGCGACCGATCCCTGACCGTAATGACATTTGCTTCGGATTCAGTTATGCTGTTTTATCCATAGATATAATATATGTATGGTTTTATCTAAGTACCATAAGGGGCTTACCAAGCTCAGATTTGGAGAATCCAATTTTATAGAAGCGTCGTTATATTTTAAATATATCATTATGGCATGTGTTACAGAGTGTTGACAGTGACGATAAATAGCAAGAACTCGTCCAAATTTTACTTCTCTGTTACTTTTGAGGCTTCTAGATTTTTAGCTTCATGTATTTTAAAGCTGTGGCCATTTTTCAGGTAAAAGGTTTCGTCAGAATCTTTTAAATTATGAAAGATATAATTATCCTTTCCCTATACTATACAAAAAACATCTATTTCCGTTTCTAAATTAAAAAAAATTACATGTGGTTAAGGTTGGCCATCCCGCTCAGCTACCATATAAATGCTTTAGGTGTTTGTGACGTCGACGTCGACACGAAATAGTAACGAATTCTAAATTTAAAAAATTTATACGTTAAAGACTTCATTACCAGTATTTACCTAATTTGAAAAAAGAAAATGGTAGTTGTCGTTCTAAATTTTACTATTGAGTTCTCGTTTACGAAAAAAAAAAAGAAAAATGTATAATTTGCAATTTTTTTGCACATAAGTGTAACAAATTACCTTTCAAATTTTTTCATTTTTTTTTTATTTTATTCAGGTAACAAACAGTCACAACACAAATAGTAAATATAAAAAATAACAAACACAACAAGACCTTAAGAACTATAACAATGAAATGAAATAAAATCTGCTCTATTAAGATTTTAAGGCGCTACAGAAAAAAATCGTCACTTTTAGAACTTGCATATCGACTTCAGTAAATAATGTATTTTTCTGATAAAATAGTATATTATTTTTGGAATATTTTTCTAGGAACTGTTAAAACAGAATCGCGATTGGAGAAATTCGGCTCGATAAAAATATTTATTGAAATTAGGTCTTTCTCGACACCAATTCTCCTGGTTTGGCAATTCAGAATGACATATGGACTGCAATTATATTTTATTAGATGGGTTTTAACAATATCTAGTACATGGTTAAACGAAATTTTGATAGCGACTTTAGTACTTTTTATATTAATGAAAAACCAACTTTTTGCTACTTTTCCACGAATCCGTTCCTCTCGCACTGAGGGTTTTTTCGCATATGGAGTAAAAGGGACGCTAAAACTTTTACACATCGCCTTAATTAGTATTCTTAAATATGTACTGGATTGTATTCTGACATGTCAAGCTCACGAAAAATTGCATTTTTTGAAGCAAGAAGCAGAGAGCCAGGGGCTGACAACTGACAAGGCCTTAAAATCAGTACACCTGTGAAATCCAAACACCGGTGTTGTAAATTATATGGGCTTGTAATAATCTGATTACGCTTGTTCACACTCTAATACCTGTAATGCTATTACGTGTCGGAAAATTAGAACATTACATTTTAGTTTTACGCTCCTATAATAACGGACTGGTTTTGTATTCTGCCATTACGCTCTATATTAGAGTTTCTAAACGGAAACGGAAATACTACAGCAAATCTTTTGATACGATTTGCTTTAAGGGGGTATATCGTCAAAACCGATACATTTTGAAGTAATTTATCTGCTGTTCAAAAGAAGTCTCAAGTTAAATAAATTAGTATAACAATTTTTGGACCTTTTTCTAGATTTTGGATTTTCAGAAATGCGACTGGAGGAATTTAACTAGATATACATAATTATTGAAATGAGGTCTTAGTTTACACTTTTTTTGATATTCTGCCAAATTGGGATAGTAAACAGATATTATTTATTTAGATGGGTTTTAACAATACCTAAATTACTGGTTATGGAAGTTTTCATAGCTATTTTGGTTCATTTTGTATTAAAATGTCTATCTGCGAAAACTTTAAATGACTAGCTAGAGTTAATTTAAGTTTTTTACTATTGTTATTAAAATAGTCGCTAGTTTTCCAAAATAAGTAATAAATAAATTAATTAATTAACTAATTTAAAACCGAATTTTGACAATGTTCCCCGAATCCGTCCCTCTCGCACTGCGTTTCTTTCGGCCTGAAGTAACAGGGACCTCTGCACGGACGATATATAATTTGTCAGAATATCAAAAAAGTGTAAATTTAGACCTCATTTCATTAATTATTTATATGGAGTGAAATTCCTCTAATCGCGTTTCTGATAGCTCAAAATCTAGAAAAAGGTCCCAAAATTGTTTTACTAATTTATTTCACTTGGAACTTCTTTAAAAGAGCAGATAAATAACTTTGAAAAGCGTAAATTTTCGAGATATCCCCCTTAAGTGTCGGCGCACCAAGGAAAAAAGTCCTGCTCTGACGCTTCTGTTTTTTAACTGTATATCTATAATAAACTATTATTATGCTACAAGGGCGAAAAGGAATAAATCACGAGGGCTAGCGAGTGTTTTAAACGTAACCGAGTAATTTATTGCTCTAACGCCCGTGTATCATACTACGTTTTTAATGCATAGTGTGAGGAAATGAAAACAAATATAATCTTGTGAACTTTAAATTATGATTGGCTCAAAAGGACTGTATCCAGAGCCGTTAAACAGTGGAAAAAAAGTATAACATTAATGATACACAGGAAAGGTTGCAGGTTAGCCAACCATTGTAAATAAATTAAAAATAATAATAGTAATAAAGCCCTAGGGCAAAATAATCGACTTTCTGTTCGGTTTGATGCATAAAAAGTGGGCCTTTACGAGCACGTGCATTGAAAAATTAATTGTTATTCACGCACGGCACACAACACTCACAGTATCCGGGGATGCACTAAGAGAAGAAACCCGCGGTTTAAAAATTAAAAAAAATACAATATTGGCAAAAAGTGGCATTTACCCAATTGTTTACGTCACACCCACCCTACTTTTTCAGGCCGTTATATTCAGAATTCAGTAATCCCAATTCTGACCACGTAGCCTTCTGAAACTTGGTGGAAACAACCGTACTTTAGTTAGTGAGGTGGAATGATATCCTATTGGGAATTATTTTTATCTTATGTTAACCAAATTTGGGAACATCGAAGAAATCAATGGAGATATGTAGTTATTTCAATTGAAATTAATAGCAAATACCAGATAAAGTATTGAAGGTGTATAAAGCGGTGGCGTGCATTGAACTTTTTTCCGGAAAAGCAATCAGAAGGTCAAGTTTGACAATAAAAAAAAATATGAAAAAAATTAAATAACAAATTGAAAAAAAAAATTGTATGACGCCAGGGTAGGCACTGCCTACCATAGAGTGAATATTTTCATACAAAAGTATATTTCAAAGAGTTATTTAAATTTTTTCATATTTTTTATTGTCAAACTTGACCTTCTGGTTGCTTTTCCGGAAAAAAGTTCAATGCACGCCACTGGTATAAAGCCATTTTAGAATCTATTACGGGATCGTTGCGGCCTGAAAGAAGATGTAGTGACTAGAATAGAAAAAGGAATGCTTCGGTGGTTTGGAAATGTAAAGAGGATGAATGAAAGAAATTTATGGTGCGCAGGTGGAAGGTACAGCTCGACCAGGCCGCCCGAGAAGGACGTATGTTGACCAAATTGACGATATTCTAAAGAAGAGCTATGTCAAAAGTACCCGGAATAGAAGAACTTGTATGACTAGATTAATGGATGTGGGAGAGGCGAAAGAGGTGTGTCTGGATCGTAGCAGATGGAAATCTGTAGTATCTGCCTACCCCTCTGGGAGACAGGCGTGAGTATTATGTATGTATGTATGTAGAATCTATTAATTTATCAATTCTATTTTATGTATAATTTATTGAAATCTATTTATTTATTCATAATTTATTAAAATGTATTAATTATATCAGTGAGAAAACGGCTTTAGATTTAAAAAAGTACAATTCAATACAATACAATATTCTTTATTGCACACCAAAACAAAGTAAATAGATAATTTCAAAAAGTAAAAGTAGGCGGTCTTATCACTAAAAAGCGATCTTTTCCAGACAACCTTTGGATGGAGGAACTCTCAAAAGAAAGAAAAAAATGTGTAGAGGCGGTGTACAGAATAAATAGATACAATTATACATATTTAAACATACCTATACATCAATAATAATATATATAAACAAAAATAAATCAATGTAAATATAATTAAAGTAACAGCTAGAAATAAAAAATAATAATAAGAAGAATAATAAAGTAGTAGTGTATCCCTAAGCTAAGCCCTGCTAATAATATAGATAAAATCGAAATTCCTGTTATAATTTTTGCCGATTTTAACACCCCCTTAAATCATTCTGTCGTGATTGTAATGATCGCACCGCACCCTCTCACAAAATTAATGTCATTTTTATTATATGTATTACAAAATCAATAATATTGTTATTACATTAATTTTTTCTTTTGGCGAGATTTAGATTTATATTTTTGTTAGCATAGATTATTGAGATCTATGCTTATCATACTTGTATCGTGCGCAGACCAGTGGGTCTACCGCGTAATTCTCATTTTCATCAACATCAACTTGAGATTGAAATTTGCCGTGCGTGCGACGACGCCCGCCTAACATGCCATCTCTTTTGCACGCGTTGTATTTCGCATGCATTTGCTTGAAGTTGATACAAATGAGAATTACGCGGTAGAACCCCAGACCAGAATTTCAATGTCGTAATATACAGGTGTCCCATAATTAGTGAATCTAACGGTTATGGGAGGTAGCTTAGCTCAAGTCCTACCAAATAAAATGTACATAGGTGAAACAAAAGTTCGACGGCTTTTGAGCTACACAACATTTAAAAAAAACTTGACAGGTTCTTTCCGACCCTATTTTTTTTTGCTGTCATTGCTTTATTTTTCAATTTAAGAAGTATTGACTATGTCAAGATTTGGCTATTAAATATTTTCGAAAAGTAACACCAAATCTAAAGGGCAGGACTTGTTTTCAGTTTTTGTCGAATGTGATGAAATAATTATTTGTGCAACAAGAGAACAAAAATTTTTTTTTCTGCGAGTGTCGAGGTTGAATTAGCGAGTGATTCTAAGTTAGAATCCAGCGGGCCTATTATGTATCTCTAGTTGCCAACTGGACTGGGTGCCTATCATCAAAAACATAGACATACTATCCAATCCCGATTGTCTAACGATATGTTAGCACTTGAAGTGACGACACAGTTTGTAAATAGTCCAATACCCACTAAAGGCAATATTGAAAGTGCAGTTTTTATGTAAGTTTTTGACGCAGCCACCCTGTCCAGTTGACAACCTAAGATACAGAATAGGGGGGCTGAGCGTGGTGAGGGACTCAAAGGCACAAGAAACGGAATAAAGTTGCTCTCGTGTGAAACATAGGTGAGGTGAAAAAAAATTATTATTATAATTTTATTTTTTAATTTTATTTGGTAGGACTTTGGCTAAGCTACTTCCCATAACCGTTTGTTCCACTTATTAATGGGACATCATGTTTAGAGACAGAAAAGAAACTGGCGTTTTTGTACAGTATTTTCTGATAGCATATACCCTATCCTTTTCTGTCAAAAAATAACATAAAATAATAGACTTAAGGCGATATGTAAAAGTTTTAGCGTCCCTGTTACCCCATATGCGAAAAAACCTTCAGTGCGAGAGGGACGGATTCGAGGAATAGTAGCAAAACGTCGGTTTTTTCATTAATAATATAAAATGTACTCAAGTTGCTATCAAAATTTCGTTTAACCAGTGGGCCTATTATGTATCTCTAGTTGCCTTTTGGACTGGGTGTCTATCATCAAAAACATAGATATACTATCGAATTCCGATTGTGTAAGGGCATGTTAGCACTTGAAGTGACGACACAGTTCGTAAATAGTTCAATACCCACTAAAAGCAATTTTGAAAGTTTAGTTTTTATCTATGTTTTTGACGATAGGCACCCTGTGCAGTTGGCAACTTAAGATACAGAATAGGGAGGCAGGTCCTAGATACCGATAAAACCCATCTAATAAAATATAATTGCAGCGCATATGTCATTCTAAATTGTCAAACCAGGAGAATTGGTGTCGAAAAAGACCTAATTTCAATAAATATTTCAATCGAGCCGAATTTCCCCAATCGCGTTTCTGTTTTAACAGATCCCTAGAAAAAGATTCCAAAAATAATATACAATTTTATCAAAATAATATATTATTTACGGAAGTAGATATGCAAGTTCTTATAGTGTCGATTTTTTTTCCGTAGCACCTTAAGTCGGAAAGAGATAGCGGTGAATTCTAAATAAATACAAGTTGAGTCAATGTATGGAGTCAGATTTGTTCCATTAGATGTGGTTTGTTGAATCATGCCTTTGATTTACGTAGCATGACTCGTTCCTAACTTCCACGAATGTTAGACTCACGAGCTTGGCATTTATCGTCTTTAGTACTAAAGAATAAGAGTGAAGTCAATCGACTTGAAGTCGTGGTTAGCCACAAATGTGATTCATTTGAAGTGTGTGTCGGGTATCTCCTTAAATAGTTGTCTGAAGCTTACATGTTGAAATATTGAAACTTGGTATGTATTTAAATTAATTTTATCATTTCTTGTTTCAGGTACGTACGTATTGAAGACAAATACTGGCTGATAGATTTATCTAAGTTATAAATAGGTAAGCCTACGTAGTACTAAGTTGTTTATTTATATGAAAAATGGTTATTTTTAGGGCTCCCTAATACCTAAAAGCTACAAATCTTTATGTCGAGACTCCGTTGTCCGTCCGTCTGTATGTCACAGCCATATAACTTAAGCACCGTTAAAGATAAATACATGAAATTTGATACAACAATAGCATTAATTTGCCCACATATCACGGTATAAAAAAAAGTGAAAATTTTGAAATGTTTCAAAATATATGTGAGGAAAATAATAGTATATTACGATACGAGAGCGATGAAACGTTTTCTGACGAGTGCAATCACACGAGTCGAGAAAAAGTTTCTCGCACGAGTTTCGTATAATTTTTTATAGCACAAGTGCGGAAAATGCCGACTTTTACGCACGCCGTGCGTAAAGCGGTCATTATACGCACAGTGTGCTATAAAAAATATTATCCTAAAAATACAATATGGGTATCAAATTGTGGATATTAAACAGCTGATTGTAAAAATACATAAAGTACTTTTACTATGTGTACTGGCATTGGTTTATAAAAATCTTTAAAAAATCACAAATTTATGTATCCCCGAAACTGGTAAACCGAAAAATTTTAAAAAATGTCGATTACAGAACATAACTGGCCAATTACAGGAAAACTATAGAGATTTAAAAAATATTGAGCACAAATGAGAAATATAAAAAAAGTAAAATAAAAAAAAAAAAAAATTTATAATAATACAATATGAGTATCAAATTGCAGGTATTAAAAAGGTGATTGTTAAAATATTTAGTTTGGCTATATTTAATTGCATCTATTTCCAGAAATCCTTGAAAAGCCATAATAAAATGTATTGTCCCTCTTTGAATATTTTTTTAATTTTGTCAATATATAGGTCCGGTCCATACTTATTATTTCAAAGAAAACCGTACAAAATCCAGTCACAAAAGAGGTTTTATTACGGTCAATAGAATAGAATAGAAAAAACTTTATTGGTGTCACACAATTAAAATACAATATAATCAATAATAAACAAAACAGAAGTGACACCCAAAAGACCTCCACTCAGCATGTATCATGGCACCATTCTGTACCACGACGCTGGTCTTCCGTGGACACCTACATCACATTGCGCAAGAGTTCAATTCTGAGTCACATTTTGGCCTCGAAAACCGGTGTTGCTGGATACATAAATTTGTTGCTAGTAATTTTAAATTTTCAATCGTAGTTCGATGCTCTCTTAAAAGAACTACGTTGATGCCACGTCGATGCTGACTCCTATGTGTTAACCTTTATACCCTCAATTTTAAATTAATTTCGGCAATTTAAACTTGGAATCTTGCAGTTATCGGATTAAGCGTTAAAATGTTGTTTTGTGATGTTTTTTCCCATACGTCCCTCTGGTGTGGCCCCTAAATAAAACATAATGTAACATAATGTATTTTGCTTATGAGATCATGCCGACTGCAATTTCGACATAATAAGAGCTCATAATAAAAATAAATTGTAGGAAGACTCCGTTATTTTTTTTAATTCCTATTGATAATCATTTCTGGTTTTTTACTAGACACCTACTTTTTTATGACTCCGTCGTCGCAAGTATTAATTATGTATGGGTAATTGTGTACAAAAAAAGGCACTTAGAAATTAGTAAATTGCAGACTTGTCCAATAGCTAATTATATTTCTTTTTCAAAACGAAAATGATTTATACTATAATTTCATCTTTCTATTTTCGATAAAATATTAATGTTATTTCAAAATACAAATAACTTACTAATAACTCATTCATATGAGACGAAAATTAAAAAATGATCTCTTTTTTTGTTTAATCAAGGGCAAAAACTGAAGTCCTGAGCAGTTTCAGAACAAAATGAATGTGCGCAAGCGTCGTCGTTTCCATGGCGGTCAGTTGAGGTCATCGCTCTCAGATCTCTGAGGTCTGACCGTATGGGTGCACACATACAATATTATTGCCATTTGCCAATTATTCGCATATTGCTAATATTATTGTTGGCTTTCGGAAGAAATTGTTTGATATTTTTTTATTGTGTCATTTTTTTATTGTTTTTTGTATTGTAACACGGACGTTAAAATATCCTGGACATAGTTTCGCTACAAACAACTGACCCGCTTGTACGCACGAGCCTGGGCACGCACACATTCACATCATAGTAAGCCAATTTCCATAGTAAGTCCACTCACACCAATTGTTACGCCATTGTTATGCTTCAGCAGTTACTTAGCTGCGTCTCTGTCCGTCTTTTTTTAACGTTCTTGATATGTAAGAAAAAGAAAAAAATAAAGCTGAAAATATATTCCGGTCCCTACTTTTTAGTGCTGAAATTATTAGCAATATGTGCTTACGTAAAGATTACAGGAAAAATATAGCGGTTAAGAAATTTACGAAAACAAAACGTCAAAACGCAAAGACCCACGACCTCTGGGTTAGGAGGCGAGCGCTCTACCACTCGGCCACAGAGGCAATCAGAATTTTGAATCATGTATGATTCAAAAGCTTTAATTTTTGGAAGGACTTTTTTCTCAGTGTATAAGAAAAATACATACTGTCAGTATTTTGCATAACTTCAGAACTACATTTAAATTATCGAGCACTTTCAAGAGTGGAAACAATAAATAAATTCAGTCGATATCCTGAAAATTACAAAATGTAGGTAAATGAACTTCCTGCTAAAAATATTCAAAAATATTTCCTCGAACATTTTACTCTCCCGGTAGCAAGCTTGGCAAGACGTTATAGTATAATGAAAAAAATAGTGTGAAATGTTTGTTTTCGTAGAAACGCAAACTTATAAGTAGTCTAATAAAATAATCTTAGTAAATGTTTTAGCCATGGACGAATAAATACAAGAGGACTGCCGATTGCCATACTAAAGACCATAGCACCCAAATTGCAGACTAAAACTAGATGGTGCTGCATTTTGAGCTTTTTATTTCTTATGTCTACTTTCTGCGCCACCACTAGGCAATTTTAGAACTAATTAAAGCAAAGCTAATCCATTTATTAATATTGATTCGTCAATGGTTTTAGCGTCCTTGTTATTCTATATGCGAAAAAACCCTCAGTGCGAGTGGGACGGATTCGAGAAAAAGTAGCAAAATGTCGCTTTTTTATTAAAATAAAATGTACTCGTGTTGCTATCAAAATTTCGTTTGACCAGTACTAGATAATGTTAAAACCCAGCTAATAAAATATAATCTTAGTCCATTTGTCATTCCAAATTATCAACTCAGGAGAAATGGTGTCGAAAAGGACCTCTTTTCAATAAATATTTGTATCGAGCCGAATTTTTCCAATCGCGTTTCTGTTTAACAGATCCCCAGAAAAAGATTCCAATAATAATATTCTATTTTATCAAAATAATAACTTCTTTACTAAAGTAGATATGCAAGTTCTAAAAGTATCAATTTTTTTTTCCGTAGCGCCTTAACGTGCCTTCGGGCGGATACAGAGTACAGACACACCTTACATCCTTTTTCTTTTAGACTTACTTAGTGTTAAAATTTAAAAACACGAATTAGGTTTTTCTTTTTACTTACCACAATACCTGCTTCCGTTACCATTCGAAAGGAAAACACGAAAAAAATGGTTTTGTTTTCGAATCCATTTACTCCACTATAACGTCATCTACGTATTTCATTTTTGGGTAAATGTTTATTGAGTATTTGGTTAAGATACTCACTGAAGAAAAACGCGATTGGATGAAATTTTCTCGATAGAATTTGATTCCGAAAAGACCTCTAACTAAATTCTTTTATTTTTTCCTGTAATTCTGAAATTCTAACTAATTTCATTGTGACATTGCATTCAAAATGTGGATATTATGTATTTGTAAAGTCTCCTCATTTTATATTAATAAAAAACCGACTTTTTGCTGCTTTTCCACGAATCCGTCCCACTCGCACTGAGGGTTTTTTCGCATATGGAGTAACAGGGACGATAAAACTTTTACGTATCGCCTTAAAGATACGAGGTAGTTGGGCCTCGCTGGCGCGTTCTCCGTCCTCGCATGCTCGTTTTTCGGCCTCGCTGGACATTTAGTTTATCTATATTCAGGTATACTCTATGATCTTACCCAAGAAACTTGGGGACATTTCATAGCGGAGCTGACGTGTTCATCAGAGTGAAATGAGCGACTACCGAGCTCATTTTGTACTGAAATTCAGAACTGTTTGGACGCTGTATACTGCAGAAGCAAGTTTTGCGCTTGAACCATAAAAAATTGGCTTGTTTGTTAGAGGAATAAAGTGAACCGGGTTGGGGAAGTTTTGTTAAGAAAAAGGTACATGGGTCTTTGAAGGCTTCTTCAACAAACGGAATCCTAATTAAAAAATCCTGAAAATATTAGTTTTTTCCCGTCTATTCACTAAAAATAGAAGCTAAAAGCTGTGAGTGCAAATTGACATGAGGATTCCGGTAAAATACGCTGATAGAATGGTGAAAGTTGGGTCCGCACAGTTTTCCCCCATCTTATATTGTCGAATATACTTTGATGTTCAATTCAATTTATTTATTGCGATAAATTACAGTTTCATTGGTGTTTCTATAAATAGGCAAAGTGTAATTTTACCGATAGTGGCATAGCAATATTATAATAATGGTTATTTTTATTTATTTTATTTATTTATTTTCAGTTACAAGTACAATATTTTAACATTATTCAGTACCATGAAACCAAAATTGGAAATTTACATAATTCTAATCTAAAGTAGGATTAGAATTAAAACAGAAAAAGAATTTTTTTTTAATTAATAATTAAAAGGAAGTCGATAAAATTTGCGATGTTCGCTTTAAATGTTGACTGAATGAATGAATGGACACTTTATTGTACACAAAAGGCATATAAAAAGAAAAACAGAGTACAAAAAAAAAAGTTTTGTGCAAAAGCGGACTTATCACTTGAAGCGATTTCTTCCAGCCAACCTTTGGGTGGTGAAGAAATTACTATCAGAAGAAAATTAAAAGGGACAAAATATTTAAGTGAAAATCAAGAAAGTTTAAATACACCTAAATCTAAAAACTTGTTTACAAACATAGACATATCTCTTAATAAATACCATAGATTTACATAAAATAAACAAGAATATATGTAATAAATACTTTTAAGTGTAAATACGTGACGATACTATTAACCTAAAGAATCGTCATAGTGAGATCTGACAATGAAGACAACATACGAATTGCATTATGAATCTTCGGCAAAGGTCGTATTTCAATACAACATCATACAATTCATGACAGATAGTGCACGTCCGGTCCTGAAAAACCAGAATGACACCCTTAATTCCCATAGCTTAATTCTTAAAAGATCCTTTTTAATAAATTTTTTTCAGAGAATATGCGCCATGTTGGATCATAATTTTCATATTATTATGGTATATAATTTGATCATAATTTTTTTATGTAAAGAATTTTCAGATATGACGTCACTTGGGGCATTTTAGGCATTAAACTGGTTGTGATGTGTAATTGCTTATAAAAAAAGTGAATTGTCTCTGTCAGTGTACTCATCTGTCATCCATCTGTCAAATCAGTTGGAAGCAAATTATTATAAATTTATCTTAAGAGGCTATGCGAATTTTATTTTTGTCACTGTCACTCCAAGCGAAAACACGCTCAGTGCCTGAGGGGCGGATTCAGGGCGAAAGCGAAAAATTTTAGTTTTATAATTTTTATAAAAAAACTAAAATAGCTAGCAAAATTTCAAATATCAAATCTCTAGATATTGTTGAAACACACCTAATAAAATATGTTTTAGTTCTGTATATGGTTCCTATTCGTGGAGAAAAAGTGTGTTTGAAGACCTTTCAACAATTATTTCTATCAAGGAAAATTTATCCAAACATGTTTTCCAATTTCAAAACCCTAGATTATGTAGTCAAAATGCATATACCAGAAATTTATTAAAATTTTCCGTGTATTTCATGAAATACACAAAAAAGAAGCACCCCTATTTTTTACATATCGCCTTAATGGCAAAAGACACATTTCTAAACAGCCTATTCTCAAGTGAAATCTCTCGAAGGCAAATGGAAGTTGCAGCTTTTTCGTAAACATATTCATCATCATAAGGTTTTGTAGACCACAAGTTCTAAAAATGGCTTAGTAAACTAAAATTTTAATCAGATAATGATGGGAAATTTAGAAAATAAACTAAACTTTTATGCTAATAAACCCTATTCTCAAAATGAGGCACTGAAATACGAAGGTAATTTTTACCGAAGTTTCGGAATTTATTACTTTACTTTTATTGTATACTAAACTATGGTTTATTATCAGCGGTGTGTAAAATAATTTATTGCACTTAAAACTCGCGAAATAAAGTTTCGTTGCTTCATAATTTATAATTAAGTAGGAAACTTTGCTCTACGTTAAGTAGGTACTTAATTCAGTGGAAGAGCTGGGAAGCAATCTAATAAAGCTAATTTTATAAAAATGTATATATGTATATATATTTATCTCTATCGATATTGAATCCAAATAAGTAAATCAATACAATATTATTTATTAACAGTATTGATAAAAATCTAGTCAATATACTTTCAGAATAGAAATGGCGACCATTCTATCACCCTCTCACTTGCACACTGTCTCCGTCTATATTCGAACATTAGTATAAAGATAGCATTAAAAACTTAATTTCTAAAAGATTTTTTGAAAAGAATATTCGCCTTTTACGACATAGTTTTCATTATTTTGGTATATAAATTAACAATTATCTTTTTATGATTTTTTAAAGAATTATCCGATATGACGTCACTTGAGAATTTTAGACATAACACTGATAGTGATGTGTGATTGTTTATAAAAAAAGTGGTCTGTCTCTCTACTCATCTGTCATCCATCTGACAAATCAGTCGGGAGCAAATTATTATAAATTTATTTTGATAGCAAAGAACACATTTCTAAACAGCATTTCTCAAGTGACGTCACACGAAGGCAAATGGAAGTTGCAGCTTTTTTTTAAAAACATTCATCATTATGAGGTTTTTTTAAACCAAAAATTCGAAAATACAGCTTATTATACCTAAATCTCGAAATGGTGTTCGAATTAACACACCTTAACATAATTTAATCTATTCCAATTGCTGTGTTTATTGTCGATCGCTCAAATCCCATACTGTGACATAATAATGTCAGGTGGTTTTGGTCTATACAGCACAGCACAGCAAGAGCGGCCGGCCATTTCTATTCCCAAGATATATTGATTTGGGAAAAAAATAACATTTATTTGTCATTAATATTCCCATCTGAATAAAGTATGCGAAGACAAATTAGGAATCTAAAAAAAATCTAAAATTGTCGACTCAAATTTCACGAGTCATCAAATTAAGACTCAGCATTTTAATATTGGAACATTGCTTTCCTTCAGGTCTAAAAAAACCTTTTTGAAGCCGTTCGCTTCATTTGCAAAGAAGGCCCTTACTTTAATAAATAATGACTCCTTCCACTAGATCCGGCAACCCTTTGATTAAATGTTAATTGCGATAATTAACTCCGTAAAGGAAATTATGTCCTCTTAAAAATGTACCCAGGAAAAGTTCATTTTATTTCTGGAAGAATTTTCGGTGAATTTTGTCAAAGATCAAAAAGGGTTCGTGCAGGTCGATTATATTTTAATTAACAAATTCTTTGGTACCATTAAAGGTAGCTTCCTTTGATAAAATTATTATTGATTTTCTAGCTTTTAAAGGGTACTTCTGAAGAGTTTTCTTTGAACTTTTTGCAGGGATGGCTGCGAATTATTTCCAATAATAAGTGTATTAACATTTAAGAGAAAGAGAAGAAGAAAAACCTAAATTCTTTGTGAAATTTTTGAAAATACAAAATGCTTAACCTCGCGCTTTTTACTTAAGGGTCCGTTTCGCCAAACATGCTCTCGCGTTTGGACAATTTAGCATATTAAAACAAAATAATTCTTTTTGCGTAATTTTTCTGTACAGGAAAAATGTAGAATGTTTGAGTATTTCTTTTAAAATAACGAAAGGAAATAAAAAATAAAAAAAACCTGTAAAGGCTACTTTCATTTCTTTGCTCTATAAAAAAATATTTTAGTTTGTAGTTAGATCAGTAGACTGATCATACTAGTTCCAAAGCCAAATTACGTTTTCCGTGATTTTACTGATCTTTCCGATTTTTTTTCTCAATGATTGTGATGCTTGTGTCAAATCTGAAAAATTATAATGTAGTTCAACCCCTTAACTACCTACACAAATTTTATTTGTTAAAAGTATTTTGTTTTAATATGCTAAATTGGTAAATTGTCCAAATGCGAGAGCATGTTTGGCGAAACGGACCCTTAAGGGTCGATTCTCCGTATTTGGTAACAACATATTAAGAAATAATTATAACAGCCAAAATATTACTTTTAGCTAAGACAAACTTATTGTTAAAAGTTTGCTATATGTATAAATACTTGTATTGTATAAATACTATAATGTATATCCACTTGTTTCGAATTTCATATTGTAATAGTGGAATTACTTTGAAGTGGTATAATAAAAGGCTTAAATAAAATAAAATAAAAAATATTGGACTACATCTTATGCCTCCGCATTTCATTCAAAGTTACAAAATGTATGGAAGAATTAAAATTACGTTAGCAATTCACCAAAAATAAGGTCATAAAATTCTGTTGTGTCTCGAAGTCGAGCGATAGAAAAAATCGCTAGAAATTATGCAAATGAGACATTCTTTGAACTTACACTCTTAATTAAATATTAGACATAGATTTTAAGTGACGAATATTTATGTTATATTTTTTATGATATCAATCTATACATTTTGTAAAACTTGCGATCAAATGCGGGGGTAGAAGATGTAGTCCAACATTTTTTATTTTATTTTATTTAAGACTAGCTTTTACCCGCGGCTTCGCCCGCGTTGATTTATTTTTTGTGTAGTATTTTTCATAGAAGGTATTTAAATCTGGTTTGGAGTGTTTTTGGTGAAATTATTTGATCTCCAGGTAAAGTATCTTTGGCGGGACCTATTACCTATTAGTTATTTTTTAAACAATATTAGAAGTTCTGCCCTCAGCTGTTAACACGACCACGCTGCTAGGTGAGCTCACTCTCGTGCAAACTGGCCGTGCGAAAAGCAGTCCCCCCCCTAAGATCAATTCCTGCTGTTTTTAGTGACTGACCCTGAGACTTATTAATCGTCATTGCGAAAAGGAAAAAATGGAACCCTAATATGTCTGTCCATCTGTTACAGACCATTTGCTCTGGCACACATACTTTCAAGAATTTTCATGTCCACTATATTAAATGTCAAAATCGATGCCATTTTCGTAATTAACGTCCAAAAAAACCATAGACACTACACCCATATTGATATTTAGACATTTCAACATTTCAACCCCATCGCACCCCAACGGGGGATGATGGTATTTCACTTCCACTTCGTTGAATTTAGAAATCGTTGTTGTTTTCGAAATCAGCGACCCGACAAACCATACAAAAGATACCCATGTTGGTTTTCAGACTGGGTCACCCCATTTTTCCCTTTTAGTAGTTGAATTCTGGAAAAGGCTTTTTCACGTGCACCACGTTGGATTTTAAAATCGTTGTTGTTTTCGTAATCAGCGACCCGATAAACCATACAAACGATATCCATGTTGATTTTCAGACTTTGTCACCCCATTTCCCCCGTTTAGGGGTTGAATTCTGAAAAAAACTGAAACACATGTTTGCTCATTTATGGATAGGAGTACTCCTGTGAAGTCTCGAATAAAATAGTCTAACTAATCTTGTTTCCCCATACAAACTCTGGACCCCCGTTTCAACCCCTTAGAGGTATAATTTCGAAAAATCCTTCCTTATTCCTTGTCTACATCACATAGAAAAGCTCTGTGCAAAATTTCAGCGTTCTAGGTCCAAGGGTTTGGGCTGTGCGTTGATGAGTCAGTGAATGAGTGAGTCAGTCAGGACTTCTCTTTTTATATATATGATTTTTATAGATCGCTTCAATGTAATTGTACTATTACAATAAAATTCAAAATTATTGGACTTGTTATAAGCGTGATTTTAGATTATTTTAGGAATTTACAGCTGGTATCAAGACTATGAAAAAGCCAATTATTTTATAGCTATTGTAATATAATTAAATATACGTTTATGCATATAGCAAACTATTAACGATAAGTTTCCTTACAACTCCACCAAGCCAAGTAGACACCTGGCAAATGTGACGTCCGTCACCCGGAATCCGGCGCATATATTTCGGGTATGGATGGCAAAAAAATAAAATGAAAATGGGTGCAGCAAAAGTCCGTCAACATTGAAATTTAAATTCAAGTTATATCTATTGCAATATCAGAATTAATTCGCATTCCATTCTACCCAGGTGCCTACTTAGCTTGGTGGATTATTATATACTATGTAGGTAAAAGTTGTATTTTGACTGTTGTAATTATTTCTTAATCCGGAGAAATGACCCTGAGGTAAGCGGGTACTAAAGATATACATTCTTGAAAATGTATGTAAAGCTCTTTTCGTGAAGGAGTCCCCTGTATTTATTATCAATAAAAAAAGACGAAAATGCCTTAATCCGCTGGACTTCTTTCGTGAAAAGAACTATATAATAAATAAAATACTAATTGCTTATTTTATTATTTGATAAGTCAATATTTACTTATCAGTGTAGGTATGCGCTATGCACTAATTTGCTATAAACTCTGTTACAACAGGCATAGGGTTGAAATTTGAAACGTGTTCATGCTTCCATTACTGGTTCGAAGATGGCTATCTGCGCCATCTAGCGACCTCGTAGAAACCTTTAATGACATTAAGAAAACTCCTCAATAGCAATTAAGTGTAACTAAGGCCATTATGTTCCAATAAAAGCTTAAGAAGATAGGTCGCGCTTGCATTAATCACTGTTACTCCCTGCGGAAAGATCCGCAGTGTGAGAGGGACGGATACAAAATAACGACTTTCTTTACTAATTGTATTATTGAAAAGATTGCTTCCGGTTATTGAGTATTTGATTAAGATTCTCACTGAAAATAGCTTAGTACATTTTATATTAATAAAAAACCGACATTTTGCTACTTTTCCACGAATTCGTCCCACTCGCACTGAGGGTTTTTTCGCATATGGAGTAACAGGGACGCTAAAACTTTTACGTATCGCCTTAAATGGTTGGGTCTGTTCAGCAACCTTATGAAGTCTAAAATGTCTAGTTTTAGGCTAATCGAGGTAGTACTTCGCCTAAGTAATACCCTAATAAGATAATTTTGCCATTATTATTCGCAAGGCTCACGTGTCTCACTCAGATGAATCAGCTATGACCCATTTAATCTTTTCAAACCCATTTTATCGTACTTTTTGTGCGGCACTTATTGAGCCAAAAGAACATATAATTTTCTGGTACATTTACTTCGACCTCGGGTTCAGATTGTTCTCAGAGTTCTTGACTCACTGCCATTTAGATTTCAAACTTTCTAGACCTATTTATCTGCATTGTAGTGTTAACAACTTTGTACAGTAGCTTAATAACACTTTGCAGCCTTTGTTGTGCTTTGCTTAGAATTGTGGTTTCATTTCACGTTAAGATGCTGTAAACTGTATGTTGTATTGAATGGAATGGCTTGTTCAAGTTAAAAAGGTTCGAAATATGTTTCAGCAGGTTATGGGGCCAGGTGATAGGACAGTTGATTCGACATGACAGTTTCTAGAAAAATATCACAGAAGTAAAGGTGGAGGAGAAAGGAGAAAGATGAAGACCTTGACTACGTAGTAATACTTTATATACTCTGCTTTTACGCACCTACTTTACTCAATTGAAGAAGAAAGCTAACACTATGTCATATACTACACACCGCACTCACTTTGCATGTTTAGCTTAAGGTGGCTCCGTCGGCAAAATTAGCAACTCGATTTGTAGTGTTTGAAATTTCGAACAAAATCATATTAAATAAAGTTCTTATCAGCTTGCACTGCAACATGGCTGTTACGTCAGTCGCTGCGGCTGACAAGTGCGAAATTAGTGTGTTTTTAATTTATTTTATCTAAAATAAAATTAATCTCCAAGAACTGAGAAAACCACATCATTTAATATTATTTTGTCTAGAAGTTTATAATTTTTTATACTGTTTGGATAAAAACTGTAGCAGTTATATTGTTATAAGTGGACAAATAATCGAGAAATAAGGGTAAACTTGGAATTTTCTTTCTTCACTTCTGTTTATTAAAATAAAATTCGGGAAAAACCACATAACTATTTGTACGAGTATCATGTAGATTACTATGTATTTTTCTTCTATTAAAAAATGCTATAGTTACCGTATAAAATGGTTACAAAGTTACTCAGTTCAAGGTCGTTGGCGTTGGTAGAAACTTTAAGTTTTATATTTGTGAAACAATTACCTATTGTTAAGTAGGGCGTCTAGGACAAACAATGTAATTTGTACCTGTCAATCGTGTCAGCTGGGCCCCAAGATTCAAGCCTAGCTTACGTTGGGGACCGCCGGATACATACCCTGATTTGTAAACTTATAATAATCGAAATAAATAAATTTTTCATGTTTTTCATTTTTCATCTAGAGGTCAAATCATTAGCAGAAGATAGAGAAGAATAGCAGTTGCTGCACCGACAAGAGCGTAGCTCTTAAATTATAGATAATATATTATATAAGATAGATGGGGCCAGCATCATCATTCCCCGAAAAATATTATTTATTGTACTTTTAGTACTATTTATTGTCCTATGTTTATAAACAAATTAAAAAGAGCGCAATATTGGGAAACCTATATCTAATTAAGACGTTAGACACTTTGATAAATTGACTGAAATTTAATAAGAATAGACGTTTAGTTTTCATTAGCAAATATTCCATTGACTCGGTCAAAAGTACCCAGAATAGAAGAGCTTGTAAGACTAGATTGATGGATGTAGAAGATGCGAAAGAGGTGTGTCTGGATCGTAGCAGATGGAAATCTGTAGTCTCTGCCTACCCCTCTAGGAGACAGGCGTATATGTATGTAAAGGCATTTTTTTAGGGTTCCGTAGTCAACAAGGAACCTTAATAGTTTCGCCATGCCCATCCGTCCGTCCGTCTGTCCGCGGCTTAGCTCAGAGACTCTTAGCACTAGAAAGCTAGAATATGGCATAAGTATACATATCATATAGTCACGCCAATAAAATGTTAAAATAAAAATTGGAAAAATGAATTTTTTTTTGTTCCTTCCCTTTACGTAAAGCGGGGATGAATTTTTTTTCTCTTCTATCTCATGGTATGGAGTGTCGTTAGATAGGTCGTTTAAAAATATTGTAGGTTTATGAAACAGGGATCTGTTTGAGAGATATTAAGCTTTAAAATGTAAGTTTTTGTTAGAGTCAAGTGTCTCCCTGCCAGCTAAACGGTTGCGTTTGGCTATGTGAAAAAATTCACGACAGTAGTAAATATAACGAAGTTAAAAGGAAAACTATCACAGATAAGTTAACGACGAATAGTCGAACAACTTTAAATTAAAATTTCGTACAAATTCCATTGAAAATTACTTAGATGAAATTGTTCGTTGTGTAAACCTTTTTAGTCCGCATATTCTGACTGGCAACTACGGAACTTTACACTAGCGTGGCCCGACACCCACTTGGTCGGTTTTTCAATATATTTCAGAGTGTCAGCTCGTTTTAGTAGTAAGTACTATATCAAAAAATCACTCTATATTTAGTATTCCATATCCGAATTCCATTATAATTTCATCGTTCGTCACGGTGCCACGGTTTTCGTGTTATTTTGCACTTTTGTTAGCGAACAGTATGTTTCTGCACAAAGTGTTGAGTGTGTAAACCCAATAATAGACCTCGCTTTGAGGCAACACTGCGAGTGCCAGGTTACCTGTTTGTGTAGTCCAGGAGCACAACAAAAAATACTCCGTCAAACTGTAATTTGAAGAATTGAGAGCAAGTAAAGACAAATTTTCTAGGAGATTAAGATTTACATTTGGAATTACCTTTTGTTTTGCTTGCTCTAAGTGCTTAATTTAATGAATTCAGTAACTAACAGTATAATTTTTTTGTCACCTTTTTGTTTGCATGGGATTTTTGACACTGTTACCCTAAGTTTCAAGTTTACTTAGATTAGGGAACAGGGCTACTCCCTGGGAACAGCTTAGATTATATGTAGAAATAAGTAAAGTAAATAAGTTGTTAAAGATTAAAGATAAAGAATAAAGTAACTAAACCTTGCATTTTCGCGATTTTCACTTAGAATTTATATTTGGAAACTTGTTTTTCGGGTTCTTTCAAAAGTTAGTTTTCAATAGTTATTCAGTCTGGAGTGGAGAAACGCAAAACTATTTAGCTGAATACTATAAGTTTAGTAGGTTATTACTGAATGAATCGAGGTTTCCAGACAAATAAAAGTGCTTATTAAAATTTTAAGTACAAAAGTATATAGTATTATAGTACTAAATAAATATTAGTATTTTAAAGCGATTCTATCTTTTGTTTAGTTGGATTTTATCCTGTCACGATTGGAACCAAGTATTTATTACAAAATGGATCACAGGTTCCTGGTCTAACAGTTTTAAATGGCTTCGCGGATTGGATACAAGAGGGCCTCGGGCCACAAGCAAAGGTCGATAAAACCTGAATATTTTATGATTCATTTTAAATACTACCCATTGTGTAAGCAAAGCCGTCTAGCTGTGTTATAGTCGTGCGAGCCGTGACAGTATTAAGCTGGGTTTAGACTTAGCTAGTTAGTAGTCTACTATTTGTCTAATCATTCTACTGATCTAGTAGCTTAGTCCAGGGTAGATTATTTATTTCTTTATATGACGTTTGTAGAAAATAGGATAGATCTTTTGAGGCTTTACTAAAGGGGCTTCGTATCGTCAAATAGGTACTTTCTAAAGCCTACTCGTTTATGGCCAAACCAAAAATATTGAAAAAAATGCATTATGAATTATCAACTTTACTCTAAGACAACATATATTATGAAACATTTTTCTTTTTCATACCACCAAAATTCTACATGAAAAAAAAATTTCAACCGTATGGTGTTTTTTGGCTTGAACTGCCTACTACTCCTAAACAGCTTGGCCGATTTAATTAATTTATTCTATTATAAATAAATATCCTGACGTCACTTCAAGTGCGAACAATCGGAATTCTATAGTATATTTATGTTTTTGATAGGCACCCAGTCCAGATGGCAACTAAAGATACGAAAACGAAATATTTTATGATTCATGTACATTTATTATTTTATTACATATATTTTTATAAGATTAAAATTTGACTTGTGAAACGTGTATTATATATACCTACTTTGCAAAATAAACTTTTTGAATTTGGAATTTTGAATTTTGAATTTGAATTTGAATTTGAATTTTGAATTTTGAAAATTTGGATAGCAACTTGAGTACGAATTATATTATTAAAAACTCGACTTTTTGCTACTTTTCCTCGAATCCGTCCCTTTCGCATAATTATGGAGTAACAGGGACGCTAAAACATTTACATATTGCTTTAACCAGCCCTTAAAATTACTTTTCTATAAAGCAGTGGAAGATAATTATTGCATGGAGGATTAAGAAAGGAAGTAAAGGTAGATCGGTGGCTGTTTCGCTTACATCTTAGTACTATCCTGTGACTGTTTGTATTAGGCTAGTAAAGATTTTTAGTTTTAAGTGCTCTCAAAACTTGAAAATTTTCAAAGTAATAATGCTTCTGTTCCTAACACTTAATAGTAGTTTATGCTACAAGGGCGCAAAGGAATAAATTACGAGAACGATTTAAAACACGAGCGTAGCGAGTGTTTTAAACGTAACCGAGTAATTTATTGCTTTTACGCCCGTGTATCATACTACATTTTTCAATGCATAGTGTGAGGAAATGAAAACAAATATAATCTTGTGAACTTTAAATTATAATTGGCTCAAAAGGACTGTATCCAGAGCCGTTAAACAGTGGAAAAAAAGTATAACGTCTATGGTACAAAGGAAAGGCTGCAGGTTAGCCAACCATTGTAAATAAAAAAAAAAATAAAAAAAGCCCTAGGGCAAAATAATCGACTTTCTGTTCGGTTTTGATGCATAAAAAGTGGGCCTTTACGAGCACATGCATTGAAAATAATATTTTGCAATGAAGAAAACTTAGTTTTGACAGCACCAAAGCCTTCAGAATCTGCTTTATTGTACTCGTTAGTTTTACTCAATTGGGCCCGACTTCTTACTCTACCCGTGTAAACACCCCTTTTGAATACATGGAATATATTTTATTATTGTATGTCTCGCCATTTTATAGCGAATAGTTCAAAGTTTGATATACTTTTAAAGGTTAAAAGTTTTCAGCCGTTTGCTGATAAATTTTTCATGATTCACGAATAAATTTCCATACTTTCTATTTTAAAATTTTATGACAGCTGTCAAGTCAATAATAATACTTCTCAACATCGACCAGTCATTGTAAAATAATTTCACATTTTTACTGTAAATATTTTGAAGGATAAAATGTATGTTTTCTTTCAGAGCATTTTCTCTGCGTCATTGTGGCTTATCAAGACTTCTTTAGGCGACCAAATTTTTCGGGAATAAAAATTTTTCATTTTAGTAATACTACTTTTAAAGTAGAGCCACTGATTGATGGCACTTATGAAAGTTCCATTTAGTGATGAGGTACAATTCAAATTTCGGTTAAAAATAAAAATCAAGTGTGAGTTTACTCAACATTAGACACGTCATTCAACATTCAACATAATGATACAAAAAGAAAATGTGCCAAAACCAGTGGCGTAGCTATCGGAGGGCTATGCGGTGTAGTGCCCCGGGGCCTCCAAGAGATGTTTAAATATCTAAATCGAAAAAAGTATTTTACTGTCATTTATTTTCGTTTAGTTTAACTTCGTCATTGTTTTGTTTTTAATTAAATATTATTGCGTAACTTGGCGAACTCAAACACGACCTATAAAACATGAGAAACTTAAAAAAAAAAAACTTTGTTTCTATACGAATTCTATTGCACAATAAAGCAACATTCAAATCGAAATAAAATAACCGAAACAAGTAGTACATCACTATCAACAATGAAGTATTACATTTTTTAATTCACACTTGCTTATAAATAATTACGATACTTTGTAGGCATTTAAACGTCATAGGCGCCATCACTCGGTGGCTCTACTGTAGACTAAGTTTTCTTAACTTCGTAGATCCAATTCTATCATTCTATCATCTATTTCCTATCAAGATAGAAGGCCATGTAGACTAGAATATATTATTATCATTGGTTTCTGAATCATAATCATAACTAAAGGAAAAGGTTTAACTGAACTACCCGTTGTTAGTCTAATAGGTTTTGGGGCTTTATCCAATTATAGTAAGCAGTTTAGCTCTTTTTAGGGTTCCGTACCCAAATCGTAACTAACGGACCCTATTACTAAGACTCCGCTGTCCGTCTGTCTGTCCGTCTATCTGTCCGTCTGTCACCAGGCTGTATCTCATGAACCGTGATAGTTAGACAGTTGAAATTTTCACAGATGATGTATTTCTGTTGCCGCTATAACAACAAATACTAAAAAACAGAATAAAATAAATATTAAGGGGCTGCACAGTGCTAAAATTCAGTCCTGCTCTAACGCTTTTGTTTTTTAATTGTCTATCTTGCTCTAATCAGATGCCGCGCACGCAAAACTTAATTTATTTTGAAATCACGGCTACATTAGGACAATAACTATAATTTCTTTATGTAATAAAGATGGTTTTTCCTAATAAGCATCTGCGTGTGTTGCTTTCGTTTCAATCGGTTTTGAAATTTGGAAACTGAATCGCTTTTTTTTATTCATGCTTTTTTTTTAAGTATTTTAATTGAAAGTATGTTTTTTTATAAAGTGTAATACTCGTAATAATTGTCTTGAGTCAAAAAACACGCCATATTTTTTCAAATTTTTACCATTTTTACATTCACGGAACTGAATCCAATGCAAAACTTATGTTTAGCATTGTGGAGCCCCTTAAGCTGAAAAGCGTTATATCAACTGGACTAAGTTTTGATATATAAAGCTTTTTCGAAATTTGTATGTGGGTATTTGAACAGAAATTTGACATAGATATTTTTTCTTAAGAACCCGGTGCAGGATGACGCCAACTCCGATGCGAAGCGAGACGTATCGCGACAATAAAGCGCATATTTGGCTGGCTGATCTAAAGAAGCGCCTCACGCTTTGCCCGACGCCGTTCTAACTGTGCTGAGCGAGTCTCGCCCTTTGCGTTAAAAATAATTATTATTTCCGAATACCTTAATTGTGCCTTGATTACTTGTTATTTTTTATTATGTTTTAATTAATTAGAATATTGATAATACTTCTAAGTCGTGTATGTGCTTACTTTGCTCGTTAAATGTTCATAAGTCACTTAACCAAGCCTTGTAAAAGTAATCGATTTTAGGCCGAAAACCCATTATTTTAAATATTTTTCTGGTCTTTAACGCTATGTTTGTAAAAAAATCAGGGACATACACCACTTCATATTGACCGTCTAAATGATTTATTTCATTGAATTGTTCCACTTTCGCGAGTTATTATGGTTTTTAGATATGTATGAAGTACGATTCGGAGCGGGTTCTTAAGGGTTTTTGTATAACTTTGAAGCAAGATACGACTATTTTACTCTAAGTGCATTCAATTCCATAATGGTCTATACTATACAGAATGCCAAAAAGAAAAAAAAAATCTTTTAGATTACTCCTTTTAGCTTTGTAAGGCATTTATTCCTTCATTTTATTAAAGTCTGCTTGTCAGACTTGTTATACGGTTACGTTAAACAATTTACAAAAAAATATTTTTGTTCAATTAGTATTGTGGTTGTTAGCGCCAAAGAGGGACGCCAAAAAGCTCGTTTTGTGGTTGTAAGCGCCAAAGACCGATTCCAAATATCTTGTTTTGTGGTTGTAAGCGCCAAAGAGGGACGCCAAATCTCTTTTTGTTTTGATGACGACTCAAACTCATTCAGAAGATTCTCAAGAAATTACAAAATTTCATCAACTTCAGATACTTAAGTGGGACAAATTGTGTAACTGCAAGTAAAGTTCTGAATTTCGGTAAATTAATTTGGTTCCCGAAGGAATTACAGATGGTTCAATTTAATTTCCTTTGGATAAAGTCTGTGTTCTCCCTGAATCTCTTCCACTTGAGAAATTTAGGAAGGTAATAATTTAAGCCTTTTTCGTCGGTTTTGTGAATACATGTTTATTTCGCCTCTAGCATAGTAAAACCAGAACAGTAGATTAACTCACGCCCCGTACGAGACTTCAATACCTACTGTGTCAGGGTTGTTCCTTATTTTATTTTCGTACCTAGCTAATACAAATCAATATTTAAATACATATATTATACATATACTACGTAGGTATGTATTATGTTTGTAAATATTAAATTCATTTACATTGGGCCTTCAACTCGATGGCAGCAGCAGCGACAGCCGGTACGAATAGCGATACGTTAAATGAACGTGTTACCAACTTATCTGTTGCCGTAGGCCAAACTAAAATGACTTCTATATTCATTAGTAACAGTCTTCGTTGCCGCGAGTCGCCGAAATAGATAAGTTTGTGGTGCGGAACTGTTCTCAAGGCGGCCCCCTTTGGTGGCACGTTTGATCTACAAAGACGCCGCCGCGCCGCTGCGCCGCGCCGTAGAGACCCGAATTGACCTTTATGTAGACCGGGAGCTTAGTACCGTATTTTAACCTTATATGAGGTAGACATTAATAAAAAGCACATTTATTTAAATAAGACTTCTTTAATTTAAAATGCTTAAAATTTATAATATGAAGCACGATATTTTGAAACATTATCTGTCAAATCCTCACGTGATATTAATTGTAGCCATTGTAAGCGCCTGAAAACAACAAAATAAAAATTATGACAAATCAACTGACATTTTGAAGCCGATTATGACAAATGAGCTATCAATCGACGACGTAGTGAAACATTCAAACATACATACATTCATATCATACATAATAAACGTATAGACCTTATAACTCATAAAGAAATCTTACTTGCTTATATTAAATAAAGTAAGAAAACTTGAAAATAATCAATTATAAAATTAAAGATAAGCTCCTGAATTTACCTTAAAAACATGGGCATCGTCAAAAGGGGGAAGGGGGCAGCTGTCCCCCCCTAGAGATTTGAAAAACTTTGAGATTTTTATAATAAAGTAACCGAAAAATTCGCCAGAAACCCAAGAACATTATGTTTATAAGACAATTATTTTGTTTCTTGTAATGAACAATTAAAAACTTTACATTTGTTTATTTTACCTACAATTCATGTCATCTTGCCCCCTTGGCAACGCTTTTGCTTAAAAATCTTTGTGATTGTTGACTAAATTAATCAGTTCAATTCATTTAAGTACATAATAAAATTTAAGTATCTAATCGAACATTGGCTCCTAGTCTATAATTAAAAAATCTTTGCGATTTCAACCATATCAGCTCTACATTTAAAAACACTTTGACTAACTGGCAATCATAGCACAGTTATGATCATAGGTACCTATGTTAAATGTGAACAAAGAAAGTACGGTTTACATCTCTCATTATTATTTATATGTACCATAAATTGTGTACGCACCTTTCTTGTTGAGTTGGTATTGAGAAGAACGATAATTCTGGATTTGAGAATTATTATTGAGGCATCCGAAGACAGAACAATATGTACGACAGCGTGCTGTCGACATATTTGAAGTGATCGGTGCCGCGCTGGCGCGCTTGTTCGAAAGACTTGACTGAGCGCGACCGCGGCGTAACCCCGACTAGCACCGGCCTTGCATACCGAGATATTGCTGTTGTGTGCGTACTGTAGTTCGTGCGTACTAGCACGCACACATATTAGCCGCGCGATGTACCTTTGGTTGAAGATAAACTACTTCTCTGGTTTTACTATGCCTCTAGGGAATTATTCGCTTGCAATCTTTTACCACGTTAAAACGAAGGACCTATTGAAACTGTTCTTATTTTACTGTCCGTTAGGTTATTTAAAAAAAATATATATATATTTAAATATTAATATTTATCAAATATTTTAAAAATTTTACTTTTTATACTTAATTTAATAACGACGCTTTAAGTTTCTTTTTTTCTCTTAATTCCTCATTTTGTAACCTTGTGTCGTGATCTCGTGAGTGCCGTGACATCAAAGCTTTCGTGAGTTAAGGCGCCTGTTCCAGCGTGGTCCGAAAATTACTTTTACTGATAAAGATATTTCTATTAAATGAGATGTTTAAAAATTATGAAACAAATATGGGTCATTTTACTTTTAAGGTCCCTTTAGGTTTTGGTGCTTGTCCAGAACGAAAAATATTGTTAAATCTGTCAGCATCTTAATATTGCGAAATCGCATTTAAAAGATATAAACTTAAAATATAACACTATAATACTTCTATTGCTATTTGCTTGAGAACGGCATTATAATAAGTTAAATTTGATGTGAAATATAGTTTACCCCTCTAAAATGCAGTGTCCCCAGTAGATCGTGTTCTTAGAAACACGAAATTAACTATTATATTTGTATGAAAAACCAGCTATTTAATATCGAAAATAAAAGGCTCGGTACATATTTATTTCAATAACAGCAAAAAAGCTAATTTAATCTGTCTTTTTTTTTTACAAGGCGTGACTAAACTTTGTCCCATATATTTTGTATCCTTCGTAACGACATCCATAAAACTAGAATATTCTCTGTTTAAACCATCGCACGTGACAACTATGCGTAAAAAGGAACGTCGTAATTTTTAGTGGCGCGGGGGCAATGGAGGGGAGGTGTGAAATTTGACACTAGCGGCAGTTAGTGTGATTCGCGCGTTCCGCCTAGGCAGCGTGTATTTTGTGTTCGTATCCGAAGTCACGGCGTTTTAAAAGTAAGTATTACTTGTAATTGAATATCTTTCACATATGTTACAGATTTGATTGTTTTGTTTTGATTTGAGTTAAATTTCTGTAATTATGTTGTACCAATTTCACCTCAGATTTATAACCTTAAAATATGTATACTTCGTCACGCGTATCCTTCGTCACATTGTTTATCGTTACGAAGGAGACGAAGATGCTACGAAGGGGACTTATGTGCTGTAAATAGCAATACTTTGAAAAAAAAAACGTTTTGCCTTTATAAATTTCGTTTTGTCTCATAAATAAAATAGTCTTTTTCATTATTTTAGAATAATATGGCGCTAACAGCAGCAGAAAGACAACGTCGCTGTAGGCTCAAGAAACAGGCTGATAAGGAGAAGTATGAAGAATACTTGAGAAAAGCAAGAGAAAGATATCACACTAATAAGAAACTTGTTAAAGACATGAATTGTAGAGAAAAAAGACTGACAAATCGAAAATGGAAGATTAAACAGAAAAAGTATAGAGAAAAGTTGAAAGAACGAGAGCAGCTTATAGAAGAAGACACTCTTTCACCATCTCTAACCGACGCTAGCTCATGAAAAGTTCATTTTAAAACGAAAAAAATGCGTCGGGAAAGAACTAAGCTTTACAGAGATAATCTAAGATTGGAGACAGAAATGACTGAATGGAAACGCAAATATGAAGCTTGTAAGAAAAAATTACAGCGAACTAAATCCCGTTTTGATAAATACGAGGTGGTGTGTACAGCTATTCAAGAAAAATACAAAACTACGAAGTCTAGGAAAGAGAGAAAAATTATCAAGGAAATGCTTGCATCAAAATTTGTAGAGAAAACAGGTCTTACCCAAGAGATAAGAGTTGCAGCACTCGGAATAAAATGCAAAGATAAATTGCGGAGATGTCAGAAAGTCCAGAAGACTAAAGATTTACGAAAGGCGATCCAAGATTTCTTCCTGCGTGATGATGTCAGTCGTGCTACAGCTGGCAAAAAAGAGACAGTGACCAAAAATAAAGTAAAGAAACAGAAGAGATTCCTCCTTGATATAATAACAAATCTTCAACGCTCCTTTTTAAAAGAAAGTGGCATGAAATGTTGTTACTCATACTTTACAATGAACAGGCCATTTTATGTAGTTACTCCTTCCGCTGATGCTCGCGAAACATGCCTGTGCAAGCTCCACACTAATATTCAGTACAAAATACTGGCTTTAAAGAAAAAACGAGCAGTTTTCACCAGCGACTTGAGTCGTTTTCTGGAGTCTGTAGTTTGTAGTATAAATCAAAAGGAATGCATGTTTGAGGCATGTGAACAATGTAGCGGCAAGAATTTGATTGATTTAAATTTGTGTCCAGATGATGAAGTGTCTTGGTGGGAATGGGTGCGTAAAACTGAAGAGATTACTAAAGATCAGAAAAAACGCAAGATTTCCAAAAATGTAAAAGAGCTTCAACAAGCTAAGCTATCGGATCTGATTGTCAGTTTTAAGAAAGACCTCATAAAATTCAAAAAACATGTGTTTAACGTCCGAATCCAACATAAAGCTTATAGAGACTGTATTGACAATTTAGACCACAAAAGTGTTGCTGTCCATATCGACTTTAGCGAGAACTATAATTGTAAATGTAGTCAAGAGATACAATCTCACCATTTCGGGGGTTCTCGTAACCAGCTGTCATTACACACAGCTGTCATCTACAGAAAGCCTGAAGGAGCAGAAACCAAAGAAATTACATCATTCTGTACGGTTTCATCATGTCTGCTTCACAATCCTGCCGCAATATGGGCTCACGTAGACCCGATTCTAAAGTTTATCAATGAGAACTATCCAGAAATACATACTATTCACTGGTTTTCAGACGGTCCCTGCACACAATACCGTCAGAAACAGAATTTTTATCTCATGACGACCAGACTATTTGATGACTATGGATTCAAGAACATGACTTGGTCATTCTTTGAGGCCGGTCATGGAAAAGGAGCAGCCGATGGAATAGGGGGACTGATAAAGAGGACAGCCGACAGAATGGTCGCTCATGGAAAGGATATTGCCGATGTGACTCATTTCTATGCGTTTTTAAAAGATGCGACAAAAGTAAAGTTGTTCCTTATTACCCAAGAGGACATCGATCGCATTTCAATGACTATACCAACATCTTTGCTGCCTATTCCGGCCACAATGAGAATGCATCACATTTTTTCCTGTGCACGAGGACAATTAAAATACAGTGATCAAAGCTGCTTCTGTAAGACTGAAGGTGTTAACGGTTCTTGTTTTTGTATCGCACCTAGCACCCAGTATAACTTTTCTTCAAACACTGTGACAGAAGATATGGATATTGACGAAGATGTTAATATTGGCGAGGCTGGATGCGTTGAAGCGGGAAATTTTGATATGGATGAAATGGGCATTTTTAATTCTGCCATACAGAACCTCAATGCTGGAAGAACAGGACTCCTCTTCAAGAACATTTATGAAGGTTCAAGTGATAGCTCTGATAGTGAGACTTTAGCACAAATTCAGGACAAAGAAAATAGAAATAGAAACACCTGTGCCGGTACCAGCGTCGATAAAACAGAAATCCACCCAAGAAATATTCCTAAAGGTACATACTTGCTTATAAAAATAATGAGTGAAAAGAACAAACAATACAATTATGTTGGTGTTACTGATCGTGATTTTGAAGACTCAGAAGTAAAGGTTACTTTTTTAAGATGTGTCGACGAAACAAAGCGTGCTTTTCGTCTTAAAGATGATGATGTATCATTTGTTGATTTTGAGGATATAATTAAAATATTAGATATGCCTTCTATAAAAATGAAGGGGAAAAGAGTATTGTACTGTTTTAAGGAACCTATTGAAGAAGTTTTTGAAAAATAGATGTCGTTGCAAATAAATATAATGTCTAAGCAACTTAATTTAAGAGATGATTTTTAAAAGATTTTCTGTTTTTTTTTTTATTAATAACCATCTTTGATAGCAAATAAAGCTAAAAAGGGGCAAATATGTATTTATTCATACTTATTAATGAGTAATATTCTTAGATTTATGTTCTCTGTTCCTTTAATGATTTTGTGTCTACTTCGTCACGTTTATGTCAACTTCGTAACGGTTCCTGGGATGATGTCCCCTAATCATATTATTTAAAACTACACATTTATAATCGGAGAGTGACCTTATTTAAGACTGATTAAGATTATATAGTGTTATACATACATGCCTTACATATGTTTATTGCAAATAATGTGATTTTCTTTAAATGGTTTAAAACTTTTGATTTTAGTTTTCATTTCAATGTGACGAAGGAGACTTAGACTGATAATTTTAATCAATATAACTGATTATTAAAATACTAATCGTTAAGGTAAAGAAAGCTCTTGTGTTTCCGATAATAAAGGTAATGTTTCTTTTACAAAAACTGTCTATTTATTTCTTTTATGCAAAAATCAATCTTTGTGACGAAGGATACATTTATTGACACCTGGTGAGACAAGTTCAAACCAAAACAATAATATTATTTAAATATTTTTACTGCTGCATACAAATTTATGATCCACATAAGTCTATCGATAAAATTAATGCCACAGAGAAATTCTATGTTCACTTTATATTTTTTTAAGAAGTGGGGCCTTATTAGTAAAATGACCCATATATAGTTTTACTTAAAGTATAAGGAAAAAAATTGATTTCTGAAAATTATGAGGGTTTTTTCGCATATGGACGCTAAAACTTTAACGTTTCGCCTTAAGGGCCTTACTATTGCCAAATGGGTACTTTCTAAAGCCTACTCCTTGTTTATGGACAAACCAAAAATAATTAAAAAATGTATTATGAATCAACTTTTAGACAACATTTTTCTTTTTCATACCACCAAAACTTATACATGAATTTTTTTTTTAACTGAATGGTGTTTTTTGGCTTAAATTTCCTACTGCTCCTAAGTGGCTTGGCCGATTGAATTCATTTATGCTTTGATAAATAGATAAACTTGATAGCTATAAACATAACATATGATTATTCAATCGAACAATCACGTCAATGTGAAAAGTATAATTTTCTCCTATTTCGCCCTATCAAGGACGCAGCGAGCGTCGTAACAGCCACTATGCATTGCGCGCTGATATAAACGTTATTTCAATGTCGTTTCCGTTGATATTCGTAATGACAAATATCGAGCTGCTCATTTGGCGATGGTAATCGCCTTAAATGAGTAACGTACCAAACATGAGTGACTTGCACTAACCGTCCTGGCCGACCACGTTATGCTACGTCATCTCCAATTCCCGTCTGCTCATGATCTGGTGATACTCGTTACCAGGAAAATTACAATATAGTAGATTATGAAACTGGCACATAGACCGGTTATTAAAACGAGTGTTTTAATACCTAATTATGCGTAGTTTCATACACTACTTTATCTACACTCATCACTCATGCAATAGGTTACTTTACCTATTTTCCATTCATAAGATCTTGGTAACAATTGTCGTAAGCTTTTCTTGATTTTGTTGGTTCGTTTTGTCAGCCATTTTTGTTACTCAATATAATATGCTGTCGGACATTTTTGCCCAGAATGAAACTTTAAATAAACAGTAAATATTAAATTAATAAATAACGCGCAAAATCTATCTAGCAGTTCACCGCGCATGTGACACAAGGGTCCGGTCACAATTCTACCATCATTAAAATCAATCGTAGTCCACAGCGCTTGGGTTTGGTCATAAGTAAGTATCACGGATTTAGAACAGAGTAAGTATGTACATAATTTAAACCATTCCCTATGAAAACCTCAGACATGGCTGTATGGGCTAAGTTCCCTTTGCCTTCTAACTTCGTGTAACTGTACTTTTATAACAGAAAAAGTTATTTAAAAGCATTATTTTGTTAAGAAAACTGTTCTCTTAAATATCTTTTTTCGTTAATAGACACGTTTGTAAAAAAAAATATCACTATGCACTTATGCACTATTTTTAAATTCATAATTAGGATTTTACGATATGAGGGTAGATAAAAACATTTTTGGTTACGACCGTTTCGACCATTAATCCGGGAGGTCACTGGTTCAAATCCTTAAGGGGCACATTTTGTGTTCGGTCTTCGTGATTCGAAATAAAATGTCCATATTGGTGCCCCAAGTGCCCGGTTGGGCTCACCACCCATCACGCTTGGTCGTACGTAATAATCGTGGGTGAAACGGAGGTGTACAACTCGCATACGGACTATACTGGGAAACACCTCTGGGAAACAACCCTCAGGATTCATTTGGCGATATAGTGTCAATATACACATGTACATTAAACTGCTAAAAAGAAAACTATTTGAGGCAAAAAAAAATGGTACCATTGTAGCAGTGGCGTGCACAGAACTTTTTTCCGGAAAAGCAATCAGAAGGTCAAGTACGACAATAAAAAAAATATTAAAAAATTTAAATAACACTTTGAAAAAAAAAGTTTGTATGAAAATTTTCACTCTAGGAAAGGCAGTGCCTACCCTGGCGTCATACAAACTTTTTTTTTTCAAAGTGTTATTGAAAAAATTTCATATTTTTTTTATTGTCGTACTTGACCTTCTGATTGCTTTTCCGGAAAAAAGTTCTGTGCACGCCACTGCATTGTAGTATCTAAATTGAAGCTTTGTATTTTGCTAACAAATGAAAAAGCAACGTAGAAAAAGCGATTCTCTTTTTCAGTTAGCAAACTAACTTGAAAACTAGATCCGCCCAAAATCTGATAACCAAAATTGAAAAGATTCGTGCGGGCGCCAAATAGAAGTATTGCTATCTTCTGGAGATTTACTGAAGCCAATACGATTCTGAAGGCTTTAATTTTAGTTTTAGTGCTGTCAAAACTTGAAATTTTCCACAGTAATTTAGCTTCTGTTCCTGACACATATGAACTATTTTGCAATTAAGAAAATTTAGTTTTGAAAATTAAAGCCTTCAGAATTGGCTACCCTAACCATGTAAATTTAGAAAAATGTAGACATATTTATGGATATGTACAAAAGAGCAAATCAGAGTAGTGCTTAGAAATCAAAATAAGAATGGATATTTGTATCGATTCGGCGCAACACGACTTAACTTGTTTGACAGGACTAAACTTAATTTGAGCGTTCTGACTTCTTCTTTTTGTATAGGAAAGACAAAGACAGAACGCTCAAAATAAGGTTAGTCCTGTCAAATTAGTTAACTTGTGTTGCGCCGAATCGACACCATTGCCGTGTTTATTGTTACAAATTTCGTAAAAGATACTTTTTGGATACAAAAAGAAGTTTGTATGAAAATGTAAAAATGATTTTAAAATTTTGCTTTAAACAAAATAAAAAATATAATCATAATTATTAAGGTAGGTTTTCGGTTAACAGAAAGATGAACAAAATATGTATAATAAATTAAAATAATAAATATAAAATAATACATTTAAATAATAAATATATTAAATTAACAATAATGTATCTGTGAACATGTGTGTCGTTAAACGATTATGATCACTTAGGAAAATATAACGAAACATTTAAAGTACCTATAACATGATGTTGGGAACAATTAACCACCACAGCTTAGAACTCTTATCGAATTGTGTTAGAGTTGAGTCTTGATCAGCAAATAATCAAATTATGTCAGTTAGTTTTAATGACAGGCTTTTAGTAATCCATTGTCATAATGAGTTTGTTATATTTGATATTTTAACGGGTTAAACGTATAGATAGATAGTCTGTTTTTTTTAAATATTAGGTCTTTACATATGAAATTGCCGTTTTCTGTAGAGAATTTGAAAGAAACTTAATTTTCAGGAATAACATTTTTGCATTTTTTTTAAGAATGACAAATCCAAATTATGTATGTAATTTCTTTTGTGTATGAATGAAACAATATTCAGCTAACAACAACATTAATTTAATTTTTGGAAAGTGTCAGCTTAAAAAAAAATTTACGAATCTAAGTCATGGAAATAGATGGCATCCAGGACGAACTGTTTTTGAAGATTTAATTTTTATAATCAAACTGAAAATAAAAACAAAATTTAATAAGTAGATGTAAAACTTTCTAATTAACTTTCAAACAAAAAACAAATAATTGAAATAGCTATTGAATAGCAGGAATTATGAACTCATGAATCTGCTAGAAAATTTTGGCAATTTCATATGTAAAGACCTATAATAACTTGATTAAATTAGCTTACGTAGTTTTGGATTAAGAGATTAGATCCCGAGATTTAATAATAATAATAATAAACACTTAATTGCACACAAAAACACGGATAAATACAATTTAGAATTAAGAGAAATACAGGGTAAAGGCGGACTTATTTCTGAAAGAAATTTCTTCCAGTCAACAACATTTTTTATCACGGAAACCATTATAACAGAATTTAGTTGGCTGTCTGTGTGTTCGCGAGTAACATAATATGACATAAATGCAGAGATATTACGATTTCGGATTTTACCTATAGTTTCGTAAGATCGCTTAAGACGAGGCCTTCCTTAGGCGCACAGCGGCTTTGCAATTATAGCCCGTAGACGAACTTTCATAAAGTTGAAAATCGCGTGCACCAAAATACGCGCGAAACGATTCAGAACGAGTCTAATTTTAAGATTAAAATCGACTAAAATTACAATATTGCATTTAAGTAATTTTTCAACTTACAACGGTTAATAAACAAGATTTTCGTATTGATCGTAAAATATGAGACACAAAGATCAAATGGATTAAGCACAAAAAACACTCAAAAAGAGACTATTTTCAAAAATAAAATCTATCGGGTTGAAAGTTTTCCAATTAGGTAACGCTACATACAAAAGCAAGATAAAGGTGTGAAAAAACATATATATATATCATTATATATAAGTTTCATATTGATTGGGTAAGTGGTAGATTCTGTACGATCGTTTAAAAACTCTTGAAAAAACGAAGGCCTCCTCTTAAGGCGAGGTTCTCCCGGTTTTGTCGCGTTTCAAATTTATATTAAACTGTGAAATTGTGACAATAAATTTTGAAATATATTTCGGCCGTTCGATACACGATTACTTGCATTTTCCTGCGTCCAATAAAATCGCAATACTATGATTGTTTACGTTGCTCAGAGCTAGTGCCTGGAATCATGTGAAATATTTTTATTTAAGATCTTCCCTTGAAAATGGAGTAAAATCCGAAACCGGTTGAGAGTTAACCAAAAATAAAGTGAAACTACAGTACAAGTGTTTTAATTCAAGATATGATCTAAATATTATTTCATTTGAGTTATATTAGGTTTTAGACAATAAACTTACCAAAATAAATGTCGTACGAAATGTGATATAAAACAGCCGTCATATTAAAATCACATACATCCGATTCCAAAATAATAAAAAAAAACACCTTGAAATCGCGAGATTTCTGAGCGGCCCGCTTCCACTGAGCAGCATAGACAAGCGTAAAATGAAATAGTTAGAACAGGACAGATTGGCATTTTTAATTCGGTTTTTCACGAAAGGCGCGCTTTTTCTTGAAAAAGCAGTTAACGCTTTTATTCGGTGAAAAAGCAGTTAACGCTTTTATTCGGTGAAAAAGCAGTTAACGCTTTTATACGGCGCCAAAAAAAGAGGCAAGCTAGAAAAAAAAAACCAACATACTTTGATGACGTAATCTTTATTAAATAAATACTTTTCACGTGTATCACAACGGAATCCGCTTAGTACCCGACAGACAAAGCAGTTCTCATATTCATAAGAATTCAAATCAAGCTAAGAAAATCCTTGGAAGGAACCACAAAAGAAATTCCCACTCGTCAAGTAGGCATGATTAAATTCATTCCCGAGTGGGTAGGTAGTAGCTGTTATTATTCCACCACATACAATATGTAGGAATGCAATATTATCCTTTACAAGGGATTTTTTACTTTATGAGCTTGTCATAAGATTCATGAAATCTGGGTTTTACACCGGTTGGAATGTTCGCGTCGGACCAAATGCCGGAAAGGGCTTGGACGCGTATGACCATTGTTTTGCGCTTTTCATCGATTTGAATTAAATTATTTTATTTAGATACAGTTGAAGTGGTCATGAATTAAAGGTGATTTTTATTTTTAATGTAACGCATAAAAGTGATATTAAGCTATCATATCTACATTTTAGAAATTAAAAAAATATAGTTTTATGCCCCCTACATGTTTAAGCCCATCGTGGTATGTTAATCTTTCCATTTTGCAAAGAATTAAGCCTCATTTTGATCAGTTTACATCTACATTGACGGAACGTGACGTCACGGAACCTTTTATCTGTAGTTACAATTCGCGTCATCTGAGATCGTGGGTGAGATTTTTAGAGCGTCAACTAGGAAAGAGAGGTTCGGGAACGTTCGGGTGGCCATCTCGCTCACTCGTTGACCCTTTCGTCGGTGGAGTGCACAGATTCTCTCCTCTTTGCCTTGTAGCTTGTCCCCGTGTCGCGTTTTTGTATATTATATTGTTAAATTGACTTAATTTTTATTTATATATTGACAAAGCTTTTGATTTTATAAAAAATTTTTTTGCAAAAATCATTATTTTTAAAACAATTTTCATTCTATTACTTAAATAAAATAATATTTTATTTAATAGAATGAAAAAAACTTAATTAACAGCTAACAGCGGCCCAATTCCTAAGTATGTAATATGTAAGTTTCGCAGGCAAAACTTCATAAAACTTTTTTCTTTAAGTTAATTACCTAAAGCTTTCTCTACGTGCTAAATTTCATAGTGCTAGAATTAGTAAAAGTTACCAAAATTTTCTGATATTTTAATTTTTATAATTCAGCACATAAGAAATGCTTTACATGGTAATAAAAAAATAATAAAAAAAGTTGTAACATGTTTTGCCTGCAAAAATGACATCTTTGACGTAGCGTGATTAGCACCAAATGCGCGCTGCATGGAATACGGTAATTGGGCCGTAGTTTAATAACTTTAATAAGTACCCACCAACTAAATTGACTCGAATTGTAACTCTGAAAACAAAAACGACACAAACAAAAAAAAAGTTGGTCCTACAAGTTCAAATCCAATTGAGGGTTCCCCGCGATTTGTTTAGGAATAATTCCTGCACGTTGGCTTAACCTCTTATTACGGAACCTCTTTACAAATTGGCGCAGAGTTTCTTAAGGCCGATAAAATGAATGTGACAAGGTAATTACGGTTATTATTTCACTGTAGAACCCCGTTTTGTAGGAGGCGCAGCTGCGATTTTAGCCGGTGATTTAGTTTAGAATAGTTGGTATTAAAAAATGATTGTTTTCTTTGTGAAATCACAAAGAAAACAATTATCCTACTCTATCCTATTGATTTACAATTCGCCTGCTCTTAAGATTATTGACAGTTTTAGGGTTCCGTCTAGAAATGGAAACTGGCGATCGTTGCAAAATCTACTTTCTTTAAGAAACAATTGACCTTTGTCTCGAACTTTTCAAAACTGTTCAACTTCAATTTCGTTTGCATTCAAACTTGAAACTAATTCACCGAAACTTTTCTGTCTAAAGAAAGTCAGGTATTTATCTGACACCCAATAAAAGTTGCGTAATATTGTTCGTTATTTCAACTTAATGTTTTACTCACAAGGGACCTTTAGAAGTCTGAAGAGGTCAGACCTATATCAGATTACTTCGACGTTCCCTCAAAAACGTCCAACACTCTTAACAAAATATGAACTTGTTAACTGATCGATATTATCGACTTTATTCTTTGGTGTTAAAGTTGATATTTAATCAACAGGGTGGTTCGCGTGAAATGTACAAAGTTTAGCCGAAAGACGTCTTATCAACCACAAAATGAAACAGTTATACTAATTTATGTGCAATTTGAGTACCTTTCTTGTTCATTTCGGTTGACTTTCAACCTCTGAAAATATTTTTGTCAGCTAAATTTGCTATCTTTTTTAGTAAGGGCTTTTTTGCCCTTGTGTCTATTATTTACGATATTTTTTGGCTAGCGGCGAAGCCTGGCGGTGACAGGTTTTGACAAAGATTATTTTTTTGTTGAAAATTAACTATTTTGTTAACGGGAGGCTTGGAGAAATTCTTCTCTTCGTAATACCGCTCTTATTTTGATTCGGTAATAGCTAAAATAAGCAAAAAAATTTTAATTTTGCCATTTATTGGCAATGTTACTTTCAAATTAAATGTGTTTTCATACAACACTAAGTTTTCACGTGATTTTACTAGTGTGGGAAGTAGTTTTGCTACGTCCCTAGCAAAGTGTCCCTAGGGAACTTACCCAAAACGTATTCCCTTCAAGGGACTCTCCCCCTTTTGGCAGACCGAAATAAGTTTTAGGAATAGGGTACTTTATAGTGTTTTGTTCACTATTTTTGGTACCAAACCCACAAAGGGTTGGAAATTTCAACGAAGAATCCGTTCTTTTGTTGAAATAATGAAACAATGGACGATCAAAATTTGTGAAAATAATCGCTAAGCGTAAAGAAAAAAGGTCAAACACCATTCATCAACCTAGTTCGTCCACTGCTGGACATAAGCCTTTTCAGGACTTTGCCACTGCCGGCGGTCATCCTGGAAGAATTGCCCATACTCACACACGCTGGGCAGGCGGGTTGGTGAGCGCGGTGCCGGAACCCTCGCATCAGTGACGCCGCTGCCCGTCACCAGTCTGTTCTATATAAGGCCCGGCTATTAGGGATGGATATACCGCCATCCATCGGTCCCAGGCATTGTGGGCCTCCTGGTTTTTTGCCTGTGAGCTGTCCTCTTACTCTCCCCCGAATTACTTCGAGGTCAAACACAATCCTATGTGTATGTATTATTAGGATATAGATGTAGTATATGTATTTGATTATAAGTTACCTATTTATGTATTTAACGTATATATTAATTTTAGTTAAAATTAATACTAGTCATAATACTTTTTCCTCATCGAAGCACTACCCTTGACAAGTTCTACATCACCAAAGGTTAGCTGGAAGAAAATGCTAATTAGCATTAAGCTCGCCTATGTACATGTTTTTATTTGTGCAATAAAGAATTTTTAATAATAATAATAATCCTCAAATTCTATTATAATGAGATTTAAGTCGACGTAAAATTTTCGTTTCAAATGATAGAATGTTTTTTTCAGTAGGATTTCTTTAATTCTACGTTTTTACAAAATAACTAGTGGACGCTCCGCGGCTTTGCTCGTGTGGATCCCGTTTGTCCCGATCCTGTGGGAATATCCTAAAATCCCTTCTTAGCTGATGTCTACGTCATACAGACAACCTACAGTCTAAGTTTCATGTCCCTAAGTCTAGACATTGGCCTAAGCGTTGATAGATCAGTCAGTCGTCGGTCAGACAGGATGTTAAGGCGATATGTTAAAGTTTAAGCGGCCCTGTTACTCTATATATGCGAAAAACCCCTCAGTGCGAGAGGGACGGATTCGAGGAAAAGTAGCAAAAAGTCAGTTTTTTCTTAATATAAAATTAATGTACTAAAGTTGCTATCAAAATTTCGTTTAACCAGTGGGTCTACCGCGTAATTCTCATTTTCATCAACATCAACTTGAGATTGAAATTTGACGTGCGTGCGACGACACCCGCCTAACATGCCATCTCTTTTGCACGCGTTGAATTTCGCATGCATTTGCTTGAAGTTGATACAAATGAGAATTACGCGGTAGAGCCCCGAGTCCTAGATATTGTTAAAAGCCATCTAATAAAATATAATTGCAGTCCATATGTCGATGTCGTTCCAAAATGTCAAACCAGGAGAATTGGTGTCGAAAAAGACCTCGTTTCAATAAATATTTTTATCGAGCCGAATTTCTCCGATTGCGTTTCTGTTTAACAGATCCCTAGAAAAAGATTCTAAAAATAATATACAATTTTATCAAAGTAACACATTTTTTTCTAAAGTAGATAATTATGCAAGTTCTAAAAGTGTCGATTTTTTCCCGTAGCGCCTTAAGATGTTGTGGAAGCCGAAAACTGTCGATAGTACTCGTCCATGAACAAGTTCTCGAGAAAAAAAATATTAGCTTATATCTCCTTGCGATGGATAAATCGCCAAGTGTTCAAACATAGAAATGCTGTCATAGTATAGTACCTATCGTGGCCGCGGGCTCTTAACTCAATGATTCCCTTAACACCCTGTATATAAATAAGAAAAGAATGGTCAGGTACCGTTTTGCTTGTCCTTAGGGTATTTCTCGTGATACTTGTGTAAAACGTTTATTTGAACGTCGAGTAATTGTCTTGTCTCGCTTACATGGATATAGGCTTTTGTGGAAAATTCAAGATGGGTAGTTCCCCAGGGACGTGTCGGTAACGAATTATCTTAAATAAAAAGTACCCTTTATGTATTCTAACTTTATTTTGGCAAAGTCACAAATGCACAGGTTTTTTTTTCATTGTATCAGTTCTAGAGATAAAGAAACTTTACCTCTTTACTAGATAATTTGTACTTGTTTAGTCTCTGCTGAGCTTACTTTTATGACGGCGCAATCAATACTCTCAAAGCTTCCCAAAACAATACCAGGTAACAACAAAAATCGCATTTTAATCGGTTTAAACTGTCAAATTTTAAGCGTATACACAGTTCAGTCTAAAATAATCACTGCTCAGCTCCTGTTAGTCACAGCGTAATGATGATGTTGATGGGTTCCAACCGTTTTTAGTCAGTTGAAACCGTCCTCCAGAAAACCCCTAGGAAACGGTAGCAACATTTTCGTAACCTTTCTTATCTACCTCCTTACGTTCTGCCCAAAAGCAACAATATTTATGGAAAGCGCACTTGGAACTACATGCAACCTGAAATGTTATTGGAGTAAATAGTATACCAGGTAAAGTGTTGCAAGACATAGATGTCAAACCTAACAAAGTAAGAGAAATCATGAAGAGACATCTATTGTCTTGAACTAATTAATTATGTTAGTTAAATGTTTTTATTATTTACTTGTATTTATTGTTATGTACTGTACCACTAAGAAGTGGCTCCGAAATCACATTTAAACCCCCTTAGGGTTTACGTGATTTTTTTTTATAAGATAAAAATATGTACAAAACATGTTATTTAAATAAAAAAAAACATATCAAAATCCGCTTAGTGGTTCTTTAGATATAAGTAAATACAAAGAGATTGGACAAACAGACAGGCAAGCGTTGCATTTCATGCCAAAGAGAATATAATAGATACACCACAAAACAATGCAGTCACGACATTAAGTCCTTTATTCCCAGTTTTAAATGTGAAACTTCACGGACACAATAAGTAAGATCATAAACATGTGAGACAAATCCCAGCGAATCGTTGCCGGGAGCCGATCGGTTTAAATGTAGACGTCTGGGATCGTTCCCCTTGTACCCGAGAGTTGTACTGTTGGGGAAAATAAGCTTTTTGTTATATTACTAGCTTCTGCCCGCGGCTTAACCCGAGTGGCCTACAGAAAACAAATGTATTTTGTTTCAGGAACCTACATTATAAGCGCTCTCACTCCCTCTCAATTGCAATATGTTAATGAAATATTTTTTATAATATACCGTTTAAGGGCCTTTTTGTTTTTTATATTTCATATACCACATATTATATACAAATACCTAATTAATGGTTTTAGGCGCTTTCGACCCCTCAGTGGGGTCGTCATCAGGCGAATAATATTTTTCTATCACTCTCAATTGAATAAAAAAACTGACAATATGCCAAACAAAGCTAGCTTGGCCGAAAAACGAGCATGTGAAGACGCAGAACGTGCCCGCGAGGCCGAAGAGAAAAAAAAATCTCATACGCAACTCTAGGACCAGTTCCGGAATACGAGCTAGAAGTGAGTCAAAGCGTCGCTGGACATTTATTCCTTTGTTTAATAGGCTATGCGAATTTTATTTTTGTCACTGTCACTCCAAGCGAAAAATCGCGCAGTGCGAGAGGGGCGGATTCAGGGCAAAAGGGAAAAAAGTTGGTTTTATATTTTTATTAAAAAAACTAAAATAGCTAACAAGATTTCAAATATCAAATCTCTAGATATTTTTGAAACACAACACACCTAATAAAATATGTTTGAGTTCTGTATATGGTTCCTATTCGTCAAACGAGGAGAAAAAGTTTGTCTGAAGACCTCATTTCAACAATTATTTCTTTTGAGGAAAATTTATCCAAACATGTTTTCCAATTTCAAAACCCTAGATTATATAGTCAAAATGCATATACCAGAAATTTATTAAAATTTTCCGTATATTTCATTAAATACACAGAAAAGAAACACCCGTATTTTTTTCGCATTTCGCCTTTGTAGGGTCACGCGTTTAATCTAAAAAGGTTTTTTTTTACTCATACGCAGCTCTGGGACCAATTCCGGAATACGAGCTAGAAGTGAGTCAAAGCGTCGTCTGACATTTATTCCTTTGTTTAACATACACTTTTACACTTTGTAGGGTTTCGCGTTTTATTTAAAACGGCATTTTTTTTTCTCATACGTAGCTCTGGGACCAATTCCGGAATACAAGCTAGAAGTGAGTCAAAGCGTCGCCTGACATTTATTCCTTTGTTTAACATACACTTTGTAGGGTCACGCGTGGAATCTAAAATAGGATTCCGCTCCACGTTTTATATAACAGCGCCGTTTTATTTGACGATATTTTATGGCAAACTTATATAAAAGGTCTGTCAACTGTCAAGTGCACACTGTCGTCACTTTACTCAGTGGCAGTTCGTATTTCGATAATATAAGAGCTAAAATCGTACAGGTTGTGATGTTATATGTATCAACAAACGCGTCATTTGACATTTTTGTAGACGTGATGTCATGGACTCATTATCACTCTTAGATGTCTTTTCTGTGATCCCTTCCGCGAACTGTGTAATGTAAGATAAAAATATTTTAATAGAAGTCTAATGTTACGTTGGAGGAATTCGATAGTTCCTAGAAACAGGGGACTTATTGTCTAACTTCGCTTTCAAAGGTATCGTGATTGAAAGCGATAGCGACAGATTTTAAAGTTAGACAATAAGGCCCTAGACAGGTCAAACAGCGGAAGGACAGCGTCTTGTGTCCTTATGATTTGGAAATGACATGACATGAGTGCCGTGGGTCCTCAGATGGGTTTAATAAAAATAAAAAAAAATATTATTTCAGACAATATATAGTCTATAGAGATGTTAGTAGGTCTTATAACTATGTTAGCAAAATGTATCATTCAATACTTTGAATGTGTAGGATTTTATACAATTTACTTCGATGGGTTTTTCTTTTTAAACGGAACTGCGACTGTAAAAACTAACTCAACCTACACACATGCAAACAACGAAATGAAAAGTATAAAAATTCAATAAAATATTAAGCACTTTTTTTTTATTATTTTGGAAGAAGGGTGAATTCAAAAGTACCCGCCATAGAAGAGCTTGTATGACTAGAGTGATGGATGTGGAAGAAGCGAAAGAGGTGTGTCAGGATCGTAGCAGATGGAAATCTATAGTCTCTGCCTACCCTTTTGGGAGACAGGCGTGAGTATGTATGTATTTTGGAAAACTTTCTTACTTAGTTTACAATGTCTGTAACAAACCAAAACGAAGAATTTCGTGACAAACCCTCGATTACAATTCAGTAGATATTGCGGAGTTTAGCTTATTTTTGTCACGAAAAAATATGAGCGTGACCCAAAAACCTAAAAGCTGTTTCTAAGTTCTAGTTCTAGGTCACTCTAATAGTAAATAGTGATTCTTTCCACAACGACCTCTTCTTTAGTAGGTTCGTGACTTGAAAAAATTCAGACCCAACAATGTATGGATAATGGGCATTGTGCTTTGCAGCGTTCTAGTTTTAAATGAGAAAAGAGCAGTTAATTAAATTTTATGGCCGTTAAAAGTGGCTATGTCGAGAATAAAATCATAATATGACATTTTGTAATCAAATTGTGACATTTTAAACCCATGTATCCAAATACCTACTTAAGGGCGCACCGAGCGTTTGCTATTGTCTCTGTCTTTTTCTTTACGTGTGAAGAGTAAAGAAAATAACGAAACTTTTGCAGGTTTTCAATGTTTTTGGTTGTTATATCATCATATTGTTGTAAAATAAAAAACTATCCTGTATGATCGCTCCAGTCATCTATTAACTTTATTTTAGTAAATAAATCATAATTTCAAATTACTTATTTATATAAAAAAGTAGGCAAATAGAGAAAAAATTACTCGACGAGAGGTAACTTTGCGAATTTATTCTATCGAGCCAACTTTATCAAATCGTGTTTCCATCGTGTATACAGTCTAGTGTATATATCCAATAATACTAATATATTTTTCTAGATTTAAATTTAATTGTTTGCTACTTCAAATAAGGGTTATAAATATTTATTTATTTATTTATTTCCTAACCTTCCATTACAGGAATGCAACCTAATGCGATAGGATGTGTTTAACTTATTTTATCTTACAAATCTACAAAATAACACTATTAACTACATATTCCATCAAACTTACTAAACCTACTTATCTTAACCTCTACTTATGTTTATAACACAGTGTATATAACGCTATTTTAGTGAATTCACTTAGAGCACAATTAAAAAGGTCTATGCGTTCCGCGATAATATTGAGAATGGTAAACGCGCGGTGTTTGTATGTGTAAAAAGCTCGGTGCGCTCTTAAGACCGGTATCGCAGCCGGATTGTGAAAAACCCGATTGAAAGAGAACACTTCAATTCAAAATTCAGTTAATATACCTAGTTATTCAACAAAATCTTATTACCTATGTAATGCGTACGCTGCTAATGCAAAGTTTTCATTGGTTTTTGTAATAGAATTTCAAAAGCGAACCGCTCTTAAATAGCAACTGAGTTTTCAACCTCAAGCCTGCCTTGTAAATAGTTATCTACTATGCCTACTAGAGTTTTTTTTAACCATACTAAGAATTAAGTAGGTAGATGAACTATTATAATAAACTGTGTGAATTATTTTTTTTATTTATAGCACGTGCAGTGCAGTTATGCAAACATAAAATACACACAAAAGAAACAATCAAATATGGTATACAAAGCCACTTATGGCTATATTAAATAGATAAACTTGATAGCTATAAACATAACATGGCATTATTCAATCGAACAATTACGTCCATGTGAAAAGTAATATTTTCTCTTATTTCGCCCTAACTAGGACGCAGAGCGTCGTAACAGCCACTATGCATTGCGCGCTGATATGAACGTTATTTCAATGTCGTTTCCGTCGATATTCGTACCGACAAGCGTCGACCTGCTAATTCGGCGACGGTAATCGCCTTAAAGTCAGTCTCCGGGTTATAATAGCAAAGCTGCTGTGCGCCGAAAGAAGACCTCTTATGGCGATACCAAAAAAAAGGGGTTTTTGCGTCAACTACGTATTTCGTTTTTGGGTAAATGTTTATTGAGTATTTGATTAAGATTCTCACTGAAGGAAAACGCGATTGGATGAAAATTTCTCGATAGAATTTTATTCCGAAAAGACCTCTAAATTGTTTTATTGTGAAATTGCATTCAAAATGTGGATATTATGTATTTGTAAAGTCTCCTTGAAGATCTTTTTGACAAAATAGCTTAGTACATTTTATATTAATAAAAAACCGAATTTTTGCTACATTTCCACGAATCCGTCCCACTCGCACTGAGGGTTTTTTCGCATATGGAGTAACAGGGACGCTAAAACTTTTACGTATCGCCTTAAGGCATTTTCCACTATCACGAACTGTCAGTTTTCTCCTTCGTGCCAAAAATATATCTATACATATAGCTGAACAGTGTAAATTTTAGCCTGTTTTAACAACTATTGTTACTAACAAATTATGGGTTGATATTGGTATCGATTCGGCATAACACGTCTTAACTTATTTGACAGAACTAACCTTATTTTAAGCGTCCTGTCTTTTTCTTTCTTGATCGAAAAGACAAGGACAGAATGCTTAAATTAAGTTTAGTCCTGTCAAATAAGTTAAGATGTGCTTCACCGAATCGGTACCATTGTAGCCTGAAATAAATGGATTTATTATATTAAAGGGACCCAAATAACAACTATTTGGAATTATGTTATTAGGGCGGAGCCATGCTAGTTACTCTTGCCTATCGTCAAAAACATAGATAAAAACTGAACTTTCAAAATTGCCTAGAGGGTATTGAACTATTTACGAACTGTGACGTCACTTCAAATGAGAACATATCCTTAGATAATCGGAATTCGATAGTATATCTATGTTTTTGATGATAGGCACCCAGTCCAGTTGACAACCAGAGATACATAATCGGCCCGCAGGTCTGGGAGCCACTGGTATCGATTCGGTGTAGCACATTTTAACTTATTTGACAGGACTAAACTTAATTTAAGCGTTCTGTCCTTGTTGTTTCGATAAAGAAGTAAAAAGACAGGACGCTTAAAATAAGGTTAGTTCTGTCAAATAAGTTAATTCGTGTTACGCCGAATCGGCACAAATGAATACTGTTTCAAATGAGTCTGGGAGCCACTGAATACTGTTTCAAATGAGTCTGGCAGCCACTGAATAGTTGAATACTGTTTCAAATTAGTCTGTGTGCCACTGAATACTGTTTCAAATGAGTCTGTAGCCACTGAATACTGTTTCAAATGAGTCTGGCAGCCACTGAATAGTTGGATACTGTTTCAAATGAGTCTGGGAGCCACTGAATACTGTTTCAAATTAGTCTGTGTGCCAATGAATACTGTTTCAAATTGGTCTGTGTGCCACTTAATACTGTTTCAAATTAGTCTGTGTGCCACTGAATACTGTTTCAAATGAGTCTGTAGCCACTGAATACTGTTTCAAATGAGTCTGGGAGCCACTGAATACTGTTTCAAATTAGTCTGTGTGCCACTGAATACTGTTTCAAATGAGTCTGTAGCCACTGAATACTGTTTCAAATGAGTCTGTAGCCACTGAATACTGTTTCAAATGAGTCTGTGTGCCACTGAATACTGTTTCAAATGAGTCTGGAGCCACTGAATTCTGTTTCAAATTAGTCTGTGTGCCACTGAATACTGTTTCAAATGAGTCTGGAGCCACTGAATTCTGTTTCAAATTAGTCTGTGTGCCACTGAATACTGTTTCAAATGAGTCTGGAGCCACTCAATACTGTTTCAAATGTAAAACTGTTTATGTGAAATAAAAATATTACAAACTTTTCATTTTAATTTTTCAATAAATATAAAAAATATACCTTATCAAATAATATACCGTGATTAATGTAATTTTAATTGTTTCAGGTACATTTTCCACAGTTTAATGGGACATTAGAATAGTCTTCCAAGAAATTTCAATTATGTAGCTTCTTTACATGTTTCCAGTTGGGTAAGTGTACTTTACGTAACTAATAGCTTATTAGTGCTGGTATAGTGGCTTCAATATTATAAAGTCTTTGAAGATAGCAAAGAGCTCTTACTTCTTTTAGCGAAAATAAACAAGATATTATTTTTTTTTGTTATATGAATTTATCTAACAAATATGGAACAGACTGGTGGCGGGCAGCGGCGTCACTGGTGCGAGGGTTCCGGCACCGCGCTCACCAACCCGCCTGCCCAGCGTGTGTGAGTATGGGCAATTCTTCCAGGATGACCGCTGGGAGTGGCAAAGTCCTGGAAAGGCTTATGTCCAGCAGTGGATGAACTAGGCTGATGGATGGATGACACATCATGATACCTGTGACCATGAAATTAGTATGTACATGTCTGAGGAGACCAATCAGAAGCGAGAACGAGTAAAGAGGGCGTAGCTTAAGAAATTAAGAGCGCTAAAAAACCGCTTTTGATATTGTGACTACATTATTGTCGTGTGGAAGTAGATAAGCATATTTTTTATTTACTTATTATTTTTCTTGAAAACACGCAACGACACACAACGCACGAAGAAAAAATAAACTCGCAAATATGACATCCATCTTTGTCAGTTTCATAAAGAAAGATAGCTGCGATGAATGTTGAAAAAGTGTCGTAGGTTTCCACATGATCTATTAAAGACTCCTATATCTAGAAATTGTGAGATGGCGCGGAAAAACATAGAGAGACATTTCCTAGTCAGTATTTTCGTAGCTGAATATTGCAAGTTATTAATACATCCATAAATTGAATCTACTATGTAACTTCTTTTATTTATTGAGCTCTCATGTTAGTTTGATATACCATCAAGACTTACTCCTGCAGTCAATAAATACTCGTAAAAGCAGAGTAAACAAACAATAAATGCTTTTATAAAGTTTTCTTCGCTCAGAGTGTATTTTAAGGGGCCCCTTTTGGCCTGGATTTTTCTTAAGATTCATTCAAAAGGTAAAAAAACCTGAAAGTGAAGTCAACAGCTTATTTTCTTCATTAAGTATTATCTAGTGACTTCTAACTACGTTTTTATACAGCCAAAAAGCAAAAAATGATGAAACACTATCATAATATCTATCATTGTGATATTATCATCGTGTTATTCGGATATAGTGAATATTGCGTCGTTTGACGCATTTTGAATTAGGCGCTTTTTGAATACCTCGCCATCTTGCACTTCTTGATGAGAGATGGGTCGTAGAGCTGTGTGGGGGTGAGGGGAAACATATATAAAGATGTGTGCAAAGTTTCATTGAGATCAAAGCCATTAGGACGTCACAAACACCTAAAGCATTTATATGGCAGCTAAGCGGGATGGCCAACCTTAACTAGTAAGAATTATAGCGTATATGTCGTTGACAGATCGTAAAATAAAGAAAATAGGTGCGATGACGATTGCTCTAAGCGTGTTTTCTTGTAAAATATATATTGTTGCTTTTATTTAAAAAATAATACTTAAATAAATGTTAAACAAATTTAAGAAATGTACACAATTGGATGACATATTTTGTCTGAATGGTTAATAAGTAGACAATACCACAAAGTCTAGATAGATTCTTTCATTATTTTTATACCCCTAAACTTACATGTAACTAATTTATCAAAAGTAAAAATGTAATATTTCTCTGCGGCGTCATCAAATTGTTCGATTAATCACGTCACAAAGCGACGTTACATGACGGAAGCAACAGGAGTAGCATCAATTTTCTGTAAATTTCGAGTCATTTCCGTTTCTAAATCAAAACCGCCCTCATAATCGAGTTGGCCAAGAACAATACGGTATTTCCTAGTATAATTGAGAAACCCTTTTAGCTAATCGGATAAAAGTAAACTTAGGCCCTTGCTCGGTTGCCCTCATGCCTCGGGCGAGTGACCGACTTGGCTAGCAAAGCGATTAGACATCTTTCTTGACATTTATTTGCATAGAATAGAGGTGATTTTTGTTAGGTTTAGTAATCTAGTTATGTTGGTATTCAAGTTAGGAGCAAAGTCAAAGATAGACAAACTTTTTGGATGGTTTACTGAGCCGTGCGTTTCCGGGTTGAAAGTTGAAAGTAACAAGGCTGTTATTGTTACATTAAAATTTCGTCTATTTAGGTCGGTCGAATTTAAAAAGATATTTTGGTGTCGAATAATAGTACTTTTTGATGCTAGTGCGAAATGGTCTATATTTCAAGTCACGAATGTTTTTTTTTTCCGAGACGCTATCTAGTAGCAAACGTGTATCAATCGACGTTTTTAATACATTTGCGAAAAATCACAAACCAATAAAGCGCAGCAGTTGATAAAAAAAAATGATCCCAATCTGAAAATAAGTGGTCGCGAAAAAAAAACATGAAAATTTCATGCTTTTGTTTTATTAAATAGGATTTTTGTAAACTAGTGTCAAATGACTGTACTAACTGATAAAAAACAAAAATGAAAAATAAACAATTTAAAAAAAAAATTTTTGATTTTATACCATTTTACCCCCTAAAAATAAAAAATATATATTTTTAAATTTTCTCATAATTCTAGATCACTTCTCTATCATATATCCCACTTTCATTTAAAAAGAAAAAATCATGCATTTAAGGGTTAAAAAAATATTAATAGGTTTCAATTTACAAGCCAGTGAAAGGTTATAATCCGCCGCTGCGTAATATTCCGTAACAAAAAAACTGCCTATTTAGGTTATAAAAGGTTCATCGTCCTGTGACAAAATGGACAAATTCTACTCGATACGTGAACGTTTAGCTGACGAACGCACTTCGAAACTCAAAATTAAAATTTTTGCTCATCTCGAAAAAGAATACCTTCCTTTGTGAAAAGGAACCAATTATTTTTTTGCATGGCCGCTTTTCGATTACAGCCGGATTAATTTAGGCCGTTTGTTTTTGCGACCAGTTATAACCGATTTTTTAATTGACCGGAGATGCCTAATGACGTCGGAAGATAGGTTTGCTGCTCCGAGGTCATGCTTAGATTTTCCTTGAATTTCGAGGAAATGTGGCTGTTGATACAGACGTTATTACGTAAGAACATTTCTGAAGCACGTACACTTTTAAGGCGATATGTAAAAGTTTTAGCGTCCCTGTTACTCCATATGCGAAAAAACCCTCAGTGCGAGAGGGACGGATTCGTGGAAAAGTAGCAAAAAGTCGGTTTTTTATTAATATAAAATGTAATAAAGTTGCTATCAAAATTTCGTTTAACCAGGTCCTAGATACCGTTAAAACCCATCTAATAAAATGTAATTGTAGTCCATATGTCATTCTAAATTGTCAAACCAGGAGAATTGGTGTCGAAAAAGACCTCATTACAATAAATATTTCTATCGAGCCGAATTTGTCCAATCACGTTTCTGTTTTAACAGATCCCTAGAAAAAGAATCCAAAAATAATATACAATTTTATCAAAATAATACATTATTTACTGAAATAGATATGCAAGTTCTTAAAGTGTCGATTTTTTTTCCGTAGCGCCTTAAGGCCTACTTGTGCTATTATTAAAATATGAGTACATACGCTGTAATATCTATACAATGCACGGGAAAAAGAAAAGCAATTTTTCCTAGTTTTTCCCTCGACCAAAATAAAATGAATGGACGAGCCTTGTCTTTACAATTTGCTCACTCATAACGAGTCTAAGCAATTAGATATATACTATACTTCAATACCTAATTGTAAGTCTTTATTTTGCTTTTTGCACTTTGGAAATGTACAAGGCATTTTTTTATTCAGTTATTTGGATGGCATGTAATAATAAGCGTACTTGTCACTCTGCTAACAGAGACCGACTGAGATGAAGTGAGAGCCGGCGCTCACTTTACAAACTTCAAAAATCTGTACGCTGTGGCCCGTCCATTTATTTTATTTTGGTCGAAGGTTTTTCCTACTAAGCTATTTAGTTTAGTCGTAATAAAAACTGCAAATAAACGTCTCAACTTACCATTAGTAGGAAATGTGTTGAAAAAAACCGGCTAAGTGCGAGTCGGACTCGCGCACGAAGGGTTCCGTACCACTATCTATAAAAACGGCAAAAAAACATGTCTGTTGTATGGGAGCCCCCTTAAATACTTATTTTATTCTGTTTTTTAGTTTTTGTTGTTATAGCGGCAACAGAAATACATCATCCGTGAAAATTTCAACTGTCTAACTACGGTTCATGAGATACAGCCGGGTGACAGACGGACAGAGGAGTCTTAGTAATAGGGTCCCGTTGGTTACCCTTTGGGTAAGGAACCCTAAAAAAATACTCAAACGAAAAAAGCTGAACAGAAATGAAATAAATATATAACTTAACCCCTTAATTGCCGTAATCCGAACAGAAAACATCAGTAAAACGGCCAAATGTCCGCATAAAAAATTCATACGGCAGTTTTGACATAATAAATTCACAATAACACAATGACACCGTCAAAATCGGATTAAGAGGGGTGAGCAGAGAATCACGGTTGATTAAACCACTAACAAAATTCGTGAGCTAGACGATTAACTGACATATTTACTGGCCACCCCTCAGAATTGCTAACTAATCCTTTTAGGGTTGGATCGAAATAAAAAAACCTTGCCAAATGGAAATACCTAATCAGAATGGAATATCTATGAAAAACTTTCTGGGAAATTCGGTTTTTTCGGGTCCGTAAAAGATCTTAAGGCGATATGCGAAAAAAATGCAGGTGTTTCTTTTCTATGTATTTCATGAAATACACGGAAAATTTTAAATAAATTTCTGGTATATGCATTTTGACTATATAATCTAGGGTTTTGAAATTGCAAAACATGTTTGGATAAATTTTCCTCGATAGAAATAATTGTTGAAATGAAGCCTTCAAACACACTTTTTCTCCTCATTTGACGAATAGCAACCATATACAGAACTCAAACATATTTTATTAGGTGTGCTTCAACAGTATCTAGAGATTTAATATGTAAAATTTTGATAGCTATTTTAGTTTTTTTAATAAAAATAGAAAACCACCTTTTTTCCCTTTTGCCCTGAATCCGCCCCTCTCGCACTGCGCGATTTTTCGCTTGAAGTGACAAAAATAAAATTCGCATAGCCTCTTAAAAGTTAGCAACGGCCTTATGAGGGCGAATTGTTATAAAAAATAGAGGTACTCGTATGAAATGTTTTGTAGCGTTTTGATTCCCTCGTTTCGTTAATAATAACGCTAAGTTTTTTCATTACGAAAAACAAACTAACTAAATAGAATAAATGAATGATTAGGCACTTTATTATACACACACGTAACAAAACAGAATACACAACATTTTACAAAGGCGCGCTTATTGTTAAAAGCGTTTACTTCCAGCCAACCTTTGGGTGGTGAAGAAATTATTAATTACTATCTTTTGCCCGCGGCTTTGCCCGTGCTGATTTAGTTTGCATTTTCTCCGGGATTTTTCCGAGATAATAGTAGCCTATGTATCTACGGCCTATCTATCTCTATGCAAAAATCAAGTCGATCCGTTGCTCTGTTGCTGCGTGAAAGAAGGACAAACCAACAAACACACTTTCGCATTTATAATGACAAAGAAAGAAATAATAATATGAGAAACGTCATCATTCAAAATTACAACGTTGTTTCAAGCTCTGTATAAGGGTTAAGCGGTTTAATAAAAGTTAAATCCAACGATTTAAAGGTTGTCACGAAACTTAAAAAAGTAAATTTGAAAACATAAACAGAACCCAACAAAATTTTTTATACGACGTACAGTTTTTAGACCTTATTGTTCCTCTCCCCTAATTTTGCTAGTTGTGATGCAGATCACGGCCGGTGCTACCCTCAGTAGAGAGCTAATAAATAATGAATTAAAATGCAAAATGGCCGCTCAAATACGCGGAAGACCGACTTTGAATTGGTTCGAAATTCGAAACATACAAAAAATATCTTATACGGGTAACAGGTGCTGAAGGGGTTAACTGGTATGGGGTGAATTGAAACAGACGGAAAGCGGACAATACTGGATTAATTGGAACTAAAAAAGATGGTTGAATTTAAATTGCATTAGAAAATAAAAACTTCAGCATTTGGCACGTGCGTGTTTTTATAAACCTGTTTATTTTGTTACGATTTTGATGCAATGAATCTGTTGTAGTGTATAAATAATATGTATTTTTCCATATGCCAGTTTAATTCGAACTAAAAGGATGGTTGAATTTAAATTACATTGGAAAATAAAAACCTCAGCATTTGGCACGTGCGTGTTTTTATAAACCTGTTTATTTTGTTGAGATTTTGATGCAACGAATTTGGTGTATTGTATAAATAATAATGTATTTTTCCATTTGGTCACGATAAATTATTTTTAAATGATTTTTTTTTGTTAGTTGCCCCACATTATGACTGACAATATGGGGCATCTAGACCGCCGCACATTATTTAACAATAAATAACAAGATAGGTATAACTTTTACAGTTTTGTTATTTTCTCCATGCCATTCCCATGATGCAGTAATCTGTAATCAAAAATAATTCAATTCCATTCAATTTTTATTTTGGCAAATGCAGCCGATGTAAACTATTCTGCCAGTGCCACGTGATAGATTGTAAACGTGTTACGTTATTCCATCAGAAAATAAGGTCTGAAAGGAAAGAAGACAATAGTCAATAGAAAAAACAAAATATTTTCGTCCCGTCATGCCTTACAATTTTTCGCTTGCTCATGTTGCGTGCATCATATAACTTTTAGCAGCTAACAGCCGCTAAATGTTGCACTAAAAGGCGCTACATTCAGCTGAATCTGAATAAGAATAACTCTTTGGGAGGTGTTTTATTTTTATTCCTAGACGAAAAAAAAATTTTTTTTATTGTCTGTTATGTTGTTGACATAGTAGAATTGCCAACTTTCTAGAAACAAAAAAGGAAACGCCGAGAACGAATACAGGTTAAAATAACATTTGCTATATACCGCTTCTCTTCTACTTATATCATATAAATGAAGAATTAGAGTCAGTGTGGTGACTTGTCTGCTCAAAGTTCTGCGGCTATAAATACAAAAGCAAAAATAAGCAACAGAAAAGCTTCGACACTTCTTCATGATAGAATAGTTCATAAGTCAATCTTAAAAAGCTATTTCAGATATCATATCTCGTGCTATGATTAGTTTTCATCAGTCAAAGCTTAAAGGCGTTGAATAAAAGCTATTTCTGATAAATGAAACGGTTTATTTTTCTTTTTTCGAAAATAAATGTTTTTAAATATAAACGCAAGGCTATTTAAACTAAGCGGTACAGAAGCTTCAAGATGTTAAATTGGTAAGTGATACTTTTGTAGTTTACATTATTGTTTTCAAAAGAACATCTGTTTAAAACCGTTATAAGCACGTTTTATACCACCTTAAGTATTACGACACCGCTTATGACTCTTAACGAGCTAGTTACAGAGTTCATTGTTGCATGTTTAAGTATTGAAATCCTGTTATCATTTTATACCGTGTTGACATTGATAAAGCATATAATTACTAATACAATAATATTGTTTCTAGGTATTACGTATCTAGTGCCAGACGATTGAACATTAACAGGGTGTTAACATGATGTTGTGAAAGCCGAAAACTGGCTATAGAACTAGTCCCAAAAAAAAACATTTCTGAAAGTATATTTTTTTATTGTACTCACACGAAATAAAATAAAGAATACAAAGTTAGGAAAACACAATATTGTACAAAGGCGGGCTTATTACTAAAAGCAATTTCTTCCAGCCAACCTTTGGGTGGTGTAAAAACGATTATTCATGAAATGCACATGTGTGATAAACAAATTATAAATATTTGATAAAGAAAACAAAAAAAAAACTATTAAAGTGGATATACATAACAAACTATCTCCCTACTTGTATATTGTACTAATACCTATAACAGTTTTTTTTTTCTGTGGATTGTTTGTTGCCACCGATTTCTGCCAATGTCAAGTCAGCAAAATCACACTATTAAAATTAAGCGCAAATATTCTAAACAAAATATCCTTTTAGAGAATTGTTCAAGACAATTACTTTATTTTCCATGCTCCAAGCATGTTACTCCGAATAAGGGATCAAAAGCATATCAAAAATTATACAAATATTGCAGGACGTGGTCTCTTACCAAAGGCTTGATCTGTCGATTTAAGGTCGCTCAACAAGCTATGCAGCGGGCTATGCTTGGGATATCTCTGATGGATAAAATCCGAAACGAAGATATCCGTCAGAGATCGAAGGTGACCGACATAGCCTGCCGAATCAGTAAGTTGAAGTGGCAGTGGACTGGCCATATTTGTCGCCGACGTGATAACCGTTGGGGCCGTAAGACATTGGAATGGAAACCACGTAAAGCAAAGCGCAGCGTAGGCCGCCTTCGTGCCCGCTGGACTGACGATCTGAAGGACGTTGCGGGTGGTGGCTGGATGAGGATGACTGAGGACTACCAAGAGTGGCGTAATACGGAGGAGGCCTATGTCCAGCAGTGGACGAACACGGGCTGATGGATGGATTGCAGGATAGTTGGTGAACTTATTTAAAAACTTTAACAAACATAAAAGAAGAAACAACATAAATTACAATACTCTAGTACTTTTTAGAGAATTGTTCAGTATGATGATAGTACCTGTGCCTAGTTACTTTGCCTACCCCTCTGGGAGACAGGCTATGTGGAGTTATTTAAAGATCTGTCTAGTTACACCCGGCATATTTGAATTGGTTCTTATCCATTTCAAACAAACCGGAGTGTTCAATAAGTTCTAGGTTATCAGTTGAGTCAAAGTGCAGTTTGATAAGTTTGACAGATAATTTGAAGTGGGGTATTCAATTTATCATTTTAAATGTGTCGCACAAGTCATGCTAGGTTGATAATATAAATTTTTATTACTTTTGTGTCACGTTGTTGTATATTTGAGAGTTTGATTTATACTTTATTACTGTACTCACAGGAATGGCATTTTTTTTGGATCAATCAAACAATCAATCAAAACGTTTATTTGCTTCAGAATTTGGTACATTAAAGATAACAAAAATATAATAATAAATTGATTCACGAATTCGACCACATTGTGTTGTGCAAATATTAATTCCTTAAAATATATTAGTCAATAGTAAATTAATTATATACAATATTATAAAAAACATGTCATCATTAATTATTTATTACAATTCATTGGTCGAGAAATTTATTTACGCTATAATAACATTGATCTAGTAAATATAATTGAAGCCTGTTTTTAAAATTTGGCATACGGTATTCTTTGAGATCATTAGGTAATTTATTATACAACTTTATACACATATAAAAAGCATTATTACTCAATAATTTTAAATTAAATTTAGGGGCATACAGTTTATGATGATGACGAACACGCTTTCATCCCTCTTCAGCCCTTGTACGGGCTTGACGGGTAACGTAGTATGTTCCGTACTTTTAAGCCTTTCCTGGTCAGTTACCAACGAGAAGGTTCTACGACAAAAACGCCGTGGGTCAAAAACGCCAGACCTTCAAAAAGACAAAAGTTGCATATCTAATGGGTCATGTATCGAACTCCTGCAACTCATTATGATGGGCAAATTGGCTGGCAAAGGAGTGTTGGTCGTAGAAAAAAGTGATGGCTTCGAAATATCCGAGAGACGGCGGGTATTGCAAGCGCAACAGAATTATTTCGCGAGATATTTTTCCTTTAGGAAAATATGCAGAGCTGACTGCCAACCTCCAGTGATTGGAGAGGCACTGCAAGAAGAATATCCTGACTTCAATTCAAATTCCTTCAAATTTTCACATAAATATGTATACACAATTGGGAGAAAGAAGAAAGAAAGAAAATAAATTTATTGGCGCGTTTACAAAAAAGAAACTTATAGCTAACACCGTAGAAAAAGGTTTACTTAAGTAGGGAGTAATCTATAGATAAAAATAACAACACGACAAAAGGATGTAGTTCAGCTATGTGCCATCCAAAACATGCTTTGGTTGGCGCTGGTTTTCAGCTACCTCCGTTACAATTGCATGATAAGGTATTTACGAGTCGTTAACAATTTTATTAACTAAATTGAAAAATCAATAACAATTGGCAGAAATGGCTTATAATTAAATTAAAGAAAACAAAAACAAAAACCAAAAATGCGTAACAAGACAAAAAGAATAAAAAAAGGTAATTGGTATATACAGATATAGAATTATTAGTAGGGTGTATAGTCTTAAGCATTGTAGGCTTTCCAAGGATGTTTCAAATGTCCAGTGTCCATTTGCTTTTTCGTTAGATACTGTTTATACCTAAACTTAAATGTATTGGCTGAGCACTTTTGTTTCAAGGGCGGTGGTAAATTATTCCAGGTGTATGATTGTAGAAAGGGTATGAATATCTGCATTTCGAAGTGTTAAACACCCTCCCTATTGTTTGTCACAAGAAAACCTACCGTAGAAGAAGACATGGAAATTCTCGATAAAATACTAAAGGTAATTTAAATTGCTGGTCCAGCTACGATGCCAATTAGCATGAAACAAAGGCCCGTGCTAACCCCGAGTAATGACTGACATGTCAAACAGAACTCTATCACGAAGGATTAAAGGTACGGTTTGCGTGACAAAGAGAAATTACGCGAGCCATCCGTCAAAAGTTACTCGAGTCCGTCCTGGCTTGGGAACGTCATTTAACACGTTTACAGCCTTGTTAGAAACGATACTACCTAGTAGGTCTGTAAAACATTAAATTGTTTTTTTTTTAAATCGCATGATTTAGGTCAAATAAAAAAAATGTGGTTTTTAATCAACGTTATCTAACATATCTATGTATCTTCAATGTCAACCATCGTAGGGGATCGCTTCATCAGCAGGGGTAGAAAGAATTTTCTCGGCTTTTAATTTAGTACATAATAAAATTGGTTAGGGACAGAAAAAGAAGCAAAGTTAGCAAAATTTATACTTGCGATTGTCGGCTCTTGGTAAAACTTGAAACACATCTTGAGTTAAAAGCAATTGTACATTGTAGTTTCACTTTATTTATGATTTCTCCCGACCGGTTTCGGATTTTACTCAATTTTCAAGGGAAGATGTTAGTTAAATTAAAATATTTCAGTGACTCCAGGCACTAGCTCTGAGAAACGTAAATTGTTTAATAAATTTAAAATCTGAAACCGGTCGGGAGAAATCATAAATAAAGTGAAACTATAATGTACAAGTGCTTTTAACTCAAGACGCAAAGTTAGTTTTCTTATTAAAATCGTAAAATAACAACCAGAGCAAGGTTGATTTTGATTTTTAAGTTGTGTTTGAAATTTCGGTCAGAATGTCGATAAGTTGGCACCATCCAAGACTTTTCTATTTCTTTGTTTGTTTTGTTGATTGTTGATAAGATATATGTTAATTTGTCTATTATTTTAAGTATTCCTAATGTTTTAATAAAACATTAGATATCATTATAATCACACATAATGGTATATTGATTTGGGCCATCCCGCGCAGCTGCCATATTTTTTCATGTGTTTGTGACGTTGTATGTGTTTTGAAACTTTGCATACATCTTTATATATGTTTCCCTTCCCCCCCGCACCGCACTCCGGCCCATCTCTCATCAAGAGGTGCGTGATGGCGAAATATGCAAATAGTGAAATGGTTTCAGGTAAAAACTGTTTTCCGTGAAACGGTAACTGTTTATTTATAGAAAAGTGTATAAAATAGTCTTCTTTACAAGAACGCCGTCTGTATTTATCTATATTTTTTATTTCCAGTATAGATACAAATTATACAATATGCTAAACTTTGCGTAAAAACGAGGCAATATTCACGATATCCTGACAGCTATTATGATGGTGTCATCAAATTTTGCTTCTTGGGCTGTATAGAGATATATTCTTGCAGTGTCGCTAGATAATACTTATGAGAAAAAAAATACGAAGAAAATAAGCTGTTGACTTTACAATCAGTTTTTACCTTTTGCATGAATTTTAAGAAAAAAGGCTTGTCTTAAGTGAGGTACACCGAAAAAATCAAACAAATCTGATTTAAATAAAAAAAAAACAGACTTTTTTTTATTTAATACAAAAAGAAATATATTTTTATCAACTCTGAAAACGGAAGAACTATGTCGCTTTTGCATTTACACAAATAGTGTCCGTGATTTCAAAAACAATGTTCAGAATCCAAAATGTAAGAGAAAAATCGCGGAGCAATACATTTTTCACCATCTGTCGTTTGTACAGTTGCGGAAATGACGTATAGACCTTTTTGAACCTTATCTCGAAGCAGAAAAATCTCATATTCTTTGTCGACTGTATCGTATGAGATTTATATGCTCGAAATACGAAAAAAAAACTACTCAGTTCGGTTTGTATGAAACTCGTGATTTATTTGCTTATTTATTGCTATCCTGTTTGCATTTTCCGTTCTACCCTCCTCGACGGAAAGGGTAATGTGTTGGAAGGGTGTCATATTGCAAACACAATTTGTCCGTACAACATACTCATGTCTTTGGTAGGAAATCGACAAAGTATGGGTTTGTAATATATTCGTAATTTCGATGTATACAAATTTGGATGCCGTTTGTGCTTCATTAACGCTAACTCCCTTGTAAATTATGTCTTTAAGATGTATCTCTAGATGTTAATTTTTATTTTTGTAGTGTTTCCGGCGTGTCAGGATCGTAGCAAATGGAAATTCGTAGTCTCTGCCTAACTTATGGAAAATGGAAAGATCCGACAACACTTTTTTGAGTTGCACAATGTTACCTAATTTATTGTAGTGAATTGTTTTTGAATTTTCCTTATTATACTCGTGCATATTATAATAAATATTATTAATTTATATTTATTTAAATACCTTAGGTAGTTTATGTATTTTATATAAATATTAATATTTAAAATGTTTATTAGGATGTACTTTAATTATCTCGACTATTTATGTATCATTTAATTAGAGTGTGATTATAATCCAAATGTTTTTATTTGGATAACAATTTCCTCATTGCCAAAGGTTAGCTGGTAGAAAATACTAATTAGTATTAAGCTTGCCTTTGTCCATTAATTGTATTTTTGTGCAATAAAGAGTTAAATTATTATTATTACACCCCTAGGAGACAGATGTGCTTTTATGTATGTACCTTTTTCATACCCAAAAGGTAAAAAGGAACTATTTTGTCCGTCCGTCCGTCGGTATCTATGCCACAACCTCCTAAAAATGTATCTGATTAACCTAGTCTTGTAATGTCGGACAAAAAAAGTATATATTTTTTATAATATATATATATTTTGTAGTGTTCCATAAAAGTTATTGCTACCATAACGAGTGAATTTTTTTTTTCAATGCAAATGCTCGTAAAGGCCCACTTTTTATGCATCAAAACCGAACAGAAAGTCGATTATTTTGGCCTAGGGCTTTATTATTATTTTTTTATTTATTTACAATGGTTGGCTAACTAACCTGCAGCCTTTCCTGTGTACCATAAATGTTATAATTTTTTTCCACTGTTTAACGGCTCTGGATACAGACCTTTTTAACCAATCATAATTTAAAATTCACAAGATTATATTTGTTTTATTTCCTCACACTGTGCATTAAAAAACGTAGTATGATACACGGGCGTAAGAGCAATAAATTACTCGGTTACAATTAAAACACTCGCTACGCTCGTGTTTTAAATCGTCCTCGTAATTTATTCCTTTTCGCCCATGTAGCATAAACTACTATTAATGTGCTGTCTGTATAGGAATCAAATTGCAGTTCTTAAAGATGTGATATCGGCAGGAAATTGCGCTTGAATCCCTTTCCCAGAATGCACATTCGGCAGATTATGATATGCCGAATTCTACGAATAAAGCTACAATATTCCCTCCTCACAACGTCAATTCCCCGGTAGCACGATATCCCGAAGTATGCGTGAAGCGTTTCACCTGAGCAACTTTGCATGCCAAGTCAGGACTAGAGATACGGCTCTAGGCTCCAATGAATATATTAGGATGCTGAGCGCGGTAATGTAATAAACTTAATAATACTTCGCATGTTGGTATTCATAGTGGGGTATCGTTCAGATGTTGCCTCTGGGATGAAGACGCGTGAAGACATCAACAAACGTCACTCCGTCCGTACACCTAAAGCATTTGGAAGTAGCTTATTTTCTGTAAGCAATATTTTTATCACATTAATATTTCCTTGGTTCCTCGGTGCCAGAAAAAAATATTGAGTCTTGCCCGATGATTGGCGAGAAACACTGTAAAGAAACCAAAAATAAACATAAACTGGCTTTTCTTAAAATCAGACTCGCCAAAGTCAGTGCCTCTTTCGTAGGACATGGTATAAGATTTTACAATAAACTTGCAAAAGAGTGACAACATATACCATTAAAATCCTTCCAAAAGAGGTCCTTACTCTGTCAGAGAATAAGTTCACACCGTATATTAAACAGGGCCTATTGAAAAAGCCATATTATAAAATAAATTACTATTTGGATCATGGTAAAGCATGGAGTTATAGTATAATTTCCTAACTTATGATTCCTCTAAAGAGTTAACATTAATTAATTATGGACTGTAAAAGAAAATAGACTATACCGGGTGTCCCAAAATTAGCACGTCACACTGACACCGGAGGTAGATGGACCCAAGACGCATTGAATTCAGTTGAATTGAGTTCATTATGTTTGAAGTAATTTTTTTTCACGGTGGCTGCTCAAAGTCGAAACTATTATTTTTATGTGAGAATAAAATTGAGATTGACTATCAACTATCGTTATTTCACATTACTTATCGACTAAGTATTGTTTGTTTCATAATAAGTAACTATTGTTGAGGGTGTACACATAAGAAAAAGTAAAATAAAGTGCATTTTGAAAAATCTCTGATACTAACATTACAAAATATTGTGATTTTTAAAAAATTACTAAAACTGGTCATAACTCAAAACCCACGAAACTTTTCTATGGGCATGTTAGGCTTGTTCAATGCGTCTTGGATCCATCTACCTCCGGTGTCAGTGTGACGTGCTAATTTTGGGATACCCTGTATGAGACAGGTAGACAAAGATATGTAATTTCCTGCTGTCTTAGTTTAAGTATAAGTTATAATATGTAACAGAAATGATAAACAAAAAGAAAGGGAAAAATATTTAAAAAAAGACATGATCTTGCTAAGTTTCTTACCCTTCTTCTTAGCAAAACTAATCGAATGGGCGAAGTTAGGCATATATTTATATATGTAACGTATTATTGTGCAGTATATGATAAGTGAACAATGACCCCGTCGGTGAAACTTTTAGAGTTCAGTTCTGATTGATGCAAAATTAGGTTCTCAACCTGACTTTATATGTAGCCTTAATTAAAATCTATAAGGCACTACCAGTCATTTCGTTTACAGGTAGATGTTATAGCACACATTTAGGAAAAAATCTAAAAATTACAAATATTTTATTATTTAGGAAGTTATTCTAAACCAACTTAATTAGACCCTTTAGATACATAGAGCTTAATACATCGTAAGTGTCAAGATAAGTTGGACCACAATAACTGCAAGTTGAATCATTTACCATAATGTTTTAAGGGTTCCAGTTTTGTATGGTGGTACGGAACCCTAGTGTGCGAGTCCGACTCGCATTTGGATAGTTTTTCAATGATGGAATGTGTTATTTTCTGTTGTGGGTTATGCTGTGGAAATGGAATAAGCAGGTTATCTATCTATATAACAGGGTTAGATAGTACCAACTGCAGAATGAGGATGCTCCATTATATTTATGAGGTGTATGCATTATGCAACGTATCGATTACCTCTGGATTCATCTGGTACCCAAGCTACACGTGATTGCCTCGTCTCTGATTCCGATATTGAATTTTAGTTTCAATTTTAGTTTGAATTTTAGCAGACGGCTAACGTTTAGTAAACACATTCTTGTCTGATATTATATATTATGGATGTATATTTTTGTATTCATGAGTAGATATGTATATATACTTTATAGCACACTGTGCGTAAAATGACCGCTTTACGCACGCTGCGCCTTCGGCTCGTGCCGCAAACTCACACTCGTCAGAAAAAGTTTCATCGCTCTCGTATTATGTAGATATTAAAGCCGATTCTGAAGGCTTTAATTTTAGTTTTAGTGATGTCAAAACTTAAATGTTTCTAAAGTTTCCAAATTTAGCTTCTGTTCTTAAGAGGCTATGCGAATTTTATTTTTGTCACTGTCACTTCAAACGAAAAATCGCGCAGTGCGAGAGGAGCGGATTCAGGGCAAAAGGGAAAAAAGTTCATATTTTTATTAAAAAAACTAAAATAGCTAGCAAAATTTAAATATCAAATCTCTAGATATTGTTGAAACACACCTTCTAAACACACTTTTTCTCCTCGTTTAACGAGTAGCAGCCATGTACAGAACTCAAACATATTTTATTAGATGGGTTTCAACAATATCTAGATTTTTGATTTTGGAAATTTTGCTAGCTAGTTTAGTTTCTTTTATAAAATATATAAAACCAACTTTTGTCCCGTTTGCCCTGAATCCGCTCCTCTCGCACTGCGCGATTTTTCGGTTGAACTGTGTTTCGCTGTGTGACAGTGACAAAAATAAAATTCGCATAACCTCGTAACTAGCAAAAACAGGCCAACGCACACATAGACGCGTAAGTACGACGATCTCGGATGAAGTCGGTCGAATGCCAATACGAAATTCCGCAGAGATCATCATACTTACGCGTCTATGCATGTTTGCGTCTGTTTTCGCTCCGTCGTCGAGTCGGCCTTCTGTAGTATTTATTTTGTGGCCAGACTTTCGAGGATTCGTTTGATTAAATTCGGACTCTCCGTGTAATGAAAAAAAAAGTATATTATACTATTATAATATACATAGATTTATTGATCTTTCATCTAGGGATTCTACTTATAAACAATATATTAAGATTTATACTTTTATTATTAGAGTGCATTACAAACTAGAAAATATCAATCAGAAACAAATAAGCAACAATATTTGTAGTGACGACAGCGCCATCTGTTTCTTAAGAACAAGGCGTGAAATCACATAACGCCCTCGTGAGCGTTCTGTATGTGCAGTACAAGCTAGTATATCAAGCAGATGCAAAAATAAAACAGTGGACAAGTATGATGGAAGAATTCGTCGGTCTGGGTAGGAACCTCGGTGGCGCAATTGGTAGCGCGCTTGTCTTGATAACAAGAGGTCGTAGGTTCGACTCCTGGCCCAGGGCATTTTTTCAAAGTTATTGTGTTTGGATTTGTTTCTGATTGATATTTTCTAGTTTGTAATGCACTCTAATAATATTTAGAGTATTCATAGCGATGGATTTCGCAAAATAAACATAATTTATACTATTGTCCAAAAAAAAATGTTTTCCACCCTCTTTTTTTTGGTTTTCAAACGTTCGTTTCAAGAACGCGGAGATCAACCTGTTTTTTTTTTCATAAAACACGTAATAGAAATAAATTTCTACTTAAATCCAATATTTTTTTGCCTACAAGTTATTTCAGTATTAGCTAAAAACACACCGGTTTGTTGTTTCGCTGCGTGATCATTAGTATTAGTATTACGCGTCCAAGAAAAAGAGGCCAATAAGCCAACATATAATCGCCTCTATTAAAAACAAATAAGGTCTTTGCCATTGGACTCATTGCGCTGGACGGGTAATAAAAAAAGTTGCTAGGGTAGGCCATCCTCTTAAATATAAAATATAAAAAGGCCGCCCTAGCAGGACGTATGCTGACAAAATTTGGGACATATCGATAAAGGGCAATGTCAAAAGTACCCGGAATAGAAGAGCTTGTATGACTAGATTGATGGATGTGGAAAAAGCAAAAGAGCTGTGTTAGGATCGCATCTGTAGTCTCTGCTTACCCCTCTGGGAGACAGGCGTGAGTATATGTATGTAAAAATGTATGTTTTGAACGTATAAAACACTGATTCATTCCTTGCTTGATAAAAACAAATAAAAGTACGTGATTCATGATTCACATTACATTATGCAAAAATAAATAACTACGAGGCCTTGTGTTTACCTACTCCTGTTTTGTGTGAGTAATATATAATATATACAATACATACATTAATTTATGTTAATAATTATACGTAGATCCAACTGGGCGGCAACAACTGAATGAGGTTATTAAAATAATAATAAAATTATTTATTGCACAAGATAAAAATTTCGTACATAGGCCAGCTTAATACTATTTAGTATTCTCTACCAGCTAATCTTTGGTAATGGGGAAGTTGTTGAGGGTAGTGCCATGATGTCAAAATATTATAGGGTATCGATTTTAATATATATATTACTAAATTATATTATACTACATGCTAATAAACATAAACACTAATTAATAGGAGATAACAACATTAAATGATAAACTACATATACCACTTAAAAAAATAATAATAAAAAAAAAGGATGTAAGAAAGTTTTATTTGCAACAATTTATTATGCAGGTATTTTTTTAAGAAACCATGTTTTTAATAAAGAATCGGTACTTCCTTCGGCTAAATAGGTTTTAATTTTTATAAAAAATTTTACGAAAAATAAATATTTTCTCCATATTAATAAAGTTGGTTGAAGTGGCAGTGGACTGGCCATATTTATCGCTGACGTGGTAACCGTTGGGGCCGTAAGGCATTGGAATGGAGACCAGGTACAGCAAAGCGTAGCGTAGGCCGCCCTCGTGCCCGCTGAACTGACGATCTGAAGGACGTCGCGGGTGGCGGCTGGATGAGGATGACTGAGGACCGCCAAGAGTGGTGTAATATGGGGGAGGCCTATGTCCAGCAGTGGACGTATACGGGCTGATGGATGGATGGATTTAAGGGCCTTACTATTGCCAAATGGGTACTTTCTAAAGCCTACTCCTCGTTTACGGCCAAACCAAAAATAATGAAAAAATGTATTATGAATAATCAGCTCTTAGACAACATATGCAACATTTTTCTATTTCATACCACCAAAACTTCTACATGAAAAAATGTATTAACTAAATGGTGTTTTTTGGCTTGAATTTCCTACTACTCCTAAGTGGCTTGGCTGATTGAATTCAGTTATGCTTTGATAAATAAATAAACTTGATAGCTATAAACATAACATAGGATTATTCAATCGAACAATCACGTCCATGTGAAAAGTATAATTTTCTCCTATTTCGCTCTTTCAAGGACGCAGCGAGCGTCGTAACAGCCACTTTGCATTGCGCGCTGATATGAACGTTATTTCAATGTCATTTCCGTTGATATTCGTACTGACAAATATCGAGCTGCTAATTTGGCGATGGTAATCGCCTTAAGTTGTAATTCTGAATATGTATCTATATACATACAAACGAACTATACATACAAAGTTTGCCCTACTTTTATAGTCCACTGAACTAAGGCGATTCAGGATAGACGTAGCATGCAAATGTAACCGAACACAAGAGAGCTCTGTTTATGCAGAAACGTAATTAGTTTACTAGAATCCATGATCGGCGCCGACTACCAACTGAGAATAATAATTAACTGAAGACGCATTTACACTGAACGAACGGGGAGTCTCTTAGTGAGAACCGAGTGCATTTTCACTCAGGGGACATACAAACGTAGGAATGGTAGGATGGGGCCTCGAGTAGCTATATGCTTTCAACGAATATTCTTGGATTCCAAAATTGAACTTTTAAAATGGTATGGTTATGATCCGGATCAACAGATAAGCCGCTTTTGATCGTGGCAAAAACAGCTCTATTAACAACACAAAAGCAGTTACTATAACAAGTCGGAAAAAAAACATCCGATGGCAGAAATTTTACTCAGTGCGGACAGAACCGCGGGCTTAACGGCCAGTTGCAGAAAGGGTTTTTAAGTTTAATGAAACTTTAAAATGAATGCTGTCACTTTCTTTGTCAAGAACAATGTAAGGGATGGCATCAACTTTAAAGGTTCATTAAACTTAAAAACCCTTTCTGTAACTTGCTGTAAGGCTATTAAATTTTTACTTTTAGTAACAGTTCTTTAGAACATCCGTATCTACCCTCATCCTGAATGTAAAGTCTTCAGTGATATATTTCATACTTAGGATCTAATAATATGTGCATTAAATCTCTGTCTTTCCATCATAGTTGCTTTCGCACACTTTCGTAACAGCGCAAGTTGGTCAAGATACACGCTGTCTCACGGCGCTTGCTAGACACACCAAACTTCCACAATCCTCTGCATCATTTATTCCATCATTACATTGATGTAGACGCTCATGACCATTAACCTCGCACCATTAGATTAATTGAAGCACCTTGTAGGTGGAATCCAGTAAATTATTGCGTAATAAGCATTAATAATACGTCATTATTGGCGAGCTATTATAATTATACTGAGGAATTCGATCGTGAGAGAACCGGTAGGTTCGGCCGGAGAAAACGCGCGCTTTTCAAATTTTATTTTGTGAATGTTTATACGCTTCAAATCTTATATTAATTACTCTCAAAGCCCTATTTTATTTGTTGCTTTAATCGCCTTAATAAAGGTTTATATAACCTTGCATTACTTTAAGATTTACGGTTCAGGACTTTGGGTCTTATAAGTAATATAGCTATATAGTTGCTACATGGTTATATAGTTGTATTGGTGGTAGAGCTGATGCCAAGCTTGACTGTCGAGGTACCACCATCTTACTCGCAAACCCCTCCGAAGTTATTCGGGGAAGAGTAAGAGGACAGCTCTCAGGTAAAACCAGGTGGCCCTCCATGCTTGGGACCGATTGATGGCGGTATATCCATCCCCAATTGCCGGTCTTTTTATAAAACAGACTGGTGACGGGGCGTTACTGGTGCTAGGATTTCGGCACCGCGCTCACCAACCTCCCTGCCCAGCGTGTGTGAGTATGGGCATTTCTTCCAGGAAGACCGACGACAGTGGTGAAATCTTGGAAAGGTCTATGTCCAGATTGTCCAGCAGTGGATGAAGACAGGCTGATTGATGGGGGATGGGTTATTATGGATCATGAAGAAAAGAGTAAAACCCAAGTCAAGAAACAAATTTCAAAAGACTTGTCTTTATCATATCTTTTAATTCTGTGACACAGGCTATTTTGGGAATACTTAATTTATTGCATCACGACATGGATAGTTAAGGGGTTGCCAGAGGTTGTCCGGTGATCAAGATAATAAGTGAGCCGTACTTCGGGCACAATAAAAACGTGCCTTTTAAGAGCATGCACGATGCAGTAAGATACCTTTAGTGGGTTTTACGTTCAGCTAGTGAGAATCAGACATTCTAGACATTTTTAGATAGGCTTTAAACCCGGGCCCCCCAGTATGAGAGCCAGTCCTCCCGATTGAGCTGCCACTATGGTCTTCTTGATCATAATCCTACATCAATGGTAGTATTATAAAAACACATCAAAGTCCAAGAGCAAGGATTTTATACAGCCTCAATTTACATAAACCGTTCGTTTTATAAATTTAACTGAGACTATCAGTTACTTGAAGAAGGCGCAAATGGGCCATTAAAATGACTTATATTCGTAAAGCAGGGGATCTTTACCGCGCTGTTCGGATCGCTTTCAGACTCGATGCAAAAATTTTATGTGACACTATTTTCTCTCTTCTTCTCGTGTCGCTGGTTAAACATCACAGAAATGATTTGCAGCCAGCCTCTCTATTCTGTATCTTTGGTTGCCAACTGAACTGGGTGCGTATCATCAAAAACATAGATAAAAACAGAAATTTCAAGAGTGCCTTTAGTGGGTATTGAACTATTCACGAACTGTGAACACGAAGCATGTCCTTAGACAATCGGAATTCGATAGTATATCCATGTTTTTGATTATAGGCACCCAGTCCAGTCGGCAACTATAGGTACATAATAAGCCCTCATGTCGACTACGTTTGCCGTAGCCTTCCAGAGGTCGTCGCACGTGCAGGAGTTCGAGCAAGCAGGGCATGAAAGCAGGTGGAGCATGGTCTGGGTGGCAACTCCACATTGGCACTCTGTGTAGGGATTTATCTATAAATACCACATCTGCTATTTTCTCTGAAACAAAAGAAGTATGCTTTCCGTTTTTAAGGAGCCCCAAGAAAAATAATTTATTCAAATGCTATTATAAAAAAAACGTAAGTCCTTGTTTTTGAAACAAAGGTTATTTGATCTATAGCTTGGAAAGTAAACAGTGCAGTACGAGATAGAAAAATTAGTTATAAAATACAAATATAAATAATTTATTTCTTTAATTTAATCTTACAAGTTTACAAATGGTTGGAGTCTCTTTCTTTCAGTTTCTTTCTTTCTTTCTTATTGCTCGTTCTTCGCAGTCATTATATTTATTTATGTACCTATTTATTATTATAAATAACGTATTAAATTTTATGTATTTATAATCATTGTTATTTATGTATTCTATATCTAAGATATATATCTGTATACATAATTATATATAATAAAGTTTTATAAGTATTACTTTATAAATATTAAAGCATATAATATAGTTTTTTAGGTAAGGTTAAGTTACCTAGTTATCAGTTTAGATTTAAAGCAACTTAAACTCATGCTTTATAAACCTCACTAATCCTGAACTATTGGCGTCAATTGCCACATACTCGTACCAAAAGGTTTTTAAATTTTCAACTTCTAAACAAGAAAAACAAAGTTAAGTTATGCACTTTGCGCTAAGCGATTGACGTTTAACCTTAAGGCGATATATAAATGTTTTAGCGTGTTGTTCCATACTCCATATGCGACTCGTGCGCCTCCTGCATATGGACATGGTCAGACAGGATATACAGGATGTTAAGGCGATATGTTAAAGTTCAAGCGTCCTTGTTACTCCATATGCGAAAAAACCCTCAGTGCCAGAGTGACGGATTCGACGAAAAGTTGCAAAATGTTGGTTTTTTATTAATATAAAATGTACTAAAGTTGCTACCAAAATTTCGTTTAAGCAGGTCTTAGATACTGTTAAAACTCATTTAATAAAATATAATCGCAGTCCATATGTCATTCCAAATTTCCAAACCAAGAGAAATGGTGTCGAAACAGAGCTCGTTTCTATAAATATTTTTATCAAGCCGAATTTCTCCAATCGATTCCAAAAATTATATACTATTTTATCAAAATAATACCTTCTTCACTGAAGTAGATATGCAACTTCTAAAAGTGTCCATTTTTTTCTTATCGCTTTGAAGATCCTTTCAAGGGTTTATGTCTAGACTAGAGTACCATCAGAAAAAACATCGCGATTCTACTTTTCGAGTCCCAAGATTTCTTTCATTAAACAATACTATCAAGAACAATAATAATATTTTCCTTAACTGACGGAACCTCTCATTACACAAACAATTACGTAAAAAAATATTTATACCCTAGTTTGAAAGTTTCAGAAATAAAAGCCGTGACCTTCTTCGTGATCCATCTTTATTAATATTTACAAAGGAAGGCCCTTACAAATTGGTACAGATTTTAATCTAATATTTACTTCTCTCATTCTGAATTCATGTTTAATTACCCCCCACGAAATTAATGTAAAACATTTGCAAATTGGATTATGTAAACTATGTGGAAACGGCGTTAAACATTTGTGAGAGAACACGTACCTATTAAGGGGAATGTTTATTTATTTTACCCGGACCGGACGGTAGGGCCCGGACTTCCGGTTTAGTTGGGTGTATTAAACTCAAACATCGCAGTTCACTAAAGATTAATTCGGAATTATCGCTTAGGTGTAAATAAAATTCAGCTATTTTATAATTATACAAAATTACTTATTTTCGTAAACTCATAGACAATTAGAATGTGTAAAGTTAGATGATTTATAGTGCATGTTTTCTAACCAGCCAGTATTTTTTAATATGTCAACACAAATGTATGAAACTTTCTGCAACGTTTTATTAAACTGCTACATATTTACAAAAGTAATTATATGTAGGTAATAATGGATATGCAAATTACCCATCGTAAAAATAGTGACCCGTACACGATATTTAGGTTAATAATGATTATAATAAAGCAGTCGTTGATAGAAAAAAATCACACAACGATATACTCATTCCTCAGATTTTCTATTCTTACCTTGTTAAAAATTCCCATTCATAATCGTTCTTCCGGCAAAACTGCCGTGCAAGCAAGTGTAAACAGTTCTTACACTCGGCATAGTAGAAGTAATTCCTAGACACGTCGGCGGGACCTCTATTAAATCAACACTGAAATTTAGTATGGTGGTCCGACTTCATGAATGCTGACGTTGGACTTAATTGACTTTTGTACTCTACTCGCACTTGACTGTTTTTTTTTCGTTCTAAGTTACCCTTAAAATGCGAAAATTTTTAGATTTTTTAAAATTTTCAAAATATGTCTTAAATAAGTGTGAGTGTGTGCGTGACGTTAGATGTATTTAACGATGCATCTGTTTCGAGGATTTCACACATTTTTGCAAACTACGTCTGATACTCGTATTTCTTTCATGTTTTTCTTCGTTCCTATTGAGGAAACACTGAAGAAAAATAAAAATTGAGGCCATTATCCTTGTTAACAAATGACCACAACTAAATATTTACCGCAACAAAATATCTTTAATTTCGCAATAGCACTTTGGGCAAACCTCTGTAGGGACTGAGAACGTAAATTGCTACTGTAAGTCAGACAGGTTTCGCGAGAATTTACATTCTAGGGCAGTAGCAGCGCGGTGTAAATCATTGTAATTTTGTTTTGCCCTCTGGTGTGGAGTAAACATCTATTGTCGAGGGTTTCGCCAGGAACGGATTCAAAGGCATGTTTACCAAACAAGGGCCTAATAGCGTTTAATTGGATATTGCTTCAAGAATTAGGCATATATTTTATATGTGTTGCATTATATTTACCTATATTTAAAATATTATTTATTTTACTCAATTGTATTATTTTATTATATTTAAGTAAAACAAGCCTTTATTATTTTTTGTGTATTTAACCATATTATTATTTATTATTAAACATTGATTATTTATTTATATTACATTCAAACCGACAACTCATAAGTCTGAAATAAATATATTTCAGTTCATTTCATTTCAGAACTAAGCTGTAAAATTTAAATGCGTGCAAAAGAGATGGCATGTAAGGCGGGCGTCGTCGCACGCACGTCAAATTTCAATCTCAAGTTGATGTTGATGAAAATCAGAATTACGTGGTAGACCCGCTGCTCAGCTGCCATATAAATGCTTTAGGTGTTTGTGAAGTCCTGATGGCTTTGATCTCAGTGAAACTTTGCACACATGTTTATATATTTTTCTCTTTCCCCCCACACTCTCTCTCGTCTCTCATCAGAGGTGCAAGATGGCGAGATACTCAAAAAGCGCCAAATTTGTGAAATGGTTTCAGGTTTTCCATGAAACGGTAACTGTTTATTTATAGAAAAGTTTATAAATTTAGTCATCTTTACACGAACGACGTCTGTATTTCTCCACCAACAAAACAAAAACCAACCTTTTTCCCTTTTGCCCTGAATCCGCCCTTCTCGCACTGCGCGATTTTTCGCTTGGAGTGACAGTGACAAAAATAAAATTCGCATAGCCTCTTAACAAATGACCACAAATAAATATTTAAGCTGTGTAAAACTTACCTACCACTACGTCTCTATACAGCCCAAACTTTAGCAAAACCTTGTGAGTCTAAAAATTATTAAATTAACCTTAAAATGCTTACTAGCAACTCCTAAGTATAAAAAAAATTTGAATAAAAAGCCTGGTGGTTTTCACAAAGAGCAACAGTCCACGGTCATGGAATTTTAAAATAAATAAATTGTGCCAAAACAATTACCGTATCACAGGTGTCAGCAGAAATAACTAAAAGCGTGGCACTTTAGTCTTTTTTAGTCCACTCTGTCCGCCATGTTAATTGATTCCACCAAAAACAAATAAAAGGTCCCATCAACGAAATTACACACGTTGGACTTCACTGTATATGTATGTACATTCTAAAACACGTCGCTTCATTTGTTTCAAATTTAAACAATATAAAAGTCTATGAGAATATTATACCATTGAAGGCAATCCAACCCTGATATAGGAAAAAAAAACATTCAGTTCCATACATTTCGGTCTACTAATTGAACGAGTGACCCAAGCGAGCTATGTTCTCTGTCGTTTGTATGTATGTATGTATGTTTGTCCCACGATAACTCAAATATGGTTGATCGGAACTTCATGAAATTTGGTAGGAGAGTAAATGAGACAAAAAGAATTTTTAAGTTCTAATATGAGCCAAATCGGTCAAGATCGCATCGCGTGTTCACAGTTCAGGGCAAACTACTAGGTCTCGGCGGTGACCACTTCGACTCCGTCGGTACGGCGCTGTTGTGCCCGAAGATGATGTAGCCGATCTTCCAAGTAAACTAGGGTTGCCAGATGGGAAAACCAAAATATTTGGGCAAAATTTCAAAAAGTCGGGATTTTGGGTTTATGGTCGGGACAAATAAATAAAAAAAAAATACTTTTTATTATTAAAATTAAACTTATTACAACAAAATACTTTTTTGTCCGCTGACGGTTGTTATTTGTTATTTGTTGGGACAATTTGTATTTTGTCGGGACTCTGGACATCATATGAAATGTCGGGGCAATCCCGACGAATCCCGAACATCTGGCAACCCTAAAATAAACCCCGTGCGTTTGACGTCGAGGTTAGTTTTCCGCTGTTCCTTCAGATCGCGTACTTGCCTCTGTACACGCCCGGCACGGTTCTGGAGGCATGAGCAGCAAAGTATTGGGGATCTGCGCATACAGTTTTTGTACAGACGGACCCAATAATCACTTCTGCGTAAAGCCAATTCAAGACCATGTATATAGAGCCGTGCCAGGAGTATACAAACAGCAAAGGAGTTAAGTACAGGTCCAGCGCTAACACTTTGATCCTAAGAGCCACAGGTGAGTGATTGATGATGATATAATAGTAGTTTATGCTACAAGGGCGCAAAGGAATAAATTACGAGGACGATTTAAAACACGAGCGTAGCGAGTGTTTTAAACGTAACCGAGTAATTTATTGCTTTTACGCCCGTGTATCATACTACGTTTTTCAATGCATAGTGTGAGGAAATGAAAACAAATATAATCTTGTTGTGAACTTTAAATTATGATTGGCTCAAAAGGATTGTATCCAGAGCCGTTAAACAGTGGGAAAAAAAGTATAACATCTATGGTACACAAAAAAGGCTGCAGGTTAGCCAACCATTGCAAACAAATTAAAAAATAATAATAATAATAAAGCCCTAGGGCAAAATAATCGACTTTCTGTTCGGTTTTGATGCATAAAAAGTGGGCCTTTATGAGCACATGCATTGAAAAAATACTTAATAAATAGTGCATGTGTGTATGTATTGACCAAGTATTACACATCTCATCTATCGCTTACCTGTGGGTCTCAGGATCAAAGTGTTTGCGCTGGGCCTGGTTACTTATCTCCTTTGCTGTCTGTAAAAGCCCGCGCCATTCAGGAACGTTTCGCGCTGCTGAGGGACACAACCCTGCACTTAAACCTGCTGGGATAAAGCTTGGCACGATTCAACTAAAGTAGAGCCACTGAGTGATGGCAGTTATGACACCTGCATTTAGTGATGAGGTACATTTCAAATTTCGGTTAAAAATAAAAATCAAGTGTGAGTTTACTCAACATTAGACACGTCATTCAACATTCAACATAACATACAAAAGGAAAATGTGCCAAAACCAGTGGCGTAGCTATCGGAGGGCTATGCGGTGTAGTGCCCCGGGGCCCCCAAGAGATGTTTAAATATCTAAATCGAAAAAAGTATTTTACTATCATTTATTTTCGTTTAGTTTAATTTCGTCATTGTTTTGTTTTTAATTAAATATTATTGCGTAACTTGGTGAACTCAAACACGACCTATAAAACATGAGAAAATAAAAAATAAAAAATCTTTGTTTCTATACGAATTCTATTGCACAATAAAGCAACATTTAAATCGAAAAATAATAACCGAAACAAGTAGTACATCACTATCAACAATGAAGTATTACATTTTTTAATTCACACTTGCTTATAAATAATTACGATACTTTGTAGGCATTTAAACGTCATAGGCGCCATCACTCGATGGCTCTACTGTACATATCTATAAATAACATTCAAAAATTGGTGCTCTCCGGCAGATCGTGCAGGGGAGGTGGAAAAAAATCCAAATTCCAAGGGGGAGTAGAAAAAAAAATCTGGTCCAAAAAGGTTTTCCTGTGTCTGCCGAGTCCAACAGTACCGTCGTTTTTGTTCTTATACGATTTCTTCCAGGGATATTGGCTTGTATTTGCTAGTATTGGCTAACTATAAAAAAAAAACAATGATTTTCTCCCATGAAAAGTAGTACAAAAAAACGGGCCGGCCAGAGAGCACTGTTGTTGATCGTATAGACGAGTATCTTTTTTTCGGTTTTTCAGCAATAATAAATTCAGCCAGTGTACGAATAATGTGAATAATATCAATACTTGAAGACACTTGAAGTTTAAAATGGTACCGTAGTAAGTGTTACGTGACAAATATCCCGTAAAATACATCCTCAAATTATGCCACACAATTTTGAACCATCTGCCTTTGTTGATAAAGTTTATTATTGGCTGGAGAGTCCTCAAGTGGAGTATTCGATTTCATGACACGGAATCCGGTGATATTTATGCATCCTTGATTGTTATTCAATTGAGTGTTATGTCATATTATCGTCCGTTGGTCTCTCATTTTGTTATTATTTTGTTTACTTTTGGTAACTTGAATGAAACAACAGGTTTTACTGATCATACTGAATAAACATAAAGGGACGGACGGACACCGTGACGTCATTATAAGATGGACATTCCAGAAACACTGCGTAAAATTAACAATATCTAACAAAGTTAGGCTCTCCACTATCTCTCTCTTTTTCTCTTCCTAAATCAGCGCAGCCATTTGAGAGACCTAGGCTGCCAAAGTAAAATCGCACGTATTAGTACACCAACAAGGTTTACATTAAGAGGCCCCTTTTATGTCTGGATTTTTCTTGAGATTCTCACAAAAGGTAAAAACTGAATGTGAGGTCAACAGCTTATTTACTTCATATTTTTTTTCATAAGTATTATCTAGCGACATCTAACTACGTTTTTATACAGCTCAAAAAGCAAAATTTTATGAAACACCCATCATATTAGCTGTCAGGATATCGCCATAAAGGGGACCAAGCTATATGAGTGAAGGAGATGGACTCTGTTGCATTTCACTTTACTCATATAGCTTGGTCCCTTTCATAACCACGAATGTAAATGAGGGGTTACACACTCGTAAATCCCCTCTCTCCAAACCGTTACATTTTCCTCGTTTATCATCTAAATTGATCAGCAATCAAGCAGAGGGGATTTAAATTTGATTTTAATTGAACGATGGTAGCCATAAAGCTCGAATGAAGATGGACGGTCCCAATAAAATCTTCTCCCGATAGAATTAGGGTGACAATCTTGTACGGAGCTCGTGATTTGATGAGGAATAAGGATGATAAAGATCGTTGTCGAGCGGAGATGTATTTGATGAACAGATTTTTTAGCCCCACTTGCGCCAAGCAACATAACCCAAGTTAACTAACTTTTTATGCTATGTCCTTATTTCTATGGTTTGATGTGACAAGGACAAATCATTAAAAGTTAGTTAACCTGGGTTAAGGGCCTTAGTATCGCCAAAGACAACTAAGCCCCACTTGCGCCAAGCAACATAACCAAAGTTAGTTCGCATCTAGGGTTTTGAAATTGGAAAACATGTTTGGATACATTTTCCTCGATAGAAATAAATGTTGAAATGAGGTCTTCAAACACACACTACACACTACACACGCACACACACCCTCACACAACCTCTCAAACACATAGGTACACCATCTCGCCTCTTCTCCTACTAACAAAAGCACAAAAACAATGTAACAAGGGAAGAACAGTCCCTCCTAATACAGGTTATTGTTAGCTTAAAAGGAGGGTCCAAAGAATTGTAAAAATTACTTGTGTATAAATAAAAATTTTGTCTTTTGTATTTGTATTTTGTAAAGCAATCTTAAATAACAAGCAAGAAAACTTATCGACACGTGTTTCTCCTCTAAACGAGGCATCCTCGGGATGTGTAGTCCGCCCGACCGCTCGACAGCAAAGTGCATTTTTTTTTTTCACCTGTATATTGTCAGCAGCTGGCTGTCATTTGGAACATTTTGCCAGTTTTGTTAAAACGCAAGCTGATAGTGTCCTACTTTGGAATTGTCTAATACAGAACTAACTTTATCGATGGAAGCCAATAATTGAGCCATATTTTAGCGCGCTAACCGAGCTATCAGTATTTTCGGAACGTAGGTTTAATATTTACATAATATAGGCACGGAATGCCGAAATAAACTGCCGAAACTTGATTTTAGTCACAAAGTCAGTTATCACTGCATGAATAAAATAACAATTTGTATAAAATTGTAGATATGTACGAGTGAGCTGTTATAAAAATACTTTGTGTAATGTTTCTCTCATTCGAAGAAAACCCAGCATTTTGTACGTTTTATTTATTTTTACTCATAAATCTCTTCTCCGTTCCAGGTAAACACATTTTTCGGGCGAATATTTCGGTAAACAGGAAGAAAGGTTGGAAATATCATTTTGTAGCCATGTTTTTGGATAATTATACTATTTATCTACTCGTATTTTTTTTTTTACATACGCTTGTGTCTTTGAGTGTTAGCCAGAACTTTATCTGACTGTAACACACTTTTGTTTTTCAATTATAATTTTATCTTCTTATGTATATGATGTATATTATGTATGTAAAGGTGGTAGAGTGGATGCCGGGTTCGACTGTAGAGGTACCACCATCTTACTTGTAGACCCCCTCGAAGTAATTCGGGGGAGAGTAAGAGGACAGCTCACAGGCAAAAAACCAGGAGGCCCACCATGCCTGGGACCGATGGATGGTGGTATATTCATCCCTAATAGCCAGGCCTTGTATGGAACAGACTGGTGACGGGCAGCGGCGTCACTAGTGCGAGGGTTCCGGCACCGCGCTCACCAACCCGCCTGCCCAGCGTGTGTGAGTATGGGCAATTCTTCCAGGATGACCGCAGGTAATGGCAAAGTCCTGGAAAGGCTTATGTCCAGCAGTGGACGAACTAGGCTGATGGATGGATGGATGATGTATATAATGTAAAAAGCAACTTAAAATGAAAATTGTTTTAGAATAGTGCACGGGTTATTTACAGATTAATCTGTAAGATGGATCCAAGCCTCGATCTGGACTGCGATCTATTGTTTTAAGGCGCTTGGTATCGCTAAATGGGTACTTTCTACATCCTACTCCTCGTTTATGGCCAAACCAAAAATATTGAAAAAATGTATTGTGAATTACCAATTCTAAGACAACTATATGCAACATTTTTCTTTTTCATCAATATGAAAAAAAAATTGAACTGAATGGTGTTTTTTGGCTTAAATTCCCTACTGCTCCTAAGCGGCTTAGTCGATTTAATTCATGTATGCTTTGAATAGATAAACTTGATAGCAATAAACGTAACAAAGGATTATTCAATTGAACAATCACGTCCATGTGAAAAGTATTATTTTCTCCTATTTCGCCCTATCAAGGACGCAGCGAGCGTCGTAACAGCCCCCATGCATTGCGCGCTGATATGAACGTTATTTTAATATAGTTTCCGTCGATATTCGTACCGACAAACATCGAGCTGCTAATTTGGCGAAGGTAATCGCCTATGAGAATAAAAAGAGAGAATATGGGAATAAGGCGTTACAATATGCGAAAGTGGCACTATAAAAAAGGAATTTTTTTTAGTTGCTACAATAAATTATTGAAAATCTGCTTAAGTAAATGTGTATAAATAGCAATGAACTATTTTTAACAAAGCAAAGTTTTCAGAAACAACGTCTTTTTATAGCTAAAATTTTAACTTATGCCAAAAGCGTTTTAAAGCTTTAGCTCATCGAAGACGTTGTCAGGTGACGGTAGAATAACAGCGTCGCAGATTTCGGTTTGCGGCATTATGCTGAGTCCGAGGCTTTTTCTCTTTGCCGTGACACACATACCACTAGGATAAATTTAACTTTCTTTTTGTGTTTTAACTTTATTTATTTTTTCTTTTATTTAAGTTCTCATTTAAGTTCTACTTTGTTTTTGTATGTATGTGTCGTGTTTTGAGAAATAAATGTTATATCTATCTATCTATGAAAACTATGCTATGTAAAAATAGTTCATTGCTATTTCTAGACGTTTACTTGAGCAGATTTTCAATAATTAATCTAGCAAGTAAACAATTTTTTTTTCACTTTCGCATGTTGTAACTGAGTTGGGCTCAAAAGGACGAGAATCCAGAGCCGTCAAAATATTAAAAAATTGTAACTGAGTCCCACTCAGTATCAGTGGCGTGCACAGAACTTTTTTCCGGAAAAGCAATCAGAAGGTCAAGTACGACAATAAAAAAAAAATATGAAAAATCTTTAATAACACTTTGAAAAAAAAAAGTTTGTATGAAAATGTTCGCTCTAGGAAAGGCAGTGCCTACCCTGCGTCATACATACTTTTTTTTTTCAAAGTGTTATTGAAAATTTTTCATATTTTTTTATTGTCGTACTTGACCTTCTGATTGCTTTTCCGGAAAATAGTTCTGTGCACGCCACTGCTCAGTATAATTATTATTCACCGACAACGAGACGGCTCATCTGACCAGGGTCTTCGCAGATAGACGAGCAGACTAGATGACTTCACATTATTTATGGAACCCATAAACCCTATCGTACATGAACGTATCACATCAGCAAATATTTACGTTTCACTGTCAACCACTATTTTTCATTTCGCAGGATCTCACAAAGCAAATCAAACAGAAACAAATTGAAATCTATCGCTCGCGCAAACAAAACATCGATCCAAACTAGAACGAGTGTTTTATAGAGTAAAATTCAAAAGCAAAATATTTATTGTCAGCAATGGAGCCAGTGTAAACACTGTCTGTTTTTCCGGTTGCAAGAGACCAGGGTAACGGCTAATAAAGAAACTTGTCGCGTCCTTCCCTGCCAATTTACTCTGACCTCCCGAACTGTTCTTCGGGCGTACGACGAGGATTTAAGATGCACGGGCTTTGGTATACTGGTTGGTGTAACCTCGTGTAAAGGAATTCCTTCCAGATGGAATTGCAATCTTCGTCGCCGTGTTATTTGTTGAGCGTCTTTGTTTTACGTGTGCGACTGCATTATATGTCTTCTTTGATCTATGTGAAATGCCTTGTAAGTTGTAGATGGGACACAATGATTTGTAATTTATTTTAACCTTACATGATGCGTAACAAAGCACTTTAAGCCTGTGTGGGCTCAAAAAAGAATCAACAGGTTGTTGTGAAGTTTGAATAATGGCAAAATATTTTTCCGCATGGCGATTTGTAAGCATAAAGTTTTGATGCATTTTCGACTTAAGGCGATAGGTAAAAGTTTTAGCGTCCCTGTTACTCCATATGAGAAAAAACCCTCAGTGCGGGAGGGACGGATTCGTGGAAAAGTAGAAAAAGTCGGTTTTTTATTAACATATAATGTACTAAGCTATTTTGTCAAAAATATTTTCTAGGAGACTTTACAAATACATAATATCCACATTTTGAATGCAATTTCACAATGAAGTTAGTTAGGATTTCAGAATAACAGGAAAAAATAAAATAATTTAAAGGTCTTTTCGGAATTTAATTCTATCGAGAAAATTTTATCAAATCGCGTTTTCCTTCAGTGAGAATCTTAATCAAATACTCAATATCTTGAGAATTTGGTATCTCTAGTATTATCTAGACCGAAGCTATGAGGGTTCGAAAATATGACGAAACGCTTCGAGAAAAGGTACGTAGTGCCCCGCTTCCTTTGGCTCGTCTTGGCGGGGGGCACTATCGTGCCCCCAGATAAACATTTACCCAAAAATGAAATACGTAGATGACGTTATAGTGGAGTAAATGGATTCGAAAAAACCCCATATTTAATTTTTGTGTCGCCTTAATGCGGTGTTCACGTTAATACTGTTATCGTGAATCGACTGTGTTTGTGTCGTGACGTGGATAATGCCAAAGCTGTCATCTTTTGTGCATGCATGATGGTGGAATTAAGCGTGCTTTTCTTGCATGCGCGCTTGTATTGACGTATTTATCATTCTCATTTCTTCAATAACTACTGAGCTTTGTTGTATGACATTGAAAGTTAATTAAAAACCAAAGCACACAGAGTTAATCAGAATAAAACAGAACCTTTTACGTGCTGGGATTCTTTTCCACAGGCATGTCTCTACAGAGCCGTGATATACGGCGAAACGTGCAAGCCGAGACGTAGATGTTGTTCCATGCCAACACAAGACTAAAAATATTAACCGCAACGCGAAAAAGTGCATCGAGATTTCGGAACGCTCCTCGTATTTGTCTTGAACATTTTATGTGTAGTGAACATTTTCTGTGTAGTGAAAAAGATATTAATACTGGCACAACGGTGTCAGCTTGCCGATGAGAGTTTTGATAGGGAAATTTATGTCCATCGTGTCACGCTCACGGCGCGCGTGATACAAAATCTGTGACAGTTTTCTCGTTGTGACACGATAATCGTGACTTCCACATCGTGTGTGCTCGCCCTAAGAACGCTTGAGTAAATTAATTGTAGCGTAGGGCTACCCTTTAAATTAATTACCAAGGAGTATTTGAACGGGGAATTTTATAAGTTACAGTGGTTTCACTTGAGTGGCTGTAAAAATTTATTGCAATGGCCTCAGCTTGCTCCAAGCTTTTATAAGTAAGTAGCGTTAGAATTAATTCTGCTTTATAGCAATTTTCTGTTTAGTTATGCTTCTTAATGTTTAAACAAAATACGTTGTAACTAATTTTAATATTTAAGGGGTAGGTAGTCGCCAACAACCTTGAGTAGACTTCTGTCGGTACAAATATCGGCAGAAACTATAATAATTTTTTACAGTTGACACTTTTCAAAAATTTAATTAATGTTGCTGTTAGCTTAATGTTGTCTCATTCATACGCAAAAGGAATAACACAATATGGATTTCTCATTTCTAAAAAAATGCAAAAATGTTAGTACTGAAAATTCAGTTTCCTTCAAATTCTCTATAGAAAACGGCAATTTCATAGGTAAAGACCTAATATAAACAAACTTTACTGTAGCCAACCCTGAAGTTTTTCGGCCGATTAGTTATTGCATATTCTATGAAATAGTAGATTTTTTTTTCGTGATTTCAGGGTTGACTGAATAAGCTCTTCAAATATGACAACATTTTTCCGTTATATGCGAATAAACGTGAATTGAGATTTGAAATTGGAAAATCCTCAATTCACTATGGCAAATTCATTTATTATATATGTATACAAAAACAAACAAAAAAAAGTTTGTTTCTCTTTTTTTTTTCAAATATACTTAGAACTTTATTTTTACAAAAATAGTGCATTGTTCCTGACTGAAAGTTTTTAGTATTTTTATTTATATTTTTATTTTATTTCAAATCTGAAGAACCAGAACTTAATACAAATAAACTGTAAATTTACGTATTTTAAAATTTTCCATTAAACTAATATTTTGCTACTTAGCTCTCAACCCTAAAGTGCAATCTAATCATAGTAATTCAAGATAACCCTGCAGCATAATGATACCAACAGAATTTTAATGGACCACTCTTTTAACCGTTTGAGTGCCATACGTCATTCGTCAGAACGTAATGAGGTCAATAGCCGACCAAGTTCACATGAACCCTTTCGATAATAGCCTTTATTACAAGCCCATAAGGTTCTAGTTAGGAGCTTATACATTATAGCCCGTTAATGGAGAGCTGCATACCTTAATTTGTAGTTCGAAAGTAGTCTGTAATCCTTTGACTTATGGATGAAAAGATAAATTGTTTTTGGTGACTCATAGTAAAATGTTTTTAGGGTTCCGTAGTACCTAAAAGGTATAAGAGGAACCTTTATGGTGAGATTCCGTTGTCCGTCCGTCCGTCCGTCCGTATATCACAGCCTCATAATATTGGCATTGTTAAAGATAAAGACTTGGAATCTGGCACAAAAATAGCATTAACTAGCCCACACAAAACGGCAAAAAAAATTTTTTTTATATGCTTAATTGTTCAAAATATTTCAATATTCAATATATTTAAAAAGAGAGAAAAAAAATATGATATCTTTGAAAAACCACAAAAAAATGTATGTCCCCCCCCCCTTATCTCTGAAACTGGGGACCGTAAAAAAATGTCAATTGTAGTCATACATAACTGGCCAAAACTATTTTTTTATTTTTGTTTTATTTATAACACTTTTTGCATATTTACAAGGGCGGCACTTAAAAAATTCCAAGCAATTAAAAAAATGTTGAACACGAATGAGAAAAAAAAGTAAAACAAATATTTTATAAAAATACAATACGGGTGTCAAATTGTAGGTATTAAAGAGCTGATAGTATAACTATACAATTTGGTTATATTTAACTGCATATATTTCAAAAAATCTTTAAAAACTACAAAAAAATGTAAGGGGGGCCTTATCTCCAAAACTGGACGACCGAAAAAGATGAGAAAAATTATGGTAATATGTGCGTTAAGTTTACAGGAAAAATATAACAGTTGAGAAATTCACGAAAACAAAATGACAACCAACAATAATTTTTTCATCCACGATACGGAACCCTAGGTACGAAAATCTGACTCGCACTTGACCGGTTTTTTTATAAGTAGTTTATTCTTAAGTATGAGGTTGTTCAAAGTTAGTTGTTAGTTTTCAAGTTTTATACGGTTAGTGGTAAACATACTATTTTGTTGTTTTGTGTTAAAAACGTTTTGACGTGTGTATTTATTTATTTATCACAAAATTACGATGTGCATCTAACAACTAATGGTTTTCTTTCACCTTATTATGAATACAAACGTTGCTTTGTACATTTGTAACATACAACTGTGAATCAAACCAACGGATTACGATTAAACTTTTGCAACGGTGATAAATTATATTAATTATCGTCACGACATGATTCCCCGAGGGGGTGTCAGAAGGGTTCCAAGTGTGAACTGTGAAATGCAAGTCACAGTCCATACTCGACAGTCGACAAACCCGCGTTTCGCCGACGATTATTACGCGCTTTTTAGGGCATACAGGTTTCCTTACGATGTTTTCCTTCACAGTTCAGCAAGTGTAAGTAAAAACAAATAATATGCACATAAATACCGAAAAACTCATTGGTGCATGCCCGACCTTATCTCCAAAAGCGATTGCAACGGTAATAACATAGGCCAAATTATTTTATCCCGTGAAAATAGTAAATTCGAAACCGCTAGTTTAGTTAAATTCTTAGTCACAGCAAACGTAACCACAATTGACTTAGTGTTTTAGTAAGAAGGGTACGGAACCCCAGATTAACTGGAAGTGACAAATTAAACCAATGGGCATGTGGCATGTGGTATGTGGGTCCCTAGCCGCAAGTGATGTCTCAAGTTTTGTTTTCCATCTTACTTGGTACAGGCACAAAATAACCACTTATAGAAGGTTTACTCCGCATAACTAGCGAAAACAGGCGCACGCACACATAGACGTGTACGTGTACGACGATCTCGTATGAAGTCGATGCCAATACGAAATTCTGCCGAGATACGTACGCGTCTATGCATGTGTGCGTCTGATTTTGCGCCGTCGACGAGTCGGCATTCTGGTATTATCTATTTTGTGGTACAGGGCCCAGAGCTTTTAGAAAACGAAATAAAATGAAATACAGGGTGTTAAGAAGGTTTCGAAAGCCGGAAACTGGCGATAGAACGCGTCCATACGAATTACCTTTCGTAAAAAAAAATCGAGAAATCAAGAGAAAAAAAAACAGTTGTCTTGTACATTTTCTATGCAACAGCTGATGTTTTTTTCTCGCGATTTGAAGTTTGGCTCAATAGTAAAAATTGTTCGTATGGATGTACTATCACCAGTTTCCGGCTTCCGCAACTTCATCTTAACACCCAGTATATGTTTTTATGTTAAGGTAAATTATAAATTAAATATATATTTTACATCTTTACATATGAAATTGCCGTTTTCTATAGAGAATTTGAAGGAAACTCAATTCTCAGTACTAACATTATTGCATTTTTTTTAGGAATGACAAATCCAAATTATGTCATTTCTTTTGTGTATGGATGAGACAACATTAAGGTAACAGCAACATTAATTTAATTTTTGAAAAGTGTCACCTGTAAAAAAATTTTCGAATCTTATCATGGAAATGGATGGCATTCAGGACGAGTATTTGTAGATTTAATTTTTATAATCAAACTGAAAATAAAAACAAAATTTAATACGTAGATGTGAAACCTAGTAATCAACTTTGAAACAAAAAACAAATAATTGAAACTGTTTTTGCATTACAGGAATTATGAACTCATGAATCTGTAAAATTTTGGCAATTCCATATGTAAAGACATTATTACAGATCAGTAAGGAGAAATACAATAATAATTAAAAAAAAAAAGTTTGCATTGCAATTGCATTGCACGTCATTTTTAGACATGGTTTAAGCATAAAATTGTTTTGTTTGTAAGTTAGGTGTTGTTGTACAAAATAATTTTATGCTTAAACCATGTCTAAAAATGACGTGCAATGCAAACTTTTTTTTTTCTTATTATTGTATTTCTCCTCACTGGTCTGTAATAATGTCTTTACATATGGGATTGCCAAAATTTGTTTACAGCGAAACCGGTCGGGCATAATAAAGTTTACCGTATATGTGGATAAGTACAAGTGTTTTTTTAAACAATGTTTTATAAACTCCACCAAGTGTCAACAATCACTAGCATCTACTATATAAAAAAAAGTTTGATCATCATCACCATTGACAGCTCATTTCCGCCCACTCCTGGGTAGCCTCCTCTTTTTCATGCCACCAATTCCTATCCTGGGCCGATCTCATCCATATTCTACCAGCTACCTTGTAAATGTTACCTAGCTGTCGATGTACCAACTCCCCAAAACTACTCAAAAAAAAAAAAAAAATGATATCCTTACAGAAATAAAAATATAGGAATAAATACACGTCATAACAAAGGAAACAATTCGATTCAATTTGTTTGGTTATTTATGAATTACAATCTTTACTAACGCATTTAGCGGTTATAAAGAGAAAACAATATACAAGTACTATGTAATGTAATTAATAGTAATATTAGTTTCAAAGAACATAATATATAATTGTTTTGTTGAATAGTAAAGCCAATATCAAATATTGTATTGTTTAAAACAATTCCTCTAATTTAAATCACAGTATAACATTCAGCCAAGGATAAAAAAGCAAAAGTTGCCTTTGCGCAAGATCCTAGCGATAAGCCTATGCACCGGAGCTTTCCGAGGTTGTCCGAAGAAACCCGATTACGTGAAGGAGGTCATTCAACGCTTAGTGCTGTCCCTCTTCCACCAACTTCATCCCTCCTTATCTAAGGACAAGGAGAGCTAAGGACAAGGAGAGGTAAAGAACAAGAAATGTTTTCTGACTTTCTGACAATGATTTAGAAAAGCGGTTAGACTTCATTTTATGCCAGCGGAGAATAAATTGAATCAATTTGATCTTAATTCTTGTTTTGTTTGTCAATTACCGACTGTGTGTGTTTGTTCTTCATATATAGTGCAATTAGAATGTATCTTTTTTATGAGCTTGCGCTTTACCATTATCACTTTTACGAAGCGGTGCATCGTTTTGCATCTGTAATCGTAATAATTACGATTGATAACGGAGTTTTTGCATCGTAGTAAGAATCGTGACGATTATTAAATTGAAAGTTCTTCAGACATGGGTATGGGCTTAGTTACCTTTGCCTTCCCACATAGTGAGAGAATAAAAAAAAGTCAATTGGGGTTTAAGAATTTTACGAGCGAAAATTGTGGTTTGCCAATTCAATTATTTAATTTACTAATCAGTTAGTGAATAGTCTGGCGTTAAAAATGGTATTCTGGCTTGAAGCTGACAGCCACAATGCCACAAAGAACATAAGTAGTAATATCTGGGAATATTTTACAAAAAACATTGTTATTTTAATAATCGTAATGCATCTGTTATCGTAATGAATAACGATTATTATCGTAATCGTAATGAATAACGATTATTATCGTAATCGTAATGAATAACGATTATTATCGTAATAGTAATGAATAACGATTATTATCGTAACCGTAATGAATAACGATTATTATCGTAATCGTAATGAATAACGATTATTATCGTAATCGTAATGAATAACGATTATTATCGTAATCGTAATGGCCGAATCGTTGCATCCCTTCTTTTTACCGACTTCAAAAAAGGAGGAAGTTCTCAATTTCCATTTTCGCCGACTTGTCTTCATGAAACATATCTAGAATAAGTCGGCGCATTACTTCTGATATAGCAACGATAGCAGCAGAGGTCTCTCAAAAAAATATAGCTCACTAAAAAAACACTAATAAACAAAAATTTTGACCAGGGTGGTTGAACAATTAGGACTTTTATTTGTGGCTACGTGAATATGTATTGATTGTTGGAATGTACAAAAACAAATCAATATCATTTCAACACTATATATATTCTGTCTCTTTCTTACTTGTTAATATTTGTTTTTATGAACAAGCCACTTCAACCACTTGACTAAAAGTCCCTTGAATAGTCTCTCTTTACTGCCTGCGCCTTCAGCGAGCTATACGTGACACACCTCTCCTGACAAAATAACGATGAATAAATAGTATATTATTTGGATCGTTAAACTCTGCCTTTTTACTGGAATACAGGTTATGGTGCCCAGACCGCAAGTAAATAAATAATAACAAATAAAAGTGAAACAAAATAATTGAACATTTTCAATTGAAAACTTTCTGTGCGTTGATAAGTGAACAGTGAGAAAATAAAGAAAATAACTCTTAGGAGTCTAAGTGATCAAATCCATTGATTAAACATTAAAAAAAAAAAAAAAAAAACTTTCTGTGGGTAAAACTTTGTGTTGAAAAAGTGAACAGTGAGAAAATAGAGAAAAGTACTCTTAAAACTTTTAGTGATTAAAATGGATTCACGTAGATTAAAACGGAACATTAAACCATTTGAGGGTGATAGATATAGTGTTTGGAAGCTTAGAATTCACAATTTATTGAATGAACTAGAAATACTGAAAGTGATCGACGACGAAATTCTTGCGGTGCCAGAAGCTGAGTGGATAAAGAAACATGCATCAGCTAAGAACATTATAATAGAATTTCTGTCAGATTCTTTACTTGGCTTGACAACAGAACAAGACACGGCCAAAGAAATTTTTGCTAAGCTTGACTCTATCTTTGAGAGGAAAAGTGTAGCGACACAGTTGTCTTTAAGAAAAAGATTATTAAACTTAAAGCTGGAAAGTGAAACACCGTTAATTAAACACTTTCAAATTAGCTTTTGTAAAAACAAGATTACTAGATCATGAGATAAAGTTATTAAGTGAAGGACATGACACGAGCCTAAAAGTACTCCAGGCTGAAACAATAATACCACAAGGTGAATCGTGGAGAACTTCAAACAAAACAAAGAAGTTCCAACACAAAGGAAAGTCATTTAAAGTTTCGTTCAAGAATAACATGAAATACAAAAAATGTTATAACTGTGGAAAAACAGGGCACTTGAAAAGGAACTGTTTTTATGGCAAGAGAGCCCAATTTGAAAACAAAAGAAGCAACAATAGAATGGTTCAGATAGCAAACACGGAACCAAACAACCCGAATGTGTCGGGCTTATATGGCTGGCGGAACTACATATGAAGATGGTAGCATATGAAGTACATTATGAAGATGGTAGCATATTTCGATCGCCAAGAATGTTACTTTCATACAAGCAACAAAGAAAGAAGTGACTTGGGCGTCAAAGGAGAACTACAGGTTGTTCTTTATTGTGCTGAAATCAAATATAGCCTGCTGTCAGTAAAAAAAATACAACAGGCGGGTATGACTGTCGTTTTCGACACAAATGGCGATGTTTAAATATATCGCAATGGTAAGGTGGTAATAAAGGGTGAGTGTTTAAACAATTTAATTGGCATTAATCTTGTGCTTGACAAATCTGCTTACACTGTTTGTTCCTTAAATAGAGTCGTAAATGATAAATATGAATTGTGGCATCAAAGGCTGGGTCACATGGGCAAATCAAAGTTTGTGGAAATTAAAAACAAGAAATTATTTTCTGACGTAGATAAATTAAATAATGTGACACCAAATGATAAATTGTGCGAACCCTGTATAAATGGGAAACAAGCATGTTTGCCACTTAACAAAGCTAAACCGAAAATTTTGAAACGACCCCTGTTTAATGTCCATACAGATGTATGCGGTCCGATAACACCATCGACCCTTGACAACAAAAAACTATTTTGTGATTTTTGTAGACGAATATAGTCATTATTGCGCGACCTACTTATTGGCCCATAAATCAGAAGTTTTTATTACTTTTCGAGATTATGTCACCAAAAGTGAAGCCCTTTTTGGTTCAAAAATAATAAACTTGTATTGCGATAATGGCGGAGAGTAATCTCTAAGGAAATGAGGGAATTCTGTGTGAAAAATGGTATTTGCTACCACTTGACAGTGCCGTATACACCAGCTTTGAATGGAATTGCTGAGCGTATGATAAGAACAATCACAGAACGAAGTCGTGCTATGATAGCCGGTTCCAAATTAAATAAATCGTTCTGGGGTGAGGCTGTTTTAACTGCTACTTATTTAATAAATATCAGCCTCACAAAAGCACTGAAATGAGATAACACACCTTATGAATTGTGGCATGATAAAAAGCCTCAATTAAAGTATTTAAGGATTTTTGGGTCAACTGTTTATTATGTTGATAAAAGTAGAAAATCGAAGTTTGATGAAAAATCCTTAAAGGGAATTTTGGTCGGTTATGAACCAAATAGTTATAAGGTGTGGGATGTGGTAGAAGAAAAGTTTGTTAGAGTCAGAGATGTGATAGTTGATGAGATTTATTTCTTGTCAAGTAGGCCAGTGATACCTGAGCTAGAACGGACTATGTCTAAAACTAGATCTGTTGAAAACTCTGACTCTATGATGCACTCTTCGGAACAGAGATGCTTATCTGACAAGTATGGATCAGATGGTTTGAGTAAACAAACGGGCATAATACCTGCCACATTGGGCTTATCACCCAATAAATCTGTTTGTGAAACAGATGGGCGCTTGAATGACTCTCCTTTTCAAAATAAATTGACATTATTGCAAGACAATGAAAGTTCACTTAACTTAAGACGAAGTGAAAGGATTAAAAATTTACCTACCGTTTCTTATGATGAAAATAATGACAATATTTGTGAGAACTATTTGTTGTGTGCTGAATCTTTAGACTTTGAAATTCCTCAATCATATAAAGGACTTGAATCTAGATCTGATAAGCATTTATCGGAAAATGCTATCAGGGAGGAAATTAATTCACTTAGAGACAATAATACCTGGACACTAGTACCAAAACCTGAGAACAGAAATATTATCGATTGTAAGTGGGTATTTACTATTAAAAATGATGAGTTTGGAAATCCTTTGAAATATAAGGCGCGTTTAGTAGCACGCGGTTTTAATCAAAAATATTTGATTGATTACAATGAGACTTTTGCTCCGGTGGCTCGGATTGCGAGTTTTAGAATTTTATTAGCTTTCGCAAATCAGTTCAATTTGCTTGTTCACCATATGGATGTAAAAACTGCATTTTTAAACGGGAAACTAGACGAGGAAATTTATATGAAAATTCCTGAGGGTATCCCGGGTGCAGGTGTAGATGATATGGTATGCAAATTAAATAAATCATTGTACGGATTAAAACAATCGGCGCGCTGTTGGTTTCAAACGTTTGAGCAAGCTTTGTTAAAAAGGGGATTTCAATACTCATCAGCTGATCGATGCATTTATATTTTCAATGCAGGTGATATATCGAGGAACATATATGTTTTATTATATGTTGATGATCTGATTGTAGCTACAGCTGATACAAATACCATGAATAGTTTTAAAAGGTACATAATGAACACTTTTAAGATGGTAGATTTAAATGAGGTAAAATGTTTTCTGGGAATTAAAATTACAAGGACAGAAAACAAAGTTACTTTGGATCAGGAAATATACATTAAACGGGTACTTGAAAAGTTCAACATGGGTCAATGTAATCCTGTCAGTACACCTCTTGAAAATAAAATAGATTTAGAAGCATTAAATTCGTGTGAAATAATAAATGCACCTTGTAGAAATGTCATCGGGTGCTTGATGTATATAATGTTGTGTACGAGACCAGACTTGAGTTTTTCTGTCAATATTTTAAGTAGATATGCAAACAAAAGCAACCATTCGCTTTGGGCCCACTTGAAAAGGGTCCTACGGTACCTGCAAGGGACCACGAGTCTAAAATTAACTTACACGCGAAGTGATTTCAGTAATGTTTTGACTGGCTTTGTTGACTCTGATTGGGGTAGCAATGAAATTGATAGAAAAAGTACTACGGGTTATTTGTTCAAATTATTCGAACAATGCACAATATGTTGGCAAACAAAAAGACAACAGACTGTGGCAACATCATCCACTGAAGCAGAGTATATGGCTCTGTATGAGGCTGTGAAAGAGGCTCTATGGTTAAAGTCATTAGTAAACAGTATTTATATTGAAGTGCCGAATGCTATACCGATTTATGAGGATAATAATGGATGTATAAGCATTGCGAACAACCCGACAAGTCATAAAAGATCTAAGCACATTGATATTAAGTATCATTTTTCTAGAGAGCAGGTAGAGAAAAATGTGATTAAAATGCTTTATGTTTCTACAGATAATCAGCTGGCCGATATCCTGACGAAATCGTTACCTGCGGTGCGTTTCTCCGTAATGAGAGAGAAGCTCGCGGTGACGTTGTAAATATGGAGCAACATAGATTAATAGTGAAGATAATTAGTAAATTAAATTCTAGATTGGTCTGATTAGGTTTTCTGGGTTTCCCTAATCCTGTGCAACAAATGTTGGACCATAATAATGATTCCCCAGATAAAGGAAGGTGTGTGTTTATAAATTTTGTATAAAGTATAATTTTAGAATTTTAATGAAAAGGGATTTATTTTTGAGGGGGCGTGTTGGAATGTACAAAAACAAATCAATATCATTTCAACACTATATATATTCTGTCTCTTTCTTACTTGTTAATATTTGTTTTTATGAACAAGCCACTTCAACCACTTGACTAAAAGTCCCTTGAATAGTCTCTCTTTACTGCCTGCGCCTTCAGCGAGCTATACGTGACACACCTCTCCTGACAAAATAACGATGAATAAATAGTATATTATTTGGATCGTTAAACTCTGCCTTTTTACTGGAATACCTATATCCTAACATTGATGATGTATAAAAAAACATGAGTATTGAACTTGATTTGATTTCGTAGCACGATACCTACTTTTGCGCTTAGTTTACTTTTCAGTATTTTTAAGTAATCGGTAGCACAATGCCAACATTTTGAAACCACCATGCATTAGATCGCACTATTCCTAATTTTTTTTTATCGCAGTTATTTCGCAGTTTGACAACTTTATGAAAAATCAAATCCGACGATAGCATTATGTCTATTTTAGTACAGTTGCATTCAAAATCTCTGAGTTCAAAATACATTTTGCTATGGGTAAGAAATTTACGTAAGTACCTACTAAATTTATGTTTGACTGTAACAGTTAATAAATGATGATAAAAAATATTATGAATACGTACAATTCAGTTTACTTGAGCAATTTTGACTAAATAAAGATTTACCGTATTTTTACCGTATTTTAATTTTATATCTGCCGTAATATTTTAATTAATAATAAATAATTACCGTAATTTTGACACAGGGAGTTGGAGACACTTCATACTCGTTTTGGAAAAGTTAATTTATTTTACCATCTTTGGACGGTTTTAAATACCAAACTAAGAAATTATGCAAACTGAAAGGAAGCTTAGCCTATTTTAAATACTTTCTCTGTAACATTAGATTCGGAGAATTTCAACATTCAAAGCTCCGGTTCAAATTTCACTCGAAACGGGTTGAAATTAGAACTCAAAGTTTGCGGTTTTAGAGTTCCGTTATCAATATAATCTTCCAGAGTCACTTGAAACTTTCTTGATCTAAACCGGGTTCGCTATTTGATTTTAGGTTTTAGGATGTCTGGGCTTCGTGAAGTTTATGTTAATTATGTTTTACTATCAAAGTGGCACTGAGATTACTTTAAAAGTTTAGATCAAAGAAGTTCAAGTAAAAAAGACTTGGGTCGCAATCGTTAATTTATAGAAATTTTATTTGTTTTTTTAAATTAAATATTTAAAAATATAACGTGGGTGTATGTACCGAGTGTGGACTGTGACTTGCATGTCACAGTTCACAACCGGGAGAACCTCTGACTTTCAACAAATCTCGACAAAAAAAAACTATGAATAATATATGTTTTTGTATATACACATATAGATTATATAGTACAACTGTAAGTAGAAAATTTCTCGAGGAAAGTTTCAGGCAGGCGGAAGCGTGTTGTGTGTGCGGACCGACCGCGATCACCACCCAGCTATGGTTGTGAGATGCTTACCTATTGCTACTATAATTTAATATAAGTACCGAACTACGCAATCACTGATGGGTTTTCAATTCACCTATGGGTTTTTGTTGATTGTGCATTTTTGTAACTAGGTTAAGAGTTTTGAAAATAAAGAAAATAAATTTAAAAAAAAAAGTGTAACCTAAGTGGCGCGACTCGCCATACCTTCTAACCTAAACTAACGGTTCTTTCGCGCTAAAGTCAGATAAAAAACCCATTTTTGTTCCTGTATTGTGTATATATTATATATCTATTACAAATTGCCCGGTTAATGTAATAATTTCAAACCTTATAATAGGTCTTTACATATGAAATTGCCGTTTTCTATAGAGAATTTAAAGATAACTAATATTTCAGTATTAATATTTTTGCATTTTTTTTTAGGAATGACAAATCCAAATTATATAATTTCTTTTGTATATCAATGAGACAACATTACGCTAACAGCAACATTAATTTAATTTTTGAAGTGTCAGCTGTAAAAAATATTACGAATCTTATCATGGAAATGGATGGCATTTAGGATGAACTGATTTGTAAATTTAATTTTTGATTATGAAACTGACAATAAAAAGAAAATTTAATATGTAGATGTAAAACCGTGAAATCAACTTTCAAACAAAAAACAAATAATGGAAATAGCTATTGAATTACAGGAATTATGAACCCATGAATCTGTAAGAAAATTTCGGCAATTTCGTATGTAAAGACTAATTATCACATTGCCCTCTCGTTTTGGACAATTTTCATAAAACCAGGGCATTTTATATATTGTCCTATTAATCACTTGGTCTTCGACATATTATACCTATTACCTATAATCATAGGTAAATATAGAAAAAAGTCCATCATATCAACGCTAAGCCCAAAATTTAGACAGCTGAAATTTTGCACAGGGCTTCCCTTTATAATGTAGAAAAGGAATAAGACCTGATTTTCGTTGTCGGGAGAAACGGGATCCACGCGGGCAAAGCCGCGGTGCGACCACTAGTACCTACCTAATAAAGTCGAAACTCCCGCCCAAAAACCGGGATCTATCTTGACGAAGCCCAGACAGCATAATTTATCGAGATTAAAATATTCACGAAGGAAATTGAACGCCACGAGATAAAAGGGAAACCAGCAATTTCCGTGTTAAACTCTGTTACGTACTTTAGTGAACTTTCGACACGGGTTGAGCGGCAAACGTGTTAAATAAAACTACAAAGCGTCTCTGTGACGTCATGTCATGACGTGCTTTAAAAACTATTTTAGGGTTACCAGATGTAATATTCGACAAATATATATCCAAAGTTTTCTTATTTTTTTTATTTCTACTATAATATTCATAAAAGTCTGTGTAATAAAAGAGTAAAAAAAAAAGCTTTTTATTAAGTCAAAATATTTATTATCAGATGTAATAACGTGAATTCCTGACAATTTTATTATGATTTAGAAAATTTCTTATAATTTTTGGTAATTTATACAAGGTGACATTTTGATCATCGTCCAAATTCATACTGGTGGCTTGGTAAGTGATCAGTATCATGGATCAATAACAGTTTTGGTAAAATTCGTAAAATGAAATTTCACAAAAATTGTTACTGATCCAAGATACTGATCACTTATCAAGCTTCCAGTATGAATTTGGACGATGATCAAAAAGTCACCTTGTATATGCAAATGCGGATGTAACGTGATTTTCAATAGTTTTCGTTACAAAAGCAAAGTAACTCAATAAAAATATTCATAAATTACCTTCTTAAGGTTGGCCATCCCGCTCAGCTGCCAAATAAATGCTTTAGGTGTTTGTGACGTCCTGATGGCTTTGATCTCAATGAAACTTTGCACACATCTTTATATATGTTTCCCTTCCCCCCACACCTCACTCCGACCCATCTTTCATCAGTGCAAGATGGCGAGATATTCAAAAAGCGAATTTGTGTAATGGTTTCAGGTAAAATCTGTTTTCCATGAAACGGTAACTGTTTATTTATAGAAAAGTGTATAAACTTAGTGTTCTTTATATGAACGACGTCTGTTTTTCTCTCTTTTTTTATTTCCAGTATAGATACAAATTATACAACTTGCTAAACTTTGCGTAAAAACGAGGCAACATCCACGATGTCCTGACAGGTATTATGATGGTGTTTCATCAAATTTTGCTTTTCGATAAGCGCAGTATTATTGATAAAATAGGGGATAATGCGAAGCAAGGTGAGGTATTTATTATGGACACTTAAGGCTGCATATAAATTCAGATTGAGCATATCATTTTGCATCAATCAAAACTGAACTCTTGACGTTGAAGTTTTAGTTTAAAATATCGCGCTATCAGCCGTGGCTGTTACGACCTCTAAAGAGCACGCGCTCACGAAAAACTGCGTTTTTATTAAATAACTCGGCATCTAGATGAAATTATTAAAATGTTCTAAAGTGTTTAGACGGAGTTATTGTTCACTTATTTTTAATACAAATTTCATGGCTGTATAATTTGAAAAGGGTTTCCCTTTAAAACTTGAAAAAATTAAGTTTATAGGTAACTTGGTAATTTTTTTCCATCTAGCTAACTGAAATACTGAAATACTCATTTATTTATAAACGCAAATTTACACGTCACATTGTAAAAACACAGTAATTTATCAATAGATAAATAGTTTAAATTATTCGTATTACATTAGTAAAATTTGGAATTTGTTCAATGTCAATAAAATATGTTATACAATGTCAATACTTATAGCTTTTGCGTTTTTTCAAAATGGTCAATTTCAAAATTTTTCAAAATAGATCAGGACTATAGTTATCTATCTCCATTATCTTTATTAAACCGATTGACCAAGTTACACAATGTGAAATGGTCATTTGAAGTTATGCATCTGACCTTATACGGACCCTTAAGTAGAATAGAATAGAATTGAATAGAATAGAATAAGTTTATTTTACCAAAAAGGAAATAACATTAGATCTTTACCTTAATTAAAGTTCAGTACATTAACAGTGGTCCCCAAAACTAGGTCGAGCCTGAACCGCGGGGGCCTAATAGAACTACATTTGTAATTGTATTGACTATAGATCAGGGGCTCTACCGCGTAATTCTCATTTGTATCAACTTCAAGCATATGCATGCGAAATTCAACGCGTGCAAAAGAGATGGCATGATAGGCGGGCGTCGTCGCACGCACGTCAAATTTCAATCTCAAGTTGATGTTGATGAAAATGAGAATTACGCGGTAGACCCGCAGTTTAACAGATTGTTATGATTACAGTGATTTTAATTATTTAATGTGTATGTAGAAAATATAGATAAGTGTGAGGGAGAGGGTGTGAAAGGGTGTGTAAGAGAATGTGTGTGTATGTATGTTTTAAACAAAGATTGGGTGAAGTGTAACGAATAATAAAAATTGTGATATAAATTAATTTCCTTTATTTCTTCACTTAATCGTGACTTCAACTGACTCCGACATAGCTTTGCTTTGCTATTCTTGTTTTAAATGGGCGCTATTTATTATTCTGAAGCTATTATTAAGTACGCTGGCTAAACCCAATATTATTCATGATGACGTTTTGTAAATTGCCCAACTTCTGCTCTAGACGGCTTGGCTATTCTTATAACTCGAAGTAGTCGCTAGAAAACCGTCAAGTTATATTTTATTTTTAAGGCGCTTTATGGTGCAAAAGTGCTGGAAAAAAACCGGCCAAGTGCGAGTTGGACTCTCGCACAAAGGGTTCCGTACCATTATATATAAAAACGGTAAAAAAAACATCTCTGTTGTATGGGAGCCCCCTTAAATAATTATTTTATTCTGATTTTTAGTATTTGTTGTTATAGCGGCAACAGGAATACATCATCTGTGAAAATTTGAACTAGCTATCACGGTTCATGAGATACAGCCAGGTGACAGACGGACAGCGGAGTGTTAGTAATAGGGTCCCGTTGGTTACCCTTTGGGTACGGAACCCTAAAAACATCATTATTTACTTACTAGAATAATTATTGAAAATCTGCTCAAGTAAATGCGTAGATATAGCAATGAAATATTTTTAAATTGCATAGTTTTCATAGAAAAACGTCTTTGATGAGCTTCAATTTTAACTTATGCTAAAAGCGGCCGTTAAGGGGCTCCACAATGCTAAACATCTGTTTTGTATTGGATTCAGTTCCGTCAATGTAGATCGTAAAAATTTGAAAAAAATATGGCATGTTTTTTGACTCAAGAGAATTATTAATTACACTTTATAAATAAACATACTTTCAATCTTCCATTAATTACATAAATTAAAAAAAAACATGAATTTCACGAAAAAAGCGATTCAGTTTCCATGTTTCAAAACCGATTGAAACGAAACCAACACACGCAGATACTATCTAGAAAAAAACATTGTTATTACATAAATAAATTATGGTTAATGTTCTAATAGAGCCGCGATTTCTAAATAACTGAAGCTTTGCGTGCGCGGCATCTGATTAGAGCAGGATAGAGAGTCAAAAAACAAACGCGTTAGAGCAGGACTGAATTTTAGCATTGTGCAGCCCCTTAATCTATATTTATGTACCAATAAAAAAGTTTAAATCTGCTGAAACTGGTCGGCTTTTCCGATCATAACACGTATTGAGGTGAGCCGTTTTTATATAAATCATGAATTATCCTCAAGTCTCATTTAATTCTATAAATCTTGGAAAGGCAAGAAAGGCTGATGAATAATACTAGTATGTAATTATCTTAGTCCAATTTCAATATTGCCTGTTCAGTTTTCTTTTCCGATAACGCAACAAGAAAATTAATAACAAAACATCAATTTCTTAGATGGTGATCAATCTTTCTTGATAAAAGTATTTTAGGAAGAAAAACAAAATATTCGTGAAGAGATTCGGGATAGATAATTAATATAATGAAAAAAAAAAAAGATTTATCCGTTGAGTAGTCGTTTTAAAGTTTTTAGAGTGTCGTTTTTTTTTTCTTTAATGATAAGTAATTCAAAAACGCATTTCAAAAAACGACCTCTCTATACATATTCTTAAAATTATGTTTTTGCAGACTGTAGTAAAAGGGATTCATTAAACAAATTACTTATAGTTTTAATATGTAAATTTGAAATAATAAACCCTACAATAAATGCTTATTTCAATGCATGTGCTCGTAAAGGCCCACTTTTTATGCATCAAAACCGAACAGAAAGTCGATTATTTTGCCCTAGGGCTTTATTATTATTATTTTTTTAAATTTATTTGCAATGGTTGGCTAACCTGCAGCCTTTCCTGTGTACCATAGATGTTATACTTTTTTTTCCACTGTTTAAGAGGCTATGCGAATTTTATTTTTGTCACTGTCACTCCAAGCGAAAAATCGCGCAGTGCGAGAGGGGCGGATTCAGGGCAAAACGGAAAAAAGTTGGTTTTATATGTTTATTTAAAAAACTAAAATAGCTAGCAAAATTTCAAATATCAAATCTCTAGATATAGTTGAAACACAACTAAAAATATATGTTTGAGTTCTGTATATTGTTCCTATTCGTCAAACGAGGAGAAAAAGCGTGTTTGAAGACCTCATTTCAACAATTATTTATATCGAGGAAAATTTATCCAAACATGTTTTCCAATTTCAAAACCCTAGATTATATAGTCAAAATGCATATACCAGAAATGTATTAAAATTTTCCGTGTATTTCATGAAATACACAGAAAAGAAACAACCGTACTTTATTCGCATATCGCCTTAACGGCTCTGGATACAATCCTTTTGAGCCAAATCATAATTTAAAGTTCACAAGATTATATTTGTTTTCATTTCCTCACACTATGCATTGAAAAACGTAGTATGATACACGGGCGTAAAAGCAATATTTTCTGCTGTTTTTCTTAGAAAAATGTACCTTTCCTGCAGCACCCTAAAAGGGTCATCAATAACGGCTTTTCATCAAGCAAATTGAAGGACGAGCTTTAGTTCGACAAGGTTCCGTTATTATAGGATATTAATTAATTAGGCGCCGCTTCCTCACTAAGAAAATGTTATAGATACCTGCCCCTCTATTATGTATCTTTAGTTGCCAACAAGACCGGGTGCCTATCATCAAAAACATAGATAAAAAGTGAACTTTCAAATTGCCTTTAGTGGGTATCGAACTATTTACGAACTGTGTCGTCACTTCAAGTGCGAACATATCCTTAGACAATCAGAATTCGATAGTATATCTATGATTTTGATGATAGACACCCATTCCAGATGGCAACTAAAGATACATAATAGGCCCTCTGGAGTCTGGTCTTGCATGCCCTACAAAGCGTGTATTTCTACACTATATCATGTTCTGGCTTAAGGCGGTATAAGACGCAAAACTGCTGCCAATATAGAAAAAAAATTTTTTACTGACTAGTTTAATTATTGAAAATCTGCTCAAGTAAATATCTAAAAATAGCAACAAACTAATTTCACTACAATTTTAACTTATGCCAAAAGCGGCCGTTTTTAGCAAAATTTACAATTTTAGCTCATCGAAGACGATCTCTATGAAATTAAAATTCAAATAGTTTATTTTGCAAAGTAGGTATATAGAATACACTTCTTACACGTCAAATTTAATCTAATAAAAGATATATGTAATAAAATAATAAATGTAAATGAACCAAATTAAAGGTTTATTTAATTTATGTAGCAATATATATATGTATATATATACGATTAAAATTATAGGTAAAATATATATTATAAAAGTGAAATCCAATCAACCGCCCGAACCGATACCGGAGACCCGGCCAGGGACCAGGAACAAGGTTCAATGATCACCAACCGAGCCCCTAGCACCGGAAAACTGATAAACTGGAGCAGATTTTCAATGGTTATTCTAGCGAGTAAATAATTATGTTTATTTCTAAAATGTGCAGCACTTTCGCATGTTGTAACGCCTTAATATTATTGGTAAAAAGTGGATGTATGAGAGTTGACTTAAAGTGACAGCCCATATTTTAGGTAAATTAATGATCACAAAAACGTAATTTTACATGACTCTTTTCGTTAAGAGCGGTTTCGCAGACCGATTGTGAAAGACCCGCCTTTTTCTAATTAATCGAAACAGAACACTTAAATTCAAAATTCACTCAATAGTATTGTGTAAGGGGTCGAGCATAAACAAGTTTAAAGCGCACTATAGCAGCAAAAAATATAATTTTTGTCACGCACAATGGATCATTGCACATTGGTTTTCGTGAGTCTCCAGTACCAATTTTGCTATAAACCAAAATCACTGTAAACTGACGATGCCCGTATTTTCTCTTTTTCTTGGCAGCCCTAGCATAGCTCTTACCGGTCTAAATCAGCTATGATTTATGAACCCGCTCATTTGTAATTGATTGGCGATTGTACCGTGCTAGAGCACTGCACTTGTATTGTCAGCAAGCTGGAAATAGCTTCGACAGTCGCCCCTAGAAGTGCAGAGCCATTTCTGGAAGTAAAATCGATTGAACAAATCGTCAGTCGAAAACAGAAACGCGCGTACAGTAGAAATACGTTCCTTGCTGTATGTGTACCATGTATGTTAGAGTGAAACGGAGGGGTAGGGTCGTGGCAGTTAGCTAATCATCATCGAGGAGATCCAATATCCGCTTTTAGGATCAATTAGTCCTCGACTCAATCACCAAGCTAAGAAAGTCATCGAAAGTTCTATCGACCTGAGTCACTATTCCATGCATAGATATCATAATCAAGGGGCTGCACAATGCTAAAATTCGGTCCTGCTCTAACGCTTTTGTTTTTTAACTATCTGTCCTGCTCTAATCAGAGGCCGCGGACGCAAAACTTCAGTTATTCTGAAATCGCGGCTATATTAGGACATTAACTATAATTTTTTTATGTAATAAAGATCTTTTTTTCGAGTAAGTATTTGCGTGTGTTGATTTCGTTTCAATCGGTTTTGAAATATGGAAACTGAATCGCTTTTTTTGTCAAATTCATGCTTTTTTAAAAGTAGTGTAATTAAAAGAAGATTGAAAGTATGTTTATTTATAAAGTGTAATTAATAATTGTTTTGAGTCAAAAAACACGCCATATTTTTTCAAATTTTTACCATCTACATTGACGGAACTGAATCCAACGCAAAACTGATGTTTAGCATTGTAGAGCCCCTTAACATAGTCACGCCTGCCTCCCAGAGGAGTAGGCAGAGACAACAGATTTCCAGCTGCTACGATCCAGACACTTCTTTCGTCTGTTCCACATCCATCAACCTAGTCATACAAGCTCTTTTATTCCGGATACTTTTGCCATGGTCCTTCTGCAGTATGTCGCCAATTAGGTCAGAAAACTATTAATGATAGAAAATTTATTGTATTTTTCAATTTTCTATCATTGTTAAAATGTTCCATCACGAAGTGACAACATATACCATTAATTCCAGCAAACTATTGTTTCAATACACATCAGTGATAGATAAACAATACACACATATTCTGATTCTATCATCAGAATCCATCCATCAGCCCATATTCGTCCACTGCTGGAATAGGCCTCCCCCATATTACGCCACTCTTGGCGGTCCTCAGTCATCCTCATCCAGCCGCCACCCGCAACGACCTTCACATCGTCAGTCCAGCGGGCACGAGGGCAGCCCACGCTGCGCTTTGCTGTACGTGGTATCCATTCCAATGCCTTACGGCCCCAACGGTTATCACGTCGGCGACAAATATGGCCAGTCCACTGCCACTTCAACTTACTGATTCTGGAGGCTATGTCGGTCACCTTCGATCTCAGATCATCAGAATATGAGCTCTAAAAGCAAAAATACTTCCTTTAAATGAGAACAATTCAATTAGTATCTTTTTTCTGCTAAACAATTGCAACGGTAAGTCGCAAAAGTTCAATTACCTACTCAGTACTAACTAACTCACACTTCTAAAAGGGGAAAATTTGTTTAATACTGGCAGAAGGCATAGCCAGCCGGATTGGGAGAAGAATGATGATTATGATGATGATCAATTTTCGTTCATGGCGACCTCTTTGACTCTTAGTCGGTACGACTAGGGTTGCCAGATGGTCGGGATTCGTCGGAATTGTCCCGACATTTCATATGATGTCCAGAGTCCCGACAAAATTAAAATTGTCCCGACAAATAACAAATTACAACGGTCGGCGGGCAAAAAAGTATTTTGTTGTAATTACTTTAATTTTAATAATAAAAAAGATTTTTTTTATTCATAATATTTATTTACCGCAGTGCTTAAAGGCTAGATGACGTTCGGCGCTGAGACGTGGTTTCTTACCAAAGGCTTGATCCGCCGATTTGTGGTCGCTCAACGAGCTATGGAGCGGGCTATGCTTGGGATATCTCTGATAGATAAAATCCGGAACGATGATATCCGTCAGAGATCGAAGGTGACCGACATAGCCTGCCGAATCAGTAAGTTGAAGTGACAGTGGACTGCCGTAAGGCATTGGAATGGAGACCACGTACAGCAAAGCGTAGTGTAGGCCGCCCTTGTGCCCGCTGGACTGACGATCTGAAGGACGTTGCGGGTGGCGGCTGGATGAGGATGACTGAGGACTGCCAAGAGTGGCGTAATATTGGGGAGGCCTATGTCCAGCAGTGGATGAATACGGGCTGATGAATGGATGGATATTTATTTGTATTTTTGATAATAAATATTTTTACTTTAAAAGCTTTTTTTAACCGTTTTATTCGATATATATTTCGACCCACTTGGGTCGAATATTCGACTGACGACGATCCCAAGTGGGTCGAAATATATATCGAAAATTTTCTTTTTTATTCAATTTCTACTTTAATATTCGTAAGAATCTATATATTTGTATTTTTGAAATTTTGCTTAGATGTTTTAGTTTTCCCATCTGGCAACCCTAGGTACGGCGCCGATGAGCTTGAAGATGGCTAATGTAGCCGATCTTCCTAGTAAACCCCCGTGGGAGAAGAATACCAGGATCATAAAAAGAGATGACCTTCATGAATCTGATATTAAATTTCAACTCAATAATAATTAATAATATACAGGATGTTTGGGACATCGATGTAAATATTTTCAGGGATGATTAATTGAAATTGAAAATGAAATTATTTGTTTGTCTTCCAAACATAATTATTGTTACACAGAAATTTGTTTTTAAAAAGTATGGGACAAAAAGAAATAAGCTCAGCTATTTGCTGTGATTGAAAAATTTTATGATCTTCACAGCGCTGATTTTCAGCTTGTCCCTGTTCTCACAGAATGTACACATATGCGGGTAGAAAATTGGGAAAAAGATTTAACATAAAATTGTAGGAAGAGAATTTATAGGAATAGATAAAGGAAGCGATGTTAAACATTTTTGACTAAATTTTGATTCTATTATGGAAAGTTTTGTAGTTTTCGAGATATATACTTTTCTGTCTACATAAAAATAGGTGCATTTTTTTATAACTGTAATTTTAATTAAATTTTCTGTATACAGATGTGAATGGTTTTTTGGTTAGCGGAGTCGCTGTATATAAGCGTTTTGGTTGGTTTTTTATCCCGTAAAATTTTGATCCAATCTGCACTTAAAACTCTCAGTGCCTGAGACAGAACGGAACCCTAGAAGCAACTATATATTATTACATAAGTATATATATATTTTAAGACTCTCCTAAGTAGAAAATATTTTTCTAACAAAATGTCCTTTTTCGGAAGCTTATAAATATTTCCTGAAAATGTGTCCCAAAGGCTGACAACTCATGATTTATATAAGGACACAAAATTGATAGGCTGTCGTTAAGACATGAGGAAGAGAGACAGAAGACCGGGTGGGTCATAACTTCGGGATATGAAGGGGCGAGACAAAAGACCAGGCCGGTCATTACATCAAGCAAGACAATATATCACTTAGTAGATTGGAAGTTGGCATCCATATAACCATTGCATTGACGAATGTTAAGAAATATTTTGAAGATATCTCTGATTATTCCCGCCAAATTTGTACTAGAGAGTTGGTTGGTGATCAGAGCCAAAATACAATGGCACTTTTACCAAAATAAAAACTCTTTTTAGGGTTCCGTACCCAAGGGTGCCAAATATTTTTTAAGCGATATCGTTTTCGCGCCTTAATGTTGCTATGGCGGCTTATTGTTGTTATTTATCATAATGTTTTTAGGGTTTTGTACTCATATTGGTGGTGAAATGGAACCTTTTATGCGCGAGTCCGACTCGCACTTGGCCGGTTTTTACGCATTTGTTTTATCTAAACCGCCTGGTCGAAATGGCCAAAATTAAATTGTAAGAACTGTGCGGAAATGATCATTGAACTTAGTTTGTTATCTATCATTAGATTCATTAGAGACCGGATTATATGCAACCACGGACGTTAAAATATCTCCGATAGAGTTTCTAATTAAATAAAATACTTTATATTATAAAATTATACAGTTTAAGATATATTTCGGGTCCGACCTGGACCCGGCATCAGTTAAAAATACTAATCTTTAGTATATATCTTAAACTGTATAATTTTATAATATAAAGTATTTTATTTAATTATTGATTCGTATAAATATATATATATATATATACAGGGTGGAAAAAATTTAAGGGCCCTGGAGGGGAACTACCTTAAATCCTTTAGTTAGCTCATTTTACTGAAAGGAAACATTTCTTTATTTTTTAAAAGAAACAAAACTGCATTCAAAGATATTCTGAAATTCGCTTGTCTCACCCGGGAATCGAACCAACTAAAAATAAAAAATAAAAACCCTCGCTATTTTATCATACGAATCGGTAGCATTATTGTTCAGAATAAAATTTGTCTAATAAACATTTGGTCTTACACTCATCTGTTGTAGGAGATACTCATGAAATTAAATATTTATTACAAGTTCTTTGTTAACAATACCTAGTACTGTTCACTTGTAACAAGTAAATGACACGTTATAATTTTCTTATCTCTCTTACATCCAAAGACATCGTATGAAGTACAAGCTTGCTAATGTTATTTATCTTAAGTACCTTGTTGAATACTTCAATAAGAAAATCGTTAAATGGTAATAATAAATGTATGCAGAGCACAATTACTTCTTGCACTAAGCGTACTGACGAAAAGTTTAAAAAAGGAACGTATTTTTTTTGCAACGCGGAGCAACAAATTTGAAGTTCGAACCATAACTTTCAACATTTTTAAAATCGATAAAAGTATTCGTTCGAAATTCAAATTTTGTTTTGTTTTGCTTTCATTCCGTGCTGTCATTGTGTAATAATGGCGTATAATTATTACTTTACAAGTGAACAGTACTAGGTTTTGTTAATAAAGAACTTGTAATAAATATTCAATTTCTTGGGTATCTCGTACAACAGATGAGTGTAAGACTTTAGTTTAGTAGACAAATTTTATCCTGAACAACAATCCTACCGATTCGTATAATAAAATAGCGAGGGTTAATTTTTTTAATTTTTAGTTGGTTCAGTTCCCGGGTGAGACAAGCAAATTTTAGAAGATCTTTGAATGCAGTTTTGTTTCTTTTAAAAAATAAAGGAATGTTTCTTTTCAGTAAAATGAGCTAACTAAAGGATTTAAGGTAGTTCCCCTCCAGGGCCCTTTCATTTTTTCCACCCTGTATAAAAAGCTTTTCAAAAGTGAATATATTTTATACGATAGAGTTTCTCTAACAAACAACTGAAGCACTCCTAGTAAGCCGACCTGCTAGTAAGCCCACCCGCTAGTTAGCCCGGGAACGCACTCATTTCCATAATAGTAACCCAATTACCATAGTAAGTCAACTCACACACCTAAATACCGCCACCATTTCTATGCTCCAGTATGCATTTTTTTTAGAGGAATGACTTATCAAAATTTTGTTATTTCTTATGTGTATGAATGACAACATTAAGCTAACAGCAACATTAATTTAATTATTGAAAAGTGTGAGCTGTAAAAAATTATAACGAATCTTATCATAAAAATGGATGGCATTTAGAACAAACTGTTTTTAACGGTGTTACTACAAAACGATGTTTAACTTTAGACAGTGTTTAAATCTGTTGCTGTCACTTTTTTACGATATAATAATTATGTTAATAAAATATTTTTATAAAACACCGTTCAACGGCCTTTTTTTATTTTTTATATATATGTTTTACTTCACATAAATACAAACACTTAAATGGTTTTAGTCGCCATATTTCGACCCCTCAGTGGGGCCGTCATCAGGCGAATAGGAAAAAATATTATATGACATAATATATGTATAGGTATTTGAACTTTTTTATTTTTTTATACTTTTTTATATTTTTATATCAATAGATGTCAGCGGTTTTTTTACGATATGAAAGAAAAGGCGACAACAACAGATTTAAACACTGACTAAAGTTAAACACCGTTTTGTAGTAACACAGTTAATTTTTATAATCAAACTGAAAATAAAAACAAAATTTAATACGTAAATGTAAAACCTTGAAATCAACTTTCAAACAAAAAACAAACAATTGAAATGCCTATTTAATTACAGAAATTATGAACACATGAATCTGTAAGAAAATTTGGCAATTTCATATGTAAGTAACTATTATTTTTCTGCCTATCCTGTGTAAAAACTCTGTGCACGCCACTGTATACTTCTCTCTCAGCTGTGTGTAAATTATGTAAAGCCTAAATGGTGTAACGATATTTTTAAACGTTTTATTAAGTCTGTAAAATTTGCATTAACGTGTGCCGTCATGGTAATTTAATGAAGCGTTATTTAAATGGGACCCCATTTATGAAGATTTTGATACGGGACCGGGAGCAGAGTAAAAATTCGCTTGAACCAGACATTTTAATGGAAACTTTTTATTATCATCATCACAAAAATCATCATCACCACCATTATATATGCTAGCGTCCTTGAAACTGTTTGTGCCGGATAACTATCTTCGCGCGAGAAATTATAAGTTGTTTTGCGTGCTGCATGCGCGCACTGTTGTAAAGGCACTCCATCTTTTCAACAGAATCGACAACCTTCCGAATACCGAAGTTCGCAAAAACTGCTTTAAATATAATAATTTGTTACCAATCGCATTAGTTAGCCTTTAAGGATTGTGTAGTATAAAAGAAAATAATGAATAAATAAAATGAAAATAAATAAATATTTAGAGAAGTCCTGGCTCACGCGCTGACTGACTCATCAACGCTTAGCCCAAATCCTTGTACCTAGAAAGCTGAATTTTGCACAGATGTTGCTTTCGGCCCAATTTTTCATGATTCGTGCTAGGTCGGGAGAAACGGAATCCTAGTGAGCAACGCCGCGGGTAGCGATGCCATCTCTAAAAATCAACAAGCCGGACTTACCCGTTAAAAAAGCCGGACTTATGAGTCGCAATGCCGGACGCTAAGAAAAGGGAGTCTTGACAAAAAATTCGAATAAAACTTTTATTTTTCAAGAAAACTTTAATTAGTACTTATCATCATTTAAATATTTTTCTTTGCAAGAAACTTGTTTAAGGAGATCAATTTCCCTGATAATTTTCTCGGGTAGTAATACAGAATATGTAGGTAGTATGGGATCTTGCGTGTCTTGGCGAGTCAGCGAGTATCGTCTCGCTCGCTCGTTTCTGACAGAAGTGACTGAACGATAGGTATAAAAAACCTAACAAAAGCGGGACGGGCCGGATGCAGTCAAATTTGCCTAATAAAAGCCTAATACTGTCCGGCTTTATCCGGACGGATGGCAACGCTAGCCGCAGGGCGTCCGGGAACGAGTCAAGTCCGGTGCAAAATGCACATCTTAAAATTGTTCTTCTTATTTTTGAACTAAATATATTCAATAAATGTGATTTATCGCATTTCGCGAACACAGTTTAATGTCAATTAAGCTTTTCTGGTAAAATGTTGTTATTTTATGCATTACTTTGTTAATGAATACGCACACCAACTTAAACCACGACTCGTTCCCCCTTAATCCTATATTTTTTTACTATGGCATAGTAAACAATAGACCGCAGTCTAGATCTTGGCTCGGATCCATCCTAAATTTTCCATTGAGCGTTTTTCTCGTTGTTTTTTTTTCTTAGTTCTTAGCTTTCCTCCAGATGTCGCTGTCCATGTCACCATAGATAAAATATGTTTCGTACCTTTCGTACCCAGAATAAATTATTCTGAGGTTTCGTAGCAACCAATGTCAAAGTGTTTATAAGTTTGTTTAGAATCTGTGCAAATTTTGTCCTTGATTCTGTTGCTAAATTTACGACAGTGCCATCTAGGAATCTTATTTAACACTACATTTGATACAAGGAAAAACGCTCATTGTTTCGTGACGTCAGACACACGCCATTTAGGTTCCAAAAGGAAGGAAATAAGTAAATTCAGTGCCAAAAAGGAAACGAATAAAACAGATATTCTTATTTGATAATAAAGACGCTTCTATCGTCAAAAGTAAACGATACGTCAACTCGCTAACAATCTTTATCGCTTAAGGCGCTACGGAAAAAAAATCGACACTTTTAGAACTTGCTTATCTACTTCAGTAAATAATGTTTTATTATGATTTTGATTTTTGGAATCTTTTTCTAGGGATCTGTTAAACAGAAACGCGATTGGAGCAATTCGGCTCGTTACAAATATTTATTGAAATGAGGTCTTTCCCGACACCAATTCTCCTGGTTTGATAATTTGGAATGACATATGGACTGCAATTATATTTTATTAGATGGGTTTTAACAGTATCTAAAACCCCGGTCAAACTAAATTTTGATAGCAACTTTCGTCAATTTTATATTAATAAAAAACCGACTTTTTGCTACTTTTCTTCGAATCTGTCCCTCTCGCACTCAGGGTTTTTTCGCATATGTAGTAACAGGGACGCTAAAACTTTTACCACCTTTATGCGAATTGCTGCGTTTCCTGGTCCGGGGTCCAGCTGCCCTAGAAATAGACTTTTTAATATAATTCAAATAAACGTCATGATAGAATGACGTCATCAATACTTTGCCAGTGCCGTAACTTTTTGAGGATTCTACCGAATTAATTGCCTCTCCGAATATACAAATGAGAAAACAATATTTATTGTACAAACAGTTTAGTTAACAAAACTCTTGTTGGTAGATTGTTTTCATCCTATAAATTAATTAATTTTGATGTTATTTCTTTCCTGTTTCGATGATCTTTCTTATAGTAAGAAATGCAAGAGTTTGTTTTGCTTGTCTTGATAACAGGGGACCTAAAAAGGCCAACTTGTTTTCCTGTAATTGGCCAGTTATGTATGATCTATAATCGAAATTTTTTTGTCTACCAGTTTCGGAGATAAGGCGCCCCCCCCCCCCCCTTATTTATACATATTTACATATTTTAGTGCTTTTAAAGGTTTTTAAAGGTTTCTCGAAACCAGTGCCAGTAAATATATATTATATAAAAGTGTATATTTTTACAATCAGCTTTTTAATATCTACAATTAATCCATATTGTATTTTATGATTATATTTTTTATTTTTGTCACTTTTGTTTTGGAAATATTTTGAACAATTTCAAATTTTTCATATTTTTTTATACCGTATTATGTGCGCAAATTAATGCTATTTTTCATGTCTTTATCTTTAACGCTGCTAATGTTATGAAGCTGTGACATACGGACGTACGGACAACGGAGTCTCACCATAAAGGTTCCTTTTGTACCTTTTAGGTACTACGGAACCCTAAAAACATATTGAGACTTCAGTCAATATAAAGTTAGAGGTACTTCAATCAGCAATACATGATATGTTAATCGAAATGTTACCTATATGTTATGTACTATTTATTTAATAAATAAGCTTGATTGCTTCATTGCTTGTCCTATAAAGACTTAAAATCATTATTACCAACCACCGAGACTTGACACACGTTGTAACTCTTAACGACTTGCAATAATGGTGATTTTAGATGATCCCGTAGATCTTAATATCTTAGTTATTAATCCCAAGATATACTGGACTCTATAACATAGGACACCTTAATCCAAACACCCCCGTCTTCGAGTTGACGTCTAAAATGATTTATGACAATAACGTCCAGTAATTGATGGACGATATATCAGTATATGCGTCTACGACGGACATGTAATACGTCCAAACTCTACAGGGTGTTCACTAAAATGTCTCTGAACCGAATTATGGTTGCAATATTTGGTTACTACTATGACATACTTCAATATGCATGCAAATGATAGGGATATGTCTGACAGTTTTTAGTACGGCATGCTAACAATACTCGAAATGTTATGTAAGTTGGATATTGGTATCGATTCGGTGTAGCACATCTTAAGGTGATATACCGTGCTAGCAAAGGTCCCCGTTACTCCAGGCAGAAAGACCCGCAGTGCGAAAGGGACGGAATCGGGGAAAATTGTCAAAAAGTCGGTTTTAAATTAATGCAAAATTAACTAAAATAGCTACAAAAAATTCCATAACCAGTAATTTAGGTAATTTATTAAATAAATATTTTTCAAGTCTGTATGCTATCCTAATTTGTCAGAATATCAAAAAAAGTGTAAATTTAGACCTGATTTCAATAATTATTTCTATCGAATGAAATTCCTCCTATCGCGTTTCTGATAGACCAAAATCTAGTAAAAGGTCCCAAAATTGTTATACTAATTTATTTTAGTTGGAACTTCATTAAAAGAGCAGATAAATAACTTCAAAAAGTGTCAATTTTCACGGTATAGCCCCTTAACTTATTTCACAGGACTAAACTTAATTTAAGCGTTCTGTCCTTGCCTTTTTGATAAAGAAGGAACAAGACAGGACGCTCAAAATAAGGTTAGTCCTGTCAAATAAGTTAAGTCGTGTTACGCCGAATCGACACCACTTTTTGTTTTCAATTTTATTTATATTTTTTCTTGTTTTTGTTTAAGAAACTATTTAAATTGGTTAAAGATTGAAAAAAATATAAGATTTTAAATTTACACGGTCACTATAAACATTATTAGGAATACGGGATGAGCCGTGTTTGGTTTTTATGTTTTTCCGAATTTTCGGCAGAGTTTCATCTGCCATGGTCGCGGGGTGACTGACCATGGCAGATGTGAACTCTGCCGAAAATTCGGGAAAATATAAAAACCAAACATGGCGAGTCCCGTACTCCTAATAATGAAAAAAATATGTATACAACGTCTCGACATAATCCCAAGGGGGTGTCAGAGGTGTTCCTAAATATGTATTATTAATTGTATGTCACAACGTATTCGTATTCTACGATGATTTCGTGTACTTTTCCAATACATAACATTTTATATTATAATTTTATAATAATACTTACGTCAAAATTTTATTTTGATTGCAACCTTGAGTAGCGAGTTTTTTGACTTCATTTGACAATTAGTTTCCTTAGAACTGATACATTCAATATTTTCTTTAACTTGGAGAAGATATATCGGCGGGTAGTAAGTATTGCGGACTAACTAAAACATGTTTGCATGTTAGCACACATGGTGAAAAATAGGTGCGGATTTTGATAATTTTTTAATTTTGATTGTTTGGATAACATACCGAAGTTGTTTTAGGTAACACCCCCCTGTATATGTCTTTGGCTTTATGAGAGACAATCGAGGTCGCAGTCCTCAGGAAATATCGGGCGGTTCGCTAATGATCATGATATTTGATCACTTACCGTTATTAAAAAGGAGACAGAAGAAAAGAAGTATTTTCTTCCTTTTTCTCTTTTCTATATTGGGTACCCATCCATCTGTTTCTCCGAACGTATCAAAACTTAAAAACGGCTGGGCTAATTGAGTTTAAATTTGGCATGTTTTAGAAGCAGAATTTACTGATTTTGAAATTTTTTGATAAGTAAAATTTTTCTGCATCTTTTTCTTACTCCTGATCATTGGAGCATTTAAAACTGTGCCTTAGGGTCTTGGAATATTTTAATTATCATGTGACATGTGTGTGTGTGTGTATAGACATGTGACACCGATTTGACACCAATATCTAGTTTAGCAAGTCAACACAGAGTCTTGCGTCTTTTTCTTAATTTAGTTTTTTGCAAATTGTTTCATGTTAGTTTCTAGTATAACATTATGTATATTTATTGTTAGCATAGTGAAATCCATTATTGGCACTATTAGCTGATGTAATATTTAGTTAATATTTTATGTATTTGCTGTGGATTTTTGTTCATAAATAAAAAAAATATATATATAAAATCCTTCTGTTTTATAATTATAATCTTTCAAGTTCTGTGAGCTCCATGTTCCTTTGGGAATAAATTCTCTTGCTCCGAAAACGGGATTCCGATCATCGTGTAACAGCCCGTATCGAATTCAATCGAGATTTAAGATATCGAGTCGAACGGTCGATAAGTATGGCCTTCGTATGAGTTATGAACCGAGTTCACAGTTGAGCCACGCTCAATTTGGCGCAAACGTATTCTTTTCTGGCTGTTTTAGGGTTGCCACAGAATGCAGAATGCAGCTATAAGTAGTAGAGTAGCGCTTTCAGTTTTAAGTTAGATGGAAATCTTGAAAAAATGTTCTCAATGAATGGTTAAATTTTCTATCAGGTACTCGTAATATTTGTTTATTTATTTATTAATTTAGTACATGCACAATTAAAATATACATACATTTCACCATTTTAAATTACGATTGGCTCAAAACCAGGCAGGCATATACGTCTGCTCATGGTGTGCTGTAACAGCCCAAAAAGTCCAGGGTCTCTGGTAGGTCTGTAGCTACATTCACAATACGATGAAATTAGATAAACTTTTTGTCTCTTCTTTTTCATTTTCTAAAGTGTTTGTTTAGTGTTATTATTATTATTTTTTCTTTATATTTCTCTTTTTTCTTTTTTTTATGTGTATGTATGTGTTCAGAATAAAATGTATATTTCGGAACGCATCCATCAATGGTCTATATATTTTGTCTATGGACTTGGAGCTGTCAAAAACGAGGGACGTGGAATTTTCTTGGTATAGATCGCGGACGATTTTAATATGTGTTATTAAGGGCTTAATAGAGGGGAAATCGGTGCGGACACCGTAAAGAACATAAGTGAATCAAGGGCTGAGGTTATTTTGGCGTGAAGGCCACTTTTTAGTGAATTTCCTGTGTGTGTGTGACATAACCTGTGTCCACGCGGCTTCCGACAAGTGGACTTGTTAATTACTATTTCTGGGTTCGGATGCATCCTGGGGTAGGAGGTTTGTGTTTAGATTCATCGTGGAAGGTGATCAACGTGTCACGGCACCGACACGCCTTGGAGTCCATGTGGAGGGTCTTCGAGCGATGACCAGTGGATGACGTCATCATACAACTGTCTGGTAGGAAGTTTTGCACATATTTTTTATAGAATATAAGATACTTGTAGATTATAAATCTGGGACAGCTATGGGCCCCTGCTCCAGCTGCAAGTATCACCCTTTAGCATACAATTAGTGGTGTCTGAGCGTGGTTATGGAATCCTCGCACCAGTGACGTCGATGCCCGTCACTAGTCAGTATTATCAGTATTTTGTAAGCTACAATTTCTGGTAGCAACGAGCGTCTGTTACCATACAATTTTTTGGTAGCCAGATCGTGGTTGTAGCCCACCTTTGGATTATATACATTTAAACAGCGGAACTGGGCGGCCCCAGTGTCATTGAACTGTTAACATAGCTAGGCTATTTACATGTACATGTAGCAATTACAAATTGGATTTGTTTAGTGCTTCGAGTAGATAATTGATTACCGGAGGGTACCACATTGATGTGGTTCAGTAATATCAGTATAATTTGATAGTTTAGTACATATCAGGTGTTCTTGTACTACAATAACATTATATCATATAACGGTTTATATTATAGATTGGAAATCAACTTGTTAGCTAATATACGGTTATCTTGGCTTGAATTTATGTAATTACAAGTATGTATACAGTTGCATAGTGGAATGTGCATTCGGGTTTGTGTGTATTGTATACACCAAATATAATTTAAATTTAGTAATATAGAATTAGGTAGGAACCTATTTGTTTGTTTAGTATTGACGGACAGTACATACATTGGTAATTGGGAATTAATTTTGCTAATTAAATTCTATTTATAGGTAGGGTATCTATTGAGCAGTGCTTCTGTATTTTGTGCCGTGTCAGGGTGTTTGCTAAATAGTTTTTATTTATACATTTCCCGGTTCATTGCGGCATGATGTCCAAGTCTCACAAGGCTGCGTTGGCGAAAGAGCTCCGCTGGTTTACAACCGTCCAGGGATTGCTTTCTCGTTCGGATCGCGACAATGCAATCCTGGAGAGAGCCGAGCGGATGCATCAGCGGCTGGCTGATGCAGAGGCGGCTGTGGCAGCACTGCAGGAAAGTGACGAGCCTTTGAAGAGGTATGTTACGGATTTGGCTCAGATAAAAGGGATTTATGATGATATAACAGAGGCGGCCTCCATGATCAAAAAGCGACAATCGGGCAGCCCGGTTGTTAGCACACCTAGACCAATAGATGGCGCCACTGGTAAGACGCTGGTTATAAAGTCAAATAATATTGCTGATTTAAAGAGGCAAAATTCAGGAGGTCCTGTAGTTGTCACGCCTCAACCGGTAGATGGCGTGTCTGGTAGTTTGATTAGTTTAGAACTAAATAAATTTAATGGGAAAATTCAAGAATGGGTTTCTTTTAAAAATATGTTTACGTCATTAATAAATTCTAGGGTAGATTTATCAAAGGGGCAAAAGATGGCATATTTGATGTCAACATTGGAGGGCGAAGCAAGGTCGCTCATCCAGCACCTCAGGGTAGAGGATGATCATTATGATATAGCGTGGGGCTTATTAAATGATAGGTATCAGAACATGCGCTTACTGGCGGATGCGCATGCGTCTCAATTGTTGACGTTACCTAGGGTAACCGACTGGGCACAGCTGAGGCAGCAATTACTAACTCCGGTCACCGTGGCGTGTAATGCCCTTAGAACATTAGGTTTACCGGTGGACGAGTGGTCGTTTTTACTCGTTCACATTATTTTAGGTAGGTTGCCTAATGACGTGAGGTCACGTTTTGAGCGGGTGTCCGCAGAAAAAGATGGCAGCACTGTGCCTAAATTTACGGACTTAATGACGTTTCTTGAATATGAAGCTAGGGTAGCAGAAACATCACAGCCGGACTTGGCGCCATCTGGGGCGCAATCATTTTCGTCTGCTGGCTCATCGGAATGTGGGGAGCCCAGACAACCGCAGCAGTCGCGGGGACGCGATATTGCGCGTTTGGCGGGGGTCGCCGTGGTCAAGAGGTCATCGACCTGTTTACAGTGTGGCCATACGGGGCATGACCTGCTGAGATGTCAGCAGTGGCGAAACCTGCACGTCACCGAGCGGCGACGCATAGTGAAGCGTAAGGGCCTGTGTTTCGGTTGCTTGGGCAATCATTTTGAACGTAATTGTCCCGAGCCACGACGTTGCAGTGTTTGTGAGGGGCCTCACCATTTATTGTTGTGTGCCAACAGATCTGAAGCGGCTTCACCGGTCCCGCAGCGACGGAGCCCTACGGGCGGGGGTGCTTCAGGGAGAACTCCCCCCCCCTTGGACAACGGGGGTGCGTCAGGGAGAACTTCCCCCCCCTCGGTCCAGGGAAGGCATGTTGTCGGGCAGAGCTCCCCTCCGTCGGAACGGAGGACTGCGGCGCGAGGCGCGCCCCCTCACCGGGAGGTTAGTTATGTATCTGCGCGTGGACCCGTAGGGGGCTTGCCTACGGGCTATCACACATATGGCCATGTAGTGAATTGGGCCCCTACGGGCGGGGGCCAATTGGAGTTGGCAAGGGCTAGGCCCCCCTCCCCGCGCCGGTTTTGGTGCCAGCTGGCATGGAGCACCGTGTTAAGACGGAGTCACGGGGTTACTCACCGCCGTACCGTGAGTACCCGCGGTTAGAGTACCACCCGCCGTACTCAGGGAGAGTTGGAGGCTACGCTCCCCCCATGGTGGGGATGTGCACGCGCCAGCCGTATTACTGCCAGTGGACTGGTCCTGCACTCCACACGTGGGGTAGCCTGTAACTAGCTTGTTCAAGCCATGAGTACGGAACCGCGGACGGTTCTGTTGCCTACCGCGATGGCTCGCGTCTAGGGCCCCAGGGGGGATTGAGTTAGGGTAAGGGCCCTCCTCGACTTGGAAAGTCAAGTGGCGCACCGATTAGTTTTGAACCTGGAGGTTTCGTCGGTGCCGCTCCTAGGTATTGGTGGACTGGAGTTGAATCAGCGGCTGCAGCCATGGTTATAGACAATATTGTCGGCTGGCAGCCTTCTTTGGACCTTCCTCCGTCCATAATCTCATGCACGTCAGGTTTGCATCTGGCAGACCCACGTTTTGTCATCCGGCCCCAGTCGATGTTTTCCTGGGCGCGGATTTGTTAGGATGGATCCTATTTGGTTTTTAAAAGACTCTGGGTTCTTCTTCATTGGTGGAGGTATCCACAATTTTGGATATTCGATATTTGATTCGATACGTTCGAACTTAGGAAATGGCTTTCAAATGAACATATACTGTTTGCAGATTTGGAGGATCCCAATATGATGGTGGTATTAGGTTGAAATACCAACCAGTCAATGATATTCATTTATTTTGTCCCCAGCCGTGAGTGCAGAGTAGCGTTGGAGCGCATTGGTACACGGTACGTGTACTTCAGGCGGACCTCATCAAGTTTAGACTTCGAGTTCTGCGCGAGGATCACGCCAGGCTGAAGTGAGCGGTTGCTCGTTTGAATCCTTTCACGGATTATGAAGGACTTCTGCGTTTTGGAGGCTGATTTCGGAGAGCTGACCTGCCATACAGAAGTCTTCATCCTTTGCTTCTACCCAAGACGGACCTTTGGTAAATCTGTTGGTGTCGGATTGACACATACGTAATGCGCACGGGGGTTTTTAGCAATCGCAACGCTTGGGTTGTGAAAGCATACCTTGTGTATTTGTGTGCTTGGCCACCAAGGCCGTTCACTTGGCAGTGGTATCAGCTTTGACTACGGAGGCCTTCGTCGCCGCGTTGGATCGTTTCGTGTCGCGTAAGGGTTTACCTTCACTTATTCGCTCCGACAATGGCACAAACTACAAAGGTACTGCTAACTATCTAAAAGATATTGATAATTTTTTGTTTTGTAAACAACTATGCTAGTTTAAGTTAAATCTTCGCCCGGAAAGGGGTAACTTGGCGGTACAGTCCCCCAAATTGCCCTCACTGGGGAGGGAACTTTTTGAAGCTGCCGTCAAGTCGGCGAAGACCCACCTCCGCTGCGTTATTGGGGAAACTGTCCTAATTTTTGAGGAGCTTACCACTGTATATTGTAAAGTGGAAGCGGTCCTCAACTCTCGTCCTCTCTGTGGTCAGACAGGACTGAGCATCCTAGGGAAGGAAATTTAATTCTTTGGAAGGATATGAACTTGCTCTCCTTGTTTTGGCGCCGGGGCCGTATATTAAAGTTGTTTTGGCGGAGACGGAACTCCACGCGTCGCAGAGGTGTTGGTCGAAGGTTCGATTTTGTGACGAGCCATGACAACTCTCTCCCGTCTCCCGGTTGTATGAGCTAGTGGTCTGATTGCTCAGCCCAGAGCGGGGGACTGTTCAGAATAAAATGTATATTTCGGAACGCATCCATCAATGGTCTATATATTTTGTCTATGGACTTGGAGCTGTCAAAAACGAGGGACGTGGAATTTTCTTGGTATAGATCGCGGACGATTTTAATATGTGTTATTAAGGGCTTAATAGAGGGGAAATCGGTGCGGACACCGTAAAGAACATAAGTGAATCAAGGGCTGAGGTTATTTTGGCGTGAAGGCCACTTTTTAGTGAATTTCCTGTGTGTGTGTGACATAACCTGTGTCCACGCGGCTTCCGACAAGTGGACTTGTTAATTACTATTTCTGGGTTCGGATGCATCCTGGGGTAGGAGGTTTGTGTTTAGATTCATCGTGGAAGGTGATCAACGTGTCACGGCACCGACACGCCTTGGAGTCCATGTGGAGGGTCTTCGAGCGATGACCAGTGGATGACGTCATCATACAACTGTCTGGTAGGAAGTTTTGCACATATTTTTTATAGAATATAAGATACTTGTAGATTATAAATCTGGGACAGCTATGGGCCCCTGCTCCAGCTGCAAGTATCACCCTTTAGCATACAATTAGTGGTGTCTGAGCGTGGTTATGGAATCCTCGCACCAGTGACGTCGATGCCCGTCACTAGTCAGTATTACCACTTTTTGTAAGCTACAATTTCTGGTAGCAACGAGCGTCTGTTACCATACATATGTATAGCCTTGATTTGTTTTTGTTTACGCTATCGTTTTGTGTGCAAACTTGTAAAGATTGAAAAATAAGAAGGATAAATAAATAAATAAATAAAAATTTACAGGCTGGATTTTTAGCCGCTGAAAGAAAAGCTGAAAACTGGAGATAGTATTTATCTATACGAATAATTTTTACTATGAGGCCAGCCCTGAATTGTTAAAATAACAGTCAACTATTCCATAGAAAAGGCACTTTACCTACTTGGCAAGCGTGTAAGGAGCGTCCATAAATCACGTGACACATTTTTTTGTACATTTTTGACTCTCCCCTAGTGGATCCTTAGTGGACACTTTGATGACATACTTATCCCTCCCCCCTTCCCCATTAATCAAACTGCTAAATATTTTTTCAATTAATTTTATTATCTTAACCAAATGAATTCAAATGATCGTACATATGTTATTATTGTGATTCATTTAAACTAACAACCTATGGACTGGTTTAAGCGTTGAAAAAGTACTAGGGCACCGCCGATGAATAGATCCTTCCCATTTAATTTAATATTTCGTTCGGAAATGAATTAATTGAAATGTGAAATGTCACGTGATTTTTTTATTCCGTGACACTCAACGACAATCCCCCTCCCTCCCTCAATGCGAGTCACGTGACTTATGGTCGTCCCCTAAGTAAACGCAGTGCTAAAAAGTTTCATTATGATTATTTTCACGTTAGTAACAAGCCTCTTCGCTTTTCCACTAAATATTAAAGATAGACGGTGGAAATGAAAGGTTCTATGAAATTCAATGAGGTTGGACCACAGATATAGAATGCAGTAGATGACGCAAGCGTGTCATATTTTACTATGAAAACGCTTGACAGCGGTTTGGATTTTAGAAGGTATTGGAAGACATAAGATTTGAAATTGTAGGAGTCATAGTTTATTGACCTCAACTATATGTCTTCTTGTAAAAAACACAATTTACTCTGCTTAGAAGATTGTCGCCTACTGTTAGACATGGGGGTTCTTCATGACATTTTAAGTGGACGTCTTGATTCCCCGGCTCTCGTCTCAGAATTGTTTCTTAATACACCTGGCTACCGCACCCGTCATACGTCACGATGTTTGTTTCATGTGCTTGCTGTTCGTACAAACTATGCGCAGAACTCCCCACCTATACGTTTGGTAAAAGAGTACAATTTAAAATTTCACTCTACTGATCCATTTGATTGCAATAAATTCACATTCAAAAACGCACACTTTTATGCACTTCTTTTAGTCTTCATCTTAATAGAAATAATAACAAAGCTAATTATTAGTCTGTGTCATTTTGTCTTTGTCTTTTTCAATTATATATTTTAGTGTCTAGTTAAATAGTTCTATTTACTATTATAGATATCTGTTATTGGCTTTATTTCTTGTATTTTTTATTAATGTTGTTTTAAGTTTTATGTATTGCTGTTGATTGCCTGTAACAAAACTAAATAAATAAATAAACAGCGAATTTCGCTTACTAAAGGACACACAAGGTATGTCAGCTTGCGTCATCTACTTCAATATATATCTGTGGGTTGGACAGATACAAATGCAGTTGGGAACTGGAGCCAAAACTTTTTTCTGTGTCGATCCGCATTGTTTCGAGTCGCATAACAATAGATATTTTTGTTTTTCCGAATCGTTACTCTCCAGTGTTTTAATTGGAGGATATCGCTTTCTTTTTGTTACAGTTCATTGAGTCCCTCAAGGATACGAGGAAAAATAATAAAATTTGGAAATTGTTTCGACAGTTAGGTTCATTCTTTTTGGTTTTTAGTTGGCATTCGTTAGGTTAGCAAGTAGTTTAATAGCCGATATTTCAACTTCAGAAAAACAGAGAATATATACAGTTATCGACTTTATTCACTGGTATAGACAAAAACATCTCTCGACTGTAAGACCTAGAAGACGTGGGATGTACCTCTTTATTATGACTATTGCAAAAGTAGCAATAGTCAGAAGACGTGTAGCTTCCCTTATGAGTCGTTTAAGGGGCTTAAGGGGCAGCTCCAACAGCATCTTGGAGGGCATTGTTGATCGTTGGGACAGTCCCGTTCTGGGATTCTGGAACAGGGTTCACGTGGAGTCACAGTACTTCACCAGGAGGATGTTGTTTAGGCATCACTCAATTTAGTTGTGTGATGTCTGCAACAGCGACCTCTGCTGCCTCTTCTGTGTTTTGTTTTTTTATTTTTTATTTTCGTGTGTAGATTAGGATACTAACATAGTTTTTAAGCATATATTGTTTTGTTACTAACTAAGATATCGATTTCGGTCTGAAATAAATACTTTTTTCTTTCTTTCTTTCTTTACGTCGTTGGCTGTACGACGATCCTGGTGCTTGCGGAAAAATTGCGAAGGCAGATTTCTTATTATTTTAAAACAGTTTTTCTAAGAATCTGTATCGATTTTCTCTAATAAAAATCTAAAATATGTATTCTTTACATTGTGTAGTCTTTATTTCACAGTGGCGTGCATATAACTTTTTACCGGAAAGGCAAGGTCACGGTTGACAAAAAAATATATAAAAAAATTTAATATCGCTGAAAAGAAAAGTTTAGATGAACATTTTCACTCTGGTGTGTAGACATTGTCTATCCTGGACAATGTCATACAATTTTTTTTTTCAAAGTAATATTTAAATATTTTCAAATTTTTTTTTTTTGTTACACTTGTCCTTCTAATCGCTTTTCCAGCAAAAAGTTCTGTGCACGCCACTGTTATTTAACAGGGTTTAGTCACTCGACTTTATATGGCCATGGTATTTATCACGTTATAAATAAAACTTGAATAATTGATATTGCGAGTGAAAATAGTACCAGAATAGCCAACCAGATCATATCAAGTGTAAAATGCTCTTTCATTCTACAAATTTTACTTATAGTCAAGTGGCTTAGAGCTAGTTTTTTGTGTTTTAATCATAGTTGTGTTAATTTTTGTTTATTGTTTTAAGTATCCTTATGGATGAACAGGCAGTGACAGCGTCACTTTGCTTCTGGCTTAAGGGACAAAAGCTGAGCCACCGACCTTTTCAACAGAACCTGTCTAATCCTAAATAGTCTTTAAGTATTATGTGTTTTGTGTTGTGTTCTGTTGAATAAAAATCTTTTTATTTTATTTTATTTTATTTATTTATTTTAAAGTTAACGATATCAGAAGAGTAATGTATTTTTTTTCTGAAGATTCTAGGCAATGTTATCAGTACACCAGAAGGTACCCTCATACCAAATTTGGTGCTATTATCTGCAATGTTATCAGTACACCAGAAGGTACCCTCATACCAAATTCGGTGCTATTTATTGTCTGCAATGTTATCAGTACCCCAGAAGGTACCCTCGTACCAAACTTGGTGTTATTGTCCGCCCGGTAATGGTAATTTCACTAAGCCACTGTGCTATTAGTCAAATCTGTACAGTTCCAGATGAAAATAATACAATGCAAGACAAATGTTTGTTGAATGAATTCTTCCGTACAAGGTGCGTTGTAATCGTTGTCCTAAAAAACTCGTATCTCATAGATTCTAATGATTGACAGTCATAATCTTATAATCCACATTTTTAAATCTATGAAGGTACTTATATATTTAACCTGCTGTTAAACAAAACCATAATTCCTTAGTCGAAAAAAAAGTATTCTATGTCTATTGTCTATGCTCGAACATCTATGGAAATTTTGATAGCACCTAAATCCAGAGCAGAACTACGAAGAGAATAATTACCCCAAGACTGCAAGAATTTTAATTTGATGCTAGAATGCCATATCATTTTAGAACCTCATTTCTCATTTCCTGAGCCCTCTCACTTCTAAATTAAACTACTGTGTAAAAGCGCTTACCTTTTTGTCTACTTGTTTACTTTTTCTACTTCTTTTTGTTTGACAAAGCCTAGTACTTAAGAGAGTACGTAAAGGTGGATTTGTAGGGATTTTGTAGGCCCTAAACAAGGTCAGTGAAAAATAATTCGTTGGAAAAAAGGAAAAAGAGGGAAATAACATTGCTGATAGCGGGGTTCAATATTAATATTCTTTTACGTATTTACAGGGATTAAAAAAATAATTGTAAATTCAACATATAATTTTGAAATGATTTTTGTGCAATTATATTAAAAAGTGTAGGTAGCTTGTCTTTTGAAGAATAAATATGAAATTATTAAAACACATCTTGTTATGAGGTATATTTTTCAATAAAGTTAATTTGATATTATAAGGGTCACATTTGCATAGGTATTTTCGTTTACACATACACAACCTTAAAACATAATCCTTTGACGAAGGATTTTCCGGATAAAAATCTTGATAGTGACAACCCTTGAGCTGTAGTGGGGTTTGGGGCTCAAAAGTGCTTACCCCGTTGAGTGGAGATGATTCCTAAATACGCCCGCCTGCTTCTTATGATGTGGATGGGTTGGGCTGCTTAAGTTCAAACCCTTTTATGTATTTTTTGGCTTACATATTCGGTTTACTTTCTATTTTTTTGGCAAATCTCATGTGACAATCGCATTATGAAATACACACTCCTGTAAAATACGCATTACATTACCATTTTGACATGCATACATTTTTTTAGGATTTCCTTATTTAAAATAAAAAATTTCATATAAACCTTTGGCAAAACAACAGTTTGTTTTTGACCGACATAAAATAAAATTCTACACTGTGCGACGGTTTTCATATAATATTTCCCACACATTTTACACTCATCCGGGGTAATAACAGAATACCTAGTTTTCATACCAGCTTTTCACGGTTTCCCAAGGGCCCATAACCTAGAAAGTGCCACTTCGAATCTAAAAGAGCAAAGTAAACCTTATCGCTACTGCATTTGAATGCTATGTTGATTGTAGGGTAGGGGTTTAGTAATGAAAGTTTAATTTACCCAAAATTAGATCGAAATTTCACCATTTCGACCTTAGATATGAACTAGACGGCCTACGTTTTTGTTTATTTATTATTTGACCTCAATTTCGTGGTGTTATATAAATTTTAGTTCTAGCCTGTTTTGGAGGTTTGAAATAAACCTTAAGGTGGATGGTCCAAGGCAGTTTTTATAAAAAAACTTGTGGGAACCAGTATCGACGACAAAAGTAGTATAGTTTCGTTTTGTTACTTTTTTCTACACGTTCAAATAATTTTACACTTGCAAATAATCAGTTTTATTTAAAAAAAATGTTTTAACAGTCTAATTTTGCAATTTAAAACTTTCATACATTGGATTACGAAAGTTTTAAATAGCATAAATAGATTGTAAAACAGTTTGTTTGTAAAAAAACTGATGATTCGCGGGTATAAAGTTGATGGAATGTGTAAGAAAAGGTAACAGAATGAAATAATAATAATTCTGTTGTCGTTATTGGTTCCCACAAGTTTGTATGAAGATTGCCTTGGACCATCCACTGTCTGTCTTTCGGTTCGTCCGCGGCCTAAATCAAGTATGGACACAATGGACAGGCCAATAAAGGAAAGTTAGACGAACTTTGCGTATAGGTGGAGAGACTGCAAACTTATAATCTTTCCTGAATAAACGGAAATCTTCGATAGACCAACGGCACTTGTGATTCAGCTTGCGTCGCGCGTGATTAAACATACTACGGGGCCGGGCCTGGACCTGCAGTCCCGAAAAAGATAGCCGATCGCTGTCCTACCGATTTCGGTCGTTTAGTTATAAAAATCTAATTCTAAAGTTTTTGTGTAGTATCTACCATAAAATTATCGACTAAAATCGGAAGCGAATTCAATGCGCTTCCGATTTAAGCTTTTGATAGTAGTAACTAAAAATAATCGATTTTTATCAGTTAACGACTGAAATCGGCAGGAAAGCGATCGCTATCTTTTTCGAGACTGCAGGGCCAGGGGGCCTATTCCGTTTAAACAGTCGAAGCGAGACTTCTAAAACTTGAGCTAAATACGTATGGAGTTCGACAGATAAAACAGGTTTTTACAGTCGAGAAGGCTAATTACTGGGTCCTTTTTTAAAGATTAAATATGGTTTGTAAAAGTGTTTAACGAGTATAATTACTTACCTATTTTACAAAGAAACCATTTGAATTTGAAATTTGGACTGTAGGTTCCTTGTATGACGTGGACATCCGGTAAGAAGGGATTTTACGAAATTCCCCGCGGGTTCGGGAGAAACGGGATCCACGCGTGCAATGCCGCGGGGCGTCCGCTTTCTTAAAATAATTAGTAGGTATATTACAAATTAATGAGTAGAGAATATTTAAGGCGATATGTAAAATTTTTAGCGTCCCTGTTACTCCATATGCGAAAAAATCCTCAGTGCGAGAGGGACGGATTCGTGGAAAAGTAGCAAAAAGTCGGTTTTTTATTTATATAAAATGTACTAAAGTTGCTATCAAAATTTTGTTTAACCAGGTCCTAGATACCGTTAAAACCCATCTTATAAAATATAGTTGCAGTCTATATGACATAATAAATTGTCAAACCAGGAGAATTGGTGTCGAAAAGGACCTCATTTCAATAAATATTTCTATCGAGCCGAATTTGTCCAATCGCGTTTCTGTTTTAACAGATCCCTAGAAAATCCAAGAAGAATCCAAAAATAATATACTGTTTTATCAAAATAATACATTATTTACTGAAGTAGATATGCAAGTCCTTAAAGTGTCGATTTTTTTCCGTAGCGCCTTAAGAGGAGGCCTCCCTCAGGGGCACAGCAGCTTTGCTATTATAACCCGGAGACTGACTTTCATAAAGTAAAAAATCTCGTGCGCCAAAATGCGGAAATGATTCAGAAGAAGTCAAATTTCAAGATTAAAATTGCTTAAATCCTTTCTTTATTTTTTCTATATTTTCTTTTTAAAAGAAGGTTGCCTGGAAGATATTGCTATTAGCAATAAGTGCCGCCTTTGTACACTGTAAAATATTTTTAGTGTTTTTTTTTTTCATGTTTTTGTGTAAATGTACATTAATAAAAAAAAAATATATATAATAATAAAATTACAATAAATTATTTAGGTTTATATTTCTGGACAGATTTTAATAAATTATTCTTTCCTTGCTGTGAGTATTTATTTTAGACATAAAACTCAAGCCGCAATATAAAAAAAATGTCTAAATTATTGCAAAAACCATAATTTCCAAATATTTAATCTTTCGAGTGAAAATTATCCAATTATGTAACTGGTTTTGTAATTAAAAGATAAAGGTCTGAAAAAATGTTTAAATTTTACATTGATCAAGTTTGTAGACTCAGCATATTTTTGCAAAATCTCTGCAATATTGATCATTCGACTTTTGTTTAGAGCGTGATAAATACCATGCGATGTAAATTTTAATGACTATAATCCGTCAGATGGTTATAAAGTGTACCACAGGTTTTCAATCGAAGAAATAGATATACATTCACGGAAAAATCAGAATCTATCACCCGAATCTGCCTTCGCAACTTTTGCACGTGCCAGAATAGCCGCCCTGGTCAACGAAGCGATAGGTTTCGCTCAAAATCGAGTATGTTTTTTCATATGGGTTGTTAAATTAATCGTATTTTCAATCTGACTATTTTCATTATAGATTTTAATGTTTTAAAAATTTAAAAAGCCATTTATTTTGTACTCGTGTGTTACCAAAATCATCAAAATCATCAGTAAGTAAATTGTGAAAACATTTACTGTGCGTTTAACTTCTTAAATATTTTTGTCCTTGTAATGACGTCATAGCCTTGGTTACATAATTACGGAAGGCGAGGTAAATCAGTGTTTCAACTTGGGCTAAGTTTCTTCCCAGGAGTCGGAAGTTGTAAACCTTTCCTTGACCTCTAAGGTTAAGTAGAGCCAAAGGTTTCTATTACCGAATGGCTGAGGAACAATCAGACGTATTTTATTTTATTACCCTCTGTTTACGATCAGAGCGTAGAGGTCCCAACGGATATCAATCAGCGTATCCGAGGTGTCAAAAATTAACTCTTTTGTCATCGAATTTGATCATTACTTCCATAGGTGCCGAAAAATATTCTTGTTCTATGACTTAATTTTAAAAGTCGTAGAATAATAGTTGTTTAGTGAAATGAGCTGATATTTCTTATATTGGGACCTTGAACAATTTGCCTCTTTTTTTTTTCAATTCGAAAACAGTTTCGATGAATAGCTTTCCTTAATCGTTTCTGGTATACAGAAATTAAAATAAGCATGCATATCCTCAATTAAATAAAAAAAATGATGTATTTCATTCGACCTTCAGTGACGTCATCATCACACATTTTAATAAGAAAAAATATATTTCTTGAACGCATCTTCAAGTTTGACAAGGATTCGACCATTCAACGTAATATGATTACGTCACTTCCTGTAAATACTAAAATACTAAAATCAGTTTCATATGTATTATTAAAATTATATAACTAAATTGATTTATTTGTTCCAAAAAGCAGACAAAAACTGCACATTGAAGTTAAAAAACGACCGAGTTTCGGAATAAAACAAGTATAGAACATAGAACCCCAGTACGGATCAGGGTTTAAAATTATCAAGATATATATGCCCCTTGATAATTATTATTATAATTATCAGACAATCATCCGATAATTTTCAAACAGATGTAAGCCTAGCAATCCTTTTTTAACCGGTATTATAAATATATCAACTTTTACGTTAGTATGAATTATACTTGCGATTGTCGGCACTTGATGAAACATAGAAAGCATCTTGATTTTGAACATATAATATAATGAACGTATAACATATAATGTTGACATACGTTTGTCGTTTTATGGCTCGTATATTAAAATAATAAATATTCTGTATCCCCTGAAGATGGATTAATTTCCGAAACCGGTTGGGAAGTGTGCAACGGGAAGTGTGCAACAAATATAATTGTGTTATGAAACAAGTTGTACAAGTGTTTATGTTCAAAATCAAGATGTTTACGTTAGTAAATCAATAATATACATTTACAATACCTTGATTGTTAAAAGTGTATAATTGATTTACTTAACTCCTTGCTTCTAACGTAAAAGTTGATTTATTTATAATACCGGTTAAAAAAAGATTGCTAGGCTTACATCTTTTATAAATTTTTTGGTCATAATTTCGTGACTATATCGATTATACTTATCAGAGATAGTCATCAATGATAATTATCACTTCGAACCCTGTTACGGATAACTTATTTTTTGACTGAATCAGGTTGATTTCATAACTGCCTCTGTGTCTAGTAGTTCGAACGTCTCGACCACTAACCTGGAGGTCGCCGGTTCAAATTCCGTTGGAACACATATGTGTTCGGTCTGCGTGCTTTGAAAGACATGTTGGTCCATATTTGTGCCCGAAGTACGGCGCTAGAGCTCTGAAACGTGGGTTTACAAGTTTGGATTGTGACCTTTATTTCTGAGTCCGTACTTAAAAAACACTTCTGACATCCCCTCGGGGATCAATGTCGTCGTTTGGAATTAAAAAAAATCTAGGCCCTCTTTAGGCTACCAGCCCGGAAATGCCAGAGAATGGTAGAAGAAAAGTATTGAATGTCGAACAGAAGGCACGAAAAGTTTGAACAGACTTCCGGATATCCGAAACAATAAAGCAAGTTTCATTAAACCCGGAAACCTTTGAATGGATATTTACGTGAATGCCCGGCCTGATATTGGTCAAATTGGAATTGTGTTTTATTTGTCAGCTAAGACGTTTGTTAGAAAATGCGAGACTCTGAAGTTGGATTTTAAGATTTAAGATTTTATTCGGTCCGCAATATCCGTATTCGTGACGAAAAGTGGACTTTTTGTTTCTTTCGCACTGAAGTTTTTTTTTTTAAACTCCTACACCCGTAGCATAGTGTTAAATCGCGTGCGACGCGACATAGTTGAATCACAAGTACGAGGAGCGTGACACGATGTTTTTGCGATTAAACAGTATGTCACGCTCACTTCTCGCACTTGTGATTCAACTAAGTCGCGTCGCGCGGGATTAAATACGATTACGTCGATGATTACACATAAGGGTGTAGGTATGTTTAATAGTACACACAAGTGCGGAAAATGCCGACTTTACGCACGCGTAAGTGGTCATTTTACGCACGGTGTGCTATAAAAATATTTTCAATGCATGTGCTCGTAAAGGCCCACTTTTTATGCATCAAAACCGAACAGAAAGTCGATTATTTTGCCCTAGGGCTTTATTATTATTATTTTTTTTTTTATTTGTTTGCAATGGTTGGCTAACCATTTCTTGTGTACCATAAATGTCATACTTTTTTTTCCACTGTTTAACGTGCACAGATTAAAATTTAAGAGGCTGCACAGTGCTAAAATTCAGTCCTGCTCTAAAGCTTTTGTTTTTTAACTGTCTATCCGGCTCTAATCAGATGCCGCGCACGCAAAACTTTAGTTATTTTGAAATCACGGCTACATTCATTAGGACATTAACTATAATTTCTTTATGTAACAAAAATGATTTTTTTCTAGTTAGTATCTGCGTGTGTTCGTTTCGTTTCAATTGGTTTTAAAATATGGAAACAGAACCACTTTTGTCGCGAAATTCATGCTTTTTTAGAAGTAATACAATTAAAAGAAGATTGAAGGTATGTTTATTTTTAAAATGTATTTTATAATTGTATTCGAGCCAAAAAACACGCCATATTTTTCAAATTTTTACCATTACTGAAACTGAAGGTTTCGTTTCAATTGGTTTTGAAATATGGAAACTGAACCACTTTTGTCGCGTAATTCATGCTTTTTTAAAACATAAAATGATAATAGACTGTTCTTGTCTTTTTTTCGTATATACGTAGGGCGGCTGACATGTAATCTCCTTGGTCAGAAATATATACAAAAATAATGCTGTTTGGTATGGATTTATATTAGTTTGTTATTCTATTTTCAAAATGTATTACATTCATTTGTTTATTGCATCACGTTTATTTGTCTCCTACAATTGTTTCGAACATGTCGGTAGAAAAAGTGAAAATGGATAAAATCGAGCAGCGTGCGGTGATTAAGTTTTTGAATAAAGAAGGGAATACGCCTTCGGAGATCAGACAGCGTATGTTACGTGTCTTTGGCAGTTCGTGTTCTTCCGAATTTGTTATAAAGTTTTGGTCAAGGCAGTTTAAATTAGGTTGTGAGAGCCTCGAAGATGATCCTCGTAGCGGAAGACCAGTTTCGGCCGTCACCGATGAAAATGTAGCCAGGGTGAAAAAAATTATATTAGAGGACCGACGAGTGAAGCAGTGGGAGATAGCTAGAGATGTGGGCGTCAGTAAAGAGCGAGTCAATGAAATAATTCATGAGCATTTGAACATGTCCAAGGTTAGTGCACGTTGGGTCCCTAGAATGTTGACTGCATTTGACATGGAGAGGCGTGTCAAATGTTGCGAAGAGTTTTTGGACATGAGTCGAGGGAAAGAGGAAGAAATAATTTCTAGAATTGTAACATGTGATGAGACTTGGATTCGACAATGGGACCCGGAAAGTAAGCAAAAGTCGTTACAGTGGAAATTTAACGATGAGAAGCCGCCTCGGAAATTCAAGGTCTGTCCATCGGCCGGTAAACTTATGGCTACAATCTTTTGGGACACAGAAGGGATTTTGCTCATAGATTATTTACCGAAGAAAACTACAATGAATGCTGATTATTACTCAAACTTATTATACCAACTAAGAGAGACAATAAAAGAAAAACGGCGAGGTAAACTAAGCAAAGGAATTCTGATTTTGCACGATAACGCACCAGTGCATACCGCACGCACAAAAAAGCTAGCAATTAAAGACAATGCCTTCGAAACCATTGATCACCCCCCTTATAGTCCAGATCTAGCCCCCTGTGACTATTTTCTGTTTAGACTTCTCAAGAAAGACCTCAGGGGACGAAGGTTTATGACCGATAAACGAAATGAAGGCAGCGGTTTCTGACTATTTTGACGACAAACCGTTTTTTTTTTTTTTAATGGCTTAAAGTCAATATTTGAAAAATTTAATAAGTGCATTTTATTAGCAGGGGACTATGTAGAAAAATAAAAATAAACTATCCAGTTACGTCATTTCTTTCATAGTTAGGTAGATTACTTTTCAGCCTCCCTCGTATGCTTTTTTTAAAGTAATATAATTAAAAAAGATTGAAAGTATGTTTATTGTTCAAGTGTAATTAATAATTGTATTCGAGTCTAAAAACACACCATATTTTTTTTTATTTTTCACCATCTTCATTGACGGAACTGAAACCATTGCAAAACTGATGTTTAGCATTGTGGAGCCCCTTAACTATATATAATTATATATAAGTAAAATATGTAATGTCTCATTGAATCTTAGAATGTTCAGTCTAAAACATCCTATTTCATAACTCTAAGTGTGTATTCCTTCATTACACAATTATACTTAGTTCTCAAAAGCTAAAAACACCTTTTTCAGCTGTCCAGGGATCTCTAAAACCTAACGTTCAGTAGTTTCAGGCAAATTGTTGTGTTTACGTTAGGAATAGTACAAAGTTTTGTTGTAAATAGTTCTATTACACTAAACGTTTCAAGTTTGTACCTAGTGCATGCTTTCGTAAAAGAATTTACGTAAGTGTTTTTCTTCGAAACTTTTATTACAATGCTTCCTTAAAAGTTTGGTACCTTAAGAAAAAAAAACGCAATAAAACAAAATGATGGCACGGGTTATAATAATGTGTATGATAAATTCAAAGAAAATACAGAAAACCGGCCAAGTGCGAGTCGGACTCGCGCACGAAGGGTTCCGTACCATTATCTATAATAATACAGATCGCGCCAAACTTCTAGTACGCTCGGAAGTTGCTCTGCCCAAGAACGACTCATACATTTTGTTTCTGCTGATGCGAATCGCCCCGTGTTTAGAGGGGACTAAAAGTTTGGCGAGATCTGTACTCGTTAACTTGTAAAGTCTAGCTGTGATAGTTTTCCTTTTAATTTCGTTATGTATACTACTGCCGTGATTTTTTTCGACTCTCCAAATACAACCGTCTCGCTGGCAGGGTGGGGGGGGACACTTGACTCTAACAAAAATTAACAATTTTAAGCTTAATATTTCGCAAACGGAACCCTAGATCGAAAAATGATCTTCTCACACCCCCAATATTTTTAAATTACCTATCTAACGAAACCCCTTACCAGGAGATAGACGAGAAAAAAAAGATCATCTCCACTTTACGTGTAGGGGAAGGTACCCTAAAAAAAATATTTTTCTAAATTTTACTGTACCACTTTATCGGCGTGATAAATATGTATACCCATGCCAAATTACAGATTTCTAGTACAAATAGTCTCTAAGCTAAGCCGCGGACAGACAGACGGACATGGCGAAACTATAAGGGTTCCTTGTTGTTGACTACGGAACCCTAAAAAACGATATAATAACTAATTCAAATAAAGCAAAACGAGAAAATCATTCCATTTTATAGCCAACGTTTGTTTTTAAACCCGTGACGTCGACACAGCGGCGGACAGTCAGCCATTTTTTTTTTGTTCCGCGCTAATTGTAACCGGCCAGCACTCGCCATTCAGGATCCTAACTGTAAACCTGAGACAATAAAAGACCCACAAAGAGAGTTGATACCCAGCCATTTGTTCGCTTATGTTCGCTTCTCACTGGTCTAGTTTCACGCTAGATTCTTTATAGCGTTGTTTATTCTCGATGTTTGGGTAGTTTTTATTGTTTTTATTTCGGTGCCGGGAAATGTCTTTGGATCACAGATGTTTTTGTCCAATTTGATGTTCGTTTGTTTACGGAATTCTAGGTGTTTATCTTTGATCTCCTCTGCGGTGCGGTTTCATGGTTTGAGTCAATGATATTCTTTACGGTATAGAATGTCGATGGTTTGAGTACTCGATTACTAAACCGGAGGACACGCATTCGAAACCGTAGGAGCAATCTGCGTTCTTTCAGGCCCTAAAATTTAGGGTGACCCAAATTTTTCACTAGCCACCCCTTCAATGTGTCCTCTGTAGCTTTAAAACAATTGCTTTTTTTTTTCATGTTTTTAAACAAAATTTAGGGGCTTCTCACGTTGTTTTAAAATTTTAATTTTATTTTTTTAATATTAAAAATTCAATTAAATGCAAAAAGTTAGCATTGGAAACGAAGATAACGAAAAACTTTTTCATTTCAAAAAAGTATCTGCACTTCACAGTTAAAAACCGGCCAAGAGCGAGTCGGACTCGCGCACGATGGGTTCCGTAACATTATCTAAAACATGTCTGTTGTATGGGAGTCCCCTTAAATATTTATTTTATTCTGTATTTTTAGTATTTGCTGTTTTAGCGGCAACAGAAATATAATCTGAGAAAATTTCAACTGTCTAGCTATCGCGGTTCATGAGATACAGCCTGGTGACAGACGGACAGACAGACAGACGGACAGACGGACGGACAGACTTTCGTCTACACTCGGAAACACCTCTGACATCCCCTCGGGGATTCATGTAGTGACGATGTATTTTTTTACCCAAAAATTAAATAAATTTATATTGCCTTTATTGGATTATTTCTTTAATTTTTTTGATATATAATTATAAAGATAAATATATATACATCAGGCACAAAACATCATGATCGAATCCAAGATATACAAGGTGACTTTTTGATCATCGTCCAAATTCATACTGGTGGCTTGGTAAGTGATCAGTATCATGGATCAATAACAATTTTGGTGAAATTCGTAAAATGAAACTTCGACTCCCCATAGTGATTCACTCGGGATTGGAAGTGAATTTCTATGGGAAGCCGAAATTTCATTTTAGGAATTTAACAAAAATTGTTATTGATCCAAGATACTGATCACTTATCAAGCCTCCAGTATGAATTTGGACGATGATCAAAAAGTCACCTTGTATATCCAAGATTCACAAGAAACTAAAAGAACTAAAACACACACATAGTATCATTCTCTCTCATTTCACCACAAAAATCCTCCCCCACGCACACAAACACCTTCTTTCTCTATCCCACCCACATACACATCCTCACTTCAATTAAAAAGTTTAGTTTTTAAGAAAGTAGTTTTGCCTTTTTTAGTATTTTTTATTCTTTTATTCTCATTGTCATCTTGTAAATATTATCTGTCATCCTGTCATCTTTACCCAAAAAGCGATTTTTATAGCGTAACGGCGTCTATGTGAAAAACCGGTATCCGGTATTAGTTTCCCACGTATGATGATGGCAGTACAATATGATATAACGGTAACACTGAGCGCTCAACGGTATTGATAAATGTACCAGTAGTTGTAAGAAACGATCAGTTTTACTTGAGCCCTGCAACATAGTCACGTAATAAGGGAAATATCTTGAGTTATCAAAAACTATTAATTTCAGAAGACCCTTAGCTATAAGCTTACCAAACACAAGTACGTAAAGTAGTCGTAATAAAAAAAAAACAGTAAAAAAAATCAATCGTTTTTCGCATAATAAAAAAAAAACAAAAAATAAATTTCTGCGGTAACGACATGGCCAAAACATATTTGAGACGTCGAGAGAGACCCTTAAAAATTGAAATTCATCAATTGTATTATTGCAATTGGTTTTTTATTATGTGTATGTGTATTCCTACCAACGAGAATGAGAATTTTATTATAGTTTTAATGGGTCAATCTGAAAATCAGCAAATGCTGAGATTGGTCCATTTTGTTAACAAAATATGCCTAAATTATTAATGAAAATTAATTTTTATGTTTTGTGTTTGTGGCAAATAAATTATATATTTATTTCTTTTTCTATATATAATGTAGGTAAATATCATTATTATCTTCTAGGAAACTCGCTGAATTTGATGCCCAACTTTTTTAAATTGTGACTTCATAGGAAGTTCGGGTATTTTTCCCGAGATCCTAATGTAATTCGGCGGTTACACGGCTTTCCGCTCATTCGGCCCAGCTTATGCCGCGGACGGACAGACAGACTAATGTAGACCGACACTTCCCTAACATTAACATTCATTACTTATCAAAATCATAAAAACCGGTCAAGCCCGAGAAGGACTCGCGCCCTGAGGGTTCCGTGCCATTTAATATACTGGCACGGATTAAATGGCACGGAATTTTTCCACAATTTGAACAGAAATTACAAACTTATCACTACTTACAAATCGTATAAAACAAAACTGCAAAATTAAGTTGGTTGAGTATTATTGACGTAACCCTAAAACTTGATCATAAATCGGCGTTTTCAGTATTTGTGGTTTAAATACAACATATAGTACATAATATACAGAAATTATAAATTCCTAACTACTTTGGTCTTTGAGATAGACCCCGTAACAAAAATGGTCTAAAAATGACAAATTTGATAGCCTTCTATTTCTTTACCTTCGAAGATAAAAAAAAATAAAAAATACATTTTCGTTTTACTTAATGAGCTCTAGACAATGACACCCGAAATTTTAAAGTAAGAAAAAAATCTTTTTCCTCCATTTTCGTGTATGAGGCCCCCTGAAAAATTATTTTATTTTATTTTTTATTTAATATTCGGTTTTGGGTCAAAATTTTACACAGCATATCAAAATTTCAGGTCTCAAGAGCTAGAGACCCGTGACATACGGACAGACCGTCGCACAGTGTTCGAAATGCTGTAATTACGGGCTCACTTTGTATTTCCCTACACAAACCCTAGTAAAGAAGATGTACATATACATAAACTTACATCTGTGTTCCAGCGGGAAGGTATGAGACCACATATTGCCATCTGCTACGATCCTGACACACCTCTTTAGATTTGTGTACCTAGTCATGTATATTCACACACATAGTCACTATTAGTAGTTAATAGGGCTCCGTTTTGCCCTTTAGGTACGGACTACGGAACCCTAAAAAGTGGAATTCATCCATATTAAATCGTGTTCAATATAGCGAAAAGTAAAACCTACGCTTGAAAATACTTACATTATTACGAGCTATAAAACTGGGATCTGAATTTGATTCAGAGTTGTTTTATTAGTAGGTATCTGAATTGATTTCATAACGAAAGCTTATTGCTAAGCGACCTAAAAAATCTAATAAATGTGGGTAGTGCCGAAAATAAAAGCTCTTTTCTCTTCCAAATTTTGGGCGTTTTGTGTAACAGTGACATAATGAGAGGCATTGGGACATGAGTTCGTTCGTTTCGTAATAGACTACAACGAGTATCCCAATATCTAATTATGTGCAGTATGACACAATAGTTTATCTACGAACATCAAAAATATCGTCTTCTGCGGTATTGCCGCCTGACCACGCCCTTTTTTCTCGACCTTGGCTGCTGATTGGTTATCTAGCGGTGTTATAATAAATTGGGGCAGTAAATTGGTTAATAACATTATATTATAACATCGACTAACATTGTAGGAAACATTTTATTGGTTTAAAACAAAAAAAAAATTCAATAAGGCAACGCCGCCAGCCTTTTGGGCACCCTTCCTAACGACGGCAGCGATCTGGCCAGCATTTTCTATTTATTGTAATTGTTTTAGGTTTACTTTGTTAGATTTTTTATTTTTAGTTCATAACAATAATAATTTTAATGTTAACTAAGTAACTATGTAGGTATAATTAACATTTTTTCATATTTTTTGGTCTACCAGTTTTGGAAATAAGGCGGTGGACATAAATATTTTTGTGGTTTTTTAAAGATTTCTCGAAACCAGTGCCTGTATATATAGTATATATTTAATTAAAAAGTATATATATTTAAAAGTATATATTTTTAGAATCAACTTTTTTTTTAATATCTACAATTTGATACCCATATTGCATTTTTAAGATAATATCTTTTATTTTTCTTACTTTTGTTTTGGAAATATTTTGAACAATCTCAAATTTTTCATATATTTTTGTACACCGTGATATGTGGGCAAATTAATGCTGTTTTGTGCCAAATTCCATGTCTTTATCTTAAACGGTGCTAAAGTTATGAGGCTGTGACATACGGACGAACGGACAACGGAGTCTCACCACAAACGATCACTTTGTACCTTTTAGGTACTACGGAACCCTAAAAAGGTTCAAAGTTAATAAAAATCATTGTTTAAACTTTTAGTTTTTATCCACTTGCAATTTTTCGTAGAAATCCACTTATCCGAGGAAATTAATGTACACAAAACGCAGTTCGTGAATTAGTAAGACTATAAAACGTTCGTAAACAAAAAGTATAGGTCTGAATAACTGGAACTATTTGCTTTTCTGGCAGGGCATTCCTTCCGCCTCCGCCTAGAGTAGAGAAAAATATAGTGTCTTTATTCAAGTTGACGCTAACCATAGACAATGGTTTCCTTGTCGCAACCTGAGTACAGCCTGTGCCAGAAGACCCCACTCTTTCACGTATATCTAGTCATGTACCTACTCAATAGCAAATGTTTTTACAAGGATAAGAATACAATATGCTATACTAATACAATATACTACACTAATCAAAGAACGATACTAAACAAAACAAAAACATCATACAAATTAAAAAATTAACAATAATTATAATGAAAATTTTAATGATATTGATTTATTTAATGTGTCACTCACTACCTTCATTAAAGCGTTTAATTGAATCTAAATTTAATCCATAGTTTCATATTAAGGGTAAAAAAAATTTTTTTTTTTAACTATTATTTTTATTTTTGTTTTGTTAATTCTAATTAAGATATTATTAAACCTACTTTATTTTTTGTGATTGTCTACTGTACTGCTTTTTTTCTTGTTCTTATGTATATCTATGTGTGGAAACTTTGCTGGTTTATGTTGTTTTATGTGTGTACTTTTTTATATGTTGTATGTAACTGTTTGTTTCCCTAATAAAAAGATAATAAATAAATATATAAATACAAATTAAAATTTTACATGATTAGTGCTGCAGCAAAAACAATTGTGTTAGTAAGGAAGTGAGTACGTATGTAGTGTGTGAGTGGGTGTTTGTTTGTGTTTGTATTTAATCGCTTATTTGATTAATGGATTTTCTGTTATGTCGTAGTCAACTGTTTCCAGTCATTCGATTTCACTACATTTTTAATACTCTTCTTAAGGGGAGGTTAGTGAGTAACAATGTATTTTTTTAACTGCCGGCCTTTCTAGGCACTGGCTTGCCTCCAGACATTTTAAAGTGAATTACAACCTTATCTATGAGCTGTTTCGAAGCAGCATCCTCTGAATGTATTGCAGGCAATTCACTTACTCTTTACTGTTTAGATACAGCCAGAATTTTTATTTTTTTTTTGGGCGTGGGCGAGTCGGTCCCGCGCACAAAGGGTTTCGTACCACCACACAATACGGGTACGGAACCCTAAAAATAATATGGTAAATAATAAAACTATTGATACTATGACAGAAATAAATTTCTATGTTTGAACACTTGGCGATTTATCTATCGCAAGGAGATAAAAATTAACATTATACGTATCCCGGTTCATAGCTCCTCACATCCAGATTTACTTTTCTTTCTGCGTTTCTATACTGCAATGATATAATGTTAAAAATATTGATGCCATAGTAACATTACGGCGACAAAAACAAGCCTCTAAAATGGTAGCGCCTGGCAAACAATTCGCGGCTCCAGCTTAGTACGGAACCTTATACCTTAACCGCTTAATTTTTACTGATTACATATTTCCATGATTTTTTCATATTTTCCGGTCCTCTTGTTTCGTAGATAACGGGGGGATATGATAAGTTAGTCAATGAACTTTTACTTTTTAATGTTAATTTTTAATAATTTAGTCGTTTCAACCCCAAAAATTTAAGAGTTTGTTATACACACAAACACCCTTATATTAGGTCTTTACATATGAAATTGCTGTTTACTATAGAGAATTTAAAGGAAACTCAAATTTCAGTACTAACAAATTTGCATTTTTTTTAGGAATAACAAATCCAAATTATGTAATTTCTTTTGTGTATAAATGAGACAACATTAAGCTAACAGCAACATTAATTTAATTTTTGAAAACTGTCAGCTGTAAATAATTATTACGAATGTTATCATGGTAATAGAAGGCATTTAGGACGAACTGTTTTTAAGGTTTTTTTTTTTCTATTTTTCGTCCACTTGCGATCGGTCTTTTGACCATAAGCAGGTATTTTGTGGGTAAAGAGCTTGTGGGTTGGTTGATACAGCGATCAACCAATCTTTATCTGTCTACTTCCTGTTATGCAACCCCAGGATTGTGTGCCTCTTCAGGCGTCCCACGTCAGTATTACTAGTAAGCAGATCTGTTGCTAGGTTGTTTACGTGAGACAAAAGGCTTTTGAAGATTAAATTTTTATAATCTGGTTCGTGACGACGGAAAGAGACCCGACGGTATGACGTTAATACCGTGGAAGCATGGGAGGCCGCTCGTGTGGGATGCAACCTGCGTGGATACGCTGGCGCCCTCTCATGTTTCCCAAAGCAGTAGGGCTGCTGGTTCGGCGGCGGCCGCTGCTGAGCTCTCCAAGAGGCATAGATATGTGGCAACAGGTTCAAGCTACATGTTTGCGCCTTTTGGGGTCGAGACAATGGGACATGGGGTCCGGAGGCGCGTCAGCTTGTCACGGTCCTCTCTGTAAAGCTTGTGGACACTAGCGGCGACCGGCGAGCTGGCTCTTATCTAGGCCAGCGTATAAGTCTTGCCATACAGAGAGGTAATGTGGCAAGTATTTTGGGCACTCTCCCGCAGGGCTGTGATCTAGAGGCAATTTTCTTTTTATAATTATTTCTTTAGGATTATTTTTGTATTAATTATTTATTGTCTTTCACATGCATTATTACTTAAAATTAAAATTTCACCATTATTTATACCAGTTAGAATAATATTATGAGATATTTATGGTACTATCAAAAAGATAATTATAGCTTAATTTTTATAATTAAACTGAGAATAAAAAACAAAATTTATTACGTAGTAGGTGTAAAACCTTGAAATCAACTTTCAAACAAAAAACAAATAATTGAAATAGCTATTGTATTACAGGAATTATGAACTCATGAATCTGTAAGAAAATTTCAGCAATTTCATGTGTAAAAACCTATTATACGAGTATCTTCCATTTAGTTTCAAGCACTTTGATGTTCTGTGTGTAATGAAGTGTTTAATCTACAAAAATAGACCTTCCGCTAATTTTACGATAAATCGTTCCTTTCCCCTTGACAGAAGAGTTATTTTTGTTAAACCAAACGGCAGATAAAATTATGTTAAACTTGTATCTGTTTTTCGTTTGCTAGAGGTCACTGACCGTTAAAAGGAAGTAAAACAAACCGAACCATAACCCTCTGTACTCTATTTTTTGTATTGTAATATGAACTTTATGGCTTTGTGTTAATGGTTACTAAACATGGAAAATCATGCATTTTTTTGTTGTGAATGAACTCTTGATATATTAATGTTATATTTTCTTGTTCCAGGTACGAAATTCGACTTCAAGGGCTTACAGAGAGAGACTCATATAGTGTTAAAGGTATTTTTCAAAGGATATTCTGTCATCCAGGAAATTTGTCGTTGTATTCCTTTTGTTGAAAAGAAATGAAATATATTTATTTATGTAATGTAGGTATAACAGATACACTTATTACAGGTCGGTTTTAATGTAATATAAGTATATAAATTATATATGTGTTTAGGTAATAGTTAAATGTCATAAATAATAATATGGGGAAATACGCAGGGGTATAAGAAAGGTTGGGTTTACATAAATTTAATAAAACAATCCACTTAAATAAAATAAAATAATAGGAATAAGGAATACATAATATTATAAATATATGCAATACATATAACAAATATATTCCTAACACCGCCCATTCGATTAGTCTTGCTAAGAAGAAAGTCAAGAAACTTAGCTAGATCATGTCTTTTTTTATAATATTAGTTACAACAACTAAACGTAAAAAGTAAGCCTTTAATTGGATAAATAGATACAAAATACAAGACAGGAGAAAAGTATGTCATGAAGGAAAAAAAAATACAATACCTTTGTCTACCTGTCCTATATAGTCCATCTGTTTTTACAGTCATTTCATCTATTAACTAATTAATGTTAATTCTAGAGGAATCATACCATAAGTTAGGAAATTATACTAACTACTATTATGACAAAGATCACTGTCATAACCCCATGTTGTCGACATGTAAAAGTTATACATTATAATACTAAACACCATGAATAAAATGACCTGGATTTTGGTATTTTTGTGATTGAATTGAACACTTTCCAATCAAAACTTTTTCCACGGGCCTCTTTATTCCCTTTGTATTTTATGAAATTCCGATCAATTCCAACGTTGGTGAACAAAAATATTGAATATCCTAATATTGATACCTGGTCGAACAAGCACCATGCATAGGTATTAGTTTTTAGAGTTCCTCACCCGAAGGATGCCAAACGGTACCCTATTACTAAGCCTGTGCTGTCTGTCTGTCTGTCTGTCTGTCTGTCTGTCACAGGGTCTACTGCAACCGCAGTAGGTAGCCAGTTGATAAATCTACATGCCCTGAAAAGCGTGTCGTATATAAGTCCGAAATATTTCGATATAGCTTACCAAATATCACGTTAAGATGTAAAAATAGTCGGTGAAAAGTGGGTTTACGAGTGTAGATTTATCCAATATGTATATTATATAAAAATATAAATACGAGTAAATATTGCTTCATCTTCTAATCTTTAAAGATATTCAAACAATCTTTTTGTTTGAACGCAATCAATACAGCGAATTGTGTCCATTCGCCGATTTGTCCTGGGGCTGTAATATTTGTAATAAAATGCAATTCCCCCGCACCTACCCAATTTTGCCATCAACTCATTTCTGAACTCGACCCGGGGCATTCTTCACGCCTCGAAATGAGACGATGCTGACCCGGACCAAGGGATTTGGCCCACACATGTAATTAAAAAGTAGTTTTCTTTATTTTGCATCTCAATAGTATCGATTCTGCATAACACGTCTTAACTTATTTGACAGAACTAACCTTATTTTAAGAGTCCTGTCTTTTTCTTTCTTTATCGAAAAGACAAGGACAGAACGCTTAAATTAAGTTTAGTCCTGTCAAATAAGTTACGATGTGCTTCACCGAATTGGTACCATTGTCTGCCTTTATTCTATAATGTAAGATAATTTCCGCACCTCTAATCGATACTATGATGGCACGATTTTTTACAGACAAGAATTATGTTATGATTTATAAAACGTCGTACTTAGCTGAAAGTTAAATATACCATCACTAGCGGACGCCCCACGGCGTTGCTTGCGTGGATCCTGTTTTTCCCGATGCCATGGGAATTTCCTAAAATTCCTTCTAAGTATTCCTTCTGTTTATGTCATACAAGAAATTTACAGTCCAAATTTCATGTTCTTAGGCCTGGCGTTCGGTCTGAGCATTGATAGATCAGTTATAGATAAGGGTCTTCGATTTTTTCCAGAAGCGACACAATCTCAATTATTTCAATTGTAATTTGATGAAAAATTCTCTCTTGACTTTACATTGTATGGTTCTCACATCGCGACAGTCAGAAAACGGAAGCGAATACATTTGGAAACTCCTTCTTCTACTATGAAATTACAAATACAGGCCGACTGAAATAGTTGATAGCAAGCGAATACATAGTTTCTTTTTAGTAAATTGGTAGTAACAATGAAAATTTCCTAAATAGTTTACGGAATTTTTATTCAGGTCAACTACGCAAGTCCTTAGCCGAACCTCGTCCTTCTTTTAGGGGTGTCGAATTGCGCATATGCCCTTTAATGACGTCACGCTTTTGATTTTCGTCTGTTAGCCGTTTGTTCAACGCCCCGTGAAAATTGAAGGGGCCTCGTGTTTTGTACAACGGGGACAATTAGCTGATATTATGGCACTTGTGTTGATGTCATTTTGTGTTACTCGTATTTCGATAGTTTTGTTTGCGACATTTTCACATGTGTGAGTTCTGTTGGAGTGTTTGGCTATGCCTATGGTTTTATGGGTTCCGCTAGGTCCCTTAAGTTTTTTTTGTCTATCTGCCATATACTTAATATAACAAAACGAAAACCGATTGGGTCAAAAGTCGGCATGTAAACGGAGTTTAATATAAAAAAATACGATGATATTTAGAAAGCCCGTAGGGAATCCCTTAAGGGGCTGCACAATGCTAAAATTCAGTCATGCTCTAACGCTTTTGTTTTTTAACTGTCTATCCTGCTCCAATCAGATTCCTCGCACGCAAAACTTCAGTTATTTTGAAATCGCGGCTACATTAGGATAAACTAAATTATTTATGTAATAAAAATGTTTTTTTCTAGTAAGTATCTGCGAGTGTTGGTTTCGTTTCAATCGGTTTTAAAATATGGAAACTGAATCGCTTTTCTCTTGAAATTCATGCTTTTTTAAAAGTAATATAATTAAAATAAGATTGAAAGTATGTTTATTTATAAAGTGTAATTAATAATTTTATCTTTTATATTTATATTAATTTATAGGTAGTCTAGTTTTTTAATGTTATTAATAATTGTCTTGAGTCGAAAAACACGCCATATTTTTTTCAAATTTTTAACATGTACATTGACGGAACTGAATCCAATACAAAACTGATGTTTAGCATTGTGGAGCCCCTTGAGTTCTTTTTGTCTATCTGCCATATAACAAAACGAAAACAGATTGGGTCAAAGTCGGCATGTAAACGGAGTTTAATATAAAATAAAAAACGATAATATTTAGAAAGCCCGTAGGGAATCAATTCAAGATTCCACAAACTAGATAATCACGTTTTTTTTTATATATATAAATATATTATATTTAACTTTTACGAGCTTTTGATTAGTAGTGTTATTAAAACAATTAAAAAAAATTATTATAACTCGATATATTTCGGCCCTCGGTATGGGGCCGTCATCAGTCGAATGATATTTTTTTATATAAGTAAATTAAAAATTGCCGTTCCCTACAGCCTTTACGGAAAAGCCTACATTTGTTAACAAGTTTTTAGGTTGAAAAGCTACTTGTAATCCATCCCAATTTATTTGCACATTAAGCTAGAGTCCTCAAAGAGTGCCAGCGACAACTAAAAGAGGCTTGTGACTTTAAAACGTTTACAAGTCTCCTCTTTGAAGCCTCCGGCGCTTTTCATGCCTACTGTGTTGCTAGTTTATTTAAGAGGCTATGCGAATTTTATTTTTGTCACTGTCACTCCAAGCGAAAAATCGCGCAGTGCGAGAGGGGCGGATTCAGGGCAAAAGGGAAAAAAGTTGGTTTTATAAATTTTATTAAAAAAACTAAAATACCTAGCAAAATTTCAAATACCAAATCTTTAGATATTGTTAAAACACACCTAATAAAATATGTTTGAGTTCTGTATATGGTTCGTATTCGTCAAACGAGGAGAAAAAGTGTCTTTGAAAACCTCATTTCAACAGTTATTTCTATCGAGGAAAATTTATCCAAACATGTTTTCCAATTTCAAAACCCTACATTATATAGTCAAAATGCATATACCAGAAACTGATTATAATTTTCCGTTTATTTCATGAAATACACAGAAAAGCAACACCTGTATTTTTTTCGCATATCGCCTTAAAAAAGACATACTGCCAGTTCGTTTTATATAAACAATTTAGAATATGTTCTGCGCATCTCTGGCATGAAATGACACGGGGTGTCCCCTTTACCCCCTTCACCCCATAAATCAGGTAGATGACATCAACAAATTTACCAATATCACATATATAACCTCAAACTTCTACCATGAATATCATACAATATATATATATAATATTATTAAAACTCGCGTGAGCTGACATACTAAATTATTATTACAATCACACGTGAGTGTTCAAGCCGTATGTAATAAAATATATATTCAAAATTCAAATAGTTTATTTTGCAAAGCAGGTATAGATATATCCACTTTTTACACGTCAAATTTAATCTAATAAAGAAAATATATTTAATAAAATAATAAATGTACGTGAACTAAATTAAAGGTTTATTTAATTTATGTAGCAATATATTTACGATTATAATGATAGGTAAAATATATATTATACAAGGTAAAATCCAATCAGCCGCCCGAACCCACACCGGAGACCCGGCCAGGGACCAGGAACAAGGTTCAATGATCACCAACCGAGCCCCCAGCACGAATCCAGGCGGCCGACCAAATCCCATCCTATATACTACATACTAATAGGTTATATATACAAATACATGCCTACCTCCGCCCATTCGATTAGTCTTGCTAAGAAGAAGGGCAAGAAACTTAGCAAGATCATGTCTTTTTTTTTCAACATAAAACTTATACTATACAATATATGACTTATATCTACTTTAACCAAGGGATAAGAAAATACATATGCATTTATATATTGTTATTTTATTTGTATTTTAGTATGACTTTATTTGTAGTACACGTATGTATGATTACTTATTTTTATTATTACAGTGTCCTCTCCCACTAAGGTTTGCTGGAAGAAATCTCTTTTCAGAGATAAGCTCGCCTCTGTACATGTATTTTATTGTAAATAATTATATATAACGTATATGTGTACAATAAAAAATAAAGAATATCTCGGAAACCATGGGTTTTTTTAAGGGGGGAGGGTACCAGAGGATAGCCTCTCACCCCCTCCCCCCCACAATCCCCATTCCCAGCTACAGTTCGTTCCGTTAAAGTAAATTTTGGCCGTTACCGACCAAACCCGATTTTATAGGCCGAACTAGTTTTTCGGAAGTCCTGCATAAATAACCTTCGTGGTTATTTTTCTGCCTACCCTTCTTAGAGATGGGCAAGGATGTATGATATAACGTAATTTTAACATTAACCGAAACCAGCGTGCCCTCGTACGTCTTTGGTAAGCGCAACGACTGTACAAAGAGGCCGTAGCTTTTCGTAGCAAAAGCTACAAACACAAGTTCACATGTAAAGAACACTAATTTGGAGCTTCAGAGAGATGTTTACAGAAAATTAATTTTATCTTTGAAGCTTATTTATTAAATTTTTATTTCTATTGGAGCTGCTATATTTTTTTTATGAAGACTTGTATTTCGTTGCCTTTCTGGTAAAAGAAAAAAATTGTCCTTAGCCACATGTTAATACTGTATAGATAAGTAAAACAGTATTACGTCTTCATATAAAACGGCCGAAACGCGCGCTTCCAAATCTCTGTTCACACCTCATAGTAGGGCTGCGCAGCAGTTAAGGCTGCGCCGAGCGTAGAACGATTAGACACCTCGCTTGTTCTCTCGTGGTCTTATTTTATCGTGGTCGATTTTATTGAATTTAACAGAAAAATCATATTTAATTTACCAGACAAAATTTTAAAAATGTGAAACGGCCCATTTGTATTTTATAACGTTTATGATTGTCTTGAATTGTGGTTGAGACAAAATTCGACAGTTAAGTTATTGAAATTACTAAAACCCCAATACCTTTTTTCGATTTTGGGCCTACTTTAGATAGATTTGTTTCTTACACCATAAGTTATTTTAAATATTTGCTGCGGCGGAAGTGTAGATACATTCTCTGTGATAATAAATATATATTTTATTTATTTATCATTGAAATATTATTCAATAAATCAATTTAACAGTGACTGTAGTTTTAGATTATTTTGCTCGGCACCGAGCGTTTGCCTTTGTCTCTGTCTTTGTCTTTACCTGTAAAGAGTAAAGAAATAATAATAATAATATAATTACCAAAGAAAATAACCAAAGTTTTGCACTTTTTCAATGTTTTTCGTTGTTATTTTCATTATATTGTAAAATACTATCGTGTATAAACGCTCCAGTCGTCTGTGAATTTCATTTTAGTAAATGAATCATAATATAAAATTACGTATTTATATAAAAAAGTAGGGAAATAGAGGAAAAAAAGACTGGACAAGAGGTAACTTTGCGAAATTATTCTATCGAGCCAACTTTATCAAATCGTGTTTCCGTCGTGTATACAGTCCCCAAAAATACCAATATATTTTCCTAGATTTTAATTTAATTGTTTACTACTTCAAACAAGGTTATAAAAACGTGTTTGTATGTGTAAAAAGCTCGGTGCGCTCTTAAGTAAGGACGCGGAGAGCGTAAGACGCCAGCGCCACCCGATTGCTGCGCATTTATGTGGGCAACCCTAATGCGTGCGTCTACCGAGCGTTATTTCAAGGACATTGCCCCAGATAGAATACTGTTACTTATCTATACTGTGATGTTGCGCTCTCTGCACAACAGATGGGCACGGTACCCTTGAACATTTCTCAAGAACCATTATTGACTTCAGTAAAAACTACATCTAAATTCGTCCAGTGGTTTTTAAAGAATACCGTATTACACAGGTACGTACTTGTACTTATTTTGAGATAGGAAGATGACTAATGTAGTTTGTGATTGAATCCTAAAATAGTCAGGCAAAATTGTGTTTTAAGAAGTGACAGAAGAAAGGAAAAAAAGTAGCAGCAAGTAATTTGTGTTACCAAAAAAGAGCTGGTTTTCACAAAAGCCCGACTCAGCGAAAAAAAAACATGGAAGCCTTTACCGCTCATCAAATAAGAATGATAGGAGGACAACCCGAAAAGATATTTGGCCCGGAACATACGTAAGTGTACGTTAAAAAATTACGTCATACGTCAGGGCTGACGTATTGTGCGGGCTGAGGTAGTCCCTCCGACCCTGATTAATGATGAGGAGAAAAACCACGGGGAGGGACGAGGGAACCCTCAATTTAGCGCTGTTATATTGCTTATCCATTTTATTACGATCAGCCTACTTCTTGTTTACTGTTAAGACTTTTGATAGATCTAAGAAGCGATAGAAGTGAGGGACTTAGTTTAAATTTTAATTTCATGCTTTTTTTTTACATTTTGGTTTTTTTTACTGAATAATTAATTTTGTAATGTTTATCGAATCAGAGTTCAATAAATAAATTGTGTAGTAATTCTAGAACACTCTCACAAATAAGACTGAAAGCTTTATTAAAATTCGCTGAGGGTGACCGCTGACTACGTCCTTCACTTACCCAAAGTGCTTGAGACATCACAACGAAATCTTACACCCAACTAAAGGATTTTAAACCCTAAATCCAAAGCATAAAGGTTGTGAATACACGCGTCAGTTTCAGCAATCACTGCACTGCACGACTCGTGGTTTTATGGAGTTTGCCTCAGTCCTGAAGTGGTTCCGTACGTGACCGCACTCCACTATTCCCTTATCCCACTATGTTGGACTTAAATTCTTTAAAAAGTGTTGTTAAATTTTCGAGTCAGCGAATCATGATCCTTATCTTGCTGTCCACGTTTCAGTTGTCTGTCGTTCCACGTTCTGCCACAGTCGAATTCTTTGTAGGATTTCTATGTTGCAATGTTCAATTTTAGTGGTCGTGTGCACAATTTCAGGCACGAAGCTATTGTCTGGGTAATTTTATTTTATTCCGTTCGAAAACGGTAACACTTATTGAAGCCCCGGTGTCAGTCTGTTCGATGGCTCAATCGATTGAAGTCAAGTTTGGCTGGTTCCAACTTGTATTAATGATGTCAAAATTCAAAAATATTGCAATTACATGGTGTACAGTGCTACATGGATCTTATGGCGCGTGGATTGGTTGTGTCCAAAATCGGAACTAACACCGCTACCATACTCCTTGTTTCACAGCTACGCCCCCAATCACTGTTATCCAGATCTTTGTATCACTGTATATACGTTTTACATATTTGACAAAACGTATTTAGCATTTTAATCTACATTAGTTTATTGGACTTATTTTTCGTGGTAATAATTAAAACCGGTGACCAATAAAATGTCAAGTTCTAAAATCTTTGAAGCTCTATGTCCAATCAAACTCTTATTAGCTATATTTCCTTTGAGGGAACGACCCTCGCAACAAAAGAGGGTGCCAAATGCACCACATCAGCATACATAAGCTTTTGTACTGTCACATAAAATACCTATATAACGCACACTATTTGATTAGTTATCGGCTGGGGGGTCCAAAAGCCCTCTTTTATTTTGGAGCAGTAATGCGATTTGTTGGGGCGTCACATGAAATATGTTCGAATTCGTCGGACATTTATTAAATATGGAATTTAATTTCAGATTCATAAGATTGCCACCCGTGACGTCATAAATTCGTAACAACATTGACAGTTTTGTTCCAAATTAGATTTCCGTGGCAAAATTGCGGAAATCACTCTCAAAGGACATATTTTTTGTCACATGTATGTATTTATTTCGTTGATAGTGAGTTATCAATTTATCATTTGATTTGGCACCCAACTTGAATTTTTCAATTTGTAAAAGCCTGATACTGTTATTCTCAGACAGACAACAAAACCAGGGGATCTAGCACGCGCCGTCGATACAGTGTCTTTCTTTCCATTATACTTGCTCTTTCGCACATTGATAAATGCGGTATGCGTGAGAGCGCCAGTAGGATGTATATCTGGCGCGTGCTAGTTACGCTGGCCAAGTAAAAGTAGCATACATGTAGTAGGCACCATACATACGAGGGTGCGTTTTTACGTTCGCGGAATGGCGGGGTTGGGGAGGGGTGAGGGGTCTCATTAGTACCTCAACGTGTTGAGTGATTCACTGTTAGTATAAATACCGAGTTTTATTACAATTGGCTCATTTGTCTCTGAACTATCATCAACCAAGCAACTTAATCGGGAAGAAAGCGTTCACTATGGAGAAAATCGAGCACCGCGCCGTTTTAAAGTTCCTTAACAAACAAGGAAAAAACTTATTACTTCATTATGAACCTAAGTCTAAACAAGACTATGCAGTGGAAAGGAAAACTCAAGGCGACTGTTTTCTGGGATAATATTGACGGAACCCTGATCGATTATAAGGACTAGTGCGTTAATATAACCGGAGAATATTACACGTCAATTCTGGAGCGTTTGAGGGAAGCAATCAAAGAGAAAAGACAAGGAAAATTGTCGGAAGGCGTCTTGCTCTTGCACGACAATGCGGCTGTGATGCCCCCCCCCCCCCCCTATTCTGTATCTCTGATTGGCAACTGGACTGGGTGCCTATCATCAAAAAAAGATAAAAACTGAACATTTAAAATTGCATTTAGTGCGTATTAAACTATTAAAGAACTGTGTCGTCATTTCAAGTGCGAACAAATCCTTAGACACTCGGATTTCGATAGTGTATGTATGTTTTTGATGATAGGCACCCAGTCTAGTTGGCAACTAAAGATACATAGTAGGCCCGCTGGCTGCCCTACACAAGTCAGGCTTCGATATAATTAATCAAAATATAGTCCATATCTGGCCCCCTGCGATCATTATCTATTCCCAAACAAAAAAAGTTTTCAAGTAATGAAGAAGTGAAGGACGCAGTTTCAGCGTATTTTTAGGAAAAAATGAATATTTTTTTCGATGGTATGTAAAAGCTTATTAATCGATCTGAACAATGTATTAAGCTAGCTGGTGAATGTATATAGAAAAAGAAAAATATTTGCGAATTTTTAATTTATTTACTTCCCATTCCGCGAACTTAAGGCGATATGCGAAAAAAATACGGGTGTTTCTTTTTTGTTTATTTTATGAAACACACGGAAAATTTTAATACATTTCTGGATATGCATTTTGGATATATAATCTAGGGTTTTGAAATTGGAAAACATGTTTGGATAAATTTTCCTCGATAGAAATAATTGTTGAAATCAGGTCTTCAAACACACTTTTTCTCCTCGTTTGACGAATAGGAACCATATACAGAACTCAAACATATTTTATTAGGTGTGTTTTAACAATATCTAGAGATTTGATATTTGAAATTTTGCTAGCTATTTTAGTTTTTTTAATAAAAATATAAAACCAACTTTTTTCCCTTTTGCCCTGAATCCGCCCCTCTCGCACTGCGCGATTTTTCGCTTGGAGTGAAAGTGACAAAAATAAAATTCGCATAGCCTCCTAAAAACGCACCGTCGTAACATTGTAATGCGTACAAAGCAGTCAGTTATGTCACAAAGATGGTTAGTGGTCGGATAGCGCAGTGGTTAACGCACTCGACCGGTAATGTAGAAACGCCGAATTCGATTTCCGGCTTCAGCTTTCCCACCACGAATATTTAGCAAGGTTTCCACGTCTCGATATAACCTAAAACCGAGTCTAATTTACTCAAGTCTTAACCTAAATCTCGAAACTCATTACCCGAGCACACTTCAAAAGTCAAAATTAAATTCCGCCCTTAATTTCTAACCAGTAACATGCAAATTAACATCCCCGACAATTTCACCAAAAAGGTTGCGTTCTGATGCCGAGATTCTCGCTAAATGGTTCGAGCGGAACCCACACGATGGCGTCGGGTACCAATTAAACGAGTCACTAAAGCGTTGAGAGGGTAGGTAGAAATTAAAATTGCGTCACCCGATGTGGAGTGTCATCAGGCGTCAATTAGAAGCTGCCTGACGGTTGCGATGGCAGCGGGACGATTTTGGAACGCAGTTTCCGTTTGATGCTAAGACTATTATAAAAAGTTAAAATATCAACCGTTTTTAGAGTTCTGTATCCAAAGGGTAAAATGGAGCCCTATTAAGGCCTTGCCTTTGGTATTTTAAGGGTTTTTGCTTGAATATGTTGAGTCAACTACTTACCTGTAGATTGTTAAACTCACAGACAGTTTTTTCAGACCTTGATCTTTCCGTTGTCCACACATTTCACACGATAGCTTTTTTTTTAAAAAATGGCACCTTTTTGAGTTATTAAAAATGAAAATGAAAATGAAAAATGAAAAAATGTTTAATGAAAAATAAATGTTACATTTGTTGGTTCCTGGCTCCCAAGCTAGAATTCTCTGTCCAATGGGTAGCCAAAAAATACGTTTTATGTCTAAGGGGCTTGAGTTTTATGCCTAAAATTACTGCTATAACACGAAAACATGGTTTATTTTCCGTTGACAAGACAAAAATTTCCTATAACAAATACTTTTTTGGAAAATCCAGAATTACCTCGAAATTTCACTGATTATGCGTGCCGGCAGAGCACGAAGCGAGCGTTCTAATGTAGACTTTCTGACGATATAATTAAGTTCAAAATCACTCAATAGGATTGTTGTGGCCCATGGACCAGGTCTTGATGTAACGACGGAATGAGTTACAGACCTGAAATCTGGATATTCTGTGTAGAAAATTTACTGAAAATCGAATATTTATTGCACGTTTACCTATAATAGATCTCTTTTAGATCAAACAGTGTTATAAAAGGTATTTATAAATAACTCTGCTTTACTTGTTAGGCCCGTACAATAGCTCTATAATACACCTTTGTATCTCTTTGGGCATAAAAGTTACCTTTTTATGGCTACTGTCCGACCTGCCTGTTGAAGAACTTTTAATACGCTGTTGTACAGCTTATAGATAACAATAAAGCCCTTGAACAGCTATTATACAGCACCCAGGCCGGCTTAAGGCTATTTTAGCAGCTTGTGTGTTAGTTGGGTATGAACTGATGAGACCTGTCATGCGAATCCAGCTATAATGACTACCGTATACAGTGCTCCAAGGATCTTTTGGCGCGTGGATGGCAGCAATATGGGGGCGTAGCTGTGAAACAAGGGATACGATAGCAGAGTTTGTTCCGATTTTGACCTCGACCAATCCACGCGCCAAAAGAGCCTTGTCGCAATGAAGCTTCATCCAATACAACTGGAGCTGCCACGCATAACGCAACACGCACGCATTAGGTGTGCAGCGGCCTTTATTATAGAATCCAATTATACGTGACCTAGTAGATGCTAGTGATTGTTGGCACTTGGTGGAGTTTATAAAACATTGTTTTAAAAAACACTTGTACTTATCCACATATTACGTACAACTTTATTATGCCCGACCGGTTTCGCTGTAAAGCATTTTCTAGGGCTTTTTACACATCCTAACTAACAAATAAATCTTATAAACTACAATCATGTACGTCATTTTAGACATGATTGTAGTTTATAAGATTTATTTGTTAGTTAGGATGTGTAAAAAGCCCTAGAAAATGCTTTACAGCGAAACCGGTCGGGCATAATAAAGTTGTACGTAATATGTGGATAAGTACAAGTGTTTTTTAAAACAATATACGTGACCTTATTTGCTCTCCAAAATCGCTAGCGCCGCGGATAAAAGAAATAGCAAACGTCGCTCTCATTATTGAAACTTGATAGAAAAGAAAAATGCCTAATTTTTCCTGAAATCAAGAAACGCTTCACTTTTGTGGATACCCTGCCGTTATAATCACTATTCTTCTAAATATTCTAAAAATAGAGACAATAAAGAGAGTTTATAGACTTAACCGCATCCTTAAAACTTATTCGCTGCCCCCCTCACACATAGCGTGAACATGTGAAACAAATAACGATCCACCCCCACCGCAAACTCCCCTCTCCAATAATAAAACGCAAAAGTAGCATGTACAAAATTCACACCACATCCGACACTAAATGTAACGGAAAAAATATACTATTATTTATTCAAGAAATTGTGCTTGAACAAATGTGTGGACGAAAAAAATTTGGATTAATAAAAGTGATCATTCTGTTTGCTTTGCAACAGTTGTGCAGCCAGTTTACTTAAAAAATAATAGGGGGTTACTCTATTCATAAATAAAAATGTTGTTGTTCACCAAATTGCGTCTATTTCACATTTTGCGCAAAGTTTGGAAGGAAAATAGAAAATAGAATTCTTTAAAAAGGGCAAGGAAACATTATTTTCGATGCAAGTGCTCGTAAAAGCCCACTTTTTATGCATCAAAACCGAACAGAAAGTCGATTATTTTGCCCTAGGGCTTTATTATAATTTATTTTTTATATTTTTTTCAATGGGTGGCTAACCTGCCTTTCTTGTGTACCATAAATGTCATACTTTTTTTCCACTGTTTAACGGCTCTGGATACAGTCCTTTTGAGCCAATTATAATTTAAAGTTCACAAGATTATATTTGTTTGATTTCCTCACACTATGCATTGAAAAACGTAGCATGATACAAGGGCGTAAGAGCAATAAATTACTCGGTTACGTATAAAACACTCGCTACGCTCGTGTTTTAAATCGTCCTCGTATTGTATTCATTTTCGTCCTAGTAGCATAAACTACTATAATCTTAGGGAGAGAAGACATACATAAACCCTATCTTTTTTACTCAGTCATACAAACGATCCATTTAGAACCATGCATCACTGGATATCGTGGAGTAAACTTCCTATTTTCACCTTATCTTTCTATCTGATACTGTCTTACTTTGCAGTACGTTTTTCTGCGTAAAATTGTGTAGAAAAGATGTCTAGATAACAGGCTCAAAATGGCAGCACCCGGATTCTTTTTTTGAATATTTTAACAAAAGCCTTTCTTCCTTTTCGTAACGACCTGCAGAAAGAGGTAATAAGAAAGTGAATTTAGGGGCCTATTGTGAATTAAAAAGTGTACTCGACTTGGATTCAAATTCCCATTGTGTTGCTTTTAGGGTTCCGTACCCAAAGGGTAACCAACGGACCCTTACTAAGACTCCGCTGTCCGTCTGTCTGTCTGTCCGTCTGTTACCAGGCTGTATCTCATGAACCGTGATAGTTAGACAGTTAAAATTTTCACAGATGATGTATTTCTGTTGCCGCTATAACAACATATACTAAAAAACCGGCCAAGTGCGAGTCGGACTCGCGCACGAAGGGTTCCGTACCATTATCTATAAAAACGGCAAAAAAAACATGTCATATTTTATTCTGTTTTTTAGTATTTGTACCATTACGGAACCCTTCCTGCGTGAGTCCGACTCGCACTTAGCCGGTTTTTTAAATAGATTGTGAACAACTTGAATAAAAAAGAAAACGTAAAAAAATTACTGATGTAGATACTGCTAGACTAGTCTATTTTAGTTACTTTCACAGCATTATGTCATACGGCATGCTGTTATGGGGTAGAGCCGCGGATACAGACGCAGTCTTTGTTTTGCAGAAGAGAGCAATTCGGGCTATTTATAATATGAAGCACCGGGATTCATTAAGACAAAAGTTCAAAGAAATTAATATATTAACGGTTCCTTGTGAATATATTTACCAAGTCTTTAGATATGTCAGAAAAAATGTTGAGTCTTTCCCAAGGCTTGGTAAGCAACATTGTAAGGAGACCAGAAATAAGCATAAACTGGCTTTTCCAAAAATCAGACTCGCTAAGGTGAGTACCTCTTTTGTAGGACATGGTATAAGATTTTACAATAAACTTCCAAAGGAGGTCCTTACTTTGTCAGAGAATAAGTTTAAACTGTATATTAAGCAGGGCCTATTGAAAAAGGCATATTATAAAATAAATGAATATTTGGATGATGGTGAAGCATGGTGTTACAGTGATAATGATACTCGTAGTAAGTTATAATTTAATTAAATAGTATAATTTCTTAACTTATGATTCCTCTAAGGTGTAAACATTAATTGATTATAGACTGTAAAAGGAAAAGGACTATATGAGACAGGTAGACAAAGATATATATGTTTTTCTTTTTTTCATTAACCTGAATTCCTACTGTCTTGTATTTTCTTATCCCTTGGTTAAAGTAGATATAAGTCATATATTGTATAGTATAAGTTTTATGTTGAAAAAAAGACATGATCTTGCTAAGTTTCTTGCCCTTCTTCTTAGCAAGACTAATCGAATGGGCGGAGGTAGGCATGTATTTATATATGTAACCTATTAGTATGTAGTATATAGGATGGGATTTGGTCGGCCGCCTGGATTCGTGCTGGGGGCTCGGTTGGTGATCACTGAACCTTGTTCCTGGTCCCTGGCCGGGTCTCCGGTATGGGTTCGGGCGGCTGATTGGATTTTACCTTGTATAATATATATTTTACCTATCATTTTAATCGTAAATATATTGCTACATAAATTAAATAAACCTTTAATTTAGTTCATGTACATTTATTATTCTATTACATATATTTTCTTTATTAGATTAAATTTGACGTGTAAAAAGTGTATATATCTATACCTGCTTTGCAAAATAAACTATTTGAATTTGAATTTGAATTTAGAAAAATAAACTTCACCTGAAATTAAATAATTTCCCTTAGGTTCTGTAAAATCACTAAATAATAACAAAAACACTTACAAAGTCCTTGCAAAAGATATAAATCTTTGTACAAATACTTATTACGCTATTTTAACATTTACAGCATCGAATTTCGTTGATTTACAGCCTTTTCAAAAATTCGTCTACACTGTGATCAATGTAATAAAAACATAGTTGATAGATTACTAGAATTACTACCATTCAAAAAGAAGAAAAAAGAAGCTCTCGAAATTTAATTCGCCGAAAACGGCATGGTGAATGTCAGAAAAAATATTCTAGATTCCAATTTTGGATTCAGTTAGAAATATAACCAATTTTTATTTGATTTAAATCGTTTTCAATAGTTACCATGCCATTGTTATTGCCAAAATACCGGCTTGACGTGAGCAGTGAATAAAATACAATGATCAATTCACACGTGACACTCCGAACTAAAATCGATACGTTTTTCTATTTCTATCAGCGCTTTTGATGAAAAGCTGTTGGTATAAACCAGGGGTCGGCAACCGGCGGCCCGCGGGCCGCATGCGGCCCGTGAACCACTGTGGTGTGGCCCGCAAGGTTCGCAACCACTGCATGATAACTATATTTGGTAGTAAATACAGGTATTTGTATGAGCAGACATTTTCCATTCTAAACTACCTAACAAGCAAGCTTTGTTCTCGGTTAAAAGATGCACATTTAGACGCAATACTACACAAAATGCGGCCCTCGCTGATCGCCTGGTAGCATTTGTGGCCCTCCTATGTCATAAGGTTGCCGACCCCTGGTATAAACAAATAGCCAGTCGAAAACGGGCTACTGGTTCACCGATAATAGTGAATAAAACGCTCTAGTCCTCACTGAGTGAACAATAGTATATTTCGAGACGAGTATAAAATTTTTCCTTTCAAATTTAATGTATTTTATGACTTTGCAAATGCCGTTTATGCGGTTTTTACCTTTTTTTTTTCAGGCTTCGGCCGGCGTCTTTTATTTGTGGCCAGTATCATTTTGCGAAAAAAGAGTGTCAGACGCGATATAATCGATTATGTCGTGAATCGGAACGCAGAGAATTTCGATTGTAAAGACAAACTTAGGACGTCAAAAAGAACCTAATTTAGCAAGAAATGAAAACAAACGTCAAAAAGAACCTAATTTTGCAATGAAATTTCAATACGATATTTCAAACTGACCTGATAGTCATTCCGCAACGGGGCCTGGAAAGTTCGATTTTCAAAACTAATTTCGAGTATTAAATGGAACTTATTCATAAAGGTAGTAGAAAAAAGTATATTTTAATTCGTTCATACAGATTCTAGAAAAGGCAAAGGTATCTGTGACCATACAGTCAAGTCTTTAGTTTTTTTTTTATCTAGATTCATAGGCACCAATGGCCAAGACTGATTTTCGTTATTTCATCATCTATATTAAATTTGACATTTCTTGTTTCATTCTTCTTAAAATAACTCAATAGCTCACATCCACTTACAGCACTTTATAAAAACATAACCTCTAGTTTTATGTTCAACGAAACAACATTATGTATGATAATTATATAATTACAATTAATGTTTTGTTATCTGGGGGCACGGCAGTGCCCCCGCCGAGTCTCGCGGAACGGCCGTACCATCCTTTTCTCGAAGCAACTCACGGCACTTTCAACCCCCCTGTATCTTCGTTGTGGGTAAAGCTAGAAGTCTGAAATTTCAGTTACCAAGAGTACTTACTGATCCTACTTCTGACCCCAAATTACAACTTTGTACCTATATTTGATTACGAAATATCTCAAGTCAAAGTTCCCTTATTTTGTCACTGACTGACTGACACATCATCAAAAGTCTAAAGGTGTTCTAGCAGGCCTACAAACTTGAAATTTTGCATGCGGTTAGTGTTAAGTGTACATTGCAACAAAAAAATATAAAAATGTTATTTGCGGTTGGTAATTTAATATTTCCATACAAAGTCTATACAAAATGTATGTTTCCAGCTGCATCTATAAATTTGTATGACACTAGATGACGTTGGTGGTATGCTGCTTTGCATTAAAGACATCTACCACAAAAATTCTACCTCGTGACGCTAGATGGTAAAAAGTGTAAAAAAATGTATACCTTTATTTCCGAAAATAGAGCAAGTAGTAAAAATAAAAAATAAAACCGTTAAAGTGCGAAAAAAAAACCGGTAAAGTGCGAATCGAACTCGCGCATACCCCTACACAATACGGGTACGGAACCCTAAAAGTAAATAACAACCATATAGATGCCATAGCAACATTAAGGCGACAAAAACAAAGCGATAAAACGGTAGCGCCTGACAAACAATTTGGTACCTTTTTAGTACGGAACCCTAATTTTCATTAGTTTACTTTAAAGTTTACTACAGACTGCCCAAACTTTAAACTTGTATAGAGCCTTTGTTATAATAATCTGTTCCTTGGGTAAGGAACCCTAAAAAGGGTGGTTTATAATGTTTGATACATTCACAATTAGTCAATTTAAGAAGAGAATATCAACATTTCGTAATTAAGTCACTAAAAAAACGGTAAAGTGCGAATCCGACTCGCACATAAAGGGTTCCGTACCCCCACACAATACGGGTATGGAACCCTAAAAGTAAATTGCAACAACATAGATCTATGCCATAGCACAATCAAGGCGACAAAAAACAAAGCGATAAAACGGTAGCGCCTGACAAAAATTCGGTACCTTTTTAGGAAGGAACCCTCATTTTTTATTATTTGTTATTTTACTTTAAAGTAGTCTGCCTAAATTTTCAACTTGTAGGTACTTGTATGTATAACTGTTCTAACGATAGAGGCTTTGTTATAATAATCCGTGTTTTGGGTAAGGAACCCTAAAACACATTTAGTCTATTTAAGAAGAGAAATATCAACATTTGGTAAATAAGTCGCTATTAAACCGGATAAGTGCAAGTCGGACTCGCTCACGAAGGGTTCCGTACTACCATCACACAATATGGGTACGAAACCCCAAACCATTATGGTAAATACCAACAATAAAGATGACATAGCAACATAAAGGCGACAAAAAACAAGGCGCTAAAATGGTAGCGCCTGACAAACAAATCAGCACCTTTTGAATAAGGAACTCTAACATTTATCTGCCCAAAATTGTTATATTATAAAGATAGAGCTGAAACAAATAACGTCGAATAATTGGACCCCCCCTTGGATTTCTATTTCATATTATTATTTGCCGTGATAGAGGACAAAGTAACATATATTATGTGAAAATATTTACGCGCTATATTCACCTATAACGGCTGAAGCTGTAGACCCCTGTGATAGATGGATAGACAGCGGAGGCTTAGTAATAGGGTCACGGAATCTTAGGATACGGAACCCTAAAATTTAAGGTAAAAGGTTATTTATCCAGTAAAGCTTACAGGAAAAATAAAGCTGCTAATGTTGTATTATTTGTATATGCATCCTCTATGATGTAGGTATAATGAAATGTCTTTGTACTCGTTAGTCATTGAATAAAGACCAGGTTTAGACATAATAATGTACTCTGTGGTTTAGACTGACAAGCCTGCCTTTCACTTCATGGTCAAAAGAAATATTAACCTGCCTGTTGCATCTAATTGTGGATAACAATAATAATAACTTACCGTAAAAATGAATATTGCAATGTAGCCTGAAATATTGTCCACACCTAGTTGTCCCTATACCTGGAGATGGTTTATGTTGGTTCCATTCTTTGTCATTCTCTATGTATGAGAACATTGAGTCGTCGTATGACATTAGGTTTGCGGTAGTCGAGTATGTGGAAGCGCATTGGGATGAAATGCAACTTTATACGTGTGACGAGCGTGGAGACACATTAACGCTGACCTGTACTCGACAGCAATGATGAAAAATACCACGTACGGTTCCGTATCCGAACTTATGGGAGCCACTTCTTTGTATCCATTTACTTTCGAGGTTTACAAAAATGACCGTTTGATAGGATCATTTAGTGGCGATCCTGGGACGCCAGTAAAACGTTTACAATTCTCTAGTAGTTTCTTAGGTGGTCATTATGAAGTGCTCCTTCCCGATACTAGTTTCTCTGGAGTATGTCCAAATGATCAGTAAAAGGGAGTGGGCTTTAAGAAAATCCGTAGCTGACGTGCAAGAAATATTACCCGAGAAGAAAAAAAGGAGGACTACCTACAAAAAGAAATGAGATCCCATCAAAAACATAAAATGTACAAAAATGTCGAGTCTCGCAATGCAATCCTTCCACCGTAAAAAGTTGTGAGATCTTATGTAAAGCCAAGTCTGTTATTTTAGTTTGTATGGAAGCACCTTTTCATTTTAGTTAGTATGGGAGCACCTATTGAACAAATGTATCATTAATTGTTTCCTAATTAGTTGCCTACCAACATTAATTGACTGTATTAATATTAGTCATCTTTATTTCTCTAATAAAATATAGTGACTTGGCAATCGCAGAGCACAAATAAAGCGCTGATGCGTAGAAATATCTTCTCAAATCGCTAACAAATTGGTATTAGGTAGATATGTTGTATATGTTGCTGTGCGATTGCGAAGTCACTATATTTTATTATAGAAATAAAGATGACTAATATTAATACAGTCACTTAATGTTGGTAGGTAACTAATTAGGAAACAATTAATGATACATTTGTTCAATAGGTGCTCCCATACTAACTAAAATGAAAAGGTGCTTCCATACAAACTAAAATAACAGACTTGGCTTTACATAAGATCTCACAACTTTTTACGGTGGAAGGATTGCATTGCGAGACTCGACATTTTTGTACATTTTATGTTTTTGATGGGATCTTATTTACCGATCATTTGTAAGCATAATAAAATGTTATTCAAATTGTAATAATATGTACTACTATTCATTTTCTCGTAGTCAATGGTAAAAAGCAGAGTACATAACTCGTGAAAATAAAAACATCTAGGTTATAGAATCCTTCGCTGCTCTCGGGATCCAACTATATGCCCCGAAGGGAATTGATATTTTTTTCACTTGTTGTGTAATCTACTATTTTTGGATTACAGTTTATTCTTTCTTTATTCTGTTTATTCCTGATTTTATTAATTTCACTAAGGTTATGTTGAAGGCATTAACTAAATATTTATTTAGGATCCCGCAAAAATATGTAGTTTTTTGTTTTTTTTAATTCATGACAAAACCAATATGGAAGGGAGTAGTCACATAAAAAGTAAAATCTATACTAATAATAATAAAAATGATAATAATTATTATTATATAAATAAATAGACCATCACGACATGAATCCCCGAGGGGTTGTTAGAGGTGTTCCGAGTGTGAACTGCCGCCCGCGTTTCACCGACGATTATTACTACTTGATGGATTGTAACCCGTGACCTCCAGTCCTGTCCAAGCGTTCGAACCAGATAACAGAGGCGGTATCAAAATAATCTTCTCATAACCACAAAAATATGTTTCAGTTTATTTAATTCAAAAACAGTAAGTTGCCTTCATATGAAATCATATAAATCTAGATATAATCTAGATATTTACGATCAATGTCCAAGCATTCCTAACCAAAATTCATACACATATAAGTCGAGTCAATAGACCTTGGGATTAGAAATAGCGACCGTTCTATCCACCTCTCACTTACACATTATCTATCTCCGTCTATAATCCTCGCAAATTGCTAATGCGTTTGCACGTCAATTGTTTTCGGCCGCTTAGGGGCCGTCCATTAATCACGTGATATTTTTTAGCAACTTTTTAACCCCCCTCCCTCATGGTGATACGTGGTGAGGTTTTAGACTACCTCTCCCCCCCTACCCAAAATCTCGTGTATTTTTTTGGTACAAAGTATATTAAAACATTCAGAATATTATCTTTAAATTAAATTATACGTTTTTCGGTTTAAAAATTGAGCGTTCAAAGAAATAATAAATACACGTGATATCTCACTACAGCCCCCCCCCCCTCGCCTTCTAGTGATATTTGGTGATTTTTTCCTAACCCCCTCCTCCCCTTTAGAGCCTCACGTGATTTATGGACGACCCCTTAGTACCGTTAGCATAGCTGTCCAGTATATTGTGCTCTTAGTACATACCACAGAAGCTATAAGCTGACTTAGGATTGGATTTCGTAGTATAATTATACTATTTGTACCATATTTTCATGACATGTAGTATGTAGTATCGTAATGGAATTATACTACGTAAAAATACCATAATTTTATCTTCAGGCCGACCGACTTGTTTATTGGTTGAGACTCTTGTGACGTTTTGCTTTTTAACATTTACCCTACAATATAGGGAATTTCTGTGCGTTACGAATATTTTTAGTAAATTTTTTTTAAATTTCACTAACAAATAGGCTATTTTATGAAATAATGAATATTTTTAGAAATGTTTTTAAAAATTTCAGTAACAAATAGGCTATTTTTATTTCAATTCAAAACAAAAATCAACGAAAAACGAAACGTAGTATAATTTTAGCCAAGTAGTATATTTTTAATTCCCATAGACAATAATTTTCCGAGGGTCTGAATCCAGCCCTGTGACTTACTTTGCGTGTCCTTAGTGAGCGAAATTCGGTCCTACAACTTTGACTTCTACTTATGTCTTATGTTGGTTTTAAAATTCCTTTTAAAATTCAAACCCATATGTCAACCGTTTTCATAGTAAAACGTGACACGCTTGGTTTTCATAGAGTTTGATGCACTTTCGTCATCTTCTACCTATATCTGTGATACCTACCTATATATTTATGGTTGTCTCATCTGTCTTACAGTAAATGTTTTATTCCTTTTTTTCTGACCGTTTTAAAACAAACGTCATTGTGAATTATTTAGACAATATTAATTGCATTAGGAATTTGCGATGATAGTATCCATCCATCCATCAGCCTAGTTCGTCCACTGCTAGACATAAGATTTTCCAGGACTTTGCCACTCCCGGCAGTCATCCTGGAAGAATTGCCCATACTCACACACGCTGGGCAGGCGGGTTGGTGAGCGCGGTGCCGGAACCCTCGCATCAGTGACGCTGCTGCCCGTCATCATTCTGTTCCATATAAGGCCCGGCTATTAGGGATAGGGATATATCGCCATCCATCGTTCCCAGGCATGGTGGGTCTCCTGGTTTTTTGCCTGTGAGTTGTCCTCTTACTCTCCCCCGAATTACTTCAAGGGGGTCTCCAAGTAACATGGTGGTACCTCCACAGTCGAGCCCGGCATCAGCTCTACCACCTGTATATTCGCACATAAAAATACAAACAGCATTAAAAATAATAGCCATCTCTATTCCCAGTGTTTATTGACTCGGGTTATACAGAATATAACCCCAAATACATTACATTACACGGTCGGACGTGCGCGCGCACTTTTAGTTGTAAATCTACTATTTTTATCGCTTCATCTTGGCGGGTACTTCCGTTTTGATTACCATCTTTGTTTTTGCTTATTTTCGGTTACTTTAAGACTGTACATGAGCCTAGAACATGAACAAAGCCATACTTTCGAGGATTCGTTTAAAGAAATTCGGACGCTACTTGTATTGAAAAAAAAAAAAATTGGCTAGTTGATATTTTATCTAGGGATTCTACTTATAACAATGTATTAATTCCGGTTTCAGAGCTCCTCACATCCAGATTTACTTTTCTTTCTGCGCTCCTATACTGCAATGATATAATGTAAATGTATTAATATTTATACTTTAGTAAAAAAAAAAAAGTTTTCCACCCTCTTTTTTGGTTTTCAAACGTTTGTTTCAAAAACGCGGTTAAGAGATCAACTTGATTTTTTTTAGCACGAATTTCTTGAATGGTGTCAGAAACTGACATGGTTTCTTTGTCCGCCTGTCTGTATTAAACTGTTACACATGAGTGTTGAAGGTGCTGAAACACTGTTTTTCGGAAAGTAAAATGCAAGTAGATAAATGTAATAAACCGGCCAAGTGCGAGTCGGACTCGCGCACGAAGGATTCCTTACCATTATCTATAAAAACGGCAAAAAAAATGTCTGTTGTATGAGAGCCTTCTTAAATATTTATTTTATTCTGTTTTTTAGTATTTGTTGTTTTAGCGGCAACAGAAATACATCATTTGTGAAAATTTGAACTGTCTAACTGTCACGGTTCATGAGATACAGCCTGGTGACAGACGGACAGCGGAGTCTTAGTAATAGAGTCCCGCTGGTTACCCTTTGGGTACGGAACCCTGAAAAGTGTACGCTCTAGAAGCAGCCGACTTTGATGCGAGGGTTTTTGGCTCATATACTTCGAGAGTGAGGTCTTAATCTCCATAACTGCTGTACCGTATGTGGTAATGTACCGAGGATGTAACATATCGCTTGGAGAGCAAATGAGGGGTGAGGGGCGGGATAAAGGGACGATGTGATGAGATAAATAAATCCGACGATCTCTTCTTTTTCACCATTCTTGTTCCTTTACTATCGTTAACCCTCTGCTGCAGCGTTTCTTAACCTGTGGTCCGCGGACCCCTGGGGGTCCCCGAGCATATATATGGGGGTCCGCAGCCTAATCTATGGACTGAGACATTTACTTGTTTTTCTCAACGACATACCTCTGTGAAAAGGCATTCTCTGCACTTGTGTATACTAAAAACAAATACAGAAATAGATTAAAAGTGGAATCCGATTTGAGACTACAACTCAGTAGTAATATAAACTCAAATATCACTAATTTAGTTGCAAAAAAGGAGGACCAACCTTCTCATTAACGTATTTTATATGAAAAAGTATATATTTTTGTAATTTGTAGAACTAAAATAAATGGTCAGAAATTTATTGCTGCATTTTTATTAAGGGGGTCCTTAAAATTGTGCTTGATTTCCTAAGGGGTCCGTGGACAAAAAAGGTTAAGAAACGCTGCTCTACTGAATACGAGACCATATATCGGTTCGCGTATAAAATATACAGGGTGTTTGGGACATCGATGTATAGTACGTTTCAAATACCAAGGCCCCATTGCACTTTAGACGGTCATTAGGCGTTAAAAATAGGATTAGTGATAACAAAAGATAAAGTACGTTTCAAATACCAAGGCCCTATTGCACTAGAAACTTAACAATGGGGCTCATAATGTTTGCCTTTTGTTATCTAATTTGGAGCACTTCAAATTGCCACACGAATCTGGCCAGGTAACTTTTGTTATCACTAATCCTATTGTTAACGCCTAATGACCGTCTAAAGTGCAATGGGGCCTTGGTATTTGAAACGTACTATAAATATTTTGAGGGATGATAAAGCAAGTGATTTTGAACATTTCTGACTGAATATTCTATTATGCAAACCATTTTAGTTTTTGAGATTTTAAATGCGTTAGTGTCACTGATCGCACTGACTGATGGAAACTATTTATTGTGCAAATAAATTTTATTAATTTCTTTGATAATGCCATAAAGGCGAAACCGGTCAGAGTTCTAAGGGCCGATTTTTCAATTGCCAGATAAAATTTATTCCTAGGAATAAACTATATCGATTTCATAAAACAAAAGGTGTTAGAGCAAAACCGACGTAGTTTATTCATAGAAATAAATTTTATCTGTCAATTGAAAAATCGGCCCTTAGGACTCTGACCGGTTTCACCTTTATGGTATTATCAAAGAAATTATTAAAATTTATTTGCAAAATAAATTGTTTCCATCAGTCGGTGCGATCAGTGACACTAACGCATTTAAAATCAGTATAAATCAGTGTTCTCATAAAATATACATTTGGATACCTATATATAAACAAATCGGAATAAATACACATTACCTTAAGAATGTGTATAATTTACAAATGATCTTGGTATTTCGTTTGTATGAAATATGCATGCATCCTACGCCGGACTCTTAAGGAAGCTCAGGAAAATACGTGATTGGTGTCCTAGATGGAACCCGAACACTGTGTGCATTTTGTTTTTAGGGTTCCGTTGAAACCCTTATAGCAATGTGTCGTTATATTAGTCTACCTGCGGCATAATTGAGTTGGGGAATTACATTAGGTTTCCGGAAAAAATGTAGAAAATCTTCGAAGTGATGTTTTTTTCTTTTCTTTTTTATGGCCTGGTTCAAAGACCTTTATGCTAAGCTGCATTAGCGTTTCCATAATGAAGGTATACGATTTTCAGATCTTTTTGATTTTCCAATTTTGTATGTGTAAGTTTTATGCTGTATGTTTTCCTTAAACAAATAAATAAATTTAATAATTAATGGTCGAAAAACATTTATTCACCCCATACGATGTTAAAGTATACCAAAATAAAAATAACTTTAGCACAACTAAGCAAGAGCGTCATTAAAAATCCGTATTGCAAAAATAGTAGATTGTACAGCAATGGCATAAAACAATCCATTTTATGCCAGAGTTATACACGTTGCTTTTCACTTCGATTGCGAGGAAATGAAACAGTGATATTGCTAGCAAATTACATATTTAACATTCAGTAGGTAATATTTAATGCAAATTTAAATAAACAACTTAATATATGTACCTATTGAGGGAAAACAACAGCTCTTTCCCTCCAAAGTATTTTTTTTAATATCTTCCACCATTATTGAGTTTTAAAAAGTTTGTCTATGATGTTGCACTGGCTGTATGTACGTTCTTATAAGAAGTAAACACTTTAATGCACTAGAGCATAAAACGTAGTTTTAGTCCGCTTATAGCAAGCATAAACAAGAACTTCACGAGCATGAGAAGTGAAAACATAATATCTTACAAAATAAATCAAAAATACTATGCATCAGTAACTCTAAAAATTCATTTAAAATCTTCTCGGAAAGAAAACGTCTCCATTTCTGATTAAATGCGTAGGTAATATATATTTCTAAGCCGACCGATAAATTACATTATGAAACTCCCTCTCTGTGCTTTTATTTATGGGGCTTCTGTCATTATTGGTAAATGAATCGATAAGCCCCAAATGACATTTATGGTTAACTAGCTTTTGCCCGCGGCTTCGCTCTCGTGAAACTGTCTTTCAATCAATGAAGCAGATTCTGAAGGCTTTAATTTTAGTTTTAGTGCTGTCAAAACAGAATTTTATTTATTGCAAAATTGTTCTTAAATACAAGGAACAGAAGCTAAATTACTTTGGAATAATTTTAGTTTTGACAGCACTAAAACTAAAATTAAAGCCTTCAGAATCGGCTACAATGTATCTTTTATTTGAGCTTAAGAACCCGGTCCGCGACGACGACAGTTTTGATGCAAAGCATTTTGTTAAACATTTTTCTGGCCTTTATCGCGATGTTTTTGGAAAAACCAAGGACATACACCACTTCATATTGGCCGTTTAAATGAATGCCTAAAATTATTTGATTGAATTGTTTCTCTTTTGCAAATTATTTTGGTACTTACGAGCCCGTTTCGAATAGTTCTTCATAATGTCTAAGTACCAAAATAATTCGCAAAAGAGAAACAACACAATTAAATCAATTTTAAGACTTCATTTAGGCGGCCAATATGAATTGTTCTGTGTCCCTGGTTTTTACAAAAACATCGCGGTAAAGAAGAGAAAAATATTTAAAAAATACTTCGCATCAATCGGACGAAAAATACGGAGCGGGTTCTTAAATTAAAATATATTATCGACAGTTTTCGGCTTGGTGGTTATTTTATAAACACCCTTATATCTTATTATGTATATGTTGACCAGGGCCCGTAGCATAGTGATTAATCGCGCGCGACGTCGTTGAATCACAAGTGCAAGGAGCGTGACGTTTTGTTTAATCGCAAATACATCTTGTCACGCTCCTCGCACTTGTGATTCATCTAAGCCGCATCGCGAAGTGTTTAAACACTGTGCTACGGGCACAGCACCTGTAGTACAGTGTGTAATCGCGCGCGCCGCTACTTAGTTGAATCACAAGGGCGAGGAGCGTGACACGATTTTTTATCGATTAAACAGTACGTCACGCTCCTCGCACTTGTGATTCGACTAAGTCACGTTGCGCGTTTTAAACACTGTGCTACGGGCGCTGGGTCACTATGAATATAAAAAACCGCAGTCAGATCCGTTGAATGGTTCTCTTGTTAAAACAAAACATACAGACAGACTGACAAAAATAAAAAATCTCGTTTTATCCTCAGTACAATACCAATTACCCATTTTATTTAAAATCTCGCACAAATATTCAATGTACAGTAGAGACCACATCAAGCTATACACTTGCAGTACGACATTAGCCCCTACAGAGAAGAATATAAGATAGGTACAAAGTCCAATGTGTCTTACTTGATGCGGTCTCCACTGTACAACAGGGTTTCCCAAACTGTTATTGAATTGAAACTATAAAAGTATCGCGAAGACACGAAAAAGTTTCTCGTAAATAAAAAGCAAATCAATTTTTCACAAATTATTTAGGAAATGTCACAGCCAGAAAGGTATTTCTGGCGCTGTATTTAGAAATTGTTTGTATGTGTAACATTTTCGGGGAGGATAGTCTGGACCCCCTGCACTCCCCCTGAGTACGTCCTTACCTTCACGGTTCAGCAAGGTACGCAAAATACTGCATAAAAACTCAAGAACCTCAAGGATCTCCGCAAAGTACGACCTCCTACCGATTGCGCTACTGCCGCTATCAAAATTTATGTGATTTAGAGGTCAACGCAAGGAATCTTATGGTTCAAAAATAGATCGAGCCGATGTAGCTCCCTCAAAGTACTCTATTACCCCCTGTCGATTGATTACTATCGGCCCTTAAACGTCGAACCGCTCAAATTGTCCCACGTAACAAGTGATTTGCGCTCTTATCACAACTCTGTAAGGACTTTCGTAAGGGACGGGGCGGCGCCATCTTTACTTCCTTGCTATTTATCGAGTAGCTAATAACGCGTAGGGTCCAATAACAACATTTTGTACCCTTCTGGACCCTACAGGAGTAATCGAACGTAAACTTTAACAGCTATCCGATAAAAATACGTAGAAAAGAGGAAATTCCTTTTTTGCGTGATAAAGACATTTGCTTATTTCTTGTCGTCATTGATAGAGATGGCGGAAAAGAAATTCTTTTTAGTGTGAAGAATTGGATGTTTTATTTAAATGGTTGGTAATTTGACAGTATTTTTTAAAGAAAATATGACATTATTTTTCTTCGCCACTTTTTTAACAGAATTGATGAGGTATAAAATGCAAACATTTAAGTATATTTAAATAAACGGGAAATTATGGATTTTTACATCTTTGTTTCCAGTAGGAAATATTGTATTGTATACATACACGCTACTTTGATTAATAATGCAGTCATTTGAAGAAATTAATTATAATTTTATGTATTTATTATAAAAATATGTATTTAATTTAATGGTTTTATTTTCAATTCAATTTTATTTGAACTAATTGTCATCATTTCCACAAAATCGTTTTTGTATAAAATCAACAAGAGACAAGTTTATCTCAGTTTTGGGACCATAAACAAATCATTATGTTGTATGTGTTTTGTGGTAAATAAAAGCTTTTTATCTTATTCCAAATTGAATTACTAAATCAACAGCAAACGAGAAAAGCAGTACCGAATACAATTTAGAACTACTCACCTAGTTGAGTAGTTAGCTATTGGATTTTCTACTACGAACTAAAGTTTCCTTTGACGGTGGTGCTGGAATAAACAAATATGGCGTAAAATTGCATAAGCAGCGCCTTATCTTGTAAACCGGGAGCTAGCGGTGACTTTTCAATAATATTTACTACGCAAATTTTCGCAAGCGAAAAAACGAAAATCGCCTTAATAATGTTTTTGTTTTATCGAGTAACATGTTATTTTGTCATAGCACTTTGTCGTAAGCACTAAATCTTCGTTCATAAAGGTACGTTCGACAGGATTCTCTGATCACAATAAAGTCGTTGCGTTTAGGCAAGGAACATTTCACAAGTAGCATGTGAAAAATCATATGAAATGCGTTTTCATATGTCACACCTGCTACCTTCCTTCACATAGTCTGTTAGAAATCACAGATCATTCGCATAGAAGAGAGAGCTAACGAATAGGGACGAATCGTACTACAACGGGCGTGTTAGAAGGAGGAAGGCATATTTTGCTGATTCGTCGCTACACTAAAAGGGACCCGTATGACGCATTGGCGAACTTTGTCCTTGACTAACGAATGAGTGTATTTAAAATATGAACCTTAAATATAGATACCGTAAGGTGATAATTGTAGCAAGTGTGACATTAGTGCATTGCAAATGAGAAATTATTATTTGTGAAATTTCACATGTGAAATCACTGTGAAAAATTAAAGTAATTTCATCAAATGAAAATTAATTAAATGTAGCAATTATTCCCTAGTTGCGTTTGCCTAGTTGCGTTGCCGTTGTCCGGCAGCACCTTTGTGCGGCGTATCAAAACGTGCAATCATTGGACGAAAGTGCAATCCCTTTAAATATATAAACTTTTCGCAGAACTAAAAATCGGTGTCAGGGACCTAAAAATACTAACAATTCTATTTGGCTTCCGTGTTCTGAATTCCTGAATCGTATTATTTTTTCAATGTGCTTTGCTGCTTTCGTACAGGCGGATAAATTCTATAAACATAATACCAAAGTTTCTGGTACCCTCTGTGCGGTTGACAGAACTTTTCATGATCCTAAAAACGTAGCTGGCTCCTATGTTATCGGTTCGCGTTGCTTCCACTTTAATAACACTGGTGGTATAAAAGAGAACTAAACAGTAAATTTATTGCACTAGTGTTGCTATTTTATTATAGTAGAAGGCTATTTCTTTAAAGCATTTTCATGTACAGATGCCAGCATGACAGGCTACCTATTGGCGGTTCTAACTGCGGCATCATAGTTGTAAAAATAGTTTAGCAATAGGCTGCTTGAACTGCAGGCGTCTGTACGTGCCATGTATGGGCTAGAAAGTACTTGATTTTTGGATAGTAAATTACAGTTTTTTCTCAATAAATATTCTCAATTTTTCAGAAGTTTTGAAAAAAAAAAAAAAACCCTCTTTCATTGTATTGTTAACGGGAAACCAGTGATCAAATTATCAATGTTTAGGTTTGTTTTAAAAAGATAAATTTACATGAAATATATAAATGAAAATAATTAAATGATGTGCTTTAAACAAAATGACTTTTACAAAGTTGTTTAAGGCGATATGCGAAAAAATACGGGTGTTTCTTTTCTGTGTATTTCATGAAATACACGGAAAATTTTAATAAATTTCTGGTATATGCATTTTGATTATATAATCTAGGGTTTTGAAATTGGAAAACATGTTTGGATAAATTTTCTTCGATAGAAATAATTGTTGAAATGAGGTCTTCAAACACACTTTTTCTCCTCGTTTGACGAATAGGAAGCATATACAGAACTCAAACATATTTTATTAGGTGTGTTTCAACAATATCTAGAGATTTGATATTTGAAATTTTGCTAGCTATTTTAGTTTTTTTATAAAAATCATAAAACTAACATTTTTCGCTTTCGCCCTGAATCCGCCCCTCTCGCACTGCGCGATTTTTCGCTTGGAGTGACAGTGACAAAAATAAAATTCGCATAGCCTCTTAAAATAAGAAAGTATCGACGTCATGAGATTCCCGTGTAATTTCACGCAGTATCTGCTTTGAAAAACCTCTAGTCTGTGGCGGAAAATAATACCGAGCTCTTTAAGTATAACGTTGTAAGGCTACACTGCTACATTTTCCTTGTTTAATGCAAAGAAAATGCCTTTATTTTCTTCTTTTATACTGCCTGGATTTTTAGTAGCTGAAAAGCCGAATAGTAGGTTGTTATACAAGGGAGGTGAGTGATCAGTTACACTCGAGATATTAAGCGAACGAGTGAGCGAAGCGAGTGTAAATGATAATTCGATCACTTTACGCCCGTGCTTAACTCTCTACTTTTCATTTTTAATGCGAGGAAATAAATAACCCTACAACAACGATTACAACAAGAATATTTTGGTAGCAAGATTTTTTTTTGTTGAATTTTCTTTTTTCTTGCAATTGTCGTTGTGCTTGTGCCTACACTGCTACATTTTCCTTGTTTAATGCAAAGAAAATGCTTTTATTTTCTTCTTTTATACTGCCTGGATTTTTAGTAGCTGAAAAGCCGAATAGTAGGTTGTTATACAAGGGAGGTGAGTGATCAGTTACACTCGAGATATTAAGCGAACGAGTGAGCGAAGCGAGTGTAAATGATAATTCGATCACTTTACGCCCGTGCTTAACTCTCTACTTTTCATTTTTAATGCGAGGAAATAAAAAACCCTACAACAACGATTACAACATGAATATTTTGGTAGCACGATTTTTTTTTGTTGAATTTTCTTTTTTCTTGCAATTGTCGTTGTGCTTGTGCCCGTAGAGAAGCCCCGTTCGATTTTCAAATTTACTTACCTCCTTAAGGCTGTAAATGGAATTTACAAAGACACACAAACAAATAACCTATATATTGTTTAGGTAAGTAAAGTTCTTGTCACGAAAGAAGTCTCGCATGTGAAGGCATTTTGGTTCATATTCCAATAAAAATAAAAACTTAACTGCGGGACTTCTTTCGTGACATGAACTCTAATACACAATGATATAGTAATCCCTAATACGGTTGTCAAAACGTGATCGACGGTTACGCACCACGTGTTCCCGCCGTAAGGGGCTGCACAATGCTAAAATTTTGTCCTGCACATTTTCGTTTTTTTACTATTCCTGCTCTAATTAGATGCCGCGCACGCTAAACTTCAGTTATTTTGAAATCACGGCTACATTAGGATATCCACTATAATTTCTTTAAGTAACAAAGATGTTTTTTTCTAGTTGGTATCTGCGTGTATTGGTTTCGTTTAATCGGTTTTGAAATATGGAAACTGAATCGCTTTATTCGTGAAATTCTTGCTTTTTTAAAGTAATATAATCAAAAGAAGATTGAAAATTATGTTTATTTATAAAGTTCCTTGAGTCAAAAAACACGCCATATTTTTTTCAATTTTTTACCGTAAGCATTGGCGGAACTGAATCTATTGCAAAACTGATGTTTAGCATTGTGGAGCCCCTTAAATTAACATTGATGTATTGGCAGTATTGTCACCCTCGATTGTAAGTACTCAATAACATTAGTATAAAATACCAGAGTTGTGAAATTTCTTGTTTGTTTACGCTTCAGATTGTGCTTATAAACTGCTGTTAAATTACCTAAGTAACCAGAAAATCAAAAAAGATCATGAATGAGGAGACACATTCAGTGTGAGGAGCCGGGAATCGAATCCCTCCATTGAAGATTGAGTGCGTTAAGAGCGGTTTCGCAGCCGGATTGTGAAAAAACCCGCCTTTTTCTAATTAATGGAAACAGAACACTAAATTTCAAAATTCATTCAATACTTATTCAACAAAACCTTATAATAATATTTTTTTTATTTTAGACCTTCTTGAAGGATTTTTTGGAACCCTTGCCCTTCGAAACCTTAACTACGTTGAATCGTACGGTTTTCGAGAGCGACCGGCATTCTCCAACGGTGACAATGTCGCCCAATTCCACGTCCCTGAAGCAAGGCGATAGACGCACGGACATTATATATATATATATAATATATATAACCCATGCATTGTGTATGCTACCATCGCAAAGTTTCCATTGGTTTCTGGCAATTAGAGTTTCAAATTTTCTTTTTTTTGTTTTTTATAAAAAAAAATTGAAATTTTAATTTACGGAAACCAATGGAAACTTTGTGATGAAAATATACACAATGCATAGGTTATTATAAGGTTTTGTTGAACAACTATTAAGTGAATTTTGAATTTAAGTGTTCTGTTTCGATTAATTAGAAAAAGGCGTGTTTTTCACAATCCGGCTAAGAAACCGTTCGCCACGCAGACCAAAATACTCAGCTCCTCCTGTTGTACGTTTCTGTGTTTGATGATACCTTCTAACTAGTATTTGCAACATTCAATATAACAATATTGAATGTTGCAAATACTAGTTAGTAGAAGGTATCATCAAATACAGAAACGTACAACATAAGGTAAGGTACAATTAGAGAAACTTGCGTAGACTCAGGTTTCGCCACTATTGTCATAGCATATCTGCGATAGTGGGTGGCGCCGTCTAAGGTTTTTTAGACAGGCAGGGCCGTGTCAAAAAATATAATTAAAAATCAATAAATTTATTATATACAAAAAATATAATAATTTTTTTATATATTACGTTTTTTATTATATAGGTATACCAGACGAAAAATATACAGCAAGTTTTTGAAAATACAGAACCCTAGGTTAGCCTAGGTACAAGGTTTTTATTTTATTTAAAGGGCCTATAAGTGATAAAAACGGTCAAATAAAAGGGTACTTAAAATGTAATTTGTTAAAATGTGCGTAAAACTAAGTTCCCCTTAATTTATTTCTGAAAGCAGCCCGAAATATATGAAAATTTTCAATAACATTGAGTCTGATACGAATAAAACTGAAAAACCAAAGCTATTGTGACGATGCATTCAAAATACGGAACCCTCGGCGCGCAAGTCGAAATGGCACTTGTTCGTTTGTTTTCTCTAAAGTGACGTAGAATCTAATTTTTACTGGCAACGTACGGACTCCAGCATTACAGGCTACCTATAGACAGTTCTTATTACGTCGTTATACCCGTTAAAATCATTCACAACTAGAGAGCTTGAACTGCCGGCGTATGTACCTACACAAAATGGTCTGATGACGACATATTTTGAATGCACGCATGTCCGTATGAAATGAATAGAAGCGGCATTTCATGCAGATAGCTATTGCATTGATAACTGGTATTTGTTTGCGAATTGGCCTTTTAGCACTTTGTTTTCTGTTGGTTTTGTTTGTGATATAACGTGGACTTGGACGAATTAACCAGATAATGTGTATCATCCATCATAGAATAATACGTTTTATTATATTTAGATTTATTACAATTTTGTACCTTTACATAAACGTATTAAACAAGGAAAGAAAAAAAAATAACATAAAACAAACAAACATCGTGCACAAGGCGGCAATTTCTAATTCCAGGCAATCTATAAGTAAAAGATCTATAAAAACAAATTTTATTGTACTTACAGGGTGTTTGGGAGATCAAACTAACCGCCGTTAAGAGCGGTTTCGCAGTCGGATTGCGAAAAGGCGGGTTTTTCACAATCCGGCTGCAAAACCGTTCTGAAGCAAATCTTGGTTTCGTGCAACTGGGGGTTATTAACTTAAAATTTAATTATTAATAAGTATTTTTTCGGATTTTATCCATCAGAGATAAAATCCGAAAAAAGATGTCTGTCAGCGATCGAAGGTGACCGACATAGTCTGCCGAATCAGTTAGTTGAAGTGGCAGTGGACTGGCCATATCTGTCGCCGACGTGATAACCGTTGCGGTCGTAAGGCATTGGAACGGAGACCACGTACAGCAAAGCGCAGCGTAGGCCGCCCTCGTGCCCGCTGGACTGACGATCTGAAGGACGTTGCGGGTGGCAGCTGGATGAGGATGACTGGGGACCGCCAAGAGTGGCGTAATATTGGGGAGGCCTATGTCCAGCATGGATGGATGAAGTATTTTTTTAATAAAATTTTCTATACAACATCCGCCATCCAGTTATGACACCCTATGACCCCCCTTCCACCTGGGCTTGCCCATGTTAATTATGCAATTTGTACTGTATTTTACTAAGGATTTCCATATTTTGACGAAACCCTCCAAATACGTCGGTATTATTTTGACAGTAATTATGTAAATGGTGCCATTAATCATTGTTTTGATGCAAATGCGGGCGTTTCAAATCGGATTGACAAGGCGAGTCTTTTTAATTAAATTTAATGGGCTAGATGATTAGATTTAATGTTTTAATGTAGGGTGTTTTTGTTTTATGTTACTTACCCCTCTGGTGTATATTAATTAATAAGCTTACTTATATACCGCCCGGCCTTCTTCCTTAATTAATTAATTTAAAAAAAACTTTGTTTTGTTTCAGGTATGGGATTTTGGATTTCAACCACATATCAACATTTATATTTTTATATCACTTCGATATCGGATATTCGGAGTCTAATATGATAATCAGGTGTTGGCTAACATGGAATGAACTTTTGTATCGAAGAAATACCTCGATTCCGGGTTCGTCAAATTCAGTATTAATCATATTCACATAGAATTGGATGCGTATTTATATATTTACTAGGTAGGTGGTAGAGCTGATGCCGGGCTCGACTGTGGAGGTACCACCATCTTACTTGGAGACCCCCTCGAAGTAATTCGAGGGAGAGTAACAGGACAGCTCACAAGCAAAAAACCAGGAGGCCTACCATGCCTGGGACCGATGGATGGCGGTATATCCATCCCTAATAGCCGGGCCTTATATGGAACAGACTGGTGACGGACAGCGACGTCACTGGTGCGAGGGTTCCGGCACCGCGCTCACCAACCCGCCTGCCCAGCGTGTGTTTTTCCAGGATGACCGCTGGGAGCGGCAAAGTCCTGGAAAGGCTTATATCCAATAGTGGACGAACTAGGCTGATGGATGGATGGATGGATTATATATTTACTTACCTAAAATGGTAAAATACGACGAAAAGAATATTTTCTCTTTCATACTTTTGCAATGTTTTTGTTAATAATCTAGAGAGGAATATTTTAAATAACGACATTAAGAAGCTCTTACCCAACTATTTGTTTCTGAGAATTTTTATCTTCATTTTAGTGGCCCAGAATTTTATTTAAAAGCAAGTATTTTTAGGTCAAACACGAATATCCGTAGCGAAGGTAAAACAAAAATTATGTACTATATTATAAATATATATATATACATCCTTTTAAACCTATGTCAGTTGCACCATAATTTACTTACTCAGATACAATTTAGTAAATAGTTTCTTTTCCATACATGATGATGGATGGCATACAAGTGTTACGTCCTAATCGAATTTGAACTCTATTACAGCGGCGCAAATGTTATAGTTGCGCTAAAGTTGTTGCATGCAGGAAAATGATGCACTTAACAGTATTGCTTTTGGCGTCAAATTGTTGTTTTATTTCATGTTAGTGATGCCTCGATTACGGTTATTCGGATAACCGAATTTTGTTCCAAATATAAACATAAGCTAAAATTATGTCGGGTTTCAAAACTCGACATCTACAACAATAGTTTTCTATAAAATATATAATTTTATGTTTGCTTTTCTTCTAGATGGAAATGTTGCATATTTTAAAACTTAACTATTTACTCACCTATTACTTTTATGTCCTCGGCAGACAGAAAGCATGGTGTTGTCGGTGGCGTAGAATGAATTTGGGATAATTTTAGAAACCCTAGAAGGCCGCTGCTTTAGATTCTTGTTTATCAATATTGTAGGGTCATGGTATCTTATTCTAGCGTTTCCCTACCACTACACTGGCTCGACAATGCTCACATATTTGGTAATAGCTTCACCGTGCACTCTCGCCCGCGGCTCTCGTGACAGTGACGTTTTGCTACCCAATACAGGAACACACGAGACAGCGTATGTATGCTATAGCGCATACACTACATCCCTCCCTTGAAGATAAATTAATGAAAGACCAACGGATCTATAATCCAAATCATTTTCTCATGTGTTCTTCTTCTACTTATCGTGTGGGCTGCAAGCCCTATCGACTCAACAGCCCTGATGTCAGAGTTTTAAACCACCTTATGGTCTCTGACGTGGCTTACGTAACGACCACTAGACAGTGACTGGGACCAACGGCTTAACGTGCCTTCCGAAGCACGGAATTATCTTACTTTTCAGACAATCAGGTTATTCAGCCTGCAATCTCCTAACAAAACTGAGAACAACTCACAAAGTGGCTTTTCACTACCTATATGTGTTCCCCACGGGGATTGAACCACAGTGAGAGCCCATCAAGGCCCTGACCACGGAGGCAGTTCTTATTTGTAGGGCTTTATTAGTCCTTTCCAAGTTTTATCATTAACACAGTATCAAACATTGGATATCTATTTTTTGTTTTCATTATTATTTCCTTCTTCGTCGGCCTCTTCTATCTGATTCCTTTCCTGAACCGTTTTCCAGTGTTCCTCTGCTCTTTGTAGATAAACAACATTTCTTCCCAACACTTGTCCCGTTTGGTCGGTATTCTCTACAGTGTTGGGTTGTAGTTTGAGCTAAGATTATTTACCTTCCACATTATTCTTGACATAGACCTTATCTCCTATACTCAAATTCGATTCAGTAGCTCCTCTCCTCTTTTCATACTCTTTCCTCTTTTCCTTCAGAATTTTGTCCCGATCTGGCACATCAAGATCAACTTTTGTACTATATACTATTAGTCGTTTTAAGTTAAAGCCAAAATAACACTACCTCTCGCTGTCTTAAAGTAGGTAAGTTATGTATGTATTCATTTATATTCGTTTTTATCTATAGAAGTATATATCTAATGGTAGACATGTACATATAGTCCAGTATATTTAAATTTATATATTGTTATTTTTTATTTTATAAATTTATCTATACTACACGTATGTATGATTACTTACTTGTTTTTATTATTATAGAGAGTTAAGAATTTTGTTTCTGTTCTGCCATCCAAAGAACAGTTCTGATGGCGACTTGCCTGTTCTTAAATGAGGCGCGCTGTTGTGTATTAAACGCTCTTTCATGTCATTTTTTTTTAAATGACTGATTTTAAAGGCGGTTTATGATGTCTTGGGTTTGTCTTCCGACTTCACCGTTTTGTTGGAGCCATTTTTGTATTTATTGCATTACATTTATTATTTATTCCTTTAGTTTTGTTTTTATTTATAGTCAAATTGCTTTATTTTTATTTTATTAAAATCTTACCTGTTATAATTGTATCTAATGTACCTATATTACATAAATAGACATATTTAAATTTAATATGGCACTGTATTATAAACGGTAATGTAACATTCCTCACAAAATTTATGAAACTTGTTGCTAACAAAATTGTATAACTGTAGTAATTAAGACTCTGTTGAAAATCTCCTTGAGTACCTTGATTTATAATCTAGGAGCTGGTCACTGTTTTGGTGATCTTGACTTCTTTGTAGGGACTGTAACAATCAACCATTACGAGCAGGTCATTGTTAGGTAATGTACCCAGAAGATTCATCGTATCTTTCTTTTCATGGGCTTCGGGGGATTTGGCAATCCGACTAAGAGAGCAACTCTTTGCAGGATTTGACCGGATTCTCTGTCTTTGTAAATTCTTCATCACTTTCTAAATGTACCTGTCATGTACTTTATAGTTATTGACTTTGCTCCGTTTCATGACGATTTATGTCCCAAAAAGTTCACTTTCTCTTATTTTCCGATGGAATTCAGCCAAAGCACATTTCTGGGTGATTTGAACAATCAAATGGTTCTGTTTTTAGTTTGTATTTATCAGTTTGTTTCAATAGTCGTTATAAGAAACCTTTAAACTTCTCGTTTCTTTTTTTTTCAATTTAATGGAGGTATTCATTTGAGCTACTAGACAATTTCCAATTAAATGGCGGTTTTGTCGACCCATCTAATTTAATGGAGGCATTCATTTGAACTACCAGACAATTTTCAATTTAATGGTGGTTTTGTCAACCCTTTTCAATTTAATGGAGGCATTCATTTGAACTACCAGACAATTTCCAATTTAATGGCGGTTTTGTCAACCCTTTCCAATTTAATGGAGGCATTCATTTGAACTACCAGACAATTTCCAATTTAATGGAGGCATTCATTTGAACTACCAGACAATTTCCAATTTAATGGAGGCATTCATTTGAACTACCAGACAATTTCCAATTTAATGGCGGTTTTGTCAACCCTTTCCAATTTAATGGAGGCATTCATTTGAACTACCAGACAATTTCCAAATTAATGGCGGTTTTGTCAACCCTTTCCAATTTAATGGAGGTATTCATTTGAACTACCAGACAATTTCCAATTTAATGGCGGTTTTGTCAACCCTTTCCAATTTAATGGAGGTATTCATTTGAACTACCAGACAATTTCCAATTTAATGGCGGTTTTGTCAACCCTTTCCAATTTAATGGAGGTATTCATTTGAACTACCAGACAATTTCCAATTTAATGGCGGTTTTGTCAACCCTTTCCAATTTAATGGAGGTATTCATTTGAACTACCAGACAATTTCCAATTTAATGGCGGTTTTGTCAACCCTTTCCAATTTAATGGAGGCATTCATTTGAACTACCAGACAATTTCCAATTTAATGGCAGCTGTCTACCAGTTCCAGTTTAATGCAAGTTTACAATTACAATTGCTAACTTGGTGAAGTTATCCCTATTACAGATACTGCTTAGTTTAACAGCACTATAATGTAAATTTTCCAAGTATCTATAATTCATTCTAGATTGGAATGGACCACAGAACTATGGATGGACAGAAGATAGACATTTATAGATTTGGTACTTCATTATGGACCATAATTTCTAAAACCAAGTTCGATAAATATTTATAATTTAAACATGACAGAGATTCAAATAAATTAATATAATTTAATTTAATTCGAACCAGACCATATAAAACACCCAAAGAATGAGAGTTCTGTAATAGTTGAAACCAAATTATAATTGGACTTAGTTAAAACAGAAGTGTTGCTTTTATTATTGACGCAAGATATGTATTTTAATAAGTCGTAATATAGGTTGTCGCCACACTGCCATTCTTTTTAGTTTATTTCTTGTAGACTTAGTTGTAGTTATTGTTCTGTTTTTTTTTTTTTTTTTTTTTTTTTTTTTTTTTTTATTTTTTTATTTAGTAATCTAAGAGATATTCCGGAAAATATACTCTACTCTTGCACAGAATTTTGACCAAAATCCGTTTAAGGGTGTACATAAAGTCAGACTGTGAGCGCCTCATCTTGCATCAGTCAGAACTGATCTCTTCTTGGTTTAAAATAGTGCGCTCTGCCACGACCATCGAGAAACACGTACTCGCGAAAACGGCTTCTAGACTAAATTACTAAAACATTCTAAGCCCCACCGACGAGGTCATTTGTTCAGTTCATTTTATAGACATAACTTATGGCAGCACAGAAAAAATCTAATTATTATTATTTTTCGAAAACATGCATGCTACAGAACTATAGTCTACTATTTATATTATTTTGATTATACCGATTAAGCAAGTTAAGCAATGTAACATGGTCATCCGAAATCGCGCAGTTGGCACCATACGGATCTTTTAGTTAAATGAAAGTCAATTGTTCTATAAATCTATATATATTTTTTTAAACGTTTATAGCCATTTTCTCTTCAGTTTACGTTTAGATCATTGCTATCCAGAATAAAGTTATCGACTAACTAGTTCAAAGAGACTGAACGTGATCCCATTACGTTTAACCTTTTTCTACAGATTAGAATACATTAAGTAGGTACGTACTATTTTCTTAAAAGAAATGTATAGAGGATAGCCGAAGATTATTAGCATATCGATAGGAAATCTGCCATAACCAGCTAAATTTTCGTAAATGTTTAATCAATAAAAACACATGCCACGTTCATTATTATACGTTGCTTACTGAACCTTCTAGAAGAAATACGTTATAAGGTATTTTTTTTTTGTTTATGACACGGGTCTAATCAACCACTGCCGAGCTCGAGTGTCGTTGGTCAGTACATGTACAACTACCGCTCATAAAAGGTTAAAATAAACAAAACAAACTCCAGTTACGCGAGGCACACTAAAGTCTGTTGGTAGGTAGTACATTATTTTGCAAAGATGGCTATGAATAAAATCACAACAGTTTTCTACAAAGTAGTAATTCATCTATTTGGAAGTAGGTATTTACTTAACCAATTGGGCATAGTAATGCGACGGACCGTTGTCGCTATCCGTCAAGCTTCTCACTTTGTTTAATCGGACTTAGGCCAAATAAGTATCTACCTACATAATTTTGTATCGAGAAATCCAATCTGCAAATTTTATTACAATTTACCTAAGTTATCGTTACGAACCATTGGTTGTAACATAAATAATGAAGGTTTGTTTTGTTAAGTAATGACTTTCGGAATTTTAAGTAAATATTCGTGTGTCGGGTTTATAACCTCTAAATGTACCGACGTCGGATGTTTCCTTTCTTTCATAAGTGTTTAGTAAAATGCGTTACCTTTATCCTCGTCGCCACTTGTAGGGTCATTGTATCTTATTCTAGCGTTTCCCTACCACTACACTGGCTCGACAATGCTCACATATTTGGTAATAGCTTCACCGTGCACTCTCGCCCGCGGCTCTCGTGACAGTGACGTTTTGCTACCCAATACAGGAACACACGAGACAGCGTATGTATGCTATAGCGCATACACTACAAATATGGTTATCGTTTTTAGGGTTTTAGGAGTAACTGATCTAGGTAAGATAATTTAAAAAAAGTTTAAATGATCCGCCGCCCTCCAAAATTTTTGCCGCTTGAGTTGTTATTGAAATCATGTTTGTGCTGAAAAGAATTCAGTGGAAAGATGTGACAACTTCAATACCAAGTATACTTACCAGAACACTACCCGGTTATTGCTGTCCTGTCCAATACTCTGCATTTCTCTCATATATTCTTCCAGAAAGAGCATTAAATAGCGTTATAAATAATTTAATATTTTGATATTTCACAAAATTAACACAATTTTAATTAGTCTAAATATATAGCCTATCTTTTAAAGTGTGGAAGTATTTTTTCGTAGGATATGCTGTTGATTTAAAACGGTTGTGGTTTATTCTTATTCGTATTACCTTTAGTCTTTAAAATTTATATTGTTTCTGTTACATCTAGCTAAATTTCTTGTATGGGGATAGTAATAAAGATCATGACGATCATCATAATTGTGACAAAAAGTTATACTGGGTGTTAATTTGATAACCTTTTTCCTTCAAACAGGTTGTTCTACCCATGAATATGAACAACTTTTACTATGGAGCAACACTGAAGTCGCGAAAAAAAAATCTTCTGTTCTATAGAAAAGTTAAATACCTACTCGACCAAAATGTATGAAACCAGCTGATGATTTTTTTGCTATTTTAGTGTTAGCCCCGTTTTAAAAGTTGTTCATATTAATGTGTAGAACATCCTGTTTTAAGGAAAAAGGTTATCATCTTAGCATCCTGTATATTCCATTGTTTAGCTAAAATGAAAGTTTACGTTATTCGAATACCGTATTATAAGTTTTAAAAGTTGTTCATATTAATGGGTAGAACATCCTGTTTTAAGGAAAAAGGTTATCATCTTAGCATCCTGTATATTCCATTGTTTAGCTAAAATGAAAGTTTACGTTATTCGAATACCGTATTCGATCAATACTATTCGGTAGGCACATCACTTTCTGTCACCAGTGTTATTCATTTTCCGCTGCACAACGCCTAATTGATTCTGTAGCGCTAACATAATGGATGACCTGCAAATATACTTTTAATGTGAATAAAAACATAAAATAGAATTGAATATTGCACTTTTGATAATGAATTTAAAGATACAAGTATAGTTTTTTTTTTTTGAAAAATAATAATAATTACGGTTTGGAAATTGAAAAAACAATATGACAATCGGCCCGGCCCTACCACGTAATTCTGATTTGTATCAACTTCAAGCAAATGCATGCGAAATTCAACGCGTGCAAAAGAGATGGCATGTTAGTCGGGCGTCGTCGCACGCACGTCTAATTTCAATCTCAAGTTGATGTTGATGAAAATCAGAATTACGTGGTAGACCCTCATATTTGAAAAATACATACATTTTGTACGACGAAATTACATACTTTTGAGACTTTTTGGATATTATCTCGAACGTACCTACTCGGACCTGAAATTGCTTTGACCTATTTCTTACTGTATTAAATTAAAACCACTTAAGTCACTTAGCTGTTACTTCTAGAAGCCGTTATTACTGCCAAACGCAGGGGCCGCTATTCGCGTTGCTTCTGAACAAACGTACTTTGGTGGCTTATTAAAAATTCAACTTTTGACAAACTTCTTTAAAATGTTCGTTTTCATCAATTTTGAAAATTTCATTGATGTAATTTGCGTCGATTGTTATACATGAGCTGAATAGAGGCTTATACAAAAACAAACATGTATTTTTATCGAGTTATGAAAATAGTTATAAATATATTTTTGTTATATCAATGTGTGGATGTAAGTAAATGGACAGGTATCTTTCATACTGTAAAGAAACAAACTCGTGGAAATGAAAAAATATTTTGTTTCTTTCTTTCTAAATTCTTTATTGCACAAAACACAGTTTAATGTACAACAGGTGGACTTAATGCTAGATGCATTTTCTCCCAGTCAACCCGACAAAAAGTACAAGAAAGTTACAGAGGCAGGTGTGCAAAAAGGCTTTACAATTTTAGATTTTAAACAGGAAATAAAACGTAAAAAATACATTTATGTACTGATATATATATTTTCGCTTTTCCTTGTATACTAATTTTAAAAACCTACTCCGAATTGTTTATGGGCAAGGCAGGAACATTTTTTTTTGCTCTGTTGTGCAACTTTGAGAAGATAGTACGGTTTGAGTTCAGTAGAATATGTGATATCATTTTAGGTTAACTTCAAATAACCATTTCACATTGTGTAACTTGGTCAATCGGTTTAATAAAAAAAGTAGACTACAGGGCTGATCTAAACATTTTGGAGAAAACGCAAAACGCAAAAGCTTCAAGCTCGATAAAAAAAAAATTACGAATTTACCTCAAAAATTCTATTTTTCGAGTATTAAAGGGCCTTCCTTAAATAAGACAGCCTTGAAATTTGTATTAAAAATAAATGACCAATAATTTCCAATTTTCAATAGTTTCATCTAGAAGCAGAGTTATTGAATAAAAACGCAGTTTTTCGTGAGCGCGTGTTTCTTGGTGGTCGTAACAGCCATGGCTGAGAGCACGCTATTTTAAACTAAAAGGAAACGTCATAGAGTTCAGTTCTGATTGATGCAAAATGTGGTGCTGAATCTGACTTTATATGCATCCTTAAAGAGCAAATATATACACCCGCTATATAGGGCGCCCGCCTGATAACCCAGAGGTCTGTGTTTGATTCCCGCGGTGCACAATTATTTGTTTTCGATCTTGCGTGCTTCGGCTATTGGTTCATTTGTGCCCGAAGTACGGCGATAGGGCTCACCACCACCCATCACGTTTGGGACGTAATAATAACCGTCGGTGAAAAGCGGGTGGATAGCTAATAAAGAACACCTCCTCGGAGAATCAAAAGAATGATTTTGCACCAGTATGGTTTTTGGAATTTATGTAGTTTGCTGGTAGTATTGGTCACTTGCTGACGATACACTCACGTTGTGACCTGAAAATCTTCGGTAAAAAGAGAGTGTTGACTGCTTCTAGTGACAGTCCGCACTCGGAAACACCTGTGACACCCTTTGGGGATTCATATCGTAATGTTATGTTGTTTTTTAAGGCGATTACCTTAGCCAAATTAGCAGCTCGATGTTTGTCGGTACGAATATCGACGGAAACGATATTAATAGTAGTTTATGCTACAAGGGCGCAAAGGAATAAATTACGAGGACGATTTAAAATACGAGCGTAGCGAGTGTTTTAAACGTAACCGAGTAATTTATTGCTTTTACGCCCGTGTATCATACTACGTTTTTCAATGCATAGTGTGAGGAAATGAAAACAAATATAATCTTGTGAACTTTAAATTATGATCGGCTCAAAAGGATTGTATCCAGAGCCGTTAAACAGTGGAAAAAAAAGTATAACATCTATGGTACACAAGAAAGGCTGCAGGTTAGCCAACCATTGCAAATAAATAAAAAAAAATAATAATAATAAAGCCCTAGGGCAAAATAATCGACTTTCTGTTCGGTTTTGATGCATAAAAACTTTTAACAAAAAAATAGCAACCGACTTCAATAGTAACAGCAGTCATTCACTAAAAAGTTAATAATAATTCTATAAAGACCGATGGTACCGAAGCAACACTTTTGCCGACTTCTTTCTTCCTGAAACGTTATGTTATCTAGAAGTCGGCGTTCTTATATTGGTTTCTATGTTGCTGTATCGTAGGAAATACGCCGACTTCTAGATAACATAATGTTTCAGGAAGAAAGAAGTCGGAAAAAGTGTTGCTTCGGTACCATCGGTCTTTATAGAATTATTATTAACTTTTTAGTGAATGACTGCTGTTACTATTGAAGTCGGTTGCTATTTTTTTGTTAAAAGTTTATTTTATTTCACATTTTTTAGTGTTTCTGGGTTAAATTGTGAGGTATAGGTAGTTCTTGCAAACGTGGTGTTAATATGAAACGAAGTTCAAGTGAGTATAAGTAGCCATGTTTGAGTAGCTTCCTGCTATCAGCACCCTAACACTACATGATTACCGCAATCTCGAGTTATGTGCTGTCATCCGTTGAAGAGTTCTACGGTGATGAAGCCAAGATCGAAATTCAGGTGGGTACACTGGCAATTTTCAGCAATGCCGTGCAATGAGCACCCTAACACAAACTGGTTGCTGCAATCTAAAGTTGTGTGCTGTCATCCGTTAAGGAGTTCTATGGTGATGAAGCCAGGATCGAAGGTCAGGTGGGTATTCTGATAATCTCCAAGTAATACCCTTGAATCAGCACCCTAATGCAGTGATTGCCGCAATCTCGAGTTATGTGCTCTGATCCGTTGAAGAGTTCTATGGTGAATATGTTGATGAAGCCAGGATCGAAGGTCAGGTGGAAGAATGTCGATTTTCAAGTAATACCTTGTAATCAGCACCCAAGTACATAGCTATTGCCTCAATTTTGAGAGATATGCTGTCATTTTCTGAGGAGTTCCACTGCCTATATCTGAAGACCTTCATCAGATCATGACCAAACCTATAATCGGACCTACCTGGAAGTATACTCTTTCAAACAAAAAAAGAATTGTTCAAATCGGTTGGGAAATGACGGAGTTATGGAGTAACAACGCCAAAAAAAAAATAAAAAAAAAAAATAAAAAAACATACAGTCGAATTGAGAACCGCCTCCTTTTTGAAGTCGGTTAAAAAGTGGGTATTTACGAGCACATGCATTGAAAAATAACGTTCATATCAGCGCACAATGCATAGTGGCTGTTACGACGCTCGCTGCGTCCTTGATAGGGCAAAATAGTTGAAAATAATACTTTTCACATGGGCGTGATTGTTCGATTGAATAATCCTATGTTATGTTTGTAGCTATCAAATTTATCTATTTATCTAAGCATAAATTAATTAAATCGACTAAGCCGCTCAGGAGCAGTAGTGAATTCAAGCCAAAAAATACCATTCGGTTGTTTTTTTTTCATATGGTTGTTTTGGTGGTATGAAAAAGAAAAATGTTACATATGTTGTCTTAATTGGTAGAATTGGTGATTCACAATACATTTTTTCAATATTTTTGGTTTGGCCATAAACGAGGAATAGGCTGTAGAAAGTACCCATTTGGCGATACTAAGCACCTTAAATCGTTCTTCGACGAAGTTGTGCTTCTGACTTACTTTTGTAATGCCTTCTTAGAACTAAGATATTGCTCTACAAAACTACATTTCTAACTCTAACGGTATCGCTCTAGTTACCTTTCCATTGCCGACTTTACTCTTACTCGTAACTACAATAGCAGTTCAAAACAAGCCATGGATGTCTTAAGCTTACTTACAAACACAGTTTAGTGCTCAATTCGACGAGTGAATCTCATAATTTGCTTTCCATTGCTGGATTTCCACTCACTTACGTTGAAAAGAGGGTAGGAAACCCAGCTATGGTTGATAAGTTTTCTTATGAATCGATTATTGTTACAAGCATGTGGTAGGAGGCTAATGTATCCCACGGGCGTATGTTTCACTGTGTATTTGCTTCTCAAGTGTAAGCGATATTTGAGACGATTTGCTCAGTTTCACGAATTTATTGTTCGGTTTGCTTATTGGTAATGGATGTGTTCAACCTGAATTATTATAGAGTTTCTGGAATGGTGCTGTGCGTAGGGTTGCCAACCGTACTTCAAAATAAAGTATCTTGCGTTATTTTGGGTCTCTGTACTTTATACTTTTGAATATAAAGTACGTGAAAATACTTTATTTCAATCTTTACGTAAAATTAGACGTAGACTAAATACCGGCCAGCGAAAACACCGCCGTAAAGAAATCTGAGGGAAAATGTATGACGAGTTGTGCGTTTGTGTTTGTGCAAAGAGCACAAAAAATACAGTTTCACAAAAGGATTTCAAGCCTGGCGTTCCTAGTTCCTACCGTCCGCTGCATGGATATATTATTCAAAAAAATTTTAAACAACCTTGAAAAGGATACTTTTTTTTAATGGACCGTACTTTTTATTTACCTTCCCTGAAATCTTTAATACCTTATTTCTTCTAAAAAAAGTTGGCAACCCTAGCTGTGCGTGTAGTATAATACATTTGTAGAATAATTTGCCACTTTATATATCGAAAATATAGTATTTAGTTGACTAGCTAAACATTCTGGGTAATTTATCTACGTATAGGTATTGTATTTTAAATATGATAATAAACTGACAATACACAATACAATTACAATACAATACACAATACATTATTCTTTATTGCACATATTAAATAGACAATTTCAAAAAGTAAAATGGGGTACAATTGGCGGTCTTATCACTAAACAGCGATCTCTTCCACACAACCCTTGGATGGTGTAACTCTTAAAGATATGTATAATTATATAGTTTTCGTTTGTTATATATTTATGGGAAAATTTGTTTGGAAAATTGGAAATTCACAAAAATTGTTATCGTTTCATGATGCTGATCACTTACCAAGTGTTTAGTATGAATTCGGACGATGATATCACCTTGTATACATACATACATATTTAAACATATCTTTACAAAAATAATATAAATCAGTGTAACTATAAAAATAAATCAGTGTAACTGTAAATATAAAAGGAACAGGTAGGAATAAAAAAAAAATTAAAAAAGAGAAACAATTTGATCAAAGTAAAAGATAATGTTGTTAAATAGGAATTAAATAAAATGATCAGTGAATGCGGAAGCGTCGATTAATAAAATAACACACTCTTTTTGACGGCAAGGCAGAAAGATAAATAGATCGTAAGAACCCATTTCTACTTGATAAATGAACAAACCACGCTGGTAGAGTAAGCTGTTAAGGAGATATGCGAAAAAAATACGGCTGTTTCTATTCTGTGTATTTCATGAAATACACAGAAAATTTTAATAAATTTCTGGTATATGCATTTTGACTATATCATCTAGGGTTTTGAAATTGGAAAACATGTTTGGATAACTTTTCCTCGATAGAAATAATTGTTGAAATGAGGTCTTCAAACACACTTTTTCTCCTCGTTTGACGAATAGGAACCATATACAAAACTCAAACGTATTTTATTAGGTGTGTTTCAACAATATCTAGAGATTTGATATTTGAAATTTTGCTAGCTATTTTAGTTTTTTTATTTAGAATATAAAACCAACTTTTTTCCCTTTTACCCTGAATCAGCCCCTCTCGCACTGCGCGATTTTTCGCTTGGAGTGACAGTGACAAAAATAAAATTCGCATAGCCTCTTAACTCCCGAAGCATAATGGAAACTGAAACGAAATAAACTGTACTGGAGACCCAGAACTAACTACCCTGCCCGATACCACGAAACACTCAAGAAACGTCTAACTAATTCGTCACTTTTTTGCTTTTACTATTACGGTGTATTTTTGAAACTGTGCTGCTATGGTTCAGCCTGCAGTATTCGTTTCTAAAATTATGTAACTAAACTTTGTTAAAACAATTGATACAGTATAGCCATCAGCTTTTGCAAATTTACTCAAGTTGATTATGGTGAAATTAACAAAACGGTGTATACACGGGCCCCGTCCCGTCAAAGCGACCCATGGTTGGATTTCGTAGTATAATTATACTATTTGTACCATATTTTCATGAGATGTAGTATGTAGTATCGTAATGGAACTATACTACGTAAAAATACCATAATTTTATCTTCAGGCCGATCGACTTGTTTTATTGGTTGAGTTGAGACCATAAGATGTCCGTGGTTGAGACGTTTTGCTTTTTAACATTTACCCTACAATATAGGGAATTTCTGTGCGTTATGAATATTTTTAGTAATTTTTTTAAATATTTCACTAACAAATAGGCTATTTCATTGAATTATGAATATTTTTAGTACATTTTTTAAAAATTTCACTTATGGATAGGCTTGAACAATCACGTGTGATTGTTGTTGACTATATGCCAACCGTTTCACCGATACAATTTCGGCATTATCAATCGGCGGCTGCCAGTGCCCGTTTGACAACGACGGTGAACGCCGCGTCGTCGTCCTAAGAACGCCACTTGCCTTGATAATGCCGAAATTGTATCGGTGAAACAGTTGGCATATAGTCAACAACAACCAAACGTGAGTGTTCAAGCCTTGTGTAATAATAATATACTACTATTATACTACAGTGTTAGCTATAACATCTATCACATAAGTGATAGGCACCCAGTCCAGTTGGCAACCAAAGATACATGATGAAGGGGTTGTTATGCTACCGTTCCCCATAATTAACTTTGAGTAAATTGTAATTGCTGAAAGTTTTGATGTTTTTAAGTTTATAAATTTGTTTTATTAAAGTTTAATTACTTTTTTTGAGTGTACATTCGTATTAAAACCCAATTAGCTTATTTAGCAATTGCAGCATAACATTTATAATGGAAATACGAAGAGTAGAATTCACCTCTTAAGCTTCTCATCTGTATATCATACGCAATATACTGTAATTTCAATATCCTTAATTCTGTATTTTCTTTGTAATTTTTCTGTAAATCTCTTCTATTCAAACCCAATGGGCTCCTATTTATGGAAGACAAAATTATCCAATCAATATTACAGATTTATTTTATTACAGATACCCTGAAAATTGATACCGTATTTTTCTTTTGATCTTCTTTTAAAATTTGTTGCGATTATTTCGGTACAACATAAATAAATGAGAATTTATTACATTACAGGTTGAAACGCAAAAAATAAAGGTATTACTCATGTCATAAAAGGACATCTAAATTTGCAATTTACCTCACATCTCTTAAACATGACGTTCCAAGCCCTTTATATTCTTTTTTAAATTCCCTATCAGTCGCTTATTTTTTCGCGACAAAATTGAAAACATGTTTCGTTTAGAGCTCAAAGGTTCGCACGGTATAAAGATTGAGTTTATAGGGGTAGGCTTCGAGATCGGCCTTCCGATGGCCGCTTACCGATGATACAAAGCGAACAGTTCGATACACCCTGTCGAATGATGGTTTGGGCTACGTACACTTACTCACATATTGTAATGCGTTTCTTATATTAGATCTTTACATTATGAAATTGCCGTTTTCTATAGATAATTTGAAGGATATTCAATTTTCAGAAGTAACATTTTTGACTTTTTTTTTTGGGAATGACAAATCCGAATTATGTGATTTCTTTTGTGTATGAATGAGACAACATTAAGCTAACAGCAACATTAATTTAATTTTTGAAAAGTGTCAGATGTAACATAAATAAAATAAAATGTCTTTATTTCAGGCAATGTAAAACCCATAAAATCTTATCAAATTTAAACCACAAACAAAATTAAAATTAAAATTAAATTATCTTACATACTAATACAAAAAAATTATACTAATAAATAATTCAACCATGTGAGAATCAGAATCTGTTTCTGGTTCTCACACGTCTGAATGTGCAGCCAGTGCTTATAGAAAAATATTAAAAATAGTAAAAAAATATTAAGAATCTTATCATGGAAACGGATGGCATTTAGGACGAACTGTTTTTGAAGATTTAATTTTTGTAATCAAACTGAAAATGAAAACGAAATTTAACGCGTAGATGTAAAACCTTGAAATAAACTTTCAAACAAAAAACAAATAATTGAAATACTCGTAGCTATTGAATTACAGGAATTATGAACTTATGAACATGTAAGAAAATTTCATATGTAAAGGCCTATTATAGAAGTATAACTGTCTAACTTTATCCTGTCTATCCGTCCGTAGCATAACTCAAAATAGACATTGATGTAGCATTATAAATTGAAATGTGACTGAAGATAACTGTGTCTCTAACGTTATCTATCTATAACTTATGAGCTGCGCTGTTTGTCAGTGGAGTAACTGCCATTCTTCTCTATCTTCTGCTAATGATTTGATCTCTTGATATGACATAACATTAATTTTCTCCTTCACTTGAGTAAAGTAAATGCGTCTTCTTTTTCCTCTTTTCTCTCGACTTAACCTTCTATGATCTTCTTCAAGAAACTGTCATGTCGAATCAAATATCCCATCAGAATAATATTGTAAGATATCTATGGTTCTACCATCTTCCTTTCCCTTTTTTGTTTTGTAACCCTCTTTCTTTCTTTACAATTCTCAGCACTTTCTCATTAGTCTTCCTCTCCGTTCAGCTATTTCTCTCCATCCTCCTCCAGCACAACATTTCAAACGCCTTTAACGTAACGTTATAAAATAGAGAAGTCTAGAAGAGAAGCTGGTTTTACTCGCAAACCCCGGGAAATACAAAATATTCGGGGGAGAGTAAGAAGCGACCCACAGAGCCTGGGACCAGTATATCCATCCCCTATTGCCGGCCCTTAAATAAAACAGACTGGTAACGGGCAGCGGCGTCACTGATGCGAAGGTTTCGGCATCGCTCTCACCAACCCGCCTGCCTGCGGCGTGTGTGTATTTCTTCCATGAGAACCGCCAAGAGTGGCAAAATCTTGGAAAAGCCTATGTCTAGCAGTGGAAGAAACAGGCTGATGGATGAGATGGGATAGACAAGCTGAAATTCCGAGAAAGCTGTAGAAAATCTCAGTTTACGTCATATTTGGACAATTTTTTTTTTATTCTTACAGATGCAAAATATTCACTCTCCACTCCCAATTTTCCCCGCCTTGTTTTACAAACTTTTTACTTCTACTCCTTATAGTTTTAAAAAGTTGTAAACAGATGTTTTACATCGACGATCAAATAAATTAACAGAATTCGAACTTCAAAAAATATTTTTTTTCCATTTTAATGACAACATTTCTGAACGCATTCGATGGAATAGTTTTTATTTCCCCCAAAAAATATGCCTTGTAATAAAAACACTTAATAAATTGTTTTTTATTGCTCACACTGTAAAATTTTCCCTTTCTGATAAATAAGACTTGATTTGAGAACCTCCTTTAATTTGGTTCATAAGTACAAAGATTCAAAATATCTAAAAATAAATAGCGCAGTTAAAGCTTTAAGAAAAACATCGTATCATATTCGAAACGAAAACGTACAAAGCTTATTGGTCAAAGACAATCCCTTACTGTCCTTTCAACCCTTCAGGTAAGTGTAGGCCTTCCAGAAACTAGGTGAAGTCATAAATTGCTTTACGACGAATAAAAATGTTCCGCGAAATACGGGCGCGTCGGGTGACGGATGTGTATTATGAAACCTTCTTATGACGCAATACCTATACCCAATGGGTCGTCATGTGCTCGGTAGGCATATGTTTCTTAAAATTTGTAACTCAAAAACATGCAATTTTTTTATTTATGTGATCCATTGGTAAAGCTCTGTGGCGAAGAAATTACTAGCGTTTGCCCGCGGCTTCGCCCTCGCTGATTTAGCTTCCATTTTTCCGGGATAAATAGAAGCCTATGTCACTCTATGGCCCATAAACTTTCTCTATGCGAAAAAACCACGTCGATCCGTTGCTTCTTTGCTGCGTGAAAGAAGGACAAATCAACAAATAAACTTTCGCATTTATAATAGGGGTACGGACTATTAATTTTTTTGGTTCCTATTTGCTCATAAAATTGACAATAACGTTTTTTTTTCCGAGTTTTTATACTTTGAACATCAAAATATTGTATAGAATGTCCAGGTGACGATATTTTAATCTCTGGTCTTTTAAGGTTATGTAGTGACATAATTTGCCAAGATTTCTCTATCTATATTTAAGTCATTGATATCTTATAACCATGGATTTAGTATGTACTACTAATTCCATGCTTATAACATTATTTAGGTACATATTCCGCAGTGCCATAAAGGTATCAAATTACAAAAACGATTACAAAAAAAGACATTCTTACAAAATTTCATCTTAATAAATAAGTGCATTCACGTCTCTTGAGGAAAATATTTTTTACTCAACGTTGAACTTTGTTCTTTCGTCTCTTTCTTACATTTTTTCCTCCCCTTTGAGTGATTTATATTTAATAGCAAGACGACAACGCTTACGTCTCTAGGCTTTCATCGTCGGTGAAACTGTCCTGATATTTCTGAATTATAGATTGGAAGATAAAAAGTTTGATTTATGATTGCCTTTCAAGATTTATGCTCTCTACGTTTCACGGATTGAATATTATAATGGGTTTTGCAATGCTTGACGGCTACACGCCGCCATCTTTACAATATCCTAAGTGCAAAAACTGACGGCGAGAAATTAAAAATATTGGATGAAAGCTATTATGGAATGGACAGCAAAAGTTTCTTTGTTTTAGCGAACAATAGCTTGAAGCGTCTTGATTCTTTTTTACATTTTTGTGACTGAAAAGTCAAATTACTTAAAATGTGAATTCAAAATGAACTTGTTTTGCTTTGCAATTTGTATCGCAAGAATAAATAAATAAAAAAGAAAACTTTCGATATAATTCGACCCACTTGGGGTCGTCGTCAGTCGAATATGTAGTAATAATATCATAAACAAAATAGATTTAACAATAAAATAACAAACTTAACCTATTTAATTTACTTTTTGCTCTCATCTATAGTATATAGTCTCTAGTATCTAACATAAATATATAATACAGATGAGAGCAAAAAGGTAAATTAAACAGGTTAAGAAAATAGGTTAAGTTTGTCATTTTATTGTTAACTCTATTTTGTTTATGATATTATTATATATTCGACTGACAACGACCCCAAGTGGGTCGAAATATATCGAAAGCTTTCTTTTTTATTTAATTTCTACCATAATATTCATAAAAGTCTGTATATAATATATATAAACATATATAAACAGTAAAAAAAGCTTTTATTTAGTAAACATATTTATTATCAAGAACAAATAAAGATTTTCAAGAAAATTCAAGTATCATCCATACCATGACGACATCAAATTTAATTGTCCATTTAAATTTAAGGGGATGGAGATTATGATTATAAAAGTAATAAACACGCGCGGGGAGGTTTTATGAGCCACTTTAAAAGCTCTTGACTTGATAATTAGAAAAGTTTTTATGAAAGCTTGCTCTTGGAAATCATATGGGGACAAGCAATTACAACTGAGGCGCTTGGAAACGTCTATATTTGCTCAAAAACTGGAATCTTTTACACGGTCAACTTTGATTACACAAAAACTGGAATCTTTTACACGGTCAACTTTGATTACACAAAAGGCAAATATAAGATCTGAGCCACGATTTACTGCGATATATTGTTTTAGCGACAATTTGATTAAAAGGGTTAAACAGATCAAAATATAAAAATTATATATTTCACATAAATATTAGAGAAAAACAGTGATATAGTATAAGTTTTATGTTGAAAAAAAAAGACATGATCTTGCTAAGTTTCTTGCCCTTCTTCTTAGCAAGACTAGTCGAATGGGCGGAGGTAGGCATGTATTTATATATGTAGTATATAGGGTGGGATTTGGTCGGCCGCCTGATTCGTGCTGGGGGCTCGGTTGGTGATCATTGAACCTTGTTCCTGGTCCCTGGCCGGGTGTCCGGTATGGGTTCGGGCGGCTGATTGGATTTTACCTTGTATAAAATATATTTTACCTATCATTTTAATCGTAAATATATTGCTACATAAATTAAATAAACCTTTAATTTAGTTCATGTACATTTATTATTTCATTTCATATATATCAGTCATTCATACACTTTTTTTAAAGATTAGAGCTTGATGTTTCCATCTTTCTATAACGATTAGGATCTTTGTATATTATGTGACAAAATCGCGAAAGTTGAAAGTTCACCATAACTTAATAGATTCGGAGAAAGTTAATTTCTCAAGCAACTGTAATTAAATTAGAAATATTTTTCTTATACATTTTTCAGATATCAACTAGCAAAGGAACATCCAATAATTTCGATATCGGTATGATAGAATTTTCCACTCGGCAAAATTGGATATTTTATAGCCATTCAGCTTTCCTTTATAGCTATTTGACTTGTAATAATGATATGGACCAATTTTTCATTTCCTCTAAGATATCTCAATTTAGGCTTTTTCGATAGCTGACTAATAATAAATTCTGTTTTTGTCTACTTTTCAACAAAGGCCTTCATAAAAATCACAATTGAAAAGTGTTTTGGAAAAACAACCAATGTCACTTTTCTGACATTTTACAGAAAGTAAATATCAAAATCCCACATCTACCAACCGTTGGGCATAGGTAAATAAAACCTTATAAAATTAGTTACATGGAAAAATCCTTATTTTTTTTTTTAAATTAAACATGGATAAATAAAAATACTTACTTCATTTTTAAATAAAAAGTTAAAAAAATGTTGTTTATTTATTGGCTATTCTTTATAGAAACGTTACTGCCGTTGGTGGTTTTTCCGGAAGCAATCTGTTTTTGTAGCTACATTTTGAATGTACTTTGGTTGTTTTTGCTGATTCTAATATTACCAGATTATTGTATGCACAATAAAGAATACATAGAGCAAAAAAAAAAAACAAATTCGAAATAATTGGACATTGGTTATTTTTCCAAAACAGTCTTCAATTGTTTTCTTCTAGTTTCGTGTGATCTTTTCAGCTGTCATTCTTAAAAGTATGAAATATTTTTTTGCGAAAAGTTTCGCTGGAATAATTTCTCTCTTCTTAGCTTTTCTCTCATTTATATCCTGTAATTGTAATAAGTTATTTAATCATATTCTAATAACAACGTTCGGTATACATTCAAATCAGACGAAATTTGCCTTATTACTCTAATTGTACGTGCTTCAGATGTCTCCACGTTTCATCCCACTTAATTCACCGACATAAACACAAATACTATAAGTACGGCACACATACTCATAAAATTTATTAAAAAAGGCGTTACTTTGCGGAAGTCCATCATGAATTTGTGGATATATTAATAATTTGCAATATTCCGCTAAACACTCTTTCCATGCTATTCAAAATGCAGACTCAAGCACCGCCCGCCCTCCCGCATAAAACATGCACAATCAAAGCAAGCAGCACGAGCACAAAATAAAGCAATCTTAAATAACAAGCAAGAAAACTTATCGACACGTGTTTCGCCTCTAAACGAGGCATCCTCGGGATGTGTAGTCCGCCCGACCGCTCGACAGCAAGCTTTTGCACAAACACATACTCATATTTCTCACGCACACTAATAGAACACATGCAAAAAGAGGGCGGAGCGTCAACATGTAGCCATAGACAACACAGCACATCACATCTCTATCACTGCTGCCAGATCAAAAATCCCATTCAGCGCTAACAATGCTCAAAAAGCGCTAAAAGGGACAAAAAAGCGCAAGATTGGCGCCAATTTTCAACCTAATTTCATAGATATGCCCTTACTTAAAAGTTAAAAAGCGCTTAATTCTCCGCTAGGAGCTAAAACTCTAAAATGCGCGCTAAACATACCAAAGATCCGCTAGATCAAGCGCCGAAAGCGCTAAAATGGCAGCACTGATCGCTATTGACATTTGGCCTAAAATAGCCCTCATGCGTTCGCATATCTATTATCTCGGTTCAGATATCTATTGGTATACGGTTCTCTAGTGTTTCAAAAAAACCTAGTTGTGAGCTTTAAAAGCCTTAAGGTGGTAGAGCTGATGCCGGGCTCGACTGTGGAGGTACCACCATCTTACTTGGAGACCCCCTCGAAGTAATTCGTCGGAGAGTAAGAGGACAGCTAACAGGCAAAAAACCAGGAGGCCCACCATGCCTGGGACCGATGGATGGCGGTATATCCATCCCTAATAGCCGGGCCTTATATGGAACAGGCTGGTGACGGGCAGCGGCGTCACTGGTGCGAGGGTTCCGGCACCGCGCTCACCAACCCGCCTGCCCAGCGTGTGTGAGTATGGGCAATTCTTCCAGGATGACCGCCGGGAGTGGCAAAGTCCTGGAAAGGCTTATGTCCAGCAGTGGACGAACTAGGCTGATGGATGGATGAGCCTTAAAAGCACCCAATACAGATTTTGGTACATTTTCGATGAACGTCACAAATGTTTATTACAAAAATCGTTCAAAATCAAATCGATGAACTCCTTTTGAGTCATCATGAGAGGCCCAGTCCTGAGAAAGGCGAAGTTATATCGGCGAAACAGTTCGGACCTTTTGGCGATTTAATAGATTTGAATCGTGACTTTTATAGGGCGTGTTCATTAACAAAATCATTTAGAACAAAAAGTCCCAAAAACTGTTACTCTTATCCTTTTTTGTTCACAACCTTGCTTACGCATGGATACTACCGCGCAGGTTTTAAAGTGTCGATGAGCTATTATGTACACACACGACTCCGTTACGATTTTATTATTCATGTAGAGATAAAAAAGGGGAATGTTGGTATATTTGTATTCGTATCTCTTTCTGTGCGAGTACATATTTGCATTACTTCGATAAAGTTTACGGGCACTATCTGTTGTAAGAATGGGACAGTAGTTTACCGGCATAGATTTAGAGTCCGCCTGGTATTTCACGAACAAATGTGTTAAACATAATCTTTGGAACCAGAAATTTTTCACTTCCATGCAGTCAAGTGACTTCGAAAGAACACAAAAGAATAAGAAGATATAAAAATCTGTAAGACATTTTACAATAAATGTCACAGTATCACGGATCAATAACATTTTTTTATAATTTTGTAAAATAAAATGTTGACCTCCCACATCAACTGACTTGCGGCTTCGCTTGGGTACACGAAAAACAAATCTACGAATTTTACAAACAAATAAATAATCAAACCTCTTAATTTGGCTGCATAAATTAATTTCACTTGTATAAATAAAAATATGTTTTAGAATAATTTTCGACATAATAACTTAGACTTGACCATAAGCTTGACCGTAACCGCTGTGCCCCGCCTTAGGCGCCGCGCGGCGAGGCGTTGGGGATAAGAAAAGAGTATCATGAGTTCACATGAGATCGATATTGTCGCATCTTACGAGTTTGGTTTACAATATATTTAAGGATATAAGCTTTTTATATTTATTATTAAATATGATACTACTACAATGGTAAGTAAAATACGTAACTAGGTACGTTATATTAAAATTATTATATTTATTTAAATATTTTATGTTTCATAACAGAACTAAACTTATAATTCAAATCAGAATCAAAACCAATAATAATTGAAAAAAAAACAGTACATATCGATCTTGTGAACTCATGCTATGTCCTTTCCTCCTCCCGCCTCGCCGCGCGGCGCCTAAGGCGAGGCACAGCGGTTACGGTCAAGTTATATTAAAATTGACTCGTATTTATTGAATCAGGGCCCGTAACATAGTGTTTAATCGCGCGTGACGTCATTAGTTGAATCACAAGTGCAAGGACCGTGGCGTACTATTTAATAACGAAAAACATCGTGTCACGCTCCTCGCACTTTTGATTCAACTAAGTCGGATCGCGCGCGATTAAACAGTTTCCTACGGGTCTTGGAGTATAAACACGTAGCATAGTTTTGGATAAATTGGCAATAAAGTTGACAAATTTAAAGTGACAACATATAGCAAGAAAAATGGGACTCATTTCTGGTTATTTACTCAACGAGTAGTTTGAACGTTACTGTACGTTTAGTTGCCTGTGATCGGAGGTTATTGAATTGTTATCAGTAAGGTTCTTTGACCTTATGATTATGAGTAACTATGTGTCGTGTTTCTCCACCGTATGGTACTTCATGTTTATACTAAATTGTCACGAAAATGTAGAAAATTGTCACGAAAATGTAGACTACATAGAAGACTACGGCATACCATGGGCACAAAATAGATACTACCAGAAGGCCGACTCGACGACGGAGCGAAAACAGATGCACACATGCATAGACGCGTAGGTATGATGATCTCGGCAGAATTTCGTATTGGCATTCACCCGACTATCTCCGATATCGTCGTACGTACGCGTCTATGTGTGCGTGCGCCTGTTTTCGCTAGTTATGCGGAGTGAACCTTCTGTAAGTGGTTATTTTGTGCTGTGGGTAACCCTACGTATCGAGTGACAAGATGTGACCAATTCGGAGATGTGTAGAACCAAAAACTACATCAAAATAAACAGGGTTGGTTAGGGCAACCTGGAGCATTCGCAGCTAACTTGAAAGTTTAATTTTATTTCAATTTGCAATTTCTTCCTTATTTCAATGATTATATTGTAATATTGCACAATAAATTAGTGTTTCAGAAAATACATACCAATATTTTTATTTCAGTAAATAATATAGCCAAATATGCAACAACTTGGCCCGCCATATATTTCTTTAGTAAAATTGGCACGCGAAGGAAAAAGTTTCCCCATCCCTGCTCTACACTATAAAGAAAGCTCTGTGCAAAATTTCAGCTTTCTAGGTCCAAGGATTTGGGCTGGGCGTTGATGAATCAGTCAGTGAGTGAGTGAGTTAGACTTCTCTAATCTAGATTATGATAATGTTGAACATAAATGTTTAGATTGTTTACTGGCCGTATCACGCATCATGTAAAACTACTGGATGGATTTGGATTCGGTTGTCACTATTTAAATAACAGGTCATCGAAGATGTTCATTATTTTCTTCTAAATTCCATTTAATTCTTCATATCCATGCCAATCTGTGTTGACAGCCTGATAGATAGCGAAGTTTTTTTTTTATTACTTTTTGGTCTTTGACAGAACCCTGCGAAACCCTAACATATTTGCCCAAACCACCACTGCTTGCCAGAAACCCGAATATAAAGCCATACATCAAAACCTAAAGTGAATTTTCAGCATCAGCCAAATTGGGCTAGAATCTCCATCCACAACGAATGATAGTCTTATTGTCTTAAAATAAGAGCGAGTTTGGATAAAAACGGGTGTCTTCTTACAAAAGTCGCCTAGGTTACACGCAAAACTAATATTTCAACGTGTACTGAACCGTGTTCATCATCATCTGTTATTGTCTGTCGCCGAAAATGAAATGTCCTTGGATTAAACGGGAAATTCTATTAAAAAATCTATTTTGATCTACCCGCAAGTTTTACTTGTCATTTATTGCGTGTACTGTACACAAAGCAATGGACGTATAAACATTGTTTTCAATGCAAGTGCTCGTAAAGGCCCACTTTTTATGCATAAAAACCGAACAAAAAGTCGATTATTTTGCCCTAGGGATTTATTATTATTATTTTTTTTTATTAACTTACAATGGTTGGCCTTTCCTGTGTGCCATAGATGTTATACTTTTTTTTCCACTGCTTAACGGCTCTGGATAGAGTCCTTTTGAGCCAATCATAATTTAAAGTTCACAAGATTATATTTGTTTTATTTCCTCACACTATGCATTGAAAAACGTAGTATGATACACGGGCGTAAGAGCAATAAATTACTTGGTTACGTTTAAAACACTAGCTACGCTCGTGTTTTAAATCGTCCTCGTAATTTATTCCTTTTCGCCCTTGTAGCATAAACTACTATTATAACATTTTTATTAATGTTAAAACCCTTGGTTAATGGTAAGTTAGTGCTTACCCATTGTTGTTAATTTGGTATCCTTTTCCTTCACCCATGAATTAACAACTTTTACTATGGAGCCAACCCTGAAATAGTAAACAAAAATATCAGCAGTTCCATAGAAAAGTTAAATACCTACTCGACCAAAATGTATGAAACAGCTGATTTATTTTTTCTGATTTTAGGTTTGGCCCCATAGTAAAAGTTGTTTATATTAATGGGTAGAACACACCGTTTTAAGGAAAAAGGTTATCATCTCAACAGCCTGTATATACCGATACCGGTAGGGCAGAGTAAATCTTATACATTATTTTTTTTATTGTTTTCATCACATCTATTAAGTACACGTCCATTTACGGGCAAATTTTTTTTTTATATCAAGAACTTAAATTTGAAGATTATTAACACAAACGCAAAGCAAATTATCCCAATACATAATAGGTCTTTACATAAGAAATTGCCGAAATTTTCTTACAGATTCATGAGTTCATAATTCCTGTAATTCAATAGCTATTTCAGTTATTTGTTTTTTGTTTGAAAATAGATATCAAGGTTTTACATCTATGTATTTAATTTTGATTTTATTGTAAGTTTGATAACTAAAATAAAACTTCAAAAACAGTTCTTCCTAAATGCCATCCGTTTCCATGATAAAACTCGTAATAATTTTTTACAGCTGATACTTTTCAAAAATTAAATTAGTGTTACTATTAGCTTAAGGTTGTCTCATTCATACACAAAAGAAATTGCATAATTTGGATTTGTGGATTTTCCTTCAAAATCTCTATAGAAAACGGCAATTTCATATGTAAAGACCTAATATATTCTATCTCAACTGAGATCTTGACGATCATGTAAGAATTAAACTTCAGCATATCTTATAAGTTTATCAGTGTAGTTCTCTATCCTACTTGCACTCTCACGCATACTGCGTTTTTCATTGTGCGAGAGAACAAGTATGATGGGAAGACACTGTATCGACAGCGCGTGCTAGACCTTCTTATCAGATATTCCTGGAATAATGTCGCCAAAAGCAGCACCGAGATCACTAAATAACCACTTACAGAAGGTTTACTCCGCTTAACTAGCGAAAACAGGCGCACGCACACATAGACGCGTACGTACGACGATCTCGGATGAAGTCGGTCGAATGGCAATACGAAATTCTGCCGAGATCATCATACGTATGCGTCTATGCATGTGTGCGTCTGTTTTCGCTCCGTCGTCGAGTCGGCCTTCTCTAGTATCTATTTTGTGCCGAGAGACATAAGACCAACAAATATCAATAAAGATACCATATGATTGCCAATTACTGTCCTAAACGCAAAAAACCTGCCTTTTGTTGTCTCCATAAAAATGTCTAGACAATTTTTCAGGGACAATAAAAGTGGTTACATGTCGAGCAGAAAACGAGAGACGCCAGCTTTGTGATAAAAACAAATTTGGTCCACCCGAGTAAATTTGTCTACTGACATGCACCATTTTAAACAGTAGGGTTCGCTGAATAACTGCTGAACCTTAAAATAGTGTCGATGTGCTGAATTATAAAAATATAGAAGAAAAATGCAATGGTGTCATCGGTCGACGGTTCGCTTTGGAAAACTGACTTTTACATGATAAACGTGTTCTTCAGTGGTTTTGAAACGTTTTAATAAACATAGTTTTTATGATAGATCGATAGATAGATGTAACATTTATTCTCAAAAACACGACACATACATACAAAAAAACATACAAAGAACACTTAAATTCAAAATTCACTCAGTAGTTATCCAACAAAACCTTATTACAGTACTCCCAAAGTAATAATGCGCATACAAATCTATGGACGTACCACGTGACCTTATCGATTGTATAGAAAGTGTAAGGAAATACGAACTTTGCCGAACATTGGCGAAGATTTGTATGCGCATTAGTACTTTGGAGTACTATACCTATGTATTGTGTATATGCTGCCATCACAAAGTTTGATTTAAAATGCACCGGTGAAACGCGGGTGTACCGTGTGTGGTGGACTGTGACTTGCATTTCACAGTTGACACTCGGAACACCTCTGACACCCCCTCGGGGATCCATGTTTTTGTGATTTTTGTGAGAAGGCCTGTTTCTGACTTTATGTGTTACTCTTATTTATTTTATTATTGTAATTGGTTTGTCCGTTTTAATTAAAGTAAATAAATAAATAAATGTTGTGATGATATATGTATATTTTTTATACAAACAAATTATTTTTTATAGCCCTGAAAAACACGATAGTTTTGCAAGTGGTCAACTGGGCTCGCGAACTGAGTGAGTTATGGACAAAGTTCTCAAGCCCAAAACAATTGAATTGCTATCCAATATAGGTTGTCTTCCCATCAATAAAATTAAACAAAAATACTTAGACGCTCCAACACACACTATCCATTTGCTACCAAGTGTCAGCATAAATTGGTTCTTCGTTAATCTGAATCCTCATCAATCAATTAAAATGACATTAATGTGATTGACGCTACAAAGCAACATTCTGGCTTCTGACAGATCCACATCAGATGACACAAGCGATCCTTATGCGATTGTTATAAGGGCTATAATTGAATGACCGGTCTGAGGTCAGGGTTCACTGACATATGCATATCTGTCTGTTCAATAAATCGTGATGGCTACTGAATGCACAAAGAATCAGAAAAAGCAGTGGCTTGTGTCAGAGATAAAACGGTAAAATACCAGGTGATTTTTTCAACATCGTCCAAATTAATACTGAAGGCTTGGTAAGTGATCAGTATCATGGATTGATAACATTTTTTGTGAAATTCATAATTTGAAATTTCGACTTTCCATAGTAATGCACTCCCAGTCATGAGTGAATTACTATGGGAAGTCAAAATTTCATTTATTGAATTTCGCAAAATTTGTTATTGATCAATGATACTGATCACTTACCAAGCCTTCAGTATGAATTTGGACGATGTTGAAAAAATCACCTGGTATTTAAGTGGATACTTCTCATGCCACCTCATTCCTCAGTCACAGAGGAAGGAATCAACAATGGCTGCATTCGCAAATGGGGTCATTTCGTTTTTTTTATTATTCCTATCAAATAAGCATTAAGGTGATATATAATCCGTGCAAAGGTCCCCGTTACTCCAGGCGGACAAACCCGCAGTGCGAGAGGGACGGAATCGAGAAAAATTTACAAAATGTTGGTTTTAAAATACAAAAATAACTAAAATAGCTATGAAAATTTCCTTTTCCGGTAATTTAGGTATTGTTAAAACCCGGCTAAATAAATATTTTTGATGTCTGTATACTATCCCAATTTGTCAGAATATCAAGAAAAGTGTATCTTTAGACCTCGTTTCAATAATTATTTCTATCGAGTGAAGTTCTTCCAATCGCGTTTCTGATAGACCAAAATCTAGAAAAAGGTCTCAAAATTGTTACACTAATTTATTTAACTTGGGACTACTTTTGAACAGCAGATAAATAACTTTTTAAAAAGTGTCGATATTGACGATAAGCAGCCGGATTGTGAAAAACCCGCGTTTTTCTAATGAGCGTTTTTCTCGTTGTTTTTTTTTCTTAGTTCTTAGCTTTCCTCCAGATGGCGCTGTCCATGTCACCGTAGATAAAATGTGTTTTGTAGCAATCAATGTCAAAGTGGTTTTTCGTAAATTTGTCTTTGATTCTGTCGCTAAAGAATATGGCAGTGTCATCTAGGAATCTTATTAAACACTAAATTTGACATAAGGAAAAACGCTCATTACATAATCGAAACAGAAAACTTAATTTCAAAATTCACTCAATAGTTATTCAACTAAACCTTATTACCTATGTTATGTATGCTGCCATCGCAAAGTTTCCATTCATTTCTGTAAATTAGAATTTCAAAATTTAGGATTAAAATTCAAAATTAATTTAAAAAATTCCTCCTTATGCTACCTTACTTCAAACAGAATATTCTGATAATCAATATTAATTATTTTTACTACGGGGCCAAATCTGAAATCGCGAGAATAATTTTCTTATTGCGAATTCAGGTTTGGCCCCATAGTAAATGTTGTTCATAATAATGGGTAGAACACCCCGTTTTAAGGAAAAAAGGTTATCATTTTAACACCCTGTATTTACGTTTGCATAAGTTTGAGAGAGGTAGAATAGAAAGTTAAAAGGCTTCGTATTCTGATATATACTGGTAATGATTTAATACTTGAAAAAGAAACTGCATTTTAAGACTAGGGAAACCTAGAAAATAGAAATAAAAAATATAGAAGCTTTTTCATAAGTGAAATAGAGACAGGAATAGATAGACAGAATTGTCAGTTGTGTGACAGAGGTAGACACGAAGCAGGCGCCTTTGCCAATCCCATTACGTGCACCGCAAAAACATTCCACCAAGTCTACTATAATATTTACTTCACAATAAAATTCTCGTCCCAACACCAAAATATTACCGTACAAAGTCTGCTAAAAGAAGGAAGGAAGCTTGGTTCTGCATCCGTTTCAGCCAACCTATGCAAATTCCAGTAATAAGTTTCGTTAATTCCTGCATATCCAACCTCCATGCTAGTAATTTACGATCGCTAAGCTAACCTACTTCGTTTGGCAAACATTAACACCAAGACAATTAGATGCTTCGCAGCTCTCGTATTCCCCTGTTATAGAGACGCTTATTGGTTGGCTAGGTCTAAGTACAAGTGGTATGTGAGAGTGTGCTTTATTTACATTCCACATTTACTGACTGGTGGAATTTAATTGATATCGGCCGTCGTGTGGGAGAGGCTTTTTTTAGGCTTAGGAGTCCTTTGGGAGATGGAACCTTTTGTGGTAATCTCTGCTGGAAGGGTCCACGAAAATAATGTGATTCGAGCAAATAAGGCATCGTAAAAGAGATTCATCTTTCATCCATTTCACAGCTTTTTAAGTCGGTGCCGCCATGTTTAAGAGGCTATGCGAATTTTATTTTTGTCACTGTCACTCCAAGCGAAAAATCGCGCAGTGCGAGAGAGGCGGATTCAGGGCAAAAGGGAAAAAAGTTGGTTTTATATTTTTATTAAAAAAACTAAAATAGCTAGCAAAACTTCAAATATCAAATCTCTAGATATTGTTAAGACACACCTAACAAAATATGTTTGTGTTCTGTATATGGTTCCTATTCGTCAAACGAGGAGAAAAAGTGTGTTTGAAGACCTCATTTCAACAATTATTTCTATCGAGGAAAATTTATCCAAACATGTTTTCCAATTTTAAAACCCTAGATTATATAGTCAAAATGCATATACCAGAAATGTATAAAAACTTTTCGTGTATTTCATGAAATACACAGATCTTTACACCCGTATCTTTTCGCATATCGCCTTAAAATAAGAAAGTAATCAAATTTAAGCCAGTGAGAAAATCAAGCTGACGAAAAAATTAGATTGACGGAATGTGCAAACTATTTTAATCTAAATTCTACTTCGCTGGTATTTTTCTCACTCTACGAACGCAGTGCCAATTCTTTCACACCTTTTTTTTTTACTGAGGCTTGGGAACCGTGTTTGTGATTGTGAACACGAATATCTGTGCTACCCGGGTGTCAGTAGTTCAGTACTTGTAGAGCATACCAAAGTAAATTTTTAAATTGTTTTTTTTTTGTACAGATAATAATGCTTCCTAATATTAGGTCTTTACCTATGAAATTGCCGTTTTTTATAGAGAATTTGAAAGACTCAATTTTCAGTACTAAAATTTTTGCATTTTTTTAGGAATGACAAATCCAAATTATGTTATTTCTTTTGTGTAGGAATGAGACAACATTAAGCTAACAGCAACATTAATTTAATTTTTAAAAAGTGACAGCTGTAAAGAATTATTTAGAATCTTATCCTAGAAATAGATAGCATTTACGACGAACTGTTTTTGAAGTTTTAATTTTGGTTATCAAACTGACAATAGAAACAAAATTTAATACGTAGATGTAAAACCTTGAAATCAACTTTCAAACAAAAAACAAATAATAGAAATAGCTATTGAATTACAGGAATTATGAATTCATGAATTTATAAGAAAATTTCGGCATTTTCAAATGTAAAGACCTATTATTTTATTCCCTTATTGGATAATCTCTGGTCTAGCCTTTGAATAGGAAATAAATTTGCGTATACACAACATTTTAATGATTTTTTATTACAAAGGAAACTTTTTTATATCGAGGCTACCCTGTCTATCTGTCCGTCCATCCTAGATATAATTTGAAAATATTATTCTGAAAATTTAATTTCTAAGCCAGGTTTACATTAAGGCTATATAATATATAATAGTTAGTAGTAAAGTAACTTGCGTAACTATTTATTTAACTAGTCTTCTTTTATAGCTTTTGAATTTTAACCATCTACATACCCAGCTACAATAAAATTTTGGTACCATCTTCAGTCGTTAACATTTGAATAGTAATATATAATTGTACTTTAAAAGAACAGACATCATGACGCGACCAACACAGCTGTGGGCGTGGCCAAATGTCATGCTATTTCATTTCGCTATAAGATGCACGCTCTATGAAACTTGCGAGGAAAATACAATCGTGCCGATTTCGTCGCGGGTGCTAAATTGAAAACTTATTTCAGGAGTAACCACCTTTTGGCAAGACTGTAGACGTTTTCAAACGTTAGTTTTGGTTATTAATAATCTAAATTAGATTTCCGATGTTTGTTTCGTATAAATTTTTTGATTTTATCTAGAACAATAAAAGCACATTCGATTACACTTTTGGTAAAAAACCGTTAAGTTTACTAAATTTAGAGGTTTGTTATTCAGATATTACTTCAATTTCACGTTTTTAGTTCGACTTTAACATAGATCTAGCTTGATAATGTTAATGGACTCAGCCTAAAATATTATAATAATATTATATTATTTACCTAAATATTTTACCTAAATCCAATATTTTTTTCCCTACAAAATATTTCAGTATTAGCTAAAACACACCAATTTGTTGTTTCGCTGCGTGATCACTAGTATATTACGCGTCCAAGAAAAAGAGGCCAAAGAGCCAACATATAATCGCCTCTATGAAAAGCAAATAATGTCTTTGCCATTAGACTTATTGTGCTGGACGGGTAATAAAAAAAGTTGCTACGGTATGCCATCTTCTTAATAGAACCTGTATGTACAATATTGATATAGGTATGCCATTATTTTACGCTGCGATCGGACATTACAAGTTTCCATTTTGAAGGATTTTTTGCATCAATACAATGAACCCTTTGAATTTCAAAGTTAAGTTGATCAAGGTGTCCTGTGCCTATAAGAAAGTCCAATCAAAATCATCCAAGCGAGCTGCATTTTTACCCAGTAAACGCTTCAACCGTGGAATGACGCGTCAAGACTGTCCATCCTGTAGCCCAAAAAAGTGCTCCAGATGTTTTATTGCTGAGTCATGGCCTGACTAGGTAACCCTGAGTCAACCGTGTTGAAATGCGTGCTCTTATTGTGAGTTATAAAGGAAACGGAGGTTAGGACGAGACGGCCAAGTTGATAGACCAATTCGTCATGAATGACATACTTTTAGGTGTTATCGTGTTTTTAATATGGTGAAAATAAAGGTAAAAGCAGCAGGTTGTGTCGGATATACAACCGTATACTATTTAATTAAGCGAATACTTCTTGCCATGTGGTACCTTTTGCCATAATGTGTAGCTTTGGGAAACCATTCCTGTTTTCTTGATATTTATTGTTTTGGACCAGTAACTTTTGCAAAAAACTCATTTCTATTTAGTTCGTTGTACCACATACGATGTTACGACACATTTTCTCACTTCGATATTAAAGGGATCTTGCTTGCTTGGAACAATATGAATTTTAGGTACTATTATTACAATCAACACTGCATGCTGTGGCATTAGATGTCAATCTCAGAGAAAATCAGGAAGAATTATGTAAACTTCCTGATGGCAGTGCATGTAAACGCTAGTCGTTTAATTTTTTTAGTATTGCGATCAAATAAATATTAATTTATCATGACTGATAACTAATAATGAATGATTAAAAAACGTTCTAATCTATGATAAGAAATGAATTTATCCCTCGCCAAAAATAAAAGGTTTTATTTTATTTATTTTATTCTAAACGCTTTTTCATGAAATAAGTCCCCTGTATAAATGCTCTTATTGTCAAGCACGAAATACGAAAATGCCTTAATCTGCGGAATTCTTTCCTGCAGTCGATCACGAAAGTGACGTACAAATTATGAATTGGAGCCCGAGGCGTGAACAAAGAAGCATTCGCTTCGAAAATAAATTTCATTTAAGGCGATATGCGAAAAAAATATGGGTGTTTCTTTTCTGTGTATTTCATGAAATACACGGAAAATTATAATCAGTTTCTGGTATATGCATCTTGACTATATAATCTAGGGATTTGAAATTGGAAAATATGTTTAGATAAATTTTCCTCGATATAGCTATTTTAATTGTTGATATGAGGTCTTCAAACACACTTTTTCTCCTCGTTTGACAAATAGGAACCATATACAGAACTCAAACATATTTTATTAGGTGTGTTTCAACAATATGTAAAGATTTGATATTTGAAAATTTGTTACCTAATTTAGTTTTTTTATAAAAATTATAAAACTAACATTTTTCGCTTTCGCCCTGAATCCGCCCCTCTCGCACTGCGCGATTTTTTGCTTGGAGTGACAGTGATAAAAATAAAATTCGCATAGCCTCTTAATTTCAGATATTCTATGACTTGAAATATTTTCGCGTTGGTTGTTTGAATGCTTGCATTGCTGTTCCTTGCTCGGCCCAGTAAGGATTAGTGTACTGCTGTCCGATTTACTATTTGTAGATTTTTTTTTCTACCACCCTTTCGACTACAAAACTTTTGAAGTCAGGTACCTTTCAGGTATAGATTTTATTCGGTAATGTGTTTAGTTCTCCTTTAGACGAAAAATGCATAATTTTACAGATTTTTGCCTTTGCCGTATAAACATACAAACATCCGCTACCTCATTACGATGAAATAATTAGTTTGTTTTGCAGTATTAGGATGAGGTAAACGAAAGCTTAAATCACCATTATCCATCAATCTTATATTTTGTCCTCAACATCTTTATTTACTTCACCTTATAGTTTGGCTATAAAATTAGTTTATTCAACATAGTACTTGTAAATCCTAGCTTGAACTGTTAGCGACAAAATACCTGACTTGTTAATAAAAAAAAAAGACACTTCAGGTTGAAGAAAAAAACTCAACTAACCTCCTTGCTGATTACACGCATATTTTTGCCGTTGGGGTGCTTTTTAATAACTCTTATATTTTAGGGCTTTACTGGTATTTTTGTCAAAGATGAGCGGGACTTTTGCAAACATCTGCTCTTTAAGCTTTAGATAATCCTGCCAAATTTAAAAATGGAACGAAATATAGAATACTGTTTTAAAACACCTGTCGTTTGGTTACCAGTTTTTTTTTCATTGCTGAGTGAGCGGTCTTTTACTTTGAGTTGATTTATTTAAAAATAAATGTCGTTATCACTTCTAAGTACAAGTACATGTGAAATAAATAGTACGAGTATGTTTCATAAAAATATTCTTAGTCACCTAATAGTATTTTGTGCAACTGTGATATAATGTGAGATATTTGGATATTTTGGATTTCTCTATCAAGGAGTGCTTTGATAGAGAAACGATCAAAGACAATAAAGGTAATTTATTTTAGCGTGCGGATTTCAATAGAGGTTATCACTTCAGACTGGTTATAAACTTCTTGATTGTAGTAAAAGAGTGCTATATTCTTATATATATATTATATTTATATATTTAATGGTACACACGAACTTAAAGTAACAACAAAAATTTAAACAATATGCACTGTTGTGAGCTTACCTCTGCAAGAGGTTTATTCCAACCAGTTAGTCATCCATCCATCAGCCTAGTTCGTCCACTGCTGGACATAAGCCTTTCCGGGACTTTTCCACTACCGGCGATCATCCTGGAAGAATTGCCCATACTCACACACGCTGGGCAGGTGGGTTGGTGAGCGCGGTGCCATTGTAAGGCCCGGCTATTAGGGATGGATATACCACCATCCATCGGTCCCAGCCATGGTGGGCCTCCTGCTTTTTTGCCTGTGAGCTGTCCTCTTACTCTCCCCCAAATTACTTCGAGGGGGTCTCCAAGTAAGATGGTGATACCTCCACAGTCGAGCCCGGCATCAGCTCTACCACCTGTTAAACCTGTTAACCAGTTAGTATAAGTTAGATTTACAAAAGATATAAACTATAAGAAGGCGATAGTATCGTCGTAAATAACGCCCTTGAAAGAAAACGCCAAAGCCTTTTGCTGTCTTAATAGTAGTTTATGCTACAAGGGCGAAAAGGAATAAATTACGTTTTAAACGTAACCGAGTAATTTATTGCTCTTACGCCCGTGTATCATACTACGTTTTTCAATGCATAGTGTGAGTAAATAAAACAAATATAATCTTGTGAACTTTAAATTATGATTGGCTCAAAAGGACTGTATCCAGAGCCGTTAAACAGTGAAAAAAAGTATAGCATTTATGGTACACAGGAAAGGCTGCAGGTTAGCCTACCATTGTAAATAAATAAAAAAAATCATAATAATAAGCCCTAGGGCAAAATAATCGACTTTCTGTTCGGTTTTGATGCATAAAAAGTGGGCCTTTACGAGCACTTGCATTGAAAATAAAATTATGTGCTCATTAATTTTCTTACAAGCGTCTAAATTTCACAAAAAGGCTGTCATCGCGTGGATTGAAAGTATACGTGAAACATGAATTTAATATTCCCCACTCTTAGGCAAAAAGTTTTTTGGTTGGTATCTACTAGAACGGATAAGTTAACTATTACCCTCACTACAAAAATGTGTAAGTGTCATTGATCGCACTGGCTGATGTAAACTATTTATTGTGTAATTAAGATCTTATATTAATTCCTTTCATAATGCCATAAAGGCGAAACCGGTCAGGAAGTATTAAATAAATTTGTGGGATAGTACAAGTGATTTTCAGGTCCTCTAAAAAGGCCGCTTTGGATGAATCATATTATGATTCTGTTCTAATGCCGTCTCTTTTGCACGCGTGAAAAAGCTCTGACGCCATCCTACTTTCAAATCATTTTATGAATCATCCAAGTCGGCCTTTTTGGATCCCCTGTTCATTATACGTGAAATAATAACAATTTCACACACAATTCATATATTCCTTTTATCCTGAAGGTAGGATGAAAGACTTTACTGTTTAAAAATAATATCTTAGTAAACTTCATACCTTTTCTCTCTTTCCGGAATTCAATATTTGTCTCTGGTTTGCCCGGGGCCGGGTTTTATTGACTTCTTCCTTTTATTTCGTGACGTTTTATTTACTTTTGCCATGCTTAAGGATTTTCGAGGATTGTACGATCAATATTGAGGAAATGCTTTTTCAGCATTCGCCTGCGATATTATTTTAAATACGTTGTAGGTAGATATTAAAGCCGATTCTGAAGGCTTTAAAGTAGGGCCACTCAGTGATGGCACTTATGACAGCTGCATTTAGTGATGAGGAACATTTCAAATTTCGGTTAAAAATAAAAATCAAGTGTGAGTTTACTGAACATTAGACACGTCATTCAACATTATACAAAAGGAAAATGTGCCAAAACCTGTGGCGTAGCTATCGGAGGGCTATGCGGTGTAGTGCCCCGGGGCCCCCAAGAGATGTTTAAATATCTAAATCGAAAAAAGTATTTTACTATCATTTATTTTCGTTTAGTTTAACTTCGTCTTTGTTTTGTTTTTAATTAAATATTATTGCGTAACTTGGCGACCTCAAACACGACCTATAAAAAATGAGAAACTTTTTTTAAAAAAATTCTTTGTTTCTATACGAATTCTATTGCACAATAAAGCAACATTCAAATCGAAAAATAATAACCGAAACAAGCAGTACATCACTATCAACAATGAAGTATTACATTTTTTAATTCAAATTTGCTTACAAATAATTACGATACTTTGTAGGCATTTAAACGTCATAGGCGCCATCACTCAGTGGCTCTACTGCAATTTAAGTTTTAGTGCTGTCAAAATTAAATTTTATTTATTGCAAAATAGTTCTTAAATGCTAGATACAGAAGCCAAATTACTTTGGAATAATTTTAGTTTTGATAGCACTTAAACTAAGATTAAAGCCTTCAGAATCAGCTACATTATTGTCTGTGTTTTGAAACAACCTTCCTAAAAGGTATAACCACAGAACTATTAGGTATAACAAACAGTGAAAGCGAAGGGAAAAAATGGACTTGCTCATATATTATAGGGGGTCGTCCATTAATCACGTAAGGCTCGAAAGGGGGGGAGGGGGTTCGGAAAAAATCACCAAATATCACTAGGGGGGAGGGTGGGGGGGGTTTTAGTGAGATATCTCGTGTATTAATTTTTTCTTTGAACGCCCAATTTTTAAACTGAAAAACGTATAATTTAATTTAAAGATACAATTCTGGTTTTTTTAATATACTTTGTACCAAAAAAATACACGTGATTTTGGGTAGGGGGGAGGGGTAGTCTAAAACCTCACCACGTATCACCATGGGGGAGGGAGGGGTTAAAAAGATACTAAAAAACATCATGTGATTAATGGACGGCCCCTAGGTACAGTCAAGATCACATCACGCTATACAGATTGGACTTTGTACCTGTCTTATATCCTTCACTATAGGGCCAATGTAGTACTTACTGTTAAATTTATTTAATTTATATTAACAAAAATCAATCTTTATTTGACCTTATTCTAAGTATCTGGTAGAAGCGCCTTCTTTTATTCTCTCTGCTTATTGTTTTGTAATAGGTGGTCAGAGCTATAACCTCCCAAGTGAATTAAAAAGGATAATTATACAGTTTTAATTTTGAAATCCTTATCATAATCGTTTAATTATTATTCCACATACTACCCATAAAATCTATACTTACTGCAAGAGTATAGCTTGACATGGTCTTGACTGTACAAAGTTCATAAATAAAATAAAATAAAAATAAAAATAGCCTTTAATTCCCAAAAAAAGTTACATTAAAATACGTTTCTAATTTTAAAATATTTCATGCATGCACCATGTATCAATAAAAAAAGAAAATTTACAATGCATTATATGTCATCATGTCATGGTTTCATTTAATTCAATTCATATTAGATAACAAAAATAAATTAAAATAATAATGTCAAAGAAAAATAATAATATCACAATTTAACAAAGTTCATAATAGGTATTTATTTTAAACTAAACGGAGTAAAAAAAAAGAAAAAAACAAAGATTTCAAAAGTAAAGATAAGCCCTTACCGTACTATGACAGCACCAAAATGTTTCCACCTTTAAATGGGTGACGCTCACACGTTTGGAATCAGTGCTCATTCATATGAACACAGTGATAGTTGGACGTCTTAAGTGCACTTAGTGTTAATTATTTTAATAACTTTAGTAGTCTGACCAGTTTGCTGACCGTAGGTAGACAATCATAAGTGTGCGCGCGTCGGCATTATGTTAACGCACGCATTCAAAAACAATGCAGTAGATTTCAGGTGCCAAGGCTCATCTAAACTTTAGAAATCTTTAAGAAAAAACTGTACTTTTCTTGATAGAGATGTTTATTGGTTTTATTGATTTTAATTGAATACACTTAAAACATAACCCGTGCCAATAAAGGACAGTTTCATAAATGGCGGCCGAAGTATAGAGTTCTGTCAAAATTCTGACCCAACAATAAAAATAAGTACACTCACGCCTCAGAGGGGTAAGCAGACATACTACGATCATGAAACACCTCTTTTTCACCTCTTTTCTTAATATAAAAACCCTTTGTCTAGCAGGTAAGAACACGTCACCAGCGCTGATGCAGCGGATTGGAATGCAGATCCTCATTACTGACTCGGCCAGGTATTTATGTAGACAGATAAAATCTGCGTTATTAGCTCTAGTCTTTATCTAGACTAGTTTCTAGACCTAGCCGTACGGGCTAAAATAAGTGGTTACACTGGCAAATATGGTAGTGACTTCTTTTTTACGTAAACTTTTGTAATTAGAAGGACTACAAAAGGGCCGCTTTCGCCAAACATGCGCTTTTGGGACAGCTTAGTACAGTACCAGGCCATTTGAAGGTCGCATCATGCTTTAAAAAGAGATACTCGGCTAGCTTCGGCTACCTTCGGCTTTATAGAGCGTCATCTCTGTCACACTTGTCAACCCGGTCGCAAAAAAACGCGGAACGGCCGTACCATCCTTTTCTCGAAGCAACTCACGGCACTTTCAACCCCCCTGTATCTTCGTTTTGGGTAATTGGTATTTACAATACAGTGTTCACATATAACATTTTAAGTGCAATCTTAATTATGTAGAAATGTAATTTATTCCCTATACAAATAGAAGTCATTTTCTAACATCCAAAAGGATTATTATTACATTGCATTACAAACTAGAAATCAGTCGGAAACAAATTTAAAAGAACAAATGTTTTTTGAAAAAATTCCTCGGTCCAGGATTTGAACCTGCGACCTTCTGCTTACATGAAAGGTGCGAGGTACCGAGGTTCGTAACTGGAACGACGAATTTTTCCACCATATCTGTATACCGTTTTTTTTTTTTTTACTTGATATACCAGCTTGTAATGCACATACTGAACGCTCAAGAGGGCGTTATGTGATTTCACGCCTTGCTCATTCTGAACAGAAGGCGCTGTGGTCGCTGCAATACCTGTTGCATCAGACAGTTAAGAAATTCACACTTCTCATTAACTAAGATTAAATTTGTGCTTTTAAATTTGTTTCTGATTGATTTCTACTTTGTAATGCACTCTAATAATAATTAGAGTATTCAAAGCGATGTATTTCGCAATAAAAACATATAATCCAAAAGGATATTGTAATTACTTGTTGGTAACCAACAATTATTCATTATGTTTATTTTGCGAAATCCATCGCTATGAATACTCTAAATATTATTAGAGTGCATTACAAACTAGAAAATATCAATCAGAAACAAACCCAAAGACAAGAATTTTTTGTCAAATTCAAAATTCAAAAAGTTTATTTTTCAAAGTAGGTATATATAATACACGTTTCACAAGTCAAATTTTAATCTTATAAAAATATATGTAAGAAAATAATAATGTAATTGTCTTTTGGTTTGTTTCTGATTGATATTTTCTAGTTTGTAATGCACTCTAATAATATTTAGAACTATTCATATCATAACAATTCTATTGTTCCGACTAGAATAGATGGTTTATCAACGTCATTATATATATATATATATATATATATATATATAGGGTGTTGAGTTGACAATAATAAGGTCCTTATACAGCCTGACGATTGTCACTTAAAAGCATATCTACGAGTATGACACTAAATCTTTTGCAAATTATAACGCTACCCCGCGGGGTTCCATTCAAGTATGCTTTGAAGGGGGCGTGGTAGGTTTAGTTTTATTTTATGGTTCGAAACTCGACTAATAAGGAAAAAGCTTCGCCTATCATAGATTATCTTACTTACCTACCTACAGATACATAAATGGTTTGAAGATGACACGCTGTCACACCAGTCTCAGAGAGGACAAAGAAGTTATACGATCATTACACTTCTTCTGCATTCATAAATCGAGACATACGAGCTCTTCTAAGGTGCTTTTGACTTGCTTTTCCTTCAATATGTCGCCACTTTGGTCGGCAATAGTCGTCATGCTCGCAAGTCTTTGTTAGATTTGTCATACTCTACCTTCCACTTGTGACCCGAGTTTCCTTCGTCACTTTTCTTTCATCCATCCTTTGTGATAAATCTTATTTTATAAAATATGTTGGGTACAGTCGTCAGCAGTTCGCAATACCTATTTTTAAAGGATTCTTCGAAAGAACTTCGAATAAGAACTGTCAACAGGTAACTTTGTCATGCTGGGGAGTGTACAGAGATCTGTATTGCCATCAACACAGTCGTGTTGAACAACAGTTTATGTAGAAATCAGCAAATTCACCATGAGCGTATATATAGGCCAAGGCTGGCCAAACCCAGGCACGGGGGCCACGAAGTGGCCCGCCAAGGCATTTGAATTTGCCCACCGGCATTTCGGTCGGCCAGTTAGCCGACAAATTATTATCAGGAAAACCACTTCACAGTTCACATTAAATAAAAAGAAATATTTTATTTTTCATTTGATTTACAAATAAAGTAAATTAAAGCATGTTTCGTCTTTTTTGTGTATAAATTACCTTATGAAAAAAGTAGTAGTGTTGGCGCGGCGCCGCCATAGTCTAAAAAATTTTGCTCACCTGGAAAATCTATTGGCCAGCCTTGATATAGGCTGTTTATTTGGTCAGCAACTTCCGTTACGGGGTAGGCTATATTGACGACACTGATGATGAAAAAATATTTAATAAAACCTATTTTTCGAAAATTTGCTTATGATATTTTGGGGGCGACAAAAAACGTCTAGTGTACGACAGACATGAAAAAATTTACTCAGCAATGACGGAGCGACGGCGGGGTGGGGAGGGGCACCCGAGTAGGTCAGTAAGTACTACCGCTCCAGGCCGCTGTTACAATTTATCACGATAATTTTAAGACATATAAAAAAGGGCATAACTCCTTTAAGTGGTATTAATTTTATTTATTCTGTTTTTTTTAATGGGAATGCTTACTGTCAAATTAGTTCCGCATAGAGGGCACTGTGTGTTTGTGTCTGTTAGCTTGTCAGTTTACATACGAATAATTGAATAATTTACTATTTTCATTGAAAAGTTAAAGCAATTGGTGTTTGTATGGCTTTTGGATGTACAGGAAAGGGAACTTGAACGACAAGGTCTCCTTTCATTCCTGGTAGCGCAACACCTCTTTTCTTTAGCTCCTCCTTCAACTGAGCGATCAACGCCAGGTGGAATACATGATGAATACACCAACAAAAAAAGGCAAAAAAATCTTTGTGATAAGACACAAACACTCAGCGCCCTCTACCGTAAAAGCTTTTGGTTTTCTTTCCCATTAGCAAAATATATACTAATATGTAAAGCAAGTTGCAGACTAAATCTACATTTTGTATAGCTTTCACATTTTCACTAAGACAATTTCGATATCAACACATTATTTTGACAGCAGAGGGACTTAGAGGGAACTATTACAACCTGTTATAGTGCTCCCAAACTGATAATGCGCATACAAATTTTCGCCACTGTTCGGCAAAGTTCGTATTTCCATACACTTTCTATACAAGCAATAAGGTCACGTGGTACGTCCGGTTGCTCGGCTATAGATTTGTATGCGCATTACTACTTTGGGAGTACAGCCCCCCTATTCTGTATCTTAAGTTGCCAACTGCACAGGGTGCCTATCGTCAAAAACATAGATAAAAACTAAACTTTCAAAATTGCTTTTAGTGGGTATTGAACTATTTACGAACTGTGACGTCACTTCAAGTGTGAACATATCTTTAGACAATCGGAATTCGATAGTATATCTATGTTTTTGATGATAGACACCCAGTCCAGAAGGCAACTAGAGATACATAATAGGCCCGCTGGTCCTCTAAAAAGGCCGCTTTGGATGAATCATGTTATGATTCTGTTCTAATGCCGTCTCTTTTGCACGCGTAAAAAAACTCTGACTCTATCCGACTTTCAAATCATTTCATGATTCACCCAAGTTGGCCTTTTTAGGTTCCCTGTACAAAATAATTGAGGGTTTTATTTCACATTTATTGATTTTGAACTCAATGTTTTATATAAAATGTACACTTTTGGACTCCTAAACATATAAGACGCCCATTCTTCTCAACTGCTACGATCGTAGTACACCTTCTTTCCCATCAAACATTCTAATAAGCACGCTACATTTATTGTGCCTTTCAAATAAGGAATTAAATAAATAGCCCTCTACATCACTTTATATTCTTGCGTTATTTCCGCCCGAAGCCTTTTAAAAGGTATTGCAGTTTGCCTTTAATAACCAAATGACTAGCATAACACACTATACCAGTGCCCCCTTAAGTGGTATGCATTAATGTGCTTCCGGTCACCCATTCTAGTACCAACATTGATGGTAGGACCATGACCACTGTAAATATAATACTTAGTCAAGGAATAATAACTCTTAAACATGCTTAATAAGAGTGTTATCAAATTGGCGAATGGATTATTGATGCTTTCAATGCCATTCCCATTAAGGGTCGGTATAATGTCAGATGCACAATTTCAAATGAGCATAAAACATTGTGTAACTTGGTCAATCGGTTTAATAAAAATAATATAGATAATAGACTATAGGGCTGATATTCGTGCAGAAGCAAAAACGCAAAAGCTTTAAGTTCGCTCGATAGAAAAAAATTATGAAGTTACCTCTATATTTCATGTTTTTCGAGTGTTAAAGGACCTTTCTTAAAACAGTTTGCCTTGAAATTTGTATTAAAAATAAGAAAACAAATGACCCCGTATAATTGCACGGGGATTTTGAATAATTCTGTTTCGTTTTCATTTAATTTAACATCTAAGAATTGGCGCTTACGTCGATTTATTCTGAGACAAGGCGGCAACAAGATATCTCGGTCGCACGCGCTTTTTGTTCCATGCTTTGTTTCGTCACTCACCCGTCGGTCAGTTGTGATCGCTCCGTTGAGACGGGAGGGCTACGTTTTTGCGCTCTCGACGTCCCGGTTTCGTAATTTAAATAAATCTCGTAATTTGAAACATGGGAAATAAATGCAACCAATGTAAAAAATGTAATAAAAATGTTTTACTAGTGAAAATAAAGCAGTGGATGAAAGTAATGCAAAGGTACGCCATTACTTAACAAAATAAGTAGATAAGTCATGTTTTATTAAAGATGTTGAACTAAAGGTTGTCTCAATGGACTAATGAATATCGCTATGTTTTTCGTCTGAGGTATTTTTTTTAGCTTACAATTTAATATCACAATAAATATGGTTGATGGATGTGGAAGAGGCGAAAGAGTTGTGTCTGGATCGTAGCAGATGGAAATCTGTAGTCTCTGCCTAGCTGCCTACCCCTCTGGGAGACTAACAAAACCTTATCTCACCATCACCATCGGCGTAACGACGTATTCTCGTATCGGCGTATCGACGTATCGGCGTATCGACGTATCGTTGTATCGACGTATCCCCGTATCGACGTATCGTCGTATCGACGTATCGTTGTATCGACGTATCCCCGTATCGACATATCGACGTATCGGCGTATCGACGTATCCCCGTATCGACGTATCGACGTATCGGCGTATTGACGTATCGTTGTATCGACGTATCCCCGTATCGACGTATCGTCGTATCGACGTATCGGCGTATCGACGTATCGGCGTATCGACGTATCGACGTATCGTTGTATCGACGTATCCCCGTATCGACGTATCGTCGTATCGACGTATCGACGTATTCTCGTATCGGCGTATCGACGTATCGACGTATCGGCGTATCGACGTATCGTTGTATCGACGTATCCCCGTATCGACGTATCGTCGTATCGACGTATCGTTGTATCGACGTATCCCCGTATCGACATATCGACGTATCCCCGTATCGACGTATCGATGTATCGACGTATCGACGTATCGACGTATCGACGTATCGACGTATCGGCGTATTGACGTATCGTTGTATCGACGTATCCCCGTATCGACGTATCGTCGTATCGACGTATCGGCGTATCGACGTATCGGCGTATCGACGTATCGTTGTATCGACGTATCCCCGTATCGACGTATCGACGTATCGTTGTATCGACGTATCCCCGTATCGACGTATCGACGTATCGGCGTATCGACGTATCGTTGTATCGACGTCCCCGTATCGACGTATCGACGTATCGGCGTATCGACGTATCCTCGTATCGACGTATCGTCGTATCGACGTATTGCCGTATCGTCATATCGTCGTATCCCCGTATCGACGTATCGACGTATCGGCGTATCGACGTATCGTTGTATCGACGTATCCCCGTATCGACGTATCGACGTATCGTTGTATCGACGTATCCCCGTATCGACGTATCGACGTATCGGCGTATCGACGTATCGTTGTATCGACGTATCCCCGTATCGACGTATCGACGTATCGGTGTATTGACGTATCGTTGTATCGACGTATCTCCGTATCAACGTATCGTCGTATCGACGTATCGGCGTATCGACGTATCGGCGTATCGTTGTATCGACGTATCGTTGTATCGACGTATCGTCGTATCGACGTATCGTTGTATCATCATCGTTATCATTATCTTTGCAAGTATGACTTTCGAAAAATAAATTTTTGAAATATAAAAATTAGATGCAAACACAATTACGCAAAAAAATGCCATTGCGAACAAACCGTTTTGTCAACTGGATTGAATTTTATACATCGTAGATGCATTATACTTATTATTGAAAACTAGCACGTGCACGGGTTAATGACCGCGGATCCACACCGCTCGTGGGAGCTAAGAAATAGCGCTCGCGGCCGGTGACGGCCGGTCGCGCAAACAGTTGAGGTGCGGGGATGCGGGGGCAAAATCACTAATTTGTCCAGGTTTATACGCAGCCTTAAGAGCGGTTATCATTTATAGACTGCTGTTGTGTAGCGTAACTGGAAATTTGAATAAAAGCAAAAGAGGTGTGCTAGGCTCGTGTCAAATGGGATGCAGGTGTGAGTATGTATGTATGTATGATATACAATCCTATTTTTCCGTATTTTCCAAACATCCAATAGCAAAAGATTAGAAAAAAAAAACGTAAAATGGCACCGCTTTCTTGGTGACACTTTAATAGTCTTCAAGGCACGTTAAAGGAAAGTCACAGTCCATACTCAGTACACCCGCGTTTCACCGACAATTATTACGTCCCAAAGTGATGGGTGGTTTGCTCGAGAATAAATAACCCCAATGAAATCAGTTTATTTCTAACTTCAGTCATTCTTTTGAAAGAAGATATCATAAGGTACAAAATAATGGATTTGTGAAACTTCACGGCGAGATGTTGGAGATAAGTACACGATTTTTATTTATTATTATTTCTAGTCTACTTAAAAAGAAGCAAGAAACGGTTTAGCGCAACATTTTGCGGGGGGACGCGCCTTAAGATCGATCGATTCCGGCCGAAATCGTAGAAAACAAAGCGCCTAATTTAAATACCTATTCTTCTATACAACTTCGGAAAAACAGTAAGGCCTCCAATTTTCTAAAACGACGCGTGCGTTCAAAACAATACCGTCCTTAATAAGGTAAAGCAATTTCAGCGCCATAAAAATTCGCAAAGTTATTTCGACTTTTCCTCAAGGAAAAATTACCTTTGTTGTCCCGTTTTTAAGGATTACATAGTTAAACTTGTTTCGTAAATACTTTTTAGTGCTCGGTTCCTGTTGTCGTCATAAAGCGGACGTGAACAAAGGCTGAATCGAGTCTTAAAGTGAGCTGAGATAGCGTATTGTGTCTGCCTGTATAGTGTATAGCCAGGTGGTCACATAAATACAGTACTTATGAATGGTTTAGAGCAGTCTTTGCATAAACGCTCGCGATTTCTGGTCTCCTAGTACTTTTTAGGTACAAGTCCGTCAATTTTAGGGTTGCGTCTTGAGGAAACATCAGTCGCTATACAAGCAAGAATGAATGAAGAAAGAGTGGCGGAAGAAATATATGGTGCATAAGCCGAAGGTAATTCTCGACCAAATCAGACGTTCAGACGAATGAGTGGCTAGTGGTGATCCAGTATGTATTGAAGAAAGCATAGTCAAAAGCACCCAGAATAGAAGAGCTTACACGACTAAATTCGTGAATGTGAAAGAGGCGAAAGATGTGTTTCAGGATCGTAGCAGATTAAAATCTGTAGTCTGCACCACTCTGGGAGACAGATAGGGAGTATTCAAATTCAAATTTACTAATTAAAAATTATTGTAACATAACATATACATCTAATACATTACAATAATATAATTCTTAAGAGTATGACATAGCCAAAACAAAAACCAGTTCCGGGCGTGGCTTATTCTATTCTACGATAGCGCGCGGGGGGAAATTCGTCCCGGTCTCTAAGCTCGCGTCACCATAGCAAAAATACGAATAGAGTGGACGAGGCAGGGTCAAAAGTAATACGTATTTTATTTTATCTAATTTATTAGTGTATTTCGATCATTGTCACACGGCATTGATCCTACTTGCTATCACGTCGGGACGTAAATTTATTATGGTCGGCTAAAAGTGGTTTTTTGAGTGTTTGATTTATCAGTTGACCCTCGGAACATTTCAGACACTCCTTTAGAGATACATAATAATATTGTGACGGTTAATTGTCACCATTACCCATTCTTTAAATATTTTTCGCCCGTTGAGCTGGTTTTACACTTGCGGGAAAATAAATTGGACCAAAAATTTCTTTACAAAAAATTTTTACTAAAGTTGTTATTACAAAAAGTGGAAACTAACAAATATTCTCAGAAGGAATGCACCACGTCACTATCTATCTCACTGTAGCCTATATCAATTATGCCTCTCTCATTCAACCACGTTTAACTGCGTTACTATCTCATTCCAACTCATTTTAAATAGCGTCACTATTTATCTCACTCTAACGCGTGTTAAATGGCATTTCTAATGAACGTCAAATATTTTTACTGCCCGCCACTCTTTCATTCTAAATTCTAATTATTTAAAAAAATACGCAGCTCCTTTGGTAGTAAAATAGCAATAACTTTTTTTTCAAAAGTAATACACAGAAATTGCCAGATCATTTGAAAAACAATATTTGATGAGCCGTTATTTAAGACAATTTGCAAAACTAACATAGGACATTTTTTTTCAGGGTGTGGTATCGAACTAACCTAATAACAAAAAATTGCTCATAAATTGGGTTTTTATTTTTCTTCCTGATGTAACAGCATTTCAAGGTTTATTTTTGACTTTATCAATAGCATGACTATTCAGAGTTGCGCAACAAAAATTTTATTCTTAGAATTTAGAACTGGTTAGCTTTGACTCTCAAAAATCTATTCGAATTTATAAAAGTACCATCAACTCGAAGACTATCTTCTTTTTGCTGAGGTCATAATTTGATATTCTGGTCAGTCATGAGCTGGCCTACCAGCCTTCCAAGGGAAAGCGTTGACTTTTGGGACACCTGTTTACCCTTGGGATAAATCGCCAAGTGTTTAAAATATAGAAATTTATTTGTATCATAGTTTGAAATGTTGAGGTCCCTTTACGCAAAATGAAAAAACAAAACTCTTTTAGGATTAATTTGTTGTCCCTATGTTTGTCTGTTTGTCCGTTTGTCTAGGCAATTTTTCTGGGTAAAATCAATAAATGCTAATATTTACAGCCCTGTAAAATATACATATTATAACGTTTTTATGGCCTTTTGTTTAACTTTTTCATACAAATTTTCTCCTTATGAAAATATAGAGATCAACACTTCACATAATATTTTGCATTTGAAAGAAAGCACAGAAAGGAACTGTAGAACAAATAATGTAAAAAATATAAAACCATATCTTTCTATTCTAAAGGGATTAATAATTTACTGTTTGTTCAATGTGGCGATAGCTTTGTTTATTTTTTTTTCTTCTTTGTTACAAAGATAACAAATATTTTCATACAAGGTTTTCCTTAAGGGCTATTTCTCCGAATTTGTAACAAAATATTAAGAAATAATTATAACGGTAAAGTACAACTTTTAGCTAAGACAATTTATTGTTAAAAGTTTGCTATATGCATAAACATATTTTAATGATATGGTATCTTCAAAATAATTGGGTTTTCCATAAGCGTGATATCAGATTATTTAAGAAATTTACGGCTGGTATCACGACGACGGATAAGCCAATTATTTTATTACTATTGTAATATAATTAAAAATATGTTAATGCATACAGCAGACTTTTAACTATAAGTTTTCTTAACTAAAAGTTTGTATTTTTACTTATTGAAATTGTATTTCTCATCAAGAAGTGCAAGATGACAAGATATTCAAAATAAGTTAATTGAATTTGTGAAATGGTTTCAGGTCAAAACAGTTTTCCATGAAACGGTAATTGTTTATACTTAGCAAAGTGTGTAAACTTAGACATCTTAACATGAACGACGCCTGTATTTCTATTTTTTTTATTTCCAGTATAGATAAATATATACAAACTTGTTAAACTTTGTGTAAAAACGAGGCAATATTGACGATATCCTGACAGCTATTATGATGGTGTTTTATCAAATTTTGCTTTTTGGGGTGTATAGAGACGTAGTAAGATGTCACTAGAATAAAATCATGAAAAAAGTTATGAAGAAAATAAGCTGTAGACTTCACATTCGGTTTATACCTATTGTATGAATTTTAAGAAAAATACAGGGGTAAAGGGACCTCTTAAGGAAAACCTTGTATTAAACTATTTGTCATCTTAGTAAAAAATAATTCAAGGAAAAAAATAAACAAAGCTATCGCCACATTGAACAGTAGATAATTAATCCCTTTAGAATAGAACAACATGGTTTTCATATTTTTTACATTATTTGTTCAACAATTCCTTTCTGTGTTGACTTTTAAATGCAAAATATTATCTCAAGTGTTCATCCCTACATTTTCATAGTGAGAAAATTTGTATGAAAAACGTAAAAAAAAAACGTCAAAAGTATGTTTTTACAGCTCTATAGAGGGCCGTTAATATTGGTATTTATTAATTTTACCCAGAAAAAATTGTCTAGACAAACGGACAGGCAGACAAACATAGGGATAACAAATTAATCCTAAAAGAGTTTCATTGTTTTCATTTTGCGTAACAGAACCTGAACATGTACCGACAGGATTATCTACGATCTAATAATTTTGCCATGCACTGTAAATATTTCAAAATAAATTTCTATATTTTAAATGCTTGGCGATTTATCCCAAGTAAGTGTACCTATATAATTTGCAAAAAACTTCACTTATTTGACCTGAAATGGTGAGCCAATACTAGAGGGTAATTTCACGAAAAGGTCATTGACCTTTGTTACAGATCTCAGTAAGTATAAGTAAATTAATTTGGGTTTCAATAACGATCACAAAATTATTCTTTTAGAGTAACATATATTATTTTCCCGCATAAAAGTATGAATTCATTCCAAATTCATTCAGTTTTGTTGTTATGACTATGGCACGATGTAGCTAAATCACTCATACGCATATTTTGTTGAGTTTTTAACGGCAGGAATATGATGCTCCTCGAAATATTACTTTATAAAATTAATTTCAATGTGTTTTGAAGTAGTTTTGGGAGATATTTATAGCTTGCAAAAAAGGGCACAGGTTCCACGTCTTACGGGCGCCAACGCTAGGCGTAGACTGACAATATCTTGCTGCCGCTGACTGCATCAGTGGATTTACGTATTTTTGGAAAAAGGGGGTGCTTTTTTTGACCCCAATAACGTGGTATTTGGAAAATGAATAGATATCATTCACACTAATTTTATTAAAAAAAAAACAACAAAATCGCGAAAGCGATACCTGAAACAAAATCGATAAGAAGTGTGCAATAGAGGGTTACAAAAAAATTCATTGACAGTACAAATATGAATCGATTAACGTGGTTTGTGGAAAATGAATACCTTAAAGTTCAACCAAAAACATGTATTTTTTTTATGGCTATACGTAACCTAATTATTGCAACAAAATCATCCGAAAGCTGACATTTTATTTCCGTTTGTATTTTCGTTCCCCTTAAACTAAAGCACTTACTTTCATACTTCTAACATTCCCTTACAAACATCTATCAGATAACTAATACATTATGTATGTATATTGTATACAGACAGAATTAATTTCGATCAATATACCCGTAGATGTAATAATCTCTTTGAGAATACGCTTCGTTAAGCATCGCACATGTGGATTTGAAAATCTGACGTCTTTAAAGATATTCCCTTTCGTGTTATGTTATGCGACGGGTGGCGAAATTTTGACGGAACCAAAGACGCCTTTTCGGTGAATATTTCCTACACCACTTATTCATTTTATAAACCTGCCACAGCCAGATGCTCGCTTAGTTGTCGCTTAAAACAAATGGCTTGTCGATTTTATACAAAAAAAGTAGAAGCTATATTTACCGTCTTGCTCAAACGTCTTTGAAACAAAAAAGAAAGAAGTATCGAATAGCGCAGTACAATTCAACCTTTTTTTAAGGCTCGAAACACTGGCCACCTGGCGTTCGGTACAGACCTGATTTTATCGTTCTTTTTTTAAAATCCCTTTCGTGGATCTTTCACCTGTCTTTTGAAGAGCATATGGCTTTGATATTGGGAACCTTCGGAGTTCCGATTTGCATAGATAAAATAACCGATGTTTTCCTCTACGGTATTTGTAAAAATACCTTATAAGTTTCATGGTCTTGCTTTAATTAAGGATAATAAAATAAATTACCTAAAAGAAATTGGTTCTTTATTATTGAACCTTTTGATATTTTCTTTTTTTTCGTTATTCACGGTTTGTTCCATAGTAAAAGTTGTTCTATACCATTGACACTATATCTATACATTCTGTTACACGTTGTATATTGCCTCGTTTTAAGGCAAATTTAGCAATTTGTACTATTTTTATATATACTAGAAATAAAAAAGAGAGAAATACAGACGTCGTTCATATAAAGAACACTAAGTTTATACACTTTTCTATAAATAAACAGTTACCGTTTCATGGAAAACAGTTTTTACCTGAAACCATTTCATAGATTTGGCACTTTTTAGGGTTCCGTACCCAAAGGGTAACCAACGGGACCGTATTACTAAGACTCCGCTGTCCGTCTGTCTGTCCGTCTTTCCGTCTGTCACCAGGCTGTATCTCATGAACCGTGGTAGTTAGACAGTTGAAATTTTCACAGATGATGTATTTCTGTTGCCGCTATAGCAAAAAACACTAAAAAACAGAATAAAATAAATATATAAGGGGGCTCCCATACAACAGATATGTTTTTTTTGCCATTTTTATAGATAATGGTACGGAACCCTTCGTGCGCGATTCCGACTCGCACTTGGCCGGTTTTTGAATATCTCGCCATCTTGCACCTTTGATGATATATGGGTCGGAGTGCGGTGTGGGGGGGAAAGAAAACATACATAAATATGTGTGCAAAGTTTCATTAAGATCAAAGCCATCAGGATGTCACAAACACCTTAAGTATTGCAGCTGAGCGGAATGGCCTATCTTAATGGTAAAATCTCTCAAAAATCCATTAAGTAATAAAACAAAAGTAGAGCACTTTTACTTTGTTTTCTTGCTTGAGTTAACAATATAATTAACTTGACGCTATATTGATAAAATATAAGGGAAGTCTTAACGTTATAACTTTTAATTAAATTTTTCTTATTAACATTTTGTTCGACAGTTCATTAATGTAATTTTCCTTACTTCCTCATTTCAAATATATACTTCAAAAATTGTTCACCAGAATAAGGCTTTGTTCTTTCACGCGCTTGTCAACTTCGTGCGTCGCACGCCCTCCCGCCACGCCGTCCCCCAACCCCTGTACCCCGTGGGCGTGGTAAGAAAGTTGACAAGTTATAGTTGTATTGTACCGCATTTTAGGGTTCCTTCAGAAAACTGAAACCATTATAACATATCGTTAAGATCTTTATTCATTCATAAGAACAAGTTAACTTAAAATGAGTGAAGTATTAAATAACATATAATATTATTAAAACTCGCGTGAGTTGACATACTAAATTATTATTACATACGGCTTGAACACTCACGTGTGATTGTTGTTGACTATATGCCAACCGTTTCACCGATACAATTTCGGCATTATCAAGGCGGGTGTCGTTCTTAGGACGACGCGGCGTTCACCGTCGTTGTCAAACGGGCACTGGCAGCCGCCGATCGAATTGATTATGATTATAATTTAAAACCACTTACATAATTCATGATTATAATTTAAAAGCACTTCATTATTATAATTTTTTTGTTTATGTTTTGATTCTACGAAAAGTTAAAGCTTATTGATCGAAAATTAACATATCTATTTTTCACATGTTCTGACTGCAATTTTATCACAAAATATCGCCTCAAATATGACAAAAAATGGCCGCTTTAAAGAAAAGTGCTCTTTTAACGCACAATAATTAAAATATTAGCGAATATAGGTGACTGCGATATATTAATTTTATAGTAACTCAATACTGGATTACTAGTAATACAATAAATATGAAATTTGGCAAATACCTGTATTAAGATAAAGAATTAGACGCGCATCCCGAAAAGTCATACAAATGTTGATACCGTCACAAAAAGAACCGAAATATGAGATGCCAATCAATTAATAAAAAGCCCACTCACCCAAAAAACACACCCCGACACAATACGCAACATCCTGTTGGCAGCTAGATTCGGAATACGCCTCTTAAGGCCCGTCATCTCCATCAGTCGACACATTACGGATCGTGTTGTTGATACACACCCATTTCCCATTTACCTCTCATCGCCACTACGTCATCAGCGGCTCAAGTAAACACTTATCAAGTGGGTAAGCAAGTGTTTAGTTTTGTTTCAGCTGTTTATCATCGCGTCTGTCTATTCAAGGGATAAGATGAGAGATGTGTTTCCGACGACACACTATTTCTCAATTTTTTATGGATATAAAAATAGAAAAAGCAGGTTGTATCTGAGATACAACCGTATATTATTTAAGCGAATACTTCTTGCCATGTGGTTACCACATTTTGGTACCTTTGGCCATCATGTTCTGCTTTGGGAAAGAATTGTTGTTTTCTTGATATCTACCGTTTTGGACAAGTAACATTTGCAAAAAGCTCATTTCCATCTAGGTCCGTTGCACCACGTACGATGATACGGCACACTTCTCAATTCACCATTATAGATCTTGTTTGCTTGAAACAATATTTAATGTACTATTTTTAGTAATTATTGTTCGACACTGCATGTTTTGGCATTAGATGTCAATCACAAAGAAAAACATAAAGAATTATGTAAACTTCCTGATAGCAGCGCGCGCATTAAGCTTACGGAGTCGTTTATTTATTTTTATTATTGCGATCAAATAAACATTAATTTATCATGAATGATATTGAATAACAAATAATGAACGATTAATAAACGTACTATTCTGTAATAAGAAATTAATTAATCCTTCGTCAAAAATAAAAGGTTATCCTAAACATTTTTTCACGAAAGAAGTCCCCTGTCAAAATAGTTTTATTGTCAAGCACTAAATACGAAAATGCCTTGATCTGCGGAATTATTTCCTGAAGTAAATCACGGAAGTGACGTACAATTTCTGAATTGTGCCCCATAAGAGGCGCGAACAAAGAAGCATTCGCTTCAAAAAGATCAGAAACAAAATCCTTATGCGCCGAGACACAAAGTCGCGTTCTGCGTTTCGCTGTCACTGTAATCCATAGGTCGTAGCAGGGTTGGATTCAGTCCCTCGGAAAATGATTGTCTATGGGAATTAAAAATATACTACTTGGCTAAAATTATACTACGTTTCGTTTTTTGTCGATTTTTGTTTTGAAATCAAATAAAATGGCCTATTTGAAAGTGAAATTTTTAAAAATTTACTAAAAATATTAATAATTGAATAAAAGAGCCTATTTGTTAGTAACATTTTTAAAAAATTTACTTAAAAATATTCATAACGCATAAAATTCCTTATATTGTAGGGTAAATGTTAAAAAGCACAACGTCTCAACCAATAAAACAAGTCAGTCAGCCTGAAGATAAAATTATGGTATTTTTACGTAGTATAGTTCCATTACAATACTACATATACATACTACATGTCATCAAAATATGGTACAAATAGTATAATTATACTACGAAATCCAACCCTGTGTCGTAGGCATATCGTAGTCCGAACACGCCGGTGAGTACATCTCCCGCCTGCACTACACCACTACAGTAGAGCCACTGAGTGATGGCGCCTATGACGTTTAAATGCCTACAAAGTATCGTAATTATTTATAAGCAAGTGTGAATAAAAAAATATAATACTTCATTGTTGATAGTGATGTACTACTTGTTTCGGTTATTATTTTTCGATTTGAATGTTGCTTTATTGACATTTTTTTATAGGTCGTGTTTGAGGTCGCCAAGTTACGCAATAATATTTAAGTAAAAACAAAATAATGACGAAGTTAAACTAAACGAAAATAAATTGTAGTAAAATACTTTTTTCGATTTAGATATTTAAACATCTCTTGAGGGCCCAGGGGCACTACACCGCATAACCCTCCGATAGCTACGCCACTGGTTTTGGCACATTTTCCATTTGTATCATTATGTCGAATGTTGAATGACGTGTCTAATGTTAAGTAAACTCAAACTTGATTTTTATTTTTAACCGAAATTTGAAATGTACCTCATCACTAAATGCAGCTGTCATAAGTGCCATCACTCAGTGGCCCTACTGTAAGGCGGATGACATCGCGGAGTACGTGCGCCAAAAGACAGGGTACCCGCCGAGGGTGCAGTTGCTGGAGTCGCACCGCAACGTCAACTTTTTGGCGTTTGTGGTGCGAGTACCGGACTGCTTTCTGCACCTCGTCTTGGAGGAAAACTTTTGGCCGCAGGGCGTGGTGTTCCGTCGCTTCCGCGGACAAGTGCCACGGGACAGTTCAAAGTGAAGATTTAATTTTGTAATGTATTTGTATATATATAACTTTAAACTCTCGCGTTTCGTACACATTATAATATATATAATCGGGTCTACCGGGATAAATTTTTACCTTTTTTACGAAAAGGGGACACCCGACGTTTCCCCCTTTGTGTCGACGTGTCCCCTTTTCGTAAAAAAGGTAAAAATTGATCGCGGTAGACCCGATTATACAAGGAGACTTTTTGATCATCGTCCAAATTCATACTGGTGGCTTGGTAAGTGATCAGTATCATTGATCAATAACAATTTTTGTAAAATTCGTAAAATGAAATTTCGACTTCCCATAGTGATATACTCGGAACTGGAAGTGAATTTCTATGGGAAGCGGAAATTTCACAATTACAAATTTCACAAAAATTGTTATTGATCCAAGATACTGATCACTTATCAAGCCTCCAGTATGAATTTGGACGATGATCAAAAAGTCACCTTGTATATATTATAATATTTGTATATAGTTTAGTTGGGCCACAGATGCCTGATAATAAATGATTTGATTTGATTTGATATCGAGAATTCGGCAGATTGTAAAGTATGAAATAGAAAGCCTTTCACCAAAAAGTCAAAAATAGGTCCAACGATGAGCGTAGCGAGGAGCGTGGTAGGTTTTCCTTAAAATAATATAAGAAAATAAAATATAATATTCTCCCTGTGAAGCGACGACAAGAGAGGTCTATTGTATAGTTGCCAGGTGTGCTCGAAATGTGCGGAACCCGATTTTATTCCTGGATGGGAAACTGTCTCTGAAACATTTTTAATTAATTCCTGTAGAAATTTTATCTTGTAAGTAGCGATTTGTGTTTTAAATTAACTTTGGATATGAAACATGATAAGTTCTTCGAAGTTCTTTAGGTAAGTTGTATTTTTGTAAAATGTTGACAAAATGAAATGAAATTAAGTATATTTATTTATTTAATGTAGGTATATCAGATGCACTGTTTACAGGTCGGTTTTAATGTAATATAATTAAATATAAATATGGGGAAACACACAAAAAAATTATGGTTAGGTTTAAAATTTAATAAAATAACTTGAATAAAATAAAAATATAGGACTAAGGAATAAATTATATTATACATTTAAACAAATCATATACTAAAAATATGCTTAACTCCGCCCATTCGATTAGTCTTGCTAAGAAGAAGGGCAAGAAACTTAGCAAGATCATGTCTTCTTTTCATAACAATATTATTTGTTACAAACAATGGCCACTCAAAGTTCACGAACGGTATAATAGCTCAGTCGGTATAACGCGAGACTCTGGAGTCGAATCATGCCGGTGGAGCATGCACCAATAAGTTTGAATATTTATATTTAAGATTATATTCTTATGACCACTTGCTGACCGTGGAGGAAAGGAAAACACTGTAAGGTAAACAAATCTGCATACCTTAAAAAGCAATTGCTTATGCCGTAAAAATCGTCGGTGAAAAGACGGTGTACGAATATTGACTCTGACACCTCATCGGGGATATATGTCGTAACGGTATGTGTGCCAAAGATTAAGGAAGTTAGTTTATTTAATTTAATTTATTTATAAACAAAAATCCACAGCATTACAAAAAAGTTTGACATAAAAAATATTGTTTGCAGATACTGCCAATTACGGATTTAACTATGCTTAGCTAACAATGTATAACTAATAACTAGGAACTGGATAATTTTAAATTTTAAATACAATGATGACAAAATCGCAAGACTCTGTAAAACAATGAAGAAAAGGTGTGTGTTGAATATGTAGTCCTAGCTTTTCCCCGCGAATTTGCCTGCGTTGATTTAGTTAGCATTTTTCTGGGATTAAAAGTAACCTATGTCACTCTCCGCCCCTTGAACTATCTTTCTGCAAAAAATTACGTCGATCCGTTGCTTCGTTGCTGCGTGAAAGAAGGACAAACCAACAAACACACTTTCGCATTTATAATAGGGGTACGGATAGTAAAAAACTATAAACCCAAATGCAAAACATTTCTAGAGTTACAATGCGGCCATTAGGACAAAAAATATGCATAGAGCCTGCTTTACATGAAAACTACATTACGCAGTCTACACTCTCGACTAAAAAGGTCGTTCCATTTAATTAATTACGTAACTTACTTAAATTACAAATGTACGAGAAATAAAACTAATTCCAACCTAAAACAAATCGAACTCGACATTAATCCAATAAGTCGCCTGACAGCACTGTTAGACAATCAGGTACTTACTTTATTGTAGCTATAAATTATCTCTTGCTCGACACTTTAGAAATTCAGGCAAAACAGATAATATCCTATCTGAGTTCTCGAGTTTTGCGTCTAGTTGCTGTTCGACAGGGTTGCTAATAAAACAATGATCGACCCGAACGGGGAGACGAAACGTGACTAGAATTTTATACCCAATTTTATATCCACGCGTAAAAACTGGAGCGAAGTACTCCATGTGAAAGATTCATGATATGCGCCTGTCGTGAACATACCTACATGAACATAGCGACCCGTAGACAAGAAAAACTCGCGCCGAAAATTTCGCGCGCTGTCACTACGCGAGCTGGAAGCCATTTTTGTTTTTCTTAATTTTCTTAGAGGCATATGTTAGAAAGGGATTTTGTCGAAGACGCCTGTCAAGTTAGCTATGTCGCTTATGTAGCAATGTTTATAAAATCAACGAGTTTATATCTACGAGTAGACACACGGCAGTGTGTCCGTGGCGGGTTCAAAAAAGAAAACCGAGTTTTCATTATTTGCATGGTATGATGTAACAGTTTCAAGGTTGTGAAACCTTGCCGAGTTCGATATATTTAGTAGAAAGTACCCTAAAAAACTTTCGTTTAAAGAAAGTGGCGGGGGGGGCTCACTGAGGCAATTTTGATATCAATACAATATTTTGGCAGCGGAGGGACTTAAATAGAGGGAGACAACCTACAAGATATTTGAGGATTTTATTTTAAATTTATTGATTTGGAACTTAAGGCGTTACAATATGGGAAAGTGCTGCCACCTTTGAAAAAAAAAATTTTTTTTGCTTGCTAGAATTATTATTGAAAATCTGCCCGCTGGACTGACGATCTGAAGGACGTTGCGGATAGCGGCTGGATGAGGATGACTGAGGACCGCCAAGAGTGGCGTAATATTGGGGAGGCCTATGTCCAGCAGTGGACGAATACGGGCTGATGCATGGATGGATGCTCATAAATGTCTAGAAATAGCAACGAACTACTTTTACATCGCGTAGTTTTCATAGACAACGTTTTTGATGAGCTAAAATTGCAACTTTTGCTAAAAACGGTCGCTTTTGGCATAAGTTAAAATTCTATCTATAAAAGACGTTGTTTCTGAAAACTTTGCTGTGTAAAAATAGTCCATTGCTATTTCTAGACGTTTACTTCAGCAGACTTTCAGTTATTATTCCAGCAAGTAAAAAATTATTGTTTGTCTAAAGTGGCAGCACTTTCGCATGATGTAACGCCTTAATATTTTATGATAAAATGTACTCACTTTTCTAGTAAAATCGGTCCTTATTGGATCCAAATTGCCAAATGTCCAATTTAATAAACTTTTAACAAAAAAATAGTAACCGACTTCAATAGTAACAGCAGTCATTCACTAAAAAGTTAATAATAATTCTATAAAGACCGAATTGTACCGAAGCAACACTTTTGCCGACTTCTTTCTTCCTGAAACGTTATGTTACGAGTATCTAGAAGTCGGCGTTCTTATATTGGTTTTATGTTGCTATATCGTAGGAAATACGCCGACTTCTAGATAACATAATGTTTCAGGAAGAAAGAAGTTGGCAAAAGTGTTGCTTCGGTACAATCAGTCTTTATAGAATTATTAAAAAAAAAAAAAGAATTATTTTAATCGGTTCAGAAATGACGGAGTTATGGAGTAACAACGCCAAAAAAAATAATAATAAATAAAAAATGAAAAAAAAATACAGTCGAATTGAGAACCGCCTCCCTTTTTGAAGTCGGTTAAAATAATTTTAATTGTTTTGGTAACCTATCGCAGTTAATATAAATGAAACTTATACCTACTTAAATTTATATGGGTCGACCCACCAAATCTCGGTTTAAATTTTGTGTCGAAAAAAGCTTTACTGGCGATAACCTTTGTTAATTTACTTTTTAACGATTACAGCAGTAAATCTTATTAAAAATACCAATAAAAGTTAAACCTGGATGTTGTAACAAAATATTAGTAGTTTATGCTACTAGGGCGAAAAGGAATAAATTACGAGGACGATTTAAAACACGAGCGTAGCGAGTGTTTTAAACGTAACCGAGTAATTTATTGCTTTTACGCCCGTGTATCATACTACGTTTTTCAATGCATAGTGTGAGGAAATGAAAACAAATATAATCTTGTGAACTTTAAATTATGATTGGCTCAAAAGAATTGTATCCAGAGCCGTTAAACAGTGGAAAAAAATATAACATCTATGGTACACAGGAAAGGCTGCAGACAAATTTAAAAAAAAAAAATAATAAAGCCCTAGGGCAAAATAATCGACTTTCTGTTCGGTTTTGATGCATAAAAAGTGGGCCTTTACGAGCACATGCATTGAAAAGATATTTAATTAAGTGAGTTGGGAACATTATTACATTATTAACTACCAAAACCGATTAATGAACTTACCCGTTTTATGCACAGGAACACTGAAGATTTAGTACGCCTCAAGGGAACCCATTAACGGTCCCCAGATTAGAGTCCCTTCGTAGTTTTATTAAAACCCTTCTTAATATCCCTTAATACTTGGGTAGACTGATCGCAGGGCGGTCGTTTGTAACAATAATTTGTACCAAGAGACATATAATGTTCACCTAGGTACATATATATTAAATAAAACCCACGTTTTGTGCAGAAAAGGCTATTAACGAAAACCCTTTATGGACTTAATAAGGAAAATGTAATTTTCATTTCCATAAATTGTACCTATAATTGTTTCTGCATGAACTTAGTATTTCAAACGTTCTAAGTATGTAAATAAGTCTTTAAACAGAAATAAATACATTAATTAGTGTGCACCACACATAAAAAAACTAAAACCTACTAAAATAATTTTGTTGCTGTTTTCAATATAACATTAATATACTGTTACAAAAATTAACGAGCAAGAAGGTATACCAAACGGTTTGGACAAAATAACAATTTTCTTACAAACCAAACACAAATAAATACAAAACACTTTTTTCCACCAAAAAACACAGAAAAAAATCTTCAAGTCAGTGACCGCAGCCTTCACTGCTTCAAGTACATAAAACTTTTCAAAAATAAAAAAAGCTTCTATAATTACAATTTTTAAATTAAGGGTAACCATGAAGTTATATTAATTTCATTGATATCTAGCTTTTATACAGAAAAAAACCGGCCAAGTGCGAGTCGGACTCGCGCACGAAGGGTTCCGTACCATTATCTATAAAAAAGGCAAAAAAACATGTCTGTTGTATGGGAGCCCCCTTAAATATTTATTTTATTCTGTTTTTTAGTATTTTTTGTTATAGCAGCAACAGAAATACATCATCTGTGAACATTTCAACTGTCTAACTATCACAGTTCATGAGATGCAGCCTGGTGACAGACGGACATAATAGGGTTCCGTTGGTTACCCTTTGGGTACGGAACCCTAAAAAACAACAAAAATAAAGATAACTTAAAAAAAACAAATACAACATACAACCATTGTTTCCGGTGGAAAACGAATACAACTTCGTGTGACTTCGAGAAGTCGTTGAATTTCAGCTGACAACAGTGTTGCCATATTAGGAAACTGATATCACAGTGTTGAGGGCTCAAAATTACAGTGTTTGGGACCAAATTACAGTAGAATTCATTCATTTTCTTATTTTTCGCCATTTTCAACTAACTTATGTGACTTTTGGCATTAGAAACTTACAGTGTCTCCATACACTGTAATTTTATTAAATGCTACAGTGTACAGTAGATTGTGTTAAATTAAAGTAGATCTACTGTAATTACAGTGTGTCTGGCAACACTGGCTGACAAGTAAATGTTACAAACAAACATATGTTTTAGCATCGAACCTGTTACATTACATTTTTATAATGCTATAATATTTACCATTTATGTTAATGTTTACTAACCATTACGTATGTAGGAACTAAAATGATTTCATTTGATTTGATTACAGGCCAATGATACAAGCATAATAGTCTGAAACAAATGTTAATCTGTGGTTTTAATTTAACCTCGGCTTAGTAATTCTCACGTTTTTGTAGGGAATGGGAAAACGTGCAACTTTAATATTCGTAACATTACACTGTTACACAGGAATTCTTTGATTTATTCTTGTGAATGTAAGTTCATTGTGTTAATAAAAAAAAGTTTATTAGGTATAATAAGTACTTCATAACATTTATTATTTCAACAAATAAAAACAAATTCAAACGGTCCATCCATCCATCAGCCTAGTTCGTCTACTGTTGGACATAAGCCTTTCCAGGACTTTGCCACTCCCGGCGGTCATCGTTGAAGAATTGCCCATACTCACACACGCTGGGCAGGCGGGTTGGTGAGCGCCGTGCCGGAACCTTCGCACCAGTGACGCCGCTGCCCGTCACCAGTCTGTTCCATATAAGGCCCGGCTATTAGGGATGGATATACCGCCATCCATCCGTCCCAGGCATGGTGGGCCTCCTGGTTTTTTTCCTGTGAGCTGTCCTCTTTCTCTCCCCCGAATTACTTCGAGGGGGTCTCCAAGTAAGATGGTGGTACCTCCACAGTCGAGCCCGGCATCAGTTCTACCACCTGTGTGGTTTCTCTATATTGACTGTAAGTATAAAATATTTTGTACGAGTATAATGTTTTAAACGGAACCCTGAGGCCACGAGTCCTATTCGCACTTGACCGGTTTATTTGTAAAATAAAAGAAAACTTCCCCTAAATAAACAAAGGGTGACATGGTCACTATGTGACCAAACCTTTAAATAGAGATTCAAAAAAATCTCAAGTCATTAAACGTCAAACGGGCGGGTTTTTTTTTCTCCGACACTGTGTCAATATTAGTAAGAAACTTAAAATTTCTTGGCTGGCATCCCCTATCTTTTCTCTCACTCTATTTTCATTATCATTTAAAATCTACCCCCCTCTCCTCACATTAATCTTCGTTAACTGTTGAATTGTGATCCTCTAAAACAGTAATTAAGGTGAAATTGTACGGTTTTGGATATCGTTCCGTAGATTAAATCAGAGGTTTTCAATCATTGTACTCTAGCGACCTCTTTACTTTAAATCAAGGCGCTTAAGTTTTTTAAAATGATAAATTCATCATCCATCCATCCATTAGCCCGTATTCGTCCACTGCTTTACATAGGCCTCCCCAATATTACGCCACTCTTGGAGGTCCTCAGTCATCCTCATCCAGCCGCCACCCGCAACGTCCGTCAGATCGTCAGCCCATCGGGCACGAAGGCGGCCTACGCTGCGCTTTGGCGTACGTGGTCTCCATTTCAATGCCTTACGGCCCCAACGGTTATCACGTAGGCGACAAATATGGCCAGTCCACTGCCACTTCAACTTACTGATTCGGCAGGCTGTGTCGGTCGCC